>CM023835.1:7806693-9217526 GCA_013266295.2 Branchiostoma floridae x Branchiostoma japonicum | reverse complement strand
TAGTTAACACACCAATGTCTTCCCGACAGCCTGCGCAATGCCACAACCCCCCATGAACGGCATGGTGAGCTGCATGACAGACTGGGACGGCACCGAGGTGTGCACGGCCAGCTGTGCGGACGGCTACAACCTCGGTCCTGGCAACGCAGACATATTCTGCAACATGGACGGCACATGGTCTGGGGCCTTCCCAGCGTGTGTGGGTAAGTTAGTTGTCATCTGACTTTGTACAATCATCATCATTTTGGGTGAATCTCCTGTCTAAGTCCACTTTTTTTCTCCAAGAGTTTGTCTTCCATGATGTTGTTCCTTAGAACAGTATGCAGTATCCTGTAAGTCTTAGTCTAAAATTTATGCTTAATTTTATTAAGTCACAAAACTATGAAGAAAAATAGAACAACTTTTCAAGGCTCACTGCAAGTTGAAACTTTTTTTCCCATTGGAAGTTATGCTGATACCATGTCACTTCTAAATGACAATTTCATTGTTTCCAGTAGGACTGATAAAAAGTTGATGACTGCCTGTAAAACATGTGTTTTTTTATGTACTTAGCATTCATGTCAATAGGATTAATAGTATAAGACTCACACTCACACTAGGGTTAGGGATGCTTTACTATAAGAGATAGTAAAGTACTAATCATATCAACCCTTTCCAAATCCACAGGCACAGTGCAGACCTGCACCCTGCCTGCCCCGCCCATGTTTGGGCATGTGTCATCTGCGACAGACTTGGACGGCAAGCAGACGGCCACGCCCAGCTGCATGTCCGGGTACCACCCCGAGACGCCCTTCCTTGCAGAGTACGTCTGTGTGAATGGTGCCTGGAGCCCCTCGGCAACCTTCCCCAACTGTGTGAAGGGTACGAAATCCTGATTTCTGATTGGTCCATCTGACATACATTTCAACCCGATCATTTTCACTTTTTGTTGGACTGCTCTTGGATGCAAATTGTCAGTAATTTCCCCGAAGGCAGAAGTTGGTTGGTTTTCCTTTAATGCCCACAGTCCTGATCTAATTAACATTCTGGTATACTTATTTCAAAGTGCCTTTCCCAAGGGCACAAGGTTGGTGACTTGGCAGGATTCGAACCCGGGACCTCTTGCTCCTGAGCCGAATGCTCTGTCGTTACGCCACGCGACCCCACACTTAACAGTCCAAATCAGTGTCCAGATATTAATAATTCTCTGTATACTGTCTGGTCTAACTTACATTTCTCCTGTAAGTTATTACTGTTATGAACAACCATGATTGAAGTTTATTTGCTTCCCTCTCCAGATGGGGTAGATGGAGGTGATGTCATCCTCCCTGTTCTGCCAGGCTCTTCAGAGTCCTCCATCATGCAAGGTCAGCCACACTAGCAGTGTAACATCATATTACAACTGGCTTTTTTCTAGCTATACTACATTGTATCACATACTCTGTATGATAGATACAAACATGCTGAAACAACATTCTTCACATTGAAACATTTAGTACATGTATGTTTCTCTTGCTTTATTTCTTTACTTTGCAAAGGATATAGCCTAGATGCCAACCTTATTAGCTTATTTGCTCCCACAAGCAGACTAATGATTTTTTCTTCTCTATCATTGAACAGTGGACACTGCCGTGGTGACTGCCGATCAGTTTGGTCACTGCACAGCGTTTTCGCAGAGCCACTATCGCACCTTTGATGGGCAGATGTACTACTTCCGAGGGAGCTGCACCTACCTGCTGGCAGGAGACTGTGCTGACAACACCTTCAAGATCCACGTCAGGTGGGTTTGTTTGTTTGTTTGTTTGTTTGTTTGTTTGTTTGTTTGTTTCATATAACTGGTAACCTTAGGTCCAAACCTTTGGTCCAACTTAGCTGAACAAACAAGAAATGTCTTCAGAGCACAACTGCTTTATCAGCATTCTTTGAACAGATATAAATGTAACATTACTGAACAATGCAATATTACATGTGTTATGACAATAAGGATCAACTCCTCTTACCTCTGTCATCAAATGTATTCCTCAGAGAACAGTGAAATTTTCAGTCTCCAATATGTCAACTACTGTGTGACACTCATTTACATGCGACTTTTTGATTGGTCGTTACCATAGGAACCAGAGGGACTGCAGTGCTGCGTCCCCCTGTCACCGTTTCGTGACGATCTACCTGGGCAACATGGTCATCAGGATCGAGAAGGGCGCAACGGTAACTTACAACTTACAATACTAAAGTATACACAAAATGTATTCATTGTCGCACAGTGCCTACAGGCATTTTGAAGCTTTGGACCAAACTTTATGAAAACTGCCATCTGAAAGCTTCTCAAGCTGAACTTTTTAGATGTGAGTTCTAGTTTAGCTTTATTTTCACTTATGAAAACTGTCACTGAAAAGTCAGCAGCAAAACAAATTTCAATATGCCGACATTTTACAGCTGGATTGAGCAAGACTTTCATTATATAAATGATATAAATATCTACTAAGCCCAACTGATGACTGAATTTCTTTCCCACCTCAGGGCCCTGTGGTGTTCCACAATGACCTCGAGCTCACCATCCCCACCAAGATTGGAGATGGTCTCCTTGTGGAGAAGGTTGCAACTTACGTCACAGTCAAGTCTGGGCTGGGTTTCCAACTCAAGTGGGATGGTGACGAGGCCATCTTTATTGATGTAAGCACAGAAAAGACATTATATAGTACTTGTTATCAGTTTAAACCCAAAGGTACATGAATGTTAGAATTCCACTAACATAAAATTTTGTACAAAATAACTCAAACAACTACATAAGGTTATGAAATAGAGACTAAGCTTTAATTTCCAACACTGACTACTACCAACACAGATGAACTTTCATGCTTACTACATAAGGTCTCTAATTACAGAGTCAGAATTTTCAGACAGAATCCGCTATCTTTCATCAATGAACTGGGAATGAGTCTCTAAAAATAAGTTAATATTATGTGCCAAGCTTTTATGTATTCAGACTCACGATCAACAGTAAGAACTTGCTTCAATGTAGTATTTTTAAAAACCATGCATTGTGCACTTGATTTGGAAGGTACCCTGTTATCATTTTTCATAGTAAATGATTATATAAAACTTTTTCTCCCACTCGTAGGTGACAGATGAGCTGTCTGGAAAGACTTGTGGTCTCTGCGGGAAGTTCAACCGCAACCCCAGCGATGACTTCACCGATATCATGGGTCACATCGCTCACACCCCAACAGCTTTTGCTAACAGCTACAAGATGTTGGCCGATGGTGGTACGTACACGTATCTCCTGTCCGTCCTTCATTCTTGTCACCTGAAAGCACAGTCTAGTTAATTAACCTAAGTTAATAACTAGATAACTTACTTGATATAGGGTTGACTTAAACTGATGTGCTTTATTGTCTCATCATTCATTATTGGATCCAAAATGTTGAGTTACTAGTACTACTAAATCTGATATAACTTATTCCACTAACTATAACATAACACCCCTTCAACTCTGTCAACTAGATTCTTTAAATTGACTAACTTTTGCTAGCAGGACATAAGTTAGAAGTTTAATCTGTCATGCAAAGTTATTGGCTTTAGTTAGCTAATTCATTAACAAAGTAACCTGGTATACTGATTGAAATGAAGGCAACTACAGTCCCTGCCACCTGCTGTTAGAAGTTAGAAGTTAGAACTGATTTAATCCATCATTAACCAGTTAACTAACCCACTAACCCTGCAGAGACATGCCATGACTCGACCAGCCAGAACAGCCACTGTAAGTCCGACACCACCCACCACCAGCAGGTCACCAACGCAGCTGACGCCACCTGTAGGTCACTGCTGGACAGCCCAACCTTCGCGACTTGTCGCCAGGTTCGTGAAGCACGATCAGAGTTTAAGTTTCCTAGCATCACAGGCCATCACAATGCTTTGTTTTTATCTGCCCCCGGACTACATGAGTTCTGTACACTCAACAAAGCCTTGAACCTTCCTCAAGAATAGTGACCCACTCATGTTTCATATGTGGATTAAAAAACAATTCCTTATCGCCTTATCTTGATACCATCATTACATTGTGTCATGTTTGAAAAGTTAAGCAAGCTACATGTATCCACTTCTCCCTCTGTATTTGTTTTCCAGGTGGTTGATGCCCAGCCATTCTACCAGGCCTGTATGGATGACGTCTGCTTCTGCGACGGGCAGCGTGCGGGCTGCGAGTGCGGCTCCTTCGAGGCCTTCGCTCGGGAGTGCATGCGCCAGAACATCCACTTCACCTGGAGAACCGACAGCTTCTGCCGTAAGCTGGGCTATATCTCAGTTGTAACAGTGTTATAACAGCGGTATCCTGCTGCATTAAAACAGCATGCTCTGTCTTTCTATTGGTTTTCTTTTGCTGATCATTTTTGACAAAATAGAGTAAAAAACAGGGCTTCTCTAATTGTCTTAACTGACATGCAAAAGTGGCGGGTGGTCAAAAAGATATTCCAAACAAATAGAGCAGTATCTCAGGCTGTAAGTGTCAGAAGACAGGACACATCAATTTGCATATATATGCAGCAGATGCCTATAAAAGTGTCTTTTGTTCTATAGGTTCAGGTGCCATAATATAATGTATGTGGTCTGCTACTTGATATCAGGACATGACATGGTGCCCCCCTCCCCCTGTAGCGGTGTCCTGCCCTGCTGGCCAGGTCTACCAGGACTGTGGCAGCTCCTGCCCCAAGACCTGCCGCCAGACGGTCTACAACTGCGAGGACGAGCAGTGCATCGACGGCTGCCACTGTCCCGACGGCTACTTCCTGCACAACAACGACTGTCTGCTGCAGGACCAGTGTCCCTGTCTCAGCCATGGCCAGGAGTACCCACCTGGCGCCACCATCAAGTCAGACTGTAACGACTGGTGCGTTTTCTTTCTTTGTATCTGTATTAATGCCATAACAATTGTATAAGATGTTTATAGAGCTAGTAAGGTAAACGGAGACCAAGCTTCTAAGATTTGTCTCTTAAGAGGGCATACATTGGTTCATACTGCTTGTTCATCATCAGTGGAAATTCTTTTAAGTGATGTCATTGGGAGCTTCAGAGTTGTGTCTCATCTTTGCGTTATTTCTTCTTTCGACAGTGAGTGCAAGTCTGGCAGGTGGGACTGCACAAACAATGTCTGCGAGTGTAAGTACAGAACAAGTCTTCCTTTCATACAAATTGAAAATGCTTAGTAATACCAACAACTTACTTCACATTTTCCTCTTGACAAAGTACATATTTTTCTTGTATTCTAGCTCTAAAAGCTTCTGTTTCACTACTTTTTCATCATTTTTTTTTCATTGTTTGAATCTTTTGCATTTTCCTTACTTCCATTGCAGCCACTTGCCGTGCCACTGGTGATCCTCACTACATGACGTTTGATGGAAAGCGCTATGACTTTATGGGAGACTGTTCCTACACACTGGCCAGGAACATCGACAACAGTGTGGCTGTAAGTATACACACGTGTCATGGAAATTTCATGACTGTATATTTCTACATTTCAGCTGCTTTCACGAGGATACCTTTTTGTTTCCTGCAACTTCTTAAGTTAGACTAAATGTACTGTAAACTAACCTGTACAGAATTATAGACAAACATAAACTTATTCTAAAAAGCATGAAAACATAACTTCAGTCGATCATATCAACATTGATACTACATAACAATATCTAGGATAATTGGTCATGTATTGTACATGCTTTCAAAGTGTACATTCAACATGATATTTACTGACACCTTGCCTCCTTACCCAGGACTTCCACATTGTTGCTGAGAACATCGAGTGCGGCACCAGCTCCGCCCGTTTCGCCTCCTGCACCAAGTCCATCTCCGTCATGCACGGCGGCTCGCAGCTGAAGATGAAGCAGAACCTGGCACTGCTGCTGAACGGACAGGACATCACCCGCCTGCCACACAGGGCACCAGGGCTGTACATCGAGTGGGCCTCCTCCATCTTCCAGAAGGTAAGGAAGGATGGAAGGAAGGATTCAGAATGAATGAATGCAAGATGAAAGGGAGTTAGATGACAGATTCAAGAACGAGTGACTGAATGAATGTATTGAATGAATGAATGGATGAGTAAATGAATGAATGAATGAAAGGAGGTATATTTAGATCAATACTAAATGAAGAACAAGTGAATGAATGTATGAATGAATAAATAAACGAATATCAAGGGACTGATAAATGAATGAATGAATTATTGAATGAACCAAAAAGAAGTTTAACCAAAGTCTGCAAGCTTTTCCTCATATGATGGACAGACCGATTACATGTACTATCCATGTGCTGAAAGAGTGATCATGACAGAAATTCCGAGATTTTAATGTAGAGACTGACTGTTTGTGTTCTCCTCCCACAGGTCACCCTTGACAACGGCATGTCCATCCTGTGGGACGGCAACATGCGTGCCTACATCACCTCACCCGCCAGCTTCGCTGGGAAGACTGTCGGTCTCTGTGGTACCTTCGACAACAACCAGAACGTAAGCCAGTCCTCACTTCTGTGGGACACTGTTTTAGTCTCATTGGCCTAGCAGGATGTACTTCATCTTGTACAGTTTTTCCTGATATCCTAATGCACAGTATACAGGTAACAAAAATGACAGATTTCAGTCCAGGTCTTAAATATGTCATCAAGTTTATGTTATTACAAAGTCTTGCCCAAGGGCTAATTGCAAGTACATGTAAGGACAAACAAACAATTAAACACAATACTGTACACATATATATTATTCATTCTGGTCTTAAAGCTCTAAATTAGAATAGATAATTTTGCAAAGAAAGTTTCCCAAATCACAAAGAGTTCAACTTTTCTCCCCTACCAGAATGACTTCCTGACAGCGCAGGGTGATATCGAGACCAACCCCGTGCCCTTCGCCAACAAGTGGAAGACCGACGACACGTGCATGGACCAGGCCCTGATGCCGGGGACCGAGGAGATCGCTCACCCGTGTGACATCTACTCCCAGCTCAAGGCCACAGCTCAGGCTGAGTGTGGTTACCTCATGCAGGCGCCTTTCACAGGTAAACAGGCAGTTCTATTGGTAAACTGTTGGGAACAATTTGGTGGATTTATCATTTTCATTTTTATTTATTTATCCAGGGTCAGCATATTGCCGTGTTGGCGTTTTTCAAAGCTCCCTGCTCAAGACATACATACATTATAAAATAACAACATGTCTTGGTATTCAAGACATTTTTTTAAATTCCTATTTCCATATTCACTGTGACAGTCTTTTAAGAATACATTGAAGCAAATCGTTATTTCCCATTTACATAGACTTGCATTCTGTCAATGTCTAACTTTCTTTCATACGATTTCTAGATGTTGACTACAATGCACGATGTGTAGTTCTATGAAATGGGCTTCGAAGACTGTTAGAGTCATCTTTATAAAGTAGTGACTGATAAATATGCATCACTTTGTCTTTCCAGCCTGCCACGATGTGGTTGACGTGCAGCCGTTCTACCAAAACTGTCTGTTTGACTTCTGCGCCAGTCAGACCAACACCGAGCAGCTGTGCAGCACCCTGTCAGACTACGCCATGGCCTGCGCCAGCAAGGGTGTGGTCATGGACTGGAGGGACGTCGTCCCAGGCTGTGGTGAGTAAGAACAGACATTAGGACAAACCATTGGAGAAAACAAATCAAAAACATTAGGACAAATCATTGGAGAAAAGAAATCACATTGGGCAAGCAGGATCTGTGCATCTGTGAAGCCTGTGTTGTTGTTTTTTCAGTTTGAATACTACAGTTAGATGGAGAAGATTTGGAAAAAAATGTTGGCCTGTCCTGTTCTTCTAGGTGTAAATAGAACCAATAACCTCCACTAAAGGTGATTAAAGCCAACATTATTTGTACCCCTTATTGACTCTTACCATATCTTGTCAAATCCCAACTCTAAATGTCTCAGGGAGAAAAATTGCCAAAAGGTGGTTATTGTTGTTAAATAACTTCTCTAAAGACAGTAACATCTCAGTAACAACCTTATTTTCCTTTTAATTATTACCCAGCTCTGAACTGCATGGGTGACATGATCTACCAGTCCTGTGCGTCCTCCTGTGGCACCAGCTGTGCCTCCCTGGGCGAAGGCCTCACCTGCCAGGATGACTGCGTGGAGGGCTGCAACTGTCCGCCAGGCACCGTGCTGGACTACAGCGGCTACTGCGTCACCCCCGAGCAGTGCGGCTGCATGCACAACGGTCTCCACTACGCTGATGGTGAGACCATCAACAAGGACTGCAACACATGGTAAGTCACCATCATTGTCTCCTGCAATACTCAGTAGATCATGCTTTGTCTGTGCTCTTCACAGTATGAAGTTATAAGCAAAAAATGTTTTTCTTAAGCTTATTAACTGCAAATCTTTTGGCATCTAAATGACTATTGTTGTCCACAGTATCTGCCACCAGAGCCAGTTCCAGTGTACTCAGAACGTCTGTCCTGATGCTCCACTCATGGCCACCTGTGGTGATAATGAGGTAAGTCTTCTCAAGCCAACAAAAAGGATTAAAGTAGTATTGGTTAGGTCCTGTTGTGTAAGATTAGCTACATGTACTAGTAGACATTACACCAAATGTTAGAGTAGTTGTAATTCATTATTACATGCTGGCCTACAATGTATTATGATTTGTGATAGAAAAGTTTCCGTGCAAAAATCTAGTCCGGATGTTCCAAGTTTTTTGTGTGTACAAGTTTTGTTACAGTCATCAGTACAAGCTTGATATTTTGTATCTGCAGGAGTACACCACCTGCAAGAGCCTGTGCCCACGCACCTGCGACAACATGCACCTGAACGTGGAGTGCACCACTGTCACCTGCGAGGCCGGCTGCCAGTGTAATAACGACACCGTGTGGGACTCCACCCAGCAGAAGTGCGTCACTCCCAACCAGTGTCCCTGTTACCATGGCAGCCACAGCTACCAGGCTGGGGAGACCATCCAGATGGACTGTAACACTTGGTGAGAGGATGGGCACTTTTACTTGAGTAAAATCTTCATTTTTTCCAGTTTCACGACCTAAAGAAAAAGGTTTCATTGAATCCTTATACACTTCTCAGCAGTAATGTCCTGTAACTTAAAACTAAAGAATGGCTGCCCTACATCCAAATTTGCCACTTAACTTTCTTTTTTTAAAGGCAAAACCTGCAAAAATGGTTCCTTATATTTCATACTCTTTTTACAATCTTCTTATTCAAAGACAAAACCTACAAAAAATCTGGGTTATGTGGGCTTCTTATATATTGCACGAATGGAAGTGTAAAATCTGTGTTTGTTTTCCAGCTACTGTAACGGCCAGGTGTGGACCTGTGAGACTAAGGAGTGCCCAGGCATCTGCTCCGTCTTCGGCGATCCTCACTACAAGACCTTCGACGGCAAGATGTTCGAGTTCCAGGGAGACTGCGACTACGTCATCTCCAAGACCAAGGACACCTACGCCAACCAGTACTCTATCACAGCCGAGAACATCCCATGTGGCACCAGTGGAGTCACATGCACCAAGAACATCGTCTTCACTCTTGGTGAGTCCCATTCAAATTCCCATTCATTTCTCCTGGCACATTTTTATATGGTATGTATAACATGTGGGTTATGCTGCTGGCATGTTTTACAGTGCCTTCTGCATGAGGAACTGCCTAGTGAACATTTGATGTATCAACAGTTGATTTTTAAGAAATATTTTGTCTGTTTTGAAAATGAAAAAAAAGTGAACATTGGACACATCAACTGTCCAAACGATAAGAGCCCAAATAAGATGAAATAGCTACAAAATTGATTTCATATCTCTAATTGCAGTAAGAAATTTTTGTCTCTTCAGAAAATGAAGCAAAAGTGAACAATGTATGCATCAACTGTCCAAACAACAAGAGCCTAAAGAAAGATGAACTGGCTACAAAATTAAATTCATACTTCTAGTTGCAGGAAGAAATATTTTGTCTGTTTTGGAAATGAAATAAAAGGAACTGTTATGTGATAAAATGTGCTGAACCAATCTTTTTCCTGAACCCTAGGCACAGGCACCACCAGGCAGCGTCTGACCCTTGTGCGTGGCCAGCCCATCACGGTGACTCAGGGACAGGACTTCCGCGTGCGCGAGTCCGGCATGTTCATCTTCATCAACACACCGATCGGCGTGGAACTGCAGTGGGACAAGGGAACACGGATCTACATCCGTCTGGAGCCTCACATGAAGGGACAGGTAAGGCTGGCAGTTTTACATGGGTTTTAAATGTAGAATACAACACACACGAGGTACCAGCCCGACCGTGGGTCGGATCACCCGAAGACCAATCCAACCAGTGGGAGGGCCGGGACCAAGGGTGATACGGAATACACCATGTTGTAGTTTATTTATGTCATACCCACCCAAGAAAACACGCCTTTCAATGCGAAATGTGTCAAAAGTTGGTGTCCCTGTATGTGACAAAATAATGTATCAACATCAATTCCAATGTCTGAATCCGGTATTTGATTTTTCGAAAGTGGCGCACACAGCTCATCAGGTGAAACGCGTTCGAATTATTCTATGGAACATTTGGAAGCCCGTGTGATAACCAAATAGAACCCTGGGCTGTACTGCTAGTTATCATATGGGCCGGAACACCCGTATCGAATGTTATGGCGGCCCACGTGTGACATAAATGGAATTACTGTATCAAAAGGTAATCCATAAAGAGTCCTGATAAGCATGCTTGACTCAAGTATATTTGTTCATAAGCAACAGAAGAATGTAGATAGATAACTTATTCACTTTCTGTGCTATTTCATGTCTTATCCTTATATCTTTAAGAATGTTCCAACTCATTTCTCACACACGTCTTGCATTTCTTTGCATTCCTTTGCAAAAAGGTACAAGGTATGCATTTCAACAGCTTATCTAAGCCCCCCTGAGCCTGTATTTGACCTCACATTGTCACCTTTACTCAGAATTAATCACAGCACATGATACATGTTGAGTCAAATTCCAGACTCAGCTAGAGCAAAAAATACTTTGATGCCAAAATGATTAGACATTACTTATACTTTGCTACAAAACTCCTTCAAAACATGGAAGCCATGTCACAATTTGTTACATTAATTGGAGATAACTGTTTATATCAAGTTAGAGAAATCAATATATCAAATGCCTCTGAAGTACTTTGGATTTCTTAACTGCAAAAGTGTCCGAAAGGTTACTGACCCAATATCAACACATGAGACAGTGGCAATAAACTTTTCATAGGGATTACTATTGATGATGTTGACCTTTTTAACAAATATTTGTCCTGTCACTAAGTTTGGGAATAAATTTTGTCGTGTAAACAACACATGTAAACAGACAGCATACCTTACCTGATTACTCTACATGAAATGTAAACATGCGGTGAAAGAACAATTCATGAAGGAATGACCACACTTGGAGAAGTCCTTTTTTCTCTGTTAGCTTAAGGGGGCATTCTTTTCACACTATTTGTTTACTAAATGCTTGTGGATGTACTGTTTGAAGAATTTTCCTTGTACATAGTAGTGCTAACATGCATGTAGTATCAATAGAGTTCCTTGGCACAAGTGAACAGCCTTAGGGCTATTGAACTATATAATTGAAGAACCTATTGTTAGATGACAAGGAGCATTTAAACATATTCTTAAAAGACTCTAACTATAATATTACATTGTACTTCAACTTAGCAGGCAAAATGGTTAATCTTGAAGTGAAAGATTTATGTAACATGATTGCAGTTGACCATTTAGCAATCTATAATGGAACGAAAACATAACATATATCTCTACACTGGTTACTACATGACGTGTATCTCAACTCTGTGTACATGTATGTACATTGGTACAGAATACTGAGCGTGCCTAATTCTCGTTGCCATGGCTACAGGTTGAGGGTCTCTGCGGTAACTTCAACGATGACCAGAACGACGACTTCACCTCTCCGTCCGGCGGCCCCGCCTCCCAGCTCGCTAGTCAGTTTGGAGACTCCTGGAAGGTCCATGACTACTGCATGGATGCTGTGGTAAGTGATGACACTGGTCTTGTATTGTCCAAGCTAAGTCCACACCAATTTGATTTTTCGGTTCTCAGATTTTTTTTTAAATATGCTTAACCTGAGGACCAGGTTTATGTCTTGGTGCCCTCAGTTTTATGGAGTGAATACAGTCATATTTAAGTTTTTCTCCTTGCCTCCTGCTTTTATGATGTCTGCTTGCCATATTTTTACATTGAAATGACCGAGAACCAAGGAAATAAATTGGTGTGGCCTAAAATTTGTAAAAAGTGTTGTATCCCATCAAATGCTGTATTTGTATTTTGAAGTACATTGAAAGAAGACTGTGACAATGTCACATTTTTATCACAGTTTGAAAGTACATGTACATGTACTTCAAGGAATCCACCAGACACCAACAATTCTCAAAATGATAGAACTGATTCTGTGACAGTTGCAGAAATAGAAACAGCATAATACCTACATGTTGTCCCCTGCAGATTGTTGAGGATACCTGTGCCCTGCACCCTAACCGTCAGTCCTGGGCCCAGCGCAGGTGTTCCATCATCAAGTCTGAGGTCTTTGAGCCTTGCCACGTGCATGTGCCCTACCAGACCTACTACGACAAGTGAGTATCCTCATGTGCATACAGTAAGACAGAGACTCTTGCTGTGGCATATCTTTTTTTAGGAAAGTAGCCATCTGGACTTCATGCCAATATATGATGCAGCTGGACAAGTAAGAGAAAGTAAAGGACCAAAGACCGAATGCTATGTAACCGTGGGTGGTTTGAGTTTGGGTGTAATTATGTATGTATGTGAAACAAGGAAACTTATACTAGCGCACATTTATCTCTATGATGTATAAATCATTAGCTGTGTAGAAGTTATCGTAGCATACTGTCAGTGCTAATCACCAAAGACTAATGTCTGTGTGTCTCCTGCCCCTGACAGGTGTGTGTATGATGCCTGTGGCTGTGACTCTGGTGGTGACTGTGAGTGTCTGTGTACAGCCATCGCCGCCTACCACTACGAGTGTGCCCTGCACGGCGTCTACATCCTGTGGAGAGAGCAGGAGATCTGCCGTAAGTTTCACCAACGATTAAAAAAAAGGGCTGAAACAATTAAGAAAATATGTTTTTACAGAACAGAATCCTTTAAATAGCCATTAGAATTAATGAATCTAAGCCCTGTTATGATTAGCTTTCCTAAAAAACATGAAGTATTGCAAGAAGCAATGTTAGTCATAGCGCTGTCCTTGGTGCTGAAATGTAACTCAAGTGAAGGTATCAGAAGTTTTCATCACTTTCCTGCCCACCAATTCATCCAAAAGTCTTCTTTTCCAACTTATCTTGTTTGGTTGAATCTGCTACAGTATATTTATGGTGTTCTACTATATTAATGGTGTTTAAAGGCTTCACAGAAACAAGTTGTCCTAGACATGAAACTCCCTGTGTATTCTGAATTGGTAGAAAACTTGTCCGACTAATAGTACATCGGGTAGGGTTTTTGATAGCATGATTTTCTGACGTTCACAGCGATGCAGTGCGACCACGGCATGCAGTATGTGGCCTGCGCCAACCCCTGCCCGATGACATGTTCCAACTACGCCCAGTACGACCAGCTCTACCCGTCTTGTAACGACACCTGCGTGGAGGGCTGCGGCTGCCCAGACGGCTTGGTACGCTAACATTTACCATTTTGTCATAGAAAAATAACAAAACGTAGCTGTAATGCATGTAAAGCAACCAGAGAAAACATACTTTATGCCCTCTGTAAGGATATACAGACTACACTGCTCCCTCTGGCAGAACATTTAGAAACTGCAGTGCCAAAGCATACTCACATTTTGCGTACTTTTTCGATGATCAAGCTATGTCAATCCAATGTTTTTCTAAAGATAGGATCTGACATTTTTTTTCTATTCTGACATTCAATCTTCAAACTTATACCTTGTCTAGCCTATGCAATGAAAGAAATTATGCTCATTTTTTAGGGCTTCTAAAACATTATTGACAAATGCGTAGTCTATATATTGAGTGATCCTGGTAGCTTTAGCTGTGACACATCCAAAACAGAGAAACAAGAAGGATTTCCTTTTCCAGGTGATCGGTGATGATGGCCAGAGCTGTGTGCGTCCCGAGCAGTGTGCCTGTCTGATGATCGAGGGTGTGTCATACGACAACGGGGACCAGATCCCCTTCATGTCCGACAACTGCAGGACTTGGTAAGTGCTGCATAGCTTAGCAAGGAAACAGATGTGAAATGTATAGGTGTGAACATCTGACAAAGAAGCTTGCTGTTTGATGTTGTTTCCAATTACAATTAGGCCACTAGCGATTTCTCAACATAATGGCCAATGCCTTTTCAGTTAACTGTAGCTTTGACATTAGATTATAGATTTCTAAGATGTTTCATGGACTTTTACATACCATCACAAAGATGACTGAAAATGAAACAAACTACCATTAAGTTCATGAATTTCTGCAATTGCTGTGTAACACCATGTAACAATCTAAATTATTTTTTGTATATTGACATCATTGGGTCATATTTTTACAATGTTGTGTTATAGTTACAGTATACATAGAATGTTTCTTCTTACAACCATGCTGAGCCTGTCTTTGATTCCCACAGCTACTGTGAGAACCACCAGATCAAGTGTATTGGTCAGCCATGTGACGGAACCTTGATCGAAACCAGTAAGTTTCCACTGTTTGTTATTAAGACAATGATATCTTAACTTGTTGAAGAGAACATCCTGTAAAGATGCTTTCAATTTTATTTATAAGTGATGTCTGTCTGTTAAGACAGTTTAAATCCTATGTGTATAAATTTGTTCTAATGGAAAAAGAGGGTTGATGACTTTTGAGCTAACTTCATGTTTGTCTATTGCAGCTGTCAAGCCTGAGACTACCACTGGTGTCTTTACAACTGGTGTCTTCACAACAACCTCAGGCATCAGCACCACAGGCCCCGGAACAGACCTGCCAATCTTCTCCACCAGCAGCACAGTCACCATCAAACCCACCATCATCACAAGCACAACCCCACCTCCCACACAGGTCTGTCCAACCCTCCTCTCTGTGTGGGATGTCTCTTAAAGAATAAGGATGTGGTTGTTCACAAATCATAGCTCTAAATTCCTTCACTAAAAATCTTTTGAAGTCAACATGTACATGTGTACAGTGATCCAACCTTTCAGGAATCTAGTTTGGAAACAAAATTTAGCCCCAAACCTTGTGATATTTTAAATTCAAGATTTGTACTACACTAACTTCACAACACATCATCCCTTGATTTGACTACATGTACATTAGATATGTCAGTGACGGATGTTACAAATTCTTAGATGTTACAAACTGTCAGACTATTTAACTTAGAAGTTTCAACAAATATGAGATGTTTGACTAGTGGTATTTCAGTAGTGTATCATTATTCAGGTTTTGTTTCTGCCCTATATTTTGCTTATATTTCCAATGTGTGTTCCTCCAGGTGTGCATGACTGTGAATCATGTCAGCTATATGGAGAACAGCATGATCCCAGACTTCTCCACTGCCTGCCAGACATGGTAAGGGAATCTATACTAGAACATCTAACTGTAAAGGCTCAGATTTAAGGAGTCTGTCCTCCACTTGTGTAATATGTAAAGCTGAGATGTCAAATTGGAAATATCCAAATGTGTGTGTGTTTTTTATAACAAGTTTTATAACAAACAAACAAACAAACAATAACAGCAGCGCTATGTGACTGAACCGCTGCCTGTTTGTTTCTTTGTTTGTATTTTGAAGCGCAAGTCAAGTAATAGAAAACTATTAAACTTCAATTATCAACAATTTGATACATAATGGTACTAGTAAATGACAAAATTTTTCAAGAAGCATCCATATTTTTAACCAGGTTACGAAACTTTTAATTCTCAACTTGTGCATTTTTCTTCCCACCACAGCTACTGTATCTCCCACAACATCCAGTGTGCCTACAACCCAGACTGCGCCACAACCACCCAGGCCACGTCCACCGGAGCACCTCCCATCTTCACCCTGCCTCCAGGTGAGACCACCACTGGGTTCCAGACACAGACAGGTTTTCAGACACAGACCGCAACAACAGGCTCCGTGCCCATCTTCATCATGCTTCCCCCTGGTGGGACCACCACTGGATCCACCGGCACTCTGCCTCCCATCCACACAGACACAACTACAGGACTCCACACCCAGACTGCCACCGTGCCACCACTGGTCACCTCCAGCACAACCACCAAGACACCACCCATTTTCACTGTGCCTGGGGAGACCACCATCGGTGTGGAGACTCTGCCACCCTTCCAGACACAGACCACCACTGGAGCGACCACCGGCACTGTGCCACCCTTCAGCACCGTGGGCGTGACCACTCAGAAACCCACTCAGCCACCCACCGTTACACTCATCAACGGTGAGACTCAGACTACCACACTGCCCATCGGCCAGCTGCCACCACAGGCCTGCAGGGTAAGTATCATGATCTTGCTCCTGACTTTTAGCAGAAGTATGGCATTTATTTATAGAGCCTCTCCATATCATTATGAAATAGGAATTTAATTTTCTTTCAATCCAAAAGAGTGGACTTTTGGGCATTTTGAACAAGTCGTCTGGTCTTCTTCAGGATAACATTTTGCTGATCTGTGTGTGTTTTCATCCACAGGAGCCAACTGACCATTGGACCCAGTGGTACAGTGTGTCCACTCCCACTGCCCTGACCGGCGGTGACTTTGAGACCATCAACAACATCCGTGAGCTCTACAGCTTCTGTCCCAAGACCATGCTGACCGCCGTCGAGTGCCGCACCATCGGCTACAACCAGGCCGCCCACGAGACTGGCCAGGTCGTGACCTGCGACACCCAGAATGGCCTGGTCTGTCTCAATGCTGACCAGCCAATGGGCAAGGATTGCTACAACTACGAGATCCGCTTCTTCTGCGAATGCGGCCCAGGTAAGTTCTCATTTGGGACATGACTGTCACTATTGCTGCATAGGTTTTAACCTGGGGAACCAGGTAAAAGCTCTGGCTCTACATGAGGTATTTAAGATCATTGGAAAATATAGCTGCAGGAAAATGCAGTATATTTATCTACCCATCTTTTAAAAGATGTACTCTTGAGTTGAAACAGATATACTCCATGAATTGTTACTTTCCAAAACATGCTTCAGTAATGTTTCCCTCTATTTGTTTCAAACAGAAGTCACCACCATGCCTGGCATTGTCACAGGCACACAGTTCACCACCCAGACCGCGACCACTCCCTTCCCCGCCTTCTCTGTGACAACCACGCCTCCCTCCGTCACTACCGTGTCCAGTGGCGTGACTACCGAACCCTTCATGCCTGACGGGCAGACTGTCACTCCACCAATCACCACCACTATTCCTCCCGAGGTAAGGATTACCAGATCATTTACAACCCAGTCTGTCATTTGGTCAGATTACTTCCCTCTAAATAAAACAAACTTGATGTTCAGACTTTGGGACAAGAGATGCTGTAACCCAAGTGGTCTTTGGGCCTAATGTTATTTGGTAATCTTACGTATAACAAACAAGTGACTTACGCAATGCTTTCTTTAAGTACTAATTTAGACATTACAGTAGGTACGAGATGTTAGAAGCAGTATTACAGCATGCAACTGACAATTCTTTTTTAAAGTCCTGGCAGCAATTCCTAACATCTGCAATGAGTTTGATTTTAAGTTGATGTTGAAGTTCTGATATCAACAAGTTTAAAGTGGTTCTCAGCTACATTTTTTTCAGAACGTAGTCTACATGTATGCTGTAATTACACAAGTCATGTTCGTGTATCATTTGAGTAACGTTGCTGTTTTTTCCCCCAGTGTGTGAGGCATGGCTGGACAGACTGGATGAACGAGGACTCCCCATCTACCGGCGACGGTGATGATGAGACCATCAATTCCCTGCGTGCTCATCATGCTGTAAGACATGTTACATTTACCACCTACACTTCAGTCATGTACTTTGTAGCACTGGCACCATGATCATGAATGCCATTTTCTACAAAGATGGGCTCTACAAGTCTAAAGAGCACTTTCAAAATCAGTGACAAAAGCCCATTAAGTACTTCACATTTGTTGATAACATGTAGATTTGAGTTGTAATTAAAAACACTTTTAACCGTCCCAGTGTCATGGGCCAGTTTTAAAGCCTACATGTAGTACTAATATTCCCTGACAGTTAACGTTACAGGGTTAAATATATCTTGCACCTTTTTCTTGCCAACTAGACAGTTAACCAGTTATGATTGTTGCTGAGTTGATGCATACAACACTGAGCTGTGTAACAAAGTATATCCTTTTGTCTGCCCCAGTTCTGCGAGGCTCCCATGGCCATTGAGTGCCGCCAGGTGGGCACCAACATCATCTACACGTCCAACCAGCCTGAGGTCATGTGTGACTCCAACGTCGGCCTCAGCTGCATGAACAACCTCAACGGCGGCCTGTGTCCAGACTACGAAGTCAGGTTCTACTGTGACTGCAGCAGCCGTAAGTATCATCTTTGACCTAAAAATTCAATACCCAATTTGATGATTAAATTTCTTTAATGTTAATGGGATATTTTATTTGTTTATTTATTCATTTGTTTCAGGAACTTACTGGCCCATAGTTAAATAGTATAGGAACATAACCTAAGTACATACAAACACACAAAAATAAAATCCTATATATACAGACGTTTACAGAGGTTTGTGAAGTATAAGTTGCGATAGAATGGATCCGACTTAAGTACACACGGATATCCTTATAATGTGGATTAGTCAACAATAGGGTGTACATTCTGTAAGATGGGCCTTAACCTCACTGTTACCATGGCAATTACAGACTGTGACCAGCCAATGAATGTTGCTGACAACGGCGCCATCAGGGACAACATGATCACATCTTCCTCTGAGCGCCCTGATAGGCCAGCTGATGACGGTCGCCTGGACCACCCAACCAGCTCCTGGGTTCCGTCCAACCAGGACGCCAACCAGTGGCTCCAAGTGGACTTGGGCGAGAAGGTCAGATAATACTTAAAACATTCATCCCTACTTTAAGATCAAGACCATGATAGAATACTGAGAATTCTTTGTATCAACTTCTTACAGAAGATATCCCATGGAATTATTGCCCAATATTTTGAGAGAAGGTCATATGCATATCAGTGTAAGCCCAGAGCTGTTGTGTTTTAAGTTTGGTCTTCATTGTTAACTCTTTTAAAAACTTACAAGTTTTTTTTACCCCTGCAGGTTGAGATAACCGGCATCATCACCCAGGGTCAGGAGGTTGCTGTGCAGCCTGGCTTCCCTGAGATGCCAGCCTGGGTCACCTCCTATGTTGTCCTGTACAGCACCGATGGTGTTAACTTCTTTGCTGTGCCTGACCTCCATGGCAACCCACAGGTTGGTAACACCACCATGCCTTAGAAAAGCACATTGTCTATTTGATATTTGAACTAAGATTTTCTAGTACAATACTGGATTCTAAAATATGTTGTTATCAACTTTTCCTTAAGTAATGTTCATGACAGAAACTACATCCAGTCTTTTTCTGTTGTTGACAAAAAACTAATTGAGATTTTGTTTTGTTTTTGTTTTCTTCCTGCAGCAATTCCAGGGCAACTATGACAGTGACTCTCATGTCCAGCACATTTTCAACGCACCCATCGAGGCTCAGTACATCCGTGTCCAGCCTCTGACCTGGGAGAACTTCCTCAGCTTCAGGTTCGAACTGCTGGGATGCAGGCCTTTCGGTATGTGGCATGGATTCGTAACAACTATCATTGCTGTACTAATAACATATCCCTTCAACATGTTGGCTCAACTTTTGTCTTCTATCTTGTGACAATGATGAGCTCTTCAAGTCAACACAGAAAGTCTTAAATGTCACATTCACCTCAAATGTAACCAGTAAGATTCTGTATTGTATGAATTGTATTTGTATGAAAGAAGATTGGAAAGTGTTCCCATGTATGAAAAAAAAAAGCTAGGCCTTTAGCAGACAAAGAATCAAGCAGACCTGAAATGTGAGAACAGGGAAGCGAATAGTGAAACTTGAATCCTGAAAAATTTTTGTAGCACAGATTTGCTTTATGAAACTGTATCATTTTCTCTGATCATGATACTTGGTGTATCAAGATGAGATGTCAATGTTGTATCAAAGGTGATGAATATTCTTTGTTTCTTCCCCCAAAACAGGTGATATCCCAGACGGAGAGACCATGACCCCCACCCCGTCTCTCACACCAGTGGAGATCTGCCCCTTCGGCACCCAGTTCTGGACCCCATTCATGTCCGCCCACACCCCTGACGCTGCCCAGACAGGCGTACAGGAGACAGAGACATACGACCTGCTCAGCCAGGCCTACAACCTGTGTGGCAAGGATATGGTGGACAAGATCATCTGCAGGGAGGTCAGTAGGAGAAAACTGTCCTAGCTTTAATAGTATGATAATCACAATCATCATTTGACAACAATAGTTGAGACAGATTTGCAGCCATTGGATGGTACTGCTTTGCTCTGTCCTATTACAAAGTGCAATATTTTAAGGTAGTAACAAGTTAGAAAGTTACGAATATGTTTAGAAGTCGCAAAATTGTTGGTATCTATCAAAATATCTATGAACTTATCTTTTATTGACTAGACTTTATAAGCAGCATTGTAATTTCTGGCAATTGCCAGACGACCACATAACATAGCATTAAATTTATATCATTAAAGTGAAAGGTAAACTCTGTAATCGTCCATGGTCAAGGTTTTTATACTAATATTCTCATATTGTGTTTTTTTTCCTTAGTCTGCCACCCACATGCAGGCACAAACAGGAGGCATGGTCACCTGTGACATCGAGAACGGCCTAGTCTGTAACAACGCCATGCAGCCCGACCACGACTGCGTGGACTACGAGGTCTCCTTCCACTGCAACTGTGGCGGCGTGACGACCGTCCACACTCCCATCACCACTCTGGCAACCGCGACCACCACCAAGCCCGTCACCCCAGTCTTCACCACCCAGCAGGAGAACAACCCGCTCTGTGTGGACGGATGGACACCGTGGATCAACGCCAACAAGCCAGCACCTGCTGACGACTTCATGGGTGGGGAAACCGAGAGTCTGTTCCAGATCGCCAGCAACCCCGACTACACTGCCCTCCTCTGTGGCGGTGACGTGAACATGATTGCCGACATCCAGTGCCGTGAGGTATGGAAAAACATAAGATGAAATTGAACAATTGAGGCAACATTTACATGTCTAAACATCAGCTCACTTTCTCACTAACTATTTCATATATAAATATTAATTTTTTTCTCTAGTAATGCCTGCTTTCTTTCTTCGTGTGAAATGTAGACACCATTTTTAGGAGGCTGCAAAACAAACATTTAAAATTCTATTTAGTTACAGTTAACAGGATCACCCTCAAAATATGGGGTGAAAAAGACAATTTGTAAGTCCATTTTGTGCTCTACCTCCAGGTTGCCTCTCAGGCTGACTGGCAGAGTACCGGAGCCTATGAGCTGCAGTGTGACACCACCAACGGCTTCTACTGCTCCAACTCTCTCAACTACCCAGTTGGCTGTGAGGACTTCGAGATCAGCGTGCTCTGTCAATGTAAGGCTCATTTACCTCTTCTGTTGCACAATTTTACATGTCGTGGACAAAAACTATGTTACCAAGAGTGACAGAAGCAACTTTAAAAAAAGGGATAGCCTGATTCATTTACATCCCCTAATCAATTACTGCAGAAAGGACTAAAATGTTCCGGAGTATCACTATGGTTTGTTAAATTGGTAAGAATATTTACTAAAATAAAGTACTACTTATGGCAAGTGAAGAACCATGTAACATGAGACAGTTTTAATGATTATCCACATACCTGTTTTCTAGGTGGTGAGGCTCCAACAGGTGTTGTGACAGAAACCACAAAGCCACTGACTACCCAGGCCCTGACTACCCCCACACCAACCGACATCTTCAGCCACGAGACCACTAATCTGCCTCAGACCACTGGTGTCGCCGGTATTACAACGATATCTGGCCAGACCACTAGTAAGTATCAAAGTTCTACCCAGTCATTCTTTGTCAGTTAGCCATAGTCTCTCCCAAATGACGATTTTCAACCATTTTCATCTTCCTTCATCGGGTGTATCAAATTAACCCCCTTTCCTTCTGACACACACTGATGTTACAGAAGTGTGACATCAGGAGGGGGTCAATAGTGCCTGGAAGTCAAAAGTTGGAACTTGTATTGTAATAAAGGTACATTCAAGTTAATTCTGTTTTCTTCCCCAAATATTTGCATGCCTGTACTCATCACACCTCTGACCCTTTCCCAGCTGGCTCTACCACCCCAGCGCCCACCCCAGTGTACAACGACGACTGCCCAGAAGGCACCATCTACTGGACACCGTTCTACAGCGCAGACACACCAACCACTGGCACTGATGGCGGAGACCACGAGACATACCAGAGCATCGTGCAGGCTTACGGAGATGAGCTGAGGATCTGTGACGAAGCTATGGTGGACAAAGTCCTGTGTCGCCATGTAAGTTGTGATAGGCTCCACCTTCTTCTTCATCTTTTATAGCATCTAGTTTCGAATTTGAGCATCTCTGGATTACCAGACAAGATTAGATACATTTAAGAGTAATAAATCACAGCTGCCTTTAAAAACTTTGGGAGAAAGGGCTTGGAATTGGTAACGCTTCAATAAATGTCATTAGCTCGGAATTACTAATATTCCAGATACTTGTACTGACCCTGAATGTTTTTCCCACCCTCAGGCTGACTCTCACCTGCTGACCATCATGACCAATGACGAGCATGTGGAGTGTGACCTCCAGAACGGCCTGGTCTGCCTGAACTCCATGCAGTCTGACGGGATGTGTGAGAACTACGAGATCTCCTTCCGCTGTAACTGCGCACCCGCCACAACCGTGGCTGTCACCACGACCACCCCCGTCGCTACGACCGGAGTCATCGGCACAGTCAGCCCGCTGACCACTCTGTCCCACCTCACGACGACCACGCCACAGACGACTCACGGCGTCGTCATGACCGAGACTCCCGGCGTTGTCACTACCCAGCAGGTCATCACCACCACCACTGCACCCACATTCACAGACATCATCACTGGTGAGACCACAACCAAGCCACTGATGACAACTGGATCTGTCGTTGACACCACAGTGTCTACCACCATTGGTGTTGAGACAACCAAGCCACCGATGTCTACTGGTGTTGTAACCACAGCCAGCACTACCAAGCCACCAATGTCCACTGGCATTGAAACTACAGCTCAGACCCCCACCACCACTGGCCAGACCCCAACCATCGTCATTGAGGAGACCACAACGAAGCCTCTGATGACAACTGGATCTGTCACAGACAACACTGTGTCTACGACCATTGGTGTTGAGACAACCAAGCCACCGATGTCTACTGGTGTTGTGACTACAGCCAGCACTACCAAGCCAGAAATGTCCACTGGCATTGTTGACACCACTGCAACAACCACAACCACAGCTAAGCCCACCACACCTGTCCAAACTACAACTGTGCCCGAGAACCCAGCTTGTAAGTGGAAAAATTCCTGAAAAATGTCTACTTGTAGATTCTTTCTTTAAAGAAGCTATTCTTAAATTTATTTTATTCTGGCTAAAGGCAATTGCCATTACAGTTGACATACATGTATTCAGTGATATACTCAGCTCCCCATAATAGATACTGGGGACTATTTGATGTATAATATGGTGCTACATTGTAGCCTGAGTGTCTGCCTTTTTAGCTTTTGTCTGCTCCCCACAATCCGCTACCAGGTTTTTGGCCCGGTAGCGGATCGTGGGGAGCGGACGAAAGCTAAAAAGGCTGACACTCAGGCTAGCTACATTGTATTTATATGGTCGTTCATTTTTATGTCAAGTGTTTTCTGGTCAACATAAGTGAGAACTTATGATATGATGTTATACCCCAGACTGCGTGGACGGCTGGACTCCATTCATGAACAGCTACAGTCCCAACGCCATCGGTGACCTGGAGACCCTCACCAACCTCAGGGAAATCTACGAGTTCTGCCCGACTGAGATGATTGACGACATCGAATGCCGCGTCGCAGGTAAGCCAAACCAACTTCGTTGTTGTTGTTGTTAGGGTGGGCCGGCTTACTTACTTCTTGCAGCCAAGGGCTGAATTGTGAGGAGCTTACAATTGGTGGGGATTAATCGCAAGGGTCTGGAGCAGCTGCCATTTGGCGCTAGCTCAGATGACCTCAATGTGACCCCAGGTAAGGCCATAGGACTGTAAGGTTTGAACCACTCACATCGGGAAGGACCCCTACTCTTTTAATATGTATGGTGGGTTCTTTAACATGCGTGGTGTGTAATTCTCCCCAAACACGGTAAACTTCCCAACTATTGATACAGACAGCTTTGTTTTCATGTCATGGTTCACTTAGTATTCGTACAGGTTTCAAAATTTGGTGTCAGATAATTGAATCTACATTCCACATATTGTACACTTAATACATACATGTATGCTCCAAAGAGCTTGGCATTTTTCATGTTAGATTAAAGTAATTTTTGTCTAATTTCATTTCATTTTGATTTTCGACAGAATACGGCATTGACTACGCTCTTGTGGGACAGAACGGTGTTCTCTGTAATGAGAACATCGGCTTCATCTGTGACTCCTCCCAGCAGGACGGCATCTGTATGGACTATGAGGTCAGGGTGCACTGCAGATGCTCCGGTAAGATTGCTACATCCATCTACATCCATAAGACTCAAGAAGGAAGCAAAAGTTTTGTCAGATATGAACAGTCTTAAGTATGAGACGTTCCAAAGCAAAATTGTATTCCACATAATGATGTCTTCATTAGAATATTTTACTTTTTTGTCTTTTTCCTGTAAGAAGAATCTAAAGTATCAAGAAAGATTGTGAACATGTAGAAGTTTAAAGGTTTGATTTTCAGTGCTTTGTCTTGTGTGAGGATTTTCTCTCACAGTATGCTGAATTGAAGTTTGTCCTGCCTAGCCTTAAAAGATAGACCAGTTGTCTGATAAGATTATTTATTGTCACTGTTCATCATTAGGTTTACATTTTTCATTATTAAGAGAAATTGTTGTCAAGTTACTTAATAAAAAAATTACATGTTTTCTGTTCAAATGGTACTTCCATCACATAGACTTACATGTATTTCTAACTCATCTGTTTTTGTGCTTCTTGCCCTTACAGAGGAGCCAGTGACAACCCCTGGTACCTTCACTGTCAGCACCACTGGTCACGTCACCGTTACTGGTGTGGTACGTACCACTGCCAGTTACTCATGCATATTTGTCACCAGTAGTTATCACCATGAAATGTTATTGACAAAATGCTAGTTACATAATGTCAAAACAAAGTTTATTTCTTGTTCTAGTCACTGTACAGTATTTTATTCTGGTTAAAATTGAAGTGTAGAGGCAGCAAGTTATATTTAGTTATTGTTTTAGTAATGAGGCAAGTTGTAACATTATGTATCTATATCTCAGGTTACTGAGCCTCAAACCGAGCCTACAACCATCCAGGTACAAACCACCACCAAGCCTGAAGAGACCACCACAACTAAGCCAGCTGAGGAGACAACACCACAGGTAGGTAGAGTTGTCTTACGAGAATTGTTTACAAACACTTTGTTAAATTCTAGATGATGATACAATTAGTCATCGTTGTCTCAATGTTTAGAATTAGAACTTCCTTTTTTGTGAGTGGATGGCTTTTTTGTACATCTGACCTGATAACAAAGATCTGTAGTGCGTATCAAGCAACAAGTTGGTAAGATAAAAAAATAAAAAAGAAGCCAACATCTTCAAAATGTTAGCACACACGTCCTGGAATAAACCATACGATGAATCCTTTACCTCTGCCCTACAGACCAGCACTGTGAGCACCCTGGCTCCAGCTTACTGTCCGCCTGGCTCCTCCGCATGGACACCCTTCATGTCTGCCGACAGCCCCATCGACGGAAACGACATTGAGACCATCGACGCCCTGCGCGAGAAGTACTCCTTCTGCGAGGACTACATGATCACCAACATTGTCTGCCGTCGCGAGGGAGACCACATCACAGCTGACATGGTAAGGAACAAGAAAATCAAACCTACATGTAGATAAAAACAATTTCACCACGTTTTGCAATCAATGTTTTTATGACTTATTTACTAATACATATTACCAACCAGTCCAAGATACTGAAACAGTAACAGTAACAACATACACCAGAATAAGATCACAAAACATTTCGGAAGTTGAAACCAAAAATGGTCCTCAGCTACAATAACGTTTCATGAGCTGACACGTCAGACACGATGTTGGAAAATGGTTGGCTCCTTAAACAGTAGAAAGAAGGCATTCCTTGAAGACAACACTTTTCTATTTTTCACTTGAACTTCTGTCTGTCTCTATATTGAATATCTAATATTAACTGTTTTGTGTCTTCTTTTTTTTAGACCAGCCAGAACGTGGTGTGCCACCCCCAGATGGGTCTGACTTGCTACTCCTCCGACAACAATGGCGACAACTGTTACAACTTCGAAGTGTCCTTCTTCTGTGACTGCAACTGTAAGTACGCTGCTCCTCTGTCAACTGCTCAGTAAATGGAATGTTTAAACTTATGATACCATTGTAATGTGGGTATTCGATGCATGTGATCCATTCAACAATGAAATTTATGTACCTTCAACAAGTAAAAATTGCTTTAGATTTATTTTTACATGTCATCTCTTGGGTAATTGTGGAAGATGTTAGAAGGGTCTACACTGTACTCACTTAAGATGAAGATTTTTCACAATTATGGGGATTACATTTTAACTGTGTTACATTACAGTGCTCACAACGACCCTGGCACCAACAACAACGCGGCCGGTGACTGCCACCCAGGTGATTACAACCCAGGGTACTACAACAACCAAGCCTATCATGACTACCCAGGCCACCACAACAACCAAGCCCATCATGACCACCCAGGCCACAACCACCCAGGCCACTACAGCTAGCACCAAGCCAACCACCATCCAGACTGTGTCTTACCCTGACACTGAGACAACCACCAGTGTTGTTGGTACAACCATCATTGCTGGTACCACCAAGCCAACCACCATCCAGACTGGTACTGTCCCTGGTACTGAGGGTACAACCACCACCATTGGTACTGTTACAGGCTCTGAGACAACCACCCAGGCTGTTGTTACCACCAAGCCAACCACCTCTATCGGCACAGTGTCCATCCCTACCTCTGAGACAACCACCAATGTTGTTGGTACAACCATCATTGCTGGCACCACCAAGCCAACCACCATCCAGACTGGTACTGTCCCTGGTACTGAGGGTACAACCACCACCATCGGTACTGTGACTGGCTCTGAGACAACCACCCAGGCTGTTGTTACCACCAAGCCAACCACCTCTATCGGCACAGTGTCCATCCCTACCTCTGAGACAACCACCAATGTTGTTGGTACAACCATCATTGCTGGTACCACCCAGCCAACCACCATCCAGACTGGAACTGTCCCTGGTACTGAGGGTACAACCACCACCATTGGTTCAGAAACAACTAAGCCTACAACACAGGTAAACTCTTGGTCTTGATTTTTTTTTGCCTGTGGCCTTTTATAGTCCATGACAATTAGACCCAATTTGGGAGTACTGCATATCGCTTTTGTTTACCGTCTTTTCCACTCATCTAACACCATTGTTCAGTCTGTACTTAGTCGGATTCATTCTATCGCAACTCATACTTCACAAATCTCTGCAAACGTCTGTGTATATATAGGATTTGATTTTTGTGTGTTTTGTATGTACATTGTATTTAGGTTACGTTCTTGTACTGTTTGACTATGGGCCAGTAAGTGCCTGAAACAAATAAATAAATTTAAAAAATATTTTACCGTAGACGATGCAGACAGCTCCACAGATCGCTTGCATCCAGCACGGCTGGTCTGACTGGATGAATGTCGATCGTCCCGACAACGGTAACAACGCCGGCGACATCGAGTCCATCGATGAGCTGAGGAAGTACTACACTTTCTGTGCCAACCCAACCTCCATCAAGTGTAGGGAGGTGGGCACCAACGCACAGTACGAGTAAGTAACAGTCTTCGTTGCTTCGGTGCTCTTTCTATTTTCCATTCCGTCAACCTGTGGAGCAAACAGGTACATTATAGCTTTCACTTTATCTTCATAAAGGATGTATAGATAATTGCAGTTAGCTATCAAAAAGTACAAAATTTCACAGTATGGTGCATCTTGAATACATGTATGATTAAAAAACAACAGCAACTTAATTTAGATATTAGAGCAATACATCTTGATGACAGAATCATATCATCAGTTTCACTACAATGGAGACTTCTGAATATGAAAATTACTGTCTGCTCTTTTAGTACTACCTCTACTGCTCTGTTCAATTATTAGAAAGGCCAGTCTTTCCCTCTGAGCCAATTGGTAATACACACCACTATCAGTTCTGCTGTCCTATACAAATAGATATGATACCCTGTAGTGCTTTGGCCAAGCCTTTAACATGGGAGTGTGTTTTCCCTACAGTGCCACTGGTGATGGCGGTAACGTCTGTAACCTGGTGACTGGCTTCCAGTGCACCAACGACTTCCAGTGGGACGCCATGTGCTCCGACTACGAAGTCAGCGTCTACTGTGACTGCCAGCGTAAGTCAACTCACACTACCTTACGTCATTTCAGTAGATATCATTTTTCAGTAGAGCTTAGCTTGTGTTGACAGAGTATGGCTAGTCTACATTGTAGTCAGTCAGTCCTTTTGTAGCCAAGCTTTTCTGGCTCTTCTGCCAGCCTCAGGAGCAGCTATTCTTTCATTTTCAAAGGTTGAGACGCCACTGTGGACCAGCTGTTGCCAGACACTGCGATCATGGCAGAGAGCTTAGCTTATAGACAATGTTTATAGCTTACAGTTGGAACTATTGATCACAAAATAGGTTATTCAAAACTTTCTAGAGACTTATCAGTGATGTTATATTTTCTACAGCGGTAACTACCATCCAGACCCTGCCCACCACACAGACTGTCACCACAGGTAAGTCACACAGAAAGAAACCCTATTTTCAGTGAAAACACTAAGGAAATGGCTAGGGGGAGATTTAATATGATGATGTTAAAGCATATATGTATCATGAAAAGTGTCTTTAATCTAAAGTGCTATGTACAATGTATGAAGGAAATCATACTAAGTCATGCTTTTTTTTCTTCAGCCTCCCAGCCACCTGTTGTCACAACAACCCTGAAGCCCACAACACAGCAGTCCACAACTGGTAAGTTCTCTACTCCTTTTTCATAAGGCAAACAGATAATATTGACCAATAATCAAAGAGGTGATATTGACCTACATCATCAAAAGATGAGGAAGAAAAGTTGTTGTGCCATCGCTTATTTTACCATTAATAGATGTAATCTAGACTGAATGAATGAAGATTTATTATCATGTCCTGCGACTACACGCTACCCAGCCCATATGGGCTTATAAGACACCGAAAAAGGAAAACATCATAGTAGACATGGTACAGACTGTCAAATCAAATCAAAAGTATGTAGTCCTCACAAAAAGAAAAGCCCTTGTTCACCTGCCCCCCTCCCCCTGCCCCTCTCCAGTCCAACAGAATCCAGATGTCTGTGTGGATGGCTGGACTCCGTGGATGAGCTCCGACGAGCCCGGTAGCCCGACCGACACCACCGAGGGAGATGAGGAGACCTTCCCCAACCTGGTCGCCGCTGGATACAACATCTGTGGTGGCAACCAGAACATGGTCACTGCCATCGAATGTCGCGAGGTAAAGCTGTATTAACTTGTTTTATACCACTAGCATCTAGAGAACTCAAACATCCTCCACATGTGCTGCAAGTATTTGTATTTTGATGATAAAATCGTCTTTATTCAAAAGATTTAGTTAAGCCAGCATACAGCATTGACTACATCATTTATGTTGTTTTCTTGAGTTCTAACTTGATGGCTCTGTATCCCTGTAGATTGCTACTGGTGCTGACTGGCAGAGCTCTGGCGCATTCGGCATGCGCTGCGACCTGTACAACTGGTTCTACTGCCGCAATGCATTCAACTACCCCGTGGGATGCGAGGACTACGAAATCAGGGTGTACTGTCAATGTAAGTACGGGCAGAAGTTGCTTACAAGTGGCTTTCAGAAATCAATAATTATAGACTTTGTAATCTAAATCTGGGCTTAATTGAATAAGTATGCCGTCATAATGACTGGTTTGTTTTGTTTTGATGTACTACAGGTAGCGGGACAACCACCACCTCTACTACCACTACCAAGCCCATCTCCATCATCACAGAGAGCACCACCACTAAGCCTGTTGTCTCCACAACCATTGGTATTCAGACCACACCTCAGACCACACCAGTTACAACAAGTATGTCCCTATCTCCCAACTGCATGACTTTTGATGCTTTGGAATACATGTGTTTATAATCTAGAGAAGGGAAAAAAAAAACATGAAATGGCTTAGAATTTAGCCTCTGAAAACTACACCTCATGCATGTAATAAGTTTTATGTATAATTTTATAGTATAACATCAAGATATTAATATGCTGATTTTGTAGAGTTTTATTTCATGAAAATAGAGCATAACTAGCAGTATCATTTTGAAGTTCAATTTCATTTCATTTATTTCGAAACCTTTTAGCCCTGTTATGCTAGTCTTACAAAGCTCAGAAAAGGTACATACATTTAAAATGACATAATTACATGGCTGAAAAAAGGTACAGTACATACATCTAAAAAGACATAATCACATATCACGTATTCAAACACATCATGCTCATAAATATTTTCCGTGACTCTTAGCTGCTGGAGTTTCCACCTTCGCCCCCATCTGTACTGATGAGATGCACGGCTGGACTCCATGGATGAACTCCTTCTACCCCAGCCCCGCCACCGGCGGTGACTTCGAGACCTTCGACAACCTGAGGGAGCAGTTTGCCTTCTGTGCCAACGAGGACATCATCAGCATCGAGTGAGTACTGCAGAAATGAGTCCGTTTCACATTAGACAAGAAATTCGCTTATTAGATCTGGACAGATAGCTGTAAACCATTAATAGTTTTAACCAGTTATTGTCAAATTAGTAGATTTTAAGATAAGACAAAATGTGCTTGAGGCAACCATTTTCTTCCCTTGAACAGTGAAAATTAGTACTAGTGTTAACCACCCCTTAACTTTTTAACAAATTTTCTTGAAGAACACTCCAGTCGTTGGTATCACAAAACTGTTAATTTTCCTTGTCCAGGTGCCGTGACTCCCAAACCGGACTGATGTTTGACCAGACCGGCCAGAACGGCGTGAAGTGTGACATCAACAGCGGTCTGCAGTGTCTGAACGCTCAGCAGTTCCCCATCCCAGCCTGCGCTGACTACGAGATCAGACTCTACTGTCTCTGCAGGGGTAGGTCACCTTGGACATATATAATGTAGAGAGTAATCTTCCTGCCAATGTGCTTGTCTCTCAAAGCCTTATAAAAGCATCCAATACCAAATTAAAGCATGTTACAGTATTGCTTAATATACAACCAAGCAAAGTGGCATCATTGCTGATAATGAAATACTTTGTTTGTTGTAAACATGCTCGTTCTGTTGTTGTGAAATAACCTTTTCTTTTTAATGTTCGTTTTTCCAGAGGAGACAACTGTTGTTACTCCTATCATCCAGACCACCACCACAAAGCCAGTCACTCAGACTAGCCAGTTCACCACCTCTCAGACCACTACAACCATCGGTGTTGTGGACACAACAACCAAGCCAGTCACTGCCACCAGCGAGGTTACAACAACCAAGCCGGTGACACAGACCAGCCAGTTCACCACCTCTCAGACCACTACAACCATTGGTGTTGTGGACACAACAACCAAGCCAGTCACTGCCACCAGCGAGGTTACAACCACCAAGCCGGTGACACAGACCAGCGAGTTCACCACACAGAAGCCTGAGGAGACCACCACAACCATTGGTGTGGTCGAGACAACAACTAAGCCAGTCACTGTCACCAGCGAGGTCACCGAACCCACTCCAGGCACCACTACTCAAGTTGTCACTGAGCAGACCACAACCACCACCACACCTAAGCCTACCACAGCAACAGCTACATCCACTGTGCCAGCCAACCCAACCACCACCAAGCCCATCACAACTGCTGAGACAACCGTTGTCACTGGTACAACAACCATCGCAGGTGAAGTGGTCACAACCACCCTGCCCATTGGAGAAGTGACCACCACCAAGCCTGTCACAACTACCGCTGCTACAACAACCATCGCAGGTGGCGAGGTTACAACCACCCTGCCCATTGGAGAAGTGACCACTGGTACAACCACCCAGCAGGTCACCACCACCACCAAGCCAGTCACCACCACCAAGCCAATCATGACCACCCAGGTTGTGACAGAGCCAACTACTGGCACCACCGTGAACACGATGACAACAAGCTCCCAGGTCTTCACAACACAGTCCGTGCCTGTGGAGACCACCACTCTGGAGGCCACCACCACCCAGCCCATCACCCAGGTAAGCTTCACTTCTTCATGAATTCTACTCCTTACTTCAAGGAAAGCCAAATTTAAAGAGGTTTTTCACACAGCAGCAACAGAGTACAAAAGCAGTTGTCTATTAAAGAAAGGGGCATGACTTTGCTGGGGGATGTTGAAAATGAGGATCAGAAACTATCATTACCACTCACCAGTATGTGACTACAAGTCTAAGTCAATGCCAATCAAGAGACACCAAGAATGACAATTCTTTTTATATTTCCACAGACGTTTGCAACAACCACCACCCCAGCATCCACCTTTGCTCCTCAGTGTCTGCAAGATGGCTATACACCATGGTTCAACCTGGACAAGCCAAACCAGGTCAGTAACTGCTTTATTATTTGTTTGTTTGCATGTTTACTTCTTTGCTTCTTTGTTCCCGAGAAATAATTTTGTTTCTTTACATGCTTTGAAATACTAACTCTTATAGTTGTCCTCAAACTTTTGAAGAATTCGTGTTTGCGTACTGTTCAGCTATTTCTTTCTTACAAATTTCGTTGTTGAATTTCAGTCTCCGGATGACATTGGTGACATCGAGACCCTGGACCAGATCCGTGAGCAGTTCATCTTCTGCGATGACGACATGATCACCAAGGTGGAGTGCCAGATGACCATGGGTAACGGACAGGGCATCCCGTCCCAGAACACTGGCCAGATGGTCACCTGTGACATCACCAACGGCCTGACCTGTCTGAACGCCGCCAACCAGCCAACCGGCTGCTACGACTACGAGATCCGCTTCTACTGTCTGTGCAGTGGTGAGAGCAAACTTCTTTTGTCATTCTGTCATAAATTCCACCTTCCATATATATATATAATCATTTTCATGTTGATCAGATATTCGAGTTCCCAGATGATTTTTACTCACTAATATTTTGTTATACAGTAGTTATTTTGTTATACTGTAGTCTGTTTGCTGTATTCCTAATGGGCTTGTTATGACTCTTCACAAACTTTTGTTGATAGTTTAAAAATCCATAACCAACAGTGTAATCATAATAGTTCCATAATTTATTTTACCTTTTTTTGATTGTTTTAAAGTTCATAATTAACAGTGTAATCATAACAGTCTCATAACTTTTTTACATGTTAGGCACCACTCCACTTGTTGAGACCACAACAGCCCAGACCACCACAACTCAGACCACCATTGGCCAGACCACCACCGGGCAGACCACACCTAAGCCAGTCTCCACCACAACTATCGGAGAGGTGACATCCGTTGAGACAACGCCTGTCACCACTGCTGTGACTCTGCCACCTCTCTGTCTGGAGAACGTTGCCTACTGGACACCATACATGAACATGGACCGTCCTAACACCAACAACAACGGTGGTGACATCGAAACTCTGGAGGCACTTCGCCAGTAGTAAGTTATCTCTGCTGACTCTTGTAAATTTGGCTCTGTGATGAGACAAAAATTGGAACTATTGTTTCCTAGTATAGAATATTTCATCACCTGCACAAGCAATCCAGTTGGAGCTTTGTCTATTCACTCAACCTTGTATAGAAATACACCAGGCTAGGTACATTTATTGTGGCAATGTTGTCAAAGTATTTGTTGTTGATATTCTTAAATGACATTGAACAAAACATAATGGACTTTCAGGCTGTTTCTGACTGGTGATGTTCTTTAAAGAATGATAAGTTCTTGCTTCATATTATGATGGATTGTAATAGATAATGACATTATACAATGTATCAGTAGCCTGACTGGTACTCTAGAATTGTGGAGTACTAAACATGGTGTCACCAAACAATGTTGATGCACTGATACTTAACATATCCCCACTATCTTTTGCCAAACAGCTACAGCATCTGTCCAACAGAGATGATCGATGATGTGGAGTGCCTGGAGGCAGCCACCATGTCTGCTCCTTCCCAGGGTGGTGCTGTCATGTGCAGCCCGACCCTTGGTCTGATCTGTCTGAACTCCATGGTTCCTAACAGTGACTGCGAGGACTATGTGGTCAGGTTCCACTGTGCCTGTGGACCAGGTTAGAACCAATTTTGATTAGTCTTTCATTATACCAGTGCAATGGCCTATACCACTATAGGTAGAGGGTAGAGTGTTTACCTTGCAGTTGGAAGGTCAGAGTCCATACCAAAAACTTTAAAAATGGTACATACTGATTTCTCTGCTTAGCATTCAGCAATTATGAGAAAGAATATGGGAGTTGAACACACTCCACTACCAGTAGACTATCCACCTGCTGTAGTCACCTGTGGGTTATGGAGACACAGAGATGGGCACTGCCCCTGTACACGGAAAGTTGTAGGGAGGATTCTAACTTTTTAAACTTTCATTATACAAGACTTTGAGACAGAAAACTGTCTAACTGGAGTTACACATGATGTAAAAGACTACAGTGACTGCCATGGCCAGAAAGCTGTACTACTTTGAAATGTCTTTCAGATCTATGATCACCTTTTTTATGTTTGCATGTTCACAGAGACTACCACAGCCGCACAGACCACAGCCCAGACCACCACCAAGCCAATCAGCACTGTTGTTGTAACAGAAGGGACAACCACCACTGTCAAGCCGGGCACACTCACCCCAACTATGGAGACCAGCACTCTCAAGCCGGTGACCACGACCTTCGGTGAGATCACACCAACAGACGAGGTTGTCACCTTCACAACCTCCACCTCTCAGGAGCCATCTACCACCATCGCTGTCACCAGCCCGACTACAACCAAACCAACCACTGGTGTGGTGACCGACCAGACAACCACCACCATTGGTGTTGTTACTGAGACCAGCGTTGTGACTGAGAAGCCCACAACCACAGCTGCTGTGACAACTGGAACAACCACCACCAAGCCAAACACTCCCATCCCAACCACCACTCCAAACAACGAGCCATGCAGGGTAATTGTTTGTTTTGATTTGATTTGATTTGATTTGATTCAGATGGTAAAATGCAAACTAGATAAAATGCACAGGTAAAATGCAACTTTTCAGTCAAGACACCTAAATGCCTAAAGCACTCTGTATATCAACTGTGTCAAAATAGGAATATTGTGCAAAAGTTAGATTTTCTGTGACAGTGCTTTGAAAGATAGACCTCTACTAGACACCTAATTTGTCTAGTTTTGAAAATGACAGATCCTATTATCTTAACATATCTATTTTCAGGAGCCTATGGGTCTGGAGAATGGCCTCATCAAGCCAGACCAGATCACTGCCTCTTCTCAGCTGGACGACCAGCACAGCCCTGACCAGGTTATCCTGAACAACCCAACTGGTGCCTGGAGGCCAGTCACCAACGACCAGACTCAGTATCTCCAGGTAATAACTCCTAAAAACCTAATTTTGACTAAATGTACCAGCCTTTTCAAAGATTCCAAAGACAGAATGCATAATTTACATGTTTCTTACTCAATCTGAATTTCATGCTTTTATTTAGACATTTTTGCAATAAGTTCATTTATAATGTTTGTGCTGAAACTTTCAGGTTGATCTTGGACATCTGGCCCATGTGACAGGCTTCATCACCCAGGGTGAGCCAGAAACCACCAACTACATCACCACCTACTACGTCACCTTCAGCACTGATGGTGTCAACTTTGTGCCATACACTGATGATGGCAAGGTTGTGGTAAGTGGGTCTTTTCTTGATTCAACTGTCTACTCTAGATGTATGCAAGCAAAAGAAAAAATAATGCACTATTCCTGTGCAGCTACAACACACTTATATTGGCTTGCCTTCTCTTTGGCTTGCTTTGAAAACTTCTGGTCTACTATTTTTTATTGATGTTAATTATTGAATTTATCATTTCTGCATTTGTAGACTTTCCCTGCCAACACTGATAGCACCACACCAGTCACCAACCTGCTGGACCTGAGCCGACCAATCACAGCACAGTACATCCAGATCCACCCAGTGACCTGGAATGACAACATCGCCCTGCAGGCAGAGATCCTCGGCTGTGGAGGTGAGAACTCGTGGTGCAAAATAAAAATGCAAAATGTCTTTTTTTCACCCAATCTTCTTTTTTCTAAGGCATCTATTCTGACCATTCAACTTCGCTTTTGCATTTAATGTAGTAAACAAGTAACTTCTCACTCACTCCCTATCTTGTTTAACGTCTGTTGTTCCCCGTCTTCTGAGGGTTAGACGTGCTTGCACACTGATGCTGAGGCTTGATGGCAGCCTGCCATTTGCCTCTATCCTGTGGGTTGACGTTATGTACATGTAGGTTGAGGTGGTGGAAGTCCTCCCTTATGTTGTCCATCCATCTCTTCCTTGGATGCCCACGTGGGGTTTTGGCCTTCCACATCCAGTGTGATGATCTTCCTGGGCCACTTCTCACTGTCCATTCTTTGTCTTATTCCACAGTGACTCCAACAACTACAGTTCCCAGCACAGAGACCACTCCTGGCACCACTGTCATCAGCACCACCCTCAGCGTACCCGTTGCTACCACACTGGGTACCACTATCCAGACCACACAGCAGCCATCCACCATTCTGCTCACCGAGACAGCTGGTACAACCACCACTGGTGCCATCACCGAACCAACTGGTACCACTACCATTGGAGTGGGTGAGACCACCAAGCCAACTCCAACACAGACCATTGCCACTGTGCCAACCGGTGAGACAACCACCCAGATTCTCACTGGCACCACTACCACTGGAGTGGTGGTTGAGACCACCAAGCCAACAACCTTGGCCACACTCACACAGACCCAGCCTGAGACCACCACTCAGACTGGCACCACCAAGCCAACTCCAACACAGACCATCCAGGTTACTGACACCACCGGTACAACTGTTACAGGTGTTGTCACTGTCACCGTGCCAACTGGTCAGACAACCACCACCCAGGCTGTCACCCAGACTGAAGTGGTGACTGTCACCTCATCCCAGCCTGTGACATTCACTGATGTTGTCACACAGACAACCAAGCCTGAGGTCATCACCACCACCCTGGCTACCACCAAGCCAACTCAGACCCAGATTGTCACCGACACAACTCCTGGCACCACCACTGGTATCGTGACCCAGACTGTGGTCACTGACACAACTTCTGGTGTCACCACCACTGGCACAGTTACTGCACCAGTCCAGACAACCACTATTGGCACAACCCCTACCACCAAGCCTCAGACCACTCTGGTTACAGGCACAACCGAAGGCACCACCACCACTGGTTTCGTCACTGGCACCACAACTACCAAGCCAACTCCTGTGACCACTCTCATCACTGGCACAACAGGCACTACCACCACTGGTGTTGTCATCGACACCACAACTATCAAGCCAACTGAGCCACAGACCACTCTCGTCACAGGCACCGTTGGCACCACCACCACTGGTATTGTCACTGAGACCACCACCACTGCCAAGCCCACCACTCCTGTGTTGACCACAACTGCAGCACACAATGAGCCTTGCACAGAGCCTCTGGGAATGGAGGGTGGCCAGATCAAGCCAGACCAGATCACTGCCTCCTCTCAGCTGGACGACCAGCACAGTCCTGATGAGGGAACCCTCAACAGCCCAAGTGCCTGGAAGCCTGATGACACTGATGTCAACCCGTATATCCAGGTAAGGCTTTTTAATGGTCTTTTTTTTAATTGTTGAAATTTTGAGTTGCTTTTATGCTAAGCCTAACCATTTACCACTGACAGTAAATCTTTTATAAACCTGCCATTTCTTTCTCCCAGGTTGACCTGCTTGAGCCGACCCACGTGACCGGCTTCATCACCCAGGGCAAGCCTGAGACCAACGAGTTTGTCACCACCTACACTGTCTACTACAGCAACGATGGTGTCTACTTTGTGCCATACACCGATGAGTTCAACAAGCCTGTGGTATGTTGAAACAGAGGCTAATGTGTTGTAATTTTTTCCATGCCGAATTCTTAATTATAACTTGGCCAATACACATATGGAAGGTAAAGAAACTCAATGTAGCTAGAAACTAAAGATACATGTACTAACATTCATCTATTCACTTCTTCTTTACCAGATCTTCACAGCCAACACCGACAGCACCACTCCAGTCACCAACCTGCTGGATGTGACACGACCAATCACAGCTCAGTACATCCAGCTCCGCCCAACCAGCTGGAATGAGAACATCGCCATGCAGGTTGAGGTGCTCGGCTGCAAGGGTGAGTTTCGAATTCTTTCATTCTGTGGAACAATTCACTGTTAATTTTCATTCTTTGGACTGAGACTACTGCAACCTATGAATTCAAACTAGCTTGTGTGATTATAATTTGTAATCAAATTAATATTTGTTTTGCCATGACAGAGCCTACAACCACCACAGCCACAGTTGCTACAACCACCACTCAGGCTACAACCACTCCAATCATCGTTGTCAGTAGCACCACTGGAACCACCATCCTGACAACGACAACCACACCTGTTGGACCTCTGCCCTGCCAGGTACACTGTTGCTTAACTTGTATCCTTCAAAAATGGTTGGCTAGCAAAAAAACAAACAGGTCTCCTTTCCTAAATTTTGAGTACAAAACATTTGCTGTGTATAATATACACTTTGCATATCCTTTGAGTGGCCATCATTGCTGCATATTTTCCAGGATTGCTAAAAATCTCCACTGTTTGCAAATCAATCGGACAGACTTCATGTTTCCTACCATGTACAGTCTTCAAACATGTAACAATGATAATGGTAACCATTTCTGATTGTCTGTGTTACCCAGGAGCCTCTTGGCATGGAGAGTGGTGAGATCAAGCCCGACCAGATCACTGCCTCCTCTGTGTACCCAGACCCCATTGTCAGCCACGGTCCAGAACAGGCCGTCCTCAACAACCTGCCTGGAATGGACGGAACCGGCGCATGGTCTCCTGCTCCTGATGACACCAACCCATACATCCAGGTGATTACAAGTTAGCCCAAACATGTTTTGAGGAACTTATAGTGAGAAGAACTTGTACGACAGAGTCTTCTACTACATTTATGACAGCGCAAACCCAGCAAGCAGCTCTGCCATATCTTTACAGAAAGAAATACAATTTGCTGTAAAATACAGCAGAGACATGCAAGATGAAAATTTTAGTCACTGCCATTGCTTATCATGATGATTACCTCATACATGTACATGTATATGCCTATACACCCAAGTACTGCAACTGATTTGACTGTTTGTTGATGTACAGGTTGATCTGGGAGAGCTTGTCCAGGTGACCGGCTTCATCACCCAGGGCCGTCCAGAGTACACGCCTGAGCAGTACGTCACCGAGTACACCGTCTACTACAGCATTGATGGCATCAACTTCATCCCATACACTGATGAGACCAACACTCCAGTGGTCTTCAACGCCAACACTGACACCACCACACCTGTGACCAACCTGGTGTCCATCAGCCGACCAATCCTGGCACAGTACGTCCAGATCCATCCACAGTCCTACAACGACTATCCCAGCATGCAGCTGGAGATTCTGGGCTGCAGAGGTCAGTATATGGTCTTACAGCTTCCTTTTTTTCTCTCTTCCATATGACATAGCTTTTCTGACAAATGTAACAGACTTGTTCTAGCAGTTAAAGCAAGTACACCAGATGACCATTTCATTACAACTGATTCTTCCTTCTTGCAGTGAATGAGCCAACAACAACTCAGCTGTACACAACCACCACTGGAACACAGCCAATCAGCACTGTTGTTGTAACAGAAGGGACAACCACCACTGTCAAGCCGGGCACACTCACCCCAACTATGGAGACCAGCACTCTCAAGCCGGTGACCACCACCTTTGGTGAGATCACACCAACAGACGAGGTTGTCACCTTCACAACCTCCACCTCTCAGGAGCCATCTACCACCATCGCTGTCACCAGCCCGACTACAACCAAACCAACCACTGGTGTGGTGACCGACCAGACAACCACCACCATTGGTGTTGTTACTGAGACTAGCATTGTGACTGAGAAGCCCACAACCACAGCTGCTGTGACAACTGGAACAACCACCACCCAGACCAAGCCAAACACTCCCGTCCCAACCACCACTCCAAACAACGAGCCATGCAGGGTAACTTTCCTCCTTTATCCTGTTTCTTGTAGTTCCATTCTGTATTTAATGTAGTAGAAAAGGAAATGTGTTTTCTAATTTGGAAATTAGCATACATCAAAGTAAGTAGCAAAAGATGAATTGTTGAAAAGCAAAACTTCACAAGTTATTGACGTACTCATGGCAAAGTGTCATTTAGCAGTCAGTTTAACACCTGTTACACAAGAGGAGTAAAATTAATACACCTCATGAAATCAGTTATTTAGAATCTGTCATATTTCCAATCTTTGCATGTAAGTATCTTTACCTGTACATGTATTATGGAAGAATGACAAGGTCATCCCGGCCTATTTTATACCATCATGACCTTACCTCAAATTGTACATCTTCTTACCTTTTTCTTTCTACTAACAGGAGCCTATGGGATTGGAGAATGGCCTGATCAAGCCCGACCAGATCACTGCCTCCTCTCAGCTGGACGACCAGCACAGTCCTGACCAGGTTATCCTGAACAACCCAACTGGTGCCTGGAGGCCAGTCACCAACGACCAGACTCAGTATCTCCAGGTGGGCACTCATGAAATTTACAGATGAACCGCTTTGAATTTAAAACACTTGACTTGTATTCATGACTAGTGATCCCAGAGACAGTATTATACAGACCATTGTTGACCATAGAATCTGTATTTGTTTCCTGTGTATCCAATTATTTTCTTTCCTTAATGTAGATGACAATGAGATCAGCTGAACTTATTAAATTTAATTGGGATTGCAAAGCTTATACTTGATTTTTACATTTTGTACATAACAGATATATGTATGTTAATTCATACAGGTTGATCTTGGACATCTGGCCCATGTGACAGGCTTCATCACCCAGGGTGAGCCAGAAACCACCAACTTCGTCACCACCTACTACGTCACCTTCAGCACTGATGGTGTCAACTTTGTGCCATACACTGATGATGGCAAGGTTGTGGTAAGTAAACCAAACTAATCAGTGTATGGCATAAGCGCTACTCCCAAGCCTGTGATTCTTGATTGTCAGACAATAAAGGAAAGACCTTCACTTAAGCTTGTGCAGCCCAATAAATGTTGAAGCAGAGGCTTTGAAAAATATGCACTTAGCGGGACACAGTAGTTTTGTATATTATGTGCTTACTCTATTCTCAAAGACATGATGCCAATTTATTTAGTAACAAAGAGGTCAAATTCATATAACCATTAAATTTTAAAGAAATATTTTTTCTCAACATTGAGTCGTTGATTGCATCGGTTTCGACATTTTCCAGACATTTGCTGCCAACACCGACAGCACCACTCCAGTCACCAACCTGCTGGACCTGAGCCGACCAATCACAGCTCAGTACATCCAGATCCACCCAGTGACCTGGAATGACAACATCGCCCTGCAGGCAGAGATCCTCGGCTGTGGAGGTGAGAACTGCTCTTTCTAACGGTCCAAAATAGAAATAGCAAAATAAGTCATTTACCCTACAAATTTTTGGTCCTTTTTCTCACAACGGTAGATATATTGAGATTTTGTCAATAAAACATGTCTGGTTTCTTTTTCAGTGACAACAACACCTGCGACAACCATTTTCAGCACTGAGCCTACCCCTGGCACAGTCACCATTGGTACTGTGACCACTTCCACCCTGAGCACAGCCACTGCTACCACTCTGGGAACCACTATCCAGACCACAGGCAAGCCGACCACCACTGGTGCTATCACTGAGCCAACTGGTACCACTACCATTGGAGTGGTTGAGACCACCAAGCCAACAACCTTGGCCACAGTCACACAGACCCAGCCTGAGACCACCACACAGATTGGCACCACCAAGCCAACTCCAACACAGACCATTGCCACTGTGCCAACCGGTGAGACAACCACCCAGGTTGTCACTGGCACACCTGGTACCACTACCATTGGTACTGTTACTGTGCCAACAGCAACCCAAACTCAAGTGGTGACAACCTCACAGCCTGTGACTGCCACTGGTGTTGTGACACAGACAACCAAGCCTGAGGTCATCACCACCACTGGTGTTGTCACCCAGACTCAAGTGGTGACTGTCACCTCATCCCAGCCTGTGACATACACTGATGTTGTCACACAGACAACCAAGCCTGAGGTCATCACCACCACCCTGGCTACCACCAAGCCAACTCCTGGCACCACCACTGGTATTGTCACTGAGACCCAGACTGTGGTCACCGACACAACTTCTGGTGTCACCACCACTGGCACAGTTACTGCACCAGTCCAGACAACCACTATTGGCACTCAGACCACCACCACCACTGCCAAGCCCACAACTCCTGTGTTGACCACAACTGCAGCACACAATGAGCCTTGCACAGAGCCTCTGGGAATGGAGGGTGGCCAGATCAAGCCAGACCAGATCACTGCCTCCTCTCAGCTGGACGACCAGCACAGTCCTGATGAGGGAACCCTCAACAGCCCAAGTGCCTGGAAGCCTGATGACACTGATGTCAACCCGTATATCCAGGTGAGGCTGCACTAAAGTAGGAATTTCCATAAGCCATTACTTTTTTGGCATTAGTTACTTCTTCTAACATTTTTTGTTACAATAACTCTCAGCAATTAAATAGAATGTTTTTGTTCGAGAAACTGTCTTAAACTCCCATCTTCCATCCAGGTTGACCTGCTTGAGCCGACCCACGTGACCGGCTTCATCACCCAGGGCAAGCCTGAGACCAACGAGTTTGTCACCACCTACACTGTCTACTACAGCAACGATGGTGTCTACTTTGTGCCATACACCGATGAGTTCAACAAGCCTGTGGTATGTTACTCTCACAAATGTTTTTACTTGCTAACTTTTGCTGCTCATACATGTACAATTCTTGATTCTTCAGCAGTGACAGATTCAAAAGTAAGTTGACAGAAGTGAATTAAACCAACTTTTTTCTTTCACTTTTTTCGTACCAGGTCTTCACTGCCAACACTGACAGCACCACTCCAGTCACCAACCTGCTGGATGTGACACGACCAATCACAGCTCAGTACATCCAGCTCCGCCCAACCAGCTGGAATGAGAACATCGCCATGCAGGTTGAGGTGCTCGGCTGCAAGGGTGAGTTTCTCATACACGTGTAGATATTCTCCCTCATATGAACGATGCTCTAGCAATGTGCAACTCTACATAATATGATTGTATGTCTGGCATCAGGGCCATATTAACATATTTGGCCAAACTGTTAGAGCTTGAGCTACATGTATGTAGGGAGTTGGAGATATGGAGTGAACTTGGTTCAGAAAATTAGCCTGTAGTGATGATGGCATCAAGATAGTTTGTTGTTTTTTTGCTTTAAACTCTATTTATATATGTTTGCTTTTGCCCTGACAGAGCCTACCACCACCACTGCCACAGTTGCCACTACAACCAAGCCTACCACCACTCAGGCTACAACCACCACTCAGGCTACAACCACCACTCAGGCTACAACGACTCCAATCATTGTTGTCAGCAGCACCACTGGAACCACCATTGTTATGACCACCACCACACCTGTTGGACCTCTGCCCTGCCAGGTACATTTTAGATACACTGTCTATAGTTCAAAGATGAGTAGAAGAGATCGATATGATCGATGATATGAGGAAATATTTGATTCTTAACAGCAACATTGTGTTGTAAAGCCGCATACATTGCCACTGCCTTCCTTTGCAAAGTCTGCAACATTCATTGCAAAGAGAAACATGTACATTCTTAAAGCTGCTCCTTCAAAATATTCTTTGTAAATACCTACAGCTTACATTTCATATTGAATATAGAACTGTACACTCTTGTATGATTTTTTCGTAAGGCAGGCAACAATGATATACAATCATATTATGTAATGGTAACCATTTCTGATTGTCCATGTTACCCAGGAGCCTCTTGGCATGGAGAGTGGTGAGATCAAGCCCGACCAGATCACTGCCTCCTCCGTGTACCCAGACCCCATTGTCAGCCACGGTCCAGAACAGGCCGTCCTCAACAACCTGCCTGGAATGGACGGAACCGGCGCATGGTCTCCTGCTCCTGATGACACCAACCCATACATCCAGGTGATTAGATATCAAAGCTTTACATGTACTTCAAAGCAAGGAATACCAACACAGCATCTCAACATATATCACAAATCCTATCTCTCAACTGTATCATGAGTTATAAATGTTACACTGTTGCATTTCTGTAGATGACAGACACTCAACCTGAGAGAATACTCCTAGGTTCTTTAAGCTACATATTAAAATTCATGGCAACCACATTCCAACTGATTCAAGTACTGAAATACGCCATTAGCTGTAACAAACATGCATGGAAGATGAAATTTTTTAAAATGAAACAATTCAATGAAGGCTAGTAGTTCGTACAACTGTTATGATACACTGTCAAAACTAATGCAGTTATGTTGCATTAATACATAGTTCAAAAGTTGAAAAGACCTTAAAGTTTACTGTTTGTTGATGTACAGGTTGATCTGGGAGAGCTTGTCCAGGTGACCGGCTTCATCACCCAGGGCCGTCCAGAGTACACACCTGAGCAGTACGTCACCGAGTACACCGTCTACTACAGCATTGATGGCATCAACTTCATCCCATACACCGATGAGACCAACACTCCTGTGGTCTTCAATGCCAACACTGATACCACCACACCTGTGACCAACCTGGTGTCCATCAGCCGACCAATCCTGGCACAGTACGTCCAGATCCATCCACAGTCCTACAACAACTATCCCAGCATGCAGCTGGAGATTCTGGGCTGCAGAGGTCAGTATCTGGTGACAACATAGTTCTCCTTTTTACCATAATTTGTGGTCTTTGAAAGACTTGATCTTAGAAGTTTACACTGTTAAAACTTGTAGTCATTGTTCTTGTGATGTACATGGCACTTGGTTGAAAGTTAAAAGTTGATCCAATGGACTGGCATTAAGAAAACCATTATAGCTTCTCCCTGCAGTATACAAGTATACTTAAGATTGCTATCCTTACAATCTTTACAACTCACTTTTTTATCAGTGAATGAGCCAACAACAACTGCAGTTGTCACAACAACCGTGGGACCAGTTGTCACTACCAGGCCTACAACTACTGGAGCTGTGACTGTCACTGAGCAGGTCACCACCACCAAGCCTCTCACTGGCACAACAACCATTGCAGGTGAAGTGGTCACAACCACCCTGCCCATTGGAGAAGTGACCACCACCAAGCCACTGACCACCCAGCAGGTCACCACTACTCAGGAGGTTGTCACTGAGCCAGGCACCACCACCACGGTGAAGCCTACCACAGCAACAGCTACTGTCACTGTGCCAGCCAACCCAACCACCACCAAGCCCATCACAACTGCTGAGACAACCGTTGTCACTGGTACAACAACCATCGCAGGTGAAGTGGTCACAACCACCCTGCCCATTGGAGAAGTGACCACCACCAAGCCTGTCATGACTACCACTGGTACAACAACCATCGCAGGTGGTGAGGTTACAACCACCCTGCCCATTGGTACAGTCACCACTGGTACAACCACCCAGCAGGTCACAACTGAGAAGCCAACCACCACCACCAAGCCCATCCAGACAACTGTTGGAGAAACCACCACCCTGCAGACCCTGCCAACCCTGCAGACCTCTCAGCAGACCACCACTCTGCCAGGCGTCACCACCACAGCTGTTGTTGTCGACACTGGAAGCACCCAGACTGTGTCCATCCCCACTGGAGAGACCACCACCACCATTGCAACTGCCACCACCACACCAACCATCCACACTGAGATCATCACTCAGCCACCAACCACTGAGCACTCCACTGAAGTGCAGGTCTTGACAACTACCACAGCAGCAACTACCACTAGGTAGGCATGATAACCATGTGAAAACTAAAACATCTTTGGTTCTTGTTCCTCACATAAGACTAACTTTCCTGTGTATGACCCATATTAGGTTTTGTTTCCATGTTGCATTTTTCTAATGTCACATGTACCTTGCAAACAAAGATTAAAACAAAAATAAAAATTTCATAGACTAGTTTGCTAACTTATTGGTTTCCATTCTCTAGCACTATTAAGCCAACTACACTGACCACCACTACCAAGCCCTTCAATGCTCCACTGTGTGCTGAGAACTACCCATACTGGACTCCCTACATGAACGGTGACAGGCCCAACACGAACCAGAATGATGGTGATATCGAACTCATCGACTCTCTGCGTCCTCTCTACACCTTCTGCCCCACTGAGATGATCGACGACATCCGTTGCAGGTTCGATATTCAACTCTGTTGATGTCCAACATTTTCAATGCTGTCAACAATTAGAAAACAGTGCATGTATCAATGTTTAAGCGCTGTACTCACTGTACATCTTCTGCTATACAGGGAGGTAGGAACTGGTGCTATGCCGACAGAGAACATGGTCCAGTGTGACTTCCACACCGGTCTGATGTGCTTCAACGCACTGCAGCCTGATGGCTCCTGCCAGGACTATGAAGTCAGCTTCCACTGTGCCTGTGGCCCAGGTCAGTCAACATTCAGCCACACTTTTAGTTGACTTTTTCTATTTTGTCTAGGTTGTATTATATGCAAAGAAAAAATGGTTGTGCTTGAATCTTATTTTGGCCATCACCCATGCGTAACAGTTATGTTTGCTTTACATCTTTCTCAATGTTGTTTGCTTGGATTTTTACTTGTCTTTCGCTATTTTTTCCCACATCTTTTGCTGATGGTACATTCAATATTGTAAACCACAAGTTGACAATTGAAATTCTGTTTGCTTTTTTTTCCTCAGAAACCACAACTGTTGCTGAGACCACAACTACACCTGGTACTACAACTGGTAAGAAATGAGTATTTCTACATTGAAATTATACAATAGAGCATTAATTTTCCAAGATAAATATGAAAGAATACAGAATGACTGACGTATGAAGACTGACACACATTTAGTCTTATGTTAACAAAAGTGTTATGATCCTGAGAGGTATTTATTGTGTGCAATTGACTGTGGGCAAGGTGTATCAAATAATGTGTCCTACAATGTATCTCATTAGCTGCATCATCCTTTATCTCCATAGCTGCAACCACAACAACACAGAAGCCAGTTACAACCACCCTGGCCACTGAGACACTCGCCACTCAGACTACTACCTCTGTCGCTACCACTGTGCCAACAACCACTGGAACAACAACCATCAAGCCAGGAGAGACCAGTATGTGAATTATACTTTCACCCTACTCTTCATAAGTTAGAAACACCTCAGCAAGTAATATTCCTCACAGTAAAACCTAAATCAGTCTATGAATGGTTTGCAAAAATCAATGTCATCTTGGTATTTGATATGTCTATGTTGCTTACTATAGATGTTTCCAAGACAAAGTTTGCATAGTTTAAGATGGGAAATGGTGTTACAGCTCTTGTATTTACCACATACCAGAGTGATCAACTTTGCTGATGTTTTGAGTTTCCTTTTGAGCCTTAGTGGACAATTTTCACAATTAGCATGAAAGGTCATCTGTGTTGGTAAGTTCCATTATGAAGTTCTGATACTTTAGATCAACACATCAAAGACAGCTCACCTCAAATTTTCAGTTGCTCTTCCGTGAACCTTCCTCAGGAGTGATGATTCAATTACTCTGAGCACATGACCTAGGGACACGTGACTTGAGTAATGAATTGTAATTGCCTGGCAAGCGATATCGGCCACAGTCTCGGTTGAGTGTCGGCTGTTGGGCTCTAATGTAGATAGCCTCTTTTTTTTTTCCAACAATTTTCACAATTGTTCCCTTCCTCCCCCCCCCCAGCCATCTGTGCAGACTACAACCCATGTGCCTTCACCTGTGGTTCCATCTGTCACTCCATGTACATGATGTACACCGAGTGTTACGGCAAGCCCGATGACTACTGCATTGCGGCCTGCACCGACACCAAGTGTCCACCTGGCACCTTCATGGACAACCAGAACGGCCAGCTGACCTGCAAGCCTGAGGGTGACTGCCCATGTATGCTGGAGGATGGCACCATTGTTCCTGTGAGTACTCGAACCTGTGCAGATCATGATACAATGTACTGGTGCAAGCAATGGGATGTTTACTGTATTCTCAGGCCGAAGTAGAATGTGAAGCTACCTTTTCAGTGATTTAACCCCCTTTAAGAACTAGGGTCTAGGAGATTGGTCAACAAAAACATTTGTGTACATGAGGCTCATTTGGCTTCCAACACATATGCAAACATATATGACACTTAGAGCCTTCGATGATTAACATTACCCCACCCACATTAATATGTCCAAAGGCTAGGTGTAACAAGTCGTTTGGTGTAGTATAGCCAGCTGTCGCCAGGCCGCATGCCTGCAAAGCTGGTGTGTTAAGCAGAGGGGCGGTTATACCGGCTATACAGATACAGATACAGATCTCAGAAAAGTATAATATATGCATCAGCATCAGTGGAAAGTAACCATCTGCCTGAATGTAAGAAATCTTCATGGATTTTCTGTGATCTCTTCCAGCCTGGCTCCTCCTGGATGAACCCTGATGACTCCAGGTGTACCTGCTTTGCTAACGACATCCAGTGCATGAACCCCACCACCCAGGTCATCACCACCACCAGGTAATACAGGCTGATTCTCAAAGATGGCAAAAACAGACCTTTTAGTGTTACATAGATTCTTTTAGCTGTAGTAGTAGTCCACTGTGTTCTGCTTCTGCAGTAGCAGGCATCCTGCAGCAGCAATCAGTCTTTCTTCAACTCTCTCCACTTTGTCCTGTTCATCGCAAGCCTCCTGAGCTCCCGAAGTTTTCTTTCTGACCGCAATGGTCCTAATCCTCTGTCCTTGAGGTCTGCCCTCAGCAAACTTAGCTGTCTCTTCCTTAAATGGGTGACTGTATATCTTGATCTAGCCATACCATGTTGTGATACTCAACTCAGTAAATAATCTAACTAAAACCTTTACTTGTACATGTCAGAATGGATGGTAAGTTTTTTTTTTCAAAACTAGCCTTTTGAAGGGTAATTGATGATGTTAGATTGTAATCAAGGTATAGACTGTAGTATACAGACTAATTTAGTCAGCATACAAGTTATGTTATAATAATCAAAACTTTACAATTTGCACACAGGCCAGTGACAACCACTGCCACCCAGACCACCACCACCACTGCCCCGGTCACCACCACCAGTACCAGGCCTACCGGTGTGTGCGTGGACGGCTGGACTCCATACATGGATGTGGACTCCCCAGACACCGGCCGTGACGGTGACTTCGAGACCCTGGATGCCCTGAGGGATCAGTACTACTTCTGCGACCAGCAAATGATCACTGGTGAGAAAGAAAATTTTTTATACCATGTAAATTGTTATGAAGTAAAGATTAAACTTTAACTCCAACACAAGAATGAATTGACTTTTTTTTTGGCTGACTCTGTCAACCTTGTTCACGGAATGGACCCGTCTACTCTTGGAACATGACTGTTACTTTGATGTCTTGGAATTACAATGTGTTCTCCAAACATTTTTTCTTCCCAGACATCCTGTGCCGCGTGGTTGGCACCGACTCCACCTACTCCTTCCAGACTGGCGAGAACGTCATCTGTGACGAGTTCACCGGTCTGAAGTGCTTCAACCAGCAGCAGCAGGATGGCCGCTGTGAGGACTACGAAGTCTCCGTGTACTGTCAGTGTCACCCCATTGGTGAGTTTAAATCTTTGTATGATTGTGTTTTTAAATGTGTAGAATGTAAAACAAAGTTTGATGCAATGCTAGAATGTGTGAGAAGACCACTCCTTTTCCTTATTTCTTTATACAACTAGAAAATGTGCCTTTTCTTATCAAATTGTTCCGTGAAGCAACATGTTTTACTCACTCTTAATCTATCTTAAAACTACAGAGACAACAACTGCTGGAACAACAACCACCCAGCAGGTCACCACCACCACACCCAAGCCTACCACAGCAACAGCTACTGTCACTGTGCCAGCCAACCCAACCACCACCAAGCCCATCACAACTGCTGAGACAACCGTTGTCACTGGTACAACAACCATCGCAGGTGAAGTGGTCACAACCACCCTGCCCATTGGAGAAGTGACCACCACCAAGCCCATCACAACTGCTGAGACAACCGTTGTCACTGGTACAACAACCATCGCAGGTGAGGTGGTCACAACCACCCTGCCCATTGGTACAGTCACCACTGGTACAACCACCCAGCAGGTCACAACTGAGAAGCCAACCACCACTACCAAGCCCATCCAGACAACTGTAGGAGAAACCACCACCCTGCAGACCCAGACTCTGCCAACCCTACCAACCATGCCTCAGGAGACCACCACCCTGAACCCTGTCACCACCACAGCTACTGTCACTGATACTGATGTCACCCAGACTGTGTCCATCGGAACAACCACCACTGGCAAGCCAACCACAACTCTCTCCACCACCAAGCCCACAAGCACCCAGGTGTTCACTGATACCACCACCAGGCCTGTGACCACCACAGCCTCTCACCTTGACCAGTGCAACCAGTGGACACACTGGACCAGCTTCGACACTCCCAACGATGATGGGTCTGACGTTGAGCCTATTGACCAGATCCTGGCACAATACAGCTTCTGCGAGAAGGTCAGCTTCAGTCTTTTTTGTCTTTCATGACGGCTTCTGAATACCAACTAGAAGGTAAGCATTTGATCCTACTTTTGGAAAAGTTCTTTAACTGTATCTAACGTCACTGCCTTTTCCACAACAGGACATGCTGCAGCTGATCCAGTGCCGCATCGTTGGCACTGACATCATGGCTCAGACATCTGGAGAGAACTTGGAATGCTCCACCGATGTTGGTCTGCAGTGTCTGTACCAGGACAATGCTCCAATCCCATGCAGCGACTTTGAAGTCCGTGTCCTCTGTGTGTGTGGTACGTTCAATGATAATCCTGTTTCCTTGCCTACAATTTTAAAAGAGAAAGAGTAAGTCATTCTTAAATCTTGGCAGCTTGTAGGATATCTGTCAAATGTATATGACTAAATAAACCCACAGTTATACTGCACCTGCATATTTACTTCATGAGAATTTTTTCTTTCTTTGCAGAAGAGACAACAACTGCATCTCAGACCACCAAGCCAACAACCTTGGCCACAGTCACACAGACCCAGCCTGAGACCACCACTCAGGTTGTCACCACCAAGCCAACTCCAACACAGACCATTGCCACTGTGCCAACCGGTGAGACAACCACCCAGGTTTTCACTGGCACACCTGGTACCACTACCATTGGTACTGTTACTGTGCCAACGGCAACCCAAACTCAAGTGGTGACAACCTCACAGCCTGTGACTGCCACTGGTGTTGTGACACAGACAACCAAGCCTGAGGTCATCACCACCACTGGTGTTGTCACCCAGACTCAAGTGGTGACTGTCACCTCATCCCAGCCTGTGACATTCACTGATGTTGTCACACAGACAACCAAGCCTGAGGTCATCACCACCACTCTGGCCACCACCAAGCCAACTCCTGGCACCACCACTGGTATTGTCACTGAGACCACCACTACTGCCAAGCCCACAACTCCTGTGTTGACCACAACTGCAGCACATAATGAGCCTTGCACAGAGCCTATGGGTATGGAGAATGGCCTGATCAAGCCAGACCAGATCACTGCCTCCTCTCAGCTGGATGACCAGCACAGTCCTGATGAGGGAACCCTCAACAGCCCAAGTGCCTGGAAGCCTGATGGCACTGATGTCAACCCGTATATCCAGGTAAGCCTTGTCAATAGCTTTGCCACAGATACTTCTCTTTGAACTGTTATTAAATAAACATTCTAAAAGTTGATAAAAATTCTGCCACAGAAAAGTTGCTTTAACCTGTCATTTCTTCCATCCAGGTTGACCTGCTTGAGCCAACCCACGTGACCGGCTTCATCACCCAGGGCAAGCCTGAGACCAACGAGTTTGTCACCACCTACACTGTCTACTACAGCAACGATGGTGTCAACTTTGTGCCATACACCGATGAGTTCAACAAGCCTGTGGTATGTTGATGGATCCTGTTCACTAGCATTTGCCACACAGGCTTTTGCAACCCTTGATTTCTTCATGAGTACATATTTTATGTTTAAGGTACACAAAAAATGATACTACTGTTCTAACATTCAATCTCCTCTGTCCATACCAGACCTTCACTGCCAACACTGACAGCACCACTCCAGTCACCAACCTGCTGGATGTGAACCGACCAATCACAGCTCAGTACTTCCAGATCCGCCCAACGACCTGGAATGAGAACATCGCCATGCAGGTTGAGATTCTTGGCTGCAAGGGTGAGTTACATTTCATATTTAGTTGGAACAACTCTTAGCAAGAAAAAATTTGTGTTATATTCAAAATTCTTTCTTTTTGTGTTTGTATTCCTTCCTAGTAGAATATTTTGTATACTGTGGCAATATTAACCTGCTAATCAATTTGTTTATTTCAATGTTCATGTTACAGAGACCACAACTACCATTGCAACCACAACTCTGGGCACCACCACTACCAAGCCACTTCAGACCGAGACCATCGCAACTGTGCCAACCGGTCAGACAACCACCATTGCCACTGTGCCAACCGGTCAGACAACCACCATTGCCACTGTGCCAACCGGTCAGACAACCACCATTGCCACTGTGCCAACCACCACCCAGGCTGTCACCCAGACTGAAGTGGTGACTGTCACCTCATCCCAGCCTGTGACATTCACTGATGTTGTCACACAGACAACCAAGCCTGAGGTCATCACCACCACCCTGGCTACCACCAAGCCAACTCAGACCCAGATTGTCACTGACACAACTGCTGGCACCACCACCACTGGCACAGTTACTGCACCAGTCCAGACAACCACCATTGCCACTGTGCCAACTGAGCAGACAACCACCCAGGCTGTCACCCAGACTCAACTGGTGACCGTCACTGAGACCCAACCGGTGGTGTGCAATGACTGGACACCATGGGTGAACATGGACAGCCCTGCCGATGGTGGAGACCATGAGACAGTTGCTCAGCTTGTCCAGCTCTTCCCATTCTGTCAGGTATTTGTTTACACTTTGTGTCATCCAGAATCGTTATTTTGTAAGTCAAGAATGCAGATTTTGTAGCTACGTCAACAATTGATGTGAGACATAATAATTATGATATAAAGATGTACATTATTGGTAGAATTCATTGTTGAATTATACATTTTTTGTGTCATCCAGAAAGTCATTTTGTAGGTCAAGAAAGTCAACTATGTTATATTACATGTAATTCAACATTGGTGTGAGACCTCAGAACAGGAGGATGTACATTGTTCTTTTGACCTTGAAGCTTGATTATTGCTAGACTTGACTGTTATACATGCCTTACAGATTTTGTGTCATCCAAAATGTTGTTTTGCTACTTTATATCACATTGGTGTGATACCTTGGAGGACAAAGGGAAGTACACTGACTCTTCCTTCCTTTGACCTAGCCTGAACTCTTGATTATTTTTGAATCTGACCCATGAATCGTACATTCCGCCCCACAGGACATGCTCAGGGATGTGGAGTGCCGCGTTGTTGGCACCGAGACACCGTGGTACTCTTCCGGAGACATGGGCCTGCGCTGCGAGGCCGCTTCTGGGCTGATTTGTGACGATTCCAACAACATGCCTGTTGGATGCCAGGACTATGAAATCAGGGCTTTCTGCGTCTGTGGTATGTTGTTTAATATGCATTATACTTGGTACATGCAATTTCAGAACTTTTACTAAAAAGTGGAAAAATGGAAAAGTGGACAATAGACTAGAGCAGTTTATAAGTACATGTACTCACTTCAATCTCAAGCTCCATTGGAATTGTGAATGCAGGAAATTTCACAATTATGCTTCTTCATGTCTACACTGTACACATACATTTTGAAAGCACTTGTGGCACAATGTACTTCAAAGGTTTATGGATATTGTTACAGTAGTAATCAATGTCTTCTTCTTCCAGCCACCACAGCTGTGCCCACAGTGACAATCACACTGTCCACAACACCAACAACCAAGCCAACCACAACTCAGGGCACTGGTGATGGTGAAACACCAACACCAACAACACCAACAACAAGTAAGCCTTTGAAAACTGTCATACGGTATATCCCAGTATAACAATTAATACAGACTTAAACCTATTAGTAAGTGATCCTAAATCGCTCAGGAATATGGAAAAGGGTGTTTGAATTCGTAAGATTCTGAAATTTCAATATACAAGCAGTAAACTATAGTACAGGACAGCACCTTCAGTACCAAGGACAGAACCAGCAACACAGGACAGCATCTTCAGTACCAAGGACAGAACCAGCAACACAGGACAGCATCTTCAGTACCAAGGACAGAACCAGCAACACAGGACAGCATTTTCAATACCAAGGACAGAACCTGCACAACAGGACAGCATTTTCAATACCAAGCACAGAACCAGCAACATAGGACATACTCCAGTATTTTGATATGCATCATAAGGCATACCAAAGTAAATCAAGCAGTAAAGTAGATTGAAAAAGACTAGTACCTGTCTCCTCTGGACATAAATGTCTAATATATCATTGTGGCAAAGATCGTGTTTAGATATGAGTTTATTTCTTTCGTCCATCACAGCCGTGAAGCCCGAGCCTGTGTGCACTCCTGAGATGCACGGCTGGACTGACTGGATGAACGTGCACTACCCCACTCCTCTGACTGGTGGAGATTATGAAACCTACGACAACCTCAGGGACAAGTACGTAGTACATGGCTTTGTGTTTCGGAGGTGCAGTTAGATTGTTCGAATGTGGGTTTATCTACATGTAGTCCTAAAAAAACCTATCGATAATAAACCAGATTATACAATGCATCAAGTTAATTTCTTAGCATAAGTTCTTGCTTTTTGAGACAAAACATGCTTAAGATACTGACAAATCATTACTTTATGGTAGGAACAAAAAAAGCTTGTCAAAATTACTGTCATCGAAGAAAAAAAGCATTAATTCCCTACATGTTGTTTACTTACATTGTACACTTTGATATTCAGGTTCGACTTCTGTCCAGAGGACACCATCACAGACATCGAGTGCCGTGTGACTGGTTTCAACCTGGACTACACCCAGGCTGGACAGGCCGTCACCTGTGACACCAGTGTTGGTCTCATCTGTAACCACAATGACCAGAGCGGTCCCATGGCTAACTGCTTTGATTATGAGATCAGGGTCTTCTGTAACTGTGCAGGTAGGTGCCAAAAAGACCTCTTCCCTGGCATTATCATATTATCAATATCAATAGGGCTTGTGGCAGTGAAGTCTTTCAAAAGTTAGGTTGTAGCATGCAAAGCTTCTTGCATGCCCTCAAATTACTTCAAATATTACATGACATTTGCTTTGTTACCATACCCTTTGTAAGGTAACCGTTGTATAACAGATACTGTGTTTCATTGTTTTCTTCTCTAGTTTATTTGACTCAAATATGTTATTTTATATCATTTTTGCTACAGAAACTACCACAGCCACCACCACCGTGCCAACACAGACCCAGACCATCGGCACCCTGCCTACTGGTACCTCCACACTGGCCACTGCCACTGTCTCCACCACCAAGCCACCAATGGTCACCGAGACCATTGCACAGACAACAACCATCGGCCAGACCACCACTCAGGGTACAACACCACAGAGCACCACTGCCACCATCGGTACACTGACACCCACCATGGCTACCAGCACTCTGAAGCCTGTCACCACCACCATTGGCTCAGGCACTCCAGGTACTGAGGTTGTCACCTTCACCACAGGTACCACCCAGCAGGTTACCACCACCCAGCAGAGTACCACAGGTACCACCACCACCAAGCCAACAACAGAGAGCACCACTACCAAGCGTAAGTGTATCCATAATTTAGTGACATAAGTTTGAAAGATTTGTACTTGGCTAGAACAGCTAGTACTAAACCATTGTTACACTCTAACAGCTGTTACAGTAGTAGTTTTAAGATACTTAATAAGTCACTAAGTTAAAAATGATGGTATTTCCTGTGTAACATGAATAGTGATTGTAGTTCTCACAATTCAATAGTGCTTCTTCCTTGCATCCAGATTGCAACTTTTTATTTTTACCAAGTCCAAATGTCATAATGAAATGGAACATTTATCTTTGCCGTACCCTCTCTAAATGATCATGAATGTTTTCACTCTACAGCACAATTCACCTACGAGTTCTGCGTTGACGGGTGGACACCGTTCTACAACACCCACGAGCCGAACCCGCTCAATCCTCAGGACGGAGACTTCGAGCCTCTGGACCAGATTGTGACCACCTACAACCTCTGTGGTGGTAACCCTGACATGGTCGAGGCCATCAACTGCCGCGAGGTACAAAGATCATTCCTTCTTCTATCAGAGCTCTTGCATACATGTAGATGTGTGAAAAGTTCCCCATAACACTAAATACAACATATGTTACGCAAACTATACATTTTGTCAAAACCATCAGACAGTCTGATGAAATTGCACAACCCTTTCCACCAAAATTCAATTTAGAGCAGTTTTTGGACACACACCGTCAGATATTCTAGTCCACTGAATGTATTGAGATGAAACGTTGATGTCTGTCCATGCAGGTTGGTTCTCTTGCTCCATGGGACAGCACCGGTGCAGCAGGCCTTGTGTGTGACACCACCAACGGTTTCTACTGTGCCAACAACCAGAACTACCCAGTTGGCTGTGACGATTATGAGATCAGCGTTCTCTGTAACTGTGGTGAGACCACCACTGAGGTAAGTAGTACAATTACTATCATTAAACGTCTTTGAAAAATTAGATCACTCTTAGCGAAAAGTGGAAAATTTCCGTAGATTTTTTTTTGCAAAGCATGCATTTGATATTTCTTTGCCACGATGTAAGTAAGGTATGTTCGCACCTTATTTTCTCTGAGACAAATAGATCAGCCATATCTTCACCAGTACAGAAAAGACTAATTTCATAAAACATCTCCCAACAGGTGTTCACCACCAAGCCTACAACTACCCAGACCTCTATTGGCACAGTGCCTACTGGAACAACCACCACCCTGGCCACTGCCACCACCACCAAGCCACCCATGGTGACTGAGACTGTTGCCCAGACAACAACCATCGGCCAGACCACCACTGTGCCTACTCAGACCCAGACCTCCATTGGCACCCTGCCTACTGGTACCACCACCACCCTGGGTACTATCAGCTTCCCAACAGATACCACCACACTGGCCACTGCCACTGTCTCCACCACCAAGCCACCAATGGTCACCGAGACCATTGCACAGACAACAACCATCGGCCAGACCACTACTCAGGGTACAACGCCACAGAGCACCACTGCCACCATCGGTACACTGACACCCACCATGGCTACCAGCACTCTGAAGCCTGTCACCACCACCATTGGCTCTGGCACTCCAGGTACTGAGGTTGTCACCTTCACCACAGGTACCACCACAACCAAGCCAGTCACCACTACCAAGCGTAAGTTCCTCTTTTCTTGTCTAAAACAACTGCTTGACAATTGTTACTATCAGTTCTGACAGTAGGATGAAAATGTGAAACTGATAGCATTTCCTCTATAACACGGATTGTAATTTCAAGTTCTCAACATTCAGCTTGTTTCTTCCATCCTGTCTTGAACTGAATATCTTTTTTTCATTTAGTCCTTCAAGAAATTAAGTAGTCAAGGGAATTATAGTTTTATTTGCTTCACCTTTTCAAATCAATTCTGATTGTCTTCACTCTACAGCTGTATTCACATACGAGTACTGCGTTGACGGGTGGACACCGTTCTACAACACCCACCAGCCGAACCCACAGGACTTCCAGGACGGAGACTTCGAGCCTCTGGACCAGATTGTGACCACCTACAACCTCTGTGGTGGCAACCCAGACATGGTGGAGGCCATCAACTGCCGCGAGGTACCAAGATTGTCCCTTAGCTTTTTCTATAAAACCTCAAGAAGTCTGGCTTGTCTTTTTAAGAAAGTGACATAAAATTGACTATGTTGTCCATACAGTACATACATTTGTCAAAACCTTTCATTGATCAATGGAAACAATTTGTGTCCATGCAGGTCGGCTCTCTTGCTCCATGGGACAGCACCGGTGCAGCAGGCCTTGTGTGTGACACCACCAACGGCTTCTACTGCTCCAACTCTGAGAACTACCCAGTTATGTGTGATGACTACGAGATCAGCGTTCTCTGTAACTGTGGCGAGACTACCACTGAGGTAAGTAGTACAATCAGTATTTTTCTACGTTAAAACCTTTAAAGTTTAAAACAGCCCAATAGCTGCATTCATGCAAACATTTCTGAGATGATGATTGTACAGTTAACAAAGTTTCTTGTCTAATTTCTTAAACATCTCCCAACACAGACCCAGACCACTACCACCCAGGCCACCACCACCACCAAGCCCATCACCACCACCAAGCCACTGGTCACTGGTATCTTTGAAACCACTGGTACCACCACGCCACAGATGGTCACTGGCACCATTGCCACCGTGACCACCCCTGGCCAGACCACAACCAGTCAGTTCAACACCATCCCAACACTGCCAGTCACTGGTCAGTACCTGTGTATTTATTTATTTCTGTGTTGTTTAGCCAGGGTAGCACAACTCAGTGACTTAGCACTGCTTTATAGAGTGGCCCTGTTGGAGATAACTGTTGCATTGTTTGGTCTGTTGATAACCAGAATCTGCTTTCACATTTTCATGTTGGGATGTTTGCCTGGATAGAGTCCACTCTGCTTCTGTTTTCGTAAGGAATATAAAAGAAATACATTCAAATTCCCACTTCTGTGTCACTGACCTGTGATGTACCCTCTGGCTCAGGCTGTCCTGAGGGTGCGGAGTACTGGACACCATTCCTGAACATCGACAAGCCTGATGCTGGCAGCGACAACGGCGACCACGAGCCCATGGACCAACTGCAGGCACTCTTCCACTTCTGTGACAAGGACATGATCAACGACATCGTCTGCAAGGAGACCGTTACAGGTCAGTCATTCTGTCAAAATCAAAGGTCTTAAAGCCCTTCTTTATCCAGAAACCTTCTTGGGGTTTTCTTTTGTGTTTTTGGCCTTTCTCCCTAAAAACAAGAGTATGTAATTCATGCATTTTGAACCCTGCACAGGTCTGCTGCACACTGGTACCAACCAGGTGGTCACCTGCGACATTGTCAACGGCTTCCACTGTGACAATGCCATGCAGAAGCCTGGAGAGATCTGCCACGACTATGCCGTCTCCGTCCACTGTGACTGCCGCGAGCCAACAACCACCCAGCAGGTCACCACCACCACACCCAAGCCTACCACAGCAACAGCTACTGTCACTGTGCCAGCCAACCCAACCACCACCAAGCCCATCACAACTGCTGAGACAACCGTTGTCACTGGTACAACAACCATCGCAGGTGAAGTGGTCACAACCACCCTGCCCATTGGAGAAGTCACCACTGGCAAGCCAACAACCACCCAGCAGGTCACCACCCAGACACAGCTCTTCACCGATACCACTGTCCAGACTGGACAGATGACCACAGGCCATGAGCAGACAACATCTGGCCAGTTCACTGTCACACAGACAACATCTCAGACTGAGCCCACTACCTCCATCTCTGTGGAAGGTTAGAGAGTCAGGCTATAATAATTACTGTTATCAGAGTGTTGTAGGTTTGACATGAATGCCAGTTTTGCAACTTTTAATTAATATCTGGACGGTTACTAGTCATCTACTCAATACAACTGTGTTCAATAACTTCTTTATCCAAAGGTTTTACCTCTATAATTATTACGAAATTTGAGTTAGCTCCTTCCCTGAGGCATCGCCAAAACTTGCTTGTCTGCCATTTTCAAAGATTTGCCATGACTAATTTCCACACTATTGTTTTGCCTTGTTACAGGATGCAAGCCTGGCCAGCAGTTCTACTGGACACCGTTCTTGAACGTGGACCGTCCTGACACTGGCGCAGACAATGGCGACCACGAGCCCATCGACCAGCTCTACACTCAGTACCAGTTCTGTAGCAAGGACATGATCACCGACATCATCTGCAGGGAGGCCGACACTGGTCAGTTGTTTGGAGACTTGGAGTCAACGTACATTTGCCAATGCAAATGAAAAAAATAAATGTATTCATAACTGTAACATGCCAAAATCTATCATTTGCATTGTATTATTCAAAGTATTGTTGTTGAATGAAAGGAAATGGCATATGATTTTACCAGGGAGCTTATTTTCCAACTTTATAGTAACTTCTTGCCTTGTTGTTTCCAAAAAAAACAGATGCTGTACATTTGCTCTACATTAAGAGTAGCATTTGCTAAGGCTGTAATCATTATGTATGTATAAACCATTGGTGTTTTGGTTCCACCCAGGTCTGATGCACCATGTGAACAGCCAGGTCGTCACCTGTGACATCGTCAATGGCTTCAGCTGTGACAACAACATGCAGGCTCCAGGAGAATCTTGCTATGACTACGAAGTGTCCATCAAGTGCAGTTGCATTGTGCCAAGTAAGTTCATCTTTGGAGAAAGCATATTTTACAATCTTCAAGGCTTCACGTTTACCATGTAAAAGTTTGCATTCCTGAGCTGATATCTTATTCCACTACTTTTAAAGCATTGAAAGAAAAATACTCTCCATTGTGAGCTAATTGTTGTATTTCTACTTTCTTCAATGCAGCTACCCAGCAGACCACCACTACCGTGCCATCTGAGACAACCACCATTGGCCAAGTGACCACCACCAAGCCAATGAGCACTCAGGAGCTGACCACCACCAAGCCAATCATGACCACTGGCACTGGAACAACAACCATTGCAGGCGGTGAGTCCACAACCACCCTGCCCATTGGAACCCTGCCCACTGATACAACCACTCAGCAGTTCACCACCACCAAGCCTGTCACAGCAACAGCTACTGTCACTGTGCCAGCCAACCCAACCACCACCAAGCCCTTCACAACTGCTGAGACAACCATTGTCACTGGTACAACAACCATCGCAGGTGAAGTGGTCACAACCACCCTGCCCATTGGAGAAGTGACCACCACCAAGCCTGTCATGACTACCGCTGCTACAACAACCATTGCAGGTGAAGTGGTGACAACCACCCTGCCCATTGGTACAGTCACCACTGGTACAACCACCCAGCAGGTCACAACTGAGAAGCCAACCACCACCACCAAGCCCATCCAGACAACTGAAACCACCACCCTGCAGACTCTGCCAACCCTGCAGACCTCTCAGGAGACCACCACTCTGAACCCTGTCACCACCACAGCTACTGTCACTGATACTGGTGTCACCCAGACTGTGTCCATCGGAACAACAACAACAACACCAGCAATGACCACTCAGGCCATCACTCTGTCACCTATGTGTGTGGAGACCGGCTGGACTAACTGGATGAACCTGGACAGGTAGATATACAGAGACAGAGAGGGAGACCTTTGGGACTTAGATAAGGAGACTTAAGATGTAAAGAATATGTTTTATAAGGTGATTATTAAGAATAAAAAAATGTTGTTTTATAAGGAGATTATTAAGAATAAAAAAAAATGTTGATTCATCCCTTGTCCATCTGTCAGTAATAACTGGATGTTTGTTATGATTGCAGGCCACTGCTTGGTACCAACAACGGTGACGTTGAGTCCTTCGACTCTCTGCGCCAGAAGTACCAGTTCTGTGACAGGATGGACATGACCATGGTTCAGTGTCGCGAGGTCAGTCCCCTCCTTACCATATCTCAGACCCTTTTCGTTGAAAATAAATGGAATCAAGTGATACTCGATAAAGAAGCCATTCTGTGTGCAATAAAATAATAGTCTGTACATCCACACTTGTTTTCTTGAGACTGCAGAATAAGACTTAAGTGTAGATGAAGGTTTCAGACATTCTCACTTCAGAATCTGTCATCACAACAGTGATACTGATGGAAACATGATGTCTGTCCTGCAGGTTAGCACACAGGTGGCATCTTCCATGTCCGGCCAGAACGTGCGCTGCAGCCTGGACCACAACGGCTTCCAGTGTCTGAACGACAGGCAGCCTGACGGACAGCTCTGCAAGGACTACGAGATCCGCGTCTTCTGTAACTGTGGCGAGAGTAAGTGGAATAGATTATTATGAGAGCATTTGACACCTTCATCCTGGAACAATCCATAATTCTAAAAGGTTATCATCTGGGAATATAGGCTTGACACTTATCTGGTCGGAAAATTTGTGAACTAATAAGTACTTCAGTACTTTAGAATTACTGTATGTATCCTATTGCAGTTAATAAAGCTACATACACATTTTGTAAAAGCTACCAGGGGTATCTTTCAAAAATCTTGATATTTTCCTTTTGGAATTACTGCATTATCTACATCAGTCCCATGTTTTCATGCAAAGTTGTTTATTTTCTTCTCCTCAGCAACTCTTGCAACAACAACAACTGCAGCAACAACAACACTCGCTACAACACAGACTGTGCCAGTGATCAGCACCACCACGCTGAAGCCAACCACGGCATCTACTACCACTCTCCCAGCCAACCCCACCACCACCACACAGGCCACCACCACTCAGGCCACCACCACTCAGACCACCACACAGGCCACCACCACTCCAGCGGTCTGTGTTGATGGCTGGACTCCATGGATCAGCTCCGACAACCCAGCCAACCCGACCCACCCCAACACCGGAGACATCGAGACCATCGACAACCTCCGCGACCGCTACGCTTTCTGTCAGGATAACATGATCGTGGAAATCGAGTGCCGCACAGTCAACACTATGGTAAAGAAACATTCATTGATGATGTTAATTTGCCTTAGTTTAGACTTGCACTTTGTCTTATGTAAGATTTTCTGTTACAACAATGGGACATATGTAACTGTTAAAGCATGTTGCAGACTTATAGAGTTTTTAAAAGACTGCATGAATTACAGTAACATCATCATTCAATAATGTAGGAAACATTGATGGAAACTTTGACTGTCTTTTTTTTTACTTTGCCAATGTTAGGTCATACTTTTCAAGCGTTAAGTTATGTTCTTATTCGTCTTAAGGTCTATACATGTAGTTTAAAAACAAGAACCTCCTGATATCTAAAAGGTTCTCTCTATAGATTTCTTTCCACAGACTTCTGGTTAACATTTCCATCTCTCCTGTGCACAGATTGACTCTGATGCTACTGGCCAGAACGTGATCTGTGATGTGAACCAGGGTCTCATCTGTGTGGACGCCTTCCAGCCTGATGGCCGCAAGTGTGAGGACTACGAGGTCAGGATCAACTGCCAGTGTGGAAGTAAGTTTAGATTAAACATATTTCTCTTCCTTCCTTAGACAAGCTGAAAGACTATCTGAACTTCCACCACTCTAAATGTATGCCAACGCAATTGGCATGAAATTCTGTACAACATCTGAAGAAGGTTTAACTGCCAGATATCAAACATCTCACTTCTGATAAGGCTTGTAAAAATCCTTAACAACAATGGGTTTAATTTTAGATGTCTACATTTCATAAGATAAAGCCCAGCTAAGCATACATTTCTATGAACCCTCTTTTTTTCATCCATGAAAATTTATAATTGATTTACTATGTCTACTTTAACAACCACAGCAACTCCAGTACCTGAGACAACTACTACCCAGCAGGTTGTGACTGAGACCACCACCCTGCAGACCCAGACTCTGCCAACCCTGCCGACAATCCCTGGGGAGACCACCACCCTGAACCCTGTCACCACCACAGCTACTGTCACTGATACTGGTGTCACCCAGACTGTGTCCATCGGAACAACCACCACTGGCAAGCCAACCACAACTCTCTCCACCACCAAGCCCACAAGCACCCAGGTGTTCACTGATACCACCACCAGGCCTGAGACAACTACCCTGCAGACAGAGACTACCACCAAGCCTGTGGAGGTCACCACCACCCAGGCCACCCCTGGTACCCTGCCTACCACCACTGGTACCACTATTGGGTCTGTCACCACCACCACTGGAGAGTTCACCACTCAGACTGAGATTGTCACTACCAAGCCCACAGATACCACCACCTCTCAGGTAAGCGTTAAAAAAAATGGAAGTTTAATGTTTATGAAATTGGGACAAAGAGCATGAAGCTAAGTATATGTTTTCCATGTAACACATGTATTTGTTTAATATGTATACTTTCAGTAAATTGTGTTTACTTAATATATGTCTCAATCCTATGTTACGTATGTTACAATTTTGATACAAGTTTGTTATAGACTAAATGATGATTTTAAATGTATTTTTTATTCTGGGCCCGATTGAAAATCAATTTGTCAAAACTGAATGGGCTACACAGTTGTTTGAAAATTCAATAAATTGATAAATAATAGTAGTCTTGTGATGGTGTTTCATACAAGAACAATCATCATGTCAAGCTTATTTTAACCTATAACATTGTTTTCGGGGATAGCAAACAGGGGTGTTTTGTAGCTTTCTGTCGTAATAAAATTAATCATGTCTTCTTTTCCCTTCCATAGTTCACCACAACACCCAAGCCTGTGACTGAGTCCACCACCACCACTGGCGTGTCTGACCAGACCTTCCCGCCGATGTGTCTGGTGAACGGCTGGTCTCCGTTCATGAACGTGGACTCTCCTCTCACTGCCCCTGGTGACCTGGAGACCATCGATGCCCTGAGACAGAAGTACACCTTCTGTGCCTACCCTGCCATGATCGAGTGCCGTACCGTGGACACTCAGCAGACTCCTCAGGTATGTCTTAACAGTGTGGGAGAACTGACATCTGAAATATAGGGTCTTCAACATGTCAGCGTAACCTTTTATGGCTTAACAAGATAAAGCTATTCTTTTCCCATATCCTATTCTTCAAATCAGAATCACAGTGTTAGTGACAGAAAAAAAGTATCCAACAAAGTTATAAATAAAAAAAACAATAAAAGATACTATAGTGTAGAAGAAAAATTTAGTAGAAAAAGGTGTCTTGAAGTTTGGTCTCAAGTCAGCATAGAAAACAGGAAGACATCCCTGTATGATCATATAGTAGCTATAGATTGGCCCAAGTTATTAAAGTCATGTGGAGATGAGTTAGCATTGACTTTCTATGGCATTTGTTAACAGGATGCAGGAGAGAAGGCCACATGTGACCTGACCAACGGCCTGGTCTGTCTGAACGAGGACCAGAACCTGGGGCAGACTTGCTCTGACTACGAAGTCAGCGTCTACTGTATCTGTGGAAGTGAGTATCATATCTCTATCAGTGATTCCCCACAACTACATGTATTTCCATCACTTCCATCATTTATATAATGTCTTTTTCATACTAGGTAAAAAAACATAGGTTATGTTTTACTAACTACAGTTACTGTTTCTTTCCTCTACCTCCTCAGCTACTACCCCACAGACAACCATCACACAGACTGTTGTTACTGAGACAACCACTGCCCAGACACCAGGCACTGTGACACAGACTGTTGGTACAACCACACTTGCCACAGGCACTACAACTGCACAGACACCAGGCACTGTGACACAGACTGTTGGTACAACCACACTTGCCACAGACACTACAACTGCCCAGACACCAGGCACTGTGACACAGACCGTTGGTACAACCACACTTGCCACAGACACTACAACTGCACAGACACCTGGCACTGTGACACAGACTGTTGGTACAACCACACTTGCCACAGGCACTACAACTGCCCAGACACCAGGCACTGTGACACAGACTGTTGGTACAACCACACTTGCCACAGACACTACAACTGCCCAGACACCAGGCACTGTGACACAGACTGTTGGTACAACCACACTTGCCACAGACACTACAACTGCCCAGACACCAGGCACTGTCACACAGACCGTCATTGGTGAGACCACCACCATTGCAACCGCCTCCACAACAACCAAGCCTCCAGTCATCATCACTGACATCTTCACCCAGCCGACCACCACCACAGAGCGTCCTCAGCCACAGATCCTCTGTGTTGAGGATGGCTGGACACCATGGATGAACTCTGACACTCCATCCACTGGCCCCAACAATGGTGACTACGAGATCATCCCTGTGCTGAGGTAAGTTGCAACCTGACAATACAGAAATCTGAAAATTTACACATTTTGTTGACCATTTCTTTTCAAAGGAAAGACAAAGATTTCTAGATTGTAATAATCCTAAACGTATAGCAATTGATTCAACCAGATTATAAGGATCCTGAAAACATAATCACTGGTTTACAATCTCTCTACAGGGACGAATATGCTTTCTGTGCCAATGAGATGATTGTGAGCGTGGAATGCCGCATCACTGGTACTGCCCAGAACATCGCTAACGGTGAGAATGGCGTGACCTGCACTGTCGATGACGGTCTGCGCTGTGACAACAAGAACATGGCCATCGGAGAACAGTGTGACGACTACGAGATCAGGTTCTACTGCGACTGTGCCGAGGGTAAGTCATTATTTCGGCTCTTGCTTCAACTTACTGTTTCATGCAGTACTGACATTATGATATCTGTAGAATAATGTATGACAATGCTGCTGTTTAGTTGTGCTTTCTTTTGAATAATTTTGCAAAAATGTAGACTTTAAATTTTCAACTTTCTATTGGTTCTCTTGTTATATTCCTTTAACATTTCTCCAATTTCATTTCAGAAACCACTGTTGCCACAACCACCACCGTTGCAACCACCCCAGCCACCTCTATCGCAACTGAAACCACCACCACCAAGCCTGAGGAGACTACCACCATCGCCACTGCAACCATGACCACAACCACCAAGCCTGAGGTGACCACCACTCTGGCCACCACCAAGCCCGAGGAGACCACCACCACCGCCCAGCAGACCACCGAAACTGGCATCTTCACCACCATCATGACCTGGCTCACCTCGACCGGCTCCACCACCACACCCAAGCCAGTCTCCACCACACAGCTGCTCACCACCAAGCCCACGGAGACCCAGACCGTTCCAGAGACCACAGCCACTCAGGTCATCACCACCACCACAGGCAAGCCAACCACAGCCTCCACTACCACCCTCCCAGCCAACCCCATCACTGAGACCTCTACCCTCAAACCTACCACTCCCGAGGTCTGCGTCGAGGGATGGACTCCGTGGATGAGCTCTGACAACCCAAGCAACCCCACCCACCCTGAGGGCGGTGACGTCGAGACTCTTGACAACCTGCGTGAGCAGTACGCCTTCTGTATGGACGACATGATCGTGGAAATCGAGTGCCGCACAGTCAACACCATGGTGAGAATGTTTTGCTTACATTCTCTGATGTTCACTGTTGGCTGTTAGGTTGTAGGCTGTTTACACAGAAAAGTACAGAACTGACTTTTGGATCATAATTATATACAACACTGAAAACATTTGAAATCAGAGTTTAAGAATGTTGTTGATTTCCTTTAAAATGCAGTACAGTTTCCTGCATATTTTTTATGATGATTGTGCTTCCTTCAGTAAAGTAACTGGTGTCTTCTCTTGTACAGGTTTCCTCTGATGCCACTGGCCAGAATGTGGTGTGCGACGTCAACCAGGGTCTCCTCTGTAGCGATGCTGAACAGATGGACGGCCGCAAGTGTGAGGACTACGAAGTCAGGATCAACTGCCTGTGCGGAAGTAAGTTTCTCCCCATCTATCTTTTCAAAAAGTATGTGAGCTATGGGGTATATAATTATTGTATAGACAGAAGCAAACTGTTTTCTGTGTCCATGACATTTTTATAGATTAGTAGTAGATTTAAAATATTCACTGGAGGCATTTTAGCATGTGTTTGTTGTTGTTGTTACTGCATTGTCTTTTCGTCCATGTCAAACATTATGCTGCTAGATGTTTGTTTCTGTATCACCAACAAGTTATTTACATGAACATGTTGAATTCTTCAGCAACTCCAGCACCTGAGACAACTACTACCCAGCAGGTTGTGACTGAAACCACCACCCTGCAGACCCAGACTCTGCCAACCCTGCCGACAATCCCTGGGGAGACCACCACCCTGAACCCTGTCACCACCACAGCTACTGTCACCGATACTGGTGTCACCCAGACTGTGTCCATCGGAACAACCACCACTGGCAAGCCAACCACAACTCTCTCCACCACCAAGCCCACAAGCACCCAGGTGTTCACTGATACCACCACCACCAGGCCTTTCAGCACTTCTGCTTTGACCACACTCCTGACTGAGCTGACAACCACGACCAACAAGACTCCGTTCCCAGCCATCTGTGTGGACGGATGGACTAACTGGATGAACGCTGACAGCCCAACCAGTGATGACGACAATGGTATATCCACATTCTCATCAATACTGATTATATCAGACTAAAACTTATTATATTTTTAAGTAAGGAACAGCATCTTAATCATGATTGCCTTCTTTCCCCCTCAGATTATAAAGTTAAGAAGGCTTTTAATGTGAATCCAAAACACATTTCTGGAATAATTTTACTTATACAAAATGTATTTTCTGTTAAATATTCACAACTAGGACACATGTTCTGTTGATCTGTTTGTAAAATAAGCCATGACTGCCAATTTCAGGTGACTTCGAGACCTTTGACAGCCTGCGCGAGATGTACAGCTTCTGTTCTGAGAACATGATCATCGATGTCGAGTGCAGGACTGCCACCCTCGGCGCACCGTTCCAGATCTCTGGAGATGTCGGCGTGACCTGTGACATCACCAACGGTCTGACTTGCAGCAACGACATGCAGGGCAACTCCCTGAACTGCCAGGATTACGAGATCCGTGTCCTCTGCCAGTGCTGTAAGATACTTCTCTTGTCTCCCTTTGTATCATTAGAGATACAACTCAGTAAAAGGCTGTAATCATAACTTCAGTTGTCCAAACAATATGACCATTGTAAACAGCAAAAAGTCAAGTAAAGTACAGATAGCCAGCACAACTACATGTGCTTGTTAACATTCACGTATACATGTAGTTGGAAACTTGACCATTAACTGTTAACATACATGTAGTACATGTAGTAAATGTAGATGTAGCAGAACATAATTATATTTTGTATACACGTTGACACAGATCTTTTCTGTGTTACAGCTGAGACCACCACTGCTACCACCACTCAGCAGACCACCACTCTGGCTACAACAAAGCCCACTGAGGTCCAGACCACCAGTGCTACTGAGAAGCCAACCACCACTATTTCTCAGGAGACCACAACCTTAGGTACACAGACCACCACTGCTGCCACGACCGCTACTCAGCAGACCACAACTCTGGCTACAACAAAGCCCACTGAGGTCCAGACCACCAGTGCTACTGAGAAGCCAACCACCACTATTTCTCAGGAGACCACAACCTTGTCTACAGAGACCACCACTGCTGCCACTACTGCTACCCAGCAGACCACAACTCTGGCTACAACAAAGCCCACTGAGGTCCAGACCACCAGTGCCACCGAGAAGCCAACCACCACTATTTCTCAGGAGACCACAACCTTGGCTACAGAGACCACCACTGCTGCCACTACTGCTACCCAGCAGACCACAACTCTGGCAACTCTGGCAACTACAGCTTCTACCACAGTGCAGACCAAGCCAACCACTCCTGCTACCACTACAGCTATTGCAAACCCGACAACACCACCAAAGGTACATCAAAATTTACGGCTTAGAGTGTCCTCCTCCCAATGAAATATAGACACAAAGGCTCACACTATTAGATAAATCCAATTCTGATTGACAACATGTGACCTAGATGTAAGTACGACATCATGGCCCAGATGTGGCTTTAGGATTTTTATTATAACGTTATCAAGATAATCTTACATTGAGATCAGCCAGGCTAATGCTGTATGACATGTTCTAAATTATATTCTCTGTTTGTCCCCAGGTTTGCATAGATGGATGGACACAGTGGATGAACGTTGACAAGCCGAACTCCAACACCATCGGTGATGTTGAGACCATTGCTAACCTGGAGCAGAAGTACAGCTTCTGTGAAGAGGTAAAATACATTTGGCTGTGCTACTGTCCGTTTGAGTCCTCTCCATGTTACAATTTACTTTTCTTTTTCAATTTGCAAAAGTTTTTTTCTAGAGGAGGGTCATCATGGAACTGTATTCTCAAACCACTGGCAATGAGAGGAAAATATTATCGATTTTTTAATGTAACCAAATGCAGAAACTCTGTGTGACAGGCTGAATAAAAGTTCTAAACGGGAACTATGTGGTTCCAGATGTCTTACTGAGGAACAACTGCCAAGGCGAGATGTCTGTTAGCTTGAGGAATGAATCCACTCTACTATATACAAATGCAGAAACTTACATGTATTTTTTGTTTCTTTCAAAACAGGAAATGATCACAGACGTCCAGTGTATGGACGTGATGTCCGGCTTTGTCTTCAATGACGCCACGGCACCTCAGGGTGTGACCTGTCGCCCAGACGTTGGTCTGATCTGCGTGAGTGGACCGATGGATCTGATTGGACAGACCACCACCACAGAATGCCAGGACTACGCTGTGCGTCTGGAGTGTACCTGCTCTAGTACGTGGAGGGTTCTTTTCTCTTATGAATAGAATACATGTACGCAAGGCCACTAAAATCAATTTCCATATTTCACACAGCTGGTGTTTTTGGTTGTCTACTTCATCTCATCATGTAATGATTTATTATCCATTAATTTTTATATTTTGTTCCATCCAGCTACCCAGCAGATCACCACTACCGTGCCAACAACCACCATTGGTGTAGTGACCACCACCAAGCCACTGAGCACCCAGGAGGTCACCACCACTAAGCCAATCACTGGAACAACAACCATCGCAGGTGGCGAGTCTACAACCACCCTGCCCATTGGAACAGTCACCACTGGTACAACCACCCAGCAGGTCACAACTGAGAAGCCAACCACCACCACCAAGCCCATCACAACTGCTGAGACAACCGTGGTCGTTGGAACAACAACCATTGCAGGCGGCGAGTCTACAACCACCCTGCCAATTGGAACAGTCACCACTGGTACAACCACCCAGCAGGTCACAACCACCACCAAGCCCATCACAACTGCTGAGACAACCGTGGTCACTGGTACAACAACCATTGCTGGTGGTGAGGTTACAACCACCTTGCCCATTGGAACAGTCACCACTGGTACAACCACCCAGCAGTTCACCACCACACCTAAGCCTGTCACAGCAACAGCTACTGTCACTGTGCCAGCCAACCCAACCACCACCAAGCCCATCACAACTGCTGAGACAACCGTTGTCACTGGTACAACAACCATCGCAGGTGAAGTGGTCACAACCACCCTGCCCATTGGAGAAGTGACCACCACCAAGCCCATCACAACTACTGGAACAACCACTCTGCTCACACCAATCAGCACTGTTGTTGTAACAGGTACGCAGAGGCCTACAACCACTGGGTCTGTGACTGTCACTGACATTGTGACAGAGACAACCACCAAGCCAGCAACTGCTACAGCCACCTCCATTGCAACTGGCACCACCACCACCATTGGAACTGCCACCCAGACTGAGCAGTTCACCACTGGTGCCACCACAGTTACCACTCCACACACCACCACTGGTGTCACTGTTGAAGTCTGCCAGGTACTGTCACTAAACATTCATCAATGAGATCAGTTACCTGTCATTTTCTTTACCTTTCCAAATATCCAAGTTGATACATAATTTAACCATGAGTTTGTATTGCAGGAGCCTCTTGGCATGGAGGGCGGCCAGATCAGGCCTGACCAGATCACCAGCTCCTCTCAGCTGGACGACCAGCACCGTCCACAGGAAGGCACCTTGAACAACAAGCCTTCTGTTGATGGCAGCGGAGTCTGGAGCCCAGATGTGGACGACAAGAACCCGTACCTGCAGGTTGACCTCGGCACACCAACCCACGTGACTGGCTTCATCACCCAGGGCCACCCCACTCAGCCTGAATGGGTCACCACCTACTACATCACCTACAGCAACGATGGTGTCAACTTTGTGCCATACACTGATGAGTTCGGCAACCCTATGGTAAGGGTAATCACTTAGTAAGTTACAAGCACAATTTAGGCAGAGAGTTTTACCCATATGCACAATGCTTTAGTTTTGAACAGTAAAGCACTTACTGCTTTAAAATGAAAAGGTAACATTTTTACCACTTTGTAAGCAAGAGTTCCTTCTTTGGTTTCAGCTCTTCACAGCCAACACTGACAACAACACTCCAGTTACCAACCTGCTAGATGTTAACAGGCCAATTGCAGCTCAGTACATCCAGATCCACCCACAGGACTACAACAACCAGATCAGTCTGCAGTTCGAGCCTCTGGGATGCACAGGTAAGAAAACTCTTTTTGCAAAATGCTGCTGTCTTACAGTTAACTATCAGCTATTCAACAGTTGAAATATCTTTATTCTTTAATTAAGTTCTGATATTTGCTGGGAAAGAATCTGTAAATGAAGAGAATTTGGTTAATGCCTCAGTTGTTCTGTACCAATTTTCCTTATGATGCTTCTAATAAAGTATGAAGGTTTTTTAGAAGTTGACATGCTTCTCATGTTGTGTGATTGCAGAGACCACCACTACTATCCAGACCTTCACCACAACCACCAGGCCTGAAGTCACCACCACTGGTGTCACTGTCGAAGTCTGCCAGGTACTGTCACTAAAGATCTCCATCAATGGATAACTACCTTTTACTGCCCTTACCTTTCAAGGTATCCTATTTGGTAATCAGTTTTAACATCGAGTTTGTGTTGCAGGAGCCTCTTGGCATGGAGGGCGGCCAGATCAGGCCTGACCAGATCACCAGCTCCTCTCAGCTGGATGACCAGCACCGTCCACAGGAAGGCACCCTGAACAACAGGCCTTCTGTCGATGGCAGCGGAGTCTGGACCCCAGCTGTGGACGACAAGAACCCGTACCTCCAGGTTGACCTCGGCACACCAACCCACGTGACTGGCTTCATCACCCAGGGCCACCCCACTCAGCCTGAATGGGTCACCACCTACTACATCACCTACAGCAACGATGGTGTCAACTTTGTGCCATACACTGATGAGTTCGGCAACCCTGTGGTAAGAGTTATTGTTTATTACTTACAAGCACAGTTTTTGCAATTCTTTAGTTTTGAACAGTAAGCCAATGATATAATCACAAGCCACTGCTTTGAAGGAAAAAATAATGATTCTACTCTGTTATAAGCAAGACTTCTTTTCTTTGGTTTTAGATCTTCACAGCCAACACTGACAACACCACTCCAGTCACCAACCTGCTGGATGTTAACAGGCCAATCACAGCTCAGTACTTCCAGATCCACCCAACGGGCTTCAACAACCAGATCAGTCTGCAGTTCGAGCCTCTGGGATGCAAGGGTAACAGTTTATTCCTGTGTTGCTGCAGTCTTCTGAACAACATATTACTCAACAAGCTAGTCAAGCTCTGATATTTGCTTTGAAAGAATCTTTGCATGAGCAGAATCTGGTTAACATGCCAGATGTTCTGTGACAATTTCTCTTACAATGCTTCAAATGAAGTGTGAATGTTTTTGAGGTTGACCTGTTTGTCATAGTATTGTTTTGTGATTGCAGAGACCACCACTACTATCCAGACCTTCACCACAACCACCCCGCTTGGACAGACCACCACTGGTGTCACTGTCGAAGTCTGCCAGGTACTGTCGATAAATTATAAACATCTCCATCAATGAATAACTAAAGATTACTATCTTTGCCTTTGAAGATATGCTGTTTGAGGAGCTATCTTAACAATGGGTCTCTGTTGCAGGAGCCTCTTGGCATGGAGGGCGGCCAGATCAGGCCTGACCAGATCACCAGCTCCTCTCAGCTGGACGACCAGCACCGTCCACAGGAAGGCACCCTGAACAACAGGCCTTCTGTCGATGGCAGCGGAGTCTGGAGCCCAGCTGTGGATGACCAGAACCCGTACCTCCAGGTGGACCTCGGCACACCAACCCACGTGACTGGGTTCATCACCCAGGGCCACCCCACTCAGCCTGAATGGGTCACCACCTACTACATCACCTACAGCAACGATGGTGTCAACTTTGTGCCATACACTGATGAGTTCGGCAACCCTGTGGTAAGTGAGAGTGCCATTGTTGTCAAGTGTACGGCAGGCACAGTTCAGCCAGTCATCTTATGAATGTATTGAATGCTTTATCTTTTATAATTGTAAAAATAATTACATCCTTATTCATTACTATGATGAGAAGTTTACTCCTAGGTGTAAAAGCCACAGTGGGAAAAGATTACCATTTTACAAGGAAAAGCTTTTCTTTGGTTTCAGATCTTCACAGCCAACACTGACAACACCACCCCAGTCACCAACCTGCTGGACGCTAACAGGCCAATCACAGCTCAGTACTTCCAGATCCACCCAACGGACTTCAACAACCAGATCAGTCTGCAGTTCGAGCCTCTGGGATGCAAGGGTGAGGAACAGTTTCATGATGCCCAGCAGTTGAAGCAGCTAAATTCGTTAACCATCTAAATGCTGATTTTCCTTTAGTGTACCTGAATATGTAGATGAGCAGAATCTTATTAATTTTTAGCATCTCTGTACTTATTTTCATTACTGTCATCTATATAAAGTATGATGTTGTTTAGAAGTTTACAATTTGTCATATTTTTTATCGCAGAGACCACCACCACTATCCAGACCTTCACCACAACCATCCAGACTGGGCAGACCACCACTGGTGTCACAACAGCTGCCACTACCCAGACACAGCAGTTCACCACTGGCACCACCACCGCCATTGGCACTGCCACCCAGACTGAGCAGTTCACCACTGGTGCCACCACAGTTACCACTCCACACACCACCACTGGTGTCACTGTTGAAGTCTGCCAGGTAATGTCATTTGTCTAACTAGCTCTATCAATCGATACATTGTAACTATATTGCTTTATTATTCCAGATACCCTGTAGGGTGATCAGCTTTAACATCAAGTTTGTATTGCAGGAGCCTCTTGGCATGGAGGGCGGCCAGATCAGGCCTGACCAGATCACCAGCTCCTCTCAGCTGGATGACCAGCACCGTCCACAGGAAGGCACCCTGAACAACAAGCCTTCTGTCGATGGCAGCGGAGTCTGGAGCCCAGCTGTGGACGACAAGAACCCGTACCTCCAGGTTGACCTCGGCACACCAACCCACGTGACTGGCTTCATCACCCAGGGCCACCCCACTCAGCCTGAATGGGTCACCACCTACTACATCACCTACAGCAACGATGGTGTCAACTTTGTGCCATACACTGATGAGTTCGGCAGCCCTGTGGTAAGTAGTAGTGTTATTACCTTCTAGATTAAGGTACACACGGCTCAACAAGTGTTTCGGTGGCTTAATTCAATGCTACTCTATTCAAACAAACAGTGACAAATAATTACACTCATAGACATTTATAGATGCAGAATAACAAGTAAAGTTTACTCTTCTGTGTACAAAAATCCTTTCTTTATTTCTTCAGATCTTCACAGCCAACACTGACAACACCACTCCAGTTACCAACCTGCTGGACGCTAACAGGCCAATCACAGCTCAGTACTTCCAGATCCACCCAACGGGCTTCAACAACCAGATCAGTCTGCAGTTCGAGCCTCTGGGATGCAAGGGTGAGGAACAAAAAAATCTCTTATATATAGTATATAAAATGCTGCAGTCTTGCAGTAAGGCCACAAGCTAACCCAAAGTAAATTGACTGACATCTTTTAATGTGTATGTCTTCTATGTTTGAAAGAAATGTAGAATGCAGAAAGCAGTACCTCTACATTGGCTCCACCCCTGAGGTGACACCAAAAATATTTTATGCCTTTTCTTCATGATAGTCTTTATATGAAGTCCAAGGATATCTGGAAGTTTAAGATTGGCTTATTTGTAATTTTCTGTGATTGCAGAGACCACCACTACCGTCCAGACCTTCACTACAACCACCAGGCCTGGAGTGACCACCACTGGTGTCACAACGGCTGCCACCACCATCGGAACTGCCACCCAGACTCAGCAGTTCACAACTGCCGCCACCACCACCCTTGGAACTACCACCACCATTGCCACCAAGCCTACCACCCTGCAGACCACCACTGTTCCAGAGACAACAGTGTGCCAGGTACCATCAGTACCATCAAAAATATTTCTTTGCAATTCTGAACATTTAGGTGCAAACATCTTTATGTCTTGTGTAACAGTTGTAATGACATGCATTGCTTTTAAGTTACCTGTACCCTTTAACCTGTAAGTATCATTTGTAATGCACTGACTATTAGTAAACATCATTGTACTCTTTATCATTCCAGGAGCCTCTTGGCATGGAGGGCGGCCAGATCAGGCCTGACCAGATCACCAGCTCCTCTCAGCTGGACGACCAGCACCGTCCTGATGAGGCCACCCTGAACAACAAGCCTTCTGTCGATGGCAGCGGAGTCTGGACCCCAGCTGTGGACGACAAGAACCCGTACCTGCAGGTTGACCTCGGCACACCAACTCACGTGACTGGGTTCATCACCCAGGGCCACCCCACTCAGCCTGAATGGGTCACCACCTACTACATCACCTACAGCAACGATGGTGTCAACTTTGTGCCATACACTGATGAGTTCGGCAGCCCTGTGGTAAGTCTTACTGTATACTCTATGAAACATTATCATGCTTATTTACTCTTGTTAGCTGTATAAAGATCGTGTTTTACAATAGGTATAGTAACAAGATGGATCTTTTCCACAAACATTTTCAGCTCTTCACAGCCAACACTGACAACACCACTCCAGTCACCAACCTGCTGGATACTAACCGACCAATCACAGCTCAGTACATCCAGATCCACCCACAGGACTACAACAACCAGATCAGTCTGCAGTTCGAGCCTCTGGGATGCAATGGTGAGTAGTCTCACGCTCCAACAAGTCTTTGCAATAAACATGACCTATAAAGTTTGTTAAGTTTGTTATAAGATCAATTCCACCTATTAATGGTTGTGGTTTCTGAATTGTTCTGAGAACTCATTGTTCACTTATTGTTTATTTCAGCGGTTGAGACCACAGTTGCCACCACCACTGCCAAGCCAACCACCACACAGGCTGTGACTTCCCCCACCACCACCCTGTCCACTGCCTTCACCACAACTGGACCTTGCCAGGAGCCAATGGGTCTGGAGAATGGTAGGCTGCTCTCTGTCATATAAATCTACAGTATATTTAAGATTTAAAATCCAGTCACAATTTCCCAAGAACACCAATCTGGTCTTTGTGGACAGGTAGTCACTATAGACAGGATTCTTAATAATGCTTATATCAATGGGACAAGACTACCAAAAGTACTGTGGTCACATTGGCCAGGTGGTCTTTATGTAGAGATGGTCACTTGTACAGGTTTAACTGTAGGTCTGATACATATAAAGTGAGGGCTTTTATGCTGTACCAATGACCATTTAGGTCACAGGATACATGTACATGTAGGTAACAGGTATATTGATAATCTACGAAAGTATTTATAATCCACAAGACTCTCATGCCAGTTTCCAGTATGAATATACAGTACTGAGGACTGATTTTGTGGTTCCGTATTTCCGCAGGCCTGATCTCTTCCAACATGATCAGCGTGTCCAGCCAGCTGCTGCCAACGTCTGGCGCCGACAGCGGCCGTCTCAACACCCCCGAGTCCCCGACCAGCGCCGGCGGTTGGGTGCCTGCCGTCAACGACCAGAGCCAGTGGATCGAGATCAACTTGGGCCAGGTCAGTAGTATATACCTTACATTCAGAGTAATGAATGAATAGTTTATTAGGGAAAATGGTACATGGCAGCCATAGGCTAAATTGCGTATTCATATTAACACATAACTGTCCATAGAAATGTCAATAAAATACTGAAAAGGGTAGCAATTTCTGTACGATGTGTATATTTTAAGTCACAACAATGACTTGTCTTTGGAATGTTCATTGTTTGATGCTATGGAAGTAAATACAATACAAAATAAATCTAGTAACTAGACGAATTTTCTGAAGAGATAGAGAATTCACCTGGTTGCTTTATCCAGTTCTTTGGAGAATGTGTCCAGTTGCTTGATTTATTTTGTTTTATGTAATGCTCTACCTGGATGACTAATGTTCATCAACAGATGGAAGTAATGTTTTTGTGTTTGTTCCCACAGCCTACCCAGATCACAGGTTTGATCACCCAGGGTAGGGACAGTGTGACTGCTGACCAGTGGGTCACCTCCTACAAGATCATGTACAGTGTCAACGGGCAGACCTGGCAGTACTACAACAGCCCTGCCGGAACACCACAGGTACATCACATCTTCTGAAAACTCATGTAGCTCTTGGAATAAAAGTTAAGACAAGTTCCTTCCTTGGTTGTCAGGGGCAAGCCAACTGACTGAGTTTTCTTTTTTGTATTAAAAAAAAATTTTGTGTTAATGGCCAATTTATGAAAATGAATGGCAACATTTCAGACAGTAGTGAGTTTTTCTTTACTGCGATAAAAAAAGTGGCAATGTTTTAGATTGTCTTCATCACTGACTCTTTGTCAAGTTTGTGTTCAGGTACTGAACAACTTGTTTATTTGACATTGTCAGTCCAGCTTCTTCTTTTGAAAGTCAGAAACTGACTAATTGTGGCCAAAGAAAAATGTACCTTGATGTCATTAAGTCCCAACATTTTCATGTGATTTAGCCATAGTAGCTAACGATGAAGACGTTAAACCTCCGTTTCCTTGCCAGGTCTTCCCAGCCAACTCTGATGAGAACACACCCAACCGTCAGCTGTTTGACCTGAACAACCCGATCTACGCTGAGTACATCCGTATCCAGCCCATCACCTGGCACGAGTGGCCGTCCATGAGGGTCGAGATCCTGGGATGCGCTGGTGTGTTCATCATTTCAAGTCTTAGCTCGCTGAAATTCTGTGCTTGTAGAGAAAAGATATGATCAGAAACATTACATTTGTTTGCCAAAAGAGGTGTATTGCTTAGCCGGGTATAACAATCTATTTGCTTTTGCTATCAAGTTGTTGAAATCTAATGTGTAATATAATCTTTGAATATGAGTATTATTGACATATGTTTAGAAGAAATGTGGCTTAGATTTCTTTTGGCTATAACGTTTCCTGAATAAAATAATCACAAAACATCTCCATGTTTTTGATGCCTGCTCCTAGGATTATGAAATGTCAAAATACGTTTCCTAAAAGTTTCTTCTTCTTTTTCAGAAGCAACAACCACCACCATTGCCACTGCCACAACACCTGGCACTACCCAGACCTCCATTGTCACTGACAAGCCTGTGACCACTACTATTGCTACTGCCACAACACCTGGCACTACCCAGACCTCCATTGTCACTGACAAGCCTGTGACCACTACTATTGCTACTGCCACAACTCCTGGTACCACCCAGACATTGATTGTCACTGAGAAGCCTGTGACCACCACTGCTGGCGTTACCCAGACTGCTATCGTCACTGACACCACCACCCTGGCCACTGCCACCACAACTGCTGGCATTGTCACTGAGAAGCCGACCACCACCATTGCCACTGCCACAACTCCTGGTACCACCCAGACCTCTATTGTCACCGACAAGCCTGTGACCACCACCATCGCCACTGCCACAACTCCTGGTACCACTCAGACCTCTATTGTCACCGACAAGCCTGTGACCACAACTGCTGGCATTACCCAGACAGCTATCGTCACTGACACCACCACCCTTGGCACTGCCACCACAACTGCTGGCATTGTCACTGAGAAGCCGACCACCACCATTGCCACTGCCACAACTCCTGGTACCACCCAGACCTCCATTGTCACTGACAAGCCTGTGACCACCACTGCTGGCATTACCCAGACAGCTATCATCACCGACACCACCACCACTGCTGGTGTTACCCAGACAGCTATCGTCACTGACACCACCACCAAGCCGTGGACAGCTATTGTCACTGACACCACCACCACTGCTGGTGTTACCCAGACAGCTGTCGTCACTGACACCACCACCACTGCTGGCGTTACCCAGACCTCCATTGTCACTGACAAGCCTGTGACCACCACCATTGCCACTGCCACCACCACCAAACCACAGTCTACTGCTACCTTGATCAGCACACTGCCATATGCGGGTATGCACTTCCTACTAGCCATATTTTGTTTTAAAGAAATATACATGTAGTATCTATCACTATACCCTGCTCATTTCAGTTTTTCTTTTTGATTGGTGCTCTTGAGTTGCTAAGGAAACATACTAAGTATACAAAATTTGCAAGAATTGATACTAATATTGTACCATGTTGTAGTACATTATTGTATCAACTTACATAGAAAAAAATCTAACAAGATCATAAGACATCACCTGTAAGATTGCATGGTAACATTGAACTGTTTTGGCTCTATTTTCAGACTGTATTGTTTGGGCTCCATATGTGAACACCAACTACCCAACTCCTGTGGAGGGTGGAGACTTCGAGACCATCGCCAGTGTGACTGCTGCATCCACCTGCAAGAACCCAGTGGACATCCAGTAAGGAAACAATCTTGTCACTACCAAGTCTACATCTACATCTAAGCGATACTGGACACAGCCCCTCGCGGGGTATTACGTCCAGGTTTACATTTTAATATAAAATGGCTAAAATGATCACGATAATGCTTATAAAATATCCAAACTTTTTTTCCGTGGTCCTTGAAATGAATTCCAAAAACTAGATTTCATTCAAACTCCACACAGTTTGATATTGCAGTCTAACACAAAGCTCCACCCCTGAGGTTTTGTCAGTAATGCATAGCATAATAATGGTATGTTTGTATAACATGGTCTACTCTTCTCCTGTTCCCTATAGGTGCCAGGTTGCTGGCTTCAACATGCCATACCAGGATGTTGTCAACATGGGCATGCAGAACAACATCAACTGTAACCTGTGGTCAGGTCTGACCTGTAACGACAACGAGCAGCCTAGCGGCTCCTGCTACGACTACGAGGTCTCCCTGGGATGTTGGGACATGACAGAGCCACTCTGTGGTAAGCATTCTTTGTTACAAAATAAAGATTATTCTGCAGGGATAGAGCAGGCTGTTATGCATATGCCTTTTTAACATGTAGCATTTTGGTTGTATCTGTCCTTGGTGCTGAATACCATGTGGACATCAGATAATGCAGCAATGGATGAAAAGTTAGCCTTGCTAGCATATTTGACATCTATAATTGAAGAGCCTGGCTCCTAATGGCCATTAGAACATGTGAAAGATGTTATGTTTCAAAAGAAGACATTACAAGATACTTTTTGACTCCATTGGTGTATCTTCATGTTCTGGATATGATGCAACTGACAGTGAAGGTGAACCATAGTTACCCCAACATCCAGAGGGATGACATGCATTAACACTGCATGAGATAATCTGTTCCAATATAGATGAAAATTGACTGCATTAAGGATAAAAGATATACAATTGAATGCATCCATAAAACATACTGGGAAATCCTTCCTGCAGTGCCACCAACCACAGCCAGCACCACCCAGATGACCACCCTGGCCCAGAGCACCACCACCACCGCAGCGGTCACCACCACAGCCGCCACTGTGGAGCCATGCCCAGACATGCCTCTGTCCACCGCCTGGGGCTGTGGCGATGCTGGCTGCCAGCAGGGCTACTACTGCTACGAGGGTAGCTGTGTCAAGGCTCTGGACTGCCCATGTGTGCTGCCTGATGGCTCCATCCATAGGGTATGATAAAAAAGTTTTAACCATTTTTACTAACATAGAGTATGACAAGCAGCAGAAACACTTATAAATGAAATTCCTGGTTCCCATTGTGGATTGAATCATTTTTTGCTTCAGCACAGCATGGATTGACGGTACCTTGCTTTATTTTGTTGAACAGCCCATGCAGTTCTGGAACGACGACACTACCTGCCAGACCTGCACATGCCTGGGTGGAGGTGCCTCCGGTGTCACCTGTATGACCCAGACCTGTCCCATCCTGTCCTCCGCCGACTGCCCACAGGTACAACTCGACCTCACTTAGACTTAGACTTAGTTACTCCAGCTCCTAATGAAACATTGGGCACTAAAAGGGGATCTATAAATGTAAATAAAACTGTCTGCTAGCAAAATTCATCAGTCTTTTGACATTAATGATAAAACCAACAACGTCCATTTGTTTCTCTCCTAACACAATTCTATTCATGCATGAATTGTTGCTATCCATGCACGCATGTACAAAACGTATGTACCAATAAAACTTTGTTGGTGCTGTTGTTAGATGCCATTTCCTATACCTTTTTCTCAGAGCTAATGGCTTAAAGTTAAACACTTTAGGAAAAAAATCTGATAATATTTCCCTTCATAGAGTCACATACACAGTAACAATGAATATCCCATGGTGTCCATGTACAGGGCATGTACTACCAGAAGCCTGCTGGCCAGTGCTGCGGCGAGTGTGTGACTGACATCTGCCACGAGGATGAGTTCCACTGCTACCTGGGCACCGCTGGAGAGTGCATCCCACTCATCTGGATGTGCGACGGAGTACCTCAATGTACCAACGGCGAGGATGAGGACAAGTGCGAGACCACTCCACGTAAGTTTGACATTACAGAAGGAGACACACCTGTTTTCAAGAGGAGAATGGTTCACTAATAGTTGGGCAACCAAGGCTGTTCTTATAACGATGTGTTCATGCAGAACCAGTAAATAAATGAATAATAGTTATAGCCTTAGGTTTATGGTTTATCCGACCAATGGTATAAAGAGAGTCACTAAAAACAAAGTTATTTTCAATTGTGTCAATGAAATATTTCCAAACAAACTCCCATTCTCAAATGCTTCATCTTTTGTCTTTTATTTCTTTATAATCTTCAAACAGTTACCAGTCTATTCAAAAAACAAATTCTACAACGTGCCAGCAGTTTTTTTTAGTCAAACTGTGTATAAACATCTAAACTATTCTTCCTGTTTTTACTTTAGTGCCTACCACTACCCTGGCAACTCTGCCAACAGCAACCAGCACAATCATTGGCACTCTGCCTACTGTCAGCACACCATCCACCGCCATCGTCACCCAGACCAGCGTCGTTACAACAAAGCCTACCTCTTTCACCACGCTCATCGCTGGTGAGACTACCACAGTACCACTTGCCACAGCAACTGCTACTGTTACCCAGTCCACCCTGCCAACCGTCGTGATGACCACTGGCAAGGTAAGATACTCAAAAAGTTACTAGTAAATCAATAGATTACTGGACCTACATGTACACATGTATGAACACCAATGACAGCTTTCTTGTTTCTTCTGATACATGATTGTGGTTCAACAGACATAGCATACAGCTATGTGATGCAATAATTTGTCAGGCCATTTATCTGTAATGTATCAAAGAAAGTGTGAAAAGCCTGCTTTGATGTAGCCAACTTTTGGATTACACATGACATTGTGTTTGTTGCAATTTATTCCCTTGATAGTCTTGAATATTCCAATTATAAAACTAATGATACCCATTTTCCAACAGCCAACAACTACAACAATCGCCACCAAGCCAACCACTGTGTCCACGACCACCAAGCCAGCCGATGTGGGTCTGACCACCGCGGGCGTTCCCGTCCAGCACGACCAGTGCGTGATGTACGAGGACACGACCTTCCAGACCTTCGACAACACCATGTACGAGTACCCGATCTGCAGCCACGTGCTGGCGAAGGACTGTACCGGTGGACTGTTCGAGGTTATGGGTAAGACAACTCTCCTTTTATAACTGTTTCTGAATGGCTTTTATTATGTGACTCTGCATGCCTTAGTGCTTTTGATGTGCTGGTATAAGACTCTAACCTTAAAGTGTATGTAGTTGTGTAAACTTTGCCAATGTTTCTGAAAGTGTACTTATGATGGATTCAGATTTCCATACTGTAAAGGCATGTAAAACATGTCTCACTGCTCTGCTGGAAAGTTTTAAAATCTCTATGATAATTGAATACCCAATGGATTCTTTGTTCTTTCTGCAGCCGTCCTGGACTGCACTGGTGTCGACAACCGCCTGCTGTGCCGCCGCGGCATCGAGGTACAGATCGGAGCTCACACCTTCTTCTTCGAGCGCATGAACTACTTCAAGTACAACGACAGGTATGTCTTAGCAAACAGGGTGTGTTCTTATATCCAAAACATTTTCAGACATTTTCTTAGATACAATGATGCTGTCAGTACTAAGAGTAAGTCTACTTCTGCTAACCTTCACCAATGTTTTTGATTCATGTGCAAAGGTAACATTTTGTTTGTTGTGTTTATCTATAGGTTCGTGAGCTGGACCAACATCGATGCCTTCAACCAGGCTCTTGCTGCTGACGGCATCCACATCCAGAAGTACGGTGGAGAAATCATCGTCACCACAGACATCGGAGTCACCATCAGGTGGACTGAGCGCTATGAGGCCAAGGTATGTAGACAGACTACAGTAACATTCCCATTTGGTATCTCTTAATATAGGTTACTAAAACCTATTCTTCAGAGAAGTTTGCTTGCAAGTACAAATTACTTTTCAGTCAGACTCATAAAATGTGTACTTTTCCAATTCCACTTTTACTGCATAAAAGAACTGTTTTGCCAAATTACCAGTAGCATTTGCTATTCAAAAGTTCTTGCACAAATGATTTTCCTTCCGATAATCTCGGTGCATTGACAGTGTTGCTTTATCTCGTCCTTCCCTCCTCCAGATCGACGTGACACCAGAGCTGCACAACCAGCTGTGCGGTCTGTGCGGACCCAACAACCACGACCCCACTGACGACTTCATGATGCAGTCCGGCACCCTGACCGCCGACGTCACGGCCTTCGGAGACAGCTGGTCCACCGGCGACAACACTTGCCCCGAAGCCGTGGAGCTGCAGAGCTGCCCCATCGACATGATGCTGGAGGCTCAGGCCAAGTGTGACATCCTCAGGTCAGTCACACAATCATCTGTTTGTTTCTTTGTTTGTCTTTGTTCATTCATCAAATCGGCCTGCTGGACACTTTTCATTGATCATGAGGGAAGAGGTCAGGGTAACAAGATACAGGATGCATGATTGGAGTCCTACAAGTAGAAAGTGTCAATGAACTGCACTAGCTGTAACAAGAAAGGTTCTGTTCACTTGATAGAACCTCCTTGCTGTAACCCCGATACTCATATCCCATGTTAAAGATTTTGTCTTGCAACCTATCAGCTATTGCTAGACCTAAAATGCAGTCAATACCAACCAGATGGGCACTTGTATATCTTGTTCTATTGTTTAAGCTCTCTTACTTGTATGTTTTGTTGACCGTGTCTGTAACTCTCTCCCCCCACAGGAGCGATATCTTCTCTGCCTGCCACCCATACATCGATGTGGAGATCTTCCACAGGCTGTGTATGTCTGACGTGTGCCAGTGTCTGCAGTCCGACCTCGCTGCTCAGGTACATGTCATTACCATCTTTCTATAAACATGAAGCGTGAAATTCAGTCCTTGTGCTACTTCCTTCCTCTAATAAAACTCTTGAATTGTAGCTACTATAGAATACAGTAAGAGAAAAACGAAGCCAGAGAGTTTATTTAATGAACCAATGATTTCCTCGTCAGGCCGCCGGTGTGACTGACTGTGAGTGCGACGCCCTGTCTGCCTACAGCCGCGCCTGTGCCCAGCACGACATGAACGTGGTTCTGGACTGGAGGACACCACTGCGCTGTCGTAAGTATCAATATTCCCAACAGAACCATTTAACAACAAAAAAACATTATGATACGATCTGAAGGTATATTGTAGTAAAGTTCTCACTGTTTGTTTAGGCATTACAGATTGTAGTATGCCTCTTTCTATCAGCTGCTATCTGGAAAGCACATCAAAATTTCAAAAGAAAAGGTTGTTAACATGATGCCAACCCTATTCCTGCAGCTGCTGAGTGCCCACCAGGCATGGTGTACCAGGAGTGTGGTACCGCCTGCCCGTACACCTGCGCTAACATGCACGACCCCACCCACACCTGCGACCAGCCGTGTGTCCAGGGCTGCGTCTGCCCCGACAACATGGTCCTCATGGGAGACGAGTGTGTCAAGCCGGACGTGTGCACAGACTGTAAGTAGTCACACAATCCTGCCAACTCTCTAACATTACTTTATCAAGTTTAACATTTAGTCTATCGAGTTTGTCAAGAAACTTTTCTCTTGTTAAGAATAAATGTAACTTATTTCCTGGAGGTTTTGTAACCAGGCATTTGCATTGTATTCCCGCCAAGAGCTTCATTACCTCTACAGTATCTGTACTTGACATCATCGTGAATCAACGAAAGGAATTCAGGAAATATCTAGATCTTATGATGTGCTAGCTTTTTGAATGACATTGTTTGAATACAGATACAGAAACTACATCATGAGGTCTGTATAATAACTTAACCATGACTCTGATTCTGATTCAATCTCCCAGGCTTCTGCTATGGCTATGGTGATCCTCACTACGTGAGCTTCGACGGCACCTACTATCCATTCCAGGGTAACTGCACATACGTTCTATCCAGGGACATGACCACAAGAGCACACGACTACGAGGTATGTCTCTGCTCCTCTTCTCTTATCCTTAGTATCACTAAAGATCTGAGATCCTTCTTTCAACATTGTGTTTAATATCTTGCTAACCTTTAAAACTGCAATCTACTGGTAAGAGTCATTCGGATATCATGTCAGCAAATGTCAAGTTTCGTGAATCAGTTTGACCAGTTTACGCTGAGCATTAGTGACAAACCTGTGCTGCCCCCCTCCCACCCCTCTCCAGGTTCTGGTCCACAACGTTGAGTGCCACTACCAGCAGCGTGGAACCTGCACCAAGGCCGTGACTGTCCGCCACGCTGGCCACGAGATCACCTTGATGAACGGACGTGTGGTAAGAACAACATCCCTTTGAAACAAAGCCTGCTTGTTCACAGAATCCGTTAACCATGTTAAGGTATAACACACCAGTTTTGCATGTTAAATACAAGCTGCATAAGACCAGGTTGATAGGTTGTATCATTCTTATATGTATGCATTGGCAGTCAAGTCATGCAAGATCTTTCCTCTAGATCTGCTCAACCATTATTCAAAACATTTTTAATGTTATCTACATCAGTTTATCTACTCTGCTCACATGGTTTTAACTTACAGCTGCTGCTATTCCAAAACCTGTAAAGAATAACTGATACACATGTAATTGTTTGCTATGCTTATGCTGATGTGATAGTCCCTAAAACTTGTCCTGTGTCGTGTTGTCCAGGCTAAGGTTGATGGTGCCTACTCCACCGTGGACTACAACGCACCAGTGACCACTCAGGGCATGGAGGTGCGTCTGGCTGGTCTGCAGCTGGAGCTCAGGATCCCCAACCTCAACATCATCGTCACCTTCAACGAGATCAACCATGGCTTCAGCGTCCAGGTGCCAGTGTCCCGCTACTACGGCCGCACTGAGGGTCTCTGTGGTAAGTACACTTCTGTTGTTTGTATTCATATTACTGGTAGTAATGGTGAAATGACATGTGTAACATTTGTCTATCAGGCAATCAGACAAAGTACACTTGATGATGTGAAAAAATTTGAAAGTTTTTCAACGTTTCTACTTCTTTGTACATTTCAGGTCCATGTGACTACAACCAGAACAACGACTTGACCATGCCTGATGGCACCATCTCCAGCATCCCTGATGAGTTTGCCTTCAGCTGGCTGGAAGCATTCCCAGGTATGGAAACTCTTCATAGCCATCTACAATGTAGACTGTAATAATTAACTTGCCTACAGGTTACACTGTAGTTTGACGAGGCAGATGTTCATTTGTGTTGGGTCAGGCCTGCACGTGAAGGAGTATTCCTGGAGAGTTTGTTTTTGTGTTTTCTGGATTTGAAAACTTTTCCATTTAATGGTAGATGTACAATGAAGAAGATAATGATGAAGAGGAGGAAGACCTTTAAACATTTATCACAAATAAGAGGAGGAAGTAATGAGAAAGGTAATTTAAAATATCTGTGGCAGTAACAATCTTGATGACCAATGTCTTCCTGTGCCTCAGGTGGTATCCCAGAAGAACCGTTCAGTGGCCCAGACGAGCCCTTCACCGGCCCAGACCAGCCCGTCACCGGTACCCCCGAGGAGTTCTGCCAGATCCTGCCCGCCACCTTCCCACCCAACGGCGTCTGCGATGTGCCGACTGACCGCTGCGAGGTAAAGTCATATTCCACTTATGTGCAAACAGTGCTTCACAGACTGTGTTAAAACTGCTTGTGAAAGACGTATAATGACTAAGCTTTAGACATAAAGCAATCCTTCAAATTAAAGGAGAGAAAGTCAGTGTGAATTGATATGTGCATGGGGTTTGCCATACATAGAAACATCTTTCAGAATAAGATATCAGATATCAACCAAACTTTAGATTCAATATCAGTTGTCCATTTATGGGTGATGTTATTTGGATACTTTGATGACTTGCTGATTATAATTACTGACCATGATCCTGTCTGTCCAATGATTTAGGTCATCCGTGGACCAATGTTCCAAGACTGCAACCTGCTGATCAACCCAGACACCTTCGTTGAGGCTTGTATCTTCGACGTCTGTAACTCTGACCTGGACACTCCTGAGGATCAGGCCTGCGATGCCATCGCTGCCTACGCCCAGATGTGTCTGATGCAGGGTATCTGTGTGGACTGGAGGGACGACAGCCTCTGCCGTAAGTCACCAATTCAACGGGGAAAACTTGTGATAACATCTAGCCCGCATTTCTTTGTCAAAGATCGTAAGCCTCAGTGTTGCATGTTTCCCTGTTGCAGTGTGGGGAAAGCTGCAATGACATGTAGTTAGCATCTCCTTGGGAAAGTCACCCTGCGAAAGGCACAGTTGATTGTGCCCATGATTATCATCTTTAACCTATTTTTAGTATTGATGGTATTCGGATTATAAGAGTTATGTTAATAATTTATATTCTGTCATATTAATCGACGGCATCCGTACAATGATGTGCAAAACCAATAATAAGACTGTATTTTCTCCCTCAGCGATCCACTGCCCAGCACCAATGGAGTTCACAGAGTGCGGCACCGGCTGCCCAGCCACCTGCGATGACCCCACCGCCCAGAGCTGCGCCACCACCCTGCCTGGCTGCTACTGCCCTGACGGCATGGTCCTGCACAACGGCCAGTGTATGGCTCCTGAGGAGTGCCGTAAGTACCCCATATCTTGCACTGCACTGCAGTAACTATATATCATAAACATGTTGATATCTTTTAGCTAACTTTTCCTCCAAGGACCCCATAGGTAGGTTCGGCAGGTGAAGTCAGTTGAAAATAAACTTTGTTTAACACATTCACACTGTTGTCACCATAATGGCCTAATGGACTCTGCAGTGCTACTGCTTGCTGCAAGGTGGCATTTACAGCAACACTCAATGTGTCAATAAATTGGTTAGGTTCAAAACATCTCCATAACATTAATGGTACAGTGGTACTGAGGTAAAGAAATAGGCATGATTCGAAAGCAAAATGAAGAATGAAGGTTAACTAATAGGTACCATTTCTTTCTCTTTACAGCTGTGTGCTTCGAGAAGGACGGCACTGGATACATGGTAAGGAGCTCTTGCTTTTGTTCTGTCTTACTACTAACAAACAATGTATCCCTGAATTGTTTAAAGTTCATATTTGTAAACCTTGAAGAGACATGTGTAAGATATCATTTTGACTTTATGGTGCTTAATAGCAATTCTGACTTGGAGACTTGCAACCTTTTTCTAAGGAATTTCCTGTCTTTTTCCACAGCTTGGTGAGACCTGGAACCCAGCTGGTGACCTCTGCACAGTCTGCACCTGCGCTGCTGCCGACACCATCACCTGCTCTCCCAAGACCTGCGCCACCTTCAGCACACCTGTCTGCGCAGATGGCTGGAAGCTCGACACTCAGCTGACCGACGACAACTGCTGTAGTATGGAGATCTGCACACGTAAGTGTCGAGCACAGGCTCTCCTATCTCAACAGCACAAGGCTGAGGAGCTCATCTTCCAAATGACTTGGTTTGGAACAAAGATGTTACATAAAGTCTTAGATTTTCCTCTATAGTATAAATTCCAATATACCAGTTTGCTGTAGAAATTAGTAGAAATTCCAAAAGACAAGTACATTGTACATGATTGTACATATTTCATACAGATACGTAGGCCTAAGCTGTAGAGGTACAGTAACTGTAGTCAGACAATCCTTGTGATAGAAAATACCTTTCTGATTATTTTACTCTTATTTAAAGTAGATAAGTCTAACTATGGCATTGAGACATGTCTACATGAATTGTAAATCTATGTCTCAGATAGTTTGGTTTGCCTGAAGAAAACTAAGATTCAGTGCCAAAATTAAAATTAATGTTTTTATTTTGTATCATCTCTTCACAGTGTGCCTGGAGTCTGACTGTCCATTCCAGCCAACTCCACCAACCTGTGCTCAGGGCGAGACACTCACGCAACTGTACTCTAGCGACTGCTGCAAGAACTACACTTGTGGTAAGTCATGGTACCTCCTAACTGTGGCTTCAATATATAGCCTTGATTCATTCAACGTATCGTCTGCAGAAACACATTATGCAGAGAGGATAAGACTGACTGAGTGATAGACTGCTGTTCAATTATCATCTTCAGTCTTAGAAAAGAAAAATCTTGTTGACAAGTTCACATAGAAATGCTTGAGTTAATCCTTTGTTTTCCCTACTTAGTCTGTGAACCTTCCAAGTGCCCACCTGCTGTCATCCCAACCTGCGACGCCTCTCAGGGCATGACTCTGGCCGTTGACAACTCACAATGCTGTCCTCAGTACTCATGTGGTAAGTACATCTACACTGTGCCTTCCTCTACACATTGGACACTATTTTTAAAGGTATTGATTGTTATGATATCCACCAATGATTGTTAACTTTAAAGAACATTCTCATCCCATACTACAGTCTTTTGTAAGGTACATTAATCTCATAGTATGTTTGCTGTTATATAGCAGCAGATACCATACATAGTATGCTGTACAATTGTTGTGCAAGAAAGTGTATTATTTCCTGTATGTTGGAGGCAGAGTTCTGACCACAACTTTTCCATATTTCTTCCCACAGAGTGCACAACACCACCAGCTGTGCCTACCTGCCAGCCGGTAAGAATATCAGCCAGATTTTTTCTAACAGTACACTAATCTGAGTAAAAAACTGTAGGATATCTTTTCACAAAGGCAGAGAAGGACTTAAAAGTCTTGACCTACATGTACTAGCCCATGATGGGTAGGATTTTAGTTTTAAATGTCTCAAATTACAATTTGAGTTATTACATCTTGTTACATGCCTTTCATTCTGTACATTCAGCATGATATAGTATTCATGTATACTGTTTTCTCCAACCCTCCAGTTCTATGAGGTCCAGGCTACTGGTGTCACATCCTGTGGATTCGCCACATATGAATGCAGTAAGTTAGAATCACTTTGTCTCTACTGAGGCTCTACAGAATACAGATCTCTTATAAAGGATGATGCAGTTTCAAACAATTGGACCATCCTAACAGATATCTATCTGATGTTTGCAATGCCACCTTCAAAACAATACATAAGTTTTAGAAACTGATTACCAAAGTATTATATTCCTCTTTTTTGTAATACAATTACAGGCCTAGCCTTTTCATATTTTACTAACTTGATGTTGTAATTCATTTGTCTAGGACCACCAAGTGAGGGCTGTGTGCACGAGAGCCAGCTGTACACGGTAAGCTGACTTCTGTCTTACTGTGTTATGTTTACTAATGAGTTTAGCTTACGGTAAGAAAATTAAGACTGCTTCATAATCATAAGAAACTGTATACATGTACCTGTAAATAGCTCCTAACACATGCATTGATGCTGGCTTTCTATCACTTCATAATATGCATTCAGAGAAGTTAGCTTGTGTATCTTTGTGTATTTCTTATATGCATAATGTTATACAGAAAAAAACAGCAAACTGTATGTTAAGACCAAAGTGTTGGTAGCTTATTCACTTAACCTTGAACTTAGCTACACATTCTGACTTAATCCATAAATTTTAAAGTATCTACATATAGTTCTACAGTTCCTACTTGGTTCTTCTAATGTTGCTAACCTGTACCTGTCCCTCCTTGTGTGCAGCTTGGTGAGATGTGGGCTCCAGATGTCTGCACAGTGTGCCGCTGCAGCGAACAGGCCAACGCTCAAGGAGTACACGAGGTCTTCTGTGAGACTCAGAGATGCCCAACCGCCGCCGACTGTCCTGCTGTAAGTCATCTCTAAAATCAACACAGCTCCTCTAACACTATAGAAGCCTCTAATTTTTCATTTCCATTTAGTGCATGACAGAACTCAAGTCAAAGCTCTTACCAGAAAAAAAAGATGAATCTGATGTTTTCACACTGATATTTTGCCGCTAGGTCTAAATAGACCAACTTACCGGAGATTCTGTTAACAGTTCAAGGACTTAAAGGGCATTATGAATTTCAAAGAAAGACAGAGACAATTGGAGGAGCAGATCTAGATTGGACTTTGTGTAGGCAAGCAGCCCAACGTTCATGATACTAATGATGTCTGAATGCCCCTATACACAACTCATAACTGCCTACTGTTTCAGGGCTTTGAGCTGGTGATGATTGGTGGAGAGTGCTGCGGTGAGTGCAGACAGACCCACTGCTCTGTCCAGATGCCTGGAGAGGATCAGCCTCAGCTCTATGCTGTAAGTACTCTCAACATGCTTGGATGTCTGTTCCAAAGAAGAAGAGTTCAATATTAATGTACAGCAAATGTACAATCAAACCTGTCTGTAGTGACAACTCAAGGAACGTGGTCACAGTAGACAGGTGGCCTCTATAGACAGAATTCTTAATGCTTGGGTCAGGTTTTTTAAAGGAATTGGCACTACCAAAAAGTAATCCTTGTACAGAGTTGGTCACTGGTACATGGTTTGTCGCTTGACATGTACAGGTTTGACTGTAGTATATTTCCTAGAGAATCAAAATTCACATCTGTGACATTTAGCTGTACAGAAAAGTAATAATTGTGCATCTGTTTTTCCCCAGGTTGGAGAGACCTGGACCGTTGAGGGCTCTTGCCCACAGGAGGAGTGTGTGTGCGCGGAACAGTACGGCCGTCCATACACGACATGCAGCACCACAACATGCCCAGACATCACAGGCTGCCCACAGGTCAGTCAGCACAACATTTCTCACAGCTCTTATGGGCCTGTCTTAACAGGAAAATGCTATGTCCTTCAAATACATTCTTCCCCAGTTTTGCTTGCTAACTTGCCAAGTGCTGACCTCCCCTAGCCTGACTATCACACATCTTCTACTAGTTCTAGCAGCTCTCCCACTGGTCAGTCCCCTGAACAGAGAGAGCTTGTGTCACACAGACTAGCCTTCCCCTGCTCAAACCATCATAGCTCCCCTAAAGCTTCCCCAGTTTTAGAGGGAAAGAGTGGAATGATATAAAAGATATAAGGATATATAAGACATTGATGAACACTGTTAACAATACACCTGAAGGATTGGTACTCCTTTCTTGTGTTTTTGATTTTTACTGAAAGCTGTTACACCTGACTTTTTAGTGTTCTGTACTGATGGGTGGTTGTCTCTCTCTTCTTGCAGGAGTTCATTGCTATGGATGAGAATGGCTGCTGCCAGATCTGCCAGGGTAAGTGCTCCAAACTCCATTATTTTCTTTTATTGTGCTTTTTAGCTGACTATTCCACTCTCTGAAACTATGTGTACCAAGGCACACGTCAAACATTCTCCTCAAGCTCTTTTGATGTTTCAGCATTATCTTATTTAATGAAAGAAATACTAGTAACAAATTGGGTTGGTCTGGTCTTACTTACATGTAAGTCACAAAAATCAAATGAATGAAAAGTTAATGAAATTCTCATTGTTGTGTTTCTAACAGAGACCAGCCACGGCTGCAGTGCTGTCCTGAAGGAAGGTCATCCACAGAAACTCAAGGTCGGCATCTGTGAATCCATCGTGGAGGTCAACGTCACGGAGTGTGAAGGTCGCTGCGGCTCCTCAACATCTGTGATGTTCCCAGACGACTACTCACAGGTAACGTCCCACACTCAAGACATAATTGTTAAGTCTTTTCAATGGTTTAATGTCCCTTGTGTTAGAATCAACAGGAATTCAATTATGAACTTGTCATGACTGGTTACTGTATGGATTTCTGGACTGAAATGTGACTAAGATAGGCCATGCAGAAAAGCTTGTCGTCTTGTACCATTTTTACTGAGATATTGTCAATAGTTAACAAAACTACTTCAAATATAAATTTGTTACAGAAAAAAGATAGCTGCTGTCTTTACTTTATTAGTGTTTAGTTAACAAGAAAATAGGACTATACACTGTATATTGATTGATTAGAGCAATGTCAAAACAGGTCATTACAAGCATTAACGGACCACATGTATTTCTCTTCCTGCAGCCTCATACATTCCAGGAGAACTGCAACTGCTGCAAGCCGACCAAGACCGAGCGCCGCCAGGTGGACATGGTTTGCGAGGACTTCACGCAGGTCGTACACGAGTACGACGTGATCCTGGAGTGTTCGTGCGAGGCCTCACAGTGCGTCCAGTGGTCTCAGCCATAGTCTCCACATGGCTGCTACACTCCTACCAAGCAGCACGACAATCTCTAATATAGTTAACATTAGTAATTCCTCACCATAGTTTTCCCTTCATTGTCCTTTTAAAGAATTCCATATATTTGCATTTTAAAAGCTAAGAATCCTCCTTCGTGTTTCAAGCCCTATAAATGTTCATCACAACGACTTGCCTTTTGAGAGGCAGAAAAAAAATAAGTTTTTTTGTTGTAGATATTCAAGAAACAGTGGTAGATTTTATGTTGAACTATTTTGTGTCCGAAGTTGGCAAAACCTGTAATGTAGAGCATAAGAACAAACTGTGTTCCCAAAAAAAGAACTGGTGAGGAAATAGAATGAATATGAATTTATGCAAACCAGCGTCTGTCATTTCTGTGTTGACCACTGTGTGTTTAGATGAATGTAGTTTGGATGGATGGATGGATGGATGGATGGATGGATGGATGGATGGATGGATGGGTGGGTGGGTGGGTGGGTAGATGGATGGATGGATGGGTGGGTGGGTGGTTAGATGGATGGATGGATGGTTGGTTGGATGGGTGGGTGGGTGGGTGGGTGGGTTAATGGATGGATGGATGATTGATTATATGATGGTTGAATGATATATAAGTAGATGGCAATACAAGTAAATGAAGAATTTATAGTTGAGCCATAATGCCTCACTGAAGCACTACATGTATGCATACTTTGTTAACATTTTTCATATCACTTCAAAGTATGTCCCTGCTAGTTTCTGTTGATCATGAACTATCCTACATGGACTTTTGTATATAAGGTTATCTCCAAATACATGAAAGTAGATGCAACTAACACTAATAGTTGTAACATAGTATAATGTCGAAATGGCCTGAACTACAGTCCACACTACAGTTTATAAGACCTAAACATGCAATTGTAGAAAAAAACTTGTGGTACCATCATGGGCAGCTACTATACACTCAACACTGGATATTTACATGCGATGGAACACCTTAGACTGTCAACACTTGCCATAAAACTAGAGCAATTGTGACCGAAGTTTGCTGGATCCCTGATAGTCTCTGAGTTTAGAGACTGCCTACCATAACATAGGTTTTGGTTCAACCCCTCAACCACGTACTCTAGAGTTAGAGTGCATGAAACTGCAATGTAACAGCACACAAATGCACAAAACTTATCCATACATCTGCTTGGAACAACATCTTGAGCACGCTATAGATCCCACTACACTCATTGCAAACGCCTGGGGGCAATATTATAACCCCCTTGGCATATACATGTAATGAGCGAGCGTTTGCCTTTTTTATACTCCCAACATCTGCTTGGAGATTATGTACAACCAGGGTTTAACATGGCGGGGATATAGAACAAATACACCATGCAAAAGAGCCGTTCTTGAGCAGAGGAACGCACTTCAAGGCTATTATTCTACAAGATAGCGGGAACAAGGAGACGTCAGACATTACTTCCGTCAATCAAAGTGTAAACACAGGAGTATTTTGGGTAAGGCATTGAGCCAGTACGTTATCGTCAGGTTGCTGTTTGGAAATAGGTGCAAAACATTCAAAAAAGGCTTAGGTTTACAAAAACACTGCTGTATGATGTGTAAAATGAGCCATTCTTTGTATGTACACAAAAATTTGACAAACGGAATTAAATCTAAGAAGTAGATAAATAAAAATCAGTTTCGCAATAAAATATTTTTCTAGCTTCAACAAACTCGTAAATTTTCATAATTTGTCGCTTATTATTTTACTTAAAACCTATAAAAAATAAAACGATATATTTTGAACGAGTAAACACTTTAGCAAAGTCATAATATGAAAAATTCCGTAAAAACTTGAAAACCCCATACGAGCCCATTGGTTTTGGCCATTCCCAAATCGCCCAAATCCGCGAGTTGGGTGAAATCTCTTCTATTAGGGACACGCCCCTTTCTGCACGGCCGGATTTGAAAGGCCAAAATTAGGCTATCTTGGGGGTTTACCATTGTTACTTGATAGATGTACAAATGTTCATTTTTCTAGAAAACGATGAGTATTTTCAATGACTTTTCAACAGTTCCGTCGTACATTTAAAATGTTCTACAAACACCACGGCCGACAAAGGGCGTAAATTGAAGTTTTATCTGATTTTTTCGGGCTCTCGCGGTTTCGCCGTTTGCTGAACTGGTCATTTCTCGAACGCTGTGCGGCCGAGCCACGGCAGCCGGAAGTGGCTTTGTTGACAAAGTCCGGGTTGTTTGAACCGTTCGTATCGCGGATTACAACAAACGTTGAACCGAAATTGCACAATTTTTACCACAGATAACTCAATCTCATGTCATAAACTTTTCATTACTTCATTTAAGGAGGAGTAGGCGTAGTTGTAGGGGCGAGTATTACACTGGGTGTTTTCGGCGGGTTGGATCGTAATACGTTCCGAGCGGTTGTTGCTGAGAGGAAGCCGGTGTTAATTCCGGTACATTTTGCAAGCAGAAGTTGAAAGATTGTGGCTTTCCTCAACCCCGGAGAGTATCGTGGGGCTAGGGGTTCACTCAGCAGGCTAGAATCCAACTGGCGCGGCCACGATGACAGTCCCACGGTCTCAGATACGCCGAGCCGCGTCATACATTGGCCGGTCGGATTGATGCTAGTGGGCCGAGTACGAACCGGCCTGGCCGCGGTACTGGCCGACCTTCCAGGGTCCCGTCTTTTATTTCTGACGGACTTACACCACAAACAGCGTCCAGTAACTTGTGGACTAATAAAAACACTGAGATGTGTCACTGTCCTCGACTTTAAGGCCGACTTTCTTCCGTGTTTTGACGTTCAAGGAGGTTCAACCAGCCTTGGTTCAACCAACTTAGTGCCGCTGCTTCAACACACACAGTGTAATACACTGCAGTACTAGCAACTACATAACTCGTAAAGTCAGCTAATCCTGGCTATAAAATGCATAAAATGCTGATGAATTTATTTATCGATAGGTAAAATGACGTTTGACTCACAACTGCCATGAATTCTGCGCGGTAAGAGTTCAACTTCAACCGCGTTCAGGTCGTACCGTGTGTGTAAGTTACGGCTTTCAGTGGGTGAAGTGCATGGATCACAAGCGGCCCCTAGCAGTTGAGTGCAGGACTGCACCCAATATGTTGGCCAGCTATAATAGCGAACAAGGAGGCCGATTGTATCGCCTGTATAAAGCTTTCTGCGCGGCGTTTGACGAAATATCTGGGTCGACGGAAGGGAGGGGGCTTTGTTCGGTGAATATTTTCAAACAGTGACGTAACTACTAAATCATAGCCGGGCAACAGTTGATCGTGAGCTTCCATGGATTTCTTCGGTGTTTGGAGTGGTACATGCCCGCTGAGGTCTGTTAGGACACCCGGGAAATGTTTGCGAGGTGTGTGTTTCAGAAAGGTCGGCCGTCTCTCACCTAGGCCTCTGTAAGTAGCAAAATTATGCTTATTATCGAAACATTAGAAAGGAATAGGGCCCTTATATATCTATTGAGGTCTCGCCTTTCTGATCACTGTCGTACTGAAATGGTCGAAACCGGCCCGGTAAAAACACCCCGGTGTGCGGTAAGGGGCCCTGGTGGGAGGGCAACGCTCCCAGCGCCGTAAACATGCCGGGGAGCTCCCGGTGGCATGGCCATTTCTGTCGGAGGTCAACAAAATTTCTTGTTTTTTCTCGAAATCAGGCGAAAATCAATGCGCGTGGTAATGTCACCCATAAGATTACTTGCTGTGGCCTTATTGTATTGCAGGCGCTCGAGCCAAATTTTTCTGCAATAATTTCAATGACTGCTAGAAGACGCTTTTGATCCATGGCGCAGAAGGTAATAAAGGTGCATTGAAATATGTATCCTTTACGCTGATTGGTTGCCATTATGTGAGGCGTTTTGACGAGCTCTACTTTGAATCTTTGATGCTGATTGGTTCACGTCTTTTCTGCTCGTTGTTGATTGGTTAAGAATCCATATGACGTGTAGTTTTATGCCCAAATATGGGCAACCAATTCGTAACAACGAAGCCGCTCTACCATGTATAATGTATATACTGAAGTTATGAAGGATTTTCCGACGAAGGGGAATGTTTGAGACGCGTGTGTTCCTCCAGATAAACAACAGAGGTGTTGGAGCTGCCTTTACTGAGCAAGAGGGCCGATTTATGTGACAAGAAGAGGTGAAAAATGCCTGTCCACCCGGCTACCGGTAATATTATTACGAACGGGGGAGGGGGGTTGACATTGCTTAGGGATGGCTTTCAGCACCAAGGACATGGATGTCTTCAGTTTCAACCAGGTAGGGAAACTTTGCCACTACAGATGATGCGGGTTATCTATGGTGAGAACTCTGCACATGCTGACATTGCCTGGTCACTTACCAATTTGGGTACCGCCTGGAGGTGCCTTGGTGATCACAAAAAGGCGGTCAGCTATTATGAAAAGGCACTACAGATGAGGCGGGCTACCTATATTGTGCAACAATTGTATAAGATGCAATGCATGGAAACTTATATAGTGTACGGCGTGACTGCAGTGTATGATTATACACTTTTTAATGAAATTTCTAACACTCAGACAATTTCTTATGAACTGTCGTAGAAAGATTTAATATAGATCATTCATTTCTTTGTGTGTGTGTTTTTACGGAGACCAGCCTGGTGACATCTGCTTCTCGGTGAGATACGTTCCAAAGGCAGGGAAGCTCACCATTGTCACCCTGGAGGCCAAGAACCTGAAGAAATGTGACGTGGGTGGACTGTCAGGTCAGCACAGCATTATACATTTACCAACAATACTTTTCTGTTGATAGCTAAGATTGTGTTCCAATGCATTGTCATTGGCTGTTTTTACTAAAACCTTCTTCAGGTTTGAATGACCATCTCCTCAGGACTTGATATTAGCAGTTTTTAAAATATGACATACTTTTCTGTTACGGTTTTTTTTTTTTACATGTACATCACCTCTGTAGGAAAAGCAAAGAGTATCAAAATTTACCTTGTTTTGTGGACTGCATTGTTAGTTTCAGTAACAATCATGATGGACAGGTATAAATTCCAAATCTTGAAAGAAATTATTTCAGTAAAACAAGGACTTCATTTCCTCAATACTTTTTATAATAAAACATCATTTCCACAATACGTATTACATTAAAACAAGTTATTATAGCAGCACATCTTCTAACACTGTATTACGTGCTATTTTTAGATCCCTACATGAAGATGCAGCTTTACAGCATCAACAAGCGGCTGAAGGAGAAGAAGACGACCATTAAGAAGTGAACCCTGAACCCCTACTACAAGGAGTCCTTCACCTTGACGTGCCTTTTGAACAGATTCTGGTGAGACAGATTTTGGCCACACCTCTTGATTGGAGCCATTTGTGTTCATAGAATAAAAAGATTTGCTGACAAATTTTGTAACAATATTCAGTCCTTTACAAATATGATTCATTGTGGACAGGTCTGTTAGGAGCGTGGTATTGGTAAAGGGAAGGAAAAGCACTCAGAGTCTATTATTATTATTATTATTTTATTTTATTTGTACCATTTTCAAAATTAAAAGAGTCCTTTTTAAAATATTAAGTCCTTTAATGTTGGGACACTGCTTTAAGGTAACAACAACATGACACTTTTTTTTTCATGCAACAGAGGGTGGAGTTGAAGCTCACCGTCATGGACTGGGACCAAACCAGTAAGAATGACCTAATCAGTGAGCTCCGTCTGGGACCCAATGCCATGGGGGCCGAGCTATGACACTGCAACATGCTGGCCAACCCACGTCGACCAATCGCACAGTGGCACACATGCACTGACAGTTTTTTAGTTCTCTTAGCCTGGATGCCATCTGATTTGCTACGGGGCTCCTTGCACTCCCTGGCCTGAAAAAATCAGGGCCAACGAGTGCAAGGAGATCCATAGCAAATTGGGTGGTACCCAGGCTAGAGTTCTCTAGACAGTGGGGGTCATGTCAAAACACCCTTTATTTTCCAAAATGAAGTTAGAACAGTCACAAATCATTAACCTGTAATATGGGCAGTGTAAAAGCTAGTGATATTTTTAAACAGAGAAACATTTCTTCACATTATAGTACAGTTCCTGAGTACAACACTGTATGTATAGTAATTTTTAATCCCATGAAAAAAACTATCAGATTCTTGACCTCATTAGGATAGAAAAATATCTCGTCAATTATGTGAAATTCACTTCCAGTGTTTGTGATGAAACTCACTCATTCACAGCTGTCCAGGCTAGCTGTGTTATAAACAGTTGAGATAGAGAGATCAGGGGCTCCACTCTTGAGGTGTAGCCAAAAACCCAGACCACACTGTGTAGATATGTAGGTTGTAGGGTGAGTCTGCATGTGTTATGATGTGAACTGTGTGTGCCAAGAAAAACAGTTGTAATCAGGAACACTTTCATTGTGTCTTCAGCTTTGCTAGTTAGGGGCTCGAAATACGTTTTTCTGCATACCTGTACTGGTGCAGGTACATGTATTACAGTTGAAAATCACCTGCACCAGACAAACCCTACTTGCATCAGTCAGAAAAAAATTGGAACATCATTATAAATATCATGTGATACAGCTAATTAAACTGATTTTGTTTGAGACTCACAAGGGAATGTTATAATATTGTTTCGGCAAGGTTTAAAACAGAACCCCCTTTCAACATCTCTCAGTTATTGAGAAAATGATGTATTGACAACCATAATAATCATTCAATCCATCTGCTTGAGTTGACTGTGAGCCAGTGTGTGCCTAGCAATGTCAATGACTTCAGACTTGCCAATAAATGTGAGTTCCTTGTACGCTGACATTTTGAGTGTGTGTGTCTTTTTAGTAGCACAATTAGTTATATGCTTAAACAAACATGGTTTTTGCTGTCTTCAAAAAGATGTAAGGATGCGGAGGCAAACCGTTAGAAATATAGTGCTATAGAAAGCAGGGGTAAAATACTGAGATCGGAGCCTTATATCTGCTTGGAGATTATGTATATTTGGTATGTGAGGAGGTCATAGAAAGATTTCAAGGTCAAATATGGGCCTTCTGGTGGCTGACCTTGGTACTGCAGCTGAACTTTTTTGTATCTTTTGTCCTGGACATGCTATAGTTTTGATTTTTTGGTGACAGCTTTTCCTGTCAGGAATAAGTGGCGTGGGTTTGGTCCCCTAGCAGTTTGTTCTGGAACTGCAGGGGAGTTTCCGGCGAAATCTTTCAAAGAGGATAAGTCAAGAATGGAACAACGTACTTTCATCATTTTTGGTTTGTAGGTAGCTTAGATAGAGATTGATTTAATACAAATTATGCAAATGAAGACTTAATTTGCATAATAAAGGAGGGCGACCTATATGCTCCTTATTTGGATTGCACGGGTGTCCCTGAACCCCCGGGAAACTGTCCAATCAGAGCACGCTAACTCCACGTGCTCGCACTAGCTCAGTCTCAGTCCAACCAAGGAGCTAGCTAGAAGTGGGTCGTAAAATCTTTCTCTCTGTTTGTTCGAAGATTAACTTGGACAGAATAATCCACTTTCCGAATAAAAGTCAAGTTTATTCCATATCCGAGTCGTCGGGATGTTTCAGCGGTGGATGTATGTAGTTCTTTGGATTTTTGGGGGAGAAAATACGCATTTCTTCGCATCAAGGGACACAAAGATTTGGAATGGAGGAGACAGTGACCAGTAAGTCAGTGAACATATTTTTATATAAAGCTAGACCGATATATGTACGGAACCACACCCTGAACTACAAAGTTGCACTACAGACACAACCAAGGAGTGGTCTCATTACCGGTATACCCTTACGTTGTATGTTAGTTATATTCTGAATGAATTGGTGTGGTTCTTAGCATGCTAAATGCTAGTCTTTAATTTGGCTTGTTTGCATTTTGCTATTTCGACGCTGTTTTGTTGAATATGCTTCGTGCCGTTTTAAACTTCTTGGTGGCGTATTTGGAGAACACTGTATCTTATTTTTCGTTAGTCTGGTGGCTCAGAGAATAGCGCTAGTTGGCGGAAAAAACTGTTTAATATAGAAATGTTTTGTTCTAACGCCATGCGGTATCAAATCTGGCCCAGCGACCACCTGTTGAAACGTGGCGCACGTGGGCGTAGTTATGGCCAGTTGATTTTCCCGCCAAAATGACGCGTAAACAAGGCTTGCGCAAAACTTCAAGGCGGTGAAAATACAGCATAGTTTTATCAGTTTTTTTTTTAAATCTCTAATTACTTTCTAAGGTATGGTTTTCATGTTTCACGGTAGTCGCTGCATGGGCTTGGTTTGATACCGCATGGCGTTAGAACAAAACATTTCTACATTAAACGGTTTTTCCCGCCATTAGAAACTCATAGCTATGGAAACAATCATTTTCCAAAATCTAGTATTGCTTTGGACTGTATTAGTAACGAAATACATAGATGTAAAAAAAAAAACAGAATAAAATAATGCTCAACATCAAGTTTCTTTTTATTAGGACTTACACTAGAAATACATAGAAATACCGGTAGCACACAATCAGAAGGTACTTCAAATACACATTTCACAGGTGCAAAAATGTATTTAATTTTGTGACTGTTGGTTTATATGCATAAATGACTAGCCTAGGACCTACTGTGCACATCTCAACATTTCTAGGAAGAGGCAAAGTAATACATGATACGCCAAATGTTACGCTTTAAAACATTAACCCTGTTGATTAATTAGTTTCCTGGAAAAGTCAGAGCCACCATATCAAATTTGTGTGGCCATAGCTGGACATTGTAGACATTAGTTCATAGCCAGGCCAATTGCTGCTTTCAATACACTGACTTTTGATTTCTCTGTCTTCAAGATGTGGATCCGGAGACTGGACTGTAGCGGGAGGAAGAACCAGACTTTTATGGGCAGAGCTGCATGCGTGAAAGAAGATATGGATGGGTAGGGGTGAGTATGGTTTCTTTGTTAACACAAGACAACACTCCACATGCTTTCAGGTGAACACAATTACACTTGCATTTCTCTATTTTATGCCTCTGAGGGTCTGCATGGCATTTTCTGTGAGGAGCCATTTACCGTTAATTGTAGCCAGCCACTTTCATTCAATGGTAAGCATTGTCGGGAAATGTTATTGGCCACTTAAATTCCACATTAACCTGACTAAATTTGATCAAAATTCATTGTTTGAATCATAAATCAGTACTGTATCTTGACTTTGTGGCCATTCGGGGGATGCCCAGGACAGGACAGGACTGTTTTTTTTTTTCACCGCCATGCTTCATAATTTGATTGTTTCTGCAAAAATCCAAGAACATCTCAAATTTGTGTGCAGCAGTAACAGCATGCCATTGTAGAATTTAGTTCTTGGCAAGGCCAATCACTGCTTTCAATACACTGACGTTTCTTTCTGTTTTCAAGATTTGAAGTTGGAGACCAGACCATGATGGGAAGGACCTGAGACTTTTATCGGCGTAGCTGTGTGAAAGAAGGTGGATCGGGAGACCGGACTGTAGCAGGAGGAAGAACCAGACTTTCATCCGCAGGGCTGCATGTGTGAAAGAAGATGGGGTGATGATGGGTGAGTATGGTCTCTTTGTTAACACAAGACGACACACCACACACTTTCCTGCATTTCTCTCTTGATTTAAATGCCCAGTTCACTCATAGACTACTGTACTTTTTCCATCACATTTCACAAACTTCTCTCAATCACACGTCTTTAAATTTTTTTTAAACCAATTTTGCCACCAAAAAAACTAATTGGACCCTCACCTGGATAGATAATTAGATTAACTTTTCCCGCCTTTTTAGATAGTGCATGAATCACTGTGCCCTTTGACCCCAACACCTAGCCACCCTACCTTGCACCCCTCACACAGTATGGTAGTGGCGCTGTTCCAACACTTTGGACCTTAACTTCTCCGACCACACTCTGCTACATCAGACCAACCTTCCCAAACACTTCGTTAATGGAGGAAAAGTTTTCCGTCAAAAGACTCTGAAGAATTTCTTACTCTCCTGGTCAGTCAATTGCACTGGTCTACTGATGTGTTGAAGCATCAATGTCTCCGCAAGCAAAGACAATTCCCCAAGGGAGTACACTGAGTGCATTGACCGACAGGAGAGTGAGAAATTCTTCAGTATTTTGACGGAAAACTTTTCCTCCATTAACTAAGTGTTTGGGAAGGTTGGTCTGATGTAGCAGAGTGTGGTCGGAGAAGTTAAGGTCCAAAGTGTTGGAACAGTGTCACTAACATACTGTGTGAGTGGTGCAAGGTAGGGTGGCTAGGTGTTGGGGTCAAAGGGCACAGTGATTCATGGACTATCTAAAAAGGCGGGAAAAGTTAATCTAATTATCTATCCAGGTGAGGGTCCAATTAGTTTTTTTTGGCGGCAAAATTGGCTTTAAAAAAAACAATCTAAAAAATTGGGATTACCGGTACTGTGCAATTAATGAAAGCAGTAAAAGAGGTGTGATTGAGAGAAGTTTGTGAAATGTGATAGAACAAGAGTACAGTAGTCTAAGATTGAACTGGGCATTTAAATCAAGAGAGAAATGCAGGAAAGTGTGTGGTGTGATGTGGTGTGTTGTCTTGTGTTGTGTTAACAAAGAGACCATACTCACACCTCCCGGTCCGGTCTCCCGATCCACCTTCTTTCACACAGCTACGCCGATAAAAGTCTCAGGTCCTTCCCACCATGGTCTGGTCTCCAACTTCAAATCTTGAAGACAGAAACAAAAGTCAGTGTATTGTAAGCAGCAATTGGCCTTGCCAAGAACTAACGTCTACAATGTCATGCTGTTACTGTTGAGCCACACAAATTTGAGATGTTTTTGGATTTTTGCAGAAACAATCAAATTATGAAGCAGGCCGACGAAAAGAAAAAAAAAGAACAGTTCTTTTACAATACAAGATAAGTAACAACTGTTGTTGTGGGGTTTATATTTCTCAAGAAAGTAACGATAAGAAGCAGTCAAACTTACTTGAGAAAACCATTCAGCTCCCTCAGTGTCTCCAAGGAAAATTGCATTCATTGTCTTCATTTCCCTCGGTGTCTTCAGCAGTTCTGGTCTACTGGTCTGCTGAGCCCTGGTCTGGTCAGGACTTACCGTCATCAAAGGAACACCAACACAGCTGGCCCTCAGGACACGCCTACATGTAACATTATGAATAGTTAGTATGATGAAAAAAATATCCAGGCAACAATGATCAGTAAAGATAATTATAATAAAACCCTACGATTCAACTACCCCTTTGCTCATCATTGATTAAGAATAAATGTAGAAATGTGCTGTTTTTTTTTAAATATTATATTTCTGGTAAAGACTCAGGTTGTTTAACACATCTAAAAGTAAGATGTTGTAAAGCAATGTCTCACCTGTGAAGACTCTTCATTTCGCTGCGTCTTCAAGTCAACTGGTGTGCTGAGCCCTCATCTGGTCTGGTTTGGACAGAAGTCTCCCAGTCAGGACAGGGATGTCAGGACACACCTAGATGTAATAATGAAAGTATAATTAGTGTGATGCAAAAACATTTCTCCATTCAACACTGATCATGAATGGACATTAAAAGAACTATCCATCCTTGAATGGATCTAGAAACTTGAGGTGTTTTAACGTGTCACTAGTGGTGTGTTGTGTTGTGCCTCAGAAAAAAATTATAATTATGGCAATGTTTGACACATGTCTGAAGAAAATGGTTAACAAGCTTAAGATCCCATGGTCTGCATGTGCAGCAGAGGAATAAATGGTTCATCCACAAATAAAGCTTCACTAGTCTTAACGTTAGAATTTCATTAGAACAAGAAATATTTTTCTGAATACAGACCTACTCATGAAAAGTGACATCATTTCTCTCCATGTCTTCACGTAAATTGGATTGCTGAGCCCCAATTAAGTCTGGTCTGGTTTGGACAGGAACGTCATGATCAGGTCTGGTTTGGACAGCTGACCCTCAAGACACACCTAACAGTGAAGATATTATCAGATGGTGTGAAAAAACATCTCCAGGCAAAAATTATCCTGGTGAATAAAAAGACCAGGATAACTAACACAATTGATATACATGATTGTATCCCGTATATTAGCTTGAATAGAGGTAATAAGCGGTGAGACTTTTTCACCTGGCTTTTTCCATCGGTACTGCAGGGGGCTTTTTATGCATTTGTTCATTGTATGTGTTTAGCATAACTAGATAAGGAAGTAATTTTGTATGTGGATGACATCAGCATGCACATTGATTTTCACCCCATTTCAGAAAAAAACATTTTATTGCCTTCTGACGGTGGTCAACATGTCGAAAATGGGCAAGTATGTTGTAAATGTCCAAGGGCAAAACAAGGCTCTCATTCATTGTTAAGCTTTTACTGTACTTTTGCGACAGTATGGGATCCATATACAAAGAAAGACAAAGATAAACTGGAAAGGGTACAGAACCAAGCTGCAAGATTCTGCACGAACAACTACGAAAGGGGTGCCAGTGTCACGGAAATGAAACCTACAGTGGGCGTCACTGGATAACAGGTGAAAAATGTCCAGACTATGCATGAGGTACAAAATGACTAATAAACTGGTGGATGTACCAACTACCAAGTACTACCTAATACCAGCTCAGAAAAGAACAAGAAATACTAGCAGTCGTGCCTTCAAGTAACAGAGCTATCAACCAAGGATTGAGGTGTTCAAAAACTCATTTTTCCCCAGAACTATCGTAGAGTGGAACTCGCTGCCACCAAATACAGTAGGAGCATCGTCACTAGATAGTTTTAAACAATGCCTAGAGTTAGACGTTCAAAGGTTAGGTGTAACAGGTCGTTTGGTGAAATGTAGCCAGCTGCCGCCGCGCCGCGTGCCTGCGAAGCTGGTGTTACGCTGAAGGGCGGTTATACCGGCTATACAGATACAGATACTGATATAGTGCTGTATTTCATTTACTAGTAATTGCTCTTGTTTGATGGCAAGTGTTGACAGTCCAAAGTGTTTCATTCTAATGTTTTTCGCAGGAAAAGTCACATCTTTTCTTTCACAGACAAGGGACAGACATGTTAGACCAGGAAAGACATCGGTATACAAAAACAACTGCTAACGTCCTTTTTTTACTTCAAAATTAAACTACAAAACTAGAAACATAACTGCGATATTCAAGAAAACAGAAAAGAAATTTTCAATAAAACAAACCTACCTAAAGCTATAAACTACTGCGTTGAATTCTAAGAATCACATTAATTTTACACGAATATCAAGTAACGTGTGTTCTCTGTTTGTTGGAAATCTATTCGACGATATGGTTTGTTGTCTTACCTTGTGAATTTCAGCCCACCCATGACCACGCCGTCCTTCCAATTGGCGCCAAATTTTCTCGCAAAATTTACCAGGTCAGAAAAAAGGCATTTTCTTCATCAAAAATCCAAGGAACGGCATAAGTCAACATAGAAAACATCCCGGAAGATCTGCTCCACACGTTATAATAAATATTTTTCGAACTGAAAGCTGAAAATTCATCAAAAAGGTGACAAACAATTCTATGTCTTCTTCGCATGGCCAACAGTCTACACTGAATCGACCCGTACCATGTGTGATTTTTACACAGGTGTGCACAGCAGCTGATCTAATTTTTACCCTGATGGCCACAATTATTTTATCACCAAGAATCGAACCCCTCCAAATTAGTGAAGCCCACCCCACCATTTCGGACTAGTGCACGTCAAACTCACACACTGGCTACGTCTGAGGCAACAAGTACTGGTATAGAACGTATAGTAGTGGGAATCTGCTAACGCAATCATGCAGCGTAACTCATTTCCGCGCACTACACGTTTCTGCGCAACATGTCTGTCCTTTGTGCTGAACGCCATCTGGAGGTCTGGCTACGAATTAAAATGGTTAAAATGGCTGATTACGCTTCAGGTAAAAGGTCATATAGATGTTTTAACGGCTCCCTACTTCAGGAAAATTCATTCATTTACGTGTTAGATAACTTTGATATAATTGAACTTAAAGTTTTTGTTGTTTTGAACCACAAAATTTAAAGATTTACTTTGCAAAAGCCTTTCAAAGTTAACAAATTAAAGATCAAACATAGCCTTTTATGGTATGTAAAAAATCGATAATCTTTAGAAGAAAAGGTATGTATCATTATTCTAGCGTCACAACTTCAATACGACATACATGTACTTGGCGCCTATTTTTGGAGTGTGGAGGATGTCATCCATAAGATTTACTTGTTGTGGCCTTACCATATGAATGAAAACCAAGCAGATATCAGGAGGGAAACTTGTTGTACAGACTGGCAGAAGCATGGTGCCATTCTTTTTTTTACCTCCATGGCAGGAGTGCCGTTTTCGCTTAATCACTGAATTTGAAAGTGTCGTTACTTTGTGAATAAAAGAAACAGTAAATAAACTCTCTCAATGACTCTGTTTTGTATATACTTTGGTCATTAAGAATACAGCTCTCCAAACTCAAATGATGATGATGATGATGATGATGATAAAATGCCGGACCAGTACTTGTTGAGAAAAAATTCCGGTTCTACATCCGGGATATTTCATGATGATGATGATGATGATGATGATGAGAAGCGTAACCATTACTTGTAATACGTTTTCTGGTTCTACATCCGGGTTTCTTCAGAAAGCTCACACAAACACAATGCGATGGAAACACATAAACTTTCAGTTTATTTCAGACAAGCATTGCTTCATCACAAAACACATTACAATTTTGACTGCTGGATATGTTCCGAAGTTTTGATGTTGGAAAGCTATGACACCACGTGTAAAATACACTATACGTTATGTAATGTATATCTCTTCCTTCAGAACGCAATGGGTTTGCGGTCATAGAAGAACTGTCCCTGTGACTCCTTGGGTTTGAGAAGGGCCAGGAAAATTGCTGTGTCTGCGCCTTAAGACGAAGAAGGAAGAAAACGGGTAGTGAGAATGAAGCTCTAAATGCAATGATCAGTTGTAATGTTACACAAAGCAAAGGGCGCTACAAATACCGTTCTATAGCCATTGGAAGGCATTCAGCACCAAGGACAGGGGGTGTACTCGATCAATAATGTGTATAATAATAACAATAACTATCAATCCAACTTTTATGCACCACTGTAACGATGAAGACTGCAACTGCCTCTAGTAACCTATACAAGTTTGTAATCTAGATCCCAGGTTTAACTGTATAATTGATTAATTATGTGGTATTAAATATTTTAAGATGTTAACGGCTTAACGATCCATACCTTGAGCAGCAGTCCTTGGTGCTCTGTCGCCCGCCATGTCGGTCTTGCACCAACCAGGACAGAGCTGAAACAACAAAGTCAAAAATGACGAGCCACATAGAACTGGTGTAGCACGAGTGAAAACCCCACCCCACTCCAAGGCGGACCTATACCTTTTGTGAACACAATGCCGATAAGATATGGACACCGGGAAAAGTGGAAAGAGACAAAGTGTTTGTTTATCATCGGATCCAAGGAAAGCTATTTGCAGGACCTTTATGGGGAAATGGGTAGGCATACTAGTCATACGTCTAAATCTTCCTGCAGCAGTACAAATACGGCACGATGTTGTACTTATAGCTTACACAGTTGACCAGGATCTCTCTAGGGTCTTGTGCCATCTCCCGTGCCTGGATAAACGTCAGGGCAGTCACTCCGACCTTAGACATGCCGTACGCAGAGTCAGAGAAACCGTTTTCCTTGTGCTTTCCTGCCTTGGCCGTCCTGTAGAGTCCCAAGAACGTAAACACAATAGTTAGCAAGAATAAAGAGTAATTTTGTTCAACAAAAGAAAATTCCCACAAAATACGGGTAGAAAATTCCATAATTAGGCTCTTATGCCTAGATTAGCTTTCCTGTCGGAAAGATGATTTGTGAATACATTCAACCTACATTTCTCTTAATGCTTTGGACCTTTCATAAAGTGTATCAACTTTTCAGTCTACTGATTCTATCATGCAAACTTTGACACATACTCACTCTATGAATTTATTCAACAGCGTCACAAGTTCTTCCTCCTTGATGCTCTTGTCCCTGAAGCGGGCCTGCAGTTCGGCACTGCATTTCTTCATAGACATCTGACTGACTTGGCTGGATACATTCACTACCCTGGAGGATAAAATTCGAAGCAAAATTCGTAAATACATGGTTATGATATAAAAGGCAATGTCCTCGGATAACGTGTTGTTTTCTCTTCTTTCTTTAATGCGGATTTTCTATCTACAGCTCATCTGAATCTTGTATACCGATTTGCATCAGACTTGATATAGCTGAGCCCACCTTCCATGAGGCCTGATGATTGGCAGCAGAGCTTTGCTGACAGCCATGGTTCCGAAGAAGTTGATCCCCACTGAGTCTTTTGCTTGGGTCCCAAATGGGGCCGTATCTGCCATCTGCAAATGAAACAAAATAGTGACATTGGTTCAGGCGTAGCGACCCCGGGCGGAATCAGCGGTAATTGCACAAGTAGGAAAGCCTGTGCGCTCACAAGGCCCCAGAAGTAAGGAGCAAATATTTGTTTGAAAACTAGACAAAGGAAACAAACCTTGTAGGCAAATCCTGCGTTGTTAACCAGCACATCCAGGCCCCCATGCTTGTCCTGCAGATGTTTCTTCAGTGCCTGAATACTCTGCTCATTTGTGATGTCCAACTGGTGGAAGCTGGGGTTCAGGCCCTCAGACTTCAGCTTTTGGACAGCCTCCTGTCCGAGTTTCTCATTTCTAGCTGTGATGGAAAAAACACAACTTAATTTATTATAAAGATCATAGACGAGATATGGCACTTAAAGAATTGCCCTTTGCTTTTAATTTTAGCTGATTCAATTATATGACCAAGGTAATGCCTACCTGTCAGGTACACAGTCCCGTCAAATTGTTTGCACAGTCCACGCACTATCTCCAGCCCGATCCCCTTGTTTGAACCGGTCACCTGGTGATGTGGAGGTCATAATCACAGTGCATTAGTGTTTGACAACCGTGGCCTTTTTGTATCACACAGATAACTCTAGCTTCAGACTAAAATTTGGCAGTTAAGTCATGCGTTTCACATTTTAAATTGCAAAGAAATGTGCGAAGGACTTGCTCCTATCAGTAATACTGGTATCGTAACCGTGACTCAGCTGCTTGCATTATGTATATAGTCACGGTTGGGCACGTCTGTTCTTCTGTTTTCAACATGAACATATACACGTATACGGCATTTTGAAGCAGACCCCGTCGGACGTTTTTATTCAGCAACAACGCACAGTTTTCTGATAGCTGCTGAGTTCCGATAGCTTGCTGGGGTCTTTAGGACAAACATTCAGAACCCCATGGCTGTCAGAAAACTGTGCGTTGTTGGCGAATGCCCTGCGGGGTTTGCAACGGAGGCTAGTATTTTTGCTAGTGAGCAAATCACACCGACAGAAGAATGCTACGACAAAAATCACACTCACCACGGCTACACGACTCATCGTTGGTTCTTGGTTCACAGGTAATTGACGGAGATGATTACGGTAGGCCCTGTTAACGAAGAGTGAGTGGTTGTATGAGCTCGCTCTCGCTGTAGTACACACCTCTCAACTGGGTTAGGTAACCATTGTGCGCATGACAACAGCACACCAGTAAGGGCACGCGTATAGAATTTTTTGCAAGTCATGGCGGCTCTGCGCTTTTTATCTCGTGTCAAATTTCTTTGTCCTTCATTCCTTTGTTGTTGGGCGTTGGCCGTGCTGCGTTTTTACTGGGGCCATACGTAGGCCAGGTGTGGGGTGACCTTTCTTTCTCCTTCATTCTCTTTTTTATCATATTGTACTGAGAGAGGAACCAGGGAAAGGTGAGCGTTAAACGGACATACAGAAAAGGCAAACGAAAACCCGATGCACTTGTTCATGTAAGCCTTGTACCGGTTGTATGTTCTTGTGTGTTTTAGCGGTGACAGTGAGCTTTTAATTTACCCTCATCATAATGAAAACAAGTTATCATTTAACACATTTAAGTGAATCAACATACACGTTTTTAGACACAAATAAAACTAAAAATCAAGACCACGAGACACTAGTATCCAATTTATTTTTCCCAGTTCATTTTCAGATTACTCAGAATGGTATAGGTTTTCGGTCATGGTACATCAGTCCCTGTGACTCCTTAGTGTTGGGTGGTAAGAGCGCCAGGAACACTGGAGTGTCTGCACCTGGTGAAACAAGTTGTAAGAATGCTAACAAGTCAAACACAATGAGCTGCAACGATTATACATTGCCATTGTAATTTCCTAGCCAGGTATCAGACAAGTCCAGTGCCGTATAGTAAACCCCCATTAGATATCAATCATTACTTTCCATCTGCAACATGTTTAAACAACTGGACAGGAGTTGCTGTGATCTGGATCCTGTTTGTAGGATTTTTTTCGATGTACTATTGAACTTTTTACATAGAATACTTTACTTAATTACACAACCATAAAAATTATATGAGGCCAGGGAAAAGCTTACTATTAGATCTGTACACAAATATTTGTCGATACTTAGGACGGCCCTGGTTACGGAATCAGTCCTACATATGTACCTTCAGCAGCGGTCCTTGGTGGATTCTCCCAGCCCGCCATGTCAGTCTTACACCAACCTGGACAGCACTAAAACAAACAGCAATATCTGTTCATTTCTTTATTCCAATTTCCCATTGAATACACTGGAGGGAAAACAAAACATGTGATACAAGTCGCCTCTACAGATTGTCTCTTCCAAGAATATCCCCACGAAAATATACCATGGGATTACTAATCATGACTGGAATATTCGCCGATCGAAGTTGCCAAAATCTTTACTGGCCGGGTGTTTCAGACGACACACTCCAGTCCTGTACGTACACAGTTGACCAGGATGTCCTCTCTCGGATCCTCTTCCATCTCCCGTGCCTGGATGAACGTCAGTGACGTCACGCCAATCTTGGACATGGCGTATGCTGAGTTAGGGTAGCCGTGCTCCTTGTGCTTCCCTACCTTGGCCATGCTATGGGAACAGAAATACGTATGTGAATAGTTTCATCAGGTTGGTAAGTCACTGAATAAAGAGACTCTTTCTACACAACCAAGTGTTTTATTCAGCCGACGTTTCGATTCACAATTGACCAGTCAGAATTGCCCTGAGGAAGGTGACAGACGGTCAGCGAAACGTCGGCTGAATAAAACACTTGGTTGTGTAGAAAGAGTCTCTTTATTCAGAAATACGTATGCTTTTGTTGCTTTGAATAATAAACCTTTTGTACTCAGTGTATAAGGTTCTATCCAAAAGACAACAGAAATACCTTGTTACGCAAGAGCAAAGACACACAAACTTCTGTGCCTCATGCGGCAAACAATATGGGGCCTCTAAGTCTAGTTAGGTAGAGAGGACCTACAACTCGCATATTCAACGCAGTTTGTTTGTTTGCACTGTGCTTCGGAGTCAACAATGAAAATGTAACAAATATAATCACTAAAAAACCCTCTGTGTTCCATTCATCGAGAGGGTCAATCCGTAATTCATTTCAACCTTAACCTTCTCTTCCCTTCGACGCTTTGTCAGACACTGAATGAGATTTCTTGTCAGCTTTATCTTTAACGCTTTAGGTTTGGCACATACTCACTCGATGTACTTGTTCATCAACATCACAAGTTCTTCTTCCTTCATGCTCCTGTCCCTGAACCGGGCCTGCAGCTCGGCACTGCAGTTCTGGATAGCCTTGTTACTGGACTGGCTGGACATGTTCACTACCCTAGGAAATTACAAGACGTTCGTAACTTCCAATGTACCAATCGTGATGACTGAAGCAATGACGTTTGAATTTTGTAAGACTTTGTTGTTAAACTTTGGTTCTCATGAAAATTTACCATCAGTCTCATCTTTCGCATCGCATGATATTCGATAGCCCCGCCCACCTTCCATGGGGCCTGATGATTGGCAGCAGAGCTCTGCTGACAGCCAGGGTACCGGAGAAGTTGACGCCGACTGACTTCTCCGCCTGGACTGCGTAGGGAACTTCATCTCTTATCTCAGGCTGTAGATAGAATAGGAAAAAAAACGTGGCGTCCTTTTGCTTTAACAATATGTACGTAGAACATCTATCAAATGGTTGTTTTAGTGCAAATGATATTTGTGGTATGCATTTGGATAGAGAACAATTGCTGTGAAAGCTTGTCACTGAAAAGAAAACTTGGCTGAAATGAAATTATACACAACATTGAAAGCATTGAAAGGCAGAGGTAAGACATTAAACTACGCTGAACATCGCCTTTCTTTTCTTTTATGAAGAATATAGGTCTGAAATGGGCGTCAAATGAAAGTGGGAAGTATGTCAGCATACGGTAAGGAGTTACAAGGGGACTGTCTTCATTACTGATCAGCGGAAGCTACGAACCTTAAGACCGAATCCTGCATTGTTAACCAGCACATCCAGGCCCCCATACTTGTCCAGCAGATGTTTCTTCAGTGCCTGAATACTCTGCTCATTTGTGATGTCCAACTGGTGGAAGCTGGGGTTCAGGCCCTCAGACTTCAGCTTTTGGACAGCCTCGTGTCCGAGATCTTCATCTATATCTGCCAAGAACTCAAATGTTTACATGACTTCATTTGGTAAGAAAATGTTAAAGATCACAAACGTCATTCTTGTGCATGTAAAGAAACCACCGCTTGGTTTACGCCGGATTAAAGTTGGTCGGATACTTGCCTGTTAGGTAGACGATCCCGTCGAATTCCTTGCATAATCTTCGGACAATCTCAAATCCGATCCCCTTGTTCGACCCGGTCACCTGGTAATGTGGAAGTAATAATCGGCAGGTGTTTTCTTCAGTACGACATGTACCGGTGACCTCTCGTCGGAAACATGACACGTTCCCCCCACAAGTCAATAGTCGTCAGGTGTTTTCCTTGCTGCTACTAGTGCATGTCTTCCGGTAGGTCGGCTTGAAATGCCTGACTTCTTTTGGACGCGAAAACACTACATAACGTTATTTGGCAAAAATTAGGTCAGAGATATCGCTGTTCTGCTTTCATCTTTTCCCTAACTCCCTTACTTTGACCTATGATGACCCTAGTTTGGCCAAACGCGAAGTCTAATAACCTACCAATAAACTCCATTGGCTAACTTTTCACTCCATAAAGAAACTACATGTTTGCCAAATTCTACTAGTCTCGGTTCTCTTTCCCCACCCTGGCTGAGTAATGCTACCGAGACCACACTCACCAAGGCCACACGACTCGCCGTTTGTTCACCGTCCATTCTAGATCAGCTGCCTGGGATGTCCACTCAGTATCAAATATGTTCACTTCCGGCAATACTGCACGAGGTGCCCCACTGCCCGCCCCTACATGGCACTTTGCCATTAGAACGGTGAAGAACCCGTCCAACCAGTCGTTGTGAGCAGAACAAGAGCTGACAAACTGCGGTCGACGTCTGACAACAACTTTGTCTTCACTTTATTTGCATATCAATTAATAGTTGGTGGTTATAAACCTGCGGTTCCTAAGAAAACCAGTGTCACTGACGAAAGGTAGTGGATGCTACCTGAAACGTCTGACCGTTTCCAAAATCATATCCAGTTGTTTGAGTAACCGTTTTTTCTTATTAACTGGATGTCTAACCTTCATCAACGTAACTATGACGTATACCATTTCTTTTTGGAGCTTGTCATGATAATGCTGCCACTTTTCACGGTCGTAATTAGCTTAATTAAGTAAAATCACGGCCTAAATGTTGTTGTTACATTAATTTAGTGACATGTACATCTGTAATGTGTTCAATTTTTCAATTAAGGTACTTTAAGCTGCTCATCTGAGACATGATATTCAACTCAAAAGACTATTCCTGAACATGTCAAGTCAACAATTGGTAAAAAACTGACCCAACGCTTTCATAAGGACAAAAACTGTTTATTCAGTGTTCAATGCACTTGACCCATATACCAGTGGTAATCATGAGGCACCTGTTAAAAGTAAGCACACTGTTTTTAAACAGTTTCAAAACTACTAGCGGTGCTTTCAGCTTAGAGGTCATTTTATACCCTGAGTCTACAACTCCTGACATCTCTGGATCTGCATCTACTGATGTATTTCCCTTTCCTTCAGAAAAGTATGGGTTTGCGGTCATAGAAGAACAGTCCCTGTGGCTCCTTAGTGTTGGGAGGCAGGAGGGACAGGAACACTGCTGTATCTGCTCCTGGGAGGGTAGGAGTTACATAAAGGCACTTTACACTGTAAATTCAAAGTTATGAATTGTTAAGATTCACCGTACATGTCATGTTAAAAAAAATCCTAAAAGATTACATCTATTGCAGAAAAACAAGAGCTAATAACATACTACATTTATGTAAGAGGATTTGTATATGCAGTCAATAGAGGTAGAAAAGTTCTTACCTTCAGCAGCAGTCCTAGGTGGCCTCTCCCAACCTGCCATGTCAGTCTTGCACCAACCTGGACACATCTAAAAACATACACACAGATCTGTAACAACTTGAATTTAAGAATGAAACAAACATAACAACTACTATCAAAATAGAGCTTCCATCACAACTGCAGTACAGGACAGGTGAAATAATCTGCATTGCATTATCTATTACATGATGAGGGAGCTCATTAACAATGGAAAAAATATCAAGAGAAAAAAGATCAAAAACAGCTCTTCCTCTGACAGAGGCACGATGTTGTTCTTACACAGTTGACCAGGATGTCCTCTCTGGGGTCCTGCTCCATCTCCCGTGCCTGGATAAATGTCAGGACAGTCTTTCCGATCTTGGACATGCTGTACGCAGAGGCAGAAAAACCGTTTTCCTTGTGCTTCCCAGCCTTGGCCATCCTACAGAGATGTATTTCAGAAGGATAAAGAGAAATTACCAACAGTTTGAACGTTCCACTTGTCTAGTGTTTTCTGCAACCTTAGCATACAGTTAAGCAAAGGTAAAGGACACGTGCAGAATTATTCTATCTATACTCACTCTATGAACTTATTCAACAACAGCACAAGTTCTTCCTCCTTGATGCTCTTGTCCCTAAAGCGGGCCTGCAGTTCGGCACTGCATTTCGACATATGTGTAGACATCTGACTGCTTTGGCTGGATACATTCACTACCCTGGAGAAAAGAAATAAATAAGTCACGAGTACAGAGTGACACAGTCACTGTCATTTGAAAAGGTGGGTTTAAGAGTCAGTAAATCCCATTGTTGTTCAACATAAGCACTTTTCTCATTAATGTTGAGCAAACTTGCACACTTCAGCATGATTGCTGATAGCTCCGCCCACCTTCCATGAGGCCTGATGATTGGCAGCAGAGCTTTGCTGACAGCCCGGGTTCCGAAGAAGTTGATACCCAGGGTGTCCTCTGCCTGGGTTCCAAACGGAGTAGTAGCAGCCACCTGTGAAAGGAATTAAAACAATCATAAGAAATACACAAACTGATGAGGTAAAAGATTTGATGCAGAGACCAAGGCTGCATTTTTGCTAACAACAAAAGATAACCCAAACACAACAAAATTTGTTGAAAGCCTTTGTCACACCAAGGAGGTATAAACCTCCTTGATCACACTTAGGTAGAAAACAAGTACATGTACCTTGTAGGCAAATCCTGCATTGTTAACCAGCACATCCAGGCCCCCATGCTTGTCCAGCAGATGTTTCTTCAGTGCCTGAATACTCTGCTCATTTGTGATGTCCAGCTGGTGGAAGCTGGGGTTCAGGCCCTCAGACTTCAGCTTTTGGACAGCCTCCTGTCCGAGCTTCTCATTTCTAGCTGTGTTTAAAATATCTCTGTCAGTAATAATGATATGTGTCTAAAAGACTCTACACCATAAGAATGCCATTAGCTTTAAGGAAAAGAATGCTTATAATTACCTGTTAGATATACAGTCCCATCAAACTGTTTACACAGTCCTCGGACTATCTCAAATCCAATCCCTTTGTTAGATCCGGTCACCTGGTGATGCAGAAAGAACAGAAAAGGGTTTTATGGCAATTCTTTTTTTTTCTGATTTAATGTAATTTCTTAGATTTGACAGTTTATTTATTTTACCTCCTTTCTGATGAAAAAGGCACTTGTACGATTCTGGGCATAAATCAACCCTAGAATGCTGACATTTTGATGACAACAGTTGAATAAAATCCTGGTCTTCCCAGGTTTATTGAAATATATTTAGCTTGGAACTGTGACTAAAAGTTTTCCCCAAGTATTTATTCATGCATTAAGTGTTTCTGTACATCGCAGTGGAGGCATGGAGCGTTTCATAGAATGACCATTTTCATTAATTTTATACAAAAATCCGATGAAAATTGGAGTGGCCTCAACTGGTAAAAAATACATTGTTAACATCTTCTAGCATTGAGCTGTTTGTGCCTTTGTAGTTGGAAGTTACCACTGCAGGAGATAAAATTATTTGTGCACATTATCTGTCTAAACAACTTCTTTCAGATCTAGATAGTCCACTTTCACTGAAACGTGCTGTTCCAATATTTTGAGCCCCACCCCCTCTCGGATCCTGATATCATTTATCCCCCAACTCACCACTGCTACGCGGCTCATCATTTGCGTCTGACTTCTTTGAGAAATAGCAATTTTTTCTTACAGTCTATGCAGGTATAAACAGCAAACCTGGTTTTACGGCTACAGTGAACAACAGGGAATATTTGCAGCACCATGCAAGCAAGCACCACCATGCACCAGCCAGATTGTGGACAATTCACTTCCGGGTTTGGGAATGTACCACTATGGACTAAAGGGAAATGTGCTCATACATTTGTTTTCAAATATGTCTGATTTAGGGTTAGCTAATAGTATTCAATCAATCTATAACATTAAAGAATGATCACACAACATTCAAAAGGATGTTTAAACGGTGCTCACAGTTAATACATTTGTATAATAACTGTTACACCCTCTGTGAGAATGTAGTCACCCACGTTTACGTGTGATTCATGACGTAGTTTCAGAACCGTGTGTCATAAAAACAATTTCTGTATAGAGATTTAGACATCCGAACAAGAAAAATGTATGTCAATTCTTTTCAGTTTCTGAAACAGCTCATAAAGAATTAATCCAGTTCAACTAAGATAAACTTATAAACTTTCAGTGATTCACAAAAAATTCTTTCCAGTTATGTAAAGTTGTAACGTTAAGCAGTGGCTCAAAGTTGTCTTTTTAGAGGATTGAAAGGGTTTTGAAACTTTACTCGCATTTACAATCACTGGTGAAATTTCCATGCTTTGTTGCTTATAAGACAATGAAGTAAATTTCCCAGAGGTTTATACCATTGAAGAACAGAATAGCCCCCAAACAAGGAAATTTTTTATGTTACCTGGCATTACAGAACTACACTCTATGGAATTCATAAGGTGAAAAGATCGACAGACTAGAGGTTGTCAAGAAGAGTAAGGGTATTCAACTCATAAGACAATCCCTGAATGTGTCAAGTCAATAATTCAGGTCAAAAACTGACCCAAGGCTTTCATGAGGACAAAAACTGTTTATTCAGTGTTCAATGCACTTGACCCATATACCAGTGGTGATCACGAGGCACCTGTTGAAAGTTAGCACACTGTTTTTAAACAGTTTCAAAACTACTAGCAGTGCTTTCATCTTGGAGGTCATTTTATACCCTCAGAGTCTACAAATCCTGACATCTCTGGATCTGCATCTACTGATGTATTTCCCTTTCCTTCAGAAAGGTATGGGTTTGCGGTCATAGAAGAACAGTCCCTGTGACTCCTTAGTGTTGGGAGGCAGGAGGGACAGGAACACCGCTGTGTCTGCTCCTGGGAGGGTAGGAGTTACATAGAGGCAGTTAGACAATTGACACTTTACACTGTAAATTCAAAGGTATGAATTGTTAAGATTCACCGTACATGTCATGTTAAAAAAAAATCCTAAAAGATTACATCTATTGCAGAAAAACTAGAACTTAATGCACCAAGAGGATTTGTATATACATGTACATTAATACAGGTAGAAAAGTTCTTACCTTCAGGAGCAGTCCTAGGTGGCCTCTCCCAACCTGCCATGTCACTCTTGCACCAACCTGGACACATCTAAAAACATACACACAGATCTATAACAACTTGAATTTGAAATGAAACAAACATGGCAACTACTATCAAAATAGAGCTTCCATCACAACTGCAGTACAGGACAGGTGAAATAATCTGCATTGCATTATCTATTACATGGTGAGGGACCTCAAACAATGAAAAACAGATAAAGAGAACAAAAAGAAAAAAAAAGCTCTTCCTGTTGTTCTTACACAGTTAACCAGGATGTCCTCTCTGGGGTCCTGCTCCATCTCCCGTGCCTGGATAAATGTCAGGACAGTCACTCCGACCTTGGACATGCCGTACCCAGAGTCAGAGAAACCGTTTGCCTTGTGCTCCCCAGACTTGGCCGTCCTACGTATTCAAGAAGGATAAAGAGAAATTACCAACATTTTGAACATTTCACTAAGTTCTACAGCTTAGCAAAGGTAAAGGACATGTGCAGTTTTCTTCTACACATACTCACTCTATGAACTTATTCATCAGCGTCACAAGTTCTTCCTCCTTGATGCTCCTGTCCCTGAAGCGGGCCTTCAGTTCGGCACTGCATTTATTCAAAGACATCTGACTGCCTTGGCTGGATACATTCACTACCCTGGAGAGTAGAAATAAAAGTCATGAGTACAGTGTGACACAGATAATACTGGCACATTATTTGAACAGGTGAGTAAATCCCATATGCGTTGTTGTTCAACATTAGATCCAATTTGCACTTTTCTCATTGATGTTACATGGAGTTTGACATGCAGCTCATCAGCATCTCCCAAGGCATTGTATGATTGTTGACAGCTCCGCCCACCTTCCATGAGGCCTGATGATTGGCAGCAGAGCTTTGCTGATAGCCTGGGTTCCGAAGAAGTTGATACCCAGGGTGTCCTCTGCCTGGGTTCCGAACGGAGTAGTATCGGCCATCTGTGAAAGGAAGTAATTTAAAACAACGAAGCGTGAGAAACACAAACTGATGAGGTATAACTATAAGATTTCAAGGAAAAACTAAGGCTGCTTATTTCCCAATACAATACTAACAACAAAAGATTTCCCAAACACAAAATTGTTGAAAACCTTTTGATATCAGACTTAGAAAACAAGTACCTTGTAAGCAAATCCTGCATTGTTAACCAGCACATCCAGGCCCCCATGCTTGTCCTGCAGATGTTTCTTCAGTGCCTGAATACTCTGTTCATTTGTGATGTCCAGCTGGTGGAAGCTGGGGTTCAGGCCCTCAGACTTCAGCTTTTGGACAGCCTCCTCTCCGAGCTTCTCATTTCTAGCTGTGTTTTAAAATATCTCTGGCAGTTATGATGATAAGGGTCTATAAGGGACTTCAGATTATAAGAATGTCACCTGAAATAAGCTTCAAGAAAAACAATGAAAATAATTACCTGTCAGATAGACGATGCCATCGAATTGTTTGCACAGTCCTCGGACTATCTCAAATCCAATCCCTTTGTTAGATCCAGTCACCTGGTGATGTGGAAAGAACAGAAAAGGGTTTTATGGCAATTCTGTTTTTTTATTCAATTTTTTGGTTCTCAGATTCTACACTTCATTAACAGTAAAACCACAAAAAAATATAAAAAAAATAAAAAAAATAAAAAAGAATAAAAAAAACTGTTATGTTTAAATTTTGTCCCATGTACATATATCTATTCAAGCATGTACCTTACCAGTTTCTGTACCTTACAGTGGAAACGTGGGGTGTATTATACAGGTAGACTGCATCATGAAAGTTCATCTGTGTTGGTAGAAGTCATTATAATGGTTATACTAATTTTTTTATATTTTTTTTTTTTAATTTCACTCGACCACTCCACCCAATGAACGAAGAAACTAAATTGTTGTGGTCTCAACTGGTACAAAAACATTGTGAACATTTTAACATCTCCCATTGAGCTGTTTGTGCCTTTTTAATAGTGGTTGTAAGTGACCACTGCAAGAGATTTTTGTATTATTTTTCTCACAGCTAGCTACTTTCAGAGTCTACTTTCACTGCCGACATACCACCCACTCCGGATCCGCCCCCCTAGGCCTACCCTGGATGCCAGAACTCGTCTTTCGGGCGGCAAGAGCCCTTCACCCGCCGGTCTAAATTATCGCTACGGGGGAGCCGCCCTCCAATCGAGTTGAAGGGCCGGACAAACCCCTCGGGCTCAACTCCCCCGTAGCGGTAATTTAGATAGGCGGGGGAAGGGCTCTTGGCTGCCGAAGGAAAACGGCTAACGGCCCGATACTAGTTTGGCACCCAGGGTACCCTAGGCCTCGGATCCCCCAACTCACCACTGCAATGCGGCTCATCATTCCTTTGCGTCTGACTTCTTGAGAAATGGCAAATATTTCTTGCGGTCTGTGCAGGTATAAACAGCAAACCTGGTTGTGCGGCTACTGTAACCAACGTGGAAATATTTGCAGCACCATGCAAGCACCAACAAATCCACTTCCGGGTAAGAATGTACCACTATGGACCAAAGGGAAGTATTCTGTTCCATTTCTTTTTCATATGTCTCATTTGAAAATATAACGATAGTTTTCCCAATAGTACCTTATCAATTTATAGCATACTAGAATGCTAAAGCAACATTCAAAATGATGTCTAAACGTTGTTTACGGTGAATATAATAACTACCAAGTTTCACCCTCTGTGAGAATGTAGTCACCCAAGTTTACGTGTGATTCATGACGTAGCTCAAACATAATCTCCAAGCAGATGCTGGGAGGAAGACTGTAACGTTTCAGAACCGTGTGTCAGAAAAACAATTTCTATAACGTGATTTAGACAAACGAACAAGATCACTACTTGGGTGTTTGGTTTTATTGTTATGTTGTTTTTCTTCTAGTGTTGGAATAGAAATGCAGAATAACTCCTAACATGTTGTATAACTATGTGTAATATAATATATTACACAATAGAAAAGTACAAAACAGCATATAATTTATTGGATTAGTGTTTAAAACAGGGGTCTCAGTAAAGACTTCAACATGACATCACATGAATCATAGGAATAGACATAGATAAAAACTGGAAACATCTTTATTAAGACATATGCAAAAATACTGTTGTTGTTTTTTCTTTTTGACAGGAATCACTATACAAATGTCTACCACATGCATCCATACATTTAGATGGGGAAAACCCTTATACATGTACAGTGCAATTCATATAATTCAATCTACCTTTAAATTGATCAGCATGTTGATTAACATCATTTTTACTGTCACTTACAACACCTTCTTTTCAAGTATCTATCCTCTTTGACTTGCTTTAAGTAAGTGATTAGTTCAACCTGCAGACTTAAAAGACCATCCTTAAGGACAGTAAGTATCTTATGTCTTAAGAAACAGAGAGTGTTCATCTGAAGTCCATGAATCGGATATCTGTAAGGAGCAGGTATCGCTTGGGGAGAGGTCTCGGAGCAGGGGACAGCACTGTCATCACCTGTCTCTCCATGTCCACGTTTGTACTGTGGGCGGACAACAAACAACACTTCATTAGTCATCAGGTACATCACATTAACCTCTGACCCTTCATTTAACTATGTTCAGGAACTAAACCATCAAAACATGATGAGCAGTGCTTTCTTTCTTTCACTGTCACTGCACCAGTAGAGAGGACTTTACTTCCCACTTTTATTTTTGAGTACATAAAAGAAATGTGTATGGCTACTGTCTATCTCAGTCTTTCTGACTTGACATTATCTGGAGACAGTACTTTTGTGCCGGTATCACACAGTTAACACTGGCAAAAATTAAGACAGTTGGACAGGTCTTCTAAGTGCATTTTGTACTATGCAATCCATGTTCTGTAGGCTTGCTACTGTCTTGCATAAAAATGTTATGTTGAGCTGACTATAAGTGTATTTTGTTACAACAATTGTATGAGTAAATATTACTGATTCTATTTAAGTTGACTTACACACAGATGAAGCCAGCGATGTTGGTGTCTATGAGGTTATCCTCGAGTGAGTCTGCCATGCTGAGGCTGAGTACATGGTGGACGATCTGTGCTCCAGGCTGGATGTGCACCAGTTTGGTGTAGGGGTTCTCCTGCTGTGTGTCCAGGGGGAGGCAGGAGTCGGGGAGGGCTGGGGCTACAGAAATACATAAACGACATTACCCTTGGTCAAGAGAGTAATTTCACATGTAAAGTAGGTATGTTTGTAAAGCAAGACACCAACAATTCAATGCACAACAGACAAGTGACTTCATGTCCATAACAGTCCTAGTTTAGATTTTAGATTTTCTCCAGTTCCCTTTCTAGGATTAAAACCCCCTACTACAGATACAGGCATATCACTATAATCGCCTACATACATCTTTCCTTCTTAGATTAAATTTGTATATCTAAAAAGGTATTGGTTGCTTAATCATAGAACAATGTAAAAATTACCCACCTCCAACCTGGTACAGGCTGACATCAGCAAACTTGACGTCAAAGGAGTGAGGGTAGAGTGGCTGTCTCACGCCGTAGAAGTACTCCCGAACACGGTCCTCGCGTGCACTTCTTCTGACTGGCTGAGGTCTCTCCACAACCTGGGCAAAAAGAAGGATGCCAAGTTGTGACTAAAAGGCTGTACATGTACATGTAGATTGGATTAAATTACTAGTACATAGGGACCATGCTCTTTCTGGCACATTTTGACAATGATCTACATAGAGACGTTCACAGCAACTCACTAAAATGACATTTTTCTCCAACATTTATTTCACCATTGTGAAACTGCTTGTTTGTGGTTCAGAAAAGCTGGCGTATCTGTTCAACCACCATGACTCACCCCTCCAGACTTTGGCTGTAGTACAACTTTAACAAAGCCTGGTAGGTCTCTCTTTAAGTCATTGTAAAGTCTCTCTTGATCCAGCACAATGATGACGTCCACTTCAAACTCTCGGGCTGCATGTAGGATGGACCTGTACCCTTCGCCCTTCACCCAGCCACATGTGTTGATAATACAGCCACTTACTGAGGCTGTGGGATAGAAAACAAAACATGTCACCCTAATTCCTTTAGTAAAATAGTGTGACAACTAAGGAATTAAACTGGTGAGGCCTTATTACTTTTGACTATTTGTCTAGTTTTCAACCCATACATTTGGAGGAGAAGAAAATGGCACGTACAAATTTATAAAAATCAATGCTCATTGTGTATACGTAAAAGTCTGGCTTTAGTGTACAGTAAACTTTTAAGGATATGCAATTTTTACATTGTGGACAAGAAAGTATTTGGACAAAACTACCTTGTCTATTGAGTTCACATCTCTGGTTGAAGACGTCTGCACACTTGGCAATGATTCGTTCATACAGTTCCATGTTGGCACCGGGGGAAGCATGGCCGAAGTGGTAGATCAGAGGAGCCTGCAGGGAAAAACCCTCCTCTACATCAGCTGGTCTCTCCACAAGTATGCCACCTGGAAAAAGTATCAAGGTTACTTTACTAAAAACAAAATATGATATTCAAATATTATACTTGAAGTTGCGTGCAATACAATGGCTCATAACTCATTATTTCATCAAGATCATTACTTGAAGCTTCAGCAAAACTGTTATTATGATAGTCCTTCCCTCACATTCACCCTCACCTCACAGCAATCTTTGACTACGAAGGACTACCACCCTCACCTATTGTCCCTGGAATAGCGATGGACCCCTGCCCGACGTCCAGGTCCACGAAGGTTGGTCTGCGCCCCAGCCTGACCGCGTAGTTGAGGAGTAGACGACAGAGGGTCGACTTGCCTACATCTGTTGGTCCCACAACCATCACCTTCAGTACAAGATACAAACTAACATATTAACTTTATTCATGATTAAAAGTGACCTGTATTTGGGACTTAGGAGTGCAGGATTGCACAAGTCAATACATGTACTATGAGAAAGCTTTGAAGTAGCCTAAGTGCCAGCTTACATCCGAAAAATACTGGTGCTGATGTAAACCAGTAAGACTTGCTTTTATTGTCCGAAAGTTGGAAACATACATGTACTTGAGATGTCAAGCCTGCTACAGTGTTGAAATACAAATGTAGTGTAGTAACATTAATGTAGAGGCATATGCATGTTCAAACTGGGAAGGTTCTGAACATGTTTTGCTATATATGAGTCACCATCACTTTTAGTTCAAGTGCCGTTGTTGAGTAAGATGCTTACTCTTGGTCCTCGTTTGCCCTGGTCCTGAGCCTGTTGTCTCATCTGCTCCAAAGCTGCGTGGGTGTTGACATACATGACCATCGGAGTGTCCTTGGACACATAGGCAAACTCTGTCTTACCATGGAGGTGGGAAAAGTCAAGGAACTTACAAATACCAACAATGTGCTAGAGTGACTTGAGATACATTTTACCTCAGAAAAAGTTAGAGATGTATTTCTGTCAAGACAGTCAGTTGGTCACTCGGTTTATTGTCTGTAAAGGTTCCCCTCTCAAGGGTTTGATGTACATGTAGTTCAATGTCATCTGATGTAAAGAACTGATTCAGGCACTGCATGTATATGTACTTGTAAAAATCTTGAAGGTGCCAAAACAGAATCACACAACATAAAAAAGCACTCTTAAGTTCAGCCCCCAGAGTCATCATCAAGACTCCTTTTACAGAAGGATATGATGACCTTGCAGCCGTGCCAGGTGAAGACTGCGACCTTGGCACCTGAGCCAAAGGTGAACTTTTTGTTCTTGACCAGTTCTGTTCCAAACACTTCTGCCAGGCCTTCAGCTAGCTGTGGACATCAAACAGGACAAGATGTGAGATGTTGTCTTCTCAAAATACTAGTTAGTTACTTCACAACAACACCACACAGAAAATTTTAGATAGTTTAAGATAACAACAAACGTATCCAGCAGGACAAAAAAAGATACCTCTCAGACTGAGAGACATATGAAGTCATATTTATGTAACACCGTAGAAAGAGGGTAGGTAACACTCGAAGGTTGACTCTGACTCCCAGGCCAGGATCGAACCCGCGCCGCTCGCGCGGCGTGTCAGCCCACAACCGGACGTCCAAACCGCTAGGCCAAAAGGTCCAGGACCCATTGGGCTGGGTAGTTTGTGACGCCTATATACCTCGCTGTTACATTTAGACCATTTGCCTGAAGATGACAGTGTGTATAAATCAGATCACACTTTTAAATTTTACTTTTTTCTCAGCAATTTTCCTATTGCTATATGCAGTATATATGCTAGTGTGTTCCACCTCTAAAGTAATTGTTCCTCCCGTCTCCACCTCGAATCTCAGCTCTGTGTCCTTCTCTAGCTTGAACTCTTGGTCCTTTGGCTGGAAGTACAAAATTTACAAAGTTTGGTTCTTCAAGTTTGGTATGATGACATAACGTTGTAGCTGTATACAGATCTATCATCTATGTGTAGATAAAGTGTTAGTACTTGGTTCTACATTATTTTATGTTAGATGGCGGTATTTCTTTCTTTAGAGAATAGAACAGATATATAATTTTTCAAGTGATCAACAATGCTTTGTTGTTGTACACATGTGCCGGTCCGCTAGGTCTGATCATGTTGCTAGTTTATCACTGCTACTGGTCATCTAGAACACAAAATAACATTCCTTACATCTTCCTTCTTCTCTTCTTTATTTTCGGACATCACGGAAACTTCCAGTTTCTCCCAGATAGTGCAGAAATTGGCAAAATACGGATAAAAAGTTCGAAAACTCTGAAAATTTTATCCAACCCGCGCCATTTGCACAGCTGCATGATGGGAAAATCAAATATGATAATTTATAAAATAGACCAAAAAGACCTTAAAACGATTCTTTCTATTTCCGTACATATCAACCATTATAATACCTATGATTACACTAAAGTTTATGCACGTCATTTCTTTTATGATGTTTAAAAAGGAAAGTTTACCTTCGACCTAACCTTTAACCCTTGAGGGAGTGCTGGGAACTGGATATTTCTGGAATTTTCATATGTCGTCAGAGTGCACTCCAAGGTGTCATAAAGATCGGTATTTTGGTTCAGTTTAACCCAGAATTGAGGGTGAGAAGGGCTGGCAGTGGTGACTACAGATAAACAACACTTCTCTTGTCATCCAGGTATGTTCAGCATGTTTCTAAATGCTCTCTTGCTGTAGTTATATGATATGAAAAATAGTGATAGCCCTTTTGGGGAAGTTCCGGTTTCGCCTCAGCTGACCCTTGGTCGGTTATGGATAAAGAAAGCACCGGTCTCCTCAAGGGGATAATGTTTTAACGGTATGTTTTGGTAGAAGTGGTAAGTAGGGAAATACATATTAAAAAGAAGGGGAACTTTACAAAAACGTGTATTTTTGTTACTATTTTGTTGTAACATTTACATGATATGTTATGAATGCTAAACGAACTGTCACTGTTGCCTTTTACCTCGAAAATGATAAATTGTGGTTTACCAAGCGGTCATAAATGAGACTGAAGCACTTGTACATAGGTAGTATCTTCAAGGGAACTTTTGTAATGGCAGTGGCCCAACATAGATACACATCTCAAGGCTTTATACATACCTCCATGTTGATACACAAAGTGACACAATGTGCCAACATTGACAGGTATTCAAACAGTTTAAGATTTGAGTAGCAGAAGCTAGATGTACCCTATTTGTAAGTCTGTACATTTTTGTTGACTTTCTTCTCAATTTCCCACTTCCATTGTTTACTTGTACTGAATATCTACTGAATATTTCAGGAAAGACTACACAAATATCACAATAGTCTATAGAATATATATTGTCCAGAATAACTTGCTATGATAATGGCCATTCTGACCCCTGCTTTAAGGCAGCAAAGTATCTGGGTTAAAAGTCGATGTCTGGAATCGAGAACAGACAACAGACTACTGTGTAGAAAACACAACCTCAGAGACAGACAGTGACCTCGTATGGAACAAGAACAAATACACGTGTCCACCACAGATGTGCCAGGACGGAACTGCACCAGCCAACCAGGTTTCACCTTACAAAGTAACACAGCAAGACTGAGTCAGACATACAATACAGTATTAAATACAGCTGTAGCTTTTTTTCTTTGTTGTAGCTGCAGCTCAACAAGGGTTGTCCAATAGCCTAATCCCATAATAAAATTAATATGATAAACTGTAGGAAATAGTATATATATATACCTCACTAGTACGTTTGCCATTCTTATGTACATGTACTTCCTTTCTAGGCACTTTCTTTGACACATTTCACTTCTGCTTGAAAGCATGCTTTCAGTTTCACACCATTTTCTCACCTGTAACACTAGGATATGATTTGTCATTTTCGTTCCTTTGAAAAATTGAGGATACTGATTAGAAATGCTGTTACTGTACATGCAAATTATTGTCCCATAGGGCAGAGACACACTGACAACTGCATCATCAAGATATACAATAGCAATAAGCTACACATTTGAATGAGCCATTAATTGTACCTTCCCCAGCTCAAAGAATAATGCAGCAACAAAATTTTTGTAATGATGTAATGATACCAGGTGGAAAGTGGGTGTTACGTTTCTAAGAAGCATAGACATTTTCCCTTCACTTCAGTACACAGGTACAATTGGCATAGTGTGATAAGTATGTTGTGCAACTGCATGGCTGCCTGTGTAAAGGTCACGCTGTTTTATGCCCTTTTCTGTAAAAGAAAAACAGGATAAAATGTACATTATATGTGTTATGATTAATCACCACTGTTGAGCAATTACTTCTATGTTTCTTGAAGCTTTTATAATACTTCAGCTTGTCTCATAAATTTGTAACATCTAAGATTCTGAAGGTTGAAGGCTTGCATGTTAATGATTTGAATGTGACAGGGCTGACAATGGTAGATACTGTATCATACATGTACTGTATTGTAAAAAATTTTTATCAAACACCATGGTTTCGTCATAACAAGAAAATGGTAAAGCGGAAATTGGTGCACGTATGCATAGTAGTACATATAGATGAATTGTTGGGCCAAAGATGTGAATTACCTTGTCTTTCAAGTTTGGCAACATTTCTTTGTGACAGACCACTTGAGTTATTCAGTCCTCGACCTACTTTTCCTTCTGCCTTTTTGTTACACCCATAAAAACAAAGCCACAAGTCAGGATGACCAGATGTTTTAATCTTGTCTATTGAAAAATCTGACTGATCTGTATTTTTATGGAGAAAATATATACTTTGAGACTGTCCCAATTCTGTATATAAACATAGGAAAACTTTACTAAGACATCTAAGTAATGCATGTGTTTTATGTTAGATAGAAAAGATTACACACCACTTGTTTTAAAGTCTGTTTTAAGACTAGATGCAGTCGTTAGGAAAGATATGCTAAGACCATACTGTATAAGGACACCCTGGCCTAAGGCCTGTGAGTGTACAACATACCAAGTGTGGTGTACTAAGTATGGACTATTTATAAACATGTACATGCCATGGTCCAAAGTGGATTTGCCTATAGGAACAACATGGTAGTCCTTCGACAAAATCTGGGCCACAGATGTTAGTTTATATAAGCAATTTAAATACAGTACATCTGACATTTCCCAATTAAGAACAGACATCTAATATGTTTATGTTGTTATCATGTAGATGTCTCAGTCATAATGTCTGTAATTGCAGCAGTTCTATGAAGATAAAACTAGACAGTACAGTTTCTTCACAGACAGCACAGGTCTTTTGACCTCCAGGCTATGCACTTTCTGAATACTCCCACGAGATCTACCAAAGCCTAGACAATTTGCAGCCGCTAGACTGCAGTAAGACCTTGATATATACAGTACTATTACTAGCCACAACTCTTGATCTCTGTCCCAGGTCTCTCTTGATTTAGAAAGGGCACTGCAGTAGATCCACAAGGGTTTTGTCCAGTATCATCATATACATGTAGATGTAGATATAGATATGTAGCTGTACCTGCAATTAGCAAAGCCACAGGGGAGACAGATTAAGTTAACAGTACTAACTAGATCGGAGACCATATGATAACCAGAATTTTCAGGCTCACAGTATACTGTAAATCTCGAAATGTTCTGGGTGGTTTTATTTTCGTGGTGAGTTCTCTATAGAAAATTCATGACACTGCAAATATGCATCTCCAAATCAAATATAACTGTACTTCAGAATTGTTTCAACCGCAAAAACCTATCCCCTCCTACCGCAAAATAAAATACCACAAAATTAAATGAATTTACAGTAGCTTGAGTATCATGAGCACTTATGAAGCCCTAGCTATTAAAGCTTAAATCTTCAAATTTCATGTCCAAAAGCTTGCAAGAAGGATCCCTTTAATTCCTAAGTGAACTGTCCCCAATATGTGAAGACGTGGGTGGTAACGTGATAGTGAACGGTCCCCTCTGCCATTTCACTTGTGCGTCATATCTATAACTGTCGGACCCACACCATATGCTCCCAAGGTCAGTCAAGGATGCTTTGCGGAGGCTAGAGGTGAAGTTTAGATAAGCGGAGGACAGCTTGGTCGTAATGGACGGACATTCTTCCAGGTTGTCCAGCTTTCTGGGTTAGATGGCGGGGATATGTTTGCACGCGTAGCTGTTTCAGCCTCCAGCAAATAGCTTGCTGATAGCTTTTATATGTAAGAAACTTGATCTAATTCTTTCTTTGCAATTAGCAATACCGACTATGTACACCAGAGTGGGGTGGGGTTGGGATAAAAATATCCCGACATATTTTGTATAAGACAAAGATCTTTGGCAGAGCCTTTTGAAGTGACCGCACATTACCGTTTTTAGAGTAAGGTTTTCTTATTTGTATTTGTTGACAGTTTGCGTTCAGATTTGGAATGCACAATGGCGGACATTATGACCCTGATGGTTGATCTTGATGTTGAATTTTGTATTTCAGACAGTAGATATTAGTTGTAAGAACACAAGATGGCTGCTGATGACTACTATGAGATTCTGGGCGTCCCTAGAAGTGCTACACAAGCAGACATCAAAAAAGCGTAAGTAAAAACTATGTTGAAATTTCTTCAGTATGAAGGACAATAGCTAAAATCTAGAAAATCTCTAGTATATTAATTATAAAAGGAAACCTGTGGAGGTTATAATCATAATATGAAATTGTTTTGTATTTCTACATTGTTTTACTTTTAGTCCTATATTGATCGATAAAGTTACCAAGAGATTCTTTCAAAACAACAACATGCAGTATTGATGATTTGTCTTCATGGCAAATGTATCATCTATTGCAAAGGGGGCATTTTTAGTTTAATAAATTCTCATGCATTTTACACATTACATATTATTGATTCTTTTGTCTTTCATCTGTCACTAACGTAGATGCTTAAGGCAATAGTCTAGACATGTTTATTATCCCCAGTAAATTTGTCCTTCTATCTCAGATATATGCTGCCATGTGTGTATATAATTTATTACAGAACAGCTGTCTACATGTTAACATCCTACACATATATCTGCCCTAGGTGTCATGTCCCTTTGTTAGAGAACAATTTTTAACATACAGTTGGTCTGCAAACACCGTCTGTGTCTGTTACAGTCATGGAAACATACTGAGGAAAAATAATTTTGTAATTTTTTTTGTAAATTATGTGCCAATACAAATCCATGTTGTGTTTGTGATTTTGGTTTAATGAAATTTTTTAAGTCATGGTAGTGTATGGCGATATCTCAGAATTGTACAGAGAAATTAAACTGTCCTATTTACAACAAGTGACCTCTTTTTTTTACCATTTATCTTTAATGCACAGATACAGAAAACAAGCATTGAAATGGCATCCCGACAAAAACCCAGACAACAAGGAAAATGCTGAGAAAAAATTCAAGGAAATTGCAGAAGCGTATGAGGTGTTGTCTGACAGTGAGTATCATTAAAAGTTTTATTAGCACGACTCTTGGAGGCTTAGCACTCCATGGTACCAAATTTGTGTTGCTTACATGCAAAGTGCTTAAGGGTTGATATGGTTTTATGTGTTCCGCTTGGCCTGTTCTGGGCAAAATGTTGTTATGTTCTGCTGTTCACTGATACTACAATGTAATGATGTACGATATGAAGTTTTAATGCGATGCAACAGAATCCTTTGCGCTTCTAATTTTCATGTACAAATGTCATATATTTTCCAAGTAAGTTGGTGAATATTTATAAAGCTAACTGGTAAACTTTGCTGTTAACTTATAAGCAATAATATCATGGTCCATTGACAGGGTTGATAAAAAATATGTACTTAAGAATTTGAGGGTTTTTTTTTCAGAACAAAAGCGAGACATCTATGACAGATATGGGAAGGAAGGCATAACTGGGAATACTGGGGGAGGTCACAGAGGAGGCAGAGGAGGAGGTTTGTATCCATCCTCCTTTGACGTGACATCACTGGAACAAACTATGAAGACATTGCAATTTTTGTTAAAGGCTATATCTCATTTGATGCTACTAGTATTACGTAGCTAATGAACAATTTTGTATATGGAAATAAAAGATTTATAGTGTGATATTTATTTGCAAGACTAAGAGTGTTTCAGGACTACCTGTTTTCTTCTAATAATCTATGACTCACACTACAACATCGTCTCTTAAACAGCCAACTTCAACTTTGATGACTTTGGGGCAGCCCCAGGTGGCTCCTTCCACCACTTCACCTTCAGAGACCCCGAGGAAGTCTTCAGAGAATTCTTCGGAGGTGCCGACCCTTTTGCTGACTTCTTCAACGACGACTTCTTTGGCGGAGGTGGTGGTAAGCACAATTAAGAAGTATTAAAGATGTAGTACTTCTTGCCTTAAGTATTCATAAAATTGGCTCAAGTCTTACATATCTGGTGGCCAATGAAAGTGCTATCAGGTTTTTGCATGGTGGAAATTCTGAGTGGTACCAGGGGAATATTTCATCTTCACAGAAGCGTTGATGGAACTCCCTGGAGGTGTTCACATCCTCCATATGAAACTATGATAGCCAGGCCTGTGCTGGAGTGATAACAGTTTTCCTACAGGCACAAGCAATAACAGTATCTGGCTGCTTTCAATATAGTAGAAATATGATTCATTATCATGTAGTCTGTACAGTTTGGCTCTGTTCTGTATTCACCCTTCCATACACATCTTTCAGCTATTCATCATTAATCTATTTAATATTCAAGAAATTGTGCACGTACAGGGCTAGAAATACCCATCTTCTAAGATCTGTATTTTACAGGAAAGATTTTGAGATTTTAAATAAATATTTAAGGTGCAATTTGGCATCTAAAAGAATACAGGCACATATTGCAGAAAGTGTACAAAGTATTTCTTGCCCTGACACATATCAACAGGAAAATCTAGAAGAAGAAAAAAGGTATTCCCGGTTCAGATTTCACCACATCTATGCATGGTGGTTAGACATTACGTAAACCTTGGGGTTGGACCACACCACTGTGAGTGAGAGAGGGGTGTGAAAGAGAATGCTGTACATTGTGAAAAGGGTGTTCCTGCATGCAGTGACAGTTCTATCCACCTATCCTGACAAGACATGGGGCTCAGTCATTTTATGTTGGCTCTTACAAATCTTTAAAAATTTCTCACTGAGATTGAATGAAAGCTGGAATAATTATGAGTCACTCAAACATTTTTGTGACATTGTCGTGGTAATGCATGACACTCATGTACATACAGTGTTTTGAAATATTCAGATTGAGCCCTATAGTCTTGTCATCTTCCTGTTTCAAAAATGTCATTTTGTGTTGCACATATTCTATTTTTTCTGTCATGTTCTATCTGAATTTAGCAACTGCTTCTTTCCTCTTATATTGCGCCAGTTTCTCCGTCATGCATTTTCTTGTCTTTCCTTGTTTTTATTGCTGTTTTTATGTTGCTGTATGTTTCAGCTCCTACGCGAGGCTATGCCTATGCCTCTCCATTCTCGCTCTTTGGAGGTACATGCTTCGGCACTAGAATTGCTTTTTTTCTGACTGCTTGTTGGTAATGTCATAGTAGCAAAATCAATATTTGGCAAGGAAATTATGCAACTAGAGTGGAGTGTGTACTTCTCATTTTGAAAGAGATTACAAATTTTATGGGTATTTCCTCTCTTTGGTGAGTACTAGAAAAGAATCATAATTATTTCTTCAGCTGTACCTTACATCCAGATGTTGTAGATAGTTTTTTTGGACACAATCGATTCCAAAACAGTAACTGTTACTGTTATGTTGGGACACCCTCACTTGTGTGTGTGATGTGTTCAATCCCCAGAGTTCAGATTCCATCCTTCATGGCAACTTTACAATCATGCATGGATAGGATACAATCAACTCATGGATGAAATGTTTCAAATTGAAAAGCTTCTTTGTGATTATTAGAATAACCAACATAATCAGACAGCAGACAGACCTACCATGCATGTGAAGGAACAAAAGAACATGTGCCAATTGAAAGGACCCAAGCTGAAAATGTTGTGTTGTATAAAAGCTTTACTGTCAAGTCTACATGTTATATGTATAACCTGTAGTACAGTACATATAGATGCAAGCAGCTTTGTCTGTAATGACTCTTTTTGTAGCTTTGGATTTCTTCTTTCCATCTTTGCCATGGCACATTTCTTGATGTTTTCCCTCTAAAGTTCTCATTCTTGTTTACCTTTAAATTTGTTTCTATGAATTTCTCTTTGCCCTGTCCCTTCCCACCTCATGTCACTGACATGCCTGTATGTGTGTGTGTGTTCGCTGTGTTTAGCGCCCAGTTTCGGGGGCAGACACGGCGGGCGGCACATGGCTCGTCGCTCCGAACCCAACCCCGACTCCGGTCCCGAGGAACGGTGGGACTGTCCGGCGTGCACCTTCAATAATCACGAACTCATGGACTCCTGTGAAATGTGTAGCGAGCCTCGGCCGCGCAAACGGGGTTAGTATGGACAAAGGCTTGGCAGTTGATGAAGACTTGAGCTGTGCGCTTTTCAAAAAACAAAATGTTCCCGGAATTTTCTTTAATGGCTGAACTGTAATTTCAAACTGTGGCATGAATTTTAAGAATGTTTTTGTACATTTTAAAGTTTATGTCATGTATCACTGAATTGAAAATAAATTGTAATTTTGTAAAGTACTGCAGTAAATTTCAATAAATGTGGAATTCTTCAGACTCTACAATTTGTAAATTTGCACAGTGATTCAGACTGATTGTCTGCTATATGCTGATAAACAAATAAAGTTTCTAAGCTTTATGTTTTGTGGTGTTCTCTGATAGAGTAGCAGTTTCACAGCCAATACAGTACAGAATTATGAATTTCCAATACATACAAGAGCAATGTCTTGCTAAGTTCAACTCTAAACCCTTAAAAAGGTAAAAGGACTTTAAGGGCTTAAATGAGATTGCAGAAAAAGTTTTTTAGCTATTTTTAGGCTAAGAACATTGGTATTATAGATTACATATTCCAGGTAACAGAAAAAAGTGAGATCCACACAAGGTTGGAAAATGTCATACAATCAATCATTCAATGTATGGACCTATTTAGTTGTGTATGACTTCTGAAAATACCCTCCCCAACACTGTTTACGGTAGTTAGCACAGACGTGTTTCCGTTCTGTCTTTGTCTTTGCCATATAAGAATGAGTGATGACCTAAGTCTGCCATATAAGAATGGTCAATCACCAGTGGTAGGATGCCATTAATGGATACTGAGAAGTGCCTTGTTTGAAAGTGCAAAATGATCTAACCCTGCCTAAAAAGGTGCTAGACTGACACTAGCATGGACTTCTTAGTAAGCAGATTAAATTGTAAAACTTCAATATCGTTGACTAAGAATTGTATTCAAGTCCTAAGTACTATACTATTATTGTGATGTACTTAAGTTACTTAAAGGCTCCAAGTTACAAATGTACAATGAATTGTTGAATAAAGCACAATTACACTTTAAAAAAAAAATTCTGTCCTCTTGTCTGTATGATAATGAACTGTAGATTTTCTTTAAAAAGTTGTCAGAACTCCTCCTAATGAGAGAAACTGTCCACCACTGCAGGTCGTAGCTCTCGCTCCTCGCGGTCCCGTCACGGCCACGGCGCCGGCAGCACGACACTCTTCCAGGACAACTTCCCGGGATTCTCCTTCAACTTCGGAATCGGCGGTAGGAGCGACCCATTTGCAGACGGCGGGTAGGTCTAAGTCTGGTCAGAGGGGCACTTGTGCTGAACATGATGGGGGGTGAAGAATATGCTAATTTTGTGAGCTAAAACTAACCTGTATTTTTATACCTACATTCAATTTTCTGGCAGTTTTCGTTAAAAGAGACTATATAAGCTTACATTGTGACTTCTGCTGTTTGACAGAACTGCTGGAATGACAATTTTTTGTGAAAAAGGAAACAACGACTTTAAGTATGACAATGACTGATTCTTTGCTAAATGTTTCCTGCCTTATCCTGTCTCTGTTTCTTGCTGTTGAGTTTTGCTTGAGCCCTCCCCATCCAGTGTGTCAGTACAAGTCTTCCCCTGATAGCTAGTGTGTTTCTAACTCCGTATGTGTGGAACTGGGGGGGTGTTGGCATGTTGGCACAGCGGTGTGAGCAGAGGCATGGTGTATCAGAGGGTCAGAGCCTTACAAACAGCAAAGTGAGAAAAAAAATTGATAACCATGTTGCCAAAAAGTGAAACGTCAGCAAAGTACCCTAATTCAGTTGTTACCAAAAAGAAAGTTAAGACTGTCATTTGAGGCGACTTCCTATAAACACAGAATTTATTAGCTTGAGTTGTTTACATTTAGGTCTTCATCATCTTTGACAGTTTTAAAACATTATGCAGTCTGAAAAACCAGTCAGGCCGCTTGGAGGACTTTCTTGGAAATCTGCCATCTTTAAAGGCCCTGGAGCTCTGATAGCCCCCCTCCCCAGTTCTGTTTTCTAACCCTCTTCTTGCACCTGTTTGCTTGTTATGAGCTTCACTTCTGTTCTCCTTCAGATTTCCCACTCAGAGACATAACCCCAAGCCCAAACTACCGCCCAGAGTTCCGCCCAAGCCTAAAGCTCAAAAGTACCGCTCCCTGTGCTATCACACCCCTCCGGTTAAGAGGAAGACGTTTGTTTCCAATATGGTTATACCGTCGGTAGAAAACTCCACCATCGAGAGACCGCAAACGTGGTCGACATTATACCACATACCGTCATGTTCATCGCTTAGGTCAGTGTGTGGAGGAAGAAATCATGAGTTTTGTGTGACGGCAGATCAGAATGTCTTGAGTAAATAGCGTGTGGAATTGAAGACATAAACCGCATGGATTCAAACCAGCTGCATCTATATGAATCTGGGACAAATTGGGAAAATCAGAGCAAAATGAAAAGACTCTGTTGGCATGAAATTTAGTATGTAGTGTACCCACAATATACTTCTAGTCGTGAATTGTGGGCTCTGTTTGTAGAGGAACAAATGCTGCTGTTCCCTTGCTGTTCTTTGCTGTCATTGTCGCAGCTGTGTTGCATTTTAACAGTATGAGATCTACTGTGTGTTACTTATATACCTGTTGTTAAGTCACTGATACTGTATCTTGATTCACCCATGTTTCGTTGTACCGATAATTGCACCAGGACTATTTGTAAAAGCTCAGAAAGAGATAGAGAAAACATCATCCCTTTTTCAAGTTTTGGAACAGGAATGCAGTTATTTCTATCTGCATTACTTCACATGCCTACGCAACACCGAAGTATAGCCAAATTTTCAAAAAAAACTCTTATGTCCTAACTAAGAACAGTGCTGTATGGTCTGTAAATGCAGAGGTAGCTAGGATATTGAGAATACATGAAATAATCCAAAAGTCAATTCAATGCTTGATGAAAGAGAATGCCCTGTACCTGAGAATTTTTCTCATCAGCAAACCATCCACCATCACGTTTGCATGAACTGACATGACAGTATCTAACTGATACAGTTCATCCTGTCACGGTGTGGTGCATGGCCTTGTGGGAAGTAAGGAAATGACCTTAATGTTACTCACAGCTGTGGTGCCTCTGTCTGTCGTCCATATGTCTGTTTCTCTCCTCTCAGTTTTGACTTCAACCACCACTTCATGCAGGCAGCTCCACAGCCATACGCAAGACCAGGGGGGTGAGTGTGAGCCCCCCATATGTGACGGCACCACTGTACATGTGTACCATGCTTACAAACTAGCTCACTAGCCTGCCATGCCTACCACTGTACATGTACATGATTGTACATCGTGCTTACAAGCTAGATGTATCATGCTTATGGGACCAATGCAGTAGTCTAGTGAGTAGACTGCTCGCTTTGCATTCTGGAGGTCATGGGTTCAAACCCCATGCTTACAAACTAGCTCACTAGCTTGCCATGCCTACCACCATACATTGTACATGTACATGATTGTACATTGTGCTTACAAGCTAGACACATACATGTACATGCTTATGAGACCAATGCAATAGAGTAGTGAGTAGACTGCTCACTTTGCATTCGGGAGGTCATGGGTTCAAACCCCAGCCAGGTCATACCAAAGACTTTGAAATGGTCTCTGCGCAGCACTCAGCACTTATGGGACAATATGGTAGTCGACCATACAGTGCTACCAGTGGACTTGCTGCAGTTACACAAACTTAGAAGCCTGACACAAACTCAGCTCACTAGCATGTTGTGGTTCCATGGCTTGTCACAGCATGCTGAAGAACAGAAACATCACAGATATTGCCAGCACAGAACAGTAGTGCCTTGAAAATAGCTTTCAATTTGTATTTGTAGATATGCTTGAAAGATTGGTAATGTTTTAGACATATGTAGCGCCTCAGTGAAGTCATTGCCCCCAAGAATTGGGCAAAAAAATCAATGAATACATACTGGTACATCAAGTATAGAATGAATACAGTCTTCTAGCAGAAAATTGAGGCAATTTTCCACAGCACTATCACATACTGTGTATCACATTCTTTGTCTATTCTAGTCATCATGATCATTGAGCATTTCACTTTCTAGCTCACTCCACATATATTAGAAGTGTAGATGTGCCTGCTACATATTTGTAGAACACAGATTGAATTCCACAGAATGTTTGGGTCTCTAACAAGTGTTTCCATCTTTCTCGGGTCTCTAACAAGTGTTTCCATCTGGCTTGGGTCTCTAACAAGTGTTCCCATACGGTTTCTAGGTTCACATCTTTCTCCAGCTCATCATTTGGCGGCAGCGGCAACCGGGGAGGGAACTTCAAGTCAACCTCAACGTCCACCAAGTACGTCAACGGCAGGAAGGTCACGACAAGAAGGTAGGGATTTGTTTGTTAGTTTGTCATTCTTCAGAAACTTTGTATCACTTTTACCCGTTCTGAAGCTTTTTGACATGATGTCATGTTGGGCAATTGCAGAGTCTTGTCAATCAAGTCAGAGATTGTGAAGAAAAAAATATGACCAACTTTTTTGCAGACACTTGTAACACTGAGCTATGAGCAAGCATCAAATGGAAAGCTATCTAGAAGTCACATCACTCTTAATTTGTCAGGGTGCATTTCCTGAAGAGAAATTCTTAAGGCAAATCAGCTAACACCAAGTACCCTTTGACTTTGAACCTGCAATGCTTATGTCAGCCGCTAGATGGCGCTGTGATACCACGTATCTTCTTCTTCTGTTCCTCCCTTCAGGATAGTGGAGAATGGTGTAGAGACTGTGGAGGAGGAGGTGGATGGACAGCTGAGGTCCAGAAAAGTGGACGGAGAGGAGCAGCTGGAGAGGCTGACGTACAACTAGTGCCCACATTCCTGTTGTGGTCAGTCATTTACTGTTCGCTGTTTTGTTTACATCATATACATGCAAATTATTTGAAGATATATGCAAATTATTGGTTGGTAAGTCAGCCAACCGTCAGCCGCTTTTTGCCTATACCACTCGCTGGCCATGACGTTATGGCAATCGCTCGTATGGTTACCACTGGCTCTCCTGTTTTGCTTGTACCACGGAGAGCCAGCAGAAACTACGGAGGACGGTACCCAGGCTATCCTTATTCAGGCTAACCTCTACACCAGGATTTATCATGACTATCTGCTGGTTTGTTCGAAATTTATGAACAGTCTTCTGACAATTTTTTTTTCCATTTTGTAATAGTTCTACTTGGGTCTTGCACATGCAAATAATTTTTTGGTTAACAGCAATGTTCCAATTTGCAGTAATTCATTATCAGGATTCAAGGAAAGAAAACACATGGAGATACATTGTACCATGCATTACATCTCATGTCGTCTAATGACTTTGACTTTATTAGGATCCACATTTAGCGTAGATGTCCAAGACTGCAGCTATTCTCCCTGTGGTAAACTTACACGTAAAAGCGAATCATGTTAACATGTTGAATTTCTGTTGTTTCAGATGTGTGTGACCACCAGCGGCTGTGCCATGTTGTTTCCACCTGCCGCATGCTGTGTAAATGACTGAGTGTGAATGTCAACAACAACAAAACAACGACAGCAATACCCGCTAACACAGAACATAGAGACTACTTACCATGCAGTGTAGGAAGAAAGTAGTTAGCTAGTATACCAAGCAAGCATTTATGTGGTATTAGACTACATTGCCTTGGACCAATCCTTTATAATAGGGATGACTCTGTCAGTTCAGTAGCCTTAAATGAAAGATTTTGCTTAATATTCAGTCATGGTATTTCCACATGGTGATTACATGTATTGTTCTTTCACCAAATGAAGTGTTCTAGTAGAAATCTATTTCTAAGAAAGGAACATTTTCTGGAAGAAAGCCATTGCTGTATTGTGCTGTTTCCATCCCAGGTGTACATATTTAGGTGACTGTGTTTGATAGTAAACCAGCATAGACAGTGCACAATATAATCTTGAAAACTTACTTAAAAATCAAGTAGTACCATTGGTGTGGAAGGAAGGTCACAGAAGGACAGACCTGTCCCCACCTCACAAGCAATGGAACAGTCCAGATATTGAGAAAGTTGCCATTTGTTGTGGCACAATCCATTGTTTAAGTGGGATCTAACTTAACTTGCATCTGGTATGGGTTTCAATACAAGTATAAGAAATCACTGACTGGTGCATCTTGTGGGGTGTTTATAGTATTTCAATGAAGGTTTATAGCCTTTTGGTTTCCTTATTTATGCACATTTTGCTAAGGTTGTAATAATATATATACATGTATAAGCCAGTTTATATTGTAATAATCTGCGATGCTGAAGAATACCAGCTTAGTTCAGCTTGAGTTGATCCAAGCTTTTTGATTTTATTCTGTCTAAATCAGGGAATGGTTTGAAACTGAAGGTTTCAAATGTAGACTGCACATATATGCAGCACGCACAGGTTATCCAAACATGATAGAAAAGCATACATAGGTAAGAAATGCTGAAAGTGATGATAAGTTTTGAGCTTCTTTATGCTTCTGTGGTATGCTAGAAGTACATGTTTCTATTCAGAGTCAGCATTATTTCTTCCTCCCTAGATCAATGATGAAATTAAGATGAATTTCAAAATCATAGCCAAGATGAAGCATTTAAAACATCTGTCCTAAGCATTTTCAAGAAATGCAAAATACAATACCTCTGGATCCAGACACTGGACAGCTTTTTATTTTGTCAAGTAAAGTTCAGTTATATGTTTTGTTACAAAATACTATGTGGTTTTATTGGTTTACTGTGTTAAGAGGGTGATGATCTTTGTCTACATCTATCTACAAACATTGTACCATTCAGTAATGTGTGCCATATATTTTCCACAACTTCATTTGAGAAAGATTTCACAGATACCATCTTCAAAATTGAGGTTTTATTCTGCTATGTTAGCCAACAGATATCTTGATGGTTGAACAGAGTATCTCTTTGCTCCTTTGTTTTTACACTGTTAAAAGACATCATAATGGTGACAAGGAAAGCAATAGAATTATGATGATTTTTGCTCCAAACTATCCACAAGCGTATTGTTCTATGATGGTAGGGTACAGGGAAGTTAAACTTGTATGATTTTGATAAAGTGTACAAGGTGAAACGGAGAAAAACGGGGGGAACAGAGAAGTAAAAGAATGACAGCAATGAACCTGAGTCCTCTCATGTTTGATCTCTTTAATTCTATAATGCACTTACAATACAAAACAAAAACTCACTGCTCTGGTAATCAGTGTCTTTGAGTATAAACAAGTTACAAGTTACACAGGACCTCAGTAGATATTTTGTCACCAGTATGATATTGTGCTTTTTAAAAGATTGCACTGAAGTTATTGCACAATCGCCATAGCAATGTCATGAACCTGTTTCACAGAAACATTTTGACATTCACATTCAACCAAGATTACAAACAACATGCAAGAAGTTTAACCAATTAAAGTTCTCGTCTTTACATTTTCTTGACCCTGAATGACACATCAAGCTACTGTTGCAACAAATACAAATTGAAATAATCTGATTTTACTCTTTACATTTTCCTGATTAGGCCACAGCAAGTAATTTTTATGGATGACATCCCCGTGCGCATTGATTTTCGCTCGATTTCGGGGGAAAAAACAAATTTTGATGCCAACCAACTGTGGTCAACATGCCAAAAATATGTCATAAACGGCCATGGGCAAGGCAAGGCTCTGATTTATTGTTTAGTATTTCATTTTTACTTTGATACAGTGTTATAAGTGATGTTGCCAATGAATCAAAACCATTTATACAAAGATTGAAAGCTTTTATTTAGTAATTCATTTTTTTTCAAAGTTGTTTCAGAGACAAATTGATGCTGTAATAGTTGGCACAATATAAGTAGAGTATGGCTTTCTGGACAGTTCAGATTATAAATGAACTCTGTCGGTTATTGAGCCCCAATTTCCAGTAGGCAGTGTCTAATCTCAGAGACCGTCATGATCAGGGATCCAACAAACTTAATGGGGCACAATTACTTACGCTTGATGGCAACCGTTGACAGTTTAAGTTGTTGCATTGCAAACAAATACCCAGTAGCTACTACCATGTAGTAGCTGCCTATGATGGTACAGGCTCTTTTCTACAATTGTTCTTGTTAATTGAGATTTATACACATGTACAAGGATGGTAATACTGTTAGATACAGGTATAAAAGACCTGTTGGTTTGTGATATCATGTTTTGTCGCCACAATTCTTGTTTAACAAGGTTAACGATCTCAAAATTTAGAAATGTAGAAATCTTGTTTTTTTTGCCTGCCTTGTTTTTTTTTTGCCCTCTCGCATTAGATTTGGAGTCTGGGGAGGATGTCATCCATAAAATTTACTTGCTGTGGCCTTAGTAAACGATTCTCTTGACACTCAATGATAGTTTTATCACTTTAGGCTACAGTGGCAACAAAAAATATATAACCTGATTACATCTGATCAAGCAAGGTTTAACTTCTGCGCCTCGTACTCGACAATGTGGTCGTAGTTCCACTCATCATACCAGCGACAGCTCCCGTGCTCGTACTCGTCACAGCTGACTCGAGGTTGGCCTGTATCGCGCTCTGGTAGCGTGGGTTCTGGCGATCTCTTACCGAGGGAGTAGAAACTCTTGTAGTAATACCTAAAACAAAAAGTACAGTATTATACTCGTGTATCCTTTGATATCTTGATGTCAATACTGATTTGGAGATTCAGAGCTTGTAGGAAAATAACTCAGTATCTCACCATCTTTGGATGATGAACTTGTGACCTTTCCTGACCTTGGAGGCATCATGGAGGGAGGTGGGGTCACAGTTCCCGTCAGGTGTCATGTTATTCCACACAATGGCCATTCCCTTGGTTGGCTTCACTGCAATGCCCAGCTCTGGGTGCAAAAGAATCCGGTTCAGCTTTTAAAGATACTATTTTTAGGCATACTACAGTTGCTACAGTATACATTTCAATACAGGGAGTAAACTGTCCTGCTACCTTCAAGCTATAGTGGTTGACCTAACTGTGGTCTTTTTGCACTGCATATTTAAATGAACAGATATGAAATCTTCCAAGAAATCCTTTCTACGTACTGTTAGTGCTGCCATTATGTGCCTTACAGCAGAAGTGATTTTGCTAGAGATCTCGAGGCATTTGTGTTCATGAGCTTCAAGCCTTGAGCTTTAAATCAGACCCTGACAGCTACATTGCCAGCAACGCAGCTGTAATGTAATGATGCACAGGCAAGAAGGGACATACTAGCTTTCCTCACCTGTGAACTTGGTCTCTCCTCCTTTGGGCACATCCTGTAGATAGACCAATATGGTGGCAAACCTGTCCCTCTTGTCTCTGGACCCCACCACACAGTCAGTATGGCTCTTATAACCTGCAAGTTGTCACACTTTATTTCACAAAATCATAGTCTCTTCCAGACTCCTGGAGATCCATGAGCTAAGCTAAATAAATGAATGGTATAAATAGCCTCAGAAGTCTGGTATAGACTATGAGAAAGTATTGAAAAGTAGCATACTAAAAGTAAGGCATACCTATCCCTTGAGCATAGGATGTTATCTGGAATTTTCCTCCATTTTCCGGTTTCAGGCCCGTTGCCGCGGCAACTCTTCGTTCAAAAGTTGCGCTGAATTTGCTCTCTCCGGGATAGAAGGAAGTGCTGTAGCTCCAGTGGAAGTGTTGTTTCAGCTGGCTGGAGAAACTGCCATTCAGACACTTCGTCCCTGCCATATAACATGGGGGAAAACTCATCAGTTAAACTTTTAGGTATGTACAAGTTGCCATACATTGTCTTGCAATAAATTAATTCTCCTTCTTCTTTTAAGATGCCACAGCCAGACTCTGAAAAGTATGGTCCATAAGTAATATTCAGATATGATAGTTGGAATTATCTTTTTGTAACTGAATGTACATGTAACCTGTCAGGAAACACAGGTTAAAAGAAAGGAACTCTGCTTTTTTCACCTTCAGTGAAGTCCAGGCTGCTGACCTTGACCTTTACCCCTGCATCCTTCAGGTGATTCCTTAGCGTTTTGATGCTGTCGAAGCAGATGATTGGATCGTGCTTGGACGCCTCCTGTACGTGGCGGGTGTGTGCGCTCATCAGTCCCTCGCACTCACGCGCGGTCAGGAAGTTGTCAAACAGGTAAACCCTGCAGGGGGCAACACCTTTTTTTATTGGCAAATTGACTTAAATTGACTTAAAGTTGTCAGAAAAGTTTTGTAAGACCATCTGCTTTTATTTCAATAATGCTCCAATACATTACAATGCTCTAAAATTTTCCACCCTTTCACTTTGTAAAAAAAACAACTCCTGACTACTCCTGGATCAGCTTCAGCCCTTATCAAGGTAACTAAGTTACTGCTTACAAATGCCTGTGAAGTACAATGTAGATAGCAACTTACAATTTTTTTTCAAGAAGTAATCAGCAATCAGAGATGGCAATCTTCACTTTCAGAAAGCAAACCACCTCTGACAAACATACAGAAGCTTCACTTTAATTACCAAAAACAATATACTTTTTAATTAATTAATTAATTAATTGTTTGAACGCTACCCCTTTTTACACATACATGGTATCTTCCCCACATCCACACATGTACAACACATGAAGCTGGTGTTATTTCTGCCCAGTTATCACCTGCTGTCATCTGTACATTTGCATGTCTCAGGAAGGGTAAGTACAGCTGCACTTCCTGCTTGGACAGAAGGGGGCGTGGCAAACATGGCTCACTTCCGGGTTGCCAATGAATAAGCCGCATTATGCACAAGAAATTCAAATTTAAAACACAACTCATCCGTTATTAGGTAACATTTCTATCTTTTATAACATGATTTTATAACGTTATATCATTTTCCTTAATTCATTAGCTACGCGTGCCCCTATCAGCAAAATTATTCTTTATTTTTGTGCACTTGAACTGCTCACCAACCTCACATCAGTGTCCACGTCTTTAGTCGGGTTGACCTCCCTGTATCTCAGCTGTCTGCCGTCCACACTGACGTTCCGAACCTTCAAGCGATCCAGTATGGTAGGCTGGAAGTCTTTGATCTCTTCTGGGAGGTGGTCTTCGGAAACAGTCTGCGTCTCCTTCTGTTTTCGTGGAGTTGGAGTGGCCTTCGTGGGTTTCTTTGGCGTTTCTTTTGGCGCAGTCTTGTCTGGTGGCGTCTTCCCCTGTTCCCTTTCTTCTTCCGTCGACTTCCCAGATTTCTTCAGCTCCTCTATCTCTTCTTCCAACATGTCGGCTTCAGGGACGCCTGTTTTATCGGCGCATTTCTGCGCAGCGTCTTTGGGTTTTACATCGGCAATCTTCGGCTCCGCTCCCGAGGACTTGGCACTACTGGCGTCGCCGGTCAGCAAGATGGCGCCTATGGAGAACATCATGATTATAACCATAAAAGCGACAAGCATCAAGCCGAAATTTCCGCGGGTTGTGAACCCGAGCGTTTCTTGGACGCCATTTGCCTTCTCAGTCGTCTGACTTCTTGGTTTCTCCTCGGCCATTTTCGACGTCTCCTGTTTGCTGCTTTGCCTCTCAGCTCGCACCTTGTCAGGCATTTCTGGTTTCCTCTTTGTCGCCTTCCCAATTTTCGGAGGCATGTGAGTGAACCCGGGAGGGCAAGTCACGATCAGTATGGAATATCGGCAACTATCTACAATATCGCCGTATGTGAATCCAACAGGTGGTACGTATAGGAGGGCCGAAGGTCACACGCACTTGTTTACATGGTCTTTTCTCAATTAAAGCAACGCCACCGTAAGGGCAGACTAGGCATTGCATCTGTTTGAAAACGTGGTCTATATTACCAGAAAATGTGCATTGCTTTCTCTTTCTCTCTCTCTCTCTCTCTCTCTCTCTCTCTCTCTCTCTCTCTCTCTCTCTCTCTCTTTCTTTCTTTCTTTCTTTCTTAAACCTATGATTCCTTTTGTCCATTCTTTCACGGGGCTTTCCTCCAACGCCCAAGCCCTTTAGCTCATCCTTCGGCTGGCTTGTTTCTTAGTATTCTTTCAACTAGCAATTTCCCTTCCAATATGTCACTCAGGCTTATAGCATTTCCGCGTAGGCATTACGTCTTCAAAACAGACTGCTGGGTCATATAAGTGCTTCCATCCGCCTCCATCTCGGGATCTGAGCTGACAGAGCGTCGACTTTATTTGTGGCACCCACGCTGCTTTAACTGCTCTGGGATCCAGTGTATACACATGTAGTGACCATTACAATATGTGGGCATCGTTTTTCGTGTTTTTTTTTTCTACAGACTTGCGAATGGCTTGAATCCTCGAGGTTTCTAGTCTTTTTACACAGAACGTTTCCACAAGGTATCAATGAAATAAGAGCCCCCCGGTCACTCCCCTTAGTCAACGCTTACATCAAAACCTGACGTGTCCGTTTCCTTGGTTTCCATTGGTGCTCGAGCTTCCCACGCTGATTGACGATGCTATATACGGCGAAAGGTATTGGTCCTTTATGAGCGGAAATGTTTCGCTTTGAAGGGCGACCGTCTGAAGATGTACTATCTAGATGTGTTTACGATAACCTATGAGTATGACGTCTGCAGCCCACTTGATGCTTGTCCTTGGAGGAGAATGTGAGACAGGGGATCCGGGGACCTCCAGGAAAGTCGACAGTCTAGAAATTAAAAAAATACGTACAGAGGATTGCAGAAGTTAACATGATTGTATCGTGAACCTATATAACGTTATATCTGATGATGTGTACGCGCTTTCAAATATTGATTTTCATGATAAGTAAAGCTATGTTCACCCTTTCTGATCGACGGGTAACGTGAATTCTACAGGCAATGCCAGCTAATAACTTTTGACTCCAGGAGTGTAAGGGGAAATATAAACAATTACATTACAGTGTAAGGTACATGTACTTGATACTTTTCTTTAAGATCTTGTGTCTCTTCTTTTACTAACCTTAGACCCACAATTGGTAAGAGTACTATTTTGGTTGAAGCATACATCAATTGTATGATATGATCCCTGAAGTCATTTCCTGTCTTTTTATAAGGCTTACTTGCCTCTGCCTCTGGACATGTACACTGCGTAAAGAAGTTGTTGCAGCGGCAGAGCCGTCCAAAAAATGTGGGGATGAGCAAGGAAAGTTACAGGTTACCAAAATGATTGTGTACACTGAGTATGAGCCAAGCTACCAACCCCTCCGAATCTCGGCCTTCCATTAATTCTAAAGGCCCCTTCAGTCTGCCTGCAGAAACGTTACTGATAACTGATTAACCCCCACTCAAGCGCAAATAACTATGTTTCTGAAATACGTGTATTTTCCTTTCCGTCCCTATCGCGTAGGACAAGGTTTCTCGCCTCCTTCCTGGCCTTGAGTGGTCACGTTTTCCCGCTCGACCCTGTCCCTGGTGCTGAAGGGGCATCGCGTTCAGCTGCTGTGCCTTCCAGCATTCTTGTCGTCTCTCTTTTTAAATATCCTTACTGCAAGGCCAAAACACCTCTTCAAGGCGCTGAACCAAGTACGGATTACTGGAACAGTGTCTCGTCTGCCTGCAGCCAGAAAAATCAATGCTCAAGACAGGTCGACTCAGTGAGAGTGAGAATTAACTGACCCAATAGGAGAAGTGGGGGGGGGGGTACGAAGGCTGCTCTGGAACATTCCCTATCCCATCAAGACCGGAATAATTTTGATGCACTCACACCGGGAAGGACCCCTGCCGAACACCCATACCATTACTCGCATACGACACACTATCTTCCGGAGCCTACGCCACCCCAACACCCATCACACACGCCCACTACAGTGCACTCACTCCAACAAAATATGAATAGACTTAACAAACCATTTGTGATTGACTGTAGAGACAAAACGAATTCCTTGTGGTGTCTTACCTGTGAGTCCTTGCCCTCTAAACAAGACGTTATGACGTGGGTATGACGTGAATATATGAAACACAATCCACAGCAAAACAGCCTGAGGAATAAGATACTGAACGTCCAATTATTGATCATATTTCACTTCTCGGTTGAGAGGAAAGGAAACATATTGAATTTCACGACCATAAGCTTTACTATTTCTCTGATTTGATTATATTTTACCCTCAGTTCCGGCCGCTTTTATGCAAAATGCACATTTCTGGCTTTTTGCATAGCTGTTTCCGACATGATACATATAATAATAATTCACAACATTAACATTTTTACCTTAACAGTTCCTTCACTTGTCTCTGTTTCAAGTTGTTGTTTTTTTATCTAGGATACTTCAAAAATACACGTGCCAGTACCAGTTGTCTGTTGAAACAATTAATTGCAAATGCAGACGGCAGTAAACACTTGAATACAGGAAATTATGACTATGTCTTTTTACATTTTATTTCCGCTTCCTTCGATGCTATTCCGTCAACACATAGAACAACTATGAAGATGGGACAACAAGAGCCTATAGTGGCGGTTATGACGCAGATAGTTTGAAACATGAGCAAGTGTATTGTCTCTTTTTTCACGCTCTTTTTTATAAAACAATTTTCCCTGTGACTATGTGTTGACTTCACACTACTACTACTATACACGAAAGTACAGACGCGTGGAAAACTCCGTCTACAATTCTCCTTCTTGTTCTTCGGCACATTTTCGAGCAAAACGCGCGAACATTTGTATAACATATGCCCATTTTGCTACTTCCCGAAAGTATGTCACTCAGTACACTTCAAAAAGGATACGTGCCGGTTGTCTGTTGAAGCCGAAATGTAGACGACAGTAAACACTTGAATACAGGAAATTATGACTATGTCTTTTCACATGGCCCATTTTGCTACTTCCCGAAAGTATACAATTCGAGCATATGTATACCTTAACACTGAAGGTATCTGTTCCAGAAGAACATCAACTATAGTATTTTCAATATACATGTACACTCGCATCCCTATGTGAATAGAGCTCTGATTGTCAAAGCCGCCAGGAATAGTCATCAATAAATAGCACAAGGGACTGTGATATTGTGTGAAACAGTATCATTCTCTTCAGTAATAACGTTTTGTACAGTCCACACAGAGCCAATCGAACGACGTCCCTTTCACCAAACCTTTGATTACATTTTTGCGTGGGATCAAAAAGCCAGTCGTGACAGGCCCCTCTGTAACTAATGGCCACTAGCCATACATGATCACGTTGGGTCGGTATTGCAATTACATGCTGTGTGTGACTCTTAATATTTCCGGTACCGCATTTCATTCGCATAAGCACGTCCCCATTTTGGGCCTTTCGCCGGGCATTCTTTCCCATCGTGATCAATCATTTTGAACGATCACCATTCCCCCTTTTTCTTAAATGGAGCAGGGGTTTTAAACCCAATTGAGGAGATATGATTTAGCTTGATGTTTGTCCGAAAGCATAAAGATGAAAACGTCGGGTCCCTTTATGGTGTGGATGAGAAGAGAAGAGTGGGCGGAAACGATGACGTTTTCCAGGAAATGAAATACTATAGCCTCGGAGTAAGGCACGAAAACATGATAGTGGTGAGCAGGTTTTTGTGATTTCTTCGCCAGATAAGGAGGCTAGCCGATTTCTGAAAGTGCTTAAAAAATGAAATATAATGTGACAAAAACGTGGCTTGTTGAAATTATTTACGCAAATGACAGGTTAGCTTCCTCCACCTGACTTAGGATGTTTACGTATACGCCATCTTTACCAATCGATGTTTTGGTGAAAAAAATCTGTTGCCAATTTCCCTTCCTCCATTTAAGCGCTTGCCTTTTGTCTGAATTACAAGGTAAGTATCGAGATCGTTCTACATTAAACTGACGATTTTTCTTCGGTCCTCTCGGCGGCGGAACGGGAAAGTCCCAAACAGCGTCATCAATCATATCAATCCTCCACGGGCGATCCCTGCCGAGCTGCAATGACAAGTCAATGTCAAAAACACAGCTTTGTTCTTCCTCTAACCTAGAAATTCAAATGCAGTCCGTTCCCTTAGGAGTATGTATCGACTGTAGCACTGAAAGAACTTGTCAGGAAGATAACAGTGATGTATAATATGCATTAGTATCAAGGATAATGATTAAATGCTGAACGATGGGCCGCCAGACGATGGATTCAACGCAAGTTCGGTAAGTTTGTTAGGGAGAATATCGTGCTATTCAAAAGTACGGATTAGTCATACTGCATGAGTAATGGTACAGCTGCATCGTGTGATGAATGAAACATATTTTCTAGCTGTATTGTTTCGTGGTGTTTTACATGTGCTTGGAATAGATAACTAGAAAAACTAAGGGAATATTAGCTAATGGTGGTTCAAATGAACCTGTATTTTTTAAATAAAGCCAGCTCTTCGTTGTTTTAATTTGAGGTGTATAAAATGCGATATTTCCCACTTCAGAAAGAAATGATCTGTATTTAATGATGTCAGGGTAGGTTTTCACATTTTTCAAGTACACCAGTGCGAAAAAGTCTGTCGCGAGAGTTGCCATCACCAACATTCAGGTGAGAAAAAATATTGGTACATAATTGGTACTATTATAACGAAGCTTCAGTACCTTTTGTTTATTGCTACAACGAAGCTTTCAAGCGCCAGTTCGGTTGTACTTTGCGGGGAAAAGATGTAGATGTAGATGTAGATGTCGGAAACCATCAATAAGAAAGAAAACGCAAGTTGTGCACCAATAATCTTCACATTCTAAACGGACATTGGTTATAGAGTCGTCACTATGTACATGCATATTGTTGGCGGGGAGCTAGAGGCTCAAATTGTTGAAAAAATTTGCGAACGTCTACCGAGGGGGGATATAAGCCGTATCCGTTTCATTTAATTTCGTCATGTCGATCATTCCACATGCCTAATGGGCTAATCTTCCTTATCTGACAGAAATCAGCACACATTAACAACAGAGGCTTACATGCCATTGATTATGTCAGATTTTAATATTAGAAAAAAACGGCCGGTTTGGTTATAGTAGATTACAAGCGACATCGACGGAGGTATTGCAGTGTTTACATTGAAACCTAGTTTGGGCACGAGTTGGGGCGTATAATTGGTTTGCAGAGCATGGTTTCCAAGTAACCGTCGATTTTTTTCTTCTTTAAAGAAAATGACTTGGGAGACACAGGAGGGTGATTAGAAGGATACAAATTTCCCCCGACTGCTGATCTGTAAACAGCTCCTAAAATGGCACACGAGGGAAATATAGTCATTATCAAGATAAATCAGCACATACACTTCCCGCGCAGGCTGCATGTTGATGCGAACATGCAAACTAGGCTCCAAGCAGATGTTAGGATGGAAAATTGTAACGTCTCCGGCATGCATCCCAATGGGATGTTCGCGTGACAGGAGAACTGTCACAACAAAACATCTGCTTGGAGAATACACGTGAACCACAAGATAGCTTAGTCTAATCTCCAAGCAGATGTATGGTTTTCAGCTTCTTTGTGACATCCTTTCGCTCGATTTGTACGACTTTCCAGTGGTGTGGATTTTTAGTGGGCGTCTCGTCGTAAGGTTTGGTGGACCATGCATTTGCCTGGAGATAAAAATGGTTTGGATTTGCTCAGGCCAAGACTAGTAACATACTATCTAATGATGTAGAAGGCACTGGTATGCCCAGGTTTAAATATAACGTTATGTCGTGGCACCTTTTTTCTATTCGAGATCGCACGCAACGCAATTTGGATGAAAAGAGAGAGAATCCATATGATAAATGTAACGTTAACGTTAGGTCCCAGATTTGAATCCCTAATTTTTATTTCATTTGGTAACGTTATCATTTCATGTCATGTATTTCCAATGCACGTGTTCACCGGCACTGACCTAACCTTAGGGTTTCCGTTTCCAGTATAATCCACTCAGAAAAACATGAGTTCTACGAACTACGGTACAATGTGGGATGAGTGCCTGATATTCAAGTTCAAGTAGTCTGGCACAGCAGGCTGCAACTCACACCTCGACCGCTAGTCGAACATTGCCTTCGTCCACAAGGCAAGGAGGCGTGCACATTTTGTTTGCTCTTTGGCTCCAATTTCTCATCTGGTTTGAGGAATGAAGCAATACCAAGTCAATGTTCAAAAGAACTGGCAAATGTTTCCCTGCAAGTTGTGGTAACGTTACCGCGATTGGCAACCGTTTAGAGCTAGCAACAAAAAGCAGTTGGGTGAATGGTTTGATGATGAATCAAAATAAAGAAATTTTACGTTTTTTATATCATGATGGTGAATATTCCGTCAACTGATTTGATGCCCAATTTGAACATTGAAAATCATCTGAACATTCTAGTATTTAATTTAAATGATAATATGATACTTGTTACATTGATCAGATTTGTATTGTAAGCTAACAGCTAGATGATATGACGTTACATAAGAATGTCATTTCATAGTCTAGACATTTTTTTCTGGGTACAATGCGATGAAAAACCTTTCCGTCTATTGTTATAGAATTACTATCTAGGATCACTATTGTTGTACATATAACGTGTCACAAATACCTAACCAACGACTAAATCGTTTGCTAGTATTCCTTTCTTTCTTGTGGGAACTGAGCCAGCCAATAGCAGAGACTCCCACTATCACGTGATCTGCTCATATAAAAAGGACGACCACTGTTGTGGCCTGCCCGAGTGCGAGAAGGAGAATCGAGGAGGGAAGAGTGTTGTTGAAAGGTGTCTTTTCAGCGCTAAACGTGCGCCAAATCGCACCAAACTTGGCCCACGGATAGTTAAGGGTCTAATCTACCTTGCTGTGAATTCGTAAAGATGTCGACTCAGCGTGTACGGAAAAATCCCTCCCCAAACTTGGCGCATGGGTCGGGGCCGAAGCTGCAGCCCATCAAGGCCACCAAGGTTTTCTCGCTACGGCAGGGAAGCCCCGTCTCCAAAGCCTCGCCATCGTCCTCCCCCACGCCGCTATGGCCATCAGGGAAGAACAGAAGATCTCCCGACCACAGAGCGTCCCCCGAGCGTCGGAGTCCGACTTCTCCGGGACTAAAAGGTACGTTTTTCCCGTACCGATCCGTGAATGGTGAGGCGAGTTGTGGGGCCTTGTCACACTACTCGAGACTGTTGTTGCCGGTTTGGCCCACTGCCAAATACTATGTGCAAAAATGTTGGTGGGAACAGTGTTGTGTGGCGGTTTGTTGTGTGCACGGCTAAACACACCCTTTTCCATCCGTCCCTGTGCTCAGAAAACCACAGATTATACCAGATCTGCAAATTCTGTGCGGAAATCTGAAAGAAATGGGAAGTGGGTACGTGAGAGGAGCGAGTGACCGTTCGTTCGAACTGAAAAACACGTTGGGCAGTGGGCCAGTTGTAAACAGGGGCAGTAGTACGATTTTTGCGTGTTTGTGTCCGCATTGTGGTGGTAAAAATTCACAGCATGCGAGAAATTTGGGGATCTTGGCTCCCCACGTCTAGCTGGTGTTTGAATATGAATGATACAGACGCTGTCATGACGGAAATATTCCGTGCACTGACGGAAACATGAGACGTGCTTTCAACAGACGTCTCGTTTGTAGCCGATTTGTTGGAACGTCTCCAAAAATGCCAACTTTTATTCTTCCTTCAGGACAAAATAGTCATGATACACCAAATCGTGAAAGACGTCCAATCCGGGTATATCTTCTCAGCTAACCGGTAAATACACACTGTAATCGGTTAGCATATCAGGTGGAAATTGCAGTTTTTTGTGTGTAGAGGATGGCGTTACACGTTATTATATTCCTGAACTGGGCCATTTTTCAAGCACCTTTGTGTGGTTCTCCCGCCCTACGCCAGTTTGCATGGCAGCTGTGGCGTGAATAGGGGCTTTACATCCAGGATTTATTAGTCAACGCCTATTTGGCATAACGTTCCCGTCTCCACTTGTCATACTGTACTATCGGAGACGTCTATCTGTGTAAAGAAGAAGGGGGAGGGGGCAGGGGGGTTAGTGCAGGGGTAACTGCCACTCTGGTAATCTGACCCCTGCATCAGACAGGCCCTGACATTGACATAGTCATCACATTTTTTGTCAGTAGGAGTTATAAGATTGTTCTGATGTTGTGTCTGGTGAGTACGCAACACCTTGAAGGTATTGACGCCATGACCCTTTTCAAGGGCACTTTGATATATTCCAAGTGCCTTATGTAGTACAGTATTTAAAGTCAACAAGGCTATTACTGGTAAAGTTTTAGGTTTTAGATATGATATATATAAGTTGAATACATTTCTACTTTCAAAATCCCCCAAACTTTTATAACTTAAAAGGAACAAAGCCTTGTTTACTTGTGGAAAGTGCAAGAACAGTTTGTTTTGTTGTTGTTGTTGTTTGGTTGTTTGTTTGTGAACAGTCTGTAGCATGGGCCTAGGGCAAGTTCTGGGAACAGGAGCAACATTTAGGGGTCAATACTATAAAGGGTGGTAGTGTCTTTGTGTAAGAACAATTTGATTGACATGTGAGTTAATGATGATTGTTGCCAGTTGAGTATCATTGTTCAAAGTTGTTCATGCTTGAGTTAGGGTGTGGTGGTTTCCCTCCTTGAGCCTGGGGTATAAGTGATTATGTCAAATAACGCAAGTTACAGAATTGTCCAGCGTCATTTTATTGTCTTGCTCTCGTTGCCTTCATTTGGTTGAACGTATTGCATAAATATTTGGTTGACTGAGTTGTTTCCTGGCTATTCATAATGCTCTCGGAGATGCATATGTTTTCAAGAATTATTTGCTGCAGCATTGGGCAATTTGTGTTATTACGACTTGAAAAGAATATAGTGAGAGCAAATCCATAGCACACATGGGAGAAATTTATCACAATGCAACCCCGCATCTAAGTTCCTTTGATTTCAACAGGCATAACAGAGACGATGCGAATATCTATGGTAATTTTAGCTATTGTAATGAAGAATTCAACTGTAGCTTGGTGAAGGACATATTTTAGGAACAAGAAGAATGATAAATGTTGTCACAGTGCAAGGTGCGACCTATGACCTATGGCTGACCAACATTACCTGGCTTACTTATGCAAATTATTTACTTTGCGTTTGCCTTTCTGTAATTCTTGAAAACAGTTACCAAGAAGTACACCTCTATAAGCTAAGTTCATGAATAACATAATTACATTATGTGAAAAGGTACAATAGATTTTGATTCAGAAAAATTGCTTGTCATATTTTAGACGAAGTAATACTGTGCAGTATATCATTTCTGCAGTAGTGTGTGCAGTCAATCAAAATTAACTTTCTGCCACCAGCTTGCAGACCCATGTATTTCTCAATGTCATCTCGTTGCGTTTTAACCACAAACTTCACAAACTTTGCGCATATGTTCCAAACTCACCACTTGGCGTAAAAGGTCAATTGTTTGACTCCTGGTTGTCAGCTATGATGAATGCGCAGGTTGCAGAACTGGTGGCTAATTTCACTCTTGTGTGACTATGGACTGTACCCGGGCAAAAGCTATTAATAATAGAAACTCTGGGCCTTACTGCGACTATCATTTGCTCAAAATTGCTTGAAAGCTTTTCGATCATTTCGACCCTCTGGGGTAACTACTCTGACAAAATCGTGCCTCACAAGGTGAAAATGCTGCCGCGAATAAATCAAGCGCTGGATTATAGCGGCCCTGTCGTGCATGGTTAATGGCATCCCGATTCGGAATCACCCCCAGAAAATGAAGCACGTGCTGCGAGCTGCTGCTGAAATATGCAAGAGCTGCAAATGGGAGCTCTTTGTGTCAGGCATTCAATCAATTACAAGCCTGGTCCTACCAGAGTGTATTAATTTTGGGAGGCCTTTGATGCGTATTGTGGGAAAGGTGTTGTAACCAGCCTGGTGGAAGAAGTGAACAATGAGTGACCACACACACGATCACCTGCATTATCACCTCCAAAGGACGCGGAATTTTAGCTGCACGTTCCATTTCATATCTATAAGACTATATGCCAATACTGTATTGCAGTCTATTTGTACTCTAAATCTATATAGCTCATTTGTACTCTTTCTATTCTCTAGATTCGTATGTTCAAGATATTTTTGCATGCTATGTGGTGTACATTTTTTTGCTTTTATTCAGCATGTATTTTTCCCCATTGCAACAACCATTGTGATGATTTTTTTGTATGAACAGTAGCCAAGGATGAGGACATTGATTTTTTGATTCTCGTCCATGTCAGCCACACGATGTGGACTACGTATAACGCCTGAAAGACTGTATGTGTTGTGACAAAAATAGCTTGACTATTCTGTACTCTCCTAGCACTCATATGGCCCAACACAATGGACAGACAGCCTTGTATGACATATGTATGATGTTACATCTGGAATTAAAACTAATGAGATGGTCATTAGTTTTAATTCCAGATGTAAGTACATGTATTTTTAGTTTCATACATGATGTAACTAAAAATACATGTACATGACATGTACTTATGTCCGGAATAAAACTAATGACCATCATACATGTCAACTATGAGCCTGGAACTATATAAGTCTGTCCATTGTGTTGGGCCATATGAGCGCTGTCTATCAGACTTAGACTGTATCACGTACAAACTTGCCACCTTGGATATTATATGATCCGTTTTTACTAAGATATGATTGACGAAGCAACTGTATACAGCGAGTGTAGCCTCCGTAATGTGCATTTTTTTTCACTTCAGAATTTCGGGGTTGTGTCTCAGGTATGCACACGTCCCCAGCACCTTTGGGTGTGCCTTTGTGTACGTCCCCACTTGTGACCGGAGCAGTATTTGTATTTGACACGGACCAGGGTGTAAAAATAAGGCGGTACAACCGAGTGTTTGCTCTTTGGACAGGCACGCGCCACCTTAGCCCGCTGTGATGTCCGTAACTCGTGAGCTGAGTGAACGTTCACCAGAGCAATGAACATGAAGATGGTTGTACCAGCGTTATTATAATCTCCAATCTTTTAACTGTTGTCTTACATTGTACACTAAATTGTACATGTGCCATGATGTGGCAGGCAAATAAAGGGTTTAGTTGTGTAAAAACTAGTACGTTAGTGATTCCCATTTGTAGGCTCAGAGCTTTTCCATGTAAAAATGTGTAATCTGGTACCTGTATTACAGTTACAGCAGGATGCATATACTAGTTCTAGTCTGTGTAGCTGTAACTGTCCAGGGCTCTATGGAGCCCCTTTCTACATGTACAGGGCCATGACTACTAAGAGGGCTGCTAGAAGTGTGATTTAGTCAGGATTTCTTTCCCAGCCCACAGTGCAGTAGTTGAACATTTTCCAGCCCTTTTAGCTCCCTGCTGCCAAGCCTGAAGCAGAGGTTGTGGTAAGTAGACTACAGTACACAGCTCTGATCTGTACCACATGTGAGGAGGAGGCTGCTGAGTGTGTCAGATAAAGCACTCAGACTTGACAAGTGTCTGTCAGAACAGTGAAAAATCTCTGACAGCTGTGCTATTTGCCAAAAGGGTTGACCAGTCATGTAGAAAGAAGGTGTAGATGTAATACAAATACAGTACTGATTTGGGTGGCAGGTCTAGCAGTAAAAAGAGGAGGATGGACCATTTCTGCCCAGTTCTTCTATGCTATCCACACCATTTAGACAGGTTTGAGTTCGAAATAGAAATTTGTAGTAAGTACCTGTCGCTTTCATGAATAAATCTCTTTTTATTCAATTATGGCCTCCTTGTACAAGGTGTTCATTGAACCTCATTTAAATGGGATTAGCACCCCCTCCCCCTTTTAATTATCTTGCCTATCCCACCTTTTTGTATTAGTACCTTTTGTCAGCCAATGTAATTGCATATGCCTTGTAGCTTCAATTAATAAGATTGTATCGTGTATTGTATAACTGTGGAAAGTAATATGTTAATAGCTGAGTATATCATGTATTTAATTTTCCATGCAAAATTTGGGTCTAAAAGGTAATGACAGCTATGATTGTCTTTTGCTTATAAAACTGGTACAAGTTTGCACAACACAAGTTGTTACATTTCACCATGTCTGGACCAAGGTAAGGTAGTTCCATAGCCTTTTTGAGGCTGTACCGGCAGTGGGTTGATGAACCACTGTGTCTAGGGCATGGTATTGGAAGGTGGAGCCAATTCCTCTCCTTCCACTGCATTTTACCTCCCCAACCAAAGTCAGACACCCATTTACACTATTTCGACCAAGCCTCAGATCATTCCAGAAGCTGGTTTTGTGTAAAGAAAGTAGATGAACTCTGCCCAAAGCCAGGCAGGATGGGGTACAGTTTGAGTAGCTGTTTCTCCCAGACAGTTGGAAACGTCCCAAGTTTGGAATTACAAAGAGACAGATGTGTTGGCAGGCTATGTAACCAGAAAAGTTGTCCATTGATTGTGATTTTAGTAGGGGTAACTATTATTAGAATTCGTATCTTGACAAGATAGGACCCACCAGTGTGCAAGGGTGATGACATGCAACCAAAATCTGGCACTGCAAAGTGGTAGAACTGCCTCCTGCCACCTGCAACACATTGGGACAATCAGAGAAAGACAGAAGTTCAAGTATAGAACCAATGCCCACCCCACCCCAGTGCTGTATGATAGCAAGTAAAACTGACAATCCAGCTGGCAAATCTTTAGAATTTGAAAAAAATATGCATAAGGTAAGTCATATTCAACTTCTATTTTCTGTGAGCCTATTATATGTTCACCAAAATTAAATTGGTCGTTGTGTTGCTGTAAGAGTAAGACAGTTGTTTCTGGAAACAGATATGTTTGTATGTTGCTGTACTACAGTGTTATAGTTACGCTAGGAAACCCAAGAAAGTTTGTAGCCAAAAGCTTAGTAAGAGATTTAGGAAGAAGTATCTGTTTGGATTAAGGCAAAATTAAAGAAATTCTTACAAATAATGGAAATCTTTAGGAAAAATCCTACAGGTATGCTGTGACAGTGTTATACTTGGTACAGTTTACTCCAACTTGTAACAAGTGTCATGCGTGATTGCCTACAATTAGTGCAGAAGAATGTTTGGTAATCCGTTGACGTCAGAGAACTCCTGTGGATGTAACAGTCACCATAGCTGTGTTTGTGTTCTGATAAACTAATCTGTCTCCTCACAATACCTTGTCAGACCTGTAGTACTTGTTAAAGTTGGCTATTCTACATCCACTGTACAGGATTGTTCACTAGGAATTTAGTATATTTAACTTCTCAGAGCTGAAGGAGGATGAAATTTGCTCAGGTCACACGTCCCTACTTTCTGTGATGCACTTACATGTACATTTTGTACCAGTGTGAATCCAGGGGAGGGTCTAACTACTCTAAGGGGGAAGCGTATAGGATGCTATCATTGTTAGATAACACTAACTGTATATGTGTAGTTGGCAAATGATATTCCTTCATGGAGAATACATGTATGCTACACTTGAATATATGTATATATACACTTGAATATAAGAGGTAAACTAATGCTAAATGCTCGTGTGTCTCACCCAAGGATCTGCACTGATTGATGCATAGTGTGTGAACAAGGTACAAGCTAAAAGTTTCACAAATCCAGGATTTTATAACACTGACTTAACCAAGCTTGAAATAAAGGAACGACAAGAAATGTGGTTATGACTGTAACACTTTTATTGCATGGTTTTCAACCTGACCGTGCCATGTCAATATTTTGACCTCTCCATAGAAATTGCGTCAGGTTAAGACAGGAGAATAAATATTGACATCCTGTGCAAATAAAAAGGTATGTCAAGGTGATTACCAGTGGCAGAAAGGCTTATCGTGATGTCCTAGCCTCTACAGCTTTTGTTACTCATTAACATGTAACTGCTCTTTTACCTCAGCTCAGATTATACATTCATTCTTGACCCGTTAATGTGTGCATGGTGTTGGTGTGCCAAAGTGGTTTGTCTCTATGACTAATGCTTTTGTTTTGACCATAGAAGCCCAAATTACATGCTAATATCATGTGCTAGAGGCGGAACATATAGGACTTTAAATGATGGAAACTGTGTCTTTCTTATATATTTTGTCTGACCCTTACCTCTTCCCTCATGACCTCAATGAAAAGCGGCCAGCATGCCGATTTGAGCTTCTCATCATGAATAAACAATGGTTCAAACAAACAAACATTGTAGATTATAGAGGCAGGTATTCGTTTAACCTAACAGATGAACTTGGTTACGTTTGATGTCAGACCAGTTGCGCTTATCAAAAATGGTTGAACCATATGTGCAGAGCAGTGTACAATTTATGGCAGCGTGCATGTAATCATGTGCCATTAAATTGATAAAGCAGAGTTTGATATAAGTAGATGTGGCTGTACAATGCAGGTAAAGATATAAAGGTCCCATCGCCTTTTCCGGGCTATGGGGCTGTAATCCACTGTGTATCAGGCATGGAATTGAATCGGAAGGTGAAGCTCAACCTTCTCTTCCACCATATGCACCATTTTAGATTTTACCTCCCCAACCGAAGTCAGGTACTCCATTTACACCTGGGCGGAGTGAGGAAAGTTATGTTGAGTGCCTTTCCCAAGGACACAACTCTAGTCTGGAATGCCAAGAATCAAACCTTCAGAAGCCTTTCCACAAGATAAACAATGTTACAATGTAACTGGAAAACAGTACAACCCTAATTGTGAAAGTAACTTGAAAGTCTTCCTAAGACAAACAGAGGCCAATAATGGAGACTAGAGTAGACGACGATGACTGACCTTGTAACCTGCTCGGTACACAGAATTGCGTGCACTGGAACAGGAGAGGGTCGCCAATTAGCTAGCTAACAGAGACAAGCGAAATATTTTGGAAACACCACAGGAAAGAAAAAGTAACAACTTCGGTAGTTAAATCTTGATAAGTTCAAAGCTATGGCTTTGTGTCTGCTATGGTGTGGGACTCCGTACAAGAGAGAGTGTGTGCCTGGTGTGCCTTGTTATGTGAAAAGTGGGAGGTGAAGTGGAATGGGAATGGATGGATTTTTGGTGGAAGCTGTGAGGATCAAAGGATGGATTCTTCTAGTTGTGCTCTCCCAGGGACCATGGGGGAGAGCCTAACTGGCAGGCATGCAGAAAATGACTGGTGTGAACAGGTGGTATGGTCATCTTCCACTGGGACAGGTTGCTGAAGGAAGGGGGGCCAGTCATGGTTGTAGTTACAGGGCTCAAAATACTGGGTGCTTATGTACCTTAGTACAGGTAAAATTGGAGCTGTGCAGGTATTTCTAATGTCTACCTGCACCTAGCCTACACCAGTCCACGTACTGGGTTTACACACAAATGTAGGTGTATATGGATTTCCATTAGCTGTATTGACTGTTATCACCTATGAAGTGTACAAGAAACAATTTGTAGGTAAAATTTGTCTGGTGCAGGTAATTGTCAGTGTACCCTGGTTTCCAGAGTTTACCGCGCGGGCCGTCTGAGATCGTGCCCCGCAGCTAATCTCCCCTGGCGGGCCGGATACTGTAACGGGGGCTGTTGTTACTCTAGCGCGCCCACGATCTCAGACGGCCCGCGCGGTAAACTCTGGAAACCAGGGTATTGTCAGTGTTGCGTGCACTGGTGCAGGTAAGCAGAAAGAAGTATTTTGAGCCCTGTCTCTAGTTAGTAGGTTGTAGTACAAACCTTTCAATGCTTGTAGGCTGTATTATTGAAAGGCTGATCAATTTTAGGATGCTAAAGAAACGTGGGCCAGTCCTGTTTTTAGTACAATGCTTTCGACGCTTGTAGGCTATTGCAAGGGCGAGCAATTTTTACCAATGACTTCCCTGTGGGATTTTATCATCGTAAATTTTCAGGGAAAAAGTTTGAATCACGTTCACATACAAATGTACAGTAGTAGTAGGTGACTTTGAAAGAGACTTTGAATATTTCAGTGCTCTATTTAGCAGAGTCAACCTTGACTGATGGGTTGCATGCGACTTTTAGGCCACATGTATTCTCCCTTGGGTGGCACAAATACTGGATATCTCTCCCAGAGGTGACATAACAATGATGGTAGACCTACCATCTGTCCACACACAATTTATGTCAGTGCTAAATATTTTATAGCCCATGCTTGGAGGGGACTTCTTTGTTGAGGAAGTACCAGTACCTGTACTGCCAGGGTGACAGATGCAGAGAACCTTTTTTGTCTGTTCTGTATCATGTATATCACACCTGCATACTGCAACCAGTAAAGATACAGATAAGAAGTTTGGCTATGGGTCATTCCATTTTACAAATCTCTGGAGGAGGGAGGGAAAGGAAAGATTGTTCTTGTTTTTCTTAGATTCTAATCCCCTCTCCCCTGTAATTTTTAATGGGCCAGTCTCTAGAATAAATGGGCACAAGTGTAGAGGTGTGATAGGTTTTCCAGATGCTTTATGTTGGTGGAGCGATAGAATTAAGGTTGGACCAGAGCCTGGCTTTATTTTGGGAGAAAACCTACAGCAATTGGGGGGGTGTTAACATTGATAGGAACAGTTCTATTCAGACTGCAATAGTTAAATTGAGAGAGATTATTGTAAATCCTACTTTTATTGTCGTCCCACTTGTAGTAAGCTCTCATTCCCAATTATTCCATGACTCATTTGAAAAATTCATTGTCATATCCATCTTATTGCTCAATTGTGAATGTCGTTTTGTCATGAATTCATCCATTTTGCATTTTTATATCAAATTGTAATTTGTTTTCTTTACAAAATGGTCTGATTGTCATTTACCGCATATATAAAGTAGGCTACGCTGAAGGGTACATGTACGTTGGTGTGGGGTTGAACATGCAACAAGTTGGCCAGAAATATATAGGTCAGTGAAGGGGAATAAATGTTTGGTAAATGAGACAACAGCCGAAGTACGGAGCGTATTTCGGTTTACAGCCCATTCCAGCTGCAGGTGTTAATATGCATGTGTTCCCATGAAAGGTTGACGGAGTGCCCAAAGGTCTCGTACGGAGCCAGGCCAGCAGTAAAATGTGGCGACTTTATCACCGGAATAGAGATGAGCACATAAAAACGGCGTTTTAAGAGGAGTAATTTCACTTTACGGCTGGCTGAGCTACGCAGAGACATGTGATAAGCCTTAACTTGGTTTTCCTAGAAAAGTCATGAATAGCTATTCCCCAAGAGTGTAGCGATCTGCTCTGGAATATTTCGTCCTTTTGTATGCACGTGGGTACTGTACGTACATACTTAATCTTCAGTACTCCCTGGTAATCAAACGGTACCAGCGTCGTATTAGTTACCTGGGAAATTACAGTGCCAAAGGTTAATGGCAGACCAATAAAAATGAATGAAAGAAAGGTTTGTAAGAACTTTGTATACAGCTTTTTCATTTGCAGTGCTTCAGAGACGTAATCTCGTCACCAGGAAAAAATGTTTGTAAAACCTGCAAAAAGTTTCAAGTAGTAAAATGGAAAGGTCAAAGGACCAGTGTGTGTGTGGTGCTGGTAACTGTACCCTTCCAGATCGTTTGCAGTCGTTGTTTCCCATTAAAATGTTTTCATGACCAGCCATGTTGTGTGGCAGATAAGGAAGTATTTTAAGAACACAAGTACAGTGTGAAAGTTCACGAGGACTTGTGGGTGGCCTGCCAACTTTCACTTCCCCTTTGTAAAAGTTTTACTTTCTGTTGCTGGTAGTGGTAGTACTAGTAGCAGGGCTTGAAATATTTCCCTTTTCTGCAATATGTGAGTCTGCATTCTTTTAGTTACCTTTGCGAATTGCAAGTTGTTTATATTTTTTTCTGTTATCTCAATTTATTAGAAAAGGTGTAGGTACAGATGGTTATTTTGAGCCGTGTCAGGAAAATGTTGTCTGACTAAATGTTACAAGGCAGCGTTATGATGTTGTTTGTGTGTAAGTCATGGCCGTGCAGGCTGCTCCTGTTACAGCGGGGAGATTAGGAGCCTTCTGAGTGGTTTAATCTGCGGTTACTGTGGCTTTGGAGGGTTGTGTACACAGGGACGCAGCAGTAATGGGGGTCAGGGGGAGTACAACTGTGAAACACTTAATGTATGACAAGTCACATCTCCCCATTTACCCACCCCTCATGTCAAACATGGAGAACTCCTGTTTTCTGCACAGACTGGAGGTTTTATGATTCTGGCTCCCTTCTCTGTCCTACCAGTTGTTTTGGAGGAAAGGGCAGCTTAATGCAGTCTAATGGGAGAGCGGTGGAGTGTTTTGTGTGTCCGCGGCACAGATTGTGGCGTGTTCCTCTCCAGAAAACAGCACGGCACCAACGATTGGCCGGACACTCTCCACCGAGGATGCAGAGTAGCCAGTCGATAGCAGTTGCCATGGCAACTAGAAAATATTGGCGCAAAACAGCTCTTAGCACCTGTTGAGACCAGTGTGCCTGTGTGTGCATTCAGTGGTTTTCATCCAATTATGTTTGCCAAATCCATAACTGACCCCATCTGCATGTGTATTGTCCATTTACACATCATTAGGTCATTATAGAATTAGAGACACGCATCTACTTAAATTTCTTTCACTTAAATGGTTTGAGATTAAGACAGTGGGAAGAGAAAATGCCCCTAATCCGTAACTCTTAACACACATTCAAGGACCCAACTGACTTATTTATAGCTTCAATGTGCTGCTACAAGGAAAAGTTAACAACACTTTTACATATCACAAATCTCAAGGTAGTTCAGAGTTTGGGGCTGGGCCTTATGACCATAGACATGGACCTTTTTGGTGAACTTGACAAATCCGCTGCTGTGACCTTGAGTGGAGTCAGCTGCTGTTATTGGCAGTCTGACTGACCCCCGCTGACAAAGGAGGTCGTTCCTGTTAGAACACCTGTTGTGGGCATGCCTTTGTGCAGAGCTGAGGCATAAAGGCCGTGGAGAAAGGGCAGCAACACAAAACAACTCTGCCATGTTTCCTCCATCCTTCAGGAGCAGTCTGACAGCTACTTAGTGCAAACATTAGGATTCCCTGAACCCAAAAGATGCCTTGGAAGCTAAAGTGGATTTTAAAGGCTATCCTGCCTTGGTTTGGGCAGCTACAAAATCAATGGAATGCATCTTACACATGCATGTACCATATCACTTACCGCCATCTATTCATACATGGTGTTCTTACCTTTTGATGATAAAACAGTTCGACTTTGAAACAGTTTTTGAAAGCTTTGGAAAGTACAAAATGATCATCTGGCCATGACAGGATACTTGAAAACAAATTACACGCACTTGAAATTTGAACGGCATATTTGCAGCCATAATGGCACTAGAAAAGTAATTTGAGAAGCGAAAGACCTCAAACAAAATTACTTTTTGAAACTTGTTACAAATCCATTTTGGGAAGAGGGTGTTGGGTCAGACGAAAAATGTTTTACGGCTCCAGAATTCTGAACAGTGTGTCTGGCATTGTTCCTATGTAGACTCTGTGCCAAGATCTAGAATAGTTTACCACCCTGGGCCTGGGGTTAGGATTTCAGCCTAAGCAGAGCTGAAGCCACGTGCAGATATGCCATTACCGCTTAGGGTCTGCAAATCTGTTCCCAAAAGTGCAGTCATATAAGTAGTGTTTGCTTAGTAGGGACATTTCACTGTTTGTGGGATGAGAAGACAGAAGGCAACACTGCAACAATGTTGTTGGTCTCTGAAAGGTGTTTTGGGAAGAGTAGTTAGGCAAGTTTCCACTGTTTGGTATATTATTCATAATTGCTCAAAAGTGGTTGCGGGTAATTTTATTTAAGTCTGGTGTGCTTGTACAAATTACTACTACAGTGTTTGGTAAAGTCTTTGCGATTCAGTCATAATATTTGGTCTTTTACAGTGTCACTCTTTGACCTGTAGGTCTTTTCCAGAGGAGTACTATGCTCATTTGAGACTGCACCACTGAAGAAGCCACACCTGCCAAACTGCTCTATGTGATAGTCTGAATAGAAGTTCTATAAATGGGAACTATGCAACTGCAGTGCAAAAGATGTTGGTTAGCTCGAGGACTAATCCGCTGCACATAATCTACTTCGGAGCAATTCTACTTGTGATCAAAATAGATGTTAGAAAACTATAGGTTGATAGGAAGACTATAGGTTGATAGGGAGGGAATTAATTGGTTCATTCTATCATTGGTATTGTTCTGTAGTGTTAGGACCCTTGCCCTTTCTCATGGTTCCCAGCAGTGTTTCCAGACAGGGAGGGACATCCCAGTCTGCTGGCACACAGCCAGGCCACCAGATTCACAGCCTGGAGTTGGAGCTACAGACTAAGGGGCTCTACAAATCACTTCTGTCATAAACCCTGCACCTGTGTGAGGAAAGATGCATGTAAATTTGCTACTAGTAACCTCTGGGTATGGAGGTATTGTTTTTGGTGTGTTTGTGTGTATGTGTGTTTGCATTTTTGTAGGTACCTGTATTTGAATGCAGTAGGGTTACAAGAAGGAGGAAAGATTTTGTAACCACAGATTGACAGGAAGGTCCGTTGTAGGACATCAGTTCATCTTTTAGTCACAAAAACTCGAGATACTTTCCGGAGGTTTGAAATCTCTGATTTTTTTGGGTGTTTGTATGTCATTATGTACAATGTATGTGTGTGATTACATATTACACAAAATTCTTGGCTCCCATTATGCACTGTGGTAAATTCAACTAACCTTTGGTTATTCTTTTTATTGAATTAGAACAGCTGATTAGACCTCATAGAACAAGGCATGCAGACTCCCTTTGGTGTATGTTTGGCCATAACAGCCTGCTAAGGGTAGTGGTCAACATGCTTTCAACATATTTGTCTCTCGCCCATATATGCAGCATTCGTGTGTGCCTTTAATTGTTAAAAATCATTCTATATGTCAAACCCCGGAACAGTTCATTTCATCATAATTGCTGAAGCAGTATAAAATGTTAGCCTTGTAGTCAAAGGCTCAGTCTGCCTACCAAAAAAATATTGTTGTGCTATATGGGAAAGTTGACCTGGTGTTGCCCTATATGGAAAAGATGACCCCAGGTCACTAGGCATGCTAGGTGTTGTCTGGAATCTCATTCATGATTGGCTCCAGGCCCATCAATGAATAGTGAGCTGCAGCTAGAGGGTAGTCCCACATTCTGTGTCAGATGATTACTGTGTTTGCTTGTATAGTGGTGGTACCATCTTCTTGGGCTGTCTTCAAATTCTAACTGGCAAACTTCCCAGCAAAGGGCAAAAACCATGTTTATGAAAATGAAAATAAAAAACTGATATGAAAGATGTGTTTACCGGTATCTCGGAACAGAGATGATTCTTGAATGTTATATTTGAGCAGTACAATATGTCAAAATGAAGACACAAATCTTCTCTAGATGTGGGGTTGTCAAACATATTTGCTTGGGCTCCAGGCCTCCCCAGTAATTACCCCTCTGAAGGGCTGTGCCGACCAACAAGTGATGTTTTTCCAGGAGACCTAAAGTCTGGGCTTTCCACTCCTTCTTTTGTCCCCAATCAAGACGTTCTCCCCTAATCCCAGAGACATGTGATCTGCCTTGAGAAACCCTTACTTTACCCTCCGCAGGAGTGGCGGAACACTCTGCCCTAGTCCTTTCACCAGCCTGAATACACATTTTATCTGCCTAGCCAACAATTACCCTAACCCCAGCTACAGGCTAAACAACTCCACTCTATTCATCCTGAATCTAAATACATGTCTGCGATTGAAGAATTTAGTGCAACAACCTCTCTGAAGACTGTTGTCGCACAATATCCCTGGTACGTGTTCTCTTTGAAGGGATAGCAAGGATTGTGTGCGTGGGCTTTGCTGTAAAACTGGTGAAACAAATTACTGGATTCATGACTATTGGAGATGCAATTCTCTCTGGAAGGTTGTTTGTCAGAACTGAGCTGTCCTGATATCTCTATACTACATTAGCAACATCAAAGCACTTTTCTCAGGGGTGTTCTTTGTGTTGAACATGGGTAGATTGTAGGGGTGCTTTGTTGTGGCAAAGCATGAGGGTAAAATCTGACATCATGTCTAGGACAGGAGACAATCATGTTGACACAGAATTGCTTGTAGATCCAGGAACTCTGCATGTTTAACTCCCTTGAAAGACACAATGTTGTTGTCCTTTCTTAGAATATAATTACTTGTTTGCAAATATCGTTAGCCATCAGGAAATTGCCCGAAAAGTCACAAACATGAGAATCTGATGTTTACGGCGTAAATAGAAACAGTTACAATTTATCACTAACAGTAACAGAAAAGCTAGTGCTTTGGAGTATGCCACTATGCCAGCAAAAACAAATAAACAAAGAAAACAAAAACAATTATAGCATGTCTATAATTACTGTGGTGTGACAGATGAGTCTTGTGGGTGTGGTGTCAGGGTACCAGCTCCACTTCCTACCTCCCTCAGCAGTTTCATTTTTCAAGAAGATGTAGTATTTGCCCAAAGCTGTTCTCCAATGATGATGTACATTCTATTGAATGTGGAGGGTTTGAAGAACGCAACATTCCAACAAGACTTTCACTATGTATACTGTACTATGTTTTATATCATACCCGGGTGGCGATACAGTGCTCCCGGCCGTGTTTTATCCACCCGTACAACACGGGTGTATAAACCGGGCTTCCATAGAACAATTCGAACGCGTTTCGCCCCAACCGTGTGCGCCGCTTTCGAAAATTCGAATACAGGATGGACGTTGGAATGGATGTTGTAGCAGTTTTTTTGTTTAGGGACACCAAATTTTCGCTCATTTCGCCTTGAAAGACGTGTTTTCTAAGGTGGGTATGATATAAATAGCATACATGTACAACACAGTGTATTCCATATTGCCCGAGGTATCAGCCCGACCGCGACAGTCATAAAAATATTGCACCAGCGACATTCCCCTGACTTCATCTACGTTGCAGTAAGGATGCGGAACCAGGGTTGCAGTGAGGGGGAGGCAGTCAGGCCTACAGCACCCATAAAGGGCAGAGAAACTCCTCTAGTGACCTAGCATTGATTTCCAGCCATGAAAAGTGCTGGGCTGACAGGTGCAGCAGTAGTCACACCTGACATCACAGGATGAATGTGACCCCCCTGGGTAGTGGAATGGAAAATGTTCAGCATCCCTCAGGTCTTCAACTTGACATTTCATTTCCTATTTGACTTTTATTGGCAGCGCCTGGATAGTGTGATGTTTTATGCAGTAACTGGCCAGCTTGCACTAATGCATTGCCTCCCGCCGTTTTATCTGGCTCCAATGCCAAGGCCGGCATAAAACACAGTTGGTTATACATATAGTTATGTCAGCATTTTAGTTGGGCGTATCAATTTGGAAACTTTGAAATAAAAGATAATAGTATCTAGAAAAATGTGTCTACTAAAATTTGACCTCCACTTGAATATGATATGTACTTAACATTGGAAAAGGTGATATCAATGTACTTAATTTGAAAACCTGATTATTTTGTCTGTTGGAAGATTCAAGGAAGATGTGGCTTGAGCTAGTCTGGTGATTCCATACTGGATGTATCAGATTTTCAGATTTCACAACATGACTTCGAACACGTGAGGCATCATACAGGGGAGGGGGGCAGGATAAAACAAAAGTTTGGGTAAAAATACTAAAAAGATCAATCTAAAAACTATCCCTGACGGTTGCTGTAGTGACCATGTTAAAGGAAGAGTATGTGTGACCCGATGTACTTGGCCACAAATTCTTGGGGACAGGCTCGCGTCTTTTCTCTCGAACGACGTGTGACCAAAATGAGGCATGCATGATCCTCTCACCCTACATCTGCTTGAAGGTTAGCTGTTTCCCCAGTCCGTCCCCTGTGGCTGCCCCCAGGGACATGTAGATTACATGGTCGGCAGGACATGAAAGTGACCTGCTCCTCACCCCACCCTCCTGTCTCCACCCTGCTGGGCAGAGGGAACCACCAGCCCTGGTCTGTCTACTAGGGGTCTTCCATGATCCCATTTTCCTAGGAATAATTCCGGGTCAGTGTTCTCCAAGTCAGTGTATGAATAAAGCTCACATTTAGTACATAAACAAACAGGTTTGACCTTAAAAGAAAATGTTATAATGTTATGAGTATTCTAATTTCATATAGCTTTCCTAATTCTCTTTGACCTGGTTACCAAATGTAATTTCAGGATCCCATCTCCCACCCCCACCCCATTACGAGAGTATACGCTGCCAAAATGCTCCTGTTCAGAAAGATCTCCTTGGCTTGTTTTTACGCAGAAGTTTTCTACTTAAAGTTCCAAGTGCTTGTTCAACCATCAGATTTGAGGACTCCTGTATTTTTTTCCATCCCCAGTAGGGAGTTGTTTGTCTACGCTGTAATAGCTGCAAATTTGTGTAAGACGATCTGGCGCCTTCTGCAGGGTGTAATTGGCAAGAAGGAGCGAGTGAAGTGTGCTTTGCCCAACCCACAATGGAACGGAAATTGTCCGATTTGTTACAGCTCCCAACACAATGTAGCAAATGCGGCAACAGAGGACGGCAAATGTCAACCTGCATACATGTAACACAAGTTGAACCCCTTCCTTGCTCTTGAGTTATTGTAGGCTGGCAGATGTTAGTACACACATTTGGAATGTTTATGTTGGCCACTGTTATGCAGTACCCAAGTGATCCAGTGCTACTTTAGGTTGTGGCGAACATAATTGGGTTTTGGCGTACATAACTTTCTGCATGGTAGATCGGGCTGCCCAGTACTTCCTTTTTTTAAGTTATTTGAAAAATGTTTAGAAGTTAATGTTATGGATTAGCAACTAAGATAGAATCGGCAAAGAGTGTCCAGGATGTATGTGTTACATTAAGAATCACAGCCTTTGAATGAACATGTGAAATGCTGCGTTCTAGTACAGTACCTCCACGTACTTCACTACCTGCATGCGTGTTCAAAGGACAAGACCATGTGACTCGATATACTTTAGAACCCGCGCTTCAGAAATCCAGGAGAGGTCTTCACATTTTAGAAGAGATTCAGTAAAACTATAAAAGACATCTCTTCCCAGGATTCGACAATCACTGGGAACTGAAGCATGTTCGTGTGAGGAGTGAAATGGTACTTTTGAAGTGGTTGTTTTTGTTCGGTTGCTAACCCCTGGTGCATGACATCTGTTACAAGGGGGTCATGTGACTTCTGGAGAGGGATTTTCCCTCAGCTCTTCTCTGGAAATTCTCTGCCGTCACTCATAAAACAAAAAAGCAGGATAAAAAAAGACCCTTTTGAAAGAGATTTGTATAAAGCACATCGTCCTTGTTCATTATGTATTCCGACAAAGGTGGTTGTTAGGGTGTAAATTTGTAGCGTCCATATTTCACCCTTCTCCATGGCTTCTTGACTACTCCACTGGTAACAACAAAGCCGATATTTCCTGAATAGATTGATGAATGGCAAGGTTAGCCACCTCTCTCTGCCCTCTTAACTTGTGTACAGCAGAACAGGGACAATATCTCCTATAATTGATTGGGTAGAACACTGCTGTTTTCCTGTATTGAGCGCCACGTGCAAGCGTTCTCACGTGGACATATGTCTTCAACATATGCTTCACATGCCAGTCTCAGAATAGTGTTGCTTGCCGTTACAGTGTATTAAAAATCTATCCTTTTGTTGCTATATTAAAAATTGAATGGTAGCTGATGTTTCTAAGATAGTTTCCAGTGTTCGAAATACTTTTTTGAACCAGGTAGCACAGTGTGCACCTTTAAGTTCAGCGGTACATATTTTTCAGGTTGCGCGGTGCGCTACCTGAGTCAGGGAGCAACTAGCGCACAAGAAAATCAGGTTGCAATTGCTAGTATGCTAGTGGGTATTTCGAAAACTGATTTCCCTTTTATGCAGTATGATTTTTGGCTGACTGTGATTGATGAATTGATGAAAATTTTCTCACGTTTGTAAGTGATGCGACCATAACTAATTTTATCATCAATCAGTTCAAAATGCAGAATTTGGATGAAAGATCCTTTGTTCCGTTCCAAGGTCATAATTCTGTCTCACACCTGTATGCTAATAAGGTGACTTATCCACGATCACTGAAGTGAGCAGTACAGGTAATAATGAAAAACCTTTTGTACAGCAAAGGCATCAATTTTTTGTCCTCGTTGTCAGTTTTACTACCCATTACAACTAAGTGGAATCATTACACTTGGAATATTAATTCAAAGTAGACTTGTTACATGTAGTAGAATTACCATGGTAAAAAGAGTAAGGGGCAGCACCTGGCCTGAACAATTGGGCAGGTATTCCGGCAGAATTATTACAGATATTTTTTCTATTCTTAATCTTTCGACAAGGTTTCCTGTCATTATGGAATCTCAAAAATCCTCACAAGGATTATCAAAGCGTCAACTGTGACATGAGCAGAATGATATCTAGTGACCCAGTTGTTTAATGAGCCCAGTGCATGACAGACTGCTTTCCAATATGGTATTTTTCATAAGCACAGTATGACTATGAGTGGTATGTAGCCTTCACTGAGTCTTTTATCACTGCTGTGAAATTCCACGTACAGACTAACAATTCTAATAACTTCATTCTCAGACACAAAGAGCAAGATGCATGTTTGTTTTAAATGAATTTACATGTATTTTCTCAACAGAACAGTTAGTGAACATTATTATGATTTTTAGCAGTATATTCAAAGTTGTAATCATTTCAACACTGTTCTAATGTTGCTGCTTTAGTAAAACCAATGGCAATAGATGCAGTCCTTTCCTCATGAGGTAGTATTGGCTAGATCTTGAGATACTTACTTAAAGACTATCTTATCAACATCTTCTTTCAAGATGGCTGAGTTAATCACCATCTAAATAGGCAGCCTAACAGATGTCTTCTATTATAACATTTACGTAAAGCTTTACACAACAGTTCCTATCTCCGCCTGTGTACCTTACTAATCCCTCTGCCCTTTCCACAAAAGTAAGAAACACTCCCAGTGCACTGGACTGGAAGGAACTAGGACAGGACAGATCAGTGAAGAATGGAGTGTCCGTATCTTTTTTCCATCATCTTCGTTTGGTGCAAGCTTGTCCGTTTCCACCTGGAAGTATTAACGACATCAATCAGTTCTATCTATTGATCAGATTAATCAATTGCACAATGAACGAATCTGTCAGTGATCTCTATTGAATTGTAAGACTTACTTTCCATATCAGGTTATATTTGCATTAATATGCCTCCCAAAACTAGTGAATGTTCATCTGTGTCCAAGTTATTTGGAGGGGAAAGGGCGCAGAAGTTTCTGGAAGTTTACGCCAGTCCTGCCAACTAGTCCGGACTTCTAAAGATTGTTTGCCACGGAAACAGTAAATCACATTCCCCGGTATATTGGAAACCGCTTAAGTGGAAAGAGAAGATCAATCCGCCGAGGCGCCTGGGCCACACCTGGGACCTGTCCTGGCCAGGTGTCCGACATGTCTTGCAGAACTGCAGCAGTGAAGCCAAGTGGACAAATACACAGATGTTCATCAGTAGTTAGCACATCTCTTTACATGTCATTGGAGCCCGGTCTTTATTGTATTTCATGCATTTTTCCTGACCTGATAGTGTGAAACATTATTTGATCTGCAGACTAAAATTTCATGAAATGCCTGGTGGTTTCACACAATTTTATTTCATTGACATATAACAATGCAGTCTACTCATTAAAATTGAAAGGATAATAGATGTATTATTAGCAGACATTGTGGCTAGATCTCTGCATTAGATAGATAGTTAATTATTCATAAAAGTCCAACAATCATTCTCTGACTTTGCAGTATTTTTAGTCTGACAAACTTGATATGGTTACTAAGAACAACTGATTTGCTCTGTTGCGGAGTTGTCAGGAAAATTGCAATGCCTCCAATATACACGTGTTCAATTGTTAGAGAATCGGGTTCAGAGATTGCGTTACGGTAAAGTTAATAATGTGCCAGCAGCTTAATATATGGCGAAGGTAGTGATCAAAACTGATATCCAATAATTGTATTGCCTCGTGATATACGACCCTGTTTCTCAGCTCACTTTACAGTGGCAATTTTCATTCTTCCGTAGCTGTAATAAATGTGGATGTTTAGCCATTGACAGATCTTACTATACAATATGGGGATTAATGGTACAACGGATGTATGTGCATGCTACACTATATGTGCTGGTAGATTCTTACTCGGTATGTAACACAAAGAATTGACAAATGGTACCTTCTAGTTTTAATTTAGATAGGCTCCATGTTGAAATTAAGTACAGGTAAATTGTAGGTGTGTCCTAGGGTTTAATAAAGTATACAGTTACATTACCTACAAAGGCCAAGATGAGAACTATTTGAATTTTAGAAGAATATAGGTTGTACAATAATGAATAAACTATATTCTACATTCATATCCCTGATAAAACTAAGAAAAATGAGAAGAAAAGGTGATTGTTTTTGGTTTGCCAAAGTAATATACTATACAGTACTGTTACCTTCATTTAGTTATTAGAAGTATAGCATGATGCCATCCAAGTATATTGATTTCTGAAACTGGTGAGAAATCCAAGCATCTAGGATTCTGCCACCTACCTGAGACTGAAGGCTTTATTGATACTCATTGTTTTATTTGCAAGGTGATCAAAGGATTGTTGCCATAGTAACAGCAGGTGTGGGGAGGAAGAAAACTGCACCTGGAACCCTATTGTTTTCCATTGTACCTCCTTAAGCTGCAGTTCGTGTAGCTGACAATCGATAGGTCTTGGGAATAAATAGTTCTCTCTTACACAGTTCAGTTCACCTGACAACTTGACAAATGTGAGCAGTGGTTTGGAGTGGATGAGAAATAATCAGGTAGCTGGGTAGAGGCAAAAATACCTCACAAACAGTACGCATTTAAGTATTCTGAGTCCTTGAGATGTTTTTGACAAACAAAAAGTTGGTACATGTATACATATTTGCTGATGCAACTGTTGTACATGTATAATTAGTGGCAAATACACAAAGTGCAGATTATAATACTGGTAGGTCGTTGCCCCTAAAGTTAGGCATTGTTTACATACTTAACGTGACCCCTCAGTTGCGGAAGTTGAAGTAAAACAAAGGAAGAGGTTGAAAAGGATAGGTCCTCATCCCCATGGCCAGTATCCTGGAGAGGCTTAACCTCCGGTACCCTCCACACCACAACTCAACCTCAAATAACCCCAGGTCCTCTTCAACTGAACACAGCTGTAGTCAGGTGATGTCATCATCAATCCATCAGCTATTCTTCCTTAACAATAGGATCTTTCATTGGCTATCGTTTTTTCATCCTGAAGGATTAGGATTGGTAGATATTATAGGGGAACTGCCTCACATTTTATTCATCCCAAATACTGTACACTCTGACTTTCTCATGTCTGAAGACACAGGAGCCCCTAAGTCTAAGTCTAGGTCTAAGTCATTACTTTTCAAGTGGCATATTTTCAATCTCTCTTACATTTATTCCTCCTCTTATTCCTCCCATCACTGTACAGCATGATGGTTTCCGTGCATATCTATGTCCCAGTCGTTGCCAGGCTTGTATTATACCACAGTAGTTACGTTAAGTTCCCTCAGACTGTAACGAATGTGCCTCCCTCGCGAAACTGACACGTTCACGGCCCCATTTTGTATGTATGGACTTAACCTTTCGGGAGGCGTGTGGCTGCAATATTTCTCCACCCGCAGGAAATAGGATGCATTCCTCATGCAACGGTAACAGTCTGTCACTTTTCCGCCTGACCTTTCTGCTGACTAGAGTTCCACCTATGGTGGGATTACAAGATGACAAACTCGCGACATGCTACACCAGCACTCATCGTAACATATTTATTCCCAAAACGTACCGGAATAAGTTAGACAAGGATGAAGGAGAAACTCTTCATTTCCATAGGGTATATTTTCCTAACTACCATCCAGACTGTATGGCGAATGATAGTAATGTCTGTCTTAGTATATGTAACAAACCTACCATGCTGAGAAGGAAGGTCGCATTGATGTCTTTGGGTAGAAGAAAAGATTACAGCTTCTGTATGATATTGATTGGTTACCTGTACAGCTGTAGTAGTGAAGTAAAGTGGATCCATAAAAGACATGGTTTCCCCACATCTTCGGTGGTATGTATGTACTTGAACTTCAAAATAAAATATTATCTGAAGCGTCAATTTTTCTCCTCCAGTGAGTTGATTGTAGAGCTTTGCTATGCTCAGGTGCACTTTTCCTTCTTAAGTCTTAAATTCATTCCCTTACCCTCCGGCATCAAGTGGTGCCAAGTGAGAAATTTGTATTACATACATGTATTCATATTGCATGTTAACTGTGGGAAGATTTGATATGACAGCAACTTTAGCACAGGCACCACAGCAACTTCCAAGATAAACTGAGGCATCATTTTCCCCGTGAGAGTTGGGTGTAAGATCACTTGGATAGCAGCAGAAAGCTGCTACATATATCAGGATGCTGTATGAAGGTGACATTACCCATTGGGAGTGATAGTTCCAGGATAAAACACCATCCCACCAGCAATATCATTCATCACCATCTACCCACAGACACCACGTCGCCATCAATATTCCCCACAGATTGATAGATGATCCTGCTTACCCCTGTTTTTCAAGTGGTATCAACCGTAAAGATGTGTTTTAGCCCATACTGGAATAGTCCATTAAGTTATTGGGGGGCAATGATTATATTACTCATGGGAAGTGAGTGGGAAGCTGAGCTAAGTGCATCTGGGATTTTTGGTGGAATAAGGGTGCATGTTGGGAGATCCTTTCATTTCCAATTCGGTATCCTTAACAAAGTGAAATTCTGATAGAATGATATATTGATATATTGTTTACAGTTTACTGCAGATTTTGAAAAAGAGTTATTTTTTCATGGACTAAATGGCAATGAATGGTGCAGGTAAAATCTGTCTAGTGCAGGTAATTTTCAATCATACACGCACCAGTGTAGTTATGTAGGAAAAAAAGTATTTGTATCCCAGGAAAGTGTTACTGAGTACCACTCAGTAAATGGGACAGAACCCACAGTGGGAGAAACCTGGTGATTTTTCACCATTTGCTCTGTCAATATCCCAGATGCATGCTGGTTTAATTGGCCAAGGAAATGAAAATGTGAAGAAGTCATCAATCTGATACAAGCTATTCTAAAGGATTAGTCAAATACCCAATATCAGTCAGTGTGATTCGCCAAGGAGTAGGTAAAGGTAAAGGTAGTCCCATAGCCTTTTTGAGGCCGTAGGGGCAGTGGGTCTGGGGCACGGTATTGGAAGGCAGACCCCATCCCTCTCCTTTTTTTTGCCACCAAAACTGCAGAAGCTTTTTACACATCTATCATGCAATCCAAGTACACTGTCCTTCAACTTTAATTGAACCGCTCAATTATGAATAGCCCCTGCTGTCTTTTCTTTAAAATATATGAATGATATATCCCGAAGCACACTTTTAGCATGTTTTGCCCTATACTGTTCCATACAAGTTATCTTACAGGTATTTGGTCACCCAGGAGAATACACTCTGATTGAAAGTGTGATTTATCTACTTCATACTATTTTATATCCCCTAAGAGCAGAAGTTGCTGGGTATCAGGTGGTGTAATATCACTCAGTTCATTTCATGCACTATTGTTGGATTCATGTAGTTCCCATTGCTGTGGTGGCGCCGGGAAACTTTGTAGGCATCCATATAATCAGATAGAGGAGAAACTACAAGGAGAAGTAACAAAAAGATAGCCCTGGGAGCATTTTTTTATGAACTTATAGTACTGAGAATACTGATAGCACTTATAATCAATCTTGTGTGATGGCAGTGAGTACATGAAAGTTGTCATATTCTACATGGTGAACTCTGGTAAATAAGCAAGAACAGGCGAGGTTACAACAGATACTTTGAAGTTCTCTGGCTCAACTGTGTCTCATCAGTCAGTCATTTGAAAGCCTACGGTGCAATGACTGCTGGCTCTAAATATGAAAGAATTTCCTCAAGTCCCTGTCGCACATTGAGAACCTTCCCCCAACACCAACAGACCAAGGTTGGCTGAAGTTCGGGAGCACTCTGGCCAGATTTAGGCTACGCCTACCTTTCTGTATGAATCGAGTTTGAGTTAAATTTGAGTCAAATTTGATTGCCAACCAGAGACCCTTGGTGATAATGACACCTCATTTTTAGAGATAGTAACATCACCCCATAAGCATATAAGTCCAGGATGCACCAGTACCTACTGCTTTTATAAGCCATGATGTTTGCTGCAGCAGCTCGAGCTACATGTACTTGTATAAGTGCCTGCTCGATCAACAGAAATGGGCATCCCATAGCGGTGTCCATCTAATGAAAGAAGAACCAGCCATTAGACATCAACCAGGACTAATCAGGCTCGTCTGATAAGCTGCATTGATTTCAGTGTCAGCGACCGGACAACCGTTCTAACTCTGGCAGTCAGACTGCCAACTAGTTCTCAAGATAGTTGGCTCAGGGCAACTGAAAAATGACTTGTACTCTGGTGAAAATGGGAATGTTTTGTCATACAGTCCCAAATGCTTTCCCTATCAATTCATATTGATCTGTGTAGTGCAGCGGAGTAAGGGTGTATGTGACTTCCTTTCAGATCAGGTATTGCTTAATTACATGTATATCCTGTGCAGGGGTCGAAATAGATTTTAGAGCCAACTTGCACTGGTGCAGATGAAAAAAAAAATACTTGCACCAGAAGAAAAATAGTTGCACCCCCCAAAAATACAACGAACACAACCAAAAGTACATGTAGTAACTTTAATAAAAACTTCATGGATTCTGGTTTTGTTCCCTTTCCAGTTCTTTATTGGGTATTTCTACAGGTAGCAGTGGTCGAAATACATTTTTTCAGTGCTCTGCAATATTGCAGAAGAGTCAAAATTTCGCTACTTTCCTAAATTGAAAACTATTGAATCCGGAGCCTATTTTTTCCTTCTGCAAAATTGCAGATTGTATGATTTTTTCTTCTGCAATCTTGAAAATCTATCTGCAAATTGCAGACTGCAGACGGGTATTTCGAACACTGAGGTAGTAACAGCAGATAAAGCAAATTTGCACCGCGGTGCATACCGGCAAAAAATTAGTTGCACGACACCAAATTTACTTGCACCAAGTTGCACACAGAGGGGTATTTCGACCCCTGCTGTGGGTGTAGTATACATCTTTTGTGGTAGTTCAAACATATTTTTTAATTTATTCATATTGGTAATTGACAGTTACTTTATAGCATTACAATGATACAAATAGTTATTGCTTGCATTGTAAAAAACAACAACAGACATGTGGCTTAGTGTTGGAGGTGGTAAAATACACAACATTAGTTGCCAGTATTAAAAGTTAACTGTCACATGGTCTGACTTTCAAACAATTTCTGGATACAAGTTTTTGCAAGAGATTGATGAACAAAATTATCAGTATCAATAATTAATGAAATAATTGCTCCTTTTGTACATGTTCAGTCACTTTATGTATATCTTGGCCACTTAGTAACCGTGACAATTTTACATTGCAAATGCTGTATTTGATTTATTTTGTTTTCTTTTCTTATATATCCCAAGTTGTCTGATCTATTCTGCCTCGGGGTTGTTTCTAGGGAGGATGCCTTCCCTTATTTATCACACTGGTCCTGAGATGAAATAGTTTACTCATTGTAACAACAACGGGGATGTAAAGGCAGATGGTCGATAGTGTAGATCCCAAGTGACATTTCCCTGGAAAATTACAGCAGCAGATGCAGTAATCTTTGTATTGGGCTGAACAAATCTGTTAGATCAAGAGATTTTCGGGGAAATCCTGGCTTGCAGATCCCATTTCATGCTTGAGCTGGACTGTATTGATTGTGAATTTGGGTGGCGCCACTTGGATACATGCATTTATTCACTTCTGGGTTGCTTTGATACAGCAAATCTATCTATGATCACGTACACTGTGCCAGCTTGTTGTGGTACCTAAAACCAAATATGAAATCGTGACATCCTTACAAGGAAGAAGATCAAGATCAAGAAAGGAGACTCCCTTACGTCTGTAATAGAAACACACAAACATCCATGAGTCAAAATTTCACTGTAGTTGGAACAGAAGTTGTTGACTTAATGTTCTAGCTGAAATGTTTGTGTTTCAGATGAAAATTGTCTCTATAATTTGATGATTATCGCAGTTGTAACAATATTACTACTGGCACAACAGATTTATAGGTTAATTGCATTGATGATGTAAAATCAGGATTGTCTTGTGTTTGCATGACAAAATTTCATAAGCTCTAATGTAATTGTTGTATGATAGATTGGGTCTGAACTCAAGTCACTCTTTTTCAAAGTTAAGGCTGAACTTGAAGTAAATATGAAATTCAAAAAAATTGAACATGAGAGGAGGCAGTTTGTTTAGTTATAAAAAGTCTGTCCCCAGAAATTTTTTAACAAAATGGCACCACACATTCATAATCATATTTGTATCATATTAGTTTATGTGTAACGAAAATGTATTCTTTTTAGCCTCCATACACTCTACTACTCCATACTAGTATAGCGCACAAAACCGTCTGCGTGACATGCCTCATCTTGTAGTCATCTACCAGAGAGCAGACGTCCCAAACTGCAGAAAGTCTGTTTGCCTTCTGCTAGTGGCATGACCTACGTGTCTGTGTGAGGAAACCATCCTGATGAACCGCAGATTTTGACCTGACTTTTGGGGTGTCCTAGTAACTACCGTATCCACCATTGTTACATGCCAGGGTAAACACGCTAGTGCAACGTTAGACCATGATGTGTGTGCCAACTTCCCCCCACCACATCTGTTGAACAACCCTGGAGCACACAGGGCAACACTTGGCCCAGACCCTATCTCCATAACAATAGGGAAGCTGGTGTACACACAGTACCAAAGATAAAGCTGGGTCCAGAATTTGGAACCTTGTTTTCCAAATCTTCAGTAAGCTTCATGTGATCTTGTAACATTTGTGCAGCTGCCGTGTGGAGATAACAGTGTTATATGAAGGTGGTTGTTATGGTATAACTGCTGCGCCCTTTTCTTCTGTTAGGTACGGACAGATGGAGGTCCCTGTAAACTTGACATTGGAAAGGGCAGCACTGAAATATACACCAGGTCAACCCTGTTGTAATCATGACCTTTTCTAACTGTAGTTTTTCAGGGAAAATTATCCGCCCAAAACATCACATACAGTTGTTTTTCTCCACTTGGATATGTATATGGTGCCCTGTCAAGTGCATGTAGTCCTGCATACAAAACTTAAAAAGGAGCAATTATTGTTATGTAAAGATACTTCCCAAACTTGCAAATATGAAGTGACATTATTAATTAGATGTTCATATGTTCTTTACTAAAGACTATGTATATCAGTAGCACAGAATATTGAGCCTTCCTTGTTCTGTTCCTATATAATGTACACGTAAACCTCTGTGAAAAATTAGTCCAACAGAAACATACTTTGTCTCCGAGATTTCCCCACAGAACCATCATCATGTCTGTAATTTTCCCCCGTTCTAATGGCCGCAGAGTGCTCTTCCTTAACTGCAGCCAATAAAACATCCTTGTTCAGAAAACAACATAAAAAGCTGTAATCTGCTGTAACATGTGCAGGCAAGAGTGATCTGCCCTTCTTTTGTGTGCCAGAACCATCTGTTCATGTTTACTTGAAGAAGAAGGATAATAGCATCCCAGTGGCAGAGATACGCACTAGAATGGATTACCTTGATAAGGAAACCCTGCAGGGGCAATGAGATGAAAGAAATACAAGATTGTTTGTTGAAGTAGTAGGGTACGTGCTCTTGGTCCATGGTTTGAAGGAGGAAGATGGAAAAGGAAAGAAGTTGTGAATTATGATTATGCAGTATGTGAGATTTGGGGATAAAAGGTTGTAAGAGGGGTCAAATCTAGATGTGTTCAGGTGTTGTCAGCTGACAGCCGTTCTGAGTGCGGATGTGAAATCAAGAATTTGCGGAATGGATGGATGGAGGTTGTTCTGGTCTTGAACATGACATTGTGATTGATGCTGGCTCAAACTTTGTTTCAGTCGAAGAAAAATGCTGGTATATCAACCACTTAAAAAGTTACTGCACTGTGTAAAATCTTCCCTTTTTAAGCTCTCCATGAACAGTTGTGTGAGTAAAACATCTTCTGGCTTGTCACACAACCGCCTTACCTACCTAGCTCAGTGCCTAGAAGTGTTCGACTCTTGGCTTTACATTGAGCAACATCGTTTAAAAAAAAACAGCACGCTGACGTAACTGTCTTTTTCCTTGCAGGAACGAAGCCTCCGCGGACCAGCCCCTCCCCTTCCATCCGCCGGACGTCCTCCCTGGACACCATCGCTGTAGGGTCCTACCTGAAGGGAATCTGGCCTCATGACATCCCCCACCACTACATGTACGGGCCGCAGATGGTCAACAAGGCTACACAGGTCAGTACAGGAACTGTAACCATGGTAACCATCACCGTGGCAACTCCCTTAGCAACCCCACTGCTGTACTCCAGAGGATAATGCATGTATCTATTAATGTCAGTTGTCCCAGTCTATTATCAAGAAATGCTAACAGTATGTTACATGGGCAATTCAGACAGCACAGCTGGTTTTGGGTGCCCTGAATAAATCATTGGTGCAACTACTTCCTGTCCTTGTTGACAGTCTGGATGTACAAATTGCATGATTTTAAGTATTGTTTGTAATATAGTTCATATGTTTATACATTTAGTGTATTGTCTGTTATAATGATTTATGTCCTCACAAATAGAGGTCAGTGTCTGTTTACAGTAACATCAACAGAAACAACTTTTGAAATCAGTCCCCAACCAATGTGTACAATTCTGCACTGCACACAGTCCATGCCATGACACATACTCTAGACTTAGCTGAGACTACAGTTCACATAGTGCTATATGATTTATTTCTGCACCTTACTTCTGACAACAGCACCATTGATTAACATATTTTTGTTCCTTTCTGAAGACAGGGGATGCTGATGAGCAGCATCCACCACTTTGGCGTGCATGTTTCTTTCTCCAAGGGAATGCGTGTAACATGTAAATGTTTCTATCTGGAACATGACAAATACTTGCCTATGTCAGAGGTTACAGGGCCTAATGGTGAAGTGTAGTAGCAATGCAGGGATGGGGCCAGATTTTTGCCCTCTGTGTCTCAACCTAATACCTCACTAATGCTTTCATCCATACCCTTTGCCATTGGAAAATAATACCTGCCACTGTTCGGGGCAGGGCTGGTCCACTTCAAACCCAGCCTCCCCCTCTCTAGATGTGACCTTTTGAAGAACTCGGCCAAACAGATGTCACAGTGCAACCAGTGCTAAAACTGAGATGAAGAGGAGCTTGACAAATGGACATCCTGTGGGAACATGCTTTTCCAAGGGAAAGATACATTATTCTCCCTTGCATTGACCTAAATTGCTTTGGCAAGATGAAAAGCCATTATAGTAGAAGCTGGCCTAGCAGAACGTACCCCATAGCTCTTGATGGTAGATACTAGATCAAGTTTCTCTACTTGTACCTAACAATCTATCTTCTGGAGGGCAAACTCCAGAAACATGAACTGACAACAAGAATGATAACACAGATATATTCAGTGAGTATTCCTGTTCAGCATGTAGGTCTGTGGCTGACTGATAATGACAATCTACTGCAACATGCATCACAGAATGCACAATATTCATCTGATGTTGTAAATGGTCATGGAGTCTTTTCCCATCTCCCTACCCAGTTGCTGCTGCTGCTGGTACACCAAAAAACAGTCACTCAATACAGGATGGTCAGTGAATTCTCCTTGGTAGTACAATGTATAAAGGAGGCACGAATCCATTTACGTAGAAGTGATCTCTTTCTTTGAAGACTTGTCCTTACACACGTAAGACTGGTTGTGGAACCAAAATTCTGTAGCAACTCTGTATTCTACGTATGGCTTTTGAATTATTATCTGAAGCAAAAACTGCCCCTGGAAAGTTTGGAGTCGTTCCAGTATGTGACCCTCCCTGGGATCCACACGCAGCAAATTGTTGGAAGGTCCTCTCCGGGTTGAACAAAGGTATCTCTGGAGCATTCCCTCCGCACCATCCAAACTTTAATGGTATATCTGCTGGCAGGGGCTGCCCTTGCAATCCGCATTCCTCCCATTGATGCATTGTTACGGACTCTAAATGATTCCTGGGAAAGTCTTCTAATAGGCAGAGGGCACATTAGGCCCAGCAATCTTGACTCTGATTTCTCCTGCGAGGGCCATGGTTGCATTCTTGCCGTAATTTTCCATGGAAGGCCTCTGTAGGCTTCTGGCACGAACCGACCATGTGATGGGCATTTAGGATGCAAGAGACATGTAATAGGCTGGGGGCATGCATAGACATTCAACACTTGTCAAAAGTTTGGGGTTTGTGTTTGGAAGTGGGGTTTAAAGTGGAAGTATTTCTTGCGTCTTATAGACTATGGTATAGTGAGGTAAGATGGCAGTAAATCACTAAATGCCTTTTTCAGGGCCACAGTTGACAGCTGTAATCATAACAGTATGTACACTTTTACGTTTGGCAACATTAAAATACAATGCTATGTCATTGAAATGATATTGCAAAGAAAAATGCTGATTTAATTTTTCTTATTTGCAAGTTGCTCACTGCAATTGTTGAAGTATAAATTAAATGTCTAACAGATGTTGAGCATTAAACTTCAGAAGTCAGCTGCAGTTGTAAAACTTATTTTATACAGGGCTTGGCAGTTCTGAACATGCTGTCACAAACTTGTCTCATTTCCATTTTTCAAGTGTTCATTTCATTTGCCAGCATGAACCTTCATCCTGTTCATTTCATTTGTCAGTAACCCACAAAAAGGGGAAAGCAGGAAAAAAACAAAAAACTTGGCTTAATAGCTACTTGAAAAAACACTATGCTCCATCTCAATCCACGATGACTACCTTAATGATCTGAGGTAATGAGAATCACTGGGTACCAGGCCGGCATCACACTGGTAGTGTAGTTAGTTAGGGCCAGAATCTACCTTAGAACAAGCCAATTAGCCAGCCAAGAGCCTAGGGCTGTCATCCTAGAAATCCGGCCTTTTGTGCCAAACTTAGATAGCAGCAGCGATTTCTAAACTAATAAAGTGCAACAAGCTCTAATCAGGTGCTCTAAGGGGCACAGGGTTCATCCAGACTAACAATATTCTGTCCAATCCTATATTGTGCCAAACTTCTTGAGGAGCTAGTTTGGCAGGCAATTAAATCTTGGACCTGTCTCCCAGAGGTTCTGAACTTCCGCTGCATGTGCCCTGGAGCTGGTTGGAAGCTCTTCTCAAGCCAAGTTGGGAAAGTACTTCTGACTGTCTACTGACAGCCAAGTGCTGCAGTAATTGACCCTATGGCCCTGTCCTGGCATTGCTGGTCACTGCTGAGGATCTTGTTCTCAGATAGAGGGGCTGCCTTCATGCTGGAGCCAGTTGTGTGGCTCTACTTCACACATGGTTTGAGTTATTTTTTAGGTGGAATCATATATTGGACTGAGTCTGTCTGTGTACTTGCCCTCCCTGTAAGTCAGCTGTAATTGACCTCTACGGACCCGACCCTTCTTTGAAGGTCGTAGGTGAGATTCTTCAAGTGCCTGGGTTCAAGTCTGCTTTCAAAGTCCAGTAGGCCTGCTATTCCTGTGTTTTAGTAGGTGTCAAGAAGGAATGCAAGACATTAATGTGGACTTCATGCACGCCATGCCTCTTTATTTGACCTTGTCAGGGTAGTCTAGCCTAATCCATGCAATAAAAGGATAAGGCTTTTGTCAATAGCAGAGCTTGGTAATATAATGACTGCACAAACGTGGGGAGGAACTTAAACGGCAAAGTTTTCCATCTTGCCAACAAAGTTATGAAGACCGTTTTCTGAGACAAAAAGAAGATGTACTCATATGCCCCCCTTCAATTGTTATTGGGAACTTAGAGAATCTCAAAGCCTGACAACAGTAGAACGCCCCTTGTTGAAGCAGACACACTGGGTGCTTCGCCCCTCCCACCCCTGACCTTGCCCACAAGTAGGGCTGAAGAAAACCCTTGGGTTCCACCTGCAAGCTGTAAACCTTTCCCAGGGGTCCTGGCTGAAAGATGTGGGGTGTGTTATCCTGTGTAAGACCTGTCTCCATGCTGCTGTGCCACTTGTAAACACCAGGATTCCACAGTAGACGGCTTCACACTCCGCTGGCTCCAGATAGGGACAAGACTGTTGTGGATGGTATGGAAAGGTCACTGACAACTTTAAGGAAGAAAATACACAGCTTTTAACATATCTTTCCTTCCAGTGTAACGTTACTGAACACGCACAGTTCAGGCTCAAAATACACTCATCTGGATGTAGCCCAGATTCTGAGTTTTTGCCAAGTGTTCTGGTGATTGTTATTTTTTCAAGAGGTCATCATCATCATAGGTCAACTGCAGTTGTTTTCAATGATCACAATCTCCTTCTGTTATTTATTGGTTAAAGATCAGAATTAGTTGACTTTTTACAGCTAAAGTTGTCAGTGTTTACTTCTGTTTTGTGTCAAAAGGACTAACCACAAGCGTACCCTGACGTTTTTAGTGGATATTAGGACAGTCCAGCTTTCTTCTGTCTGTCAGTTCATGGTTGGAACCTCCCAGGATGTGGTTGTGGGCTCCCTTCCTCTCAAAACATCCCAGAGGCCAGGCTAATGTGGCATGAAACTAGAAATGCTCCAGGGATCTGAGCCCCATATATCCTTTTCCTTAGAACAGGCCCAGTTCAGAGAGATGGCTTTCATTTGCTCACCTGTCCATTTCACTCTCATGCATGGTGAAGTAGCCAGGCTCCCCAACCGTGGATACTTGTGTCTTGAAAGAGGCAGAACCTAAGCAGCAGGATACCAACTGCACTTACATGTACTTTGATGCCGTCCCCCGCACCTCATTACTGTTAGCTTACTTCCAGCCATGTGCATTTTCTTCAAACCATCCAAAAGCCAGCACCCTTTTTTTCCTCCCTCCAGGTTTGCCTACCTCCGATAGATAATTAACTAATCAATCAATCAATCAATCAATCAATCAAGCAATCAACCAACTTCATTAGTTTCAGCCAAGACTTATATAACTTACCAGTTGAGACATTTGGGCAAGCAGAGAATCAGCACCAAACTGTGCTTATATACATATAGTTGAGAAATTAATTGTGACCTAATACAGCAAGCCAAATTTTGGCCACCCCTACAGCTTTCTTCAGACTCAAATGAAGGAATTGGTCAAAGGTATCACACAAGCTATTCTGCTTATTCTTACTCTGCACACTATATCTATATCACACAAGCAGCTAGCTTGCTCACATGTTAATATACCCTTTTATGTCCAGTAGTCTACTGATATTATTAATTGTAAAGGAAGAAGGCCAGCATGTATGCCTGTTCTCAGTGAGACATTCAGTAAACCCTGTACAACTGCTGTTCATGTAGCATATTACCAGCACTTTGTCCTTCCTAGATGGAACATCGCCGAGCTTCCATGCTAAAAGGCCAAGTTGTAGTGGGAATGAATAATGCAGGTGCAGATTGCCCAGAGCCAGGAGGCATTTCATCCACAGAAAGGAGCTTTGCTTCCCCACAGGACGCACAGGACCCCAGGCAGTCCCAGCAGTCCCTCTGTAAATTGTAATCCCACACAAAACTGCAAGCCTGAATACTGCATGCATAAGGAAAGAGATAAGCCAGGAGTGGCTTTCGGGGAGAGCGCAAAGCTATCGTCCCGTAGAACTCGCTTTGAAGTTAATGTGGAAACATGAAACGTACGCGATTCCGAAGACTACAAAAAGCAAGCGACGTAGCCACAGAATTTCTTTAATATTTGTGTTAAAAGATTCTCCTTTCTAGTAAATTCTACACATGCAGCATGGAATGGTAAGGTTAGATTTTAACTTGCCAAAGGTTGACTCATAATAAACATCCATTCGCTCACAGTCACCAGGATAAACAGCATTATATCTGCATGCTTTAGCTGGAGACAATCGTCACAGCATACTGTATGATAATGTCTTCTTTTTGTACAGCTAAAGTGGTGCAGCAAAAAAAAACTTTGTTATAATGATGGTTTGTCTGAAAGTGGATTGCTTTTTCATGGAGGAAAGCAGTTTGTTGGATTGATTTTGTGCTGATTACCTCCATTAGAGGGGGATGATTAGATAAGGACCTGGTGATAATCACTCAGACTTGTCTATCTTGTCCAGTCATCCCACCACTTCTGCTGACCCAGATCCATCCTGTCTGATTAGGTTCAATCTGCACCGCAGCGATCTCAGAACTCAGCACACTGTAGGCTGCAGCAGGTGATGTGGGATTTCAGCACGTCGGCAGAACGTACTGCACCTGCACGAAACCCGTAATGTATTGTGCATAGTATTTCGGCAGAACGTATGATATAAGGTCATATACGAGTATATAAGGTTAACATCCCATCTGTGTCCGAAAAGATATCGTCTGCACCAGGCAAAATACTGATGCAACGTTGACCAATAATCCTACGAAAACCGTGAAAACTCAGGGTTTTGTGCAGGCGCTAGACTATTCATGGTTGTGGATGTTGAAATCCAGTCTGTGCATATTGGTGTTTGAAAATTGTTCAGTACAGTTTCACCTTTAGCCTGCTAAGGTAGCCTTTTGGCACCAAGTTTGTATTGGTTATGGTGTTAGTCGGCAGAGAGAAGGTTAACAAAGATTGTTGGTGTCCATTCTAGCAATAATGTACAATAGGCCTTGTCCTAATGTAGGCCTAATGTAGGCCATAGCAGCTTCAAGATTGTTCATCAGGGCAGTTATTTTCTGTGAAGGATAGAGTGGGATTATGAGAATTGTACACTAGCAAGTTGACCAGAAGAAAACATAAAATGACAGACTGAGCTAAACAAAAAAGCACAAACTTTTTGAATAAAAATGGTACCAAAATGTTCACATTCTGTAGTCAAGTCTCTCGCTGAAGGAACTGGAAAATTTTGCGGTAATAAAATACTAATGGGGCGTAATTTTGAGCCACCTTGATTAATGCAGTGTAACATGGACATATAATGGGGGCTGAATAGGCTGCAGAGAAATGAGCTTCCCCATGTGGTACTGAATAGTACGATGACGAATGACGTGCCACCCATGGTGAATACACCAGTGACAAGAAGCTGCCTTGAAAAGAAATAATTGACAGTATGTACCAGTTCGATCAATGCTAGTTACAAGAAGGGAACCCTGATTTTGGCAGATAACAGAGTGTGACTCTGTTGAGTATTATTTTGCATATGACCCCCTTGGAGACTAGTTCAATGGGGAAAAGACAAGGCCATATTTCCTGACTGGAAGCTTAATTCATCATTTTTGTAATGATTGACCTTTTAGTCCAGTATAGTGACTATGGGAACTTGGGAAATGTAGGATAATGTTTGTAAAAGAGACATAATCTTTTGCTGTCATTTTGAATCAAAAGAAAGTACAAAGCAACTGTCTTGTATATAATTGAAATACTATAGATGTGACAGCTTGTGTGCCCTCCCTCATAAAAAAAAGGTGTCAAACTGTCTTCAATTGAAAAGAAAGGTACCTGTAGTTCGGTAAGTAAAACATTTTTGCAAGAAATATCACAGTGACTTCTTTTGGTCCAGAGAAGTTATTTAATTAGTTAGAATTATTCATAGAAAACATTACATACATACATGTATGGATGAGTGGAGATATACAGCCCCCCAGTGGCTCCTACCTCGATAGTTGCCACTGTATTGGAAATGAACCAGTAATGACTCCTGCTTTGACAAAAATTGGACTGTAAATTGTAGAGCCATGTTTTTAATGGAAGGGAGAGATGCATTTGACTAAAAGGCATGGGACATTTCTCTTGTGTATTAGATATTATATTGAAAGTGCTACAGTCACTTTTTGCAGTGGAAGAGGAAAAGAAATGATACAATCAACTAAAGAATAGATTCACTTGAAAATGACTTTGGGGAGGTATCATTTGGCTCGCAGCCTTTGAAAACAGCAAGTTATTGTAGGGACCAGAACGACTGTTTGAATGGCGAGGCAAAATGACGGCAGCAATAATCAGTCCAGAAAAGAGATATGGCTTATATGAAGGTATAGGACACGTTGCCAACATATCTTGTGCCCAACAGCCATGTGAAAATTGGTTCTTATAGAAATGAAGCCATTATGGTCACCGCTATGGGGCAAAAATGATAAGACCAGTTGAATAGACATGCACTCGAGGCAAAACGTTCGGCCGTTAACGCTTTATGTCCGTGCAGAAAGCTTTCTTTGTGATTGGAGTTCTGGATGGATGTGGCATTTCATTCCATTTATTGGCCACTGATACAAATTTAGCTGAGAACTGTAATAATCAGTCACGCCGGGGATAAATTCATTTCTGCATTCATGCGCAGGCACAAAGGGTGGACGTAAATCTGGCATGCCTGTATTTTGTGTTTTTTGAAATATCACTCCAGCAGCAGGAGTGCAGTACTATACGTCAATTATATGGCTGTAGTTTCACGCCGTGTTTGGTGACTTGTGTCATCCACGTGCATGGGAGCAGCCTTATATATGGACTGCCACTGAATTTTCAGTCCTGATAACACTAGTACTTTGCCTGCGGATACATGTATTCACTGGTGGTGTTGAGGCAATAATGCCTAATGTCATTATCAGTTCTGAAGCCTTTGCAAAATGCCCTTTAAGCAAAACCGCAAGGAGCCAGATCATCTGGGCTGTAACCTTGTAATAAAAAGAGCGAATGTACCCTGAAGGTTTTATTTGTCTTCCTCTTGAAGTCTGAGAACAAAGTGGAAAGTGAACATGGTATTGCCGGCTCCACAGATGTTTCGCTCCAATTTGTGTCATTAAAATGTTCATGGAGAGACCCTGCAGCACTGCTGTCTGTGTAATTATATGAACCACATTCACAAATGCAGTTAAAAGCGTTTGATAGGCACTGTTCATGGTAAATGTATGGAACCCATGCAGGTATGCAGCATGGGGTTTTGGTTATTACAGTCCGGTATTTGAAAATGTGCAGAACAAGCCGGCTAGAAAAGTTTTAGGCATGATATTCGGACAAATGATTAATTCAATTATTGGTGTTCGCTTGTAGAATTATAAACCACTACCAGTAAAAAAGCTTTGATGTTTGTACTGTAATAATAGATGATACTTCAAACAGAAGATTTCTGAAAGTATAAATGTGTGAGAAAGCTGCCACGGGGTCCTTATTTTTGCTTTAATATGCACCACTGGTTGCCAGGAGATTCTTAGTCATGGCAAATATTGGTATTTTCTTTGACATCATATACATGTAAAGTACAATATGTTGTCAACTCCATTTTAAAGCCAAATGTCATTTCAAATTGAAAGTTTATGTTTAGGTTTTGTTAAAAATAGGAGGTAAAAATACCCAGAAGTACTCACCCTTGTGTTGTTTGTGCTCCCTTTTTATACCTACCCTATTTTTATACGCACCTTTTCTGTCATAAATTGTATTATGTGTTGAAAGCTGTACATTAACGTGATGGACATCAATAGAAAAGTGATTATTGGCATCTAATTTGGCGGCTGTGTAGGACGATGAAGTGAATTAGATTTTATTATGTTGGGTAATCCTGGACACGATATAATATGGGTAATGGGGTCCAAAAAATTAAGGACGGGGCATGATAATTTCTCAGCTTTTGAAGGTGGCCATGACATCCACTAACTGTGATAAAACAGCACAATAGAATTCAGCCTTGTCTCTTATTTACTGAATAGTAAATGATAATTATGGCTGCTCAGGTGAATTCACCATTTCAATCATGCAGATATGTTTTGTGCTTTGAGATGTTGTGTTTGTGACGTGCAAAAGTGATTACCGGTAGAGATAAAGTCCTCATGCAAATTTGATCAGTTTTACTTGATGGAAAGATTTCACCCGGGAGTTTTTATGTGATAAGCTACTTCAGACTCCATGAATACACTAACCATGATGTACCTCAGCTCACAGATTTGATTACTTTCAAATTATTCAGTATTAGTGCTTTTATACTGGCTTGGTTTCTTTTCAGTCAGAATCTATGTTTTATGTACCCCTTTTTCAGGTCTCATAGATAACTTATGAACTGAGAGCTCAAAAAGAAATTCAAATATTCATGTCAACATGTCATCCCTTGTACTGGTAGTTTTTTTAATGCTTCAGTAATTTCGCTATAACAGAATAAAGTTTTAATTTTTAAACTAGATCAAAGGGGAAGGAATGGAGTAATAATAATCAAACTACACACAGCTGCTGTGCTACAAAAATGGGTCAATTAGACTAAGTGGTATTTCTATGGAGTGGATTAGATTGTAATCTTGCCTGGAATGACAGGGTCAAGGTTTGAACCCCAACCTGGCTGGTGGGAGCTCACAACTGGCACGTTGTCTTCAGAAGGGACTGTGGTTAGAAGATCTCAATATGTTGTTGCTCACCAAAGTTGTATGCTTGAATCAGATTGCTTCTTTTAAAAGGTATCAGTCCTTAGTCCTTAGGTCCACTGTTCGCTATACTAGGGGAATATAAAGGGAGGGTACATGTACACCAGTATTATTTTCATTGGTTGGTTTTGCCAAGTGTATTCCATTATGTGGAGTGTTAACATGTTGTGGACATGTGGTTAGATAAGCATTTATACAAGTAGCTACATGTACTACCAGCTTTAGTGGTTATATTGTTGTTCTGGTTATGATATGTACTTGACATTGAACTCTTACTCTTCTGTGATGGTCTGGGAATATAAAACCAACAGGTATGTAGCCGTGATTGAATCTATGTGACTTTTGTGTTGCCAAAAGTTTGTCCGCCCTACTGTTTGATGGTATAGTAGTGTGGCCACAATTTTAGTCTAAAAGAAAGTTGGCAGTTCTCGCAGAATTGGAGCCTAGATTGCACTTCATTAGTGCGGTGTCAGACCTGATATTGAACACCAGTAGTTCAAGTCTCTTGCACCAAGCAACACTCAGCTTGAGAAGTTTTCCAATAAATCATCTTTATCACAGGGTTACAATGATGTATATTACTATTCATTGAATCTTCCTAAGGAAGTGTCAGAAGTGGGAGCGCTCAGCTCCAGTGCTTATGCCCTCTCACTCTGATGTCTAAATGGTTTTGTGTCGGCGCACTCCAGCTTGGCGGACTGGGCTGGCCTGATTGCTCAGGGGTGCCGCTGAAAACGCTCTGTCAGCCCCCATCACTCCAGTCAGGGGCAACAACTCATGCAGCTGACACATTCAGGCCCGCCGATCAATGTGCCGATAATTGGAGAGATTGACCCTAAGCCAAACCGGTGCGGCAGGCTGGTGGTAGTGCTGACTTGATTCTTCCTCCGCGGGAACCCTTTTCAACCTTCCCTCCCTCGGTCAATGCAGACTTTGTTTAGCCATGTTGGCAACTACAAGTTGTAACAGATTCAACTATGGAGATTTGCTGAATCCATTTTCAAGACTGAAAGATTTTGTATGAAAAACTATCTACATCGCCAACTTACTAGAACATTAGATGAAGTCAAGCAGTCCTAACTGTAGTAAAATTGGTAGGAAATCTAGAACATGTATTCTATGACCACAGCCCACAGTTATATAGTGTCTCCAGATTCATTATTGTGAGAAAGAAGCCGCTGTGGGTTCAAGAAACCTTCCTGTGGCTTGGGGATAGCAAGCAAGCACATGTTTTAAGACTTTCCAAAGTGAAATAATGTCCATCATGTTTTTCATTGAAGAATCTCCTGCTGCTCATGTCTTGCCTCATTTTTCATCTTTAAGATGTGTGTTTTATTAAGATCCTGCTGCAGCTACTTGTTATGACTGTCTCTGGTGCTGAAACAGGTGCTGCTGTTGTAGGATGATAAACTTCTCCCCAAAGTCCTTTAATGGAGCTGAATTGGGCACTTCTGGCCAGTACTAACAGCACCCGTAACAATTCCAGTCCTTATGGATTACAGTTAAAATGACTGATGTATGGGACAGCTCTACTAACAACTTCAGGATGGCACGCAGTTCAGCCTGCTGTGCTGAAATACTGAAAAGCCAAGCCAAAGTGCGATATATTACTGAATGGATTTCATTTGAACCACTTTTACAAGTATGAAAAACTTCAGTCATACTGGTATTTCCGGTAACTTGTAACAGCACACTCATTGGTCCAAAGAGCAGCCTTTCTAAATACGTTAAAAGCTTAGTACACTATTCATGACTGGTGCAAGTCTTTTTTGTCAAAGTTTTTTTGGACAGTGTTGTTTTTACTACCACTCTGACCTGCTCCAAGTTTCGTCCAACATGTGTACACAGACATGTTTGTCCCCATTACCGTCATAATGGCCGGTAATAACAGCAGGGATGGCGATCGATAGTTATGTGAGGAGTGGAAGGTATTTATGAGTAAGTGCCGTGCCAGATACATGGACAATGTGGAATCCACATTGCAGGGAGTGTCCAAATTGTTCCCTTGCAACCTTTCCAAAGCTGGTATGGAAATTTTTAACTTCTACCTATGTGAATAAAATGGAGTGTAGTTAATGTTCTGAAGGCATGACCTGAAAAAATTCAAACTTGATTTTCTTTAGTTTTGGAATGCTTACCTTTGGGATTTGTTTGGCATTTCAACCAACTGCCATAGTCTTGCCATTGGAAGTTCGTGACCTAATTTTACAAACAGGGTTTTACCCGAGCCATGCACCCAATCAGTGATAGGTCGTTTGATTGAGACTCCAGAATTCATATGGCACTTCCTGTTTAATCTTTAGCATGCTTTGGGGGACTTCTAGGTCCAGAATTGATACTGTGATAATTCAGCAAGGAAAGGTTAAATGTGCATATAGTCTCTCCTATATACATCTGTATTTTATTTTGGTTTAAGCTTACTTTCATAAACGTGTTCATTTCCACCAGTAATGTTCTAGCCCCTAGTTACCCCATGTGGAAAATTGAAGATTCCCTATAATAAAAAATGAAAGTAATGGAAAATCATCACCCGTATCCAGGGGCATGACCCAGGTCACTTTTAAAGTAAACCTGCATTCTTGAACGTCAACATTTTTCTCGCTCCCTTCTCTATTGCCGCACCTAATTTGCTCTAATTGTAAAATTAAATGTAAAATGTAGAATTGAATTGACCCCAGAGGTCCCACCTAGACCATAAGCTTTACTCCAGGGAGAGCCACACCAACAGAAACCAGCATCCAAAAATATCTCCAGCACTAATAGCGACATTTTCCCTCGCACTTAATAAAATTTTATTCCATTTTTCCGGTCCCAGTAATCTTCCGCCGGAGATTTAGCAAGTTAAATTCAGCCGTGATATTCAAAATCACAATATTGAGGTCACAGGTCGGAGAGAACAAAGCGAGGTCATGACCCCTGTCTCCATGGGGACAGGTCCTGTTAGTAGAAAGTAGTTACTGATGTTCTAAGTGACCTCACAGGTCATTGGCTAAGACTGATGAAATGAGTTTAGCAGCTGAAATGGAAATAAGCCTTTCATACATTCGGTGCGCTGTACCTCCCTGAATTAGGCAGCATGCTGTCAAATGTAGGAACAGTACTGTAGTTTTATTTTACAGAATAGATTTAAAGTCTTAATAATACAGGCAAACCTGTAAGACACCACCTCTACATAAGGTTAACCACCTGGCTGACATGACCACTTTTTGGCAGTCCCTTAGGTAATTTCCCCTTTGACGCAAGTATTAAGAACCCTGTCTATAGTGACCACCTGTCCACTTAGAAATCAGACTTATCGGTCCCCTGAGTGGTCTTCTTGGGCAGTTTTGACTGTAGCTAGAAAAGTTAATTTGCATCAGAAGAATAGCTACTGGTATGAGTACCTTACTCATCTCCCATATCTTAATGATGCTCCATTATTTAACTCCATTATCGAACTTCAATGATAGTTCAGAAAAGCTAACATCTGTATCTGTATAGTCGGTATAACCGCCCTTCGGCGTAACACACCAGCTTCGCAGGCACGCGGCGCGGCGGCAGCTAGCTACATTACACCGAACGAGCTTGAAAGGCAAGACAGTCAGTTGAAGACTTGTTTTTTTTCCCACTCGAGACTAGAAACATATAGAGTATGATTGAGAAGGAGGTGGTCAATGAACTGATGAATGATGGACGTTCATTTCCTGTAACCTTTAGATGGAAGAACTAGGCCACAGTGAGAGGCGATTTCCTGCCAATTCATTACCACATGATAACTGCCCACTGCTGCTGCTGCTGATTCAGGAACGGCACTAATTTCATGTCCCTTTGAAGCTCCTTGAATGTAGTGTTAGCAGAAGGCAGGAGGGATTTTTGATTTGCTGCAATATGTTACACAGGATGTACATTGTTTATCCGGATATCATTTCAGTAATAAAGAAATAAATAGGAAAGTGTCGAAAATCTGATTATTAAGTCATAAATCAAGTTTAAACATACAAAGTAGACATACGGACATACGGGTACAAGAGAAGTCTGTACATATTTAGTTTCTGGCTGTAAATTCTTCTTGACAACTACACACACTAATCTTTGCTCTGCAGTCTGTAACAGTTTGCCTAAGGCTTGTGTGCTTTGAAAGTTTCCTTTGTATTGTAGTAATTATACCATTGACCCGAGCCAACTGTAGACACAAATTGCTCATTCCAATAAAGAATAGGAACTCTAATCTCATAAGAGCAACAGGTTAATCATTCCAATCATCAGTAATGTCATCAGGGTGTAGTCCACACGGCATTTCAGGGGGCATCCGCAATCAGACGTTCTCATCTTCGGTACGACGGGGAAAGTTTACTGGAACCTTTGCACCGTGGCATGAGATTACAGAAGGGAAGCCAGAGTTGCCTCGACATTTTCCCCGTTGAGTGGAGATTGACTCTGGCACTGTATGCAGGTTTCGGGCCATAATGGTATGCCCTTGTGTATCTATTTTCTTACGGCTACCGTTTAAGGTAGTAGGGTTTCTATTTCACTAAGGTGAACATGAGATTTTTTGACTCAACGTTATTGTGTTGTATAGTGTTATTGTTGTTAGAAATAGACGTCTGCATAGATGCCTGATGTTCAGGTGTACATGTTTTCTGGAGCGGTCTGGTATGGTACAAACCTATGCTTGTTATTCACACCTAAACCCATATACAACTGTGCCTACCTGCCAAAATTTGAGGCACCGGTAAAATTGTCATCATCTGACATGGTGAACCTGTGGTACATGTAACTTGTCATGGGAAAATGTTTTCACTTCACCAAACAAGACTTATTTATGACAAGAGTGGTAAGCTAAAGACAAATTACACCTGTTGATTTCCTGTTTTTTTACAGCCAACGGAAGCGAAGAATTCCATATTCATGGCTACAAACGGATGAAAAACAGACCAGCATACATGGGTCACACCACTGCCTTTCATCATGTCGTACATAGGCATACATTTGTTTCCAGCCCCGAGGATAGCAGATTGGAGCCTGCAGATTGAAAAGACTATGATCATGAAATGAAATGTCCTGCTTGTGATACAGGCAGTGAGCTGACAAGACTGAAGAGAGCCCTGGAGTTATATTGACAATTCCTTTTCTCTTTTATCAAGCATGGTTTGAATTTCGTTTTGATTCGGCGGCAGAGATGTTACAGTACCCACGGATGTGCCTGAAAGAGAAGACTAACGTCTGCTTCTTTTGTTTCAGACTCCAAGCTCCTGGCTGGATGCCGACAAAAGAGGAACGTCTCACAAGAGATCTGCATCCTGGGGAAGTGCAGACCAGCTTAAGGAGGTTTGTCGCTCCATCCCTCTTACCTTCCCTTATATAGAAGGCTCATGTGATATTTGGGGGGATCCAAGCATACAGTGTGCGCCGGGGTTAGTTCAATGTCAACTATTTTCTGCTAACCGTTTGAAATGGCAGGCTGTACTGTGTCCTTGTACACAAATGTCAAATTTTACAGCTCGTTTATGATCCTCCATCCTGTATGTATGGTACAGCACGTCCGACATACAGATGTGACATGCTGCATATCCTCCCGTTCACAGAAAATTAGGCAGCAGCTGCAGCGGAATGCGAAACAGAACAACCATCGTGACGTGGGCCAGAGACAGTCGCCTGTTCCAGGAGACCACTCAGCGATCCAGCAGTCGCCCACCCCCCGCTCCATACCCATTCCCATTCCCATCACTAGCATTCCAAAGGGAGCCCTTCCCAGGTAACAAACAATGTGGAAAACCGTAGATAAAGTCTGGTCATCTTGCTGAGATTTAAAGGATTAACATTTTATAAGATGATAAGTCCACACCAAGTGATTTGTTGGTTCTCAATCTCAGATATATTAGATAGTGTTAGTCAGCAGGAAAGTAGTCTATGGGGAAGTCTGTACCTGGGTACACACTGTATTAGGGAGTGATTTGTGTAGCATGCAAGTTTTCCTCCCAGCCCTCTGATTTCATTTTGACAAATTTGTGCTGAATCTTTGCAAAGAAAATGTCTGAGAACCAAGAAAATGAATTAGTGTGGCCTAAGATTTCAATCCCAGAAGTAAACATGTTCATTGCACAAAGAAAACTTGAGATGTTTCTGTGAGATATATTTTTCAGACCTCAGATAACATGGACTGACTGTCTTGTTTCTGCAGACTAAGAAATAGTGTGGAGGGTTTAAACCAGGAGATCGAGCGAGCGTTGTTTATCACAGCTAAAACCTCAGGGAACGAAGAAGAACGAACTCAGGTGAGACATCTACTGATACCCAAGTTGGAACATCAGAGCTAACAGACTTAAATTATGTGAATAGAAAGTCACAATGTATATAGTTGGGTCTAAGCAAGGTTTCTAGATCCTGTGTATTCCTGTCTGTATGACGTAAAGTGTTGAATTATTGACATAAACTTACATTTAAGTACAGTGTATGGATAAACCAACATGCTGAGTTTAACGTATTGTTTACGGGTTCTATGGTCTAAACATTCTCTGATGTATTTCCTTATTTGTACATAGTAAGGGTTATCTCCTCCTAGAGTGTAATATTGAATTTATCCATGGGATGGGATGTACTAAATTCTTTTGAAGAAGCAGAAAGAAAGGAGAAAAGCTTTGAGCGTTAATTATCACGTACATGTGGCCATCTGAACATCTGCGTCTCTTTCTTCGTCAGACGGCAATTTCCATTCCTGTGCTTCAGGAACCCACACCCGACGGCCACCGGGCGCCGCTCCCCGGCCAGAGATCGACGCGCACGGTCGACACGCAGACGCCGTACGAGACCGAAACGGAACTCATCAGCGGGGACAGTTCAGGTATGTCCATGTCTGCGCGTCTGTAGTCAGCCGGCTCTCTGACACATCTGTCAAGTAAAGAGCTATAGCACAAGTCCAACCCCACAATAGTACACATAGTACACAGTAGTACCTTATGATTGTACATCTGTGTTGGTAGAATCCATAGCTGTAGTGTTTAAAAACTTTGTTCCAACACAAAAAAAGGAATTTTCTGTCGAACTTGTCGTTTTTTGTGTTGAAAGAAAGTTTTTAAACTCTACAACTAAGAATTCTACCAACACAGCTGAGCTTTCACAGTACCTCATAGTTGATCAGACAGTAGTTGTATGTACTACATGTGTATTACTTTTACTTTGAAACTGTACCTACAGTAAGCCTTTGCAAATGAAAGACATTTAAGGAGACCTGCCCCCCCTCCCCCCCTCAGGTTCAGGCAGCCGTAGCCAGTCAGTGTCTCCGTCCTTTCCAGGGGAGCGGGACGGCTCGCACCCTTCCTCTAGAGGAAGTTCCACAGAAAGTCCGGGAAACGAGGCAAAAGACAAAGGTACATTCTTACAAGTTTGGTTGGTTGGTTGGTTGTTCGCATAACTAGTAAAACTGCCTTAGGGCAGAACACACCAATATTTTACAGTAAGTACAAGCTTCATAGTACTAGACTGAAAGGTTTGATGCACTCACACCGGGAGGACCCCTACTCTTATTCATAAGTGTAATCACAGTGTAACATCCGAGGAGAAGAGCACAGGGGTGCTCATGGAATGTGTCAGAACTGGTGAGGACAGGATAGGACTGGTCTGGACAGGTTTACACACTTTAACATGCTTAATGTGTAGCTCTCCTCAAACACAAGGAACTTCCGAATTCAAACAAAGAGTGTGGCCCAAACAAAGAGTAGCTAGAAATAAATATGTCCATTGCACAAAAAGATACCATCATAAACCTACCACCTGTAGTAATGTATTGGAAGAATATCTGAACAATTTAGGAATTATATGAGAAAAGTTTTAATCAGTAACCTGTTGTACAATACTTGTTCCCACAGAGAACATAAGCACACCATCACCAAAATACGAAGTTTCGCCCAAACCTACCAATAACATCCTCGTGACAGACATCGCCTCAGAGATGGGGAGCATGTCTCCACTGCCAAAGTACGCCGCCTCGCCGAAGCCCAACAATAGCTACTCCTTCGCACGGGAACCGCCAGATGGATGCGAGAAAGTCAGCGCGATCGACGAGTCAAAGAGGTACAGTGAAATGCTAGAAGCCCTGTGAAATTATTAGCTTTATTTGCCGTTTCTGTTCTCGCTATTCTGCTAATTTTCCATCCATCCTATGGAATGGTTCACTGTCTTATTGCACTTTTTGTGAAAGGTGTTTTTTCTCAGGTTCTGTCTTTTGTTTGTAACCATGATGTGTTTCTGTCCCATTCCTCTTCCTGCTCCTCTCTCCTTTGTTGTGTCTCTTTGTTTTAGCCCCAAACTGGTGCCAACCAGTCCCAGCAGGCCAGAACCAGTCCAAACTGGTTACAAACTGGCTACTGCTGCTGACCCCAGCAGGTGTAAACCTGTCCAGACCAGTCCTATCCTGTCCCCACCAGTTCTGACACGTTCCATGAGCACCCCTGTGCTCTTCTCCTCGGATGTTACATGTATAAATATCACTCCACGTTCCCTAGCTTCTATCAGGTACGACATCTTATGTACATCTTTCCTTTCTTCCTTTCACTTCTTTCTTCAGTACTGTCTTCAAACAGTAGAAAAGATGGTTTTACATGTACTTCTCCTTTCCTGGAGAAGAAAAGAGACTGTTTGCAAAATTTTGTAATATATATTTAGCTGACTTAATTGTGCCTTAAAATGTTAAAAACAACTGTTTTCTGTTCCTTTGTCTGAAGTTTACGTAATCCTTTTTTTTGTTTTGATTACAGCAAAGTGCGGCTGCCCTTGGACCAATCTATGTTCTTCTGCCCAGACAAGAACAAGATCAACTTCATTCCGTTTGGCTCGGCTAGCTCTGCCTTCTGTCCTATCCTTAACAGGTGAGAAGTGCAGCATTGCTGAAGTACTTACCAGCAGTATCAAGTGGGTTTATTGTATGGTTACAGACAAATGTGTATGTTACATACTGTGGAGTATATTAGTAGATGTCATTCTCTGCTGCAGTAAACTTAGTTTGTGGATGGCCTGTTTTTCTAGGATAAACTGCATTGGTTTAAGTTGCAGAATTTTTAAAATCATTTTAAATTTAAAAAAAAAACTTTTATACAGTAAAACCTGTACTAGTAACCACCTGTGTTAGGGCCACTTGGTCACTGTGGTTACTTTTTAATAGACCCTTAGATTACTTTTCCAGTTGTCCCCAACATAAGAATCCTGTTTATGTTGCTCACCTGTCTACTCTGTTTCCTTCCAGTCCCTAAGTGTCTATAGACAGGTTTGACTGTACAACACATTGATATATGCTGTTTTTTATAAGCAGCAACACGGAAAACCTAACAGGACCTGTTTTATCTCATAACTCACAGCAAATACAAGGCTCTGTCGCCCGTGGGGTCGGAGATAGAGAGCCTGGCGGTGAAGTCCCCCGCCTCCCAGCCCACGGCACAGCCTACCAACGTGGACAGCACATGCCTCTAGAGGGGTGCCGCCACTGTGCAGAACAGCCGGCTTGGGCCTGACCTCACCAGCCCTTCCGCCAACCTTCCAGACTCAGACGTTATCATGTTCATAGATCCAGACAAAAAAAAACACACACTTGGACTGTGCCGTTGTTTCCGTTCTAGTCTTTGCATACGTGGTTGACTGTGGTTGACAACCGTACACAGTGTTCATCAATGGTGCTGTACCTCATGAAGCAAATGCAACTTTGTTTGTAACAACTGTTACATGCCACAACACCAAATAGCTGTGGAATGGGGATGACATCACACATATGTTGATGTCATCAGGTGACATCACCGCTGTCCCCGTGGCTTATGACATCATCATTACACGTGTAGAATCAAGATAACCTTGTCTAAAATAATAGATTCTTCCAAGCTGAATGAGATTCACTATCAACAGTGAGTCACGAAGAGGCTAAAACATCACTTGATTATTCAGCAATGCATGTCAACAGGATCCGTTATTTTGGCTTGTCACATACAACGATCCAAATGAGGAACAAACCCTACGTTACTTATGATTTCACCATGTTTTTAGGTCAGCAGATATCCAGCCTATCTCATGATAGTCTCCACTGGAGTTCACCACTCGGCAGAAGAGACACAGAGCTTGATCAAAATGAGCATTCTGATAGACATTTTACAGCACTTAGATGTTTGTATTGCACCCACCCTACAACCTACCTAATTTGAAAGGACCGTGACTTAACACACTACGAAATCCAGGTTGGTCTGAGGAAAGCACAAGTGTTCGTAGCATACCTGTGTTTGTGTATAGAAAACAATTTCTTTTCAGTGACTCAAACCTACCCCCTAAAAGTTGGGCTAGTCCAGAATTGTTTTCCAGTGACTTGACAGTGAGAGTTGGGGGTGTATGATATGATGTCTACTGACAAAGGAAGATTTATGTTCAGTAGGATATGTATAGTCGCCTGCAGTGCATGTAACATATTGCTTGTAAAAAATGCTGTTAGTGTAGCTTGCCTGTTGTGTTCTACCTGGCAGTACAGTGAGGGTCTAGGAGTTAGCAGGTCAGTAGTGCCTACTGTAGACAGATGTTGATGTCTGTATTCCTTGGTGGTACCCCCCCCCCCCCCCCTTCACTTACAATGGATGGTTCCAGAACAAGACAGCATTGACCAAGGTCATGGCATGGATCTTTAAAAAAAATCTAGAGGGGAACCTGTTGGTGTAATTCAAGGTTACTGGTACAAGATATAACATTATAAGATTGTTAGAGATATGGATATATATTACAGTACAAATTGTCTGTCCATCCTGAAAAGGGGACCTGTTGTATACCCCAGGATGTTTGGTACGGAGAGAGAAGATATGTGTGTTGATGTTGGATGTATGAAGACTACTACACTGCCTAATCATCAGGAAGGCATGGCAGACAAGTGATAAGTCCAGAATGTATCCGTGAGTACACATGTATGTCTTTGAAGGATGATTGTAATATGTGTGTGTGATGAGAGGAAATAAGAAATATATATTATATGTATGTAGTAGATGTGTTTTGTTTCCTACATTTAGGCAACACCTCTTGGGTGGGGCTTACCCTTGCATTGCATTGTAGAACCTACATGCACAACTGGAAAGAAATGATTTTTGCAAGGTCTGTATGGTTTTTTTTTACATTTTCATAATTTCTGTTGATTGGTGTTATAGCTGAAAACGGCAACAACAGTGTCATATGGATGTATAGATTGGTTTGAATATGATTGTGTAAAAGACAAACGGAAATGAAGTCTCAGTTTTGAGTCGAGGCAAAGAAGAATATGTTGTCTCTTGTGTACATTGTTATGGACTTATCACTGCTGCCCATGTATTTCCTTAGCTTACCGTTGTGAAGTTCCAGATTGTGTATTTTTCTATATTTACTCAGTTGATGTTAGCCAGTGTGTATGTTGCTGTGGATATGTTATGAATATTCATAGGTAGGTGTGGCAGTTGTCATGACAAGTTGCTATGGCAGCAAAAGTTTACTTAGAAAGAAAAGAAAGAACATTTTACAAACAGCAATTTACATGGATGTCTACCTACTGTACCATTGTTTTTGTATGAAACATGAAAAATGTGAATGCCAAGAAAAAAAAAAGATTGTTGTGAATCCATGAGTGGAAATCTAGTTGTGTACCAGTAGTTGTGATAGAGAGATGTCATTTACTGGGAAAACTACAAATGTTGTCAATGTATATTGTATTGTACTAGTTCTGCTTTCCATGGCAAACAATTGATTGACGTCTGAGAGTTGCCACGTTTCCTTGCGCGAAGAGAAGCCAAGAGGGAGGAAATGTGGATTAAAAACGACATTAATGTTACTTAACCTTCCCACAAGTTGTTTGAAGTGTACTTAGGCCATTTTTACCCTGCGTACATCCCTGTACAGTGGATGGTACAGTCTTAATGTCACTGTTGGAAGAGTCCATTTTCTGTGAGAAGGGGTTCTTAGGTTGTTCCTGTAAGGATACTACTGTTACCAACAAGAGTACAACTCTAGTTGTCAGTTGAAAAGTGGGTGATTTTGAACACATACTCTACTATCAGTCTAGTGTACTGGTGCGTTGTAATTATAACGGTTCAGTGACTTGTTTTTTGAGAAGAGTGGACAAAAGTCTGTATCCTCTGAATGTACTTTTTTCTACAGAGTGTAAATCGTGCAGAAAACTCAGGGCAATAGAGAAAAAACCTGCCAGGACTTCAGGCCTCATTTGCATACTTCCACAAGGACTGAACAGGCACAGACTTAGCTAGCCAGTATTCGCAACAAGAGTACTTACATCACTTTATACACAGTGGCTTGCTTTAATGCCAACCCAGAGAAACAACCATGAAAATGTCGACAAACCAAAACTGCCATACTTTGTCACCAGCATGTCTTAAAAAGGACTGTGAGCTTATAAAAGTGTGAACTGCACACCAACTTGAAGTAGGTAACTCCAAACCACCCATACTATGGGGAAGTGTAACTCTAGGCACACTCAGGCTGCACTCTTCATATTGTTTATTTCCTATTTCATAAGACACTTTGACTATGGTTATATATGGTGTCTATACCATCACTGGTTTCCATGATTTGGGCTATCTGATGCAAAACAATAAATGTTGGCAGAAATCCTGGCAAGTTTGCAATATCAGGAACACAAAAGAGGGCTGGCTGATATGTGACTTTGGTCCAAGTAGTACTTTCTATTGAGATAACCAACAAGGTAGCGGTTACCTGTTATACAAGGAAAAGTTATTAAAAAAACAGCAAATGTTTTGAGAAGTTTAGGACTGTTCGAAAGTCTCTTTGATTGAAAGTTGAAGGACAGCAACGAAACCGTGTCATGGTTGCCTATCTTGTTCCCCCCCTCTTGCAAAGTTGACAGTTCCATTCAGCATTGTTCTTGGATGGGCTTTGGAAGGTGACATTTTTTTGAGGGGGATGATGTGTGTTGACTACAGATTAATGGCTGTTTATCATTTGTCAGACATTTTGGACCCTTCGACTTTACACATAGAAGTGGCCCAGAGAGGAAGGGATGTTCATAGGAAAACAAGCAGGGCAGCCAAAAATATGTGTATGAAGAAAATAAACAGTTTGAAGACATTTCAAAACTCTGCTGTGTTTTATGAGTACTGTCCTTTAGCCATACATGTACATGTTAAACCTCCATGGCATTCTGTGCATGATGTACTATTTCAGATTTCTCCTCATACAGAATTAAGCAGTGAGTTTATTGTCAGTGTGTGAGCCCTGATTCTTTGTGGACTCTTAATTTGACATGAGCCAGTAGAGTACACTTTCTAATTGTGAAATGGAATAAAAAGAATGTAAGAATAATATTTTTCCCCAACATGAAAAAAAAGCATTAGAACTGCAAGTATCAAGGAATGTTAGCCTAACTATCAGAGGCAGTGGTCTGCAAAAAATGGTAGCTGCCACCATGACTCCATCAATAGATTGTCAGTTGAATCACCCTGCAGGGTCTTATATCCAAACAGGAATGTACAAAATGTATTGCTATGAAAGAGTTCATCATCATCATCTTGTCATGCTGGTTACTGCCAGCCAAATATCAACGTTTTAGCGTCAGCTTTCACTTGAGTGCATCATACCATAAATGTGCTGTAAACATTTTGCTCTCTGACATTCAACTAAAGACATATCTGGCATATTAGGTACAAGTATTGTAGAAAGTTTGGGTCAAGCCATCTCTTTTATACAAGAGCAGAAATTTCTTAGATCGATCAGTGCCCCCCTCCTTCCTAGTACCCCCCCTCCCCTTCCCATGACCTCTCCTTGATAGGTCACACCACTGCCACATTTCATTTCATGCTTGCAGGAGGAGGGAGATCCCTTTTACCAAATAAGGTGTCGGAGGTAATTTCATGCACCAGACACTTTTATGGCTGTTTCCCAGAGGACACTGTAAACCTGTAATGATTTGATGGAAGGGTGACATTTGTGGGAATATAGGGCCTAAATAGTGCTGTTATAGTATTATGTAAATCTATGGTAAAGTATGGCATGCTGTTTGGAACAGAACCAAAGTTTTCTGAAATCATTGACATTTATTACTCTGCAAGCAGAGGGTAGGCCTGTTTTTTTAAGCTTTTCTTGTGCATTTTGTCTGGCTTCTATTCTGCTGGCTTTTCATTTGAATTCCTTGTTGAGCTATTGTGACAGATGAACTGAATGTAATGGTGAATAAGTTACAAGGTACAAGTATACTAGGTATAGGTAGAATAGAGTATGTTATACACAGAACACTCAAGAACACACAAGCACACATGTCGAAACACAGAAAAACACTGAAACACAACTACAGTTGACAACATATCATTCATTTTTTCATTCTACAATCAAAATAGCAGTTCTGGTATGTACAATATTGCTGTACAATGCTACTTGCTATACTTTAAAATCAGTAAATATCACTGTACATAATGACTGTCAAACTTTTTAACATGGTACTGAAACATGTCCAATGTTACAAAAAATAACACAGCTTGCTAAAATAGTTTGAACACAAGATCACACATCTATTACATGTACTGCATAATCATCAAAGTTATAACATTCTTTAATTATTTCAAACAAATACTTTGCCACAAAAGTAGAAGATTTCAAGTCCTTAAAGATGTTTTTAACATGAAAATTACTCAAAAGTCATAAGATCCTGAGTCTCTTCAGTTGGATCATTTCTGGCAGGTTCTGTCTCCATGGACTCTGTTATTGCAGCCTGTTTTGCACTGTTCCTTCTCCATTCCCACTCCTCTAACAGCCCTGCCTCTCGCAGTACCGATCGCTCCACATGAAAGTCATAACTGTACTGGCTTAAGTCTGGTGTCCTGAGGGGAGGAACGCGGAACTGAGACTGCGATCCAACAGCTACAGCGAGATGGCGCGAGAACGAGAAGGGAACGTCGGACAAGACAGACCGTGGCATGGTGAGGGAGCTGGTGTCTGCAGTGCAAGGGGGGCTATACACTGGTGGAGGGAGATGTTGTGGTGTGGCGACCTGAAAAATGACAGGAAAAATTTCAGCATAACACGTTTCATTAAGGGATCACAAGGCCACAACAATTTACTTTTTTGGTTGTTGAAGATTTCTATGTAAAAATCATGGATTTATGTCATTAACCAAATACTCAGTTGTTGTTCTAACACAAATACTGTCAGCACGTATGTAAGTAACCTAATGTATATCCTGTATGTATATGTATAACCTAATGTATTGAGGGAACAGTAATCCATATGGCAGCATCTACAACCATTAGCTTTCATTGTAAACCTACTGTACACCTTACTTCTACCATTTACTTAGTTAACTGCAGGAGACATGTTGCATGTTGTGATTAAAACTACCCAATTTGCTGCCAATAAACATAAAAGTCACAAACAGGCTAAGACACCATGGACTAATTCAAGATGCTAAAAACTTCTTCTTGAAAGTAAATCTTTGCTCCATAAAACTCATTTTTATAGTATACTACATTATCTTTTTGACGTCCAGTTTAACTTGCCATGAGGTATAACAGGTTAGGTCTAATCGTCTCATTAACTTTGTCCACCGACATAAGCATAATGAGAGATAAATACAATTCTACATTACAAAGTACCCCCCCCCCATGGTAATGCACTATGTTGAGAGACATTACCATTGTGAACACCATAGGCGAGATTTAGGATCCCCACAGTTTAAGTACCACATAAAACCACAATAGAAACCTGCCCATTCTCACATAATGGGGAGAATTTCCCCCAGAACAAAAGCATTTCAGCTTACAGCAGATGGGCAGTAGATGAAACTGTAGCCAAATGGCCGGACTTGAGACTGTTTGGCGGTAATAAACCCATAGAACGGCGGAAATGGCTCTGACAGTAATAGGAGGCAGGGAATTGAGTTGGACAGGAATGGGTGCTAAAAATCATAGTGGAAACACCAATGTTTTGAAACTAATGCACTCCTCTGGCATGGCACGTTTGTTCAAAGTAATAGGCATTAAAGCCAACACAGGCTGACACAAGCACATAATTGACCTGTATGGTTGGTGGGGTTTTAGAGCGTTACAGTGTGTGGATAGTGGGCTGCAGTAAACCCTTTCTTTACTGGATTTCAGTATTTTGTTTGCAAATCATCACTGCATCCTGTAGGAGGATGAGATATGGTCTTATTCGTGCATTTGTTCACAAATTCAGTTCAGAAAAACTTAACATTTCTAGCTGACGGTTGGTGTTAGTCAGCACTATAATGTTAAAGTGCACTGGTACCAATTTGAGGAAATAGGGTGCCCATAAAGTGTTACAACTTAATGGTGTACATGGGGTGCCAAAACATTGTAACAGTGCTACCTGGTATGGGTTTTTTTAAAAACTTTATCTTTTCTGTTCTGTTCTGTTCATCCACAAAGGATTAATTTTCAAAGTGGATACCTAATAAAAAAGTATAGATATCCTAAACAAACATGCATTTTTTTCTTCATTGAAAATAATTTCTTATGCTTGTTTGCTTACTTCATATTAATTTTTTTGTCATATTTCAATCTACATTTGCATCAGCATCATTTAAATAGAGGCATCCAGAGACATACTGTCATTTCAAAGTAATTTTAGCTCTTGTTAAAAGCAGCAAAATTTGAGCTATTAAATGCTACAGGAAATGTGCTTAACAGCAAAGTAATAAATTATGACGTCATTGGCACCTGATGATATGCTGGTGGTGGAGCAGTGCCGCCTGGCTGTTCCTGACCATACTGCACAGTAGACCTCTCTATAGCAGTTTCTCCCAGAAGTACAAACCCATCTTCTTCCCTGCAGATACAAGCATTGTAATCAGAGATGGCACTCTGAACCTGATACTTTTACTGATTTGTGATCCCTTGTCTACTCTTTGCAACCTGTACAGTCCCACATATAAAAACAACAGCAATGAGGATGTATGGCGATATTGGGAATTGCGAACCACATTTACACGAGGATGGCCAAATCCTAAAAAAAAAGATGGCAAATCATCTACCATATATGTTGCTTGCTTCTTTATACATCTAATGCAATGTTTATGTACTCAAACTGAATGTAAGTTTGGAGGCTGAAAGTGACCATTGTTGTACATTCAAATCCAAAGTTGCTGTTGGCACTGTTTATCCAAAAGAAATTGGCAAAGATAGAGTTAGTGATGTCTGTCTATGGCATTCCTTAGTTTCTGTTTTATATATATTCATGACTGATAATATTCACATCCAGTGAACAACTATTTTGAAGAAATGTAGGTAACTTGTTATGCATAATAATTATGCATCACTTTTTAAAGCTGTTTTGGATCTCTTTACACGGAAAACAATGCGATTCGAACAAGGACCTAAGAAGAGAAATGAAAGTCCACATGAAAATTAAATGAAGCCCGTATATCCGTAACCTGGTATCCAGTCTGACGCGGTTGGGGCGGATTTGCTTCGGGCCCGCTGAAGCTTTCCCCCACCCGCCAGAGCAAGGTTCCCTGGTAGGTTTTTCACGGGGAGATTGATTTGCCCCAACGCTAATCAAATCCCGTGCCGAACTCTATCACAGGCGTAACACCTCCTACCGGCCCATAAGAGAGCCTGCCCCAACCACGATTGACTGGATACCCAGTTAGTATATCCGCTGACCTGTCCGGCTGACTGTCCCGGCTGTTCACACCCGTCTGCTGACCTCTCGATCCTCTCCGCCCGCCGAACAACGAAATCATCGTCTGCGAACCACACCTTCCACGTGCAGGGCTACCAAGAAGCTTATCTTCGAAGAGCGAGAAATACTGGAGAGACAAAGAACCCATTTTGTAGACGTGTTGTCTCACACAAAGTTTAAGTAGTGAGTTTATTATTATAGAGACCAACAGTCATGTGTGTAAAAATAGGATATGTGACTCACTGTCATGTAACAGTGCCTCAGATTGTTAAAAATTCGGAGAAGATTCAACTGTCACATTCAGTTGTATAACTTTCCCAATAGTAAAGATTACAGAGAATGAGTGAATGGTATTCAATGCGCGAAAAATCCTTCAAAAAGGCGAAAAAACGTGACTAAAAATGTGCAAATCTTGCATAAACACGTCAACAAACTTACCCGCGTCCGCCATTTTGGATGTCAGAGGTCACCGCGCATGTTCAGAACGCTGAACATTTACGCGCCATTTTTTGCTTCAGCAAGACGGAAGATTTCGTCCAGCACGCAATCCACCCAAACACTGACTCGTTTAACGTTTGGTTGAGCTTGAGGTGACTGGGGACGATGGGAGACGCATTTGAGCAGGCCAAACCGCGGGTGAACGCCTCCATGTTGCCGCAGCACATCGGGAAGTTCGTCTGTCTGATGGGGGAAGTTATGGACGTGAGTATGCTGTGCCCCCCTCCCACACTTCTTTGAGTTTACATGTTGTAACTTGTAACTTTTGTAGCATAGGAATAAACACCATTATGCATGCATTCTTCTTATCATCACCATCACTTCGCTATCATGTTACACTGCATGTTATCATGTTACCATATAATTTTCGATCTCAGTCAACAGTCTTCTATGAAAAGTTGCATTCATTTATGAAAGCACCTTTTTCTAGAAGACTGTCGACTCAGATTAAAATATCTTCCTCTTTATTATAGAGGTGAAGCATTGCTAAAAGTTGTATACACATCTGCCTGCTATAAATGATACACTTGAAGTTGACATCTCTCTGGAAACTGATGTATGATCTGCTGTGTTATCCCCTTTGATAGGTGGATCCAAACGGTTTGATGTTTGCAGTAAAGACAAGTGATGGACAGCGGGTGCAGATTAACCTACCAGAACCGGTAAGGGTGTTTTCTGTTTGTTTGTTTGTTTGTTTGTTTGGAATGTCAGACGAATCGGGCCATTGTCAACTCGGACCAGTCAAATCAGACCAAGTCAGACCAGCCGCTTAGTCAACTCCCAACCCTGACCTAGGGCGAGTATTAGTTCTAACTCTAACAATTGTCAAGGTGTTGGTCGGAGTTGACAGTGGTCCAACTTGCCCTGATCTCATTTGTTTGTTTGTTTGTTTGCATTGCATAACTGGTAAACAGGTTGTACGTTAAGTACCAGCTGGTTGGTTTGTTCCCCTTACACAGGGAATAACAACTACTCTTATTGAAATGAAATAAGTTTGTATCATTAAAGGGTTTCTGCTTCCTTTGTTGCAGCTGGAGGAGATGGTGTCAGGAACCGTAGAGATTGTCGGGGAGGTGGCTAACAACTGTCAAATCACCTGTCAGAGTTACATCCTGTTTGGTGGAGACTTCGGTCAGTTCAACTCTTCATAATGATAGAATTTTACACTCAGAATTGTCTGTATGCTAGAAGTTGAATGTAATGTATTATTACTCAATTCCCAAGAGTGAGTTTGCTGTATCATTTCATTAATGTGCTAAGTTTATCGATCAATTTAAACCAAAGCAGACCTGTGTTCTTCTCTATCTTGCAATAGTCTAACAATGACAAGAAACTAACTGAATCATTAACACATAATATCTCTTTGTTTCAGACATGAACTTGTATGATGAAGCCATCAAGCTGGCAACGGAACACAGCAAATTCTACCCACTAGCTGATAGCAGTAACTTTTAGGGAACACACAGGAGAAAACTTGTTTGGACCATTGTTAACTGTGCACTAAGTGCTAGGACGCTATATTGAACATGCCTGTATATTGAGAATATGAAAATCTGCAAATTTGTCACAGATTTGTCTGAAATACTGATTTTTTTATGGTATTGTGATATCATAAGCAAAGGTTGGGGGGGGGGCAAAATGTGTACTGAAAGGAACACATTACGTGTCTGTAATACAGTATATATAAAATGAATAGAATTTTTTTTCATGAAATCACCACAAGAGGGACGTCTCATGATATTGGCTACATCAAGCAAGGAGCATTTTTCCTTGACTTACTATTTGTATTTTGAATGCAATTCAAAGTGTAAGGTGTGCATTTGTAAGTCACCATGCTGAAGGTTACAAGTCTTTTAATTCTAAGTCTGAAAAAAGAAAGAAAACTAAGACATAGCATTGACTTCAGCAGTTTTATTGCTCATATTATCTCTGTACATCTCTCACTACACACTATTCTACCGAACAGATTTGACAAAATAGCTCTTTTGTATATCTTGTAACTTGAGAACCTACAGTCTTCCACAGTATATATTATACATACCTTACCATTCTTACAGTGCGTACTTGTTGGTCTTGACTGCCTGGTTGTTTCTATCCCATCCTATAACTACACAGAAATCCATACACTTGTCAGTCAGTGTTGAAGTGTTTCAGAGAACACAGCTTTTGCTACATTGTTTCAAAGAAATACATTTTGTTGCTATGTTATTTTCTTGAACATCATACTAACTTCATGCAGCAAGTCAACAATGGCCTTGAAGTGGTCACATGACTTCTTACATTATTGTATTGCTGACTACACTGATGTTTTTCTAAATGTAAATATTACAGACAGGCCAGTTTGACTCTTAGTTTGTTTCATTAAAACAATTGAATTGCAACATCAAGAAAACTACTCAATATGTTGTACTAGTCTTATATATATGCAACAGTTGATTCTTACCACTTATGCTTTGATCTTGATCTTGGCATGGACATACAAAAACTGCTGCAAGGGGGCTTAGAAACTTCTTGTCATGTGAAACCATGACATCTACATGTAAGCACCCTTAACCACATTTATGAGACAATATTTGCAGTAAGTCGGCTTGCAGTGGGTTTTGTACTAATCATATGGAGCTTCCACCAGAGGTCTGGGTTGGTTACAAATGACTAAAATCTGCATGTGTCATTTCACTGGCCTTTTAGTCAATTTTAAGCCTGACAAAAGGTTTCTTGGTTAATACTTGGTTCGTACTGTAGCTGAACATTGAACCTTGGCAATGGCAAGATGTGAACATACATACATGGAAGGCCAGCTCTCCTAGTCACTTATGTTGTAAAAGTCTAAGTTTCCGGACACACTTTTTTTGCAAAAGTTTGTATGTACATGTACATGCAGGGCTTGAAATACCAACTGCATATGCAGGTTAGTGCAGGTAAAATTGAGGCTGTGCGGGTATTTCTGATGTCTAACTGCACCAGTCCGGGTACATAAGTCTACATGGATTTTTGTTTTGCTCAACTGTTTCCTTTCACCTGTGGAATGCTAAATGAATAATTGATTTGTTACATGGATACTTCACTTTGGTGTAGGTAATTTTACATGTTACTTGTACCATTGCAGGTATGCAGAAGAAAGTATTTTGAGCCCTGACATGTTTACATGGAAGCACAGGCTTTCATTTAACAATGGTCTCTTCAGCAGAGGTGACGGTTCCTACAGAGTCCAGGGACATACACTTGCAGTGACACGCTGTGACAGGACACTCTGTGTGGTCTCTGGAAACACAACATTTTGAACAATCATTCTGACATCTCAAGGACCAGGGCTCCCCCAGAAACTTAGAGCAATGAATTCAAGCAAAATTACATTCTACCAAATTTTGAAAATTGACACTGATACTGAGATTTGATACTGAGATTGTAATATCATGCCTGAAAGAGAAGCTACAATAGACAAGGATATGACGGGTCCATGCTCTTGTAGAATGCCTATGAACTCCTTTCAAATAGCCTGGATACCATACAGGTTAGGATGACCAATATACAACTTTCCAGTTGAGGAGTAAGAAAAAGGATGATAACCCTATCTTAATGTGGTACAGTCCAAATTTAAATTGTTGCCATGAAGTTTTGGACTGTTCCACATGTGGAATAGGTATTTTCCCCTTACCTGAACCATTCCATCATGTGGTTTGCATGTCCTCCATGTCTGCAGGTTTGACACCAGGTGAACCAGCTCCCAAACTTGTTCTGCTTCGCTTCTTTGGTATAATCTGGCAGGAAACAATATAGATACCGAGTTTTGTTTTATCAATTTGTAATACAGTCTTCCTTTATGGGATATCCTATATTTAAAGAAGAGTACTAATACTTGGGATAAGTCATAAGAGCTTTCAAGTCAAACTAACTTTAAAACAGAAAAGTGAAGAAAAGCAAAACATTTTAAGTAGTAGTTGCTTACTCATCCATTTTCATTCCATAGCCTTACTAAATTTTCTAGCAACGTATTTTCACTATCAATGCAATATGTATCATCCATGATGAAGAAAAGTAAGATTTCATTGTTAACATATTTTAATGCTGCTACAATTTGCACTGTAATTAACAATTTGTGCCATAAGTTGCAATCAGTATCACATAAAAATTCATATTGAATCACAAGTAACATTTATTAAACCTCACCTTGCTTTTCTTCCTTGTTGGGTTTAGCAGCATTAGTGCCTGATGCAGTTCCCATGTTCATGAGACAGAGGGCGCACCGTGGCAGTGGTTTTCTGCACCCAGGACAGCTACTGATCTGTTGGGGGGACGTCAAGGTCGTTATCGTGATCAAAGAAACAGAAAATCATAAACCAACAAATCTTAAGACAAAATATGTACATACCTTTGAAAGATACATTTTTGTCACAGAATAATGCATCATCTTTCTCCTCTCAAATTTGCTTGTTTGTGCTTTTATTTAGCCATGAAAGTTCAATTTGGAACATAGGCCACTTTTCATTGAAGTCTTGATGTTCTCTGGCATAACATGTTCAAATAAGTGACTTCTAAAACATGGACTTAGTCTACATTGTCTCAGAACAGTATGAAGTGTATGGTGTTTTCCTTTCAAGTTTTTATGTCTAGTTTATATAAGAACCTACCTTGGACTTCTGTGGGCTACCATACCGCATCTCCATTGGTCGTCCTCTTGTCCGTCCTAAAGTATGTTGGCAGAACAAATTCAGTTTGTCAACACAACAAAACTGGAAAACATCAGGTGAAAGTCATGAAGAACAGTATCTTCAGGACAAACAAGAATGAAGGCCACTACCAACAAATTTGAATACCAACATGACAACAGAGTCTGTTTTCCACAGATTTTGTTTTCATCTTTTCCTTCTTGCTGAATTTTTCCTATAATAGAGGGTCCAAGAACCAAGGTAGTAAATTGATGTTGCCAAATGTAACTCCTTGGTTTGGTGTTTTTCCACACAATAAAACTGTGTGTTGTCAGAAGTGTATTTTAGCAATATAGTTTTTCTTTAATAGTGAAATGTTTTTCCACAGGTGTTTGTGAGTTGTCAGCAGACCTGATGCCAGCATGTTGGAGGACACAGACTTCCCGCAGAAGTTGCAGCTGACGAAGACTTGCTGCGGCGGTTTGACCGCAGGGTCGATCAGGTTTCTGTGGACGTCAAACTGCGCCCGCTGGTGCCAGAACCGCCATGAGTCCAGTAAGCTTCGGTAACTGTGGAGATTGGGAAAAGGATTAGTAAAACAAAAACAGTGAAACAACAGCGAAAGTGAAAATAAGGCTGATCTCACACCAGACTGAAGAGCTAATCTTCCACTGGCTGGAAAAGGAATGACAATATGTGCAGTTTATACAGCTTCATTGTACCAGAGAAATTCCCCTAGCAACGTACTGATTGCAAAAGGCAAGGCAGATGAAATGTCCAGTATATACAGCTTCTTGTTACCTTAGAAATTTCCCTAGCTCTTTTCAACAAGCAAAATGAACAGTGTCCCATCCTTTGTACTGCAACTTCCAGTAGTGTGCAAGTCGGGTGAGTGACAATGCCCGGAATTCAAACCCTCAATCATCACATCATAAGTTTTTGCAATACCTCTCTATCCACTGCTGTACACGGGTGTCCTTGGACACGTCACTGGGACAGGCCTGCACCATGGCGAGGCACGCTGTCTGCACGTCTGCCGTGCTGTTCACGTAGTTCTCCAGCAGGTCGATCCCGTCCTTGGTCAGTCCTGTCAGCAGGATTCCCTCCAGGTTCCCCTTCTCCACCATCTCACTCGTCAGCTCATCTAAATACTCCACCAGCTGGGAACAACAGCAGCTTCTTATTAGTAAGCTTTATTCATACAACAAAGAGACAAATAAAAAGACAAACATTAATCAACAAATATGCAAAACAAAGGAAACAAAACAGTGTGCGGGAGGAGGAAAGAAGCCTGCAAGGCTTGTACAATGTCCTCCTTGAAACTTAGGAAATATCAATCATGAAACTAATGTAATGAATTAACTAAATATCATCAGAAACCAATGACCCTTCTTACACTCACAAAAGACCGAAGTTGTAAAGGAAACTGTGCAGGGAGATTCTTCTAGAAACTGTGGTGTGAGACCAACCATTCCAGAGCTGTGATTATGATTGATACCTCTAACAGTGACTCACCCGTCCATCAGGGAGGAATGTGCAGGCAAAGGCCACTCTGTCCTGAATGAAGAGGCCTGACTCGTTCTGAAAGGACAAAGACAGTTGCTTCAATCATTCCTCCCAACATTTCTTACTTTACATACACACAATTCAAAGCTGACAAATCTATTGTAGACTCATAAAACAGGAAGCAACACCTACTTTGGTAAAAAAATAATACATGAACGTCCTTCCTGTAGTCTCTAAATGACAAAATAGAACAGCAGTGGCCGTAGCATGGTTGGCAGTCAAATTTAACTCAAATTCTATTTGTATTGAAAGGTAGGCGTGGCCTAAATCTGGTCAGACTGCTCCCAAACTTCAGCCTTCGGCTGGTGTTCAGGGGGAAGGTTCTGAATGCGTGACAGGGGGGGCTTTACTCACCAGTACATCCTGAAACCCCTCTGCCTCCTCTGTCAGGAAGGCAAACATGGCGCGGAGGTAGGGGTGTCCCAACTGGGTACGCAGGGACCCACACATCTCCCTCCACAGGGTGTTCTTCTCGTCTGTGTACCCCGACAGCGCCATGGCAACCACGTTCAAGTTCAGGTCCCCAGCTGCACGTATGGAGGAACAACAATGTTATCCCGAAAGTTCATCTGTGTTGGTAGTTACATGTTTAAAGTTCAAACTTTTGATCCAACAGTCTCACTGGGTCAGTCTACTGAGGAAGACCAGAGGTGCTGGTCAAAAGCTCTAGGTGAGAAATTACCTTTTGTGTTGGATCAAAAGTTTTAACTTTAAAACACGAACAACAATGTTATTGGCGAGCTTTGAAAGGTTTGGGGGAGAGTAGAGTAATGGAATGTCCCCTAATTTTGACAGGACACTAACTTAGAAGAAATTTTTGTCTTATTATGCAGTAGCAAACCATGCTTATTTTTATCCACTGTGTTGAATAAAAACATTATGTGGTTACATCCTATTAACTCAAGTAGCATTTTTTAAGAGAAATGAATTGAAGATATCGGTAGTAACTTTTAACTTTGTGGACCATATGAATGTTTCTGTAATCTTTGTATCTAACACCAACATTCGACCAGTTGGCTGAAGAACCACATAAGAGTACATTCTACAATTGTGAAGTGTAGATAGGAAAAGCGGGAATGATAATAGTGTGGTTTAAGACTCACCATCCTTGCTGTGTGCGGCACTTGTGGCTCCCTTGTTCAGGGTCTGGATGGCTCTGCGAATCTTCAGGTTAAACAAGGCTATAGCAGCGGCTCGCTCATATTCACCCTCACCCTCCAGTCTGTGAGCAAGGAAACAGGGTTGAACACATCCAGACTAGAACAGACAGGCAGTCAGAAGGAACTAGCTGTATAAAGTAATGGACCAATGACTTTACTTCTGTTTTTGAGTTGCTTTCTTTGATACACAACTGGGTTTGGACTGCTGTTGATGCTGCTTAACTCAGCTTTTCATACGATATCCTTTATCTATTAAATCTTGTTCTTGGGATAGTAGAGATTACTTAAATTTCTGCATCCTTGGAAAATAACACACACACACACACTATACACACACACACTATACACACACACACACACACACACACACACACACAAACACACACACACACACATACTATACAAACATACTGGTAGGTATGGTTAAGTACTTAACAAATTAAAGTTGTGATTTGTAGAATTGAACAACAGGTACCTTTCCAAATGGTCCTCCAGAGCTCGAAACTCTTTCTCGAAGTTCCACCCACACAGCTGCAATGCTCGAGACCTACATGTAGCAGATAGAAGGACATTCAGTCTAAGGTTTAAAACCGAAATAAATTGCATACTAAAACCTACTACAAGATATACATGTACTTCTGATCAGCTACACATGATGAACTTTTATTTATGCCATGCAACACTTTTTCACAATAACCATCAGTCCTTTCATCTGAAACATTAAAATTTCTTCAGGTGATTGAAATGGCCTCAAATTCTCTCTATCAACATACATGTATGTAACTAAGTGTAACTGCCTGTATAATTTTACATGTCCAGTAGGGCCAGTTCCTCAAGTAATGGCATTAGTCCCTCTAGATCTGCAGCCTGGTCTCTAAGAAAGCAGGGCAGCTGTTTTCATGGAGTGTCTTGAATCTTGGAGGATAGAATTAACTGAAGAAATCTGGGGTGATACGCCGTGTTCAATGGTCCAAAAACAACATGTAATGTACCTGTTTGACCAGCACCAAGCCACCACCCTCAAAAGCACAAAACAACTGGACTCAAACCTGTCTGCACTGACGAATGCACAAATAGATTTCCTGCCATCAAAGCTTCTGAAGTAAAGAGCACTGCACTGAAGCAGGCGCTTTTAATACCATCACCATCACCATGGTTACCATCAACAATATGATTACCATCATCATTAAATGGTAACCACTATCACCATGGTAACTATCATCACCATGGTTACCATCAACAATATCATAACCATCATCATTTCATCTCTACCACTATCATCATATGATTACCAACATCATTCCATGGTTATAACTATCACCATGGTAACTATCATCATCCCCATGGTTACAGTCACATCTAAGTTACATTTATACTTTTTCCTCCCACCTATATCTACATGTACTCTTCAATACTTGGTCCCCAATACCGATAATATTTGTGAATCAATGATACAAACTACATCTGCAAGTTAAAACAGTAAGAATGTTTCAAAGCACTTCGTTCTTCTACGCATAGAATACATGTATGGTTTGTTCACAATTCAATGGTGGACCTATTTCAGTTTCTAAAAAGTTTTCTGTGGCACATAGTTTGATTGTATTGAGACCACCACCATGTTGTAAGACCCCGTGTTCCTCACCTGTCTTCGCTCCTGTAGGTGTGCACGATGGTACGTTTGTCCACACCCGCAGCCAGCGTACCATAGTGCAGGTCTGACTTCATACACACCCCCGACATGTTGGTCTCTCCCTTGATCACGGCCTTGACTCCATGGTACTTGAACCCGCCCTTCCCAACCGTCCGGATCTTCCCTTCATCACGCAATCCTCGCACCAGTGTGGGAGTTAAGGTCAATGTCATCTCAAACCAGTTCAGCTCACTGAAGAGCTAATCTTCCACTGGTCATGACAGTCCTAAGGACTGCGACCCTTTCCTTAGCATTCATGTCAGGAGAGCGACAACAGCTGGAATTTGAACTACTAACCTCTTGGCCCAGAGGAAGAGGCACTAACTACTGGACTACAGACTTTTCTTTCTTTCTTTCTTTCACTTTCTTCCTTGTCTTTCTCTTCTCCTATTTTCACTGCAACCTAATGCCCTGAAATACAGTTAACTCATCAGTCTATTTAAAACACCAAGTAGTCAAACACAAAGTACAGCCTATCATGTCAGAAAGGATATAGTCCAGCCAGTGCCAGAGAGTCCTGATATCGCTGTCTTCTGGAGCCATGTCTGCATTCCGGGAGATTTGGTCCGTCTAACAAAAAACATTAAAAGGGTTTAATAAGTGTCATTATGTCATCTGTTACGCGTGTCATCTGCATAACGTGATGTCACAGAAGTGGTGGATCTCTCATTCCTTGACAAAGACTGAAACTATACAGTCGAAAATTTGGGTAAGTCCAATTTCTTGTGTTGGAAATTACAGTTTAAAGCTTGCTTCACATTCATTTATTTATTCATAACTAGCCACACCTGTAGGCCATAACCATTGCGTGCTCTTCTCTTCATCTTGATGGAGATGTCATCTTCAGCCGTACAGGTGGGGTGGGCCGTCATGTGATGTAACCTCTTTCCACAGGCCCAGGTAATACTGGAGTGGGGCGACCATGACTAGCACAGACAGAAATACCATTGTCACTGTCTGCTGCATAGGGGGGATGGTGGCAGGGGGAAGAGTTAAGTTGGGATGAATGGTAGAAGATGGAAGAGCCAAGTGGGGCAAATTCTGGGTGATAGTGAAAGCAAAGTGGGGTGGACAATGCAAGGTGGAAGAGCCAAATGTTCTAGTGATGGGAGTCATACATGTTCTTCTAATCAAAATTTTTGCAAACACTCACAAAGTTCTAAGACCAAATCTTATGCTTTTTTCAAACAAGCTGCTATTGTATGGCTTCATAGATCCCATGACAAATGTTCTGAAACAGCCACTTTGCAAAACACAGGGTTGCCATTTAGTGGTAACTTGTTCATACCAGTGATATTCTCTCAAACACAGTGAGGTCGGTGAGGTTGCCTTTAGTGGTGATGATCATCATGCGGTTCTCGTGGGTGGGGTGCCACGCGAAGGACGACAGGGACTCCTCACCACAGGCTGGGAACAACAGAACATGTCAGAGCCATTTGTGATGCGGCAGTGACTGGTAATTCTTCCAAATACATGTACACTGTTTCTATATACCGGTATACAAAGTTGTACATGTACATCTGAAAGTACAAAATGGCTTCTTCTGTTCTAGTTTTTCATAACCAGTAAACTGCATAACACGAGTTTTATACAGTAAGTTGTGTAAGACTGAACTCATCTCACTTTCACCTGAGTCGAGTGAGGAAATATGTGTAAAGGGCACAACATTGTGGTCTGCTAGGGATTCGAACCCAGAACCTATATATTCTAATTCAACAATCCTAACCACAAAGCCACCTTGCCACTTTTTCAATACTGGACCTAAAACCTGATATGCCTCATTACAAAACTGTAATACAGTAGCATGCATTTATGGAAAATCTTGTTGTGCCTGCACTCACGTTGTACTGATCTCTCAATGATAGCAGGTTCATAGTCGTCCCCCCCTACTCCTGAGTGTTGGATGTCGTACAGTTTCACCACAGGGCTGTCTTTGCAGGCAATACCTAGAAGTCCATATCTAAATGTACAGAAGGGAACACAAATACATAATCAGTGTACTTATTATTTTTTATTACTCTAGTAAATTTGGAACTACATGTATAATATTAATTCAATCTTGTTAAGATGAAATATGATAAAAACATTTAGTTACTTCTTTAAATTTTGCTGATTCCTGTTAATTCATCAAATACTTACCTAGTAGGACTCCAGGCTATTTTTGCTATATGCCTCTGTTCAGTTAGGGTCAGCACTGGTTTCTCAAACACACGGGTGTCCCAGATAGACACTTGGCCCTAAGGACATGAATAGGTCAGTAATGCCTTTAAGACATGTCTCTGGAACAGTTTCAGAACATAACATCTCTACTTTTTGAAAATGAATCTCTTTCACTGCCATTTCTTTACTTTTCTTGGCCAAACATCAAATATAACAAGCTTAAAAATGCAACACACATTTTCTAAAAATATGGAGTCAGATCAGACAACTGGTTCCATATTAAACACATAATATCTATGACACACAGCAGGCATGCACACCATGTATAGGGATAAGATTCCTAAATGCTACATGGTAAGAGTACGTTCAATGAATACCTTAAATGTCAAAAGGAGAATGGGATAGATATCATGTACATGTATGTCAGGTGATGAGAGTAGTTTTAATGTGTACACCAACTAACAAAGCATCAAGAAGAAGGGATAAATGTAGTACAAGTCCTTTACCTCCACGTAGGAAGCAATCCTGGTGTCCACATGTGGATCTATGGCCACACCGTACACTGCCTTAGTCAGTGCTACATTGACTGGTCTGGACACGTCTGGGGGGAGAGGACAAATTACTGTAATATAGGACAAAAATTACATTTTCCTTTGTCAGATTTCTTCAAAATGCTGGAACCTTTCCAAGCATATTAGAATATAGATACAAACCTCGAAGGTCAAATATCTTCAGGAACTTGTTGTTCATGCCCACTAGCAGGGTTTTGGACTCATGGGTGAACCAAGCTAGCGACAGCGCGGTCTCGGATGCACCTGAAAACAAAACAGCAAATATTTACGACATCAGCAAGACATCTATGGCCACTGTTTACAAGAAAACACTCCTATTCTATACTCCTATTCTATATTGTATGCCTAGCACACTTATTGCAGAATGAAAAGGAGTGGTACATAAATTTTGCTTGCAATGGTTGGTGTGCTACGTATATACTGTATGGCAGTTGATACAAAACAGAAAAGTCCACGTACACATACATACATGTATATAAACCCAGTACATGGACCAGTGCAGGTAGACAACAGGAATACCTGCACAGCTCCAGTTTTCCCTGCACTAAGGTGCATATGCACCCAGTATTTTGAGCCCTGGAGAAGAGCATACAATAGCAAGTCTGATACACTAGAGAGTGGACAACTCACCCAGCTCCACCAGAGGTTTGCTGACCATACTCGGACCCTCCCCACTCCCCACAGAGTCCCTGTGGATCCGACTTTTGTCTGGACTGTTGGCAGAGTCTGCTACTGTAACAAAGCGACAACATTTAAAAACACAACCTTTTCCTTTAAACATGAAGTCTAAAATGCTTCAATGTTGTAATAAAATCCTGCCTCTGGAGAGCTTTGTACAGGTTTGTTTGACCAATATAACCTGTAACTTTTGTTACATGATTTTTAAAAAAGTGAAAATCTGCTAATGACTTACTTACGATGACTGACAACTTACTGTATTTAGCATTGATGTCCCACACGAGGACAGAGGAGTCAGATCTGTACTTGTCCAACCCAGCTGCAAGCTATAGCATGGGACAAGGAGAAGCAAAATGATCACTAAAACATCCATATTGACAAATAACGTTGTTCAGGGAGAAGATATCATGGGAGAAAGAAAGTAACAAGGAAAAGTGACACTACAAATATCCACAAGACTATGAAATATAATACTTTGTAAGTCGTTCTGTTTATACCGGGATAATACCGGGATAGTATTATGGAAATTTTTTTACATTTTGGGCATATATCTTACCAGGTTGGACTCATTTGGGTGCCAGGCTAGGCTGTTACATTGTCTGGCATGTCGAGGAACTGGAAGGGGAAAAAGACAGACAATGAAAGCTGCAGAACAGTCTTATAACAATGATAAGGTACTTGATATTTGAGAAAAATGTAAATTCTTACCAAATTCTTTCCCGATTAGTCCATACTTGTCATGTGCCCCATCTTGACCAAAACTGGGCAGAAAGAAGAAGAAAAAAAAAGAACTGTGAACAAGACAATGAATTCTCTCCCTAGTACCTTCTCTTACCTAGTAAGAACTACTCTTCCATTGGCCTGTCCTACTGCTAACAGAAACTCAGGTTCCTTCTTGGGGTACCAGGCTACACACTTCATGTACTGGTAACTGGATATCTGTGGACTTACCTAAGAGCCTGTGGTTCCAGGCTACACTTACCTAGTAAGAACTACTCTCCCATTGGCCTGTCCTACTGCTAACAGAAACTCAGGTTCCTTCTTGGGGTACCAGGCTACACACTTCATGTACTGGATGTCTGTGTTTGTGGACAGCAGAGTCGCTGTGGTGTCATCTGACAAGCGAATCAATCCCTGGGCTACAAGGGGAACAAGACAAACGGAAAGTTTTATAGTTACAACACTTGCTTCATGTCTGAATGAATGTTCAAACCCAAACATGGTGTGAATAGATAACACAATGTTAGGAATAAAGCTGTTTTATTAATGCTATTTCATGTATAAAAATAATATATCATGCTACGTGATGTCGGTGATTAATATATACTGCTAGTCAAACTTAAGACTAATATGAGTTTCACCAATACAGAATCAGGGTTTTTCTAATTGATAAACGGGCACTGCATCCCCGAGCTTTCAGCATGCACCCTCTTACCATTGGGAACAGATTCTGCCAAATGTAGAAAATTCTGACTGACCACTGCCTATGTCAAGGCATAGACACAGCCTTCATCAATTGCTTCATTTCTACCCTCAGGAAGCCCTGGAATTCCCATTTTTAGATCACATTTTCTACAACTCCGCATAATTTCCTTACAGTCACTCTCCTCCCTTCTATTGCCTTCATACATATTTTTCTAGAAAAAGCTCTGGCAGATACATGTAGAGGGGACATCTATTTAACTGCACATACCCAGAGCCTTGGAGCCAGTGACGACTTGCCCGTGCGTGATGCGGTCAGCCTTGTACAGACTGATCTCCGTACCAAACGTGAGGAACTGGTTCACATGGCTGGGACCGGGAGACCACAGGACATCCAGCCGCGCTGCACTCATCCTGACGATCAGTTCACCCTGATTCAGGCCGAATCACCGTGTTAAAATTCCATGTGTATACCGCCTTTCACTTCTCTTTCTCACTGAGTACCCCTGAGATAAATTTTATGATGGTTTTGTTCTGCTTACAGCGGCTAGGCCTTAGCTAACCCTTCTAAAATCAGTGTCGGTGACTTCACCCTGTAGTTCTTATAAGTACTTCAAGTGAAGCCGCATTGTTCTTGAAAAAACATCATGCTTTACCTCAGCTGAGGATGACTGCTTTTAATACCTTTAACGTTACTTTACTACTTTACAAGATCCGCCCACAACGCGCCCCCCCTCCCCCTTCAATTCTTTGGTTGCCGCTACGATGATATCATAAACACAGGCGGTGGGCGGCACTAACGTGTCCAGCATTTCAACTAACATGTTATGCACTTACCTTGGTTTATCTTCCCTTGACAACGTTGCGATAGGAGACATGAAATGTCTACAAAGTCAGGAAAAAGTACTTTTCCTTTCACAACCGACCGCCATCTTGCTTACCCAGCGTTCTGCACGTACATGGGTGATCCCATTCTGAGCAGGGGGTGTTTGGGTTTGTGTGTGCACAACATTTTCTTGTATTGTGGTTTACAAGCTTACACAAATTTCAAAGTTGCCCAAACAGCCACATCAGATATAACATTAGCAAACTCCACCAGGGACTTTGCCAATTTATATACTCAGCACCAGGAACAGGCATATAACATGCGTGGATAGGCATATAAGGTGTAACTGTTAAGTGGATGGTGATCAGCACCAAGGACAGTGACTGTTTACCTATGCATAGGATGGTGTTTGGCACCAGGGACCAAAGCCTTCATTCAAAATAATAGCAGCTAAACTGAAGTTGATATGTTTTATATGTTCAGCTGATAGATATGTTAGTATAAGGGCCATGCAATACTTGCCCCAACTTCAGAAAAATGATACATTGTAGCTGTGCTTTTCTTGAGGCCTTGGACCTGCAGGCAGTACAGCTGAAATATTGTAATATGGTGCTCCCAATAGAAACTGACAGAATTATTGAATTTCATTTGGGCTTTTCCAGAAGCAGGCCAGTCTTTAAGCCACTAAATACGGAATGATGAACCTTCTGTTGTTGTTAGTAATAGCAACTATTTGCTGTTATTGTGTTTTTCCAAGTGGATTTGAATATTCAAAAATCCTAATAGTCTTATACTTGTGTTGGTTTTGGCCTTAGTGATTTGTTGCTTGGTTGGTCTGTTGGCATGGTACCGTTACCTAATCAGTATACACTGTAAGGAAACCAGACTACAAAGAAGCAACAACACAGAATCTTTCTTCAGAAAACATGTTTAGATAAATATTCACATCATCTAAAACAGTCTAATAACACAACATAGCAGAACATAGCAACCTTAAAACAATCCCTACTTACATAATACAAAATAATTCAAGCAACTGGATAAATTCTCTGAATAAATTCTCAATCCCTAGTTACTTACTAACTCAGAAAAACAGCAATGAGTACCCTAATTTGATTCACAGCAAACCTTCTGATAGTAAAAGAAAATATTATTTTCCAACTGTTACACATAAAAGAAGTGCTCATTTAATGGCAAATACCTTAAGGTCATGCTTAATATCCTTTTCCATATTGCAGTTTACACAGCTACCGGTATCTTAGTGGCATAAAAGCTAATAGTGATACATGTAAGTGCAGTACATTTGCTGTGTTGCATATGTGGTTTACATTGCAAGTAGTAATGTTACATGTAATGTATTAGCTTTCTATTAACAAATTCCAAATGCATGCTTTCAAAGGAGGAAGATGAAAAGTCAGTTACAAAATTCAATGAAAGCTAACTTTTCAACATATCTGATATCTACATTAAATTTACCTTAATGTTTACTACAAGCTGTATCAATAACAACAATGATGATAAAACATACATGTATGAAGCTGTGGCAGACTTTTACACTTTTATGTTCAGTGTCCATTATGTGATGTCAGTCCTTGCGGTGGAAGGAAAATTACAGCAAAAGAAAGCTTGTCTAATAAATGTCAGAAATAGCATGATATGCACAAAACAAAGGATATAAAAACAATGTCGCACAGACACAATTCTCATTTTCACCTTTAAAAATACTAGAAATTTAAAACATTATGTTGTTTGACACACCAGCTTAACTTTCTACATGTTAAAATTATCATTTAGCAAACATGTTTCTTGCAGTTTGACACTCAAGTCACCTAGAGTAAGCAAAAGAGAAAAGTCGTATATTCAAGGGTTATTGAAGTTAGTAAGCAGCAGTCCCAGAAAGCATTGCAGCACCAATACCAGCATCCTCCATGTCACATATCCCAGCATCCTTTTCCTTCGTTAAGAATTCCAAGTGATGTCTGCAAACAACAAACTGGTTAGTGAAAAACAAAAGCAGGCAAGAGTTCAAAAGGCAAGAAAAGAGTAAGACATGGTGATTTTTCATTCAGTTAAGATGAAGTTATACATTCAAAATTGTTTCTTTTATGCAAATCCCAGACTTGGCAAGACTCAAAATTGCAGAAGCAGAAGAAAATATGCAAAGAGCAAAAACAGGTAGAAGTCAGTCAATTGTCAGGAAGATTCTATAATATGCTGGTAAAAGTGTCAGTGAAAATTGTTAATGTCATGTTGTTATATTAACGTATCTATCAACATTTTTAGCAAAGTACATGTACTGGTATAGTACTTCATGATTTTCACTATGTTTGTTACTTTTTGATTGGATTGCTTACTTTATTTTCTGCCACAGTCATGTTATGATAGGAACTTTTATCTATGATCCAGTCAATCAAATTTGTTCTACAAATAAAGCTAGTTTGCCACTTGTTATCACCTCCACATGCATGCTGGGATATCTTCATGTGCTTCCAGGTCCCAGGGTAGGGTCAGGGACATGCAGGGGTCAAGAGAGGTCACATCATGCCACCAGAAAGGAGGGATATACAGCAGTTCTCCTATCAATAAAAAGTGTCAATCAGTATTTTCAATAAGACAAAATGATGCTTAATTACTACTTTCAGTGTCTTTTTTCTGAGCATTCTATGCATGCTTTGATAAAAGACATGTTGTTCATAATATACAAGCATAGATGGATGTTACACCATGACACAGTAATAAACATTAATCCAATTCCATCGTTATGTGCCAGTTTCATTTGAGGGATTTGGACTCAAAAATAGAAATTCTAAGAAAATTACAGACTCCAGCCTTTGCTGTGTCAGTGATTGAATGAACTATAGACAAAACTTTGAACAAAACACTTAAAAGAAAACTAGAACAGAATCTCACCTGGCCTGAGAACGCAATGGTACCTTTGTGCCTCCGCCACTCTGGGGAAACGCACCATCTCCTCTGGGTCTGTCGTTCGGAGATTGACGCGGCTGGTGTGCGACCTGTCACTGAGACTCGAATATGGATACAAGTTGTTTGTGTCCTCATGAGAAAAGAGGATAAGCTCCTTACAACCAACAATCTGTGAGAGCAGACCGTGGTTCCTGTCGTAATGCAGGGGAGTAACGTTACCCGCACTCCCCAGCCATAGCTGCATGGTGTTCTGATTGAAGATTCTTTTACTGCCAATCTCAAACCTTGTGGGGAGTTTCATCTGGGCAAAACTGGAGTCAGCCGTGTCTGCCTGCAGTTCACATGGCTCACTAATGACCTCTGTTCCACACTCGCTGTACTGCAATGCTTCGCTCAGGTGTGCATCTGTGACCTCCTCTTCATTTGAACTTTGTTTGCAACCGTTTGACTTGCATGTCTCTACACTGACTTCTTCCTGAACCCTTTCTAAACTGAAACTCTGTCCACAAGAAGGGATTTCATGGTTGTCTTTATCATGACTGTCCGTTTTTCTCACTGCCAACCTGTCAAATTCTTTGCTGAGATCTTTGTATTCAGACTCTATCCAATCCTCTTGTTCACTCAAAAACTGCTCATTAGCCAACTGGTAGATACTGTCCAGCAGGTGTTTGGCCTGGCTGTGAATGAAGATGTCTTGATATAGTGGCTCAGGCATACTGAAACTTCTCAAGTAATATCTTCTGTTTTCCTCATGTTCACACATGGTAGGTAACGTTATATCAGTTGTACATTTGTCAGTGATGTTTTCTTCATTTGCGTCCGATTTTGGAGCCTCAGGAGACAAATTTTCATTGCCATAAGAGGTCTCCAAAGTTGGTTTCTGAGCAGATTCTGTTCTGAAAACTGCAGCGACTAGCTGTTCAGGTGTCATTTCCACCTTTTTGGTAACCTCTGGGTGGTTTAGAAAATGTTGGTTGTCGTGGGCAACAAACACAGTCCATTTCTCCTTCACCTGTGCCAGTGTTTGGCTAATGTATGCAGGGCTCCAAGCTCTGATTGGCTTCCAGCTGCTGACTATGTTGGTGAGTATTATAGGATGCTTGTTTCTATAGCAACTTGTGAAGACATCTGGAGTCATCCCCACAGCTCGTTTGATCTCCACTGGCTTTGATTCAAACTCCCAGGCCATACTTACACTGGTGCGGTATCAACCTGTCGTAAAAGAAATGATACAAAAGAACTGTTTCTGTTTAACCATCTGCCTGCAGAGGTTAGCCTCCTGCCAGTCTTGGTAGCAAATTTGTAGTGATTGTGGGTTAATGACATGAACTGTCCTTTGTCCCTAGAGCATTGAAACTGTACTACCACTCTGGCAACTAATTCTTACAATTACACAACAACAACTCCATGTTACCGTTTCCCAACGTTATGCAAATCATGTATGAATAGTTGCACTTAAAGACATATATATATTGCCAGTGTAAAGTGTTTTTAATTCATATTTTATAATGCTTGTAGTTTTTATCTACTCTGTGTATTTTAAATATTCTTGTAATTGTAAATGTTGGCTCAATTCATGTTTTGGATTTTATCAAACATGTCATGCCAATGTTAATAAAGCTGAATCTGAATCTGAATGCAGCAGGGAGAAGGTTAAACTCCTTATAAAATAATCTATTTTGATATGGTTGACCACAAACTTTAAGGTAAAAGAGAGACTTCAGCTGTCCATATGTCATATTTGGAGGTGCAGGTGGAATGCCCTAGAAATATCATCATGAACCTATTAATATCCAGGCACATATTAATATCCAGGCACATATTAATATCCAGGCATATATTAATATCCAGGCACATATTAATATCCAGGCACATACATAGCTTGTCACATTTTCAGGAGAGACAACCAACGGAATACATCATAAACAGTGGTCATAACATTATTTGTTCAGAGGGCATTATTGGAGTTACTTATAATAATCAACACAATGCGCGTAACAACCTTCCAATATAAGATGGGTACTTACTCTGCTACGCATAAAAAAATCCCAGAAATCTAGCACCCATGACCCAGGCGTATGAACATACCAAAATGACGCTCAGGCTCATACCTGCAGAAACTGTGGGTAAAGGCCAGGACCCTGTGGGGGTGTCTGGTTTCACTTCCGGGTTCCGCGTAAAAACGCACAAAACACAATAAGAATATCCGAGCAAGGAACTACAGCTGATTTTGTTAGATTGAAAATAATTATTGAAAATTATTAAATAATCAGAAACATTTCTGATTTATACCTTTTCTAGTGTTTACTCGATAAGTCTTGATTTTGACGTTGTTATGCGGTGGATGTATGTATGTAGGTCAAGGGTCAAGAGCTTATAAAAGCGCGCGAGATCCGAAGTGCTGTCTTCCTTTTCCAGTGAGTACAAGAATAATATTGGCGTGTATCACCTTTGAATATTAACCTTACCTGTTTGATATTGTGTGTGTGTGTGTGTGTGTGTGTGTGTGTGTGTGTGTGTGTGCGTGTGTGTATGTGTGTGTGTGTGTGTGTGTGTGTGTGTGTGTGTGTGTGTGTGTGTGTGTGTGTGTGTGTGTGTGTGATCTATCTCAAACAAGATGATATTTTGATAAACTGAGTTTTTACTCTACAATCCTCCTCCATAATCACGATATTTTGCCTATAGTAGTCTGTACTAGTGGTCTAGCTAAGCAATGCAGCATTATCTCATCTTAATGGTTAAACTGCATGATTTTAAACATGTCTTATTATTTTATAGAGCATTTAGCCCAAGTTTGCATATTGCCAGCCTCGCTATATTTTCTTTTCATACCACTGGCTACATTTGCAGAATAATGCTACTAGCCCTAAAAATACATGTATGTGTCTTGTAGCCACTTTCTTTGCTATTGTCTAAAAGATGGTTTCCTGCATACTCTTAGACAAAGCTTTCTTACATTAATGTGGGTGTGAATTATTCAAAGTGTTAACAATTCTCTGCAAAAGTGCTACACAGCGGTGGATTTAGTAGCAAGGCGGGAAAATAATGTATCACAAACACAATCATATGAGCCCAAACCACTGCAAACTTTTATTCTTGAATACAAAGTAGATAGAAAATGAAACTTACTTAATTCACAGGTCTAAGAAGACCATATTTTATGGCATTACAGAGTGTCAACATCATTACAAATGTGATGACATAATCACTGTAAAGTCATGTCCAAACTGTCTAAAGACCCTACCTTAAAAACTAATAATACATGTATGATGTAGTCTTGAATAGATACTCTTTCATGCTTGGCGTTTATAGTAAAGCAGTACTTCATGGAAAATGCTAGCTAGTTTCTATTGCTAAATCTAGTTGTAAGCCTTCTATCTGTTTTACTAGTTTTCTATCTGTTCTTGGAAAGTATTCTTCTTCCCTGTGCCCAGGGATACAGTTTCTAACAAGTGGACCTCCTAGTTATCTGTGTCTTGATAGGTTTTACAATGAAGGCACTACTTTAAATTTGAGTATCACTTGTTCCACACTACATATGGATTAACTTTCTACTACCATAACTTCTACTTCTCATGTGACTATGGAATAACATGTGACTACAGCTGCAGCTATGATTTGCACTATTCAACAATGTCAACAAAAACTTTCCCAGGTTAAAATTTTCCTTACAAACTGAAACTGATACACACTCTTTCACCAGAAGAACATTATATACTGTATCTATGAAGATTATCTAAATTATGATGATATCATTAGCAGGGTAAATCATAGGCTCAGATACAAAAGGGATTACATCTTTTTTCGGGGTTTACCTGAACACACCCCAAGGTTCTCTAATCATTTTATGCTTTGTTCTTGCGCATAGCAAGGCATGCTATGATGGTAACCACAGCAATGAGGACAGGGATAAGGATGACATTTCCAAGTGCCATGACAGCCCTGGCCGCCCATGTCACCCTCCCCACTGCACCGCTCAGGGCCATCCCTATCTCCATGACGACAGCCCCAAACTCGTCCCCTTCATCCGCCATGTCCTGTAGGTAGCTCATCTGTCGGGCCCAGGGTAGAGCGAAGGTCTGGAAACATACGGAGGGAAAATGTGAGAAACTGTACCTCAAATAAGCTAACATACATTAGACAAAAGATGTATTGCTTTATCAATATGGCTGGAAGATTGGTGGCTAAGATTACTAATTCTCTTCCCACCGGTTTTGACTTCATTTGTCTCTCTCAACAATAGCTGATAGTACATGATGCCTGTTCACAACAAAGAAAGAAGCCATTTTCTCTTACAGGGAGGTCACCAGCAAACAGAACTTTGGATCAAGCAGGCCAGACTTTGTAAGCCAACAGTATTAATGCTCAAAAAAAGGGAGAAAGATGACAATTCAAAGTGTTTTTTACCTTGAAGAAAGATGACAATTCAAAGTGTTTTTTACCTTGAAGAAAGATGACAATTCAAAGTGTTTTTTACCTTGAAGAAAGATGACAATTCAAAGTTTTTTTTACCTTGACAATGGATGTAGCAGTCTCGGACTGCTGCATCAGCCAAACAATGGGGTTGGCCAGAGTGTGGTACCCTTCCATCACGTGTGGGTACTCTGCAGCCAGCTGGCGACCAAAGGCGGCATCAGCCAGGTAGGTCTGGGCATCCAGGTGACCTGTAGGGTCAGAGACGATGCCATGTGTTATCTTGTCTGAAGTGACAAACACCTTATAACTGGAAATTGATCCATTGAAGGTTAAGTACTTTATTAAGTGTATCATCAGGATTGTATTTGTCATTTTCAGTATTACTGAGATTTGACACCTGAGGCTTGTGCCCATACACAGGGCCGCTGGCATGTGCCAAAATGACATATACAATCCTAATGATACACTTAATAAAGTTTGAAAAAACCAACACACTTATCAGGAGGAGCAGGGATGACCCAATATGCTCGGCTATAAAAGCAAGCCATTGCACTATCAGTCACCAAAAAAGCTTTACACTTGTAATTCAATGGAAGAAGAACTGTTGCAATTGACTGCTGTCAGTGACTGTAAATTCTTCAGCAAGATAAAGCTGAAATCTATATAGTTTAGTATAACAAGGTAGGAAAATCATTTTTGTCTTTTTGCTTACCTTGGGCAAAAAGTTCAGTGCAGATGATCTTGCCTTCACTAGCACCCAGTGCAATAGCAGTACCGCAGGCTCCTCCAATTCCGACTGCGCAAGGCCCAATACATGCAGCTGCACTGATACCTGTGTACAAGAAAATAATGTACATCAATTTTACAAGTACATGTAGGCTAGCTGTATGTACTTTATACTATAGAACGTAGTGACTGTCACAATCAAAAAGGCTAGGAGCAAAAGTGATCCTTTGAAATATTCAAATTGTCATACTTGACACACATCGGGGAAATATCGGTTTAAGCTAAACGGTAATTTAGACAGCAACTCGTAATTGTCATCTTGGATTGTATCTTACCCAATGTGAAGAATGACAGGATTCCCACGCAAACACCACACCCAACAGTGGCGCCAACACATGTTCCGATAGCACCTGCAGTGGAACGGGACAACAGTAGGCGGCGGCGGCCACCCTGCAAAACAAGGCAACGGGAGAACAAAATGTGATATTGTATTTCAAGTTAAAGCATATGACCCGCCTGACAAGCAATAATAATCACCGGATATTTTGTTAGCAGGAGAAAATGTCATGAACTGATAAGAGAAACATGCAGCAAGTGCAGAAAAGCTTACAAAGACAATGGTCACACCTGATCAGAAACAGGATAGGTGACGGTCTGCACGCATTCCATGTTGTCACCGGGATTGATGCTTGGCGGGCAGAGTACATCCAGCGTCACCGGGCCTTCCGGCTTGTCACAGGTCATCTGCAGACTGTAGCCGTAGTTAGTCGAAACTATGAACATCTCTGGAAATGTGTCTTCCGTGAAGTCGTGTTCCACCTGCATGTAGGTCGCAGGGTCCGTAGCAGTGATGGAAAACTGGAAATTTAACACATCGGGGTAGTATCAATTAAAAAAAGACATGGAATTCCCTGGCAACTGATTTGAAGAGATGTCAGAAAACATACTACGGAAGCCTTTACCGGTAACATGTGAACATTGTCGTAGATACATCTACCGTAGTGACCTACTGGCCAATAGCTTTTGTTAAATCTAATAGCTAGCACTTATTTCAACCAGCAAATATAGACAGTAGTCTAATATTATTACCTTCGAGTTGCGGCAGTCGTTTCCAGCCATTGCTTTCAGTGCCATGACATCAGACTTGTTAAAGATCGAGGCAGATGACATGGCACTGGACGTCACAGCGGACATGGACATCATGTCAGAGGAAGCTACTTCCCTCCTACGTCTCCCGCCGCCTTGCTGGTCAGACTCATCATCCATGGGAGATAACTGCGACAGTCCGTTCAGAATCCAGGACCCTGTCATGGCGACGGTGACCATATTGGTGTCTGGAATCTGTGGAGCGACGAACGAATGCAGGTAATCTCCGAACGCGCGACTACCTTTCGAGTCGATTGCCAGCCTGCCGGACAGTCCGTTCTGCCATTCTGCCTCGCGGGTCAGGTGTGCAAGAACCGTCTGAGCATCGGTGGTGCGCATGATCTGACACGTGTCGTAGAACAGGTTGACTGCGTCGTAGGCCAGCGGAGCATACACGGGAGGCGAGCGTTTCAGACGGTCGGCAAGGGTCTGCATCTTGCGCATCCTCCGTTTGCTGTGAAGCCCCTCTCCTGCAAAGGCCAGTCCGTACAGGCTCACCGTTTGTGCAGACAGCTTTGCGTCATCAGAACTCAAGATGTCCTCTCGGAGAGCCAAGGAGTCCCCGGTGTACCACATGCGCCTCAATAGAGTGCTGTCGCCGTTGGCTGCTTCCAGGATGTACCTTGCTTCAGAATACGACAAAAGCAGCACGACTGCGTCTGGGTTGTCCCTCAGGGCGTCGCGGAGTCGGTCAGTCGTCCTCCGCGCTTCTTCCTTGTTGGTGATTGCCCCCGGCGCGTAGCTGATACTGGTACTGACTGTGATGTCGTCCATCATGCCGTCAGCCAGGTCACGGATCCTCTGCACCAGGTCCGTGGCGTAGATGTCCTCGGCGTGTACCGGGATGACGACAGAGACGTTGTCACTTTGCAGCTTCAGATACAAGGCCAGGGCAAGAGCTTGGTCGCCCATGCTGAGACGGATGGTATTTGTAGCGTTGGCCAGTCGTTCAGATGTTGCTCGTGGAGAAATGAAGACCGCGTCTGGTGCGTTCACCATGGCCCACTCCGCCACATGGACCGCATGGCTGCTGGTGTCGGGACCCACGAACAGACGCACGCCCTGTTGGCTGTACAGGTCGCGGAAAGTTTGCAGAGCCCCGTCTGGAGATCCATCGTAGTCCCCGCTGTGAACCTGAATGTCAACAGCTGACGGCACCTTCTTCCGATGGGCACGGATGTCATCCACGGCCAGCATCGCCGCTTCCTTCATGCTCTCAGCTGAGTCGATGTCGGTCATAAACAGTAAACCGACCCTGACGGTTTCATCTGCCATTTTGATAACGATAAAGGATGCGTATAGATGATTGTTGCTTTAGTGACTGAATAACATTTTTGATGTTAAATTATTTCTCGGTTAAACATGCATGTATCATATGCTGAAATGACCGACGAAACACAGTCGGTTTCAATGGGTGAATGGAAGTCTTTATTGCACATAAACACACTGGGTTAAGTACAGGTCACAACAAAGGAATAGCTTGTACACTACATACATACTATAGCACTATAGTAGTAAATTCGATTTCTCCTCGCTTCTCTGTGATTTGCAACATTTTCAAAAGACACAATCTCACAAAAAGTCTGTGTAGGTTCATAAAAGGTTCAGCCAACCTTTGGACTTGTTGCAGCGTTGTATTGTCAAACCGACAGCGAGGCCGACCACTATGGCCAGCACGGCTCCGCTTGCCACCACCCCGATCAGCAGGCTGCGGTACCTCAGCCTTAGGGACCTAACTTCCTTATAATCTGCCATTGTTCAGATCCCTTGTCTGAAAAGGATGTGTGATTTTAAAATCGTGTGTATTGTTTTGTACGTAAGTCCATTTATGTTTTGTTTTTCAAATTCCAGTATGTAAAGAGACTCTAAATAAATATTTTGTTTTGCGGTCACTACACTAGATTTCACGTGGGTTTAACCAGGTCTGTGTAACACCTATCACTGTTCGGGGCCTTCACCAATCAGTTAAAGAGGGCCGCTAGCGGGAGATTTAGTCAGGCTTGGATTCCACAGCCTTTGAAAAAGTATCATATTCTGCACCATCGCTGTAATGATGTTTCGTTCCCATTCACCTCGTAAATAAAATCACGCTGTTTGAAGGCGAGTTGAATTTCAGTTTCGCGGAGTTTCACTTTCGCACGAACCCTTTAATATGTACGTATAAAAGGAAGTAGTATCAGGCAAAAACCGCATTGATTTCAACTTGTACACACAATACGTCATGGTCATCGCCTAGTGCATCATTTAGAGAAAGTGAAAGGGAGTTCGAACATATGTCCTGTCTCTCACCGCGCAAACCTAGACGGCAAAAGGAAGTGAACAGGATGGGAAACTGGCCAAGTTCCTTTCTGAGAAGGCGTGACTACGAAGTGAGTTCAAAAGTTCGCGACTTCACAAGGAAACAGGGGGCAAAATTACCTCCACTTTCCGGGTATGAATATGATTTGAAAGTGTGAAGTCTTAAATTAATATACAAGGAAACTCAAATCATTGCAGTTATGTCACGTCCTTTGAAAATCAGGAACGTTAAGCGAGACTGAGAGAGAAAAAATCAATAATTGAGCTGCAGCCAGACGTGTGGTTAACTTTAGGGGCCCCTCTGCTTTGCTTATGTCAGTTACCCTTTCCGGTCACAATACAAAGGGTTTTCTCATTAGACACTTTGACAGTATTTTGGTAAATTTCATAACATGAGAAACACAAAAAACGACCCACACAATTCTAGCTCCTTCGTGTTTTTTTCGTCACTTGCTAGTACCTACCGACTGAGGCCGTCGCATGCAAAGTAATGACCACAATGATTTGTGTCTTGGAGGACATTAATGGAAGGCTTTACATTTGTCCCTTGTTCCGAGGGAGGCCCAGAACTTTTTGAACGCACTTCGTAGGACCATCAAAAATATAACATTAGTGCACCAAGTACCTGAGCTTTTGGGGGAAATGTGAATCGTGAAATGGGGATACCAAACAGCCACCAGGGCTGGACGCTAGACGACCCCATGTCGGCATATATGTGGTGGCTTTATATGTGTCGTTGTTCTATTTGCTCACTGTCCGTTAAATTGTGGCCCTGCCTGAGACAATAAACGCCCCCCTTTCTGTCAATCCAAAATCATGCCATTCCACTTTTCAGATATTTGCGTAATTATGGATTATCTACATGATTTACTGACTGATTTTCATTTTTTTTAGTCTTGGAGGACATTGTATGCCCCTTGTTTCCAAGGCCGGAGGCCCAGAACTTTTTGAACGTACCTCATAGGACCTTCAAATGTGAACATTAGTATACAAAGTACCGTAATCTTGAAGATCACAATAGACAAAACGAACATATCTCTGAATTCTGAGGGAGATGAAATACTAGTAGACAGAGCTCCATACAAGTATCAAGACAAGAACAACGACCTACCATGCAGCACCAGGGAAACATACGTCCGACACTGCCAAGCGCACTCGTCAAAGTGAAGAGTGCAAACTTTCAAAGTGTATTTATACACAGTATTACGTCATGTTTTTCTTGCAAGTACAATAGTGCAGGCGAATGTGAAAGGCGTGGGAGGGGTTTTGTTTTGTTGTGTCTGAGGAGATGTTTTGGGGTGACAGGTGTATTATACTTCACAATTGGAGCAGACGGTTGCCTACATTTACATATTGATGAGCGAAACTAAAGTGAGGTAATCTAAAGGACAAGTACATACTTGTACTGGGTTGGAGAAGCGCCAGACGTATCATACCGTATAAGGCTAATTGTTCGGGCGGATGTGTGATTTGCATATTTTATCATAAATAAGCGAAAGTAAAAAGTGAGGTTATCTAAAGGACGTGAGATGGCAAGTACACACTTGTACTGAGTTGGAGAAGCGCCAGACGAATCGGGCGGATGCGTGACTTGCATATCATATTATGCATAAGCGAAATTGAAAATGCCGTAACATCGTAAGTGTGAGATGGAAATTCAATAGATCGACACATGTCAATCCCATATGGGTTATTATTGTGCTATATGAACACACAAGAGTATAATCTCGTCTTATATCGCAATTCAACGATAGAGTTCATGATATGTGCATCAGTTATAAGATAACGGGGTATGGGTTCATCCGAATTACAAACCATAATTTATGTTTTCGTCCTATCAAATGATAGCTCAGTTTCCACCTTCGGTGGCAGATGGATACGGTTTAGCCAATTGGATACTGTCTTTGGCCACCGTAAGATCTGCTTGGAGATTAAGCTCAGTTACATATTTCGGTCATGGTAGAAATTGATTAATCACGAGGAAACACAACACATATTTATGAGCACTTATTATGATTTACATGTAGAAACTATATACACATTTGTTAGATGTCATCTAGATTTTGGAAGCCAATGACACTTGAGCTAGTTTCACTTTCACAAACTTATAATAACAAGTGAGGTAATGCCGAGACTGAAACCATTACGTCATCATAGCCTCTTTGGAAGGCTCTGCGACTGGGGCTTTTCACTGCCGACATACGCGGAAGTATTGTTTTGAGTGGCTGTGTTGTGGGTTTCATGTCCGGACATACTTGTAGTAAGTTGACATCATGTGGTTGGAAGATTGACCGGCAGAATGGCAGAGAGCTAATGGGTCAGACAGAGGAAATGGTGTGAACCTCAAGGTCACAGGATCTGGCCGGGAAGCCATACAATCTCCTCACTTGTTCCACTATTATAAATTCACGAAAACCCAAAATACTTCCCGGAGGTTGAAATATCCGATTTCTTGGGGGGGGGGGGGTACTGGGGGCACAAGACAAGTGCATATAGAATTCTAGAAGTGATATCACCCCCCCCCCCCCAAAAAAAGACCCTGTGGCAGAGCCTGCTAAGGAGGCTATATGTACAACAACAGCCGGGTGTTATCGTCTGTGAAAACGGGGCGTGTTTGGGGCTGACTGTGGGTTGACAGCCTGTATGGTGTGAGTCCTCCATCTTGTAACAATGTTATTTTGCGAGGACTTCGTACCGAGCCTTCTCGCTAGCGGCCGCCCTCCCAAGCTCGCTTCTTTCTCCGACAGCGTCGGCAAAGCGAACCGCTGGCTGGGCGAACACCCGGAAGTGCTGGTGCAGAAGTGCGAGACGATTCGCGCGCCAATCTCCCCCAACCATGGCGAATGCTGCGACACTCGGGTCATGTCATACCCAGCTGGGAAACCTAAGGACGTCACACGATTTTCACTTCGTGGTCTGAGGTAAACATTCTATTGGTTACGTCATGAGCAAGGAATATAACTGACTGCTAGACTCCCTCCCTCAATCTCACTCTCTCTCCCTCTTCTCTCTCTCTCTCCCTCATTCCACAGCCGGGTTTGGTATAAACGCCCTCTAGTGACTGGGGTAAAACTGACGCTCAGCCGGCTGGGATTCGAACTCCTGGTCTTGTGATCTATAAAGCTGCTAAGACTGTGGTAACGACGAGACCACAGCCATAACACATATAATCAAATCTAACGGACCCATTATATTATATCCGTCTCAGGATCTGGTACCAGAAACAGTCTGAACAGGAGAAGCATCCTTCAAAACCTCCTCAGATCACTTCAATTGATATTCTGCCAAGTCATCATGGTGACAAGGTAAAACTTTTTACTGACTTAAGCAATGATATCAAATGATGTTTTTCTGAATCAATTAAGTTAAGATAAGCCACAAAATGACTTAAGGAACCATGGATAAGACAATGTAATAGTTAATGGGGTCCAAGGCCCAAGCTTAAATAGTATTTCCAGAGAGTTTTAATTTTCATGGTTTGTTATATTTCTAAATACTTTGCTTATATTGTGTTATATTGTACCATATTTCATAATTTTTCCATCCTATTGAATATTTAATTTACTTCATGAATTATTTTCACAGAAAGTAAATGAAAATTCTTTGTTAACAGGTGGAGACCTTCCAAGATGTCCTGACCCGCTTGAATGGTCTGCTAGCAGAGAAGAAGGGACAACAACTCCTGAACATACAAACATTACTAATCCCAGGGGACAAGAAGGAAGTGGACTCTGAAGAAACTGTGTTGCCTATTCAGGTAGGGTGACATGTGTAAACTCTACTAGCTACATGTAACTAACTACTGTAAAGCTACTAAAGACAGTGGGTAATATACTGTCTTTATCAGACTAATAACATTAGTGTTTACCTGTTAGTGGTAATTATAAGTACAGCATGGAAGAAGTATTGTGAGGTTTTCATGTCAATTACATTGATTTGGTGCATAGGATTCTGATAAAGGAAACTGACACAGTACTACTATTCAGATTAACCATACTCCTGCCAATGATGCATTTGTACACAGAGTTTGTAATTGTAGTAAGTTAAAAGTTACAACTAAAAGGTTAAACAAAAATAACATCCCTACATCTTCCTTCCAGACACCGACCAAGTTGGTACGGTTCCTTCGAGCCTACCTGATCTCAGTAGAAGGATCACCACTTCCTCCTGAAGTCCACTTCCAAGACTTCCTCCCCCAGCAAGTAGCCGCTGGAAAGGTGTCCACCTTTTCCACCAAGTTACCCACATTTGAACCTCTGTCTGAGACCTTTGCCAAGGCAAACAAGTGGTTACAGGCTTGTCCTGATGTTAACCTCATTAATGTGGAGGTTTTTGAGTTATTACTGGATAAAGAGGCTTCATGTGCAAGTGACCCTCAAACATGTTCCTTTCCTACTAAAAAGCCCCCGTTTGGATGGTTGAAAGTTGTCCGTATCTACTACAGTACAAAACAAGGAAGTGCCCCAGTTGGCAAACTGGTTGATCTGTCATTCTGTCCTGAAGTGAAGGAAAAGAAAAGCCTTCTCCACTATGCCCAATATGAAGAATTGGCTGAAGTAGTAAAGAAAGTGCAGTTGAAGTGTGAGTGGGTGGGAGGGGTGCCTGTTGGGGTGCAGTCTGTCTGGACCTACCCAGACTGGGAGAGTGGCCAGGATGTGTTTCAGCCCAACACTAGCCTACATGTGGAGCCACGCCTGGATGGCACAGAGCTCCTGCCTCAAGTGGAAACCATCCATGTGTGCATGCTTGTGAAGTAGGCCACACAGAGTGATGATCATTCTGCATCCTTGAATGATCTGGGCCTGTTTTAATGATTGATTCAGTCTATATTTCCATATATAAATGTATGAATGAATGAATGAATGAATGAATTTTATTAACGTGTCTCGCGACTTTTGTCGCCCAGCCCATATGAGCTTATAAGACACCAAAACATAAACATAAACATAAGCATAAATATAGGTACAGAAATATAAATGTATATTCAAAATATATATCTGCATCTAATGATTGTATCATTATATATGCATGTATCTAACCAAGGATCTAACTTTACATGTATAGGTGTATGTGTGTGTTTGTTTGTGTGTGTGTGTATGTTTGTGGGGTGTGTGTGTGTGTGCATGTATGTGGGGGGTGTATGTGTGTGTGTGTGACCCCCTTTGTGTCTATGTGTGTGTGTATGTGTGGGGGGGGTGAATGTGTGTTCATGCATATGTTGGTTGACATGATGCTAAACATTGCTAAACTGATCACACATAGCTGTGATACATGAAGCAACTCTATAATATTAATTTGTCGTTTTGTTATGAAATATACCCAAGTCATGAACATGTCATGTGTTATACTTCGACTAGGACTTGTTTAAGATTGTAAACGGTTGTTAACTTCATAGCACATAATTTCTTTTAATTAACACCATTAAAGGATATGAATTCAAGTGAAAATCAATCAATCCCAAGTCATTTTTTCACAACCATCTTATTCACTTGGTTTTCAACTTGCTTTTCAGTGTCACTCCCTATTTATTACACAATGAGTTATACATAACGGCTAAGAGAGAGAAGACAAGACCTCAAACTGTTTTTTTTTTATTTCACAATAGAAAAAAAACTTTACATGAGAAGTTATAAATCACAGCAGTTATCACTTGAGTACTACTAATAATATGAAACTTTACAGCTTTTCACATTTTAACACACTATGATTCTAGTAGTTACAAGCTTTAGAAACATGCACAAATAAACAAGACAGCTACTCCACAAAATGCATATCTATACATCACAGTTGTAGAAAGCCATACCAAATGGGCATTGTTGTCCAGTGTAACCTGTAGAAGTCCATAGATAGTGTAATAGATATATTTCCAGAGTTCCTGTAGCTGTTCGTTGTAGTTTTAATGGCTTAACAGGTACCAAAGTAAACAATATAAAGTTGATAAGTAATGGCATCATAATAGTATTGAAAAGTGAGTAGAGCAAAGCAGATTACAAATTTCCTGGTTTCTTTGGCTTCTTTTGAACTCCCACAAAATGTAATGGCTGAGCTCTTGAAAAATAAGACATAAATGTTAAGTAAATGTCTCTCTGCTGTCCTTGATATGATGATGATATGCCAGGGCTCAGATTTCAAGGAAAATTCCCTGATTTCCAAGCATGGTATATACGTGGTACACATGTGATTGACACTTACGAGGTATTTACTCAGTTTATGAAATGACTTAGTAGCCAGAATGTACCTTATTGTAGTTACTGTAACGTTAATTGTCTCTTGAAGTCTGTCCCGGGGCTATGTTGTGAGGACGGTCACCATGTTTGTATCCACGTCCGTCATCACCAGTTGTCCGTTCGTTGCCATGGCAACGGCACTGGGCTTCTTCATCCCGCCCGTCACGTGATGCAGCAGCAGACCGTGGCGGTTGAAGATCTCCACGCGCTGGTTGCCCTCATCAGCCACCGCGATGTTCCCGGAGACATCCGTGCACACCCCTCTCGGGTACCTCAGCTGCCCGTCCCCCTTTCCGTCTTCTCCGAACTTGAACTGAAACTCTCCGGTTTCGCTGAAGATCTTGATGGAATGATCTACCGTGTCCGACACGATGATGTTGCCGTGACGGTCCACGGTGACGTACCGTGGGTACCTGATCTCTTCGTGAGGCCCCCACTTTGTCCAGAACGGTTGTAGCCACGTTTTCTGTTGAGATCCGCCTATAACTCTGACTAGAGTCCCGTCTGGCTTTAAAACCTTGATCTCGCCACGAAAGGTGACGCCAGTGCCTGGCGACGGTTGGTTCGCAGCCGTCGTTTCTGTGACGAGAATCTGGTTTGTTCGCTGGTTGACGGCGAGGCCGCGAAAGTAGCCCGTGTGTGTGAGGGGTATTTTGTTCAGACATTCTCCGGTCCGGGAAAACTGAACAAGGAGATCGCACGTTTCGGTCACGTTGTACCCGACAACCCACAGGTTCCCGTAAGCGTCAAGGTCAACGCCTTGCGGCTTCATCGTCCGGGAAGGTCTTCCTGGAACCAGCGTCTGGAACTGACCGAGGTACCTTCCTTGGGAGTAGAACGACTGTATTCTCTCATTGTCGTAATCTGCGACGAAGATAACCCCATCTTTTGAGACGGTGACTCCGGTTGGCCAACTGAACTGGCCGTTTTCTGACCCTCTCCCACCAAACCGCACCTGTCCTGTATTCAAAACATTACCAGGTTGCAGACTAACTGGCTGCAGTGTCATACGACTCATAGCTGAAGCCAAAGACTGAAAATCGACGTCTAAGGCTTGGAAAACAGCCCGGGATGGGGATGGCAAGGCGTGCTCTTTGTATCTATCCAGCGCTTCTGATACAGCAGCTTCGTGGTTTAGAAAACGCTTGTCACTTTGACATAACGTCCAAACAGCTACGTCACAAGCAGATGTCAGTTCTGTTACCTGACTTTGAGCTTTTACACCATATGCATTCAGAGTGTCCGCGTTACATATCTGGTTTTCCTCAATGTCACACAACAAGCGTTCCTTCTCCGCCGTTAAGGCTTGGGTGATTTGTTGTATGGCGTTGTCAAATGTCTCGGTTACGTCGGTTTGGGCTCGCTGGGTATCTGTGGATAGCGTTTGTTCGACGTAAGGCAGCTGTCTTAAGTAACTGTGATATGTATCCAACGAGTTTTTGCACTCTGTCACAAGCGCCCGCAGTGCAGTTTTCTTCTGTTCGACGGCTTGTCTAACGGTTGTTGCGGTGTGCCCTGCGTGTTGTTCGTCCAGGCATTCCGTGCAGCACGCAACCTCACACTGCTGGCAGTACAATTTCAGGGCTTCCAAGGGGTGCTGGTCACAGTAGTTGTCGTCTGATGATCCGGCCGTTTGCGGCGTGTGTTGGGAGAATTTCTGACAGACGTTCGCTGCTAGATGGTTGTCCGGAAGGCCAACGACGCCCTGAGGGGGTAACCTGACTTGTAGACGACAATTAGGACACCAAACCACCTGCCGTACACCTGCGTAGTTCAGCAAACAGTCCTCGCAGAAAGTGTGCTGGCATGGCAGAGCCTTGGGCCTCCTAAACAGCTCCAAACAGATGCTACAAAACACTTCTTCGCGGATTTGTTCGACGATATTCTCCGCAGCCGCCATTTTGCCTGGGAGAATGCGGGGCGAAAGGTCATAGCGCCCTGTTATGTAAAGATACGTGCCTGGCTTGTTATTCGATATGCGTAACAGTATCGGCCTTGTACAGTGCTGGTATACAGGGAAAGGTCAATAGGTCATCTAAGTGGCCTCAGTAGGGGATGGAGTGAGTTAAATTACACGCAATATATTATTTAACGTTTTATTACGTTTTCATTTTGTTGTTACATCATGTTAACTGGCCCCGTTAGTTAACGTTAGAACGGTAACGTTAAACATAACGTTAACACAAAATTTGACGCTATGCGTATGACCCAAGCCTTAGTTTGGTGGCTTTAGACCTCAAAACCGTCGGCAAGGAATGGCAAAATATTTGTCTTTCTGCTTTGACATGACAAGGGGTACTCCTTCATGACCTTCAATAACAGAAGCTGGGGCTGAGCCAAACTTGACCCACATATGCATAGCACCATGGAATCTGAGATAACAATACACTAAAGAATGACAAGGCTCTCAGATCTTACAATCAAACTTTATTTGGTGTTTTATTGCGTAAAATCTAATTTGAAAAGCACATCTGGACAAAGCCAAGCCAATAACAACATCACAGACTTCATAGAAGTTACCATAGTGGTAGTTACACATACACTCAAGAATACGCGTCTCATTTGGGCAGATCCCTTATGAAACTTAGGCGATCTTTCGCATATCTCACCTCAGATGAAAACCCAAATGATTTGGCAATTTTGAGAGCTTCTTTCGCAAGCTCTCTTGCCTTCTGTTTGTTGCACATGTACCTGTGCAAGTCAGACTTGGCCAAGTGCCAGTAGCACTTTGTACGGTTGGGAATATTCTCCCAATACTTATTCTCCACCTCGTGTAGGTTGCTTTCTGCTTCTTTTAGACTTTCATCAGAGATGTAGACGTCGTCGTCAAAACGGCGGGCTTCTGACCAGCACTGTAGCAGGAGCTGAGCTTGGCGAACGTGGACAATCCCACATCGCTTGTCCCTGTACAGGCTGTCATCTTCTTCTGCCTTGAAGTTATCTAAGGCTTGCCGGAATCCCTGCATCGCGCTGTGGTATGATGATTGACAGGTTCCTCTGACAAGGGTCTTGTGTGACGTCACCTCGCTGTTGATAAACGTCAGCGCGTGCAGCGAGGCCAAGGTGTACCAAATCTTGCCTTGGTCTCTCCCTTTCTTCATGTTGACCAGAGCCTAATGAAACAAGATGATTCCTTAGACAACGGTACGCAAATGAGAACTGCTTTCATGACGTAGAATTTAGTGTACGTGACATGTGTAAAAACTCCTTACTAAGGTAACAACATCACTGTTTCGTACAAAACAACCGAGACAACGGGAGAAAATGATTATGGCACCTTATTACCTGTTGCGCCAGGTCAATGGCAGTCTTAGCTTCTTGGTACTTCTTCTGCTTCTTCAACAAGACCGCCTTGACTTCCAGCATCCTTGCCTGGTGATGGTGGGCGTCGTCCGTCTTGAACAACAGTTTCTCAGCCTGCTTGAGGCAGGTGTACCCTCCCTCAAGATCGTAACGGAAGTTACAAGCCAGCACTTGCTGTGAGTCAAACATATAGCACATAAGACAGGAAAAACATCCGTCTTTCACTCAATCCGCATACAAATAAAAACGTTCTAACAACGACAGCAACATGAGTTCACACTGAAACTCAAAGAAGTCTAAAAGAAAATGCTTTACCTCAAACATAATCCTGATAACAACATCCGGCTGGTCTTTATGTCGTCTGGACGCGGATGAAGCAAAGTGGTCCAATTTTTGCCAGTGTCCTGTCGAGACGGTATCAACAACAAGCGTCACCGCAAAATATATCTAAGACTAACCTTGAAAAGTTGACGAGAAGGACAATGTACTTCCATAAACTCTCTTGGCAGGTTGACTTAAAGTACTTTCATACAGACCGTTTCAACATACCATGAAGCATCGTTAAAAATGATAAAGCTACCTTGCCATGCAAGCTTCTCCAGGTGTGTAACCATCCCATGGCAAACTTTGTCTTGCTTTCTGTTTCCTGTAAAATACAGTAAATAGATGCATAATTTTACGACTACCAGTGCAGCCCATAAGCATGAACAAACCTGGGATTTAGTCTGAAGCCGCCAGCAGGTTGTGAAGCGGACCAGAGCTAAAGAAGACTGGGTACCTGTCTAATCTTGAGATTTGCAGTGCATGTTCGTCTTACCGAATGTCCCTTGACACGGCATGCTCCGAAACATCACAGGCGCAGTTCTCACGGACACAACACCGCCACCAGCAGGAATTTCTGCGGAAAGAATGGTAAAGACTGTTTTAGTCAGACCATGAAAACAAAGAAATAATGATAATTCGGGAAACACGGAGTAACAGTCAGCTTCGGCAAACCTGTTGGTGTTTGGTGTATGTCTGATTTTGAGTTCCAGCCCTGTTTCTCCACATGTACAGACCCCTCTTGGATGTGGATTGTAAGAGTGAGTCGTTGTCCACCCTGTTCTGTGGATATCTGAGGAGACCGGTTTCCGAGCACTACATCAGGGTGGTCTGTATAAAAGTGAATAAATATTCTATCATTAGTCAGTAACTATAACCGTATGTTAGGCAGAAAAAATCGTGACATGTGTCTGTTATGATATTTGCTGTTTGTTTGTTTGTTTGTTTGTTTGTTTGTTGATTGGTTTGTTTTCGATGAAGTAGGGTAAATATGGAACAAATTTTACTAATCTCCGAGCAGATTTAATACCGGTGTCAATCTCGTCTGCCGCCAGCTTGAGTCCGGCTGCAACAAGCGCTTTCTTCAGCTCGCAGACGGTGGCCTGTCGTCCTGTTCTCAGTCGCCAGGTCTCCAGGGCCTCTATGCAGCTCTCCTTGGCATCACCTCGCTGGTTTCCGTCGATAGAGCTGATGTCAGGCTCTGTCAGACCCAGCTGACGGGCAAGATCTTTCCACTTGTGGGCGACTTCGGAAGCGACGTAAGGGTAGACACGGCAAACATCTATAGTACGGTACGTGTGTGAATTACTTGTGGATCAAAATGTGTTTTCGTTGTTAAACTGCATGTACGGTCAGTCTCTGGTGGGACGAGGAGGAGTAGATTTACCGCAAAAGTTCTACTTGACGCTCGGCTTGGGACATTACCGCCTCCAAGCAGATCTATGAACGGTTGTCAGAAAGCGGGACAAGTCCCCATCCACCCTCGAGCTCTGCTTGGAGAGTAAGGTTATATAAGCCTACAACAAAAGGCAGTGCAAAACGGGGAATCCCATTAGTCAAATTAGTACAGCCCTACGGATAACTACAAAAATCCTTTCAGTTTCATACTTACCGCAGTTTTGATTGTTTTGAGGGGGTTTAAAATCCTCCTTCGTGAGCTGACTTTGCACGCTACGCCTTCTAGCAATGTATAGGAGACGGTTCTTCTCCCTTGGCGCGACGCCTCCAGTAAAACCGGCTGATCTGCTTCCCTGTTCTTTACCCTTGCCCAGCCGGCACCGGCGACGTATCTTCACGACCGAAGGATGCTTTCTCTGTCGCCCTTTTCCTGAGCGATTGGCCGCCGGATTCTTGCCGCCCTTCCCTATAGGTCTCTTCCTTCTGTTATGACGTCCCATTTTAGTAAGTGAAATATCTCGTTTTACAGCACGACTGTTTGCTATTTACTCAACCCGAAGAATAGGCAAGCAAGCATGTCAAGTAGTACTGTACCTTTAAATAGTCTCTTGAGAGCGGGGATTTTTCTTACGTCAGTCACGTGATCTGAGGTGTTCTGGGAAGGGATGTTATATGTGTACGATGAGTACGTTGAGCGATGCAATGCAATTTCCTAATACAAAAGCCGTATTATGTTGAAATTGAATGATGGATTTAATTCGCTAGACAAAGACTTTGTTGTTTGGACAGTTTGAAGGCACGCAGTGTAGAATTTTGGCGCCAAACTGGGAAGTTACTTGCAAAACTCACGTAGTTTAATCATGGAGTTAAAATCTTATATTTTAACTCCATGGTTTAATACAGTAACCCTTTGAACTATTTATCTTTGCATTTGTTTACTACGCAATTGACCTATTAAATGTCATAGATGTCATTATTTGAGACTTATCGTGTAGCAGTCATATCTAAACATCGGTATGCGAAACCATGGCTCGCAATAGCCATTAGATAAATCATTTGGTGGCTCAATACTGCTAGTTGCAAAGAACAGGTGCCCATTGGTTCAACATCCGGGACTTTTTTGGACGCGCATCGAATTGGCCGCTACCATTCTACTTCTTCATAGTTCAAAGATGTCACAAGATACATAATGCATCAAAATTTTTGTAACTTAAATAAAGAATCGTTAAATTAATAACATAATTTTACATTTTAGATATTTATCATAGAAAAGTCTAGAGTTACAATGGCTTTTATAATACTCAATAAAAATTGCATCCCCATTTCGGTCTGATCGAGTGGTCCAAACCTTTGATTTTACCCAAGGTGCAGTTCGGTCTCCTTCACCAGTCAGCCATGTTGCGGACGGCAGCTCGGGGAATCTGTACGGCAGGCCTTCGGGCCGTGCGACCCGCCATTAAGCGCACCATAGTCACGAAACCGCTCCTGAGAACACTACCAGCATGTTCATACTCAAGTGAGTGCATTTTCAGGTGTTGTTTTGCTGAAATATTCTTTAAATTTGGTGATAAACTTTGCCCTTGCAGGAAGGACAGTTCACTTGAGATTATGGCGGTCATGCCATGTCGCGGTAGCACCCTGATTTTTATCGTCATTTGTAGAAGCTAATTCTCCGATGAAATTCCTCATAGCTAGCTCGTTAACATGCTATATGTTCCCAATTTTCCATTTGCTGGACCAAAGTTGACGTAATGGTGTGTTTTTACGGAAAAAGGCTCACATTTGTGGAGGCATATGGGGAGCCTCGTTTTCGTGCCGCGCCGGTAGGTTGTGTTTCCCACATGTCGAGTACGTTCGAACGTAGTCCTTGAAAAAAAATTATCAAAGTCTCACCGGCGATTGTTGATGCTTTTAGCTGCTAGTTTCACTTCCAAATTCTGCTCCTTTTTCTGCCAGACTGTGTCATTGGTTTGGAAATCGTGACCCAAATACTAGTATTTTGTTCCAGTCGACCACTACCCCCCATCCCCCTAATCGAAGGTCACATTGTTAAGGGGGGGGGGAGCAATATCAGTTCGTCAAATGTTCGAGGAGTTTGAAGAAGATTGGCAGCTTTTTAAAGCAAAACATTGCTGAAAAACTACAATATTTCTGTATTTTTCATCCTGATTTTACTATTTTTTGTGATTTAATGGTATTTGCCAACAGAGCTCTATGGTTTCTGGTCATCAAATATGAAGGTCATTTTCCTATTAAGAAATGCCTTTTGTCTTCTATTGTTAGTTCTCCCAAACTGCTGAGAGAATTGTAATGGACTCATTCTTTTTTGATGTTGTCAGTCCTAGTAGCAAATTTTCATCAGAGATAGTAGTTGTAGAAGAAAATATCTCTTTCAGATGTAGCCATAACTTCATTGGTCTAAATTGATCCAAGTTTGTCTATTCCCTTCATGAAGTAGAAAAACTGTAGAACAATGCAGCCTGACAGTGTCTTAACCTGGTTTCTCCAGGACGTACCTATGCTGCGGAAGCTGCTGCCAAAGCTGCGCCTATAAAGGGCCAGGTCGTAGCGGTTATCGGTGCTGTGGTGGACGTGCAGTTCGACAGTGGCCTGCCACCAATCCTCAATGCCCTTGAGGTGGCCGACAGATCACCTAGACTGATCCTGGAGGTAGCACAGCATTTGGGTGAGTATTGGACTTTGGAGCCTTTCTACTGTTTTTTTTTTCTTTGTAAGTTGGTGGCAAATCTTTTGTATGGAAATTTGTTGGTATTGTTGTAAGAAATGTCATCTTTCGTCCATACTTCTCTTTTAGAATTAAGAAATATCAGATTACCAAATTGGTTCTACTTAGTAACCCATTTGAATTTCACTTTGTATTATACATTATATTCACAGTAGCAATTAGGGTATATTTAGGCTCAAAACACAAAACATGCTGATATGTTGGGAGAGTCATTTTCTGTGTTATTTGTGTTCTCATGTATATTACATCTAACTGATTGCAACTCTTGTAATATGCTACAACATGGTGCTGATATGGTACTTGTGGATGAAAGTAATCGCAACTCTGTTCCCAACAGGTGACAACACGGTGCGTACGATCGCCATGGACGGTACTGAGGGTCTGGTCCGAGGGCAGGTGTGCACAGATGTCGGGTCTCCCATCAGGATCCCCGTTGGCCCGGAAACACTCGGCAGAATCATCAACGTCATCGGAGAGCCCATCGACGAGAGAGGACCAGTCGACTCCAAGAAGTATGTGATTGCCATACAACACTAGCTCACAGCAAATCTTGAAAGAAATCATGTGTTGATGTTACTATTTAAGAACTTCATTTTTGTGCAAGGAGAGGGTTGTTTGGGGCACACTTCTAGAACATTGCGTAGACATGTTTTCCTTGTATTGCAACCATCCCTATGTATGGCGTCTTTACACATCTGTGTGTTCATCTTTCACCAGGACTGCAGCCATCCACGCTGATGCTCCAGAGTTTGTGGAGATGAGTGTAGAGCAGGAGATTCTGGAGACTGGCATCAAGGTGGTGGACCTTCTGGCTCCCTACGCCAAGGGTGGCAAGATTGGTGCGTAGACTAAGGACACAATTTTTACATACTGTTATGATGTATGGCCTTCATGCATTTAGAACACTGTCCAAAAAGGTATGTGAAGTTAACGTATGTTCTGTTGCATTTCTTTCCAGGTCTGTTTGGTGGCGCAGGTGTCGGCAAGACCGTACTGATCATGGAACTCATCAACAATGTTGCCAAGGCCCACGGTGGCTACTCTGTGTTCGCTGGTGTAGGCGAGCGCACGCGTGAGGGCAACGATCTGTACCATGAGATGATTGAGTCCGGTGTCATCGATCTCAAGGGAGACAAGTCCAAGGTCTAGTGCAGGCTGTCATTATTTTTTTTACAAATCATCTATCAGCCCAGTTTCCTGACTGTAACTGTGGCTGGTAAAAATGTTAGTCAATGTTCTTCTTGAAATTTTTTCTTTTAGTTCATGTCTTGCTGTCCTCTTCATACAAACAGTATGACCAGTTTCCAGTATCATACTGCTTAGGTATGGTTTGTGCTAGGGAAAACTGAGAATTGAAGTAGATGATCGTGTTGTTGTTGTAGGTGGCGCTTGTGTACGGTCAGATGAACGAGCCCCCGGGTGCCCGTGCCCGTGTTGCCCTAACAGGGCTGACGGTGGCCGAGTACTTCCGTGATGAGGAGGGACAGGACGTGCTGCTCTTCATTGACAACATCTTCAGGTTCACACAGGCTGGATCAGAGGTTAGTTATTGATAAAGTCAGCCACTTTTTGTCATCTACAGCCGATCCTTAAGCATACTTCAGACAGTTGTGGTTTATGTTCTTTCACAGTAGTACATGTAATCCTTTTTCAGTGTGGAAGTAGAATTTTTGATACCGGTAATGCTTGAAGTTTGAGCATAAGGAAAGTTTTGACCATGATGTCCTTTGTATCAATACTGACCCTTCTGTACAAACTTGTTTCCAGGTGTCTGCCTTGCTGGGCCGTATCCCCTCTGCTGTAGGCTACCAGCCCACCCTGGCCACTGACATGGGTACCATGCAGGAGCGCATCACCACCACCAAGAAGGGCTCCATCACATCTGTACAGGTGAGGTGGACTTGTGTTGTCATTAAACAAAACCTTTCTTATTCATGCCTACTCCCTTGCCTTGAAACAAAGGCACAAGGCTATAGATGTCAATGTGTTGTGTCCATCCTGTGGAGTTTGTGAACTGTTTTATTATCACATTGAAGTTGAATGTAAATGTTGCTTCAGTTTTATAGTTTCACACAAACGTTACGGTTAGAGCAGAGGAACTGTAATATCATCATGAGTATTCTAACTTACATGGTTGCTTCTTTCCTTTTTATTTCCAGGCCATCTATGTGCCTGCTGATGATTTGACTGACCCCGCCCCTGCCACTACCTTCGCTCATTTGGACGCCACCACTGTGCTGTCCCGTGGTATCGCTGAGCTTGGCATCTACCCTGCTGTGGATCCCCTGGATTCCACATCCCGTATCCTGGACCCCAACATCGTGGGAGAGGAGCACTACACCGTTGCTCGTAGCGTGCAGAAAACCCTACAGGTGTGTGTTTTTCAGACTTGGCCTCTCTGTAGAAAACAGATGGAAGGCCCTTGTATATTTTGCACTAGGTTACAACCAAGTCCAGTATCCAGACATTGGTGTTAACATCATTGTCTGACTTCCCTTCCAGGACTACAAGTCCCTGCAGGACATCATCGCTATCCTGGGTATGGATGAGTTGTCAGAAGAGGACAAGATGACTGTGGCTCGCGCCCGTAAGATCCAGAAGTTCCTGTCACAGCCTTTCCAGGTAGGGCCCACTTTTGTGTTTGTTGTGGTCACATCTGTTTGTGTCCATTGCATATTTGTTTGAACATAATCTTCGCTGTGGTAGTAGTATTGTAGGAAGTATGTGTTGAGACTATTTGCAAGTACAAATTACTAAGTACAATGTTCTGTTTCTCACCAAGGTGGCAGAGGTCTTCACAGGCCATGCCGGCAAGCTGGTTCCACTCAAGGAGACCATCAAGGGCTTCAAGGGAATCATCAGTGGTGAGTTCACTTTGTCATTGTTTATTGTCCTCATAGTTTAACTGTAACATGTTATAGTTGTGCATCTCTGTGTAGTTTTTAAGTCTTCTATAAAGTATTGCATAGTGTATTTGACTTCCAACTGTATTGGAAACACACACCTTTTGATGTAGTCATTGTTGCATTTCTTTCGTAATGTTGTTCTGTTGGGAATAAGCTGGAAACAGAACACAAGTTTTAAAATGTTGCTGTCCTCCACAGGCGAATATGACCATCTTCCTGAGGTCGCCTTTTACATGGTGGGACCCATCGAGGAAGCCGTGGAGAAGGCAGACAGGATTGCAGAAGAAATGTAAAATCTAGCTTCAACTACTATTTAGAAAATTATAAGCAACCTGAAGAATATCTTTTTCTCACCGTTTGAAGTTTGTGTCCGATGAATGGAAGAAGTTGATAGCTTAAGAATTTTATCTTCTTCTGAGGGAAGTCAAGAGTAATAAGTCCACTTTAGAGGAGAGTCCTGCTTTTGTTGTGAACAAATCCAGATTGTACAAGACATGTTTGTCTCTCCGATGTATGTTCCCAAATAAACCCTGTGGTCACCGGACAAAGCCTTGTGTTTGTCTTCATTTGATAAAGCCCTGGCTATTACACATTTAGGGTGCTGTGAGAAAAGGTACCGGAGTGACTTGTCAAGATGATTTAAGTTTTTAAAATAGGCTTTAAACTTGCATGGTGCTATAAATGGACTAGGTTATCACATTGTATTTTGGCAAATTTCTTTCCACAACTTTATTTTTAAACATCGTTTTCATATCAACTTCGCTTCAGTTAAGTCGTAACTAAGGTGAACATGGGATGAACCAGTATCGCATCTTGTGGTCAATGTAAATTACAAGTTGTCTATGTTATGTCTTAAATTCTAGCATTTACAACATGTAAGTATCTATCTTTAAATTTTTGATAGAAAAGGTTGTGGCAAGAATATTCATGACTTCAGTCTATAACATCATAGTTCCTCTAACGTTAGTCTAATTTTCATATAATATGGCCTCCATTGTCCTATTTTGTATTGAATTTGACAGGATATTTTTCTGTACTTAATCTGGCATAGTCTTGATGAACAGGTCTCATCTCCATCTATTCACCAACAGGAATGTTAAGGCACTGGAGAAAGAAGAACAGACAAATATGTCAATGTGATAGACTAGAAAGGTAACAGGAAAAACATACATTATATCAACTCAACACCTCAAAAGTTGTCATATTGAGTAACTATAGGCTTGCACAAAAACTTTAATGTTAAGCCAATTTCAGTGTATTCCACAATTTCAAGGACTTGTGAATAATGATTTGATAATTTGCATTGATTTTTTGGAATGAAAAAGAGATGGTCTGAGTTTTCAGAGTTAATTTTATTCTAATAGAGCGATAGTTGAAAGTGTTGATCACACTCACCAAATAATCCACATAAGATGCCCCCTCACAGCTGCAGTCCCGCCTTTGTGCAGACAACATTGAGGGCTCTCCAGTATAAACTCCTGTCAGCATACAAGTTCACAAAAATATTAACGTTTTTTCGGTCACATCAACTACTCAAGGGACAGGAGAATTGGTTGGTGACTGGGGGTGATGGCTCCAAATTTTAACGATGTAAAATTGTGCTTGTTTCAATGTTTTCCCAATGCTATACAGATATGCACTTTTTACCTGAGAGTGAGAAACTTTCCTTTGACCTAAGTTGTACAATTCCAGATACAGTACATCATATAAAAGTCAAATGAATTGTAGATTCATGCTAAGCATCTTGCGACTCTAGCTGCTTAGGGATCCTTTTTGATTGAAGAGGAAACTGTTACACCTTGTGGTATTATATATTACCAGATAGTAACCTCTCTAAACAAGTCTTTTAGGTGACAGTCTCCAAGGTGGCATAAATGAGTTGCAGTGAGGTAACAGCAATCACTACCATTGTGACAGACTTACGTAAGTATTGGGCACTTTTGGGTCTGCACCAAGCACGATAAGCCGGTTTTGTTTCTCTTCTGTACAGCGTAGGCTTACAATGGACATCCTGTAGAAGAGGGAGGTCGGTATAGTGTTCTAATGATGGATTGACTACTTGTAATAGTACTGTATAACATTATGTACATGTACATTGTATATATAAAGGCTATAGCAAGTGGGGCCTGATATGCTACTTTGTTATAACTTTTTGTATTAATACCTATTGTTATAATATTTTTCTTTGACAAACTTTCCCATTTTGTAAGAACAATGGCTTGTCTCTGGGACAAATGATTTGCACAGGTACAAATAAATTTAGTAATGTTATGTTTCACTGCATCAAAAAGTGCACTAGAGTTGGTGCTGAGGGAATAGAAGGTGCAACTGAACAGACTTGCCTGTTCTCGGAGGCGTACGCGATGGCCACAGGACCGTTCTCATTGGCTGTTGCAAATGTAGAGGAGTCCTGCTTTCCCAGACTGACCTCTGACCCATTGAGGGAGGTCTTTCTGCAAACCTGGGAAGTCAGACAATTTACAGTGTACTAAACTCTTCTGAAACAGGCGGGTAAGTTGTGATTTCTGATGAATAGAACTGTATGTTTAGATTATTTGTCGAGCAAGCAATGTATTCTATATGTCCATAATCTACACATACAATGTATTATAGTCAATCTCAAACAAGGAGCATTTTAGTTGACAACAATTCTCCTAAAAGTATCCCTGTTTTTCTGTTAAGCAGCGCATGGTTAAAACATGACTTACTGCCACATCCTCACATTTCCCCTCAGTAAAGGGAGCGCAGGGGTTGAAGGAATAGTAAAATCCATCATCATGGCGGGGTGAGGATAGGGGGTGGTCCTTGAACCTGTGTACAAAATGATAAACCAAAAATACATTTTAGACATGTCACTTCTTGACCACTTGTCACAAGCCCATTCATACCTTCAGATATGCTTTTAACTTCACTGAAGTAATCTTTAATTTTCATAATCTTCTTCTGTTCATCAGTTCTTGTCTCCTTTTTTTCCTCAGACAGTTGCACATAAGTACAGAACTGGTTTCTATATACCATAGGATACATCGATGAAGGTTAGACATCCAAATAGAGCATTACGTTATGCAAAATAAATCCAGCAACTGAATTTTGAGAATTTATCCAGTTGCTTCATCTATTTTGTATGATGTAATACCATAGGATAGTTTGCAATACGAACAAACAAACAAACAAACTCACAGTGGCTGCCCTGAGGTTTGCTCCAGTGTTGTTAAGTCAATGTAAGACCCGTTCTTGAACAAGCATGAACAGGTGCCATACTGTACACACTCTGCCTGTGCTGGCCTGGTGGTGTTGGGGGTTGGGGGTGGCACTGTGACGGGTGTGGGTGGGGCTGTGGTGTGAGGGGTCGGGGTTGTTACAGGTGTTTCACACATCCCCGGACAGGCACAGGGACTTCTTAAAGTGAAGAGCTGTCGGAAGACAAAAATTTATCAGTGTAAATGATGCCCTCCTGTATTCTGCTTGGCAATATATTGTACATCATGTGTAACTTGATGAAAACCATAGCCTAACTTTCAGGAAGGCTAAATACACATGTGTGTTTTTTCCCTCATAGGCAAAAGATACTCATCAAACTAGTTGAGACTGAACTTAAAGGAACTAGTTTGTATTACTTAATAGTCATCCACCCACCAACCCATCCACTAAGCCATATATATATTCATCCATCTAGTATCCATTCCTATGGTTCAGTACAGGAAGATATCGATGCTACAGAGAACAATCATCTCTGTCCAAACAAAGTACAGTCAGTGACTCACATATTGTCCTGTACTCTGTGGGTTTGGTCCCTGTGCTTCAAAGGACTCCCTGTGTCGATCACAGACCAGCTGGACTAAAGAGGTGAGTCTGGGGAAAACAAAGACAAACAAACACTGTATTTCACTGTATTTGAGTTAGTTTTAGTTTTTCTGTTTTGATTTTGTTGTGTTTCCTTTATTGTGTTTTATGTTGGACTCCAGGAAGAATAGTGTTCACTATATGTAAGGCACTAATGGAGGTTTTAATAATAACATAGAGATATGACAGAGTCATGGGATAGTACATACTATAAAACCTTGCATACAGCTTGCCTCAATTGCCATGTGTCAAACACTTCAAATGACTATACTGTGTTGCATTTATGATCCTTATACAGTAAACCAAATCCATGACTTATAATTACAAGCGTTAATGTATCTTCATGGAGAGTGAACTCTCAGACCACTTTCAAACATGACCTACCCTTTTGAGTCATTCCTCTCTGTTCCATACACAATGTACAGGTTTGAGCCGATGTGGAAGAACGCTGCCTTGTCCTGACTCCCTAGGGAGTTCTCCATGTGGACCCCGTGTGTTTGCGTAGTGACGCAGGCCGCTGCATCGTGACACGACCCAAGGGAGAACGGGTAACAGGGGTTGTAGGAGTAAAGGTCGGAGAACTCACTAGGGCTCAGGATGTCACGAAACCTGCAGGTGTGTATCGTTTTATAACACTTTAACATAAGAATAAAGAGTAATTACCAAGGAGATGGCAATAGAATTGTGTGGTCTTGAGTCTGTTACACATACATAGTTTTACAGTTATAATTTATCTCTGTGATGTAATGGTGAAATGTAGGATCGTGACTCACGCAGGCCCGTCCTTCCTCCCCACCCTGTGCAGATCCACCATGCCGCTCCCGTCTGTCATGTTACAGCTGCAGGGACCCACCTGCCGACAGGTGGCGTTACTGGGCCTACTGCAGCCACCTGGGCATGCACAGGGCGACTTCAGGGTGAAGTGCTGGAAAACACAATCATCAGCTGTCACTGTAATATTACTGTCCAAGCAGAGGCTTTGGAGAGATTGTTACCCATATGAGATGAAGAGGACTTGGCATTCATGGGCATTCCTGGCTAGACGTTGTGTTCTTGGAAAGGGCACTGTACACAGCTCTCCTCACTTTACCCAGGTGTAAAATTGGTACCTGACTTTGGTTGGGGAGGTAAAGGCAGTCAAAGGAGAGGGATGGGCTTCACCTTCCATTACCGTGCCCTAAACGCAGTGGATTTACCGAACCCTCTGTCCCTATGGCCTAAAAAGGCTATGAGACTACCTGTACCTTTTTTTACTCCAAAGAGTTGGCTGTTGCTTTAAAATTGTGATTGTTGGCAGGGTTAAGGTGAGGATTAAGGCTAGGAGTAGGGTTGCCCTTATGTTTATTTAAGAATGCAGAGAAAGAAAGTTGCCTTACATAGAGGTTGATGACATCAGGGTCCTGCCCCTCTGCTGTGAAGGTGGTCTCTCCAGGATCACACACAAGCTTCACTTTAGTTTCCCTGCAGAACAGCAACTTTCACATCAATACAACATGATTCCCCAGCTGGGTCCCAAAAAGCCAGAGAAATGAGTGACCTGACTGTACAGTGAGTGATTTGTCTGGTCAAACTGGAATACTTTTTTTATATTGACCCATTCCCAGTTCTAATCTGTTTTGGCATTGGACATGGACTCTGGACATGCATGGACTCTGTTAGACACTAAACTATCAAATGACAAATAATTGTATGCTGTATTGATTATTTCTGTGATTTAATATCAATACTGCTGTGTTGAGTATTCCTGTACAGCAATGACTTGCTTATATCTGCAACATATCTCACTACAGGCAAGCAATGGTGTAAGTGGCATATAAAACAAAGCACCCTACACTATCGCCAAAAACAGTTACTCACAGTTAACTGGATATGATTTTGGAAACGGTCAGACATTTCAGGTAGCATGCACTACCTTTCATCAGTGACACTGGAGAATTCTTAGGAACTGCAGGTAGTGGATGCTACCTGAAACATCTGACCGTTTCCAAAATCATATCCAGTTGCTTGAGTAACTGTTTTTTGGTGTATCTAAAAATGACCCCCACCTCTTGGAGGAACCTTGCCCAGCGATATATCTGAGGGTTAAGTCTTGCCCTTCCTGGATGAACTTGGCAGAGTCTTGGGTCCCCAGTGGGAAGTATGTCTTGAGTTGTGGCACATACTGACATGCCTGTAAGACGTTTAGTACTTAGGTTACAGTTTAACTATGTTTTGTACAAGGAAGCTGATAGAAAAGGATAATGGCAGAAATGTAAAACAAAATCCTGTGCTTAACCAATCTTCCCTGCCAATACCACATGCCACTCAAATAATTTCCTGATTTGTAATATGGAAACCTGAGATACTAGTAATACAGACCTAACGTTATAGTGTTCAGATAAATTTGATATTTAAGGAAGAATTTCTCTTCAAGATAACTATGCTCATTAAATGTCAAATACATGTATGTGTACTTCTGAAGACCAAGGTTTGCACACAGACAAATGGAATTCAGTGACATTGGCCAAAAAATCATAAAATTGAACAAAGAAAATGTCTGACATACTGAGACATCTTTGCAGGTGCCCTGTGTGAAAGGTTGACAGGGGTTGTAGGAGTAAACATAGTCATCACCAGTAGAGTTCACGTTCTGAAACCTTAGGAGTAGAAACGCTCTGCGTTAAGGGACATGAAATTACAGAAAGCTCTACTGCTTAAAGTTAATCCTGACCTTCCAAACTGTCAGTACAAAAACTAAAATGTTGTTGCATGTAAACATGTTAAATCTGGCTAGATCAAAGTACGTTCATTAACGTCATACACGCAATAGCAGCCACCGTACGTACGCTGGTAGGTCGCTGTCAGATGAGGCCAGCGCGCTGAGGTCTATCTCCCCCGCCCCGTCAGTCATACGGCATGTACAGGGCCCTGTCTGCTCACATGTGGCGGCTGATGCTATGTTTGTAACCAACAAACCACACGACACAAGCAGCAGCAGCAGTGCGTCTTCGTATAGCGCCATTTCCTGAGATCTCCCACAAAGTGGTCAAAGTTTTGTTTGCTCTTGCGCGGTGCATGGCGGGATAGTTAAGATGAGAGGCCGGCGCGTGACTCCCGCCAAAATGACCTTTATCAGTAATGTTTATGTCGGTACTCTCCTGATTGTCGTATTGTGCGTTTGTTATACTATAGTTAACGATGGGCGCTTTATTTGTGTGTACAGGTGTGACTGTGTGACCTATTCCTGCTGTTGAAAGGTCTCTAAACCTTCGTTAACGTTAGCAACCAAGACGGTTCGTCGTTTAGATGACGCCCGAGTACTAGTAATTCTAGCTCTAACCTCAACCCTTATCTGTTATCATAATTCTATAATCATGATTCTATACCTAACCATACCGCTAACAATAGAAATGTAGCTAAAAAAAGTGATTTGTAGGCCTTATATTTATAGACCAATTGTGCAAGTGACGGCGAATTGTCTCGTGTCACGCGTTGAAACGTCCTGATACCTGTGGAAATGACCGATCACATTTCTAGCCTAGAATTCATCCCATTCAGTCCTCTCCTCTGCTCGCTTCCCACAGTATATACTTCAGAGGGAAGCGATCAGAGGAAGTTACTGGAGCTAGAACATGATGGACTCCAGGCTAAGCTAGTTCATTATCGCCATTTATGTTCTCGAGTGACTGACAAGTAATGTTATTGTTCGATTTCCCGCGAAGAGGTTCGGTGTTCTTGTGACTCTTTTTTTCGAACATCGTTGGAGAACGAACATGGCCGCGCCCTTGTCGACAAAGACGTGAAAACAAAATCTAGTAGGGATATATTTGTCCATCATCGGTTCTACCTGCTAAACCTCATTTCTGGACCGGTTTGACAATGCTTGGGTTTATTACGTAACTATCGTCTGCACGTGACTTTGCGTTGCCCTGGCAACGACGGACAATGACACTGTAAGGTCCAGGGAGACTAGTAGTGCGGAGGTAATTGTTTATGACTCTTCTCCTTTCTAAAACGACGGTATTCAAAACAATGTCGGTGAAATTCGTATTGGAAGAAGTATTGTGACTTGATACGACTTCACCATGAGTGACTTCACGCTATCCGTTCACAACAACGCTATCATATACTAGTACTTTAGCAGCAGCTAAGAAGTCAGCAGAGGCTGTTTTGTGCCTTTGTCAAATGACAATCTTGACGTGTTTGCTATGTGGTACTACCTGCAGCATCTACGTTGTTTGTAAGCATGTTTAGAGGATTTTTTCCCTTTTGTTTGAAAGGTTTTCAACAGGGACTAATGATGGGCCTGAAGACCCTGTACTGCGCGTCTGTGTTACTGTGTGTCCTCGGCTCTGTCGTGTCCGTGTACTCAACACAGAGACAGTCGGGCAGTCGGTCTGAGCCTCCGCAAGCTTCCTCACAGAGTGACGAGTCTCAGCTCCTGAAGAGAGAACAAGTTCGGTCCCTGTCAGGAAACTGCCCGTTTGAGTGCGACTGCAACCCAAGCACACTGGAGTGTAGTGAAAGCGTCACCAGAGGGAGCCTTACAGAAGTGCCGGACAGACTAGGAAGCTACCCTAAAGTACAGCAAGCTAAAACATTGTAAGTATGGCACGACTTCTACTTGATTTCTCTCGTGTACATTGTGTGCATTGAATATTGCGTACTGACTTTGATATTTAGATATGAATTTTAGTGAACATTGATAAATCATTGGAGGACCATAAAGATCATTGAGAGTTCACTAGTCACAGACAGACCATTGAGACATCTGTCTTTTTTGGACGCTCTGAATGGTCTTACTCTGTGGAATATCAAGTTTAGCAAAAGGCATAAGGTAACGCTTACTTCTACAATCTTTATCCAGAAATTTCGAGGGAGGCTCGATCACCAGGATTTCTGACGGAGACTTTCTCGGACTAAGCCGAGCGGAAACGCTGTGAGTCTAACTTCGTGAGATGTTCTCTCTTTAAAATACCTAGATCCCATTTAAACATTTTTTTTTACATCTGGTGAATATACTCTCTGCAACATTAGCATGATATGGTTACGAACGTTTGCTAGCAGGGTATCGGGAGGGCATGTATGTTTGGAGGCTCATTACACCTGTCTTCCTAGAAGATGAAATTAATACCGGTCCTCAGTACAAAAGCAAATTGAAACCTGTTTACCATCGCCGCCGCTAATATACAAGAAGCTGCCTGTACCGTGTTTGTTGACGTTCATGTTCTATATTACGGCCGTTTCCTATTTTTGTAGAAACCTGAGACATAACCGACTGACGGTGGTGACTCCTGTTGCCTTCCAAGGACTGAACTCTCTGCGTCAGCTGTAAGTACATTTAAGTAGCATTGGTCAAAGGAATTCTGCAATCGTACATCATACATTAATATATGTAATGTTCTTGTTGTCCCGTATAGTGTAGCTGTGTATATATGTGTCGCTACAGTCGTCCTCCGGCCGTGTAGACTTGCGTACATCAGCATTTTGCTGCCTGTGAGTCTATGTAATGTCTTGTCTGCATTCGAAATAAATACATCGTACGTTGTCACATTGGACTGATAAGCCGAAATTGTAAAGAAATTGGAAGGTTTGATTTTCAGCCAAATTGCCATTTATTATCACATTGATGATGACATTTTCTTTCAGCTATCTTGACTATAACAAGATCGGAGAACTTCCCGCCGGGGTGTTAGATCCACTGGTCAGCCTGAGAGTTCTGTGAGTGCGTTTCCCAAGTCTGCCTGTTTCCATTGGTTCCTTTTCTTTTCTTGTTGCAAGCTTGTATCCTTGGATAAATAAATGAACAGCGGTCTACGAAAAAGACGTACTGGTAAAGCTCATGTATATTTCATTTCTTTTGAAATTATAGTCGTGTTCTCTTGACACTCTCCATGCTGCCTAACCCCATAACCAATACAAATTTGGAGCCAAACGGCTACCCCAGCAAGGTGAAGGTTAACTTTATTGCACTTTTCCTATCAGGGATTTGTCTCACAACGAGCTGACCCTAGATGACCCCGAGGACACACCCTTTCTGACGTCACATGGTCTTCAACACATCCAGACACTGTGTGATGTTTTCTATACTATCAATATATACACGAGAATGATATTTTCAAATGTGTAAAGTTCAGGAATACACTATAAGTCATTTCATTCTTGCTTGCCTGAATCAAACTTATTAAACTGCTATTAATTAAAAGAAAACGAAATCTCATTCAACTTTTCCCTCAGAAATCTGAGTAACAACGCTATCCAGACGATTTGGGAGTACACGCTGGTAGGACTGGAACAGCTAAACACGCTGTAAGTCCCAATCAACATTTATAACTTTTTCACGGATTCTAAGCTATTTGATTCTGTTTCAATCCTACTAAAATTAGCATCCCGTATTTCACGTCTCTCTTTGACGGAATAAGTGAAAGAATGGTTTCATGAATTTGCTTCTCCGTTTGTCCGTGGATCCCAGTGTTCTTGACGACAACCCTCTGCAAGGCATTCAGCCGGAAGTCTTCGCCGGGTTACCGCGTCTGGAGGAACTGTAAGTTGACAGAAAAGCTGTCCTTAGACTGTAGGTTTTTCAAGCTTCCAACGAACCTATATTTTTGTACAAGAACATGATGATGATAAGTATAAAATTCTGATTTGCACCGGTACACACGTCAAACGTGGCAGAGAGATTGCAGATTTGCATTGCCATATTCTGCTGCTGTTCTAATATCCAGTTTATTAATATTGGCTCTGAGCAGTGATTGTGGTCTAGTCTATGACAAACTGTAGTAAGGGGTGTCTTTTGATGTCGCCATCCTTATATTTGTGTCATGTGCTTATCTACCCCCCCCCCCCCCAGGTCCCTGGTAGATGTGGATCTACCACCCGAGGTCCTCCTCAGAGAGCTGGGTAACCTCCCCAACCTCAAACGCATGTGAGTTCATCCTAACTTGCTCTCAACGTAACGTAGGAATATTTTGAATTAAAGAAAACGTCTAGGAGCGTTCGCCAACGATATTTGTGTTGTAAGTATTGGAAACCATTAAGGACAGACAAAAAGTTGTGTGGTGTCAGTGGCAAGAAAGCTTTTAATACTCTTTTTTCTTTTCAATATGTGTCTTTTATATTAATTCATAAGATCTTACAAGTTACAATCCCCTTTCTCAGCCTAAAATCCCACCTATCACCTATAGTATCATAGTTATCAAATTACCTAACGGTTTCAAATTGTGTTGCCTGGTTTACAGTCATCTTGGGAACGACCGTGACCAGTGCAACTGCGCATGGGTGAAACTGAAGGCGAGGCTGAGGAGACAGGGAGTGGTTCTTGTGGAGCAGGACGCACCGGAGTGTCGCGAAGGGAGTTTGAGGATTTGTGTCACCGCAGGTACGTCGGTTTCAAACCTTTCTACCTTCAGAAAATGAGTAATCTCCAAGCAGATGTCTTGCGGCAAAAGCGTTACGGTTAGAACTGGCGAGCTAGAGAGAGTCCTCAGCCGCTCAGCACTCCTCTGGCCAATGGATACTGTCTTGCCACCGTAAGCTCTGCTTGGATATTAGGAAAAGAGTGCAAATGTGTATAGGCATACCCATGTAATTGCCCCGTGACAAAAAAATTACATTCTGAACATTCATTTTGGCAGCGTACCATGACACTCAGATAACATTTCTTTATACTCTTACGATGTCATTGTCCATTATTCTGTGACGTCACAATGAAATCGTAAAGAAACGTTATCTCTGTGATTCAATGTAACAACTGTAGAATTTCAAGTCGGTTGTTCGTTTTAAAACGTGTTCTATTTACAAGAAGCTGTCAAAATACCAAGAGTCTATCTTTCGAAAACAGTAATAAGACGCTATTCCTGCAAGTGTAATACTTACTGCTATTACACTGTTATTACTGTGAACAAATACAATTAAAATAGAATTACAACATTGTCACGATTTGAATCATGTTTAGAGTCTTTCTCAGAGTCCCCGGATGCCGTTAGAAAGGACGATGTTCCACACAACAACAAAGCACCACCGGCAGTCAAGTTGTCGTGGAAGTCAGTCAGCTACGGGGCACCATCTAAAAAACACAACAGTCCCTCGATCCCACGACTAGAAAAGGGCACCAAACGCTATAAACCCGCGAAGACAGCGCCATCTCAACTTACACACATTGTTAAGGACAGGCTCTTACACACAGAAGGCAAGGAAAGTGTGAGTTCTGGAACCGACACCTTACCGTGGTGGAACTCAAACAAGATGAAGACCACCACACAGAACGAGCTGCACTCCAACATGGCGTCGGAAAAATCTCCCGCCATTTTTCCCTGGTGGCATCCAGAGTACGTTCCGACATCGGTGTTTCAGGGATTCAGGATGATGAAATCACCGATCTTCGAGAAAGACGTAGAAAAAGAACAGCCTTCTACAAATGTACTTCAGTGGTGGCATCCGGACTATGTTAGGTTACGCCAAGACTCGAAGACAACAGCACATGCACAGGAGTTTCCGTTTGGTTCTCAAAAACACCCAACATCGACTGGTTTCAACAAGGCCCCGGCCAGTCAGAGTCAACACTATGGTACACTGGGCAGAACCGAACATCGCAACGGAGACAACAGGGCGAAGTCACAAATGGAAGGTTACTCCAACGTGCTGAAATCACTATATGGAAGCCCATACAGAAGTAGGAACTACCTCCGACCCAAACTGGACGGGCGCGGTGGAAGTACACTCCAAGCCAGCAGTCGTCCAGTCATCCGTCGACCGCCTTACCACGGAGCACGCGGAACATATGGATACTCACCTAGGTCTTCTCACCGTACAAGATACCGCCACAAGTATCCAAACAAATATCTGTATGGCAAAGACCGTGGGACACAGCACAGACACGCACAATACAACACGAATCAAAAAGACGTCGGCAAGAACAACAACATCCAGAACATCTTGACAGGAATAAAGAAAACGAGCCTGTCTTTGGGAGGAAGGAAGATGTTCAACGCTGTTAGAAATGGGGGAAAGACTGGTCGATATGGCTACACGGAGAAAGGCTCACAGACAAACGAGATTTCTCGGAGACAGCACGTAAGTCGTGGTGGGAACGAATGGCTGTACGACATGTGGAAACAGAAAACATCTGAAAGAGATGGGAGTGAAAGAGGATCTCATGGAGGTCAGCACGGCATACCAGCGGGAAATGGTATCGCAATGGTCAAAAAAGAAGCGCGACTGCCATTGGTTGATAGAATGGAAGAAGAAGCGATGGAGGAAGAATTGGAAAGGCTGAGGGAGAAAGTAAGGAAGGTGAAGACGAAGGTTCACCACATGCAAGAACTTGAAGAAGAGAGGAGGGAGCACGGTGGGAAGAAACGAGTTTCTCCCAAACCTAAGACCAAGGTGAACATACCTGTAGAAACACGTCCATTTGTGTGCATGCAGACGGTCCGCTTTAAAACTGGTCGAACTTTCTTCACGAAATTTGGTAAAATGGGCAAGTAAACTCGCTAACGAGTTGAACTCAAAACAGTATCTTCTATAAGTTATTCAACTATTCTTTTTTAAACTGAACATATGTGCTGTGAACACGCAAGAGTTTTGTTTCTCGTTATGAAAGGTCAAAGGCAAACCGTGTACTTCACTTCTTTGTAGGTATCAGAAGCGCTCCCTGACAGCCGGGAGAGGAGGTACATGGTACCTATCCTGTTACCCATCTCCTGCGTCCTGTTGGTGCTCGTCATTGCTTTCGTCGTCAAGGTAACGGCGGTTTCTCGAAAGGATGTGTGACGTTTAAGCATTTCTTTAATGCTTTGTTCCCTTCTAAACCTCTAGGGTCCTATTTGATTTCCTAAAGAAGTTTTGAAAATCGACATTGCTGTTTGACAAGCTTCTGCCAATTTCTCTGAAATCTGTTATGCTAATTATACGCTTAAAAGATCCATCTACACGCTTTTACTATAGCTAAACATGGATGGATGGGAATACACCCTGCAGCGCGGCATTGTTGGGTGTAATGCGATGTAACACGTTGTACCATATCTGTCCTTGGTGCTGAAATGATATCCGTAGTGTTTACATCGGTGCGGGTAATGTTTGCCCGATATTGAATTCAATAGATTACTAAATGACTGATTTCATGATTCTATAATGACAAAGAGACCAGAAACCGTGATTTTCACCCTTTTTTAGACTCTAAACTCCCGCCGCCAAGGCGCTCCAGCGGTAGAGGAAGACGGTCAGGGATGGCTGTCGAAATTCACGAAGAAGGCGAAGAAGAAAGTCAAGGTAACGTAAAGTCATTAAGATATTCGAATTATGTTGCCTCTAATATTTCTATCCCATAAACCACGTATTTGGAACCCTGTAATGTATTATGTACCCGGGCATCTCACCTTTACCAGCGTGTTCGCTATACTACTAGCTTAAGTGCACAATTCTTATGAAATTGCTGACAAAATAATGCACGACTGTCTCAACTATAAATTTGCAGAGGCCTGTCTGGGCCATGGGGCGGGGCGCTAAACAGCTGAAGACCAACCGTAAGCAGGCCATGAGTCTAGCCGGGGACCAGGAGGACTCGGAAGACGAAGAACTATTCGACGTCCAAAAAGAACCTTCAGTTCCCTTCAAGGCTTACAGGTGAGTTAGGTTGTAAACAGCAGATTTCTGTAATGTAATGTAATGTAATGTAATGTAATGTAATGTAATGTAATCAAATACACAGGAAATCAAATACACTCTAAGACTACTGATAGTTTCTTGATGATAATGGCATCGTTTCGTCACTATAGGGAAGTCTAACCTAGATCAGTTTACCATCTTGTCTTTTCATCAGCTCAATTTTGTTTCTCTACAGAAAGAGTAGAAGTTGAGGAAGGAGACGATGACTCCATGTGAACGCCTGCCTTTCAAACCCAACATCAGATTTGGCAAGAATTTTCACTTCTTCATAACACAAGATTTCAACGTCACCTAAAGACACACCTAGCCTTGCCGACGATGACAGTACCTTTGTGCTCTACCCTCCCAAACTTCCCCACATCACTACCTACAAGTACATAACGTCACTACAGAAGCCCTCCAGTGTACACGGAACAGCTACTGAGGTTGAAGAAGCTAAGACTTTATCACACACCCAAGACTGTGGCGTTCTAAGACGTAACTTCATGGGTATGGTTACTGTCGAATCGAGAGGAAACACTCGGCAATCGAACGAATCAAACTGACACTTTGGTGATACCGTAGCTTCCTTTCTGCGTCTCTAAAATAATCTGTATTCATAACACTACCACATGTGAATGTAGACTTTGTAACGTGCGAAACCATATACTATTTCCACTGATATACTAGTTCCACTCGAAACCCTAGCTCTTTCGCTTTGATTGTGGTCAAGCAAGGACAATAAAAACTGGCAGTGCGTTAGTCTAGTCTGGTTGAATTCTTTCATGAACTTTTGGAGAGAGGAGGAGGGAGACATTAACTTATGAGGAGGTTCACAAATAAGACCGCTTATACCTATAAACATTAACGTTACATATGCTGGAAGTGAATCTGCAAAATGTCTCATATGCAAATGAAAACATTTCAACTGAGTATTCCAATTTATGTAACTGACGTATACGTGTTTTATTTTGTGTAAATGGTGCGTTTCTCAGAGATTATTTGTTTCGTGAACACTGAACTGGCAGAAATATTGACAAAAAAAGATCCATATTCAGCCGCTCGTACAAATCATTTTATGAATGTTTGTCTCAAAACGAACCGATGCAAAACCAAAACAGTTCCTTCTCGAAGAGTTTTTGATATTAAAATAGTGGGGGTGAGCCGTATTGTCAAGAACAAGAGCAGGAAAGGCCTGAACTAAAACCCCTATAAGAGCCCATCTCGTTTCCCAAGTCGCCAAATGGTGAAATCTGGGAATGAGCGAGGCTTCCTTAACGAGATAGAGCCCTTTTCGGAACGGGTGCTCCAAAACGGGGGTGTGATAGGGGATGAATACCCGCTTTTTCAATTTTAGAAATATGAAGTTTTTGACATTTTTGGGTCTCCTTATTTTCAGAGCATACTCCTTGTGCTCTCTATTCTATTCCTACGCAATGCCTTGCCTTAAATTTGCTTCATTCTCGAGTTATATGTCAAAATGTGATTTTGCGATCAGCTGATCGCTTGCAGAAGTGGTCACAACCTTTGCAGAAGCGAACTTTTCCCTGTCGATTTTATTACCATATGAATGAAAACCAAGCAGATGGTGGGAGGGAAAATCGTAACTTAAGCTTGAGGATTGCCATAGTGATAATACAAGAAATAATGATAATACAAGAGTTCTGAGACCTCATACCTCGACGAAATATGGCTTAATATGTAAATGTCCATTTCATCATTGATTATGCAAATGACCTCACATTAACATAACATGATATTTCGATGGTGATGTTAACATTTAACTAACTTACACATGTGACAAGTATGAAATTCCCATCTTTTACCAGTAAGGCGTCATAGAATTTTCAAACTGAATGTGCAAATTAGGTCCATATTTGCATAATTGGTTTCCGTTGATATTCCAACTGCCAAAGATTATATACATTACATTATCAAGTCCTATGATGTAACACACTGGAATTTCAGAATTTCCTCATCAATTATGCAAATTTAGTCCTCATTCGCATAATTCGCGTCTAATTTTGTACAACTCTGTCTCAGCTACCTACATACCAAAAATCATTAATACGTTGCTTCTTTCTGGACTTATCTACTCTGAAAGATTTCGCCAGAAACCCTCCTGCAGTTCCAGCACAAGCTGCTAGGGGGACCAAACCCACGCCACTTATTCCTGAAAAGCTGTCTACCACCAAAAAATCAAGACCATAGCATGTTCAGGCCAAAAAAAAAATACAAAAACAGGAAGTTCTGCCGCAAAACCAAGGTCAGCCACCAGGAGGCCCAGATTTGACCTTGACCTTTGCCTTCCTGAGACCTACCTACATACCAAATATCATCACAATCCATAAAGGCGTTGAGTTATGCTGACCAGAAATTTGCGGAAACACACACACACACAGACAAACAGACACTCCCAAAACATTACCTCCACTTTTCATGGAGGTAAATATAAATGTAGGCGGCGCTTCGACGGGCGGATATGGCGTTACATACAGTAATTATGTATGATTTGCATAATACGTGGACAGGTGGTCGCTATAGACATGAATTTTTATCAGTGTCGTTTTGCACCCCTGTGTAGCAGCACGGGATTGGCTGGAGAGCTGGAGTGACAAGCTATGATGATGATGATGATGATGATGCACCCCTGTGCAAAAATGACGTTTGGTACAGCCCATCCATGACCATGTGCGCGGAGGCTGCGACGTTTTGGCGAATGGTCAGTTTTCCAACTTTTGCCTTGAAATTATTCCTGCAACATATGCCGTGACTCGTCGGGATATTTCAATGGTGGATTTGGTGTGTTACGCCGAAGGGAGGTTATATCGGCTATACAGATACAGATATGCCGTTCTTTGGACATTTGGGGGAGAAAATTCTCATTTTCTGACCAGGTGAGCTACTTGGAGTTGGAGACAACAAATGGCGTGTCTGAGAGTTGGACAGACGGCGTGGTGTGGGGAAGACTATTCAAGGTAAGATAACAAGCTGTTTTCGTCAAATTTATTTCCAAGAAACTGATAACCGTACCTTGTATGTTAGTTATATTCTGTATGATTTGGTGTGGTTCTTAAAATGCTACTTGCTTAATTTAATTGGTTTGTCTATGACCATTCTACGCTGTGTTGAAAATTTATTCTGCTTCGTGCAGTCTTGGAGAACACTATATCTTATTTTTCGTGTGTCTTGTGGCTCTGAGAAAAAGTATGAGTTTATGTTGGAGGGAAAACTGTTCTGATATAGAAATGCTTTGTTCTAACGCCACGTGGTAAGTGCGGCTCAGCGACCACCTGTTGGAATGTGCTGCACGTGTGCTTATTGATGTTCCCACCAAATTGGCGCTCAAACGAGGCACCCGGAAAGCATCAAGGCGGCAAAAGTACAGCCCTAATTAGCATATATATTGTGAAAAATGCCAGGACACATGATGAGGAGACTGTTGGTTTATTTGAGTTAATGACTAGCCTAGTATCCACTGTGCACTTCTCAACATTTATAGGAAGTAATATGTTACATGCAAATGTTTATCATCTTGCTTGTTGCGTTGTACTTATTATCCTGTATCATGCATAGAATGGTGCATCCTGATGTTCCGAGGCTGCGTTGACGTGACTTGGAGAAACCTGTGATGACGGGCGACTTCTGTCCAAACCAGACCAGATGAGGGCTCAGAAAACCAGATTCCCGGTGAATAAGAGACAACAACAACGTGGATCCGGAGACTGGACTTTTATCGGCAGAGCTGTGTGAAAGAAGATGGGGAGGTGTGAGTATGATTTCTTTGTTAACACAAGACAACACTCCACATGCACACAACCGCATTTCTCTTTTTTGCCCGCTTTACTCTGCTCTGTGGGTCAACATGCCTTTTTTCCGTAAATCGTAGCTGGCCGTTTGATTCCACGTTGTTATCCTAAATTCGTCACTGAAAAATTCTTTGCATCGTGCTGTTCAAGCCAACATTACCCAAAATTGTCGTTTTAAACATCTTTTTACACTTAAATTTTCCAAACTTGTGGTTGATTGAAATTTGCATGCAAAATGGACCCTCACCTGGTTTTTTAATCGAGTTAGCTTTTCCCGCGCTTTTAGATAGTGCATGAATCTGTATGCCCTTTGACCCCAACGCTTGGGCCCCCGACACTTCACCACCACTTCTGCTACATTGAATCAAGTTACACAGTACGTTAGTTACACTGTTCCAACACTTTGGACTTAACTTTTCCGAACACTTATAGTCACCACATTCTGCAACATCAGACCAAACACTTGGTTAATCGAGTGCAGTTTTTCCGCCTGACTTAGAATAATTTCTGTCTCTCCTGGTCAGTCAAGCGCACTGGTATACTGTTGTGTCGAAACAACAATGTCTCATGCATAAAGCAAAGACATCCCCGATGGAGTAGACTTAGTGCGCATTGCTAATCAGGAGACACAGAAATTATTCAGGCGGAAAAACTGCACTCGATTAACCAAGTGTTTGGTCTGATGTTGCAGAATGTGGTGACTATAAGTGTTCGGAAAAGTTAAGTCCAAAGTGTTGGAACAGTCTAACTAACGTACTGTGTAACTTGATTCAATGTAGCAGAAGTGGTGGTGAAGTGTCGGGGGCCCAAGCGTTGGGGTCAAAGGGCATACAGATTCATGCACTATCTAAAAGCGCGGGAAAAGCTAACTCGATTAAAAAACCAGGTGAGGGTCCATTTTGCATGCAAATTTCAATCAACCACAAGTTTGGAAAATTTAAGTGTAAAAAGATGTTTAAAACGACAATTTTGGGTAATGTTGGCTTAAACAACACGATGCAAAGAATTTTCAGTGACGAATTTAGGATAACAACGTGGAATCAAACGGCCAGCTACGATTTACGGAAAAAAGGCATGTTGACCCACAGAGCAGAGTGAAGCCGGCAAAAAAGAAATGCGAGTGTGTGCATGTGGAGTGTTGTCTTGTGTTAACAAAGAAATCATACTCACACCTCCCCATCTTCTTTCACACAGCTCTGCCGAAAAAAGTCCGGTTCTTCTTCTGCTAATGTCCAGTTTCCGGATCCACGTTGTTGTTGTCTCTTATTCACCGCTCATCTTATCGGAATATGGTCCCATGTCACTGTTCTTCCTCCTGCTACAGTCCAGTCTCCGGATCCACACCTTGAAGACAAAGAAACAAAAATCAGAGTATTGAAAACGGCTTGTGGCCTGGTTGAGAACTAATGTCTACAATGTCCTGCTATGGCCACATAAATTTGATATGATGTTTCTCAGATTAATGCAGGAAATTAATTAGGCAGCATGTTGTAAAACCTAATGAACGTTTTTCTCTGAAATACGTCAAATACGTTTATACAAAACCTCATGACTACATGAGATGTACTTTGTTTTGAAAGTCACAGACTAAATAAACGTTCTAAACAGAAACTTTGGTCGGCCATCTTACTGAAGTGTGCAATTCAGTGCAGTTCGAAACATTTCCATTGACACTGCAGTCACATTCGTTCGTAGGTCGTCATACAATTTTGAGGTCATGGAATTTTCAGGCTGAACCTGAAAACTGAGGACAAGGACACAAGACAGCTTTTTCCCTAACAAGACAGCTGAATTCTGCAGACGCCATCCAAGACTATCCCAAGAAAGCCCTCAGTTTGCCGTCCCATGACATATGTAACCTGGCCCTAACTGGGAAAATTTTTGTGCGCATTCCATTAACAACAACGTGATACAAGTTTGGCTGAAATTTACCGTTAGAAAATAGAAAATAGAAAAAACTCTATATGTAACTGTTGTATCCATGTTTACACTTCTCAAGAAAGTGAAGATAAGAAACAGTCTAGCTTACTTGGGAAAACTATTCAGCTCCCTTTGTGTCTCCAAGGAAAACTACATTCTAGGTCTTCATTTCCCTCCGTGTCTTAAGGTCCCCTGGTCTGCGCTGGACCGAAGTCTCCTGTCATCACGAGTTTCTCCCAGTCAGGACTGGAACATCAAGACACACCTAACTATATGAAAGGATCATTAGTATATGGTACGAAGGACATCTCCATGCAATACTGAATGACCGTAACTATAAAACCAATGGAACTTCAATCAATCAATCAATCAATAGCCTTTATTTACACTGGAATGCCCTGTCGGCCTTAGCCGCTCTTCCCAGATGTCCAGTTGGGAGGGGGAGGGGTCACGGGAAACACAATAAATAAATAAATTAAATCAATTAATACAAAAATATTTTACCAAATACATAATGTAGTAGTCATATTTTTTCCAAATTCGCAGTCCGTAAATCAAAATTCTCAAACTACTGTATCCTTTCTTTGAAAGTCCTCATTGATGGAGCTCTCTGTGCATCTCTCTGAGCTCTCAGCTCACTTCCACTTGCTTGAATGGCTCTAGAAAATTAGGTGTTTTTTAAACGTGTTACTGGTAGTACATGTGTTATATACCCCCGAGTTTTAAATTAGCTGAGAAAAAAGTAACTTGAAAGCATTGTCTCCTCACCTGTACAAACTCTTCACTTCATTGTCTTCAAGTCAACTGGTTTCCGAGCCCTCCTCTGGTTTGCATTGAACAGAAGTCGCCCGTCATCACAGTTTTTTCCCAGTCAGGACAGGATCATCAGGATGCAGCATTCTATGCATGATACAGGATGATAATTACAACGCAACAAGCAAGATGATAAATTAACATTTGCATGTAACATATTACTTAGCCTCATCCTAGAAATGTTGATAAGTGCACAGTGGGTACTAGGCTAGTCATTCATTCAAGTAAACCAGCAGTCGCCTCATCATATATCCTGACATTTTTCACAATATTCTGATTTTAATTAGAAATAACAAAATGCTAAAATATGCTAACTGAAGCTGTACTTTCGCCACCTTGGTGCTTTGCGCAAGCCTTGTTTGAGCGCCAATTTGGCGGGAGCATTAACATGCCCACGTGCAACACATTCCAACAGGTGGCTGAGTCACCCTTACCACGTGGCGTTAGAACAAAGCATTTCTATATCTGATTCATAACAATTTTCCCTCCAACATAAACTCATAGTTTTTCCCAGAGCCACTAGACACACGAAAAAAACAGATACAGTGTTCTCCAAAGACGCCACCAAGAAGTTCAAAACGGCACGAAGCGGCATATGTATAATTTTCAACAGAGCGTAGAATGGTTATAGACAAACAAGCTAAATTGAAGACTAACATGTAGCATTCTAAGACCCACATCAAATCATACCGAATATAACTAACAGACAATGTAAGGTTATCAGTTTATTGGAAATAAATTTGACGAAAACACCTTGTTCTGTTACCTTGAAAAGTCTTCCCCACAACGCGCCGTCTGTCCAACTCTCAGAGACGCCATATCTCCAACTCCAAGTAGTTCACCCGGTCAGGAAATGAGATGAGAATTTTCTCCCCCAAACATCCACAGAATGGCATAAATCCACCGTTGAAATATCCTGACGAGTATGGTATATGTTGGAAGAATAATTTCAAGGCAAAAGTTGGAAAATTGACCCCCAAAAATTGCCAAAACAACAAGGAGAATGACACTTTATCACTACAGCCGTCCGCGCACAGGGGCGGACTGTACCTCACGTGACTTTTACACAGGGGTGCAAAACGACTCTAATTAAAATTCTTGTGTATAGCGACCACTTGTCCACGTATTATGCAAATTATCTACATAATTAATATCTGGCAGTATCCCCATGTTCTTAATTACATGTGTCACAAGTTTGAATAGTCCTATCATAGAAGGTAGCAGATTTATAGAATTATCTTGCTTGACAAATGTATTGAAATTTGGATGTTGTAACCTTGCAGAAAGTGACAATTTACAGGAAATGAATAAATGTATATTCGACAACTTCTATTGGTAGAATGCGAAGGAAAGCGTGACTTATGACCTAATGTAACATTATCATTTTTAGCAAAAATTCTACAACTTAACACCGGGCGTCGTTCAGCAGCCGATGTAACGCCCATATCCGCCCGTCGAAGCGCCGGCTACCTCCATGAAATATTTAGGGTTTTTGTAAATTTTCGGCTCAAATTAGAGCTGACACTAGGATAATCAATGCATGTGTCGTTACTCATAAAATCATCTTGATGTGGTCACCACTATTATTACTACCACAAAAGAATATTACTCACACTGTACAATTGATTTTGCAATATCCTTTATTCTTTGTTGACATTGACACTTGGCATATCATATTTATGACTTTCACTGTGCATACAGCATTTTTCAGCACGTTCTTGGTTAGATATGTACATGTACCTTATACGTAGACTCTTCATCAAAAATACTGCTACATCCACAAAATACAGAATACATTTTCATTCATGATGACATAGTCTGTGGCACTTGGGTAGAGTGTATACCTAAGCTTGTGTCATGAGCTCTAAACCTACACTAATCTTTTACCACTCTAAAATACATGGAATGGTTTTCAGTGTTTGTTTTGGCTTGAGTAGAACTTTACTCTCGGTTTTAGGTTTCTAAATACACAAGGTTGTCAACTGCCTTTTGTGGAGATATCATGTTATGGCAAGTTTGTTATTTCTTTAAAAAAAACATCAAAGAATCAGAACTTTGAATTAAGATCAATTTTGTATGTTTTTGTCAGTTTTTCATCATAGCAAGCAATAGCAGAGTCACGTACTAGATGTTATTTCCAGTTGAATGCTTAATGTTATGTGCAATATTGTATCTTCATGGGACCCATTTTAATAATTGTATATTGAATGCAATTCAGTGCCAGTCACACTGCAAGATTTCAATAAATACATTTTGAACCTTGAAGTAACCATTACCCAGTAAATCTTGCTCATCATAATGCAGACCAGTCCAGTGGTCCTGAACTATGTTCTGAATACAGAGAGTGGTGATAAAGACCTTCCGCAGAACGATTTGACATCTTTGCTCAAAAGCAATGCTATGACTATGACATGTTAAACAAAAGAAAAGAAAAGAAAAGAAAACAAAACAAAGCAAAACATAATAACAAAACCTGTACCATCCACCCTTAGTTGATCCAAGGAGGTTTAAATCACATCATGGAAATCCTACCATGGACCAAATTACTAAAGTCTGTAAAATTCTGTCTAGTATATCCTCAACAATCATGAATAGGCAACATCAATATGATGGCTTTATGAGGAATAAATACTGTTTTGTGTTCCCATAATTTGTAATTTTTCATCAACATCATCATCATCATCATTGTAATTTCTATTTTTTACCATATCCCAAAGCCATGACACTCCTTGCTGTAGCTGAGTAAGCAGGCTCTATCGCAGTACTATTTTGTATTCATGGTATATTCCAACATTCACCACACAAGGCACATCATCATACAAACTTCACATTGCACAATTATAGTATTTTGTACGTCACAGCATTTCTCACAAGTTCATCAGCACAATGACAATATCATATAGTTCTCACTTTTAAAAGCTGCAGCAGATAACTCCCCATACTATTTCCAAGTTGTAGTTCCAATATTTTTTTAACTTGGTCTTTGGATCCTAAGGAGAAAAAATGACAACCAAATGCAAACAAAGAGTTGAGAGCAGTGACTACTTTTTCCATTGTATTTTGATGTTCTACTAACAGAGATTTCAGATTGATTATACTGAATTTGTGAAGGCCCTGTCCTTGAGCTTTTAACAGTTCCTTCATATCTAAAATGAGAGCTAAGCTGGTCATAAAGAATAGGTTTTTACTGAGGACTAAAATTCAGATTATGGTCTGTCCCTGGTACTGAAATTCAGATTATGGCCTTCACTGATTAATGAAACTATGATTTATGTTCTTGTTTTTTTTCCTGAATAGAGAGAGGCATGGCAAGAACTTTTGTCATCTCTTCCATACCCTGTATGACTTTCGTACCTTGAAAAAGTATATTTATGAGAACACTGTTGCTATAATTTATACAGAGTTCACCGAAGCTGAAGACAATGTTACCAAGATGACAAACATAGCTTATATAGTTATGCCTGAGAGTGCACACAAAAGTTGCAACAACTGAAATACAGAGTCTAACTGTATCATTTAGGTGTTAAAAAAAGCGAATGGTAATCTTAACTGTTGGATGCTTGTCAAATGAAAGGAGATAAATAGTAAATTTCAAATCAGGAGATATTTTCTGGAGATACATGTACAGTACTGTACTTCTTAACAGTACATAAACAAAAATCCTCCTCTTTCCATTTAGAAAAAAAGTATAGCAAAGAAAAAAACATTTGGGCTTGAAACTGGATCGTAAATCAAAGAAAATCTGTTTGGTAGTACATACAGGCAAAGTATATCCTTAGGATTTCAGGCTATCAAAATACATACAATGACAATGCTCTACGCTTTCTTCATACATAGTCTCTACTCTTCAGACTGCTTCAAGCTAATTCCAGCTTACCCCATACATAGCCTCTACTCTTCAGACTGCTTCAAGCTAATTCTAGCTTACCCCATACATAGCCCCTACTCTATGGACATGTTGATAGGCTGCTCCTCCGGCAGTGGCTGGCGTTTCCACTCCTCTCGTGTGGCTATGTAGCCGACAAACCCTCCGAACAACACCAGGATGAGACCTAGGCAGTTCACAAGGATGCCCTCGGGAGGGAAGGTACTGTAGGTGTCAGCACTGTGGGGAGGGGGGCAGGTGTCAGTACAGTATGGAACAGCTTTTGAAGGTCACGGTAACACACAATGAAAATACGGTCAACGTCAAAGCAAGATGGAAGGAATAACAAATATTAGTGGAAAGAAAAAGCCATTTAGAGCACTTACGTTCTAGGAAGCCATGATTTTCAATCCATAAGGTTGTATGAGACAAGCAAGAGAGACAATATCAGTAGGTATACAGTGTTAGAAATCTATAAGAAGAGTTGCAGTTACAGTAGTAGTAGTAGTAATTGGTTATTGACAAGACACCGAGCAAATCGGCCTTGCAGTAGTATTGATGTACATAATGAAGAATAGAACATCTAGCAATCAGGCTATAATTTGATATCTAAATACCATCACACGATGATTAATTAAATAGCTGCTTTTCAAAGCAAAGTGGGGTAAAATGGAATAGGATAGTCACAGGATCAACAAATCATCATTTTACAGAAGCATTGGAGGTCTGACATACATTTTGTATGCCAGCCTGAGCCCCTAGATTGTTCTAATATAATCAACAAAATGTAGCTGCTCTGCAAGACAAAACAATGTCTGGAAGAGCTATTCTCATAATACACAGTCCTCCATCTTTTTTTATCAAAGTTGCCAATATTCAGAAGTGATTGTTCCTTACATATCTACAGTACATACAACAGCTCCTTGGAGACTGCAACAACTACCTTCTACCAAAGCAGATTGCCGACCTTGACAGAAACAGAATAGACTGGAAAAATCTCACAGTAACAAGTAGCAGCAGACAGAAGAAGTTACTTACATGGAGAAGAGGAGTTTCTCAGTCAGGCCCATCAGACAAGTGGCAATGGACATGGCAAAGATGGCCAGGCCCAGGAAGCGGTGGTAAGGCATGAACAAGGTACGGATCCAGCGACTCGCAAACGGCAGGAGATAGGTGGACACCCCGAGTACCCACTGGGAAACAGTCATAGAAACATTCGTGAATACTTTCATCAGGTTGGCAAGAGACTGTGTAAGAAGGTTCTTTATTCAACAACCATGGGTTTTCACAGCCGATGTTTCGGTGACTGTATGTCACCTTCTTCAGGGTAACAATGACCGGTTCTGATTTGTACTGCAGCTAGGTGTCGCTGCTGCATTATTACATGTACCTAGCTCCAGTATGAATCAGAACCAGTCCTTTTTGCGCTGAAGAAGGTGACAGACGGTCACCGAAATGTCGGATGTAAAAACCCACTGGTTGTTGGATAAAAAACCTTCTATACAGTCACAGAAACATGACTAAAAATATACTGACAGGCTTGCTGCTAGCCTGGTTGCCAGCCTTGTTAGCTTTAGTCCACTCTCACTATATATGTAAACCCTGCCAACAGTGGGACCAAAGATAAGAAGACTTGCATTCAGGCTATATATATATATAATCTGATGTCAGATGTCTAACTTAAAACATAACAAAGATAAGAAAAGATAACAAAACAAAAACAGGAGGTTAGTGGTGAGAAAAAACATGCAATGTGTATGAACCTAAGATATGATTTCAACATTTACAATACTAATTACTACAAGTTAAATGCCATATTGGTGCTACATGTTTCCTTTGCTATTTCTAACATCAAAACTGTAATTCAGCATAACAACAGCTTAAACATCAGGTTTACATGCATGTGCCAGTGGTTAGTCAGACAAGAGTTTAGAATCTATGAGGTAGGAATTTGGGAAACAAGCCAAGAGTAACATCTTATCTACATGTAACACCATGCAGTGAGGGTGACATCTGCACAAAAACAACATCCATGAAATGAAAACATGAAATGACAGTTATCTTGTCTGGGTACATGTAACAACATGCAGTGAGGGTTAACTACAACATCATGTGATGAGTACAACAGTTGACAAGAGATCCCTCCATTCTAAAACTGTGGAAGCAATACTGAAGACTTCTTCAATGCCATTTTAATGCCAGGTGTTCAGAAGAATCAGTTACTTAGGGTCGGTAGGTAGGGATTTTCTTTTTTCGTTTTAGATATTGTTGCTGATATGATTCCACAAATGCAGTTGAATGTAGATCTAAAATGCATCAAACCCAGGGCGGTCTCCAGGACCCATCCTGTTTGTTTGTGGGGAAGGGACAAATATTTCTCCCAATTCACTTAATAAAAAATCACTTCAGAATCTGAAAATGTGTGAAATAGTGTTTCATAGGGTTTAAAATTCAGATGTCAGATTGAAAATTTTATGTCCCTTACCAGCAATCGATCCCCCAAAAGGCTAGGGTTGACAGTTTTTGCTAGGGTCGTCGGGAAACTTGAAACACAACATTTTGAGGCCTTACTGCTTCCACAGTTTTATATGAATGGGACCTGAGACAGAAATCACCACCAGTGCACCCGACCAGACCAGACCACACCACAGCGGTACCTGTAATGCAAACAGGATGACCACAGTCAGCCCCACCCAGCTGTGGAGGCTGTACATGTTTGCAATGCCGTTAGCATTGTGGAAATCAAACGTGGCCACCAGAGCCACGATGGCAAATATCAGCGCCACGATCTGGAGCACAGCATGGAGGATTTTCACCCCCAACTTCACCTGGTCTCGAAACACGCGGTATGTCAGTATCGCTGTGGAGAAAGGACACAGTTATGGGTTATCTAAGGTTATATACCGTATATAAACACAATGGACATGAAGATAGGGCACTATTTAAGGAAAGTGGCCCTTTGGCCGGCGGCAATTGTTGAGAGATTTTGTCTTGGTTGTTTCTGTTTCCTTAATGAAATTGATGGTTAACCTGAATTAGTTGTGTCTTAGCATATTGAGGAGGTCAATTTACTTGGCAGAATTGAAAAAAAGAAAAGTCTTTGTGTGGACAAGAAGATATAAATGATTTGTTAAGCCTTGTTGGTGTTGTCTGTTTTTGTAACTTCTATTTTTGAGACATATATATTGTTGAGACAAAAGATGGTTAACGTATTATTTGAGAGTACTTTGGCCTGAGCAGTGCTTTCCTCAGTCTGTGCCCCATATTCATGTTCATTCAAAGGCAACCCTCCCTACAAACACCCATCTTCAATGTGGAACAGTCCGAATGCAATTGAAAATGCCTTGAATTTGGACTATACCACATTTTGATAGGGAAAGCGGGTTGGCTTGTGAAAGAAAAGCAACAAACCTGGATGCTAAAGAGTGCAACAGTGCCAATGCCCACCCAGGAGTGGAGAGAGTACACATTAGCGAGGCCTACGGTGTTATGGAAGGCAAACACGGCCACCAAACCAATAACAGAGAACACAAACGCAGCCATATGAATTGAAGCATGAGCTATTTTCAGTGTTTTCTTTGGTAGACGTGGCACGAATCTATAGATGATGATACCTGAGCAGAACAAAATAAAACAAAGGAAAATAAAACAAAAGGCAGGTGAAGGAGGTGTGAGCACTACTGTTACAAGAGAGGTGGCAAAACAAAACAAACCAAACCAAACCAATAAACAGATTATTACCAGCATTGTTAAACATTGGCAGGTACTTGTATGCTTACAATTTTGCAACAAAAGAACAAAGCAGAAGAAAGTGACTATGAACTATCATTAGTACAACCAAAGCAGTTGAAAATAAAGCCTAAAACATTAGCCAGGGCAAAGCAGGACCATTATTCATGACTGAGAAAGTGACTTCTCTATCATTGATGAAAGATAGCATCGATCTCACATGTTTCACTCTTAACAGAATTCAGCCAGTTGCTTGATTAATTTTGCATCTTTAACTGCATGGTTTCATACAACTTTGTAGCAAGAGCTTCCCATATTCTCACCGTTGCCATATAAGAAGACTAGCCCCACTACCATCAGTACAGGGTGCCAGTTGAACTGTTGCCCGGAACCGTCCCAGGCAAAACCTCCTCGGTAGTGAGCTGCCCAGTAGCAGACCTGAGGGAACACAAAATCGTTCCATTCAATCTTGAAGCTCTTGAAAAGATATTGCTCTAAACAGACATACTATCTATAGGCATACTGGTAGTTTTGTGCATTTTTCTACTGGTAGCTAGATTGTGAATTCCTTGGTAATACAACTTGTGCATTGGACCAGGTTAAATTAGCATAATTGTTCAATTTGGCACTGAGAACTGACTTCAGAACAGGTAGACTAAACAGAATATGCAAGTATCCATGGCAACTCACCATGGCGATGGCTGCCACGCCCAGGGCCTCGACCACGCCCAGTAGAACAAGAAGCACGTTCATACTGGGAGTTCTCGTATAGCTGTACCCAGAATGTATGCCGTCGTCGTCAACAAGAGGCTTGTGGACTGGTTCCATCTTCAACTACCTGTGGAACATTTCACAGTTAGCACATGGTAGTCTATGTGATACAATATGGAAAGGGGACAGTGTGTGACTGGTATTTAGCACCAAGGACAGGTCCCACTGGTAGTGTGTGACTGGTATTTAGCACCAAGGACAGGTCCCACTGGTAGTGTGTGACTGGTGTTCAGCACCAAGGACAGGCATCACTGGTAGTGTGTGACTAGTGTTCAGCACTAAGGACAGGTCCCAATGGTAGTGTGTGACTAGTGTTCAGCACTAAGGACAGGTCCCAATGGTAGTGTGTGACCAGTGTTCAGCACCAAGGACAGGCCCCACTGGTAGTGTGTGACTAGTGTTCTAGTGTTCAGCACCAAGGACAGGTCCCACTGGTAGTGTGTGACCCGTGTTCAGCACCAAGGATAGGTCCCACCGGTAGTGTGTGACCAGTGTTCAGCACCAAGGACAGGTCCCACTGGTAGTGTGTGACTGGTGTTCAGCACCAAGGACAGGCATCACTGGTAGTGTGTGACTAGTGTTCAGCACTAAGGACAGGTCCCAATGGTAGTGTGTGACTAGTGTTCAGCACCAAGGACAGGTCCCAATGGTAGTGTGTGACCAGTGTTCTAGTGTTCAGCACCAAGGGCAGGTCCCACTGGTAGTGTGTGACTAGTGTTCAGCACCAAGGACAGGTCCCAATGGTAGTGAAAGGAACATGATTGGAATTCCTTGTCACCTTTCTGACTTTAAATGTGCCCCTCATTAGTTCTCATGATACGAACAGAATGATTGAAATGGACTGAAATAAGCTTAGCTGGCTGGAACTGATTCATTTTTCCTGACAGCCTCCTACGCAGGTATCTACAATTGAATCAGGTCACTTAACATGTATGAATACATTAACAATATAGAACTTCCTTTGATGACTGCATGAGAGAGGAAGACTTAGTCTTTTCCTTTTATGTAATGTGTACATCTATTATCTAAGGTTACAGAGAGTTTGTAAAAGGAGATACTGTACATCACGAACTGTTAGCAGTGGTTTATGTTTGCAGTTTTTGTGGTTGACATATGATCTATTTTCCTTTGCATTAAAACAGGTATTTCAACCACAATCACCACCTTTCCTCTACTACTGCAAAGTAAGTCCCCACAAACATTGATGAATTTGCATAAATCATTACTTTGTTAGTTTGCATCGAATCCTTGCCCAGAAAAATCTCTCCAATGAAAAGTGAGAAGTGCATTAAATAGATTCTCTAAGTAAGAGTCATGGCTACTCTGCAAAGTGAACTTCAAACACTCCACCGCTCATTGCAGTGCCACAAATTACCCACTAGTGCCTGTTATTAGCAAAGCATGGCGAGAATTTCCCACTTTTCGTCAGCTCAGCACTCCACTTTCCAGTACACGACTGGCACTCCCCGCTCTAATGGCGTCATAAGATTTGCATAACGTCAAAACAACTCGCAGGAAATGGTCTGGAATACAAATCCACAGGTGGGGCCACGTTAACAACATTTCTTGGTTCTTTGATCTAAAAACTCGGAGAGAATATAAAAATCACTAAACCCTCAGCATGCTAACTTGGACTGCTGAAGTCTAAATTTGGTCTGGTAGATTGGTAGCTTAGCTTGACAAAGGCTAAACCATTAAAATTGAACATAAAAAGACATGAAAATTACAAACAAGTTCAACTACTTTGTAATATCATATCTTGTATGAATAATAATTGATTACTTAGAATTTGTTTTTCTGGTTTTGTTCATATTTACACTAATTAACTTCTGGTTTGAAAACAACAGGAAAAAACAACATTTTAAAAAGCTGGGAAAAATCAAGGTGGAATTCTTAAATTATTGAAAACCAAATATTTTGAAGATTTGATTCCTCCATGCCACTATGTAACATCATATGTGCAGAATTTTAAGCAATTTTCCCATAGCATATGGTACAAGAGAATACTAACTTAGTTTTGCCTGAAATCACAAATGTCAAATATCACAAAGGCAAGACAGGTATTACCTTACAGTAAGTAATGCAGGTATGACCATTTACATCAATATGACCTTTCCTTAATCCCTGCAGCACAGATGAAAGCAAGATGTCTGCTCTTAGATACCATATGGTACATTTCTAAGTCTATCAAGGTTCATCAGATTCCTCACTACATATTTACATGCCAATTTTGACACCTATCCAATGTTGTAAACAATCTCAGCAACAGGATTATAATACAAATGCATCAAAGAAAAATATGAAAAAAAAAAGTTACCAAGTGCTTGAGTGAGAAAAATCAAGTTCCCTGAGGAAAAAAAGTCTACCATCTGGCATATGTATAATTGTACATATCCTGAAAGCAGGCGTGAAAATATTTAATAATGAAAACCTAAAAGAAAATATGCACATTATGCGATATGAAACAAAATACACATACATTAAGTTCTAATCCTCAGTAATGCTTTAGAACTTTTGCAACATTGATGTACAAAACTCAAACCTTTACAAAAACATCTACCCTGTTCTATTTCCCAGACCTTACCATACATCCACATATGGACTGCCACTATCACACCTGTTACACCAGAGATCATCTTGACTGTATATAAAAGATGGAAAAATCTAAGCTGGAAAACATATTTACATGTCATAGGAGTAAATTTCCATACCAAGTGATCTCAAAAGCTGTCCCCACCCTACCTCCATGATGTTTGCACCACTGCTGGAAAATTCTGTTTCCCTCTGACGTCGCCCAGGCGAGAATAACTACCGCTCATCAAGATTCCCAGAACACCCACCCACGCTGCCCTGTCATGGAACAGTCTACTACCAAATTAGGGAGGGGGAGGCAGAGGAGGAGGGAAAAAAGGGGCTGATAATCTTAGTTAGGATAGTGTGATTACGGTAAACTGATACAGTCTGAATCCTTGTTTGATTTAGCTGGTAACTTATTTTGGGGCAGAACAAATAGCATTACTTTAAAATTTGTGAAAAATATAGCCAAGACATGAATATTTCTTTGTAAAAAAAATTGAGGTGGAAATTCTAGTTCAGATAACTGTTTTCTGTCAGCCTTCATGGCCAAGTGTGATGATCGGTGATTGGTGGAATGTCACATGACCAACATGTGTCAGTGAGGTAATCTTGGTGTACATGCAGACATCTCATAGGTACAGACTGGGAGGATACAAGGAATTCATTTTATGAATGGCAACAGACTATGGCTCAATGTCATGAATGTACAAATACTTGAATCTCCTGGCTCAAGCAACAATCTTACATTAAAATTGCTTTAAGTTCATCATTCAGATGATCAAAACAACATTTCATGTTTGAGAGAGGGTAATGTTTCTCTTATTCTATGTACACCCTGGATAAAAATCTATCTGCATGTTTTATAATCACCTTGATGAAAATGATACAGGAATATTTCTACAATATGGTATTCAGATAATTAACTACAACCCTACAGTTCATTCTACAAAGGTTTCCTGTCTGCTTTTTAAAAATGGTATATTCCCTAAGTCCATATGTGTGTATGTAGATCCTGCTGCATTATTTATGATTTTTTGATTGTAACTAAATAACATCAATTACCTCACATCAAATGGAACACTTCAGTAGGATTTTAACTACATGAGAATAAGACCAGCTGCAGAAATAGACTGAGCATTGGGCAAAATATCTTAAATTGAGGCCAAAAGAAAACAACATATCATGCAATCCCTACGATTTGACAGTTTTATGCTACATGTATTAGGGCTTGAATCTGCTTAGTGAAGACAGGCATGTAGTGTTTGCATGTGACATCATGTTTGCCATCATCCCTAATAATGTTCATCAAACATATAAGGGTCAGGATTTCCACCACCTCAACTTAAACAGTATGAACCCACAGGATAGAGGCAAATGGTGAACTGCCATCAAGTCAAGCCTCAGCATCAATGTGCAAACATGTTCAGCCCTGTTTAGATTGCACAACAGACGTTAAACCGGATAGTAGTAGTAGTGAGTAGTACAATGTAGCATCATAGCTGCCATGACATACTAGTACTATCGTGATATAGTAATGTGAGTGCAAACTCCCTATACATGTAGGTCCACTGTTCTGTTCTGCAGTAAATGTAAAGAATATATATATTCTTTAAGTGTGTGAAATACACTCAGGTGTTTCAAGTGTGTGAAACTCATACTAGTTATAGCTGATAGGGGACTGTGGCAGTGATCTGAGTTACTAAGTAATTCGGTTGTATTGCCCAACTGCTGACCTTTCATCAATGTGACCCTTGATACTGTTTGCATTGCTGTCAATCAAAAACCACCACAGGTGAGACAATGAACTGGAGCACATGACTGTCACATGGCACACATGAGCAAACTGCTGTGTCACTCTTGCTAAGTAGGTTTGCCCCAGAGATACAAAATCAGAAAAATGAAACAAGCAGATTTTAAGTACACTAATAATAGCATATATTATCATGCATTATAGTTGTCTGCTACCTACTTCTCTCTATGCTTTCAAAACAGTGAACAAAGTAGGTTAATCATTAGGCTTATGTTTATCCAACATGCCTAATATTACATAAGAACAGTATAACTGCTTACTGCTGAGTTTACAATACCCGGCTAACAACTTTGATTTTCAAATGTTAGCTTCCTTCCATAGATAGGCTGGGGTTAACTTTGGTCTCAAAAGCATCTAATAATATTTCTGGTTGGCAGACATACTAAACATGCCCAGTCTTTATTTTGGTCAAGAAGAAAAGATATCGATATAGCTAAGAAAAGTAACTATTAAACATTGTTTTGTAAATGTGAGGTGGACAATATCAGCAATTGTTTTTCCATGTACATGTATATTGCATTGTGGCAGTCCTGATAAATCAAGTTAAACAATTAACTTTGAATCCTAATTCTGTTTCCTGTAAACAAAAACACCTATTACTTGAGTCCACTGAAGATTAACGTCATACATCATTTTCAAATATAATGTACAGCTCTTAATCCGATGGCTATGATATACTGTAAACTAACATAGAGCTTTCCTAACCTATATGTCTCTACTCTACCTCGAGTCTTCTACTTAAGTTACCCCTCTTACCTGGAGTATATGTCACATATGAAGGTGCAAAGATCTTCATAAGCTAGACTGTACAGGTGTGACCTTAAATAGCAAGTTCTTGGCCATATATACTAGTAGCACATGGTTGCAGGTCACATGCTTTACCTACATGATGCAACCTTTAGAAATACTTCACAACTTTGTCAACATTAAGTTTACTCCAGGTCAAGAACCTGAATACATGTGCACTTAAAAAAAACTAATCAATCTTGGTGAGCTACTGGGTAGGGTTTACTGCCTTTATGTCCTAACCTCAGTGATACACCTGTCCAGGTACTGTTGTTTGCAAATGGTCGCACTTGTCTGAATCTGAACAAACAGGTATAACCACCCTTCACCCTTATGGCATCTATGTACATAGGATATCCTTAACTCAGTGGGTTATGATTTGGGGCATAAATAAGATCTTAGCTAAGAAAATTCACCAAGGTTATTATTTTAACGGTATATTTCCTTACCAGAGTTTGCAGTTCAGTTCTGCAACTTGCTGTCCACTGACGCAGCTTCTCCGACACAGCCGCAGTACCAGTAGTCTATAATTGAGTATAAACCGAGAAGGATCTGTTTTATGTAACGTTACGTCTCATGTGTTACCTGGCCGGGTTAGCCACACCCCCTCCGACTGGAATATACTACTATTCAGAAGGGGTGTCTAGCTCAATGTATTAAATACACCGCAACGCAAATTATAACCGTCCATCGAAACAAAATAAAGTAACATTGTAGATATTTGTTGCAATATTGAAGAGGAACTATCCATGTGAAAACTTTAAAGAGACGGAATACTTTGAGGCTGTTCCTATTACTACACCCCTTAAATGCAATGGGATAGTTACATGACCTTTGACCAACAATTGACTTCTTCATCAGCTGGTAAATGAAGGGTTCTGACTGTTGTGACGTAAGTAAGGGCATGCTGCTAGCATCTTTGTAAAATTCTGACTGTTGTTGAAGCTATATCTATATGTGTCACGTTATAGAGCTCCTGGACGTGAGTGGCGTTTTATATGAAGATAGATTTACCCTGAATAAATACATGTATATGAAAATTTTATGATGAATAGATCATTTTCCTCACCCTAACACTTTAAAAAGTTACAGCTCTGATCAAGTAAAGTGTTCACGTTAGCTTTATTATGATTAGCATGCATGTCCTGAATGTTTACTACTTTTGAAAATATCAATTAAAACAGGTAGAATAAATGATTGGCAAATATTAGGTCTTACTTCATGATTTTCTAAAATCTAAAAGAAAAAAAATCATGAATAAAATCACAGCACATCTGATTATTTACTGTTAAAACAACAAGCGTATGACATGATTTGGAATTCAACAGCTTAGACTTTTATTATATCAATTACCGGTATCACTTTTACAGGCTGAACACCATGGACACAGTGAAGTTGAAGACAGGCAGTGACATGCCTATCGTAGGTCTTGGCACGTTCAAGTTACGCGGACAAGAACTTGTCGTACAAACTGTCGAAGCAGCGCTTAAACTTGGGTACCGGTCAATCGACACAGCTGCTGTCTACCGGAATGAGAAGGACATTGCCATCGCTCTGAAACAGTTCTGCCCGAAGTTTGGGGTAGAACGAAAAAATCTTTTTATCACCAGTAAACTTGCTCCAAAAGACCAGGGTTATGAAGAAGCAAAGGAAGCAGTTTTGAGGTCATTAGAAGCTCTTGGGCTGGAGTATCTGGACCTATACCTGGTCCACTGGCCAGGTAAACAGGGCATGCTGAGGGAAGATGAGAGAAACAGGCAATACAGGAAGGACACCTGGAGGGCGTTAGAGGAACTGCACCAAGATGGGCTGTTGAGAGCCATAGGAGTTTCCAACTACACAGTTCGACACATGAAGGAGTTGCTAGGACACTGTCACGTCAAACCGGCAGTGTTACAGGTATGGAGTCCAGGGATGTTTGGCTTTGAAAATGGACTGTAGTTATAGCTTGGACTTTTGAAGTCAGTAAATAAAAGTGGCTCCATGTACATGTGAATGGTACAATGTACATACATTTGTATAATGAACAGTACATACAAACTCTGATATCTGTGACATGTATTAAACAGTGGTGGAAAATTCACTGAAATTTAGGGATGGTTTTCAATGGGGTTGAATCCTTCCTCTTTTTCGTTAGATTTCTGTGTACCATTAAATAGGATTCCTGCCTCTTTCTTTCACACTCATATTTGCTATGTGCATGACTGGTCCTCTTTACCCCATTTCCAGATTGAACACCATCCAGAGCTACAGCAGACTGAGCTGATATCACTCTGTAGAGAACATGACATTCACTTCCAGGCCTACTCCTCTCTGGGCACTGGCAAACTGGTAACCCATCCAGCCGTCCTGGAAACAGCCACAAAATACAACAGAACTGCAGGACAGGTGATGTAGTACATCTTTCTGAGATAAAACACGGCACACTTTCATCTAGCTATACTGCAAGTCATGAAATGTTCCTGGTGGTTTTATTTTCGCAGTGACCTCTTACCGTGAAATCATAACACAGCGAATATGTGTTTAATAGTTCTACTGTACTACAGAATTGTTTTCAACCACAAACTTCAGATACCTCAAAAACCTCCTTTTCCCTCCTACCCACAAATAAAACCACCATAAAGGTAAACGTATTTTGATTTACAGCATGCCAGATACTGAGCAGCATGTGTATAACCATGGCTATATCTCATATACATGTTAACTCCTTGGTATAACAGAGTCCTCGGAAGAGCTAGATGTAGATTCTGTCTGTAAACGTGTTGAATAAATGTGTTCAAATTGCATTATCGGTAAACTTGCTGAGAAAGAGCATGGTGGAAAGAGAGTTTGGTTGGTGATTAAAGGTATCAATTTATCTGTTTTGTCCCACCAGATTCTCCTAAGATGGGCAGTCCAGAGAGGAGTTGGAGTTATTCCCAAATCCACCAACCCTCAGCATCTTAAGGACAACATCCACATCTTCGACTTCACCTTGGAGGAAGGAGACATGGGCAGACTGGACAGTCTGGACTCAGGCATGCACTACTGCTGGGACCCTCAACATGTGGCATAGATCATTGCTGGAGAAAATGCAGGGTGTATAATATGAACTTGAACATTTTTCATAGTGCCAGACTCAGACCAGTCTCAAACTTATGTCTTTTGATGACAAGAATTCCTACCATTATTCAAGTAGATACAAGGCAACAAAGAAATGACACAAGGATGCCTTGACTCCTGTTTGTACAAAATTGTTTTATTGTCCGAAGCTGGTGTACAAAATTCTACAGGTCAGCTGGACAAAGTGTTAATGTATCATACAAAGTTAATCAAAATAGCATCATCTTCTCCCCCAGATGAACTGTGGAGGTCGTCCCTCTGTGTTCCACCCCTCTCTTTGTAATGTTTGAAAGCTCCATGTACCAAGAGCAGCAGGTGTAACTCGTATCATTGACTTATTCATTGAAGTGTGGTACCCATTTGGGCAAGCCTGCTACTAATACAAAAAAACTGAAGTGTGACACTCCAAATTGTCCCTTTACATAAGCTGCAGAATCTGTTATTCTAGTAAAGAAGCAATTCTGTGTACATTTTTTGCTGATAGACCTACAAAATCCAACTCTTCCCATAGCTTAAAGGGGTTGCAAGGAAGCACCATGTAAAATATTTGCTGTTTCTGTCAAGGTTTCCTGGAGGACATCAACCTGCTACATACAAAGGTCCAGTGCAGCAGAAATAAAGCAACCTCAAATAAGGATAGGAAGAGATGTTTGTTGATTTTCCAGATCAGAAAGGATAGAATTGTTCGAGTCCTGCACTAATCATGTGGTATCTTGTAGTAGAAAAGGTGGCACACAGAGGGAATGGCACATTTGTTGACATCTCATAAAAAGCGTCCAGCTTAAATTACACTCATGCACAGTTTCAATCTACAAGAACAATCTCTAACGTAAACAATAAAAATATATATGACATAACACAACATGCTTGTCCAATCAAACATGTAACATACGATTTGAAAACCTGAAATCTGTGCAACTAATTTACAATTCTTCTTCCTCTTTGATACAATTTCGCATATATATGAGCAACGCACTTGGCCTACTGGGCCAAAAGCTACAGTGAACCTGAAACTTTCCATGACAAAAATTTGTGTTAAAGTACTAGTAACGGTTTTTCCATCAAAGATATGCTCATCCCTTTGGAGGTGTTGCAAACAAAACATCATGACTAGTTCGAGTATCATGGAAAGTTGCAGGACTTGTGTTTTAAAGATGATGGATATAGAGCTACAGGAAGGTAGAAAATGTCTGCTATGTTTATCCTTATTTGGCTGACCTATTCATCCCACTAGCAGCATTTGTCCAATCAGCATCAGGCATTACAAAGGAGGCAGACTGGTTCAAACCAGTTTAAACTGGGTAACAATCCAGATTAAACCGATTACACTTCAAACATTCGCTAAGACATGATAAAAACATAACCTTTCCCAAAAATGGCTGGCCAGTCTACTACCAATTGTTTACATACCTCTTCTTTTCTAAAGCACAAATATAAAGTACCCCATTACTCTATATCATCCTTATTCATCCATATTGTGTATCAAATTTGGCAGGACAGTTACAAAATCAGATATCCCCCCTCAGGTGCATAGTAAGTTGGTTTGACCCAGTTTGAAGTACATGTACCAGAGGTTACACACTGAAGTGATAGGGGTGGAACATTTCTTGTTTGAATTGAAGAAATGCTACCCCATATCTCAATAGTACAGCCCATTTAACCCCTTTCCTACCGAGCCAAAGGGGCGTGGCCAAGTACACGGCCAACAGTGACTGACAGCTGAGTAGGTTAACTGGTGCCTTCTAGGGTGCAAATCTTCCCCATATTGTGAGAGCACCTTGAAATTCAAGTACAGCACATCATAAGTATAAACCCCAATATTCTATTTTACAAATATAAAACACTAAAATGTACATACAGCAAACATTCAACAATCAAGCAAGATAATAACGTGGTTTGATAAACAGAAATTAAAGGCAAAAGTCATAAATATGCTATTTCTAAAGAAGTGTACCCTAAACTACAACTCAAAGTTCCAAAAAATACAACTAGATGAATACATAGAACAGTTTAACAATATATATAAAGTTACTTACATAAATTAACTTTGGCACCTATGGTGTTGTAAATGTGATGCAGTCTACATGTAAGATAAAGCATTCCTTCAAGCTGACATAAATATCATACACAGAAGTACATATTTTATTTATTGGTACATGTAGCAAAAGGTTCTAAGACTCGCTATTCCTAGTGCTTAATCATGATTGTAACAAACTATTAACAAAGATCTTTGGGATAAAATCAGCCTAAATAGCCAACTGACATTCACTACAAAAATATGGATCAGCTGCAAAAGCACCTCATTAGAGTAGTTTTGACAATTTTGCTACTTTTAACACAGAAACTGATCAACATTATGAATCATTATCATGATTATCAATCACACACTCACAAAACTCAATATGACAGTTCTTCATAGAAGAAGCTCCTGTCTTATGTGGTCTGCATTCAAATCATTTATGCATGTTTGTAATTAAGTCTTGACATGCAACAGCAGGCTTTTCCTCGTCAAATTCTACGAGTCTTTCATTTTTTATAATTCTTTAAAGGTTGGGGGCAACAGTACATTTTTGTGTGTCAGTATCTAAATAAATGATGCAGTATCCACGTGCCAAAGGTTTTACATCTTCCTAAGACGATTGTTACCACAATGCAACTTAAAAAAAGTAATTTACTTTGCACCATTTTTTTTGTCAATCTGAAAACAAAAATGAGAAATTTCCTTTTAAGTCCTTGGACACTAGGCTTTGGCTTGCTGTGGGACCTGGTCGTAGTACGCTGAGTGGGCCTTTCGTTTGACTGCTCTCTGTTCCTTGATCTTCGTTCTCCTGAAGAATCCACACTGGAAAAAAACATGGGAAACACAGTGTAAGTTTTAGATTGAACACCATGCACATGTAGTCCTTTTCCACCCCAACAGTTGTAGCATGGAGGAGGACAGAACAGCACATGTTAACATGCTGTACCATTAGGAGACATGCAGAGCTGTTGTCAGCAACACTACCGACGCCCAGGCTACTGTATGTGGAGTCCCCTACTCTGGAAAAAGCCATGCACTATGTTAGTTAGAGGTTAGACACATCTGTCAAGGGAGGCTTTGGTGAACTTATGGTGCAAAATTTCAACAAAGAGAGTATATACATGTATATATATATAAAATGCCTGAAAGATTGTGATGTAGACATACAGTACTGAAAAATGCTATTTGAAATTTTTACTCTGAAAATGCATTTCAAACAAATTGCAAAGATAAGTACTAGAACTTAGATATAGGCTAAACAGTTGTGTATTTAATCAAAGTGAGCTTTTCATACAAATTTGCAAACAAAAACTTTAGTAAAGGATGACAATGTTAGCCTTCAAATTCTGTTGCTACCTATATGTAACTCTTATATGACTTGACGAAACAAATAAGTAACACTGTATTTTCACTAAGCCTCCCTGTTATTTCATGACACTGTACATGTACCAGTATGGATGACTTGCATGGATATACATGTAAATGTAAAAGCTGGTGGATATAGAATGAGTTAGTGGTGAGCTGTCCTCTCTCATGCACAGTTCCTACACACAAGCCTCTACATCAGTTCAGACAACATCTCCTACAAGCAAACAGTGCAATCTAAGGGACCATGCAATATACTCAATATCTATTGCAAACATCTGTTGTTTATTGAATCTGCCAAATCTACGATTCATTAACAAATTAAAGGATTCATTGACTGAAGACGAATCATCTTCTGTCATACTTTTTACAGTCCTGGCACATATAATGTTTCATTTCCAATATAACTTGTCACATATTCTTCATATCTATCAGGTCCTTTCCATATAGACATGTTTCAGTCTCAATCAAACTTTTAAAATGCATGAACATTTGTCACTAAACTGGTGCAACCTCCCTTGCGAACAGATTTTGTTTAGCATGAGATATTGGGGATACTGGATGGGCCCTTAACTACACAGAAGAAAGCACATGTGTCTTCAGATTAGAATATGTGGGTGTTAGAAACATGGTGATCATCTTCGAGTCCTACAGACAGACAAACACAGTGGTTAACATTAGTTAGTCCTGCACAAATCAATGTAGCACTTTACAATGTTCCAAAAGGTTTGAAACCACTTTGATAGCTTTAACATTTCTTTCAATTTCATATCCCATTTGAAATGAATAAAGTTTCAACCATTTCATCTTGGCAAAATTTTAAAACCTCAATAATCTGGACTGAACAGTTTTACAGTTTAATCTTTGGTGTCTGTTTTGCAATTTGACAGATAAGGTCTGTAATTTATGTAGACTGACATTGTTTATTTGAATGTGTTATCGGCTACATTGTAAGTACAAGAACCATACAGCTATGAGGCCATGCTACTACCATGTCTCTGTGATTACCAGTGTCTATGGTGCAGGATACTCCTTCTCTGAGGCCTTAGGAACTTTCTTGGCTTGGTAGTACCTCGCTTCATATTTCTCTTTCTTACTTTTCCTTGTGAAGAAACCACACTGGGGAAGCAGAGGCTCTTGTTAATTATCAAAGAAGAAATATGGTTGGGCTATTCCATTTCTTAACATAATGGGGGTCTTTCAAATTGAATGTGTCAAGAACAATTGGATATATGGGGGAGAATGTTGTGGAGTAAAAGGTGGTTCAAAAGTTTATTATTGAATTCCCCCTTCAGTTTGAAATGGAATAACCCTTAGACATGAAAATAACCAAGAGAGATAAATGAAATAAGAAAACATCACATATTTGCAAACTGTCTAAATGATGAGAAAAACAAAGCAAAAAAACACAAAGGGTACAGAGGGTAAGACCACAACAACTTTTCTTGCTTTCCTAAACAAACGGGTGAATAAAAGGACATAGAGGATCCACATGGGGGTCTCTGGGTAAGATGTTAAAGGTATGTGTACCTTCCATAGACACAGGATAAGGAGCACCAATAGCAGCAGCCCCCCAACCACAGCCACGATGATGATCCACAGCGGAACGCCCGGCGCCTCCTTCTGAAGGTCGAAGTCGGGGAAGGCTTTCGTACTCACTACTGCTTTGTCGTTATCTGGGTTAGCCTCGACGATGCTGAAGGCAGTCGGGAGCATCCGAACGGACGCGTGGGAAATAATGTCCACTTCCTTCACTTCTCTGTATTCCTGTATAAAAACAAATGACCTGTCTTTCAGAACCAAGTACACCATAGAGAGCTTCAGAAATCAAGAAGAACCCTAAACAAAGGTAACTGAACGACTGATAAATTGCATTGTCTTTAAGGATGACGTGTGTTAAGTACATTACGTGTGTATTTCAAAATATCACCTATCAAACATCTGATTGTCAATCATTGAGTATTCTATAGGTACAGGTAAGTAGTCATAGTATATTTCAGTCTGTAGGAGCAGTGGGTTGTTAATCCACTGTGTCTAGGGTACAGTATTGGAAGGCAGAGCCAACCCTCTCCTTCCAACACCTCTTACCTCCCCAACCAAACCCATTTTACACCTGGTTTGAGTGAGAAAAGTCATGTTAAGTGCCTTTCCAAAGGACACAACATCTTGCCAAGAATCGAACCTGTGACCTCTCGGTCTCATATCCGTTAGCCTAACCACTCAGCCATTCCAAGCCATGAGTATTCTATGTCCAAGTTGAAGGTGAACCCACCTGCAGGAAGGTGGAGTTCCAGAGCCTGGCTTGGAAGGTGATAACGACGTCCTTGCCCTTGGGCAGGAGGTCGATTCTACAGTTGATCACCGCACAGCGAGCTGTATTCTGCTTACAGTCCTGTAGTTAGTAGTGAAACGTCATGATGTTAAAGCCTCCTCACACCTTTTGGTTGGGTGTTGCCCATCTCTGTTTTTATAGTCCTTGGGCCACACAGGCCACTACAGCAGGGGGCCAGTCCACTGATAGTGGAGTGTGTTCAACTCCCATACTTCTCGTAAGTACTGAGTGATATGCAGACAGAGACAGCTGTATATACTACTTGTTGGAAGTCACGCTTGTTGAAATATCAATAGATATACATGTAACTGGTACTGTATCCATCTGTTTCTCCATGCAAAGCTCTACATCAATAGCTAACCTGCCATTAAAAACTGAAAATGCATTACATTTGTCTTCCATATTCAAGACTCCTCAGACTATTATGTCTACATCATCACTCGTACATGATTATTCAAGATATAAAATAAAAAACACATATAAAAGCCTGCTAACTTACCAGAACCTTGGACTCCCTACTCTTGGTGCCCAACAGTTCCCCGATGTTTGTCTCACGTGCCTTCCGCATAAAGGTCTGCATTCCGTGGCCGTGGTTGTCGGTAAGGGATCGGCGCACACGGTCGGTGGCACGGACCTTGTTAGATGAGGAAACAGATGATGAAGATGAAGAAGAAGAAGAGGAGGAGGAGTAAGATACAGAGGAGGAGGAGGAAGATGTGTAGGTTGTTTTAGAGACAGTTGAGGAAGTTTTGGAAGTCGTTATACTAGTCCCTCCAGTTTTGACAGAGGTCCCTCCAGATGTAACAGAGGTACCTCCAGTTTTGACAGAGGTCCCTCCAGTTGTAACTGTAGTTTTCCTTATTATTTCCTCTTTCCTTGCTGGGTTTACAACACTTGTACCAGCTAGTGGATCTACAGGAGGCTGTTAGGTGTAGTTTATTTCAAGTGGAACAAACCATAGTTAAGAAGACAGAACCAGCAAAGAGGAGTAATCAATCAACAAAAACACAGAACACACAAAAAATATACAGAGACAAAAAAACACATATGAATGACATTCACTGTATGGAGCAATAAAATACAACACATAGAATATATAAAGACACTCAATGTGTACAAAGTGAAGGACAGAGTAAAAACAATGATACAAGACAGAAACAATTTACAAAGATGAAGACGACAAAAAACGTAGAAATGTAGTTCCAAACAAATCTGGCAGGTAAAACACTGAAGGAGAACAAAGATGGACAACAGGAACACAGAGAAAATGTCACAGGATACACATACATGTACATGTACTGTAACACAGTAATTAAGAGGAACATCCAAAACGTATATGACCAAGAATCAAGATAGCAGACCAAGGCTCTAACTTGTCATATATGGAATACTATAAACTGCAATGAAGAAATGGATTCCTTTTGATGTTGTAAGGCCCAACCGATAAACTAGGTCTGATGTTCAGGTATTCCACAACTTGATCTCACCTGAAACCGATCTCTGGCAGTGGTGGAAGTAACAGGCTTGTAGTTAATAGGTCTCCGGCTCTGTAAACAAACAAACAAACAAATAACTAAATACACAAAGAGGACATTTGACTGCTTTGCATGAATGAGTCCAGCTGCTTCATTGAAAGATTAAGCATACTAACTAAGTATATTTCAAGGTCTACTCTTCACTTCCTTTGGAAAAACATGAAATACCAACACTATGATCATAATACAGGAATTGTTTCTAATTACAAATCAACAGTTACTGACTTCTCCTTTCCTATAAGATGTACATGTAACAATGCCGTGTGCTGTAATATGCTGGGCCCCCTCGGAAATTAGCTACTGCAAGCTGAATGGGGCTACCCAGCTGTCTTGAGATTAATAAATAAATGAAAAAGTACATAGTCACAAAAAATGTACCTCCAATTTCAGCGGATTGATGACCCCAGGTGGCGCCTCACAGAGGGCGTTGCCAACGACAGCGATGTCCGTCAGGTACAGCAGCCATTTTCCGTTAGGATGCAGAGACGTGTTCATGATCTCATACGGCCAATCAATGGACACGACGGCTCCCGGTACATCGCCAGTTCCGATATTGCGGACCTGAAATATAGGAGTCCTGTGTATAAAATGTTCAAAGGAGAAGAAAGGTATACATGTGTATGAGTGTGAACCTTGTGTACTGTGCTCTTTTGAGCCTGAACCACTGAAGAAGCCACATCAGCAAAACCAGTGTGAAAGCCGGAGGTCCCGTGTTTAAGGAGAGCCACACCTTGAGCACGTTAAAGATCCCACCACACTTGTTGAAAAGAGCAGGGGTCCTTCCCGGTTTGAGTGGTTCAAACCTTACAGTCTGGTTTCAGGTTTGACATCTTTGAAGAGGTGATAGTCACCTGTTACGTCAAATCCTTCCACAAAAGTGGTAAATCTTCATAAATAAAAATAAATAAAGGGCTATGCAGCTCTGTCTGTCTTACTGAAAGGTGACTGTGGTACAAAAGATTTTGGTGAGCTAAAGGATTTGTCCATTCTCAACACATACTGTACCAGGGAGAAGAGGTGCTAAAAAGAAGGTAAAAGAACAGGTCTCAAACTTCTTGGGCAAGTGATATAACAGACTTACCACAAACGTGTGGCTGAGTGAATAGCCGATGTCTTCCAGGTATTCCATCTCGCTCTCTCCCTTAGCCTCCCCTCCGAAGAACACCTGTTCTGGCTTGGATTTCCTGCAGGGTTGGAAACAAATGGAACATTATAATCCTGCTAAAGACTACTGCCACAAAGTGGTCCACTGATTTAAAACGCAGAATCTTCACCAGTCTTTCTCGAAGTGTGAGTGACTCATTCCACTCGTTCATCTCATTCCACATCTAGAAGCAACGACTTGGTAACAAGAAAATATTGAAAAGAAAACCATAAAAAATGAGCCACATTTTCCGAAATGCAAATAATAATTTCTGTAGTAGCTATGCTGAATCTAGTGAAAGCCTTAGACATTAGACAGCTCATAGTGACATTGCAAAGTCTAAAACTGATTGGGTCTAAGAAATACCACAGGAGAAACGTACCCAGAAACAGTCAGGTCTACCTCCACGATCACCTTGGCAACAATGGTGACCCTGTCGTCTTCTGTGTTGGTCTCATTACTCGTCCTACATGGAACAGAAATCATCAGCCATTGGTTAAGTCACAAGAGCAACAGGTTACTCTCCCTGCAACTAAATGGTGACAAACATACAGGGATGTAGCCTGAGTACCATCCTAGTTAGTTTACTGGGGTTCCCATACTCGCTTCTTCACAAAATTTTGTGACAGGCTAACAGAGATGAGTCGGTAACTGCAGTTATTTTCTTAACCTTCTACATGTATAAGTGGTTGTGAAATTCTATAAGTAACCAGCAATTCATACAAAAGAAATGTGAGATGTGTTTTTACTCACGTTGTCAATTCCATGGAGACCTCCAGTTCAGGTTCGTCTGTCCTGATGCCCCTCGTCTCAAAACGAAGCAGGAACTTTTGCTGTGTGAAGATAAGACATTACTTAACCAACAGCATGCTAAGGTAGGCACTGGGCACAAAATTTGTATTGATTATGAGGTTAGGCAGAAGGGAAAAGGTTAAAGCATATCAAACTACCTGGTACAATTGGTACTAAAGTGACAAACACACAGACATTTACTTACCAACTTGCGTAGTGGGTTGCCAACCTCACAGTCAATGTAAGTCTCATTCCCTTCCCTTGGTGAGCAAGAAGTCTTGGTCTATAGAAATAGCAGAGAGGTGAAGTATGTGAGAAACAGGAACTCTTACAATAACCAATCTACTTAGGCACCAAACTAATGCAATCAAATTTTGGTATCTTCTTTGAAGGAACAGTTTGAATTTTAACATCTTGTTTTGACTAAACGTGTACATGTATTAAGCTTGTACTCAATTGCAACTACCATCACAAACTTGCAAAGTGCAAAAAGGTAACATTCATCTGTTGCAAACCACACACCAAGCAGGGACTTTCCCTAAGTACACAAACTGTCAGGACTCAGGTGTGTACAATACTGTCACTAATAGTAACACACTGCTATAGAGGGGGTCCTTGTAACACAGCAATCTCATACACACACCAATTGCAAGTGAACACTCTGTATACATGTATGATGACTGTGTTTTTATAATATAAGACACAAACAAAGCAACATGCTCATATGTGTTTTTCACAGGCTAGTCAAGGTACATGTACAAAGAATCAGATAATTCTGTAAAATTTCATCTTTCACTCACAGCACAGATACCACATAACAGAACATGTAACATCTGGCTGATGACAAAAAGACTTATTTGAATGTGTTTGGACAACAGGAAAGGATATCTTGAATTCAGGATGCTTCTGTACTTTGACTAGACTGAGACAATGTGGTAGAGAGGCATGAAGTGTATTTCATGGAAAAGTGACGATACAAAAACTGCTGCAAGCACAAGAAGGAATGTGACAGAACACCTCATCCAGCTCCAAATAGCATGGCTGTCAGAAGCATGGAATGGCAGAGTGTTAAACACAGACAAAAACCAACATGACAGGCAAGTATGGCACAAAACTATGTCAGGTCCTGACAACCCCTCTGTCAAATGGAATCATCCAAAGTTCTGTGACTACCTGTGATTTCTGGTCAATCTATACATGACTGAGAATAAATTCATGGCAAGTTTTTAAAGAAATTGCTGTGCTTTAGCTTTCAAAATAGCTAAAATCTTTGCTCAGCTGTATGGGCAAGATTGCATTTTAGCACACTGTTCTAGACTAGACGTCTCGTAGAAAAACAAAAGACACGGACATAACAAAACACAAAAGTGTCGCAGATCTAGAGATAGGAAAGACCCACAATACATCAGACAGGTAAAAAATGTGAGCCCACAACTGCAACTGGCTCTTTGAGCAATCATTGGGAATTAAATACAAAATATTTTTGGTGCTACATGTATTTGAGATTGAGTTCATCACGTATGACACATTTGCCATCATTGTTATCAGTAGTCATTTATGTTATCAACTGTAGTTTTGTCAGGAGGGACAGTTGTATGTTTTATTTCCCTATGAATATCTTAACTTATCCAAAGAAATGTCCTAGAAGACTGAGAAACTCACAGTTATGAGAGAAGTCTCAAGATGAAAATGAAGAATAGAGATGAGTGGTAAGAGATGCTTAAGAAAGTTTGACATAAATCATAGACAAATCATGCATTAACAGAGTGGAAAATCACTGTGATGATCAGTACAGGTGAGCACACACTATCACACAGTCAGCAAGTGTTGATCACCTGATGGTCACATGATCAACAACTCCTGGTAGCATGACCAGCATGTGACAATCATGTGATCACCACCTCCAATCACATGCTCAACATGTTGTAATCACATGATCAGCACATGCCTGTTACGTGATTGGCTTATTCCTGTCCAACCTTACAACAATTAGATTATTAGTATGGGTTTCTTTGCAAACAACAATTCATACTATAAACTTGATTGACAGGAGTTCAGCATAACACATTTACAATTTAGGAAGAACAACACAGGATTTAGCAAGGTGCAAGTTAGACTATACTTCAACACATATGTGATTGGGGATGTCGTCCAGTGACATGATCTGTACTCACCATGGCAACCATGATTAACATGCAGAGCGAGTGGAAGAGCAGAGGAAAGAGAAATTCGTTAGTGTGAGAGGTAGAGAGAGTGAAAAGTGACTTGCCTAACAAACTGCTGCAGTGTATACATCCATTTATCAGAATGGAGGATGCTTTTGGTTCACGTAGTACATGTAATATGATATTGTACTAAAATATGCTTTAAATGATTGAGTCATGTTTGACTAAGTGGCAGCTAAAATGATGCCAATGTCCAGTATTTCTGGTCCAACAAATATCCATGTTTAAAAAAACAAGCAATCCATAAAGATGTAACAGTTTCATGATAGCAGACCATTTTATGTTAAATTGCAGCTAGCCTTCAAAAGTACTGTATAAAAAGAGTTACACTATTTTGTAAAGCATGTTACAAACTGGTCATGTAAAGGAGGCCACTGCAATGACATTAGGAAGCCTGAGACTCAACTACATCCAATGTGTGTCTGAATATCTGAATAGTAAAAACCAAATAGCAGTTGACCAAAGCTATGGTTGAAGGTACACAAACCTGCAAGTTGGTAAAGCACAGCTGTTAGTGCAAAAATGAATTAAGCATATACGGTAGGCATAAGCATGGCAATAGTCATGGAATCTGTGTCCTTTTCACCTCTTCAAATGAGAGCTCTGTGAACACTTATCTTAGCAAGCTTTCTTGCACTCACTTCTTTAGAACTTAAAGCAGGTAGTTCAAGATGCTTGTAAGGACCAGATAAGCATGCTACATGTACAAGTTTGCAAAGCCGCTTTCTTTGACTTTCCAAAAACAGTTATTTGCTGATTCTAGCTTTATCTACAACTGTGTTGTTGTGATAAGAAAAGTAAGTAACAACATATGCTGGCTTGAGTGGTAGACCCAAAGGATAACTCTACACAATCACATAATGTAAGGTAGCCACTCACTCCTTGTCTAAAACTGTCACATTTCATACCAATAACCAGTATTTTCAATACTGTCCTTTGGGAAGAAAGTCTGCAATGCCCACCTTGGTTATACAACAAAGTTTCAAGCATTGTATGCTTCTATAAAGCTAGTTTTAACCTTTGCGTATACTGCCTCTATCACATCACAATCTCTAAGAAACAGTCAACTGTTCTGAATGAGTTTGACCCAACCCAAATCTCACCTCCTCCTCTTCCACACTGGTCACACCAACCAGACTGAGGGTCTCAGGCACCACGACCAACAGCGCCGCCTCGTACGCAGGCTCGTCAAAGTTCTGAGCCGTCACTTCGATTATAAGCTCGTCTGGGGAGCCCAGGCTGTATGTGGGTGGGGAACTGGGAAAGATAGAAATACATATTTGAGATACATATATATAACTACAATCTGACATGTACATGTATATGTCACAGGGGAGATTGGAATCCAGGGAAATCTGGAATTGTCCTAGGAAACATTGGAATTCCAATCTGCCCTAGCTTCAAGCAATTGGCTCCCAATTCCTAGTAGAATTCCAATTTCCCCTAGGGCAGATTGGAATTCCAATCTGTCGTAGGAGAATCTGGAATTGTCCTAGGAGAGATTAGAATTCCAATCTCCCCTAGGGCAATTCCAGATATACAATGTATATAAAACATTCACACTTCAATGTTTTTCGTAAGTTCCTCTCTTCAAGAAAAGACAATGGTAGCCAGAAAGCATACATGTAATACTTCATTTGGGAAAACATATTAGCTTATTAGAGCTAATGTTTTCAACATCACACCACCTGTGCTGATAGTTTAGAGGATATTCCTGTGGCTGAACTCACCCAGATAACATGAACCTGGCGGTGAGCAGCATGTTGCTGTTACAGTTCTGGTCGTCCCCACAGTCCTTCTGGAAGTGCACCTGTAGGTCACGCTTGTTCCCCACCGCCATGTTCAGGATCGGGAAGTTAATCAGGTCCGTGACAGGTCGCCCCGGGTTGGGCAGGGACGGATTGTTCTGGGGGAGGTCGTAGTTCAGCTCCAGCGGGATGGGGCGCAAGTAGTCTCGTACATCACGCTGTAACGCAATATCATCACATCAGAAGTTACATTCACATTAAGTTTTGAAATGTGTCGGAAAAGATTTTGATACAACGTTGACGAAATATCCGACAAAAAACATTAAAAAATCTGGGTTTTCAGCAGGCGCAGTATGTTCTTTCAATGTGCTTATGTAGTGTACTGTAGTGTAATGACTCAGTACCAACAGCAACGATACATCAGGTATTTGAAATGGCTTAAAAGTCACAAAAGATAGAAAATAGAAAAAGAGAACAAAGACTGTGTGCTGACCTTGACATACACCTTGACCTTCCTTTCCACCGTGCGGCCGTTCCTCAGCCGTACCTGGTCCTGGAAAGAGCTCTGGTCCAAGCGTGAGTCGAAGAAGACCCGGGAATTCAGGTTGGCATCGAGACGAGTCTTCTCAGCCTCAACTTTGTAATCCACCGCTACAAGGAGGTGTAAACAACAGGTTGTAGAACAAAACTACTCCTTATTTGCATAAATGGTTGACTCTGGGCCAATGAAAGTTGAGATAACAAACAGTCGAAGGGCCAACCGTCGAATATTCGATTCCACTTCCGGGGTTTTCTAAAACCCGGCAGACTGTTCTGGGACTGAGAACAGCGTTGACGAATGAACGAGAGCACATGTTAGCCTCCGACTTTGACCCAAGATATAAACAAGAGAGAGTCGGTAATGATGGTGAAATCGTACTGACTGAAAGAAAAGGATCAATTTGAGATATTTTGTGGCTCATTTACCGATGGTTTACTTCTGATTACGTTGTCAACTTTTGGGTGTGATTCGAGGGGTGTTGTGGGGACCCGATGTCTATTTTGGTTCGATCTGCGCTCTCACCCATCTTTTCGGCATCCAATTATGGGAGGAAAGCACACGGCAAATGTTGCAGAAAAAGCACATAAAGTTTCGTCTGGGATTATCAACGGGGTATTAGGTTATAGCTGACTGATTGGTGGTGAACTGATTTCGGCACTTTCTTTTCTGCGATCCACTCACGTTAGTAGGACTGCTGCTCGTTCCATCAGTTTACAAACACAATGAGTTGGGTATCATAGAAAAGAAAATTACACAAGCTTTCTAATGATATATAATACATTGAAATTGATAAAGAGACAACAGAAATATAATCGAACAAAGTTGAAGTTTAGTTCCATGGTGAATACCGCTACAAAGCGGCCGCGTTCCAACACGCGGGGCGCTGTGGTCTAACGTTAACCAGCTCAACCTTGTCTATTTTGGTTCTGCGTTATCAGCCATTAAAACGTTATCAATCTATAAATCAAACTAAAGCTGATGTTTATGGGAATTTGCACACACAGTTTTCAAGAGGGATTAGAATGCAACCTGCTGATTACAATCCTACAAACATAACTACATTTGGAAAAGGACATCACAAATAGTTGACGTGTGTCAGCATCTCTACACAAATACTGTATTACTGCAATTACAACTATCTAATTTATCTAAACTTAGCAACGAACGGCCATAAGCGTAAAGTATTTTTTATCATGGACACTTTTGAACTGTACAATTAACAACTGACAAGCGTATTGAATGTTGACACTCTAATCGTCCACATAGACGAAGACCTCTGATAACTGATACATGTATTATATATTATGCACATAGCCTGGAGTCCAGTGTTGTTAGCTTTGGTCCGCTGCCGACGGTCGCTACTCCGCTACACAGTCAGCAAAACCACAGTTGATCGATCTATATTTGCACACATACATGTAAGACGCCACACAAAGATGACAGTCAAGATGCATAGTTGCTTGCTAAGAGACCGCCTCACAGGTAGAACGCGTGAGGAGCCCCGTCTCTGTAACGGAGTGAACATTTTCTATATTGGTGCTGCGCTCCCCTAAAGACAAGTCGGCAATAAGCTATATATCAAATAAAAGCTATGGTTTCTAAAAATTAGCACAAGAATTTTCATATTAATTCATGAACTCTACGTGCTTACAACGCCGTTACAATTTTGACCACGAAGTTCTACGATTGCATGAAGAGCGACCGTGCGCGGGGTAGAACGCGCTAGGTGCGGCGTCTTCGTAACGGAGTGAACATCTCCCGTCTGCTACTGTCGTGTAATCTACCATTTAAATCGAGATTAAACTACATATTCAGGGAAAGCTAAGGTTTGTGGGGAATCAGCATATCAATTTTAAGAGGGTAAGTGCATTCTTGTCGCTTACGACGGTGACAAAGATGAACATCAAGTCCCGTGGTTTCTGCTCCGCCGACGCGTTCTAATTGTGTTCGGAACGCGCGAGGCGCCGCGTCCTGTCTTCAGCGGAGTGAGCATTTTCTATATTGGTGCTGCGCTCCCCTATAATCAAGTCGACAATAAACTATATATCAAATGAAAGGTAAGGTTTCTGGAAATCAGCACAGAAATTTTCGATAATATTCATGAACGCTACACCCTTGCTATAAGCCAACAAAAATGGCTTAAAATGCGTAATGTTTAGTGCACAACGTCTTACAGTGTTCCTCAATAAACACCAATATTTTGACCATCGTTGGACGCAACAAAGCTTGTTTCTTAAGCATGCCAAGTTTCATGGACCTGCAGTCAACCAACTTTCTGCTATGAGTATTAAAGTAGAGGGTAGTTTCACGGGAGAGGCGCGCTGCGTCGTTTTTGCCGTTTAATAAAATAAGCGTGTTCTAGAGCATTGGCCCTTCGACTGAAATATGGAACTGGAGGGGAACTGGAGAATCAATATATTGAAGCTTATCTAAACAAATCACATGTACTGATTTAGGACAACTTTTGAATCTGCTTTATCTTACCTAAGCTGTTAATGATGATACATGTATTTGCAAAAAAAAAATGCATCACCAAGAACATTGACAGTGATGAAGCCATATACTAGTAGTTTTTTGTGCCTTCCCAGTGTAAAGCAGCCAGCACTTTGAAACAAAGTAATGCAACCTTCACTTTAAGTAGCCTTATGTGGTATTTTGTTTTTTTCCTTGTAATCACTAGCAATTTCCAGCCAAAGCCTTAAAAAGCACACATTGGTTACAGCAGGGCTCGAAATACCACCTGGTAGTGCATATTATGCAGGTTAGTGCAGGTAAAATTGGGGCTGTCCGGGTATTTCTGATGTCTACCTGCACCAATCCTGCACTGGGCCATGACAAAACCAGCCCCAGACACTATGGGGACATATGACCAGTGGTGATCAAAAACTACCTTGCATTCTTCAATTGAAAGTAGCATCATTGGAGACAGTAGAGATCTTAGTAAAATTAAAAATGGTGCTACTAGATAAAATTATAATAAAAAAAAAACATTTCAACTTTTTGATGAACTGAAAGGCAAAGAAACTGTAGTGCAGGTAAAATTTGTCCAGTGCAGGTAATTTTGAATGTGGCCTACATGTAAATCAGTGCAGATATGCAGAAAAAAAGTATTTCAAGCCCTGTGCAGTAAAACCTAGTCAATAAGCACACAGCATCTGGATCCAAATGTTAGAAGGATTTGAAACGGGGAGACCAAAAACACGTGGGGGGTGGGTAAAAGATCCTGGGCCAGCAGACAGCAATCCACGCCTGCATATCAATGACATACTCACTGAAACGGTCGAAGTATTCCGGTACAACCACTGTCTCCCCGGCTTAGTAAGCACAAGGAACAAACAGTACAGGGAAGATATGGGAGGTTGTCTGGGACATGCTAGGAGTCAGGGGGACTTCCAGCAAGGACCAGAACACACATCAGGGTTCAACAAGTTTGGAAAACTTCACTGTCCTGATAGGACAAGTACCTGGCGATTTCCACTGGTCTGGACCAACTTTTCACTGGTCCAAAAAGTCAAAACATTCCACTGATTTCCAGTTGCATTTCTGTCAAGAAATGCTATTGAACATGCTGTATATACAGACTGGTTATCTACATGTAGAAGACCAGTGTATGCATAAGTGCAGGGAAAAGGGGCGATGGACAGATCGTGCAGGCACACCATGATGTGTGCTGGCTCCATCAGCACTTCCACTGGCTTGGAGTCACCAGGCCTATGAACGCTTGTTGAACCCTGACACACACTCACATCACAGAAACATGACACAAGAATGACGGGTATACAAACGCAGAAGGGCATGGTACTGTCTCGTTCAAAACTTCTTTCCTACCAATTTTTACAACTCTAATTATATAGTAATATAAATAAAGTAAGAGAGGACAGACAGGTGGAAAAGGATGACTTATTTATGAAGGATGGAGGGGTGATATTATTAGTTGAGAGAATTTCTTCACTGTGTGGCTGAAGACAATATAAAGATGAGATGTACACAGAAGATCACCTCTGCAACTAAACCTGCATTGTAATTATGGAGGCCACGGTGTGGAGGCAGTGGCAAGGTCTGCATGCTGAGTTTGTCACTGTATCTGGGACTGTCAGATACGATACATGCAGACACATAAATAAAGATCACTGATTTAAATCAATGGTACTGATGGAAAGGCAAATCTTTGAGGTTGACAGCAGGAAAATATTAGATAATATGTGTAAAAGGGTTTACTTACTTATCCTGTCATTCACTTCCCTGGCTCGAGATGTGTAGGTGAGCCTCACGGTCACATCAAAGCTGGAAAACAAAACATACAACACTCACTGATGAAGTGTAGACTGCCTAATCTACAGTTAGAACTGACAAAGCAGTCCGATAAAATCTGGTCTAAGTGGACAGGTGGTCACTATAGACAGTCAGGATTCTTAGTGCTTGAACCAATGGCCAAGTGGTCTTAATGTTAAGAGGGAACTTGTACAGGTTTGTCTGAATTCATGTCCAGCTTGAATTCAAGTACACACAGTCATATCTAGGCAACTGTGAAATCTGGGTATATTTTACAATATCTGCCAATATGGAGTGAAGAACAACTTACCAGATGTAGCTGTAATTTGATCCGATGTTACAAGCAGAGCTGAAGTCGTTGGGGTCAATGGTGCTCGGGCCTACGAACGTCGCGTCAACTGTCACAACAGGTCGTGCCCTATACGAGAGAACCAACATACATGCTTATTAAGAGCTGTAACATCTTGTGTAAGAAAAAAACAACAACAACAGAAGTGCAGTGCATTGGCTTACCTATGAAATAACATACAAACATTTTGATGTCACATTATCATATGGGTTTGAGGTACAAAAAGCCTCTAATTCTACATTGTGTTGATTTATTCTATTCTACACATAGAACATACATACTCTTACCTCAGTAGGACAACGTTTGATGTCTGGTACGCCCCAACCAGCAAGTCTGAGTAACCGTTCTCATCCAGATCCCTGCCCCCTGATAGGGAGTACCCAAACGTCTGGATGGAGGCGAACCGACTCGGGAAGTCGCTGGGGACGATCTTCTGGGAGTACTTCCTCACGATGCCTGCGTTCCTGTCGCCGCGGTACAGGTAGACTGCCCCCATGCCTCCCTCGTCATACGGGGCACCCACAGCCAGATCTGTATCCACAGTACAGAGGGTCAAATGTTGATACGAGAAAAAAGACACCAATATGTCAATGAACACCTGTTGACTACAAGTCTCTTTCAGAAACTGCGCAAGATCCGGCCAAAATGTTGGTTTCATCCCTACTTACCATAGAATCCATCCCTATCCACATCCCCAGCATTGGCCAATGCAAAGCCAAACAAGGAGTCTGTGGGCCCAAGTAGCTTTATCGGCTCTACGTTCCTCATGCCGCGTTTGTCGTTCATGTAGACGAAAACTGCACCCCCGACTTTTGTGTTCTTGGCATCAAAGTAAAACGGTGCTCCTACAGCCAGGTCCGGCCACCTGAACAGAACATAGAAAGTACCTTAGCATTACTTAATATATGTTCGTTTTCTTTAGTCAGGTTTGTCATAAAGTATCAGAAATAAACTCTGTAATATGTAATTAGCCTTTTCAGGAGGATTACATCATTTATGCAGACTTGTCCATGAATACATTTGTATGCTTCCTTGGATAGTTTAGTAGGGATAAAGAGTAAGCAACTCAATGTCTACACACCAAGACAGAATTTTCTGGACATCTTTCCAAAACCTATACAAGGAATGGTGACAGAATGTATGATTTCTGGGCTCCAAGATTTTTCAGTACTTTGCCCGAGCCACTTACGTGTCAAAGTTCAGGTCCACAGATGCCACGGAGAATCCAAAAGAAGAAGCCAGCCATTCTGATTTCAGGACTAGCCGTGTCACAAACTTTCCCGCCTCCTTGCCGAAGAACAGGACGGCCCCTCTGCTGTTAGCCCTCGGTGCGCCTGCCACGTAGTCTGTCCTGTTTTTGGCTAGGAACCTGCCAGACGTGATGGCCCAGCCTAGAGTGGAAGTGTCGGGGTACCAAATGCACAAATTAGAGTCAAGAAAACGCTTCAAATCTTTGGGAAGTAAAGCAACACAACCCAATCTTTGGGTTGTTTGTAATACATGTAGAATTGAAGACTTTGAAACAGGAGGATGATGCAGTCTGTCTTGTAGGGATATCAAAAATACGAAGTATAGGTATCACTTTACAAGCACACTACCAGCAGATTTCACTTATAGCATCTGTTTCCATCTACTTTGCTTTATCATGCATCAAAACCTTTACTACAGTATGCAACTTGAAAGCAAACAAGGTATGTATCAACAATGTTTCAGTCTATAACATTCTAAATATCCTTGTCACGACAATACTGGCTGTTACAGTCAGCGTCAAGCCATCTTCATGTTGGGAGGAGAAAGCACATACATATACAGTCATGTAGTGCACACAAAACAGTGCAAACTACCATTACGTTCAATCGTTACGTTCAAAGAGCAGCACACACATAGCACAACATTATCATCAAAGAAATGATAATGTTGACTTAACTACTCCAACATGTTAAAGCAAAGCAATATAAGAAAAACCTACATAACCTATTGCAAGGGAAAAGTCTCTTCATGTGTATTTTGTACACCAAGAAATGATATGGAATACAGTTTCTAGCAGACACTACTGTTGCAAGGCAAGACCTCATAGCACCATGCAGTGAGTTTGCAATGGGAACACTGCTAGTAAAGGGGGAACAATCCCTGCGCATGTCCCCCTAGGTCATGCATTGCATCGCATGTTGCACACCATGCCTGAATGGAGGGTTACCTAGGTAGCTGTTCCTCGGGATCTTTGAAGCTGATGGACAGAACAAGAGAGAACAAGAAAGATGGATGAAGAGAGAACACTATGGATAGAAACAGTTGATAGGCTTGGGGATAACTCATCAGACAAGTGGTCAGTCATAAACATCTAATGAGGAGGCTGACCACTGGCCATCTAAATCTGGGATAACGAATTAGGGATAAAAAGGCAGCGACTTGGGTCAGAGGTCACTGGGTCAAAGGTGACATCACTCCTGATGTACTGAGAATGACAAGGGTAACACATGTATTGACATGTACTTGTAAAAAGGTCTTTAGCTGGACCTCATGATACAAGCACAGGTCTGAGTACAATAACATGAAACAGGGATGGCAACAGTAAAGGTATGACAGAACATGTTGACACATAAAACTATAACAGATCACTTACAAATTTGTATTGTAATCTGGTTTACAAAGCTGGCTAGGGCATGACTTTCATTATCATGATATGTGCCAAATTTAAGGTCTGATGATCATGATCATTACTGGTGCATCTTACCCCAAAGTCACAAATGGTGGCAAAGCCGTTCAGATAAAAAAAGCAACTGTTGGGGGTCAATGTGTGCACATTAAAGTCAGTCCCAATGGTTAAAATTTATACATGTTTCTTAAGTGCAAAGCAGACTATGAGTCTGTTAGATTTTCTTGATTTAACACTATATTTCATGCCTGCAAAATTCGTCACACATGCCCTGTCAAACAACACCAACAACAACAACTGATGAACTACAAAACAGTCAATGTAAGAGAAGACAGGACAGTCATGATGAGACAATAAAAACAATAGTTAATTAGACAATAGTTAACAGCACAAGTCATTGTGATATGAACGTGTTTGTTGTGTCCCTTGCAATACTGTACCCTGTTGCAAACTATTCTTATGTGAAAGAAAAACACTTTCAATAATACAGAAAGAGTCAAATAATTGGGAAACAAATATTTCACTCTTTCCATTACAATATATGTAAAGTAAAGTGTTGGTCTCTCTTTATAAGTACTGTATATCAATACCACACCTTTCTGTAGCTCATACAATGACACCAGTATACAATTAAGCAGTGGTATATTTGGTACTACAGGGTACAGTTTAGGGTTCAAGTTAAGACAGAGAAGATGCCCAGTGTTGACAGGTGGTAGGTACTGTTACCTTCATGTTCAGGCATAACAGGTACTCCAGTAGCGGCTGAGGTAAGCAGTTAGATAGAGGCAAAGGAGGGAGGTCCAATGGCAAGTCAAGCAAGTTAGGAAAAGTAAGGAAAAATCACAGGGCTGGAAACTCAACTATCAACGTTTTGTATCAAAACATTTTGGACATTGTCTTTAAAAACAAGAACTGATAATACATTTATTGTAACCAGAAATTCCTTATATAAAGAAGAGGTACTCCACTGTAAAAGAAGAGGTACTTCTTTTTAGCCTCACCCCACCCCCATTTGATAAGCTTGATCTAATGACAATAGATTTTTAAAAATCAGATTTGACAGTTGTGAATTCATTACAACTAAGATATATATTTTTTGGAATGGACAGTTGTTGACAAAAGGTTTCTAGCCCTGTAAGTTGAAGCACACAACTCAGAGAAGTTGGCAAGCATGGACAGAGTGAAGGCATACAGTTATAGTCATAGCACAGGAACAACAGAATAGGTATGGTTCAACTGTGGCAGTCAACCTCTAGCAGCCAAACATTCTGACGACATACAATTTCCCTCTTACTGAGCATTCAAGTCATGCATGCAACATATATAGAAGAATTCTTGTAGGACATTTTTTGTTGGAAAGGTGCACTTTCAACCATCTGTGTCTACGGGAACCAAACATTGGCAACCAAAATAGAACCACCCCTGTTGATTTAGTTGCAATGCAATTCGAGGGTCCATTTTTAAATACCTAAAAGCAAGGATAATTTGAGTGTAAGTTCACAGTTCAACCATTCCTTGTAAAGCAAAAGTATCTGGATGTTAGAATCCAGTAGAGCAAGATCATAGCAGTAATAGAAAAAACAGACATTATTAACCATAATTAGACAAATAATACAGACCATAGTGCACAGCAATGACAAATGAACATTATAAGCAGACTTTATATATAGTGTGGAAGTCAGAAAATGTTGCAGAGCAAAGAACAACAATCATAATGAGGTGATGAGTACATGTACAGTTCAGCGCCGGGTGATATGGTAGGAGAGCAAACTGCAGTGTGATGAGGTCCAAGATTAGGATGCTTGTCGCGCATCTCCCAGTCCCATATCCTATATACTTAAGTTATGAGCATACTATAAAGCCTTTTGATCATATTCCAGCTAATTTCCGTATACAAAGTACTGTCTGAATACATGATGTTCCTCTGTACAAAAATGTAACTCCAAGGCACTGTGTACCATCTTGTCACAACCTGTCCAGTTTCCTGTGCTGTGTAACATAATGTCATCTGTTTCCATACTCCCCAAACCCTGTACCCAATCCTGACGTTCCAGCCATCCCATGGAAACATACCTAGGTAGCTGTTTCTTGGCACCCCGGCTACTTCCAGGTCCTCAGGGCTCTTGTACGTGTTCAGGTCTGAGCTCCTGTCTGTCACGTCTGTGGCAAACAGCACACCTAGAAGGGCAACAGGGAACTAGATGTAGGTCATAATAGATACCATATAGATACATATAGATACACAGTAACTTGGCTTGATATGTATTTCCTAAAACATGAAAAAAAGAAGTCAAGATTAAAAACTATGTATTTAAGTATCAGTAATGTTGTCTCTATTACATGTGTACATGTAGATCAGAAGATTTTGTAGCATTGAAATCTTACATGAGGGAGGAGAGGCAAGGAAGGGAACGAAAATATTATTTTGAACAGGAAGGAAAAGCGGGAGACAACAAAAAAGAAGAAAACAGGAGAGGATGGGTAATCTTAGCGGGGAAGAAATAGGGAGTGAAAGGGAAGTAAAAGGAGGAAAAAGACAGAAATGGAGGGAAAAAAGGAAAAGAAGAGAAGGATTGAAGAATAAGAAGAACATGAGGACACTATTGGGAAGAAAGGGGAGAGGCAAAGTTGGGAAGACAATCACAACTCCTTACCCATCCAGTAGTAAGACCCTGGTGCACCAAAAATGATGTCCTTGTCGTCTTCAGAGAAGGCGCCCGCCGTCCCCGCCTGACAGTACCCGTACTCCTGGTGTCCGTCTCCGTAACCACGGCACGGCGTCCACTCCCCACGGCTGCTGTGTGAGTCGTCCAGCCCCAGCTGATTGGTCAGTTGGAAGCACTTCCCGAGGCCCCAGCTGGCATCCCTGTTTGGTACCTCCATGTACCTGTGTGCACATGTCTGTGGAGAAATGTGTATTATGTCATACCTGGGCCACGATAACGTTTGATACAGGTGATAACTAGCCATATCACACTGGGTTCTAACGGTTATCATAGAGGCTTCCGAAAGTTCCACAGAATAATTTGAGTGTGTTTCGCATGTCAGTGTTGACGTCACACTTCAGAGAAGCCATGTGACACGTCTCACTGGGTCAATCTATTGAAGAAGACCAAAGTGACTGGTCAAAAGCTCTAGGTGAGAAAATTTCTTTGTGTTGGATCAAAAGTTTTAACTTTCAACATGTAACTACCAACACAGATGAACTTTCATGACAGTATAAGAAGTAAAGAAGTTGTTATAGGCAATTCACCAGAACTTTTCCTCCGATGTTGTTCATTGTTTCCACGTTGACTCCCAACCACTGCAGGGTTTTGTTTTCTGTGCTGCCTGCATCTGAAATGGTCAGTAAAGGAAGGCATCAATCAAAGCACAAACGTCTTCTCAACTTTCATGAACTTCTACATTTTCACAATAAGTATATGAGCATCACCAATGGGAGCCCCGTATACAAATACATGTATGATGACACCCAGGCTAGTAATGTGCACCTATTACATAGAGCATATATGAGCATCAATGTAGCTGTCAGGCGGGGACGGCGAGCCCCGTATACAAATACATGTATGATGACACCCAGGCTAGTAATGTGCACCTATTGCATAGAGCATATATGAGCATCAATGTGCACAACACATTACAGGTTTTGCGCAGGCGCAGTATGTTCTGCCAGCATGCTTATCTTATCTCATATTGACTGTAGTATTGCCACATGTACAGTACATCAGCGCCCCCTGTGCCTGCAGTACGACCCACCTGTATCGTCCACCCTGAGCTGGACGCAGTCGTTGGTCCTGGTTGACATGGGACATCTGTACAAGGCACCTGGCTGGATGGTGTTCTGCTGGTAAATGTTCTGGTCCATGGGGGCTCCTACCAATAGTCTGCAAACAAAGAAGACCGATTTAGTACTTCGTATTGTTTACTGGACTTGCAATGTTCTAGCTTGGGTGCCATCCTATTTGTGTCCTGGGGCTCCCATACTTGCTCCCTAAAAAATAGAGAGTATGGGAGCCTTGGTATACAAATAATATGACACCCAGGCTAGCTCAGATTTACAGGTTCATATTGGGTCAGTAGAAACACACTTTTATTACAAGATGAACAAAGAGGCATTAATTACGCAAATGCATGTATGTATAGAAAAGATGGTCAAAACTATGAGTTTACATATGGGAATTTTTTTTATCGAGATCCATCAATTACTAAGCAACCAGCCAAGCAGACTTCTCAAAAGAGTTCTAGTTGGTCAATATTTACTTCATTTCTACCATGTGCATCGTAGTAATAAATTCTCATCTAAGTAGTAAGGCAATATTGAAAGCCTTTCGTGCTTAAAACCCCCAGGTGAGAGATTTGGAGGTGTGATCCTTCTCACCTTCACTAGTGAGTCCCAGAGGTAGTTAGTGTGCTATATGGGGTAACTGAGCCTTAGGGAGAAATTTGATACATGTAGGAATATTACAGGTCATGTTTGACCTTTTAAATATTGTCTCTAACACTCCAGTATGATAAGTGTGCTACCATCCAACCTTTTTTACAGTAACAATAGGTTTACTTAGATATGATTTTTATGTTCCATTTCTACATGTGCATGATAAAACTGGTGACTATGTGTATTTTTTTCTAGATCAAGTGAAACAAAGCTACAGTAGTTATTATAAAATGATAGTGTATGAAGCATTACTCTTTCTCTATTAATTATTACATTTCAACCAAGAAAATATGTTGGTATCATGTGTACATGCATATACATATAAATGTATTTTGTATATTGTCATACAGAAAATATGAATTATACATGTTCCTGTATGTTTTTTTCCCACGTTTCTGCTGTGGTATCATTGTGATTGATGTCTACATTATCTTTGAAGCAATTCATTCTAATTATGGCAGGACATTAAAGTATCATAATAAAAAATGTCATCCGCTATATAGGAAATATCAATCATGTAAAAACACTTTGCAATAGGCACCTAAGTGGAGAAGCAGGAAAGGAAAATAACAAAAGTCTTTTGTTATTACAATGACTTTAAAAGGCCTTCTGTGGAGGTTATTGTACACATTACCGCTGTGGTGTAAATGGTTATTTTGATCAAATTGCAACCATCAATCTTCTTTTTCTTCTTTGTGGTGAAAAAGGGAATTAAATATAGTCTATGAATCAAGATGGAGAAGTGCCTGATTTCCGGGTAGTTAATTATCGAAACAAGCTTTTTTTTCATAGCATTCAAAACTGCCGAGCTCCTCTTCTGTTAAAATCTGATGAAAGGGTTTTAAAATTTTAGACAAAAGCAACTGACTGGTTCTAGTAACAGCTACAAAAGAATATGAATTCTGTATGGCATACATGTATCTTCCAGGGTCTTGTACTTCAAATGTTGTCATTTTTTTGTGCTTTCTTACTACTATGTGATCTCTATGAAATTATTAATCTTTCCATATTAAAAATATTAATTTTGAGTAAGGGATGGTTAGATTAGTATGTCCTTAACTAAAGGCTTTGTTGATTATAGCTTTGTATGTGCTCTGAAGCCCTCACCATATTATATAGCCTGGGAGCCATCTGTTTTTGTAACCCCCCCCCCCCAAAAAAAAATCGGGGTAGCGAGTGCAGGGAGCCCCGTTACAAAACGGGTGGCACCCAGGCTACCCACCATACAAACCACTTCTGAAATAGGCCAGTTTGGAGATAAATACTACGTGTGATGCAGTGTGAGGGGTTTGAGCCCTCTGTGGTTGGGAGATACAGTTTGAAGTCTCCCTGAGGGACTGTCAGGCTCCCATCAGGCATAATGGCCACAACTGATGGAAAACATTAAAGTTTCGGCTACCATGCTTTATAGCATCCATACACGTGTCCACTTCCATTTAAAATATTGGTGGGAAGTCAAATGCTGCTCATGAATATACGCTATACAGTATCCAACTGATCATATGATTCTTTTATGATCATATTCTATTTTTATGGGCATTGTGATCATCATCAGCATCTGGTAACCCACATGTAACAGTGGGGTTCAAGCACCACCAACTGACCAGTAGTCTAACTGGTCCAGGCCTTTTAGCCTTGCGGTTAGTGTGTTGGGTTCGTGAGCTGGAGGACCGGGTTTGATGCAGAAGACTATACTACTGACCCCTTTGTGTTTCACTCACTTGACAGAGTAACTTGTAACAGTATAGAGGAACAAATACAAAAACTGAAAATATCAAATTTTCTGAAATCAGAAGGCTCACATAGGGGATTCCAAACGTGTTACTGTACAAATCATTACATCTAACTACCAACACCTGAACACACGCCACTAACTACCTCAGGGACTTTGGGGAGGGGGGGGGGCAGAAAGTGTCATGAATGTGTATGTCCAGATGGATGGCAATGTTATAATCCTGTCATAACAGGGTAATTTGTAGCCTCCATGCGTTTGGGGAAATCGTTCTAATCTGTATGTACACAATTGTCCTGGTGGTATCTGGGGACCAGACATATGCTCATGTTTGATTGTGTATCAACCATGCAATTTTGATAAACTAGGGAACTGCAAGTTCATATATGATGTAAGATGCTTGTACATATAATAAATTAAGAGAGACTACTTGACTTTCCAAATGATTTATAGCTTTTGGGACATCTTTCTATTCGTACTCAGTAACTTGTAACCCAAATACTAATACTAAACAGAATGTACTGTTAGTATAATTGTATGCCATAGTGAAAAAAATGTTATGTGCAGTTTCATTTCTTTTGTACCTTGTGGTATAATCAGTGCTTCATAATTTCAATCAGGAACTTTTTAATCTCTGGACAGATGGGGGATAAAAAGATACCCATGTTTCAAAACACATATTAGAGCCAAACTAATCTTTTTCATAAAATGTCCCCATCTTTTTGCTTTGTGACAGGTTTTGCTAATAACAAATGTATTTTTGTGACAGGTTTTGCTAATGACAAATGTATCAGCTATATGCTACAAAGCATCATGATGAATTTTTTCCATCAAATTTTGACAAATGAATTTTTTGTACTTTCAGTCGAAATAAATTTCTCCCAACAGTGCAATGTCGCCGGCATAAAATACATTGGCAAAAATTACTATCCTGATTTACTTCAATGATCATTTTATATTTTCCTTCGATGAATTGGATTAATCTGCGATACCAAATTAAAGTAATAAAATCATAACTGCTTCTCTGGTATGCCTTTTATGTCATTCTTGTGTGCAAAACAGTAACAAAAGATATTGTACTAATAAATTGTAATGTACATACAGATGTATGGCACATATAATTTATACCGAACCTTCCTTTGAAAAAAAATACAGAAGCACAAGGACATTATTATGGCTATGGACAATTTTCAAATGCGTAACATATAATGTGAACAATAATACGGTCTCAGGTGCCGTAATAATTAGAGTACTTGTATGCAATCCCTGTGGATATTACTGTGCCACCTGGGTTATCACCATAGGACAGGTAACAGGTAGCACTGATACATAAACATCAGGGCATGTTAACTCTGTCATTATCATACTGGCTTTGTTTATGGGTGAAAGATGCTTGAAATCGATTAACTTATTTGTTAAGAACTGCACGTGAATAAGACCGATTATACATGTATCATCATATCATTGCCACTATAGCCACGTTACATGTATGTTACTTGGGAAAAAGTCAGCAAACACTGAAGCTCTATTTTTGTGTCCACGGTCCCAGGTGTGTGAATGTTTCCCTTAATGACATTCGCAGTGTATGCCCTGTGAAGATTACATAAACACAAGTGGTACTCAGGTAATGGAGACTAAACATAGGTTTCTATGAAGTTAAAGGGACAAACATCAATGTGATCTAGAGGTAGAAGAATTAGCGTTTAATGTGGATCTTGGCAAGTCTCTTTGTGTAGGTTAACTTAAATCTTCTTTAACACTTTATTTCAAACACACCAATACAGTCATTCTTTATACTGTGGTAAAAAAAAAGTTTTAGAATGACTGCTTAGCCAAGATAACTATGTGCACGTTGTTGGATTATCTTTGAAGAACACTTTATATCAACAGATTTTATATCTCACAGCAGTTACAAAGATGGAAATGCTAGGCTAAGCATATTACATACATGTAGGGCTGTGTATCTGACTATCTGTACATGTAGATGAGCTAAGTATTTCATCCGTGCTTGATGTAGGCACAGATGTACAATATAACTCGTTCATAGTTGTATTGCCAACCATCTAATTAAACATATAACACCACACTGTCACGTTGACAGAAATAGTTGATATGCTGTGTCAAAATGGTATATATATAACCAAAGAGGTTTAAATGGGGAGTCCTTGTATGAACACAGTGACAAATGGCAATGTCATCTTGTTGGGATGAATGTGTATACAGACTAATTAACCCTCGGTCCTCTGGGTCTCATAACCATTTAAGCTTTCACTCATCAAACACTAGATTGGATCTTGTGATTACATGCATTTATACATTTCTTCCTGGTCGGCATACCATTTAGTGTCTGAGAGTTCTCATAAAAATGTCTGTAGTATATTTCTGGAAGTGAACTTCTGGACATCAACTAACATCCTAATCAGTATAATAAATCGCATATTGCAGGTACCGGTAACAAAAAAATCCTGGTTTACCAGTACTACATGTGAAAAATAAGACAAACACTAAGTTTTGGGCCTCTCCTGTCGTAAACTTACTCTGTAAAAGTTGCCGGTAGCATCCGAAAGTACAGTCACATACTTTGACCTACATTCAGTCAAACAACCCGATCAAACGATCGTCAATCACAGGATGAAAATCATCTCTCCCTTTCCAGCTAAATGAAGAAATGATGAATTTCTGTACCACATCACCTGGTCTCTGTCCAGAACAGTTCCACTGCTACAGCTACTGGTCATGGCAGAAAGCACAACAGAGTAGCCAGGCACCACTGTGGAAAATTGACACAGAGCTGTGTCCATACATGGTCAGATTGAGACCACGCTTGACTGATAAAGTAGAGGAAACTGCCCGTTAATGAATATATTATCACTTTTTGAGTGTGTCCAGGGTACTCTACTGTAACAGGAGGAATTGGATTGGTTCTGTTTCATTGGTGCAGTCGTCCTAAAGCTGATTTTAATAGTTCATATGAAAAATAATGGATACGGAGAAATTATCTCACAAGAAGCGAAACTTTTCCTATAAATTAATACAGCTACCATATCATATCAATAATATATAGTCAATAATAACTGTAACACTTTTATCAAAATATACTAGTATGTCAAGTATTAAGATTGTCAAATTAATTTTACTTTATGAATCCATATCTGTCTTTCTGTGATATGACTGAATGTGGTCAATATTACTACAATGTCTCCTCTGAGAGTTCCTGACAATCATAACTGCCCCTCCCCACCAGACACATGTAATCAGCACAGCTGCTGTGGCCAGTTGATTGACAGCTGAGTGGGGCAACACTTAGGAAAACTTCATCACTGGCCAGACAATCTTCCAGACTTATCCTTTCAAGATGTCTACAGTTATTACAAAGATACAATCCAGTATATTTGGTTTGACAAGAACATTCTCAAATCTAATAGTGTTTTGCCTGGGTTATTCATTTTCATCTCAAACCAAGGCAATTTCACTGAGAGAATATGTTCCCAAACAAATTGATTTTGACCCTGCTGAAACCTAGCTGTGCTTTCACAGGGCCACCTTTTTTCGTCCCTAAGCAAGGCAATTTCACTGAGAGAATATGCCACAATATAATCCAACTCCCACTTTCCAAACAAATTGATTTTGCCCTGCAGAGTTCAGCAGACAAAATGGATCATGAGCAGGCTGTATCAGATCAAGGTGATTGGCTGTACCTATGGGGGAAGTAATATCAATATCTGGGACAAATAAATCGCCCCTGTAGACCCAGATACCACGTCCCCCATAGAAACTAATAAAGTTGATATACGACTGAAGCATTGTTACTTCCGTGCAGAATGGATTTTACATCCCTATAATGTGAGTCATGAGGGAAGGGCTCTTTCTCTGATCCAGAGAATGGCTGGGAGTGACTAAGAATGTTAATCTCCAAATTATCTTTCCCTTCCCTTCTTTGACATCATGACAGGGCTCTAGCCAGCACCATCAATTACCGGAACTTTGCGGCGCCTGACGGAAAATTTTTTAAAGCAATCCATAAACCTTGACAGACAAAATCAACAGAAATCTTGGGTAAAATGAAAATATACAGGACCAGTGACAACCACTCAAAACCCCATAATTTGCCTCTCAAAATGCAGGACCCCCCTAGATTGTGAGCCTACGGCCCGATCACGAACTTGGGCTGACGGAAAAACATTTCAAGCTGGCTAGAGCCCTGCTGAAGCTACTGGTACTCTCTCTATAAAACTGAAACTTGATAGACTGCATGAAATATATAAGAGAGAACTTACAATCTACCCTAACCATCAGCAAGTTAAATCTTTTGAATTAGGTCCTTTAGAATCCTGACAGAGTAAGTTACACACACAACCTGGGAATGATCAATAGCATTATATACTGAAAAGGCTGTAAATGAAAGCCGTATTTCATCCAAAATCTCTATTAAATCCCTAAGAAGACCATCTGATGGACAAAGACGGATGTAAGAGCCACCGTGCCTACAGGTCATCAATTTTTATTACCCAGGCTTTCTCCAGGTCATGAAATCCCCACAACTATTGATCCGACAGGCTGGGGTAATTGTGGGATTGTCCCAAATGTCTGTCCGACCAACCTGAGCAGCGAGCGCCGAAAGCTTCTTCATCTGCGGTAATTTATCACGATTAACCCACGGATCATTCCTGTAGGCCTTAATCCATCTACCTTCCCAAGGCTCTTGGACACTGCTTTGTGGGGAACAAAGTACTAGTGTTGATGAAAAGAGACACACAAGTTGATGAAAAGAGCTGGCACTGGTGTACAGTACTGAAGGACACCTGATAGAGTATATGGATAGACTTATCAACTGAAAGAAAGCCTGAAAGACGAGGATATTACAAGTAGAACTTTGACGAAACCTTTTATATAAATGTTGACAACCCTACAGTATAGCATACTATTTCCTCAGTTATAAATAAAAAGGCAGGCTCATATTGCAGTGCCTCTTTATCGATCAGCGGATTATTCCAATCATAACTCTTTATTCCCACAGATTTTTCATGCTCTTTTGATAAGGACAATCATTACCTTACCATGAAGTCATAAAATCTTAGAATAATACACTGACAAATCCCAGCCTTAGGAGTACATTGATGAAATGATGAGTGGTATGAGTGGTGTATTTTATCTAATTTTTTGTGTCCAAACCTAAGCATGATAGATGCTTTACTTTTACTATAACACCACATCACAGTCAACAGTAAAATATGTTATTTAGCTTCTATTCACTCAGATGTCATGGTTGTTATATTAATTTTATAGGGCACAAAGACCCAGTCTCTAGTCTCTTATATCACACTGTTTAATCTCAGGCTGGCAGGCACAGATTGTGGGCATCTGAAGTGGACTGTGGTCATGAGGAAGTGGAGATGGTAATCATCTCCATACATGGTGGCTATTAATTGTGAGATGGATATCATTTATTAGGCTATGATGAGAGGGCTTCAGTATTTACTTAAATAGATAGGCATCTAGAGCATGTGTATTACCGAAGAAAAATATGCAGCATATAGTTGTACTGTTCCAAAATTGTAAAAAAAAAATTTTTCCTTTTTAATCATAACTGCATAACACTTTTTATAACATTTTTTTTATATCTGAGGGACATGAGTTTGTGTTTCTTTGGACATGCAATATATAGGGAGCATATTCAATATTGTCATTATCTAAGTTGTAAGTGTAACTTGTATAACTCTATCAACACACAGGCAAAGTTTCAAATGAAATGAAATTTCAACTGTTAAAACAAGCTGGTCTATATCATTCAAACAAATGGTGACAACTGTCAGATATGTTCTCACTTATAGGGATAGTATTACAGCTAATACTGGAACTTTTCCTGTGTTCCTGTCAGGTACAGGTACTGTACATCACAGGGAAAGTCCCAGCTGTTAGATGGACAAATTAGCATGATTACACACTGTGCCTACTACATGGGGTATCATACTCTTTAATTATCTCCACTAGTTTCTATCAGTGAATGCCAGCTGTTCATGCATGTCATCTGAAACAAATGCACCATGATAATTTGTCCGATCTCATCTGAAAGTCTTTCTATTTGGTACCAGGGTAAAATTTGATGTAAATGAAGTTCAATGCTAGTAGACATGTGGCTCAGTACTTTGGCAATGTTTCAACAACTGGGAACATGTCCAAAGAGAGGTTGCCATCTGAGAAGATGACTATAATCTACATAAATCTACCGTTTTAACCTGTACAGTGCAGTGGTTTCCTTTCATGATTGAATTGGTACATAACTTTTATTGGTAGAAGGGACTAGAATGAATGAATGAGTCATTATGGACACTATTTGTAATGTTGCAAGTATACAATATTGCCAAAAACTGCATATCACACAAAGATGGCTTGTTTGCAGACACTTTCACAGAAAGTGAAGAGAATTGCTGGAAACAGCCCATCTAAGGGGAGGTCCTGAGGAATGTCCCTGTTGGAAGATCAAATGTCGCTTCTTCCCACATCCACAAGTCTGTCTGATGTCTCACATCCTACAGTGAAAGTTACCCTGATTCATCAACAGAAGCCTCTAAATAAAACAGCATGTGAAACACTAAAGGTTTTCGTGTAGGTAAGGCGTTACTTCTACTTTTGTTAAACTCTGAAAGCCTTAGACAATTGAAGCAGACACTGATGTTCTTTTACCATACAAGCTACATGTATATTAACCAACAACTTCATATATAATAGTTCACCAAAATCTAAATAAGCCAAAAACTCCATGCCTTGAGAGTTAATCTTCCTTAGGAATCATGGCTCTTTGTATATACTGTTAAGTTCATACTCATGATAGATAAAAAAAGTTAGGCTTATAGCACAACTTTTTTAGCTTTGAGTATGAACTTTACAAGGACGAATATGGCTCCGAAGGCCTTGGGTTTATAACCAAAACACAGTGCTAACGACCTGTGGGATAGGTAAATCAGATTTGGTGGTGACTGAGAATAAATAACTGACAATAAACATCAGCTCAAACAACTCAGAAACTAAACACCAAATTTAACAGCATTTCCCTCCCCTTTAGGTGAGTCGTAATGGGTGTTCATTTTCGACTGGAGGACAGTTTAGTGGCGGCACTAGATCCAGGTACACATGGGCTGAATGGATTGTCTGGAGTAAATCTAATTATCACTGATATCAGGTAATAATAACATGTAGTTCTCATCAGTCTTTGTCTCATCAGTGCAGATGAGGCATTTAATAAAATCTCTTGTGATCAATGCTTTCCTAATGCTTTGACTGCACTACAGGGTGACACCCAAACTTTCATCATAACCCAGTATTCATTCAGTCATTGTCTCAAAAATTGTATATACAAATAAAGAATTCATGTCTAGCTTTTCCTGGTGTACCCGTAATTCTTGGAGCTAGGTTTAAAATACTTGTGGTTTGCTTTTTCAGGATTTTGATGACAAACCATCTTCTGTTTTCTCTACGCTGGCCGCCCAGCTGTTCAAACTCGCCACGCAACAATGGATTGGGAGGTAACCCCAGGAGCGCAGAAACACAAAGGCCAGTTATGTTACGCTAGAACTTGACTTTCAACAGGACAGGAACCAATGTAGCCAAAGACTGTGATGTGCACTCCATGATTTGGTTTGTTTCCTGTTTTTCTAGCCCAACTACTTTTCAAACAGCTGACTTGTGATACTTTTTCCATGCATAATTAATAGAATGCAAATACTGAAATACTAAAAAAGGCTCTGTTCAGGTATATCAAGCATTACCTTATGTTTTTGTAAACTGAAACTGGAGCTGAAACTTCGATGCACTCCATTTTACATCACTTTGATCCTTGCTTCTATGTTTTGTCTGGATCTACCAAAAGGCAATTAAACTCAAACTTTATTGTGACAGCAAATCTTTTTTTCTCTAATACAGATTTTCAGCTGATCTTTTAACGATCCAGAATAACTATGAAAAAGCTGACTTAAATCCATAATGATGCGACCATGAAGAATTGGCTTATCCTCTTTTTTAAAGCTTTTCTGTTCCCTAATCCTTCAAATGATGGGGTGGGCCCACATTTTGTCTGATCCTGTTTATACACTGCACAAACAAATGGGACAGATGGCTGGATAATACAAGTACTTTCCTTTGGTGTTGCACAGATTACTTCCACCGATTTGACAAAGCAAAGAGAATTGGTCCGACATCTTTGTGGGAATGCCTTAATCGCCTGGCTTTACATGCTAAATATTCATGAGAATGTGGAGTATTGTGAGATTGCTTACTGCATTTGTTTAATGGCTTTTTCATGACACTTCACACCCTCATCTGATTAGTCCAGAAAAGGAACACTTTGATTGCACTACTAAATCTTGCCTCCCTCTCCGCATACATATTCAGTACTCTTTTTATCACTGGAACTCTCATGCACCATGCAATTTGAACAAAGTGGAATTTTTTGGGTTTCACTTGCTCACTGATGCATTTTACAAGGAGGACCACATCATTTCCATGAAAATGTTGCAATTTGTTATTTGTTCAGGGCTGGACAGAGACTTATTTTGCATCAGAATGTTGCATGATTAGTCTAAAACATAATTTACACAGACACATAAAGTTATAAACATATTTTCCCCTCAAAAATGGATGATACATGTATATTCAATATAATTTGTTGTCTAGGCTCAATCAAAGTACTTCAGACTGTATGAATACTGTTCTGTAAAAATGTTCAAGATATAACTCAATTTTGTGGGGATATATGAAAAAACTGCTGTTATTAAAACATATTCCAAATGTTGAAAGAAAATTGACTGAAGATACTATAAGTGTTTATGTTGGAGTGGCCCAGACAACTTATCAACAACATTCAGTAGTCTGGAATGTGGTTTAGAGACATGAAGTCCCCATAGATGCAAACAGAGACTAACTTGTCTGGAACACATACAAGTTCTCTTGGCAGTTTCTCAATAGTACTTCCAAAAGGACCATAGTATCAAGGCCCAAAGCATATGTGATCTAATAAAAACATGTTAGCAAATAGTAGTGATTTTATGTGAAACTAAAAAATGTAAGATACATTTGTGACCTGCATCGAGTACCTGGCTGCATCACACATAGAATATCATGAGCCTTTTCATTGGATTTGCACTAAACTATGTCTTAGTTTAAATTTTTTTGGGGGGGGGGGGGGGGGGGCAGGGTGTTAGCCCCATGCCTTCTCACCCCCACCTGGTAATTTGTTTATGACACGAGTATGAATCAGGTTAATTGGATTATTACACAGCAAGTACCTGCCTAAAACCTGTGTAATGAGATGTAAAAAAAGCGTGCATGTGTGTGAATGGGGTGGCAGAGATCAGCACACTGTCATACAATCTCACGCCTGGATGACTCTCAATGGAGAGGACTTCATCAAACTTGGCTAATGTAAACTTGGGCCACCACTGGTCAACTTGGCAAGGACGTGTGAAAAAAAGTAATGACTCCAACCTTTTTAAGATGTTGATTTCACTTGTGGTATTCATGTTGCAGTTTTCAGCGGTGGCTCCATATTTGGCAGAAACTTTTCGGCAAGGTCGATCGTTTTTCACAAAGCAAATATTCTATAAAAACTGTGAATCGTAAAAAGATATTTAAAATCTTTTCTAACTCCCAGAAATTATATGTTTGTCAAAATGTTGCTATTTACCAGTGATCCCATTTATTACTACTTTCATTACATTACTAACAGAAATGATTCCAATCATCGGGTGTGACCTTGACGAAATGTCAGATTTAGCATAAAGAGGACTTTTCCTAATTGGAATTGGTCCTGATGCCTTCCAGAGCTCCAGAGTAAAGACATGATGATCATCTACAGTAATGAAATTGCCCGCTGCTTCATCTCTGCCAGTCATGATGATCAAGATTGATAACAACACAGAACAGGAGATACTGTTTGTCACAGCTTAGCATGGAGGAAATCCTTCATTATCAGTCTTAGATATACCCATCTGCAGTCTGCATTTTGCAGAGACATTTTCAATATTGCAGAAGAAAAATTAAGCAACTCACAACTTTGCAGAAAAAATTAGGCTAGGGTCGGCCTCCGTGGATATGGCCACAGTTTCGCCCATATGTGCCGTGCAAGCAACACATTTTGCTTCTAAACCCAGATACTGAGATAGCATGTAGTTTCTAGGGGCTAAATTAAGTACTTCTTTGCCGTTATTGCTATATAAAAATTTGTACTACACTGAGAAAGATTTTTTTAAATTTAAAAAAAATATTTGCAGAAAGCATTTCCAAATCGCAGAACAAAATTTTGACATTCTGCAATGCTGCATGCAGAACACTACAAAAAGTAAACTTTATAAGCTTGATGGTACCCAGGCTAACCCTATACTGGTTATAGTTTTCCATGCACATTAAAAGAGACATACATGTAAAACCTGTTATGTATATCCAAGTCTAGCCAAACTAAGAACATGCAGCAAACGGATCATATTTCAGGGAGGACGTGAGATTGGCGAAGCCTCGGTCGTCTAACCTCTGCACGTTTCAAGAACCCAACACACTTATAGAGAAGAGTAGGTGTGACCCGAAGTGCTTGGCCAAATTCTTGGGGACATAACAGACTCATGCCTTCTCTCCTAAATCATTACTTTATGACCAATATTACTGACATGTATACTGTATATGTTTTCCTTATCAGGGGTAGCATAGAATCTTTGTCCGCAACGTACACTTGCTCTAGGTCTTTTTCATTCTCATGATTCACATCCCATGTACTCTAAAGCTTACTCGAAAGACTACATTTTGCAATCTTTTTATCAAGCAGTGTGCCCCCCTCCCCAGCTGTCTACAACAGTAATGTCACTGCCTTGTTTGGTCCTAATAAGGCATGGCAGAAAATGGGTCCACCTGGCAATTCCATTATGGCAGCCCTGCCTTCTGACCATTAGGTCCACTTATAGGGAACAAGGTCATAGCAGTGCTACAGTACTGTGTGTAGTTCTAGCGGAGCCAGAGGCCAAATTAACATCTTTTTATCTTGTTCTTCCTTTCAGTATTTGTTGGCAGTGTTTGAAATATGTATCTGAATCATGCAAGAATTGTTGCCAACACAGTCACGGAGGAACGAATGGTGCAGGAGGCTGGAAAAGCTCAAGAACTTTATCCGAAATCCCTTGGCTTGAGAAGGATTTTGGCAGTTGCCACATGCACCTTGGTAACTGAGGGAATGGCTGCTTCAAGGAAATGTCTTTGATAGACCATTTAGTTCTATATTACTCTACAGACGGCAATGCTAATACTTTAGGTTTCAGTTATACTTCCTTTGGAAGAATTTCAAAGGTGCTGAACTACCCCATTGCATATGCTAAAGGCCTTGCTGTCCATAGGTTTGCCCACTAAATAATGGCCGTGCCTATATTTGTGCACAGCTGGAATGTTTACATCAGACCAGCCTGGCTGAGGACTGACCTCTGTCTGTATTTCTGTCTGCAGTGACCTATGACACTGGACTGACCTTACCTAATCATGCCATAAAGCAGCCCAGCAAATGTTCCATAGAAGTCTCTGAAACAGATCTTAATGTTGTAACTCTTTAGTTGTGCTATCTAAAATCATATCTATATGTGTTTGTGTCTCAAATCTATTCATTCCTCCAATTTTGCTTTCAGAATTCTAAAAGAAAGAAGTGTGAAGAGTTCAAGTGTTTGGAAACTATCAAAGTTCTGCTTCCAATTGTCGATCGTAAATCTTTCTGCGACCTACCATGTTCTACTTGCAACTGTCAATGATCTTTATGTGACCTTGCTACAAAGTCCAAGAGCATTATATAGAGATCTGCATATAATGTCCTTGTTCAAGTTGTTGTGTAAAATGCTGGCAGTGACAGCTACTGTAAAACCTTTGTACCCTTTCCATTATGTTATGGGGAAAAAGTTCATGGTAACATAAGTATGACAGTAGCCTTCTAAAAATAGTTGTAAGCTTATACTGTTCTGCCTCTGGACTGCTTGCTTGAACCATTACACAATGTTTACAGTCCCATACCTCTGGAGCTTGTTCAGTATCATGTATACATGTAGTAAGGTCCATGTATTCCCTGTAGCTTGGAGAAAGTACACAGGGAGGTTTCAGCTGACCTGTTCTGAAACATCTAACCTTCAAACAGCCCCAGGCACAGGGGACTCAAGTGAAGCAGCTCAAATCTCCCCCACACAAACTCCCTGCCATTCCAGACATTCCCTAAGGATGTAACATTTCTTGGCCTGCTTCTTCAGGTGTGTTTTCTCAGGTAGAACCCCTACCTGCATATCTTGGTCACTCTGCCTGGACATCTTTCTTATGTGGGGACTTCTACCAAAATGTTGAAAGAAAAACAACTTGACTAAACCAAGGAGGTTTTATTTGGACCTTGACTAAACACAAGAAAGAACTAGCTCTACTTTATTTTATTTTTACTTTACTTTACACAAGTATACAAGTACATTAGCAGTTACTACTGGTCTTTCTAGTGCAGTAGTGGTATCGAGGTATTCCAAACGTTAGTTTAGGAAATATGCAGTCTTTGAAAAGTCACTTGTCAGACCATGGAATTACGATAAGCTAGTGCTACTGAAAACTACCCTCATATTTTAGTCTGCTTCACTACCTTAGGATTCTTATAACCTCTCCAGATTCATTTTCACAGATGTCTTGATAAAAGACAACCTTCTCCCCTTTCCGATCCTCCTTTATCTCTGTAAAGTGTAATAGGATTGAACAGTTTAATAAGTAATGTCCTTGTGCAGATCTAACTACCATAATTGATCAACGACCCAATAATCACTAAGCCCATTTCTGATGCAAATTAAAGCGGAGGCCATTAATTACAAGGTGCCAAGCCTTCTTTAGTTAACTTATCAGGCAAACTGAAAGGTCTATAGTCGAGGGTTCTCACAACCTTATCTTCTTTCTCACCTGACCTCCAGGGCCAAAAGGTCGTGACTTACTCCTGGAAAGCCATAAATATCGAAGACAAAGTTGGGCCTTAATAGCTTTACCATGAGACCTCATGCTACACAGAGAGTTGACAATCAATATTAGGGGTTGCTGTGAAACATTAGACACTTGCTATATACATAACACACTTTTCCTCTGGCTACTGGCTACTCAGACATACATTTCCCACGCTTATAATTGGTAAGCTAATTTTGCTGTTACCAGTTGACCTTAGACTCGGAGGCTTTTCGAAATCAGTGAGATGTACTACAGTAGAATAGGTGAAAACTCCGTTTGAAAAGGCATACGGTAATTATCTGCAAGGCTCTTTTATTTTCTAGTACTCTCGCTGCTTACAATACGATCATTCAGCCACTCATGTGAAAAAATGCCATGCCTGCTTAGCTCCTCTTTTTAGTCAGTTGGAATCTACTAACAACATGTTCTGGTAGACCAAACTTTCTGTCTGAGAAGCAGCGATAAAGAATGGCAACAGCTATGGGAAGTAACAACCTATGGTTACCAATTTCACAGTAGTCTTTGTGGCACCACAAAGCCTTTTGAAAACCTTCAACACCCAGAAATAAAGAAGCCGGCTTGTTAAACTGATGGTGTGTAAAGACTTTTTCAAGCCTGAATGCTTGCAGAGGTTTGGTTTGTATTATTTTCATTATTAGATTTCAACAAATTCTTACAATATGCGGGAAAAACATGACCACTTTACCAAAGTGTCAACTTGTCACCTCATAATATCTATTTACGACAACAACTGTGAATAGACAAAGTGGGATAAAGTCACTTGACAGAAAACCCGTGTGGTTTCCGTAGAGACAGCAGAGCGGAGCAGCCATGTGGTACATCCCTGCGGGCAGAGTGTTTCACAACGTGTGCCTATTGTCCGTACCTGTCCCATCTCACTGTGGTTAGTCCGGCAGAAAAAAGCGTCATTCCCCGGAGATATAGCATGATAAAGAACCCTATAATCACAGGTTCTACATGACTGATCCACAGCCATGCAAGGGATATGCCCTAGTCTGCTAATGGAGTAGGATGGTAAAATGAACTCTTTCTCCCAATATATTAGTTCTACTTATGCCATACATATCAAAATAGCATCTTACATATTGTTGATAAAGTATATTATACTATCATATAAAAAACGAAATGTTATTTTAGAATATGGTTTCCTTGTAAGAAAATTCATTTGGGTGTTTGGGTACAAGTTCTCTAACACTCAAATTCTGAGTTGCTTCCATATATGGATAAAAATACTGTTGAAGAATATGACGTAAGCAAGTGTAATGCACAATAACATACAGCGACAATTTATCATATCCGTAACAAGTCATACAGCGAGAAAAAGCAAGTATGCACCTTTCCGTCCATTCAAGTTGTGAATAGTCGGAACTGTCAGGATGCGCGATCGTCTGTGTCGAAGTTACCTCAAGTAAACCACAACAACAACATGCCCAATGTAACTGTAACATAATCAGTCATTACTAACTTCCATAGCCGGAGGGTTGTGTGTGTGTGTGTTGTCATTCATAGCTGAGCTTTTAGTTTTAGCAAAGTACATACAGTTTGCAGTTTGTTACAAATGGTGTTCAGTGGACTATAACCTCCTTGGTTACATATAAATGATTATTGCTGTGGATACATACATGTTATTGTAGTCTTTGACATACTGTATACATATACATAAACATATCAAACAGTTCTGACAAACTGTAAGTAAGATAAGGACATGTTCTTGAAAAGAATTTTTACGAACACCACAAAAGCACAAGGAATTCACAGTAGTGACAGTACCACCAGGTACTCCTTATTAGTAAGTTGTCACTACACAAGACCCTGGAATAAACTGTTTTCTTTTGATGTTTATCCTTCTCTGGAATCTTAGATATCCAGAGCTCCTGTGGGGTCTGCTCACTGTTTATGCATCTTTAAACACTACAAACAAAATTTCAAGTGTGTACCACTGTGTGCAGACTTGAGATTGTATCTTCTTCTTTTCAACTGTCTGTTTTCTGTCCTCTCTGACACTTCCAACTTGTTTGACCTTCAGTTTTAGACAAACTACTGACAGAGTTTGTATTGACGTCAAACCTAGAATGTGACGTGAAGGAAGAACAAATTTTGTGTAGCGCCTGACCCCTTAGGGTAAAAGTGTGGGATATGGTCTGTCTATTGTCTGACTCGTGCATAATTGGATTCAAGCAATTAACACACAATTGTATTGATTGTGTTAAACCAACATACAGGACAATACCCTGGTATGCCCCCAGGTCTAAAACATGTACAGAAAGAATTTTCTGACAGTTATTGCCAGAAACATGTGAGAGAGCAGGCAAATGAATGTACACTTTGATTTGACTGTAATTAAATAGCTAACAAAAACAAGTAGCTATCCTTTCCGTGATTATTTATTTTCCCACCAAACAAATAGAAGCCTAGTAAGAGAAAAATTACTGGTGGTACCAGTGAGGTCTAACACACTCTGGGAAAACCCTGAAATGTAAGACATTATTAAAAACATTGGCTGAGATCTTTTATTGGATTCCTTGAGACTCAAGGGAGGCTAAGGTGGTTTGGATGGAGCCAAGAGTGGAAAATTAGTCCCTGTAAAATAATGACATTCAGCCTGCCAATGATATATAGGGTCTTGAGTGTACCTGAAGAATAGCCAAGACTCTGGTATAATTGTGATTGATGGCTATACAGAAACACCTCATGGTACGTCTGTATGTAGAGAAGTTTTGTAAAGGTGGAAGAACATGATTCATGACTGTATCATATGTACAAACACATTACACATATACAAACAATGGTATCTGGTGTAGCAAACTTGCTTTTATAGCAAAGGAAGTACGGCAATCAGTGTTTAGCACAAACACAGGTGTGGCGGTAACCCGACTCCCCCGTTTCCTGTAGTAAAGGTATGGAGGATTACCTTTTATAGGTAAGGTAGGCCTCCTACGTTGTGTGGATTACCTGACCTGAACATTCAAGTTTTCTCCTGAACAAAGCAAAGGAAATGTCTCCATCCAGCTGATGCAACAAACCTTGTCCTTGACAAACAAGCCCTGGTCAACATTTTTCCTTTCACTTCTAAACTGTTATACATTCTTCTTATATTCTATGAGCCTTATCATATATGTTATATTTTATGGGACTGAAAAGAAGAGAAAAATTGTCAGTGTTTCAATATTCTACTAGGATTGGACACATGGCCTCTACCACACACAGTGCCAATTATAGCCCATAGCAGGATCCCGTGCCAAATATCGGGATAGGTAATAATATTAGGGGTTTATGAGGAAGCCAATCGATTGAAAGCCATGATGGTGGTTACAGTGCATTGTGTGTTAATGGCTATGAATGATCCAGTGATATAACATGATGGTATGATTCGCTGCATAAAACTTGTGTCACCATATAAAATTCTCCTTCTCATTTTTTGCCGGCTCATCAAGTTGGTTACACTACAAGTCCGCAGCTTTACATGGCAAAATGTACTAATCTCCAAGCAGATGTTGGGGCAGAAAATCGTTACGTTATCTGGCTGCAGAGCTCTTCTGACTGTCAGAGAGGCCAGCCAGTTAAAAAACATTACCGTCTTCCACCCGAACATCTGCTTGGAGATTACGAGCATAGTACTATCACTAGACAGGAAATGAAATTTTTCTTTGTATTTTCTTTGATGTTCTGCTGCCAACATTATTTTCCCAGAAGTAACCCATAGTTCCTGACAGGGACTTCTTTCGTCAGGAATTCTTGGTCAGCCCTACCCTTCACCAAGCTAGCGCTCTGACCTCTCAAGACATTTACTCTCCTTCCTTATATGGAGAGGACAAATCTTCCGCTGTGTGAGAAGTGGATCACATATTCAACAGTGTGGAAATGTGTTTACTTTGAGGGGGGAGGGGAGCCTTACATCTGCCAACATTCCTTCAAAGACCTACTATTTACTTCTTCACAGGTCTCAAAGAGCTCCTAAAGAAACTCAATCCAAATGTCTTGCTGGCCATATATCTAAGGTCAATCTTATCTGTACATATATGTAATGCACCATACAAACATTTTTCTTCACGTACATGCCTACCATTGTGATTGTGTTCTGAAATTTCAGAAAAGGACAATAGGGTTTTACGATGCGTTATCTCTCTATCTTTGACCTTTGCGTGATCTCCGCCCTCTGCTATTTGAACGAGGGTGTTCCTTTTATGGCGTTCCCCTTTCCCAACGGAAACACACAAGTCAAATAAGCCATGTGCAACGTTTCCTGTGGAAGACTGAGGAAGGTTTGAGTTCCAACAACTTCCAGTCATAACAGAACACTTTATTCTTGGCAGTCATCACCATTTCTGTTGTGGGACTCTGTAACTCTATACACAACCATCACATGTAACATCAATTGAACAATTCTATCATAACAAAAGTCAAAACAATAGTTCTTACATATGTAAACCAAACTGGTTTCATGTGGCATATTTGTGATAGATTTTGTTATTCACAATGCCTTTAACAAGGGATATAAAACAAATGCTTTGGATGACCCACTGGCAATTTAGTTTCTGGTGGATTGGAATATGGAGAATTGTTTTGGATATCAGTAAGCCCAGGTGTTCTGTAGCTATGAGTGTAATCCCCTAAACAACCTCCCTAGGGGTCATGAGTGACACACAGCCCAGTTTTGGGGCAGGGCACAATCCTTTCTTTAAATAGAGCCAGTCTACAGGGTCCCCCTATTGGGAATATGATAGGCCCAACTGGAATGTTTATCTAATGTTTCAAGAGTACAGACACACCCTAAAATAGCCTCCAACAAAAGTTTAGAAGACTTTGTAAAAAAAAAAAGGGTGAGGTCAGAAACTGTTATGACTAATTCTTTGCACAATAGGTTTTCTCTGATTTCACATCTTTTGTTGAAAATGTGATTCACGATTTGTGTCAACGAATCAACCCCTTCAAACAAGCCGACAAAATCCCCAAATTCCCAAAATGAATTAATTATTGTAAAAAGATATTAAGCCTAGAACAATAGCGGAAGTATCACACAATAGCATCATAGCTGTGCAAGTAGCAAAAGTGATCAAATAGAAAGGGGACAAATCAGTCAAATGTTTAGAAACAAAATGCTGTTTTCTGGAAATGTTTTTAGAGAGTTCAGAGTATCCTGTATCAACTACAATAGGTGCCAACACATTACAAGTGACTCAGGAAGGATATATGCTGACAGAGGCAAGTCTACCCCTGTCTTTAATTTGGTCCAGCACTCTCATAACATGCTGGTGGAAATTGTTGTTGTTGAAATTGACGACGTTCTTTAAATGGACTCCATGAAAAAGTTGTCTGCTATTACACTTGACTATAATTTATCTCTAGTGGGTACGTGCCGGCACAGAAGTGGAAATGGGAGATTTTAAAGGCCTGGATATCGGTTTTCTCACCCAGGAAACAGTCCAAGCCTTGTGTTCACACTCAAGCTGAGTGAATACACTGAGAACAGCCGTACAAAGTTGACCTTGCATACCCCAAATATTAGATTAGCCATTTTCGGCCCCCCTCCCCACTTCCCAACTTTCTTGAAAACTCTTTTAGTGTGTCATGGTAATAGTGTGTCCTTTGTTCTTTTATATGGGGACCCGCTGGGGAAGGTGTCTGCCCATTTTCTGCTCATTTTTTCGAACAAATGGGCACAAAATCACCCCATATGTAGCCTGGTTTGTATTCATGAGTGAAGGGCTCTTTGATGGAGCTCTGAGGGGACCGTAGGGAAAATTTCCTCAACCCCCTGCAACTTTACAATCTCCATGACAATACCCACTCACTGGGAAAAATGCATAGGTCCTGTTAAAAAAAGATGATTTCGCAAGGAATAAAAACAATACGTAGTCCCAGGTTCGATCGAGAGATTTTGTCCGAAGAAGCTGGTTTTCTGATGGAGCAGATACCGTTCCGCTTTGGTGCTTGCGTAAAAACAAGTTCCGACCGAGTTTTTGGTAGCAGAACTTTTACCTACGGCTGTTTTACAAACTGCTTTACCGGTTACGAAACACTAAAATGGGACTGAAGTAGAGGAAAATGAAATGATTTGTACAGAAACAACGAAATTCCACGTTTGAAAGAGGAATTCCGTCCCCCCAAAGTACTTAGAAAATAGCTTGGGCCTAAGTAAACTAACGGCGGTACTTACACATTGTCGGTGACGGTAAGGGGGTCCGACTCGCCCGCGGTTATCTGGTGCTGCGCCACGGAAAATCCGAAATAAGAGTTTTGAGGGCCATTCTTGACCAGAGGTATCCTTGTTTCGTAGTTGAAGCCTAACGTCAGGGGTAAAATCCACAGAAACACGCAGAAAAGTGAGGGTAAAGTGGACCCCATCCTTCCCATGTTGGCCCGGCTGGCAAAAATAACTGGACTAATTTCCAACTCTCGTCAGACTCTCGCTAGCGGTACCCTCATCTCGCGAGACTTCGTGGCTTTCAGGCGGTGACCAAATGTTTATAAATATTCAGATATCATCTTTTCAGCAATAAGGGAAGATAATGAAATTAATTTACGATGAAGAAAAAAAAATTAAAATAGATTAATTATGGAGTGCACTTTGTGATTATAGCTGTATTTGATAAGGTTATAATGGTATTTTTTAACGTTTACCATTTTTAACGTTTGCCTACGGTGTTCCAGCTGATTCAGTATGGCGGAAGTGAGGTGACAGGAAAACTTTACGACAACACCTGAGGAAACTGTTGTATTTCTTGGTAACCTGAGGTGACACGCTTCCACAGGTGATACGTCAACAACACTTGATCACTTAAGCATCCGGTAGTTTCATTTCTACGACGAAGCCAGGACGATTTACGTCTATTGTCATGTTTTGTGTGGGATGTGTACAAAATCTTACTTTATGACAACTTATGGTTTAGCTAGTGTGTTCCCTAAACATCGTAAGTTGTCACATTTTCCATTTGGCACTAGCGGAAACTAGATCTAGAACTAGATATGCTTGTGATGACAACACTTTAATATTCTGTTGAAACGAGTTAGATTTGAGAAAAAAAAAGGAAGTTGCATCAATATAACAAGCATGTATGTAGAAACGAGAAGTCCAAGCAAGGAGGTCCGAGTGAGAATGAATAATTGTTATAAGTTTATGATTGTATCTTTTCAGACAGTGAAACATGCTGTCGGCAATGTTAAAAGAACACCAGGCTAGGCAACAGCAGCATAGAGAGCTGCAGGGTGAGTTGAAACTTGTGAAGTGCTATACTACTTGCCACTTTGTGTTTCAGTTTGTGTTCATGATCAGTCTAACCTGCAGTACTATCAAGTCCTTGATGTATTAAAGCCTGCCTTAATTCAAATGTTTCAAAATCAATCCACTGTTAGAATAAAATATGGATGGTAGAACGGTGAAAACCACTATACCAGACAAGTCATAACAGATGTTGCAGCAGCGCCTCCAATTGGTCAGTGCAAAAACTGCAGTAAAGATACATGTACATGCACATTTACAGTACATCCAATTTATGTGATTTCCAATGTAAAAGTAACCAGAGACACATGTAAGTATACACCAGGCTTTATTAACATACCTTAGCCTTATCTCCTAAATACCACAAAACATAAAGAGCTGATACTGGTGGACAAACTGACAAACTTGTTTGACGCAATCTAAGCTTTCACCTGTTTTAATATAAGACTATTATATATTGCTGTTGCAGTTGTGTTTGTTTCCTCATTGTAGTGAATTATTAGGTGTGGACAGTACTCACATTCTTTGTATCTGTAGACTAATGGAGCCACATATCATCAATGAAGTTACAAATGTATTTGCCTGTTGGTGTCATCACTTTCTTCAATCTTAGTGCAATATGTACTTTACTTGGAAGCTTGACAGCACTTACTTCTATGTTAGCATTGAGTTCAATGTCACAATCTACATGTGTACCCTTTTTGAATTACTAACACTGTTAGGCTACTTCTGCAAACTGTGCTTGAACATCATTCACATCACTCAAATTGGTGGCTGCATGCTCTAGATTTCTTTTGCTGCAAAGCTAACACAGCATACTGAAGGCTTAGCTATTCAGCAGCAGTTGCATGATTTTAAACAGCTGATCTCCACCTGAAAACAACCAAAAAGAAAAAGAAAAATGAACATGCTATATGCACACAATATAACTACTGTATGCAAGTCTCATCTCCTAGATGTAGTGTGCTATCCCATGCAGAAGTGTTGTCTTCTGCATATATTGTAACGTAAGTCAGTAGCTGAATGTTAATCTATAGAATCTGTTATGTAATACATTACCACTTTTAAGGATTTTTTTATCAAGTAAATCTTTATCCCCTGTAGATGAAAGCACAATTTTTACTCTGGAATCTGATAACTTGTCAAAATCTGTGTAAAATGTGCAGTTAGACACATAGATGTATAGTTGAAGTGCATACATTAGTCATACTCATAGTATACATACCTACTGCCTGGGTTAATTCAGTGTGAGAAGCCACGTGGACGGCAGCAGACAAAGCCCGAACACACAGCTGAATGAAACCAGTCGATATACTCGTGGCCAAAACAGGAAGGGCGGCACCATCCACGGTTGTTTGCACATGCGCAGGAGCAGCCAGCAGAAGCTTTATAGAAGAGTTATGGTACTGACAGGAATACATGGTGGTTTTTTTCTTCTTTGTGCAACAAATTTGTGACCTAGCTATCTAAATCTGAATGTGCAAATGACCATATCATTGTACATATAACTAATGGTTGGTCAAGTACACGGTAACAGTTACATGTGTTACACAATACATAGTTGGGCAACTTCAAAGCAAGCTACTTACTGTACTAAGAACTGATGGGTTTTAACCATTCAGGATGTACCCCAACATATAGTTGTTATAACACATTGAAGATGTGGCTTTGCTCAAATGCATGACACATAAATTATCCTGAAGTTAAGTTAAAACAAGAGAGGCACCTGCATGTCTTCCATATTATGCATAGCCATCCAATATACATGTATACCTTTTTGATACACTTTTGTAGTTTACATTGCTATCCATAAAGGTTTCATGACAAAAGAAGGATACTGCCCAGCACCAGTGAAGAAACAACTGCCACACCCAAGGCCTGGCTCATGGCTGCTTCAGACACAGGGTATGGAACCAACAAGGCCAGGAAGAGCAGACAGTATGCAGTGCTTTTCTCCATGGCTGTCTCTATAGTCAAGGATATTGAAAAAGTGTCATATATTCTTTATATTAAAAGATAACACACATAGTCTAGTACATGTACTAGATCCAAGTGAAAGTAAAAGTGAAAGTAAAAGTGATCTCGGCCCAGTTTAGCTCAAATGTATTCAATGTACAACTCTTCCACTGGTCGTGATAGAGAAGACAGATGCTACGTACAGCATATACATGTACATGTACAGGTCCATTGTACTGGGGAAATTCCCCTAGCTCCTTTCGACAAGTGCAATAAACAGTAGACCATGGCTTAATGGTATCTTAAGGATTCACAGCCGGGATTTGAACTCCCAACCTCTTGGTCAAGAGACAAGGTTGATATACGAACCACTGGACAACACACCCAAGTGTCTCCTTAAATAGAAAACCCATTAGTGAAAGGGGAGTAGTGATTCGTGATTGGTCTGTGTTGGTTTGCTATCCTCTTTTCACCCAAGGACTGTGCTGTTTTGAATTTGTAAAAGTAGAAAAGAAGGTAGAAAGGAAGATTAATAAGAATACTGTTGAAAAAAAAAATGCTACCATTTCCCACATAAGCTTTGAGAAAGAAAAAGTGTCCTTCTTACCTTTTGTTCTTCAGTGTGGAGGCCTATAACTGCTTGCTGGGGTTGTATTGAGTAAAAAGTGATAGTGCAATGTGAAATACACAAAGACTGTACCATTTGAGAAGGGGTGCTGTGGATATATCTCATGAAGAAGACCCCAAAAAGGATTTTGTTTTACAAAAATCAAGGAGGTTAATAATCTCAAGATATGAAGGGAATATGAAAGAGGTGCTTATACTAGTATATGATTATAATTGTGCAGTTTTGTGATTAGTTGAGACTTAAAATGGATTCTTCCTTTGCAAAAAAGAGGAACTTAATAGTTCAACATGGTTTCTATGGCTAAAGCAGAAAGCAGAACTGAAACTAAGGGGATCCCCCTGATGACTCATTCTCACCTGACTCTTTTCATGTCATTGACAGTTGTGGATGCTTTGTGTTTCTGTACCAACAGTCATTCTTGGCTGATGACATGATCTGTTTCTCTGAAATGTAATACACATGTATTGGATTGCTTCCCAAAACACAATGCACTTGTGTTACTTGGTGCACAGATATATACAAGTACCAGTAGCTATAATAATTGTTTTTCAGTGAGCACAGCTAGGCAACACAAACTTGATTTTACATGACATCCTTTGCTCAAATATGTGAAACAGTATGTGGAAAAAGTAATTTTTTCCAATGGGCATTTTACAACATGCTTATTATTCACCATAGATGTATTTGGCAATTATAACAGTGTAGCAAATATCATAGGTTTATCAACTCAGGGAAGCATTTCACAGTATGAGATGATAAACCTCCCCTCTTTTAACCTCTTGTAGCAAACACCTTGGCCATAATGTCTGAATAGTCATATGTAGATAAAAATTGCTCTGTAACTTTTCAACACACATGGATTAACCAGGAAGACAAGAAATTTCCAATATGCATTTCTATTGAAATTCTGTTATCATGTGTGTACATGTATTGTTTATTTGAAATTACAGAGAAAAGAAGAAAGGATACCATAGCAGCAGCCACAGCTGTAACACAAGCCTTGGGTGAGAATCTCAACTCTGGGTAAGTAGAAATATGAGGAAAGCTATTTGCACAAATTTGTGCTGATGTTACCAGTAGTGCATTCAACATGCCTTTTCGAAAAGACATTCACATAGCTTGAAGGATTGATCTTCATCTTGCTCTGTACTCAACTTTGTATCTCACAGGGTTTCCCAGGCATATGTAAACCAGAAGAAGTTGGATGCAGAAGCCAAACAACTGCAGACACAAGCTGCTACATATGCCAAGAAGACTCTACAATGGTTGGCTGTGGTAGAGGGTTTTAACCAAGCACTCAAGGTAACATTACACTAACCCCTTTCTATGTGACAAGTTGGTACTAATATGCTGCTGAGCTAGCATGCCAATGGTTAACTAGAACTGCTGGTATTCAATTTCATTGTTCTTGGGATTTGACTGAAGAAAAAAACAATTGAAGAGCATTTTTGTATGATTTCTATCATAATGATTGTTGTGATGATCATGTACAATGCATGTTGAACTTCTTTCTTCCCACAGGAAATAGGAGATGTGGAGAACTGGGCCCGCAGTATTGAGAGTGACATGAGAATTATCAGCACAGCTCTGGAGTATGTATATAAAGGTAGAGGGACTTCTTTTTCACTACCTCGGAGCTAGACATAATTCTTATGTTCACTTTCTACTACCAGAGCTTTGCACAATATAGAAGGAGTCAGATTGTAGACACTTGAGTGTGAGTGTAAAGCTACATGTAGTTGTTCTTGTGAGCTTTGATGTTGTGTGACTTACCATGTTATGATCTTTCTCCCTTCCAGATGAAGCCTCCAAACCACCTGGAATGTAGCTGTTTCCACATCATCCACAAACCCATGCCTTATTGCAACAGAAATCTGAAAAGTCACAATTGCATACAGTGTGTAGTAGAACAATTGTTAAAGTAGATTAAGCACTGTTTCCAAAGTCAGTGGAGGAAGTCCCAAGATTTGTTAATATGAAAATGATTTCCGAAGACTCAAAGTAGATGAAATGTTAACTGATTGAAGGAAGGTATTAAAAAATGATCTTCCCTTTTTTCCATTTAAGAAACAATAACATGAAACAAATCTAAATCATGCAGTCTAGGGCTATAATACATTGTAGATGCGCAGGACTCGGAGACATACCATACATGTATGTCCATGATAATAGGTCTTATGGTAAATGAGTAGACTCATGCCAGGACGAACATTATGCACAATATGCACTTCTTGTCTTTTCAGGGGATAGTATTGTACCCTTTTGCTTCAAGATATCATATTAAATAGAAACAAAATGGCTGTCTCTTGTTCTGTCTACCAAATAAACTACAGTAGATGAAAACAAGACAGACACTGTAACTGTAGTTTAAATGTTTATACCAAGTCTTCTCTACCAAACAGACTTCATCATTTTCTGTAGAAATAACCAGTTAACATGAGGGTGTGGAAGGGTTTTCATTGAATCCAGAGGGACTATATCATAGTCATATCAACCCAAATTCTAAAACTTCACAGAGCCTTAAAGCCAACAATGTCAAAGTCAAATGGAATGCATTAGTCTGAATCCGTGTGAATGTTTCAGTTCTTAAGTACCCTTCCACATCCTCATATAACTCTTGTATGGACTTAGAGTCCCTGTCAGTCTTAGTACTCACATAATCCTACACCATCAAGTTATGAACTATTTCCACTGGAAGCCTATACACAAACTAACCTGGGTACCATCCTGATTAGTTTTTTCAGGGAGAGCGATCAGAAAACTACTAACAATGGCACCCAGGCTATACTGAAACAAAAAAGAAATACAGTAGCTCTTTTCCATTTACACAATGCACAGCAAAAGCATAAATACATGTACCAACAACACACATGAAGGCAATACTACATTAGCGGCCCATGTGTTACATCAATATTTACATTTACTGGGACTAGTTTTGTCCAGATCTTTTCCACACTCGGGTATCGGTGAAAACAGTGATCGAAAAGTACATGTTGTAGTTACATACAGCCATTCTTCTTGATGTCCTTTGCCAAAAAAACGTAGTTGAATATCGTAATTAAAGTCATCCTTCGATACATCTTTTGCTGTCCTTTCTATGTATACAAACAGCAATTCTAAGTTATGATGAAACATAACCAAGGCTGCAGTAACAAGATGTAAAGACCACAACACTGTACAAATGAGTTCTTCTTCTTTATATGCTCCAGTTTTCCTTTAGATATGATGGCTCTATACTTCACTCAAGAGTCCTGTTGCACATTTTACAAGTAGCTTAGAATCAATTGTGCAGATAGTTCACTAACAAAAAAAATCAACAAAGAAATGAACCAAATAATAATGGATTACAAGAGATTTTTGTTTGTGGCATCTGTTTGACTGTTTAGCTCTTGCTAGAACAGTGGAACCATTTAACAGAAAGGAATGGTATCTAAGGCCAAAGTCACAAAAGATGATGTTCCAATGTTTAAGTTCATAAACAAGACTAGAACAGTAAAAACTCGTTTGAACAAGGAAAAAATTCAAGACACCATGTAGCAAACGGTATAAGGATTAAGGTATTCCATGTCTTTCAAGGTACAACATTTCCTGCAAGTAACTGACATTCCAAAGGTTCCCGCCCCCATGTTCCTGGAAAATGCCATATAATATAGATATATACAACAGTTGGTACCTCACAAGATTAGCCTATGTAGGCTATGGTCTTTTACTTCAATGCTGAGTAGAAGATGCAAAGTTGGAAGACAGGTTCTTTGACTTGTCCAAGTTGTGTGATGAAATAATTGTTCTGCCTAAAAACCATCTGAGCAGCCAAAATAAACCGAAAAGCAAGTGTTTTACTTGTGTAGAAATCTGACAGCCAATGTGAAATGCAATATTTCTACTTTAAATACAGTTGTACATTTCTTTTGTATTTTGGTCCAATGATTTTGCTCCATTTTTAAACTCTTACTTGTCAATACAATACATACACATCTTACTGTATAAGAAATTCAAAATGTCCAAAACATCTGCAACTTGGTCTTGGTCTTTAAAAGTGGATTTAAGTAAATCATTCCTGGGACCTGTCTGTGAGACTGATACTAAGAGAAACAAGGTAAAACACTGAAAAATAAAAACAACACAGAAACAATGAAAATCATGTTACAATTTTGCACACAAAGTCAATTGCAAACTCCCCTACCAAGTGTGAGTGTGTAACTGATACAATATCGTTACCATAATTGGAATTACCAAAGTGCAAAACCTCCAATGTTGACTTGCTCAAATCTACATCAAGCTGTGACAATGATGGTAATATTGTACATGTATTATCATTATACTGAGACCTGTTTCTTTTCAGTACAGCTGTAAGTGTATGGAAGGAAGCACTGGCCAATATTTAGCACCTATCTCCATCATAGATTCAATTCATTCTTCATACTTTAAATCTGAATGACATCGAACATTTATCAGTTTGAGATACACATCTTCTTATACACCAGAAAAGGCTACCTAAATAAAACAAGAAATACAAAATAACAAACGACAGAAAATAATTCATAAATATCACTACACTAAACTCTAGTTTTATTTACAAGATCAGCAAGCTATGATTTCATTGCAAGCAACTTCAGAATTGCAAAACCCCTATGTTGAAAAAAAATATCACGGGCTAGTAGCACAGTGCTAGTTGTTGGTTACGACGGATATTTTACAATGGAACAAAGTAAGTTTGTATGGAAAACTATCCTAACACACATGGCAGTATTATGATGGCAACATAATGTTTCAACTGTTTTTATATCTGGCAACCAGCAGCATTAAAATGTGGGCAGCATTACAAGTAGCAATACTCAAAAACAAAACAACAACAAAAAAATTGCTACTCTGCTCTAGACTTGCATTTACATTTAAGTAAAGCTATTATTGTACTATCAAACTGTGATGTTTTTGAAAAGAAATCTGGTCATATAATACAGTAAGTAGCCAATGGATTGCCATAACCCCCAGTGCTGGCAGTGTTATATGCACTAGTAACACTTTTGTAAGTTTCAGCAGGGCTAGCTTTACACATGTAGAACCTGACGACCTATTGGAACACACAGACACCAGAAATACCTACAGACTTGAAACTGGGCATACTGTTATGTTGACAGCCACTGAATAGCTGAAGTCTTGTCACCAAGTATATCTAGTGGACTGTTCAGTATCTAATACAGTGGAAAGCCCGTGAGAGTTAGTGAGAGGATGAAAGGTCATACACTTTTTCACTGTTATGTTAGAAATTTCCATAGGAAACAAAACCTGTGGATGGCGTAGAATATAGTTTGCATATGTCGTTCCAATTACCACCTAGTGTCGTAATTTAGTTGGAAAAGTGTACTCAAGGAAGTGTTCTACATGTAAAAATACTTACTAATGTAGGGAAGGAATCAGTGGTGAGTTTGTTGTGGGAAATCAAGGGAATGAAATACTGTTATTTTCATAGCTTTCAGTAACAAAACTAAAATGTCTTCTACACACTAAACAAGAACTGGTGCAATATCTTAAGGGGTCAAAAACTTTCTCCCTGCCAGCATTGGCATTTAGAAAAAGTTCAACTATGATTGAGTAATTCAACATATCTCTCAACAGTGTAGAAGAGCAGTGTTTAAAAGTAAGGAACAAGCTGGATGACTTGGTCTGCTGAGGAGTCCCACTTCTCAGCGCTTGCGTCGGCAGGTTTTCTTGTGCTCTGCGTGCCAGTGTTCCTGCTGACACTTGACGGAACAGTAGCTGGTGTTCCAACAGCAGTGGTACATGGCCTCTGCCTCGCAGTTGTAACACTGGAATAGAGCAGGGACAGGTCAGCAGTGCCATCTAGCAACTTGTTACAGTACTGCAGGCTTGTTTTGTGTACAGATAAGGCTGTTCTAAGCTCATCTGAGTTTTATGTGAAGGGAAACAATAGAGGATGTTAACAACAATACTACTGACAATTAGGTTCCAGGCTGTTTTAGGATGAAGTCACAGCAAAATGTTCGACTGAAAAATAACTTAAGTAACTAAAATAAGCAGTATGTCCTTGATGTGACTCACCCACTGACGTCTCTTGACAAATGAGATCTCGGCCTTGTGTTCCTCCTCCATCTGTTTGCGGTCCGCTGTCTTGGACGTCTCGACTTCCTCCTTGGCCTTCTTGACGGCCTGTTCCACCTCAGACTTGTTACTTGCAGCTGCCTTGGCCAGGGCCTCTCGCTTGTCCTGCTCATGTTCTGTCTTCAGCTGAAAGTGCAGGGTTAGGGTTGGAGTTAAGGCTGATTTGATTTTAATTTTATTGGGATTGTGGCAATACAATACACATGGGACACAGTCAGCTATTGATGGTGTGATGACGCACACATAAAACATTACAGAACACATAACAAGACATACAAATGTATCTTGTATAGACCTAGACCATACAAATCAGGTTAGGGTAACACATCTACAGTTTCAAGCTTGTTTTGTCAGGCAGATTTTGCTCAAGTCTTTCATGCCTTACTAACAACAAGTGTAAGAATTACTGGCTGAAATAACTGATGCACAGAACGAAGACAAAAACCAAAGTCCTTGTGATAAAAATTTTTGGGTAGGTTTCTAATAAATTTGTTCCACTTGGCTTGTAAGAAAAAAAGCACTAGCACAGCCTATTTTTGATTGAAGCAAGCTTGTGCTTAGAGAGTAATGAACTGAACTTGTAGCTGTGATAGCCTAATGTTCCTCATCCCCTACCTTATCTGAAAGGTCTTGTTGAATCTGTTCCTTCTCCTTCTTGTGGTTCTCCTCCATTCTCTCCTTAAAGTCTGAGAAGATCTTGTTATATTTCTCGTGACAGGTACAGGCAGGAGCGTTGGACGTGGTCGTCTGTACAAACTTGGTCTTGGTGCTGGGAGCTTTCCCCTCCGCGGCGGCAGCCCACTTCCGTGTCTGTGTGGCGACTGTGGAGACAGAGGCCTTCTGGGGAGTGGCGGGTGGCGTCGGCTGCAGTACCTCACCCGTGGAGCTCACCTGGTTCACTGCTTCCGCAAGCTCCTGGCAAAATAAACATGTTAACCTTTAGAAGCTTACAAGTCACAAGTATTCATAGCTTTGGGATAATGACAGCGCTGAGACGGAATTCGACCGGTTTCGACTTTATTTGTCTTTCTCAAGCTTAGAATGACAGAGATAGGACCACTTCTTTTATACAGGCACTCTTACCAGCCACATTTTAAATCCATGCGAGATGTGGGACCAAGCACATAGAAAGTCTAAAAATTGCAAAGCAACTCCAAGAACTTAGGGCAACTGATTGTTAGCAACATGACAGGGAATCCAATGAAAAAGGACTGAATAAGATGTTTCTACAACAAAAACCATCATCACCATCATCATAAAGCACATTCAAAGGTGGATGTATGGAAAGAAACGCAACATTTTGGGTTCATGTCATGTACCAAAGCTCTAAAACTGGCAGTCCTTTTCAACTCCTCACCTGTTGGTCCCCATTGGATGTGCTGGAGATGGGTTCATCAGGTTCAGACACTTCGTCCCCGCTGTCGTCCGCATCCTGCATGGTCTCCTCCTCCTCCTCATCCTCCTCCTCCTCCTCACTGTTGGAGGAGCCTTGGGACTCTGACGACACGGACAGGGGGTTGGTCTGCACATGTTCGATCCTGGCCTGGAGCGTGAAAAAGACTCATTGGTAATCCCACTGCTGCCACCAGTGTAATAAACAAAAGTGATGGCAAAATTACTACCCTGCAGAGCTCCCTGTTGGTCACTTTGGGAACTGCAGCTAAGATGATAACATTGCTTTGACAGTAGTGTGCATTCTTTGATTGCTTTTCTAGTTGGGAAAGGCAGCATTTGAACAGTCAGAGTTTGAACACTCAACCCAGAACATCTTGTGTCCAGAAATCATGAAGAACTAGAGGGGGGCATCTATTAGTCTTTAGCCACAGTCTCTCTCTCCCTCTCTTAAGTCCCGTTGCTATAAGTCGTAGAGGCAGTCTGTCTGTTACTTTGCCACATAGTAAGTAACATCCATATCAAATCTGATACTGTACAGAAAAAAGAACAGTAACTACATGTAGACTGTGCCAGTTTCTATCGTACTCCCTAAGATGATACCTGGTGTTCCTGCACTTCATCATATGCTCGCTTCCAGGCCGCCGTTCGCTTCTTCTGTAGCTGCTGAATGTTGATGTCGATGGGCTTGATACAGTCCTCCGGGATCCAGGCTCTGTAACAGGTCAATACATCAATCACTCATCAATCAATAAATTTTATCAAACCTTTGTCAAAGTGCTGAAAACCTGTATCATCATATCCAATATTGAAGTCATGTGTCTCTGTCAGTAAATCACAAACCCATATACAGTTACTATAGTCTTGAAGCTTTATTTCCACATAGCCAATCATACAGCTACAGCCGCACAGTGGAGTTTTCTTATCCTCTCTTCCTTGCCCACAACAATGTTTGGTGACAGCAATATGGCAAATCATTTAACTGTACCTGGTAGCCCTGTCTTTCTGGCAAGTCATATGACCACAAATCCATATGATATTAGAGATTTCTGTATCTTCTCACCTCTGGTGAAGCCTTCCGAAGAACCTGACGTCTGATTGGCCGTCCTTGTCCTGTAGAACTTTAGCCGGCCACCAACCAAACCCCTTCATCTTAGCCCACACTAGGGCATGGGGAGGGTCCTGAGGGGGGAGGGGGGCACAAGGTCAAGAAGTTGAAGGTCATTTTTTCTACTATTGATAGTTATTGGATAATAAGTTTATAACACCACCTAAAAGAGACTGTTACTTAGCCAGCATGTTGACATCTTGTCAGCAAGAATGATAGTTACTGTTTTGGTACATTTTTTGGCTACAAAATAGATTTTGAAAAGAAAAATGTCCACTTACACAAGGTCTGATAAACCAGTCCTTCAGGTTTCTGGAGTTGGACATCATGTAACAGTCCTTACACAGTTGGATCTCTCGCAGCTGTGGGAACAACATGTAAAAGGTAAGCAAGAAGTTAGTAACTTTTAATCTAATTGTCCCATTATCATTTCACTGAGCATTGCTACTACATATCATTTTGAATGAGAAAACAAGTTACAATAGTCTGATCTACATAATGAATAATTTTTCTGTTGAAATTTTGACTCCATTTTTCCACTTGCCTTCCTTTGAAAAATCCCTAGTCATTACATATACAGGTGCTACTTAAAAAAATCAATGGTAACTAAAACTAAGAACTAAAAAAAGTTTGATTCTCACATCATGTCTGCAGTCAGCCAGCACTACTCTGGCCAGCTCAGTGAACTCGCTTTCGTCTCCGTAGTAGATCAGGTTATTGTGGAGGATCTGACGTGTCGCTGCCTCAAACTCCTCCGGACACTTGAACTTGCACTCTTCAGCCCTCTGTCAAAAGAGTTTCAACTTTTAGGTCAATGTTCTACTTCAAACATTCATTGATCATTTATTTATTTATTTAGCAGAAAGTTACCTAGCAGGCTCTGTGACTGTGGCTGTTTTAGTGGCTTTTATACTTAATGCACTTTTTTATTGGTACCGGGTTTTTGTGATGGCCACAGTACTAGTCATATAGCTGCTAAGGCCACACCAATTTTATTTGTCAACACAAAAGACTGGGTTAAAATTTAAACAATGAATTTTGAACGTTTTAACTGTAACAACTAGGAAGAAAAGGACTTTCTTCAACTGTTGGAGGCAAAATATGTGCATTTTTGAGTTGATTCAGAACCAGAATTTTTTTTTTTTTTTTTGCAAATCAGAAAAAAATGAAGAGGCGAATCCGAGAAGCAACAAATTAAATTGGTGTGGCCTAAGGAGGCAAAAGTTACCTAAGATGGGGAGTTGACAATAACTTAACAACATTGAAGTGTGTTGCTATTTAAAGTTAGCATCAAGCATACAGTTGCACTGTCCAGAACAATAAATACTGATTCACAAAGAAAAAAATACTCAGCTCTAATGCAAATTTTTCAAGTTACTAACTGTAAGACAAGTTTGTCGCTAAAACGTCACCGTTACCTGTTGCATGATAGACAGGTCCATGTGTGTGTGGACCAGGCGAGGGAAGTTGGGGTGGTCCTGCAGACTGACTTTTCTGGACAGCTCACGGGATTGCTGGGAAAAGAACAAGGACACTGATCACGCAATCTCTTGTGCACGATACAAAATAGCAAGAAAAATGTCTGTCTTTCTGACCGCTACATTAGAGATTCAATGTCACTTGCTAACATATATTCAGCAGTTTTCATGTTTATCCAAATACAAATTTATCCACAAACATTTCAAATTTCAGGTTCACAAGCTTGCTTATTCTTACTACTGTTCAGATAGATACTGGTAGGTCTTCCTTTTTTTGATTACTCAGAAATATAGTTATGATTTTCAGTTTTTATTACCTTTTCTTTCATTCTGTAGACCACAAACACAAGCATCCTGTTCAACTCTTTCTTCTTGATAGGCTGAGTTTTACGCTGCATTGCCTGAAACAACAAATACAACAACTGTTGTTCACACTTCTTGCATTCTTCAAAACCTAACGTAGTATTACAAAATCTCTCCAGTTGCTCGAGTAACTGGTTTCTTGTGTATCTCATTACCTGGATGTCTAACCTTCATCGACCTACTTGGTGTATTACAAAAGGTGGTAACATAAAATTGAACCAAAGTTACAAAGTAAAACAGTTTAACATTTTAGCCTTCTTCTAAGTGTACCGGTAGCCTTAAAAAGTCAAAGTCAAAAGTCAAAGTTTATTGCACAACAATTGTAACAAGTACAATGTAAGGCAGAGTGTTGCGTAAGACTACTGGCTAATCACATTGATCTAGTACTAGTACCATCTTCACTGCCAAATAGGTTCTAAGCTATACAGTATTGGTAGAAGATACTACAGTTGATAAGGCCAAGGAAAAAAAATGTTGTGTTTCCTGTTTCAGTCCTGAAAAAATTAGGGTCGGTAGGTAGGGACTATCTTATTTTATTTTTATTTTTTATTTTTTTTAGACTTAGGTGATTGGTGTGTACATATAAGCAGAACATGTTCGAAAATCGATTGCGCACTATTTTATCACTCGGGTACTCAGCTGTCAGATCATGGAACTAGAAAAGTTCAATCAGCTCGAAAAATTTATGTCCCTAGCCCTTGCAGTGGTAGTGACACAGCAATATGTGGTAGGGTCCACACAAAAATAAGGCTAGAGTCAGCGTTTTTTTTTAGGGTCGGTCGGGAAACAGGAAACACAACATTTATTTTCCTAAGCCTAACTTGAACAGTATGTATGTAATTTGCCTACCTGACAGACAGGACAGTACCACTGGGAAGCTGAGTCCCGAGGTTTGCACTCCTCAGGCAGACACTTGCTGTGGTAGACCCGCTGACACCCACTACACAGCACCACCTCTCCTGGCTGGTGGCACTCAAAACAGTACCAGTCATGGTCCTCCCCCTCCTGCAACAAGAACAGTGCTTCTCAATAACACTCGCAGCCTGACAGGCAACTTCAACATAGGGTAGGTCTGTTATTTTGTTTTAGCAGTTCTGTTAGAATCAGAGAACTGTATGTTACTCTGTCTAAAAGAGTTATAAATATAAGCACTACATCTAAAGGGAAATGTTAAGAAGCTCTGTTGTCGTCAGTTTTGAGCCTATATAGTGTATAACTTCTGATTCATGTCTAGCTGCCATTAAACAGATGTAGTGTATTTTTAACGTCCTTGATTTTAGGTTTTGAATCCAAAGCATATCATCACGGCATGTTGAAGTAGAACTGTTATAGAACTACAGTGTATGGAATACAATTGCACAAGCTATATACATGTTTCTTCAGCAGCTGTAAATTTCCAATTTCTCCGTTTGTACATTCATGAACTGTCTGTAAGCTTCAGTGCTTAAAACCTGTGCATCATCTACTGATGACATGGGCACACAATTGATGACAGCAAAGTTCATGACAATATGGCAGGTATTAGCTCAAAGATGGAGTCAACAAAATGCAGATGATGAATAAGTGTACATATTAACTGTTCTGTATACATTGTACATGAATCATGTAGTGATAATGCCAAAATCATATCTTCAATGACAATGAAAAGCATGAAAGACTTTAGTCCAAAATAGACATTTTTGAACGATCAAACAAACAAATCCTATCTAGCAGTTCTACAATCCAACAAACTATATGTTAGCTCACAAGTATCTTGTTGGTTTGTGTTTCTAATGGACATCTCAGACTGTAAACATGCTTTTTCTCTGGAACTTCAACAGAACAAATGCTTTTTTTAACACCATGTTATACCACATCTTTAGTGTCAAACCTCCACAAGTCTACCCAACAAACTGTCCCCTTCCTCGGTGTCATAGACTTGTAATGCATGCATCACTTTTCCGTAATACCAACAACAGAAAACCAAAATTCTAAGTGACAACAACAACCACAAAACCATTATTAGTTGCAGGGAGGTTAGTTGAAGAGATGGTGAGTGTGAAATGAGTAACAGAACCCACAGGTCTGGAGAAATCTTATGGTTACTATTTTCCTTTCTTACTTTTCCCCACAAAAGTTGAATGGAATGCTCCAGTAGTACATGGCGTGAGCTGAATTGTCTGATACCAGTTCTGAGGAAGAAAAAAATTCCCCTTTTGGAGATATTGGTCATCATCTTTCTTTCTTTTTTCTTTCTTTTTCATTCCCTTTCTTTCTCTCCCCTTCCTATTCCTTTCTTTATTTCTTTTTTGTCTTTCCTTCTCTTTCCTGTTTTTCCTTCATTCTTTCCTTTGTTGTTCCCTGCATCTTTTCCTTTTTCTCTTAATTTCTTTTCTACTTTCTCCTTTTCAAAGGTAAGATATACCACAAGTCTTTTTTTTCATATTTCTGACTTACTTTTCACAAAAATTTTAAACCATACACACAACGAAAAGAGTTTGCTACTCTGGGGAGCTTTCGAGATGCACTCTGTCTCTTCATCAAGCCAGTAAAGGTTTCTGACTGTCACAGCTGGCATCAGACAATGACCATGAATGAACTGGGGTCCAGTGAACATGAGGTAACTACAGTTGTGGAACTGTGACACTTACTGTGGGATCTGTGCCTCCTGGGTCCAGAGGCACTATCTACAGCAAGGCAGACACAGCATTAATAAATCCCACACATCAAGAGAACAGACTCCTGTAGGCCGTACATACTACCCTCTCGTTGAGCCAGGTTTTCTGTAACATCTTTTACTGTCTTGAGATACTGTAATCCCTTGACAGGCATTTCGGATTAATACTAGTATTGGATGTGAATTAAGATGTGAAATAAGTTCAATCATCTTCAATCTAGCTGTTGTAGGGAGGTTTTAGAAAAAGATATAGGTTATCTTGTATGCTCCTTTCTTGCACAAACAAGTTGTCACTGAAATATACATGTGAACAAAATGGGCAACATTTTTGACATCCTTGTTGCTGTTACAGTATTTGAACAAACTTTGCATTGATGGTTGAGTGTGGGTTTATTAATCATGATAAATTACGAATTAAAGAACTGAATTTCAAACAGCTCTTCCAACAAGAGGGTAGTCTTACACTACTCAAGACATTGTACACAAAACATATCTATGACTTACAGGGTTCAAAAATAAACTATTCGCTAAAAACTTGTCCCATGCACCATTGAACCTCCTTGCATGCACAGAGCACCTATCAAAAATGGACACGCAAGAGCAATGCTACACGTGCACTACTTTTCAAACAAGAAATATAATTTGTATCTATGACAATTATCAGTTCATACATTTTTAAGATATCACTAAATATTGAATGAGAGCTAACATTTTTTTCCTGCTAAGGTTGTCAACTTTTTTCTAGCTTGTCTAAAAGGAAAATGTGCACAAGAATCTCAACATGAATTTCCAACCCTGTACGTTATACATGTTCATGTATGTATTGTATCGTATTGTGTTAGCTGCTCATTCAAAACAGGGCTTAAATAGGGAATAGAAACCCAAAAGCTCTTCAGCCTCTATTACAACATACATTTACAAATGCAACTGCTTTCATGCATTTCAAGCAATTAGAGAAATAGGTCTAATAGAAACTAACCCTTCAGCTAATTAGATTGAGACTTGCAATAGTGTGTAAGGATAACATCGTGGGAAGGCAATGGACTATTCATTATAATTTGTTGAACTGCAAAATAGCTTTCAGCTCAAATTTTTCTTGATACTACACAGCAGCAGTATAGGATAATCCTACAGGCTTTCTTGCATGTATCATTTTGAGAGTGATCACAGGTACACTTGGAACAACTATGAGCTGAAACAATGATTTTGAGAAGAATGAGACAGAGTTGGATGGATGTAACATCAGCAGCTGCAGGATTTCAGCCAATAGGCAATACAGAATCAAGGTCAAGTTCATGAATAATTTATCAGTGGTGCAAGAAACCTGGTATAGATAGGGACTTGGCCACCATGTGCAACCTCAAGCCAAAACATCATAACAGTCTAAGAAACCAAAATTTTACCACAAACAAAATCCTTCATTTTGTATCTAAAGATAGCTGATAGATACATTTTTTTCAAACTTCACAAGGGAATATGATGTTGTAACACAATGCTTATCAACATACACCAACTTCAAGCTCTATCAATCTGTAACAGTTCTTCAAAATTCCACCAACAGTCCAAACAAAGTACTAGAGAACCCAAGCTTCCCAAGAAGAGGAAACGTATCGTTTGCAGCTGGAGAAACCAAAAACTTCACAACAAAATACCTTGTGTGGAATGTGATGTGATTTGTTGTGCACTCTAGGGACAAAACAAATGTGCAGCCATGTGTGTGATAGCTTCTACCACGGACTTAGAAGTTCAACTACCATTGTCACATTTGCCTTTGGCCTTCTTTAAAAAACTACCTGTATATCCTGAAGCTGAAGGGGTAACCTGTCAACATAGCATAAAGGTACAACTTTGACGAAAAAAACAACATCAAACCTTGATGTTTTATTACAAGTAAATAGGAAGAAGGATTTGGTGCAGGACAGAAAACTGGGAAAACGTTTTAGGCATCCTCCCTATGGTTGATCCCCAATGGCTGAACAGAAGCATGTAGAGTAGACAACACTTATTCTGTTTCATTGCCTTAGCATAAAATCACTTCAGTAACTTTCTATTAGACTCCAACCTTGGCATCTGCCCAAAAAGTAATGATTTTGCATACTGCAAGCAGCTCTAACCAAGGGCAAATGGACAAACTCAACTGCAGATTTTCCCAACGCCTACAAAATGTAAGTCCTCCATTGTATGGCAATTTGTATGATTTTCTAGATGCTAGGTGTCAAATATTCATTTCAAACCTGTTTTTCTGGGCAGAATTGCCCATGTCTACCAATCAGAAATGATGAAACAATGAAGTCTTGCTTATCTTGTCACAGAACACAAAAAAGTCAGCAAAGATGCACCATTTCTATCAACTCATGTTCCCCAGTGGTTGCCAGTTAAGTACCGTCCGATATGATACCTCTACCTTTACAATAACGAGGGATCCCTCTGTTGCTAGTTTCAAACTGTTGTAACTATAAGCCAGTGTCATCATACTTAATATACCTGTTTATTCTGTTTTGTTGGAATCATAAATGTAACAATAACAGAAAACTGTCATCCCTGTATGTTGTTATTTGTTCAAGCATTCCCTTACAGAATTCTGCCCTTAGTGACTTACCGGATCGTCTCCGACCAGCCAGTACCCCTCCTGTTCCACCCCCGCCTTCGCACCCTTCACTCCGAGGGTCACCGTCTCGATCACCAGCCCGTCCTTCACGGCGTGGCCCAGCTGCTTCACCGTCTCGCGGTTGGAGATCTCGTACTCGCGCCCCATGTACTTGGTGATCCGCTCGATGTTGGCGATCTGCTTCTGCTCGCGGATGTGGCCGATGGCGTTCCACAGCTGTTTCACCACCTGCGGGTCGGCCGACCTCTGCTTGACCGGTCGTACCATGGTCCTACTGTCTCCTACAGGTCACCTGAAGGTATGGTCAAAGGTCATAGGTCAAAACAATGCTTTGACATCACATAGTTTCTGTCTCAGACAAATGGTTTTCACTAGATACATTCTAAGTACTAAGGGTACAAGTTGGATTTTCTTTATCTTGGAACAGTCACTTTAAATTACCTGTTGTTTACTGAAAAGACATCACATTTAGACAGTAGCATGTTTCCAGAGTTTATGGGAATACATGTGCAGGCAAATTTGGCCCTTTCAAGCCATTCGTTTCAGTTGTATCTTTCAGCTTGTTACTAACACTCCAGAATACAAGACCAAAGTCTATCTAGTAGTACTAAAATAATCGATACACTGGCTCCAATGTGATGGTAGATAAATGCACTCCAGGTAGTAGGAAACCCACTTAGCATTTTATAACAACAGCCATGCCTTGCCAACTGCATACCACATGTAAGTTTTAAGTTGTTGCCTTTCACTACCAGCTGGTCTTAAACATAAAGACGTTACTTCTGCTTGACCTTTCAATGCAAATATTCCTGTAATCACAGATGACGTGGTCTTCTAACAGTCACATTATGCTACAAAAGGTGGAGTCGTTTTACAAAGCACAGCTGGAGTGATTACAACACATACCTATCGTTTACAGATAAGCATGGTTAGAATATCTATTATTGGTTGGAACTATATACAATGGGAAGATGCCAGCTGGGTGACAAAGGTCTTACAATGATCACAAACAAAAACAGATAAGAGAGTTTTAATAATATCTCGTTTAGTGGGTCATCTTCAAACAAAACATGTACCTTTCATTTTGCTTCCACAATTGGGAGGGTTTTTTTTTACTTACCATGCCACATGTGACCCAACCTTTGTCACTCTTTAGCTGCATGAGTGCTTTATCCATGTAAGTATGTTACCATGGCACACAAACTGGAACCTGAATCATGCTAGCAGCTAATGACCTCAGCACAGATGGTATGAAAGTAGAGTACCCTAAACAGGAATGGGGTTTCAAACTTGGGGCACAGCCATGGCTTTTAGCAACAGCTGGCACCAAACTGGAATTTCTTTTAGAAGGTGTAGAATTCTTGTTGTTCTACCATGTTGTTGTTTTGGCTAATGTGATGTCATTAATCATTCTGATGTCAAGCATTTAATAACAATTATATTGTATGCCATTGCAGGTGGTTCACTCTGGATTCAGTCATAAGTACAAAAGGTTAGGTCACATGTAGGTGTGTATCAGATTATGATTTACAAATGAGACCTGGGAACATCATAACATACTGAGACTGTGCTACATTTAAGCATAATTAATTGTTATAAAGGTTAGGGGTGTTTTGCAGTAATTGCTTTTTTTCAATTAAGCTTAAGTACTCTACAATCAGACTAGATGGAATAAGTTTTATATCAAGGTCAGTAGAATGGAATGAAAACAAGTTGTAGACAGGTGCATAAAAGTCTACAACATATACTCTCTACATTAGGCAAGAGTAAACCATTGATGTATCAATATATGTTGTACAATAAAATATAACCTGCTATCCTGTTTTGATAACCTTGCATTATCCACTACATAATGCACATTACCTACATGTATTCCCAGTTCCTTGAAACTTATTGCCCTGGAGCTATCCAGCTTGAGATAATAACACAATACCTCTCTCCGCCTTGTACCTAAATTATTTATAATAGTGTTTCCTACATTATGACTGTAAAAAAAGCATCCTGGTTTTGCTTTTAGTACCTGAGTACAGTGAAAGTACATCTGTGCATACACAAGCGTATGTGTTGCCTCTCGACAAATCAAGAGGCCAAGGTTTACTCAAGTGTCCGATCTTCCATTTGGCAAGGCAGGAATATAGCCTAAGGAGGAGAGGTCTACCCTTGAAGAAGCCTTGAAGAATGTTGGCAGCCAGTACCTTGAAGTTATAAAAGCAAGAGAGGGCCGCAAGCTTTCATTCAGGTGCCGTACTTGAGAGAGAGCTCTTATGGGGCAATCATACATAAATAGTATAGGATTCGAAATGTTCTGTATCAGATCGATATGGAAAATAGGATTAACAAAGTACAAATTCAGAAAAAGTATACCTGTAATGTATGTAACATATTCCACTAACACAGGTAATTTTGTTCATCTTCCATTTACGTATAACTTTATATAAAACATGACCCATATTTAGGTAACAAAATGACAGCACCTGGGATATACCATCATACCAGCCTAAGGGGATTACAGAAAATGTTGGCACCTTCTTTTGTCTTCCTTTCAATAACATTCAACATTGAAAGGATCCATCATACCAGGAGAAGCCAGTCTAAACCTGTTTTTGGTGATTTTTGTTTAACCACAGACACAATGTCTCGCTGCAAGAGGTGTAAGTGGTCAGCCAGAATGAAGTAAGAGGGCTTGAGCACAGTCGACTCCAGGTCAAGAGTTTTTTGTAAAGTTCTTCAAAGCTATAGATCTGATCAAAGTGTTTTTACTTGTTTTTAGCTCAACATCTAAAACCAGTCAATGTTGTACTTTGAAAGGTTGTATTCTAGACTGGTGTAGTTGCATTTAGCCATATCAATGAATAATGAAGTTTTTGTCAAACTGGTAAATATAGTGTACCATTCTATAAGTGAACAAACATTGAGGATTTGATGTGCAGTATGACAGTGGATCTGAAATTAGGCAACTCCAGTCCTCTTAAGTTAAGTATTACAGTTACCATGTTTGCAAACATAAATATTATCAAGCTCTTACATTCCAAGCTCTAACCTTTATCATATTGGATTTCAGTCTTATCTTTTAGTCTTACCTAACCCTGAACTTTTGTTTTAACCGTATTACTATTAGTCCTACTTGTTTGTATGTAATCTCTTGAGTAGGATAGATAGCATATGCAGAAGTAAATGGCAAGCTAAAGTTATAGCAGCAAAACAAAGAAAGAGCCATCAGCCGGTGGTGTGAAAGTAATTCAGACAAAAACACCTGCACAATGGACAGGTGGTCCTACAGGTGATTGATTATTGATTAGCACACGAGCCTTTTGTTGATATCTAATTGGTTTTGAAGTAAGGTCTACTCATTTATGATTAATTATTCTATTGTTTATGTGTGGGACATATTAGGTGGTTCGCATTAACTAAGTAATAAAAATACTTACCTTTAACTTAAGAAATGAAATCACAAGTTACACTTAAATAACAAAGAGCTGTTCCATTCAAGAAGTTGACGGGTCATGAAAAGAAATTATGAAATTGGTCTGTAGTTTTTCTAGGGTATAGAATAGCACTTCTGACAAGTTATTATCTTGAATTTTAATAGAATGGCAATTTAAAGAAAAGGGGGCAGATTAGAAACACTCCTTTGCCAGTCTGCCCTTCCCTTTTAACTGGAATTGACCCTATAATAGGCCTGTATTGTGCAAGTTGTAAAGGAAGCCATTTACAGTTGAGAAACACTGTTATGAGAGGGGAGGCTTGACTAGGTGACATATCAGGACTTAGCACATAATGCACAAAGACAACTGTCTGTGCTGCTATGTCAACATTGACATTCCTGCCTCAGTGGCCAGTTCACAGATAATACATCAACACCTGTCGGAGTCACAGAATGGCACATGTGGACCAACTTAAAGGTTTCTGATAATCCCAAACACTCATGCTGGTGTCTAACTTGTGTCACAACTGGTAACTTGACTCACTAAATATATTAATGCAGTAGTTACCAGACCCAAGATCCTGTTCACAATGTAACTATTCTGTGTGTCTCATGGTGTTTCGTATATTAAGTCCAGTATGTTTTTAATACCATATTGAAACAAATATGGTTAATAAGGCATATTCTATTTTAAATGTAGTTGCTAAACTTTTAAAATAATTGTTGCTTTACAAAACTATATTGAATACTAGTAGTTGGAGGAAGTATCAGCGACGCTGTTGCAGATTCTGGTCCGACTAAAATTTGTTCTGGATCCAATAAAGGTTTTTGGTTAAAGCTTTGATAACACAAAACCAGAATTCACAGACCCACAAAAATGACGAAACATCCTACTGTTTCCGTTTTTCAACCACAAGCCCTGGAAAATCCTTGTGATGTCTATCCCACGGAAAGACAAAATCAAACACTTTACTTCAGTCTAGGCCGTATATGCTTCAAGGACATCCCCACACACTGTATGTTTACGTTTGATCGCATAATCGGCTATCTTCATAATTTTTTAAAGCCCCGCCCATAGTTTCAATAAAATCACCTAAATGACACTCTTCTAATTACACTACAACGTAGAGCCTGTTATCGTATACTGGTCTGAGCATAAGGAAGAAGCACATGGTTTAGGATGAAACGTCTTCCGTCTTCCGGTGGCCGTCCGACTTCCTGGGTGAGAGCCGACGCGCTACGAGCCCTGTTCCATAGCCATGTTGGTTCGAACAAAAACGCTACCGGAAAGCTCCATTTCAAAACACTCCAAGCCCTGGAACACATCAAAGGGTGGTGAAACGTTCGTACTGAAGACTTACCAAAGTTGGGAAGGTACGTGTCGATCGACCAAAGAGGAAGTAAAGGCTGTAAGATGAGTGAAAGACTCCGCTCAGAGTTAAAATTCCGGCCACACAGCATCAGCCTCAGGAAAATACATTCGCGTGCCGTAACGTCACGGAAACACATAAACTGATGACGCTAGACGATACCAACGGGAGATGCTGGAGTCACTTTTAGTACCACGAAAATTATATTCATTATGACGTTTCATATATACATTCTCCCCCAAACAAAAGATTTAAGCTATATAATAATACTTTGTTTCGCATTTTAATTTGAATCGTCAGCGTTTCTTTGGTTATCAGTTATTCTATCGTATATACACCCCTTTTTTTTGTGGCACAGTCTAATTTATAGCTAGGAACATAGATGACAAGTTTACAACATTTACTCCCACAAAAACTCATAAGGCTTGAAAGAATCGATACCCTTGATAAAATCCTATCTTCATCTATGAAAATTGATGAAATTGCTGCTCCTTTTCGGCAGTTTTACTCCATTGAAGTGCCGTACCCATGATATGGTGACGTAGTACACAAGCGGGTGTGAAAGTAAGACGTGACTTGCTTGTGGCTGTCTGACCGGCGCTCTCTGTACAAATCGGACGGTAAAGAACCGTTCACTGGACTGTTAAACCGCACAATCTCCTCGCTCAAGGATGTCTCGCATCGTCGAGTGTGTTCCCAATTTCTCGGAGGGTAGGCACAAGGAGGTAAGGTCGTAGATTCTTAAAAATCCGTGTTGTCAGTGATAACAGTTAACGTTATAACGGATCCGTTAGCACCAACAGAAAATCAGATCTACCTGGTGTTCAAACGATGTGAAGTCAAGCCATATGACTTACTTCGAACGTCGTGTGCTATTGCAAATTTTTTGTGATGTGAATATGGCTTTTTCTGTCGTCTGCTGAAGACTAGCTGACTGTAAAGTACACAAGTAAAAGATTTGAATGTAGGTGTGAAATGGGGGCGGGGTCGTGAGGGATCGTATTGCTGTTGGCTATCTCTTTTCCCTTTTAGATGCGGAAAACGATTTTGCGTTTGCTGTGGTTGCTAACCTCTTTATAAGTAGAATCCAACGGTCATCTTTTGGTGTTGCCTAGGCAACCAGGTGTACCAGTCCTTTGTACACCTTACAGGTGTCACGTTACTATGACAACACAACCAAGCTTTTAGTGCCTGCCATTATGGTTTACATTCAGGCATAACTTATGGCTTAACTGTAGCCACCTTTTGTCTTGAGCACTTGTAACCAGACTCTATTTATTTTAGACCTCTTTTCAACCTAACCTCAACTGTTCAACTATAAGATAAAGAAGAAAAATTGACAATAATTTTGTAAAGAATATAAATGTATACCTGATTGTACAGGGTGCCATGTTTTACTCAAAAAGTAATAATTTACCTTTAATCCTACAGAGTATGATGTCATCCCTGGCGAATGTTTAACTTGCGTTAATGCGAGCTAAATACAGGCATTATTCTCCATGTCAACATGTCACTTCAGCCCTTTGTTATAAGGCTCTGCCAAGTGTAACTCAGCCAAACCCTGTCGGCCAATGAAACGCCTGGCATAGCTGACTTTTGACATCTGCATTTTAGAGTCATGAATGGGCTAAGTGATAGACTTAACACTTGTGAGTCTAGGGGTGCCATAGATACCTGTAAATTATTTATTCTGATTAGCAGTTAAAGTATTCATACTAGCCTTGGGTGCCAACTACCGTCATCTTCAATATTGCATTGTAGTTTTTAAGAAAAATGCTTGAGATGTTTCTTGTAGACACAAGTTTATAAACTAGCTGATGCATGATATCTGTAAATGATAATGATATTACATGTAACGTTACATGTATACACAAGGATATGAAAATCATGAGAACGTGTCCAAAGTGTTAAGATGAAAATACTTGGATCTAGACTACTTCTTTCCTTGAATTTTAGAACTTTGCAATCTATTGATAGTGATTTGACACAACATGGTTGATAGCCGTTCCTGATTTAGAGAAGCTGTGATAAGACTGAGATTCTATAAGACTCTATTAAGAGGTTGGGCTCCCTGAAGTACTGATATCTCCTTAATTGATCTACAGTCTAGTATCAGATTACTTCAGCTGCAGATATCAATACACTTAGATGTACCAAGGTGTGACACCTCCCTATGAGAAAAAATCACTTCCAAGAATTCTTCAAATTTCTGGCATAACTTTGGGATATAGCCCTTTAGATCCCTCCTATAACATGGATGAGATTTTTTTTTCAAATGTAGCTTGGACATTTGAGAATTAAGTAGCAAGTACTACATTTAAATTTAATTATAGAAGAAATAGACACTTCATGTATTTGAAATACACTTGTGGTACTACATGTTATATATTTATCTCTCTACATTGTCTGTCATCTTGAATCAGTCTTGGTCGAAGGTCAAGTATGACTCATGTTTGAGATAACTGTTTGTTTGTTTATTTATTTGCACAACAACAAGAAAAAATATATGTAATACAATAATAATAGATAAAACAAGGTGCAGGAGGAGGGATAATGTCGAAGTAATCAGTGAATGTTTATGTTGTTTGTTCTATGTGTGTCCAGGTTATAGAGGCCATTGCCAATGCCATAGCCTCCACCGATGGCGTCAGCCTGCTGGATGTTGACCCCGGCCCCTCCACCAACCGTACGGTGTACACGTTTGTGGGGTCACCGGAGAGTGTGGTGGAGGGCGCCATGAACGGGGCCAGGGCAGCGTCTCAACTCATCGATATGACCAGGCACAGCGGTAAATCTCTCGTCTTAACCGCTACAAACGACAGAATTAATTCTCTAGCTGTTCCTATGACAACCCCAAGAGATATTAATTCAAAGAAATCTCAAAAACTAATCCTGTATATCTTCTTCATATTGCATGTATGAAAATATTAAAGCTTTGCTATTACATTTAAAATTACCCATGTCTTTATGGAGAAAGTGAAATATTTTGTCTTCCACAGGTTTCAAACAGATTTTAAATCTACAAATCAAGTTGTAAACAATGTACAATAGAGTAGCCCCTAGTCTCATTGTTAGGGACTGTACGATATTTAGCGGGGGGGGGAGGGCCGGTCGCCAGAGGGGGGAGGGCCTAGGTAAAAAAATTTGAGCTGGGGGGAGGGCCTAGGAAAAAATATTTTACCTGGGGGGAGGGCCTAGGAAAAAAATAAATTCCAAGATCCACGAATCTTTCCGACGTTTTGATAATTTCAAAAACGTAATCTCACATGTACTGTAGTGATTTGCCGGCCTTTGGAATCGGCAGAATGTTACGTTAAAATAGTACGCATCCCTATAATTCTAGTGGATTCGCCCAAATCTCCCACAACCCTCTGGGAAAGCTGGTAGTCGAGCCGGGCGCGAAGCCGAAATTCGACGATACAACCAAACTAACTCACGTTTCGTAGCGGTTTTCGTAACGATATCGATAAAAATGCAGCCAAGCCTCTTCTGAAGAGAACATTTAATTAATTTTCGCGGCATAACGCACCCTTCCCAGCCGCACAACGGTAGTTTTTTCTTGTTTAAAATCGTATATGCGTCGTCGATAAAGATCCCGCCCCACGTTCCGCTCGAACTTCTCGGCGTGGATGTGGACGCATTAAACAAGGTATTTTGATTGAACTAAGGACTGTCACAACATTTATTTGCCTCTCTGAATGTCCTTCCAAAGTAAATTGAAAACAACCTGACAATATTGTTTTCCCGGTTGTGTAAATAGCACGTGGAAGAAGATCGTGGACGAAATATAGCCCGAAAAAGAGGAATAAACTTAGCCGCGGTGTACCAGCAAAATTTACCCATTAAAATGCAGGAAATAGCGATTTAGAGGGTTAAGATTTCAAAATTTTCCGGGGGGAGCATGCCCCCCAACCCCCCTAGCTTCGTGCCTGGTTCGTGCGGCGCGACGGCTCGCGCCTTCGGCGCTCCTGCCTGGTCCGTGCGGCGCGAGCGCTTCGGCGCTCGAAAATCTGCCCCCTCCCCGTACGAAATTTCCTTTAGATAATTCACGCCGGGGGGAGGGCCTAGGAAAAAAATTTGAGCCGGGGGGGAGGGCCTAGGAAAAATTTTTTGACCTGGGGGGGAGGGCCTAGGAAAAATTTTTAAACCCTACCCCTGGACGACCGGCCCTCCCCCCCCGCTAAATATCGTACAGTCCCTTAGTTTGTTGCTTGCATGAAATTAACCTTTGACAAAAACTTGGTAGATGTTACCTCTTGAAGTTTAATTACCACCGTGATGGCATTCCTGCATTCCTCAATGAATCAGCCTAAAGTTTAGTAAAAAGACAAGAAAATAAACATACATGTAATTGTATTCTTGACCCTTTGTGTTGTAGGTGAGCACCCTCGGATGGGAGCGTTGGATGTTTGTCCGTTCATCCCAGTCCGAGGGGTGACGGAGGAAGACTGCATCCAGTGTGCTAATGAGTTTGCGAAACAGCTGGCAGAGGAGCTGGGGGTGCCAGGTAGGTTTTACTGAGGATGTCTATAAACTGAACAAGAAGTTACTTCTCCTCTTAATGGTTTAAACAGCCAGTAGCCTAGAAGCTACAGACATGTACAATGTATCCTTTGAGTTGACAATTTTAGTAGTTGATATTTACGTCCATGTACATCTGGAAATGTATGAATAAGCTCAACATACCCTAAAATTCTCACCTGTACTTGTGTGGTTTCTCCCAGTTTACCAGACGATTATAAGAACTTTATTGACACAACAAAAGTACAGCGACTTTCGTAAGGTCTAGACATACAGACAGACACGTGATTACAAAAGAATTGACCTACATACTATACAATATATGAATCAACTTATACTACTTGTCCTAAGTTCTAGACATTCTTTGATATATTTACCTATTTTTTAGTTTACCTGTATGGAAAGGCTGCCAAGGAGGAGAAACGAGTCAAACTGCCCAGTATCCGGGCTGGGGAGTATGAAGGGCTGGAAGAAAAGGTATGATCTGGTTATGATAGTCTAAGTCTTACAGAATTTACGTTTGTGTTCTAATTTCTTAACATAAAGGATGAGATGTAAAAACTGTTCCACTACAGTACCAAGGAAAGCCAACAGGGGGTGCAAAAGTCAAGATCACATACCAAATTTCATAACAATCCATCCATAGCCTCTTGTGTTCTGCTGTTCCTCCACAACCATGTTAACAAAAACAAGACCTTGGCAACAGTAATAATATGTCCTTGTAATGAGGACAAACTGTCTGGGTTGGCTTGTATCCATATTATTACTGAGTTATAATTACTGTTTCGTAACCAATGTAGTCATTACATTGGCATAACTTCTATCTGAGCCAGTACAGGCTACACTTTCCTTCCGTTTCATTGAGTAACCAAAATTTAAGTTAAGTGCCACATCAATTTAATTTGTTGGTTCTAGGATTTTAAAAAGATATGGATAACTTGAAAAACATAAGGAAAACAAATCCCGAGGACCAGGTTAATGCCTTGAACACTCAGTTTTATGGAGTCAATACAGTCATATTCAAGTCTTCCTCCATGTCCTCTGCTTTTATGATGTCTGCTTGCTATATTCTCACCTTAAAATGTCCGAGAACAAAAGAAGTAAATTGGTGTGGCCTTAAAGATGTGACCAAATCAATCACCAAAGTCTTGTGTCCTCTACCCTGGTAGCCAAACTCGTTTTCCGGGCCGCAAGAGCCCTTTGCCCGCTGGTCTTAATTACTGCTACGGGGGAGTCTAGCCCGGGGGGAGTTTGGCTCGCCCTTTAAAGACTTAGTGTTAAAGATGTGCTCCCTCCCCACACAGTTGAAGGACCCGGCCTGGCAGCCCGACTACGGACCAGCGGAGTTCATCCCCAGCTGGGGCGCCACGGCAACCGGCTGTCGGAAGTTCCTCATCGCCTGGAACGTGAACCTGCTGGCCACCAAGGAACAGGCGCACCGCATCGCGCTCAACCTGCGGGAACAGGGCAGGGGAACCAATGAGGTAGACGAGAAAAAGATTGGTCCTTCTTCCTTGTAGTGACTTGTCCAGTGTTTATTGTGAAGACTATTCATAAATTCGCAATTGTCTAAGCAAGAAACGTCTACCTTGTATCGCCCAAACATTTCTTGGTCATTGGTTGAATTAGGGGGATAATGTTGCAGTATGGACATGTTTCTTCGCAGTTTTAGACCGCATTAGCCAGAGCTTACACATTGTGTTTTAAGTATTTTTTCATTGCCTGGGTTGTGTTCAATATCACATAGTTCTTCACACTATTCAACAACATCCACACTGTTCGCTACTATGAACTTTAGTTAGAGATACTGGAATCGAATATGATAACTTAGAAAAAGTAATGCTTGACAGGGCTATGTGGAGTGAAATATGTACTAGCTTGGTCCCGGCTGATACAGGCTGATAGATGATGATGATTATGAAAACATTAAAGAAAAACTGCAAAGTTGAGAACTGACCTTATCTTCCAGCCAGGAAGGTTGAAGTGTGTACAGGGGATTGGCTGGTGGCTGGAGGAGGCTAACATGGCCCAGATCTCCATGAACCTGACAGACTTCGACGTCACTCCTCTACACACCGCATACGAAGAGGCCTGCAAAGATGCCAAGGTGCCAAACTCCTCCCTATAACATGAGTCTTTTCCATTTGAACAAGATGGCAAAGAGATTTTAAAGACAATTTGGGCCATACAAAATTAATTTTATGAATGACATCCTTTGCTAGAGAGAAGAGTGTATCAAAATACTGTGCTGTTGTTTTATACACTCTTACAGATGCAGGTCTAGAAATTATACTACTATCATAAACATTGGTTGGAAGTACCTTATTATATGAAGAGCCCCCTAGTGACATGCCTTGGTACTGACAGATACTGTCCAATGCAAAATCTTCTGTTACAATGTAATTACCTCTACCAAGGAGCTTCAGTCTTTACCAGTATTTCTGAAAAGGTGACAGGATAACCAGACAACCGTCTATGAATGGATTCTTCTGATATTTCCCATCCCTGTCCCCTCCAGGAGCTGAATCTGCCAGTGGTTGGTTCCCAGATCGTAGGGCTGGTTCCTCTACAGGCCATCATGACGGCTGCTGAGTTCTACATGCAGAAGGATAGTCTGTTCTTAGTGGAGGAGGACCAGAAAGTCAGACTGGTCAGTCAGCTGGGGACGTCTCTATATAGATCCTCTTGCATCCTTGTTAAAAATGACTGTATGGTTTTACTTCTCAAGCGGTTGTGATCAAGTGGCCTAGTAAAATCTGGAATTGAGCAGTATATATTAAGTTGTAATATGCATAACAGCTACAATGTTAGCTCTCCACATGCTGTGAAGAAAGAACAGAACAAAGAACACCTGGGATTTATTGCTTTTTTTAAGTTTCTCCTTGTTTTTTACAGGCTATAGACAGGCTGGGTCTGAATTCTCTTGGTCCATTCAACCCTAAAGAGAGAATCATAGAGTAAGTAAAGTTTAGAATATCCTAATTGTGTTGTTTTACTTTAGCTGTTTGTGAATGTATCTAGTTCATGTATATATCCAATGCCTGGCCACAAAAGATATTAAAATTCCATTCATAATTTTTTTACGGTTATTCTGTTAGATGTAACATTGAACTAATCTATCCTTGTAAACTCAAGTAACTTTTGACCACTGCATTGCAGTACATCTTATATGAATGAAAGCTCTAGCAGGTAACATGATATTAAGTTTTCTGTGGTCTCTAGACTTCATTGAAGTGTGTTTTCCCAGGTACATGATCCGTAGTGAGGATGAACCAGGTCCTCTAGCCTCCACCAGTGTCTTCAACTTCATCAAGAACGTTGGAGCACGCTCGCCAGCACCAGGGGGCGGGTCTGTGTCTGCTTGTGTGGCAGCTATGGTAAGGCTGAACTGGTAGTGTCAAAACCATTGTCTACCACTGATGTTTTAACTTTGAAAACATGTGTACATATTAATCATACAAGACTGCCCACCAGTTTTGATGTCAAAGATTGATAGGCATCCTTTGTCTCATTTTCAATTGCAGTTGTACTCTTGCATTGTACCACTTTTTCTACAACGGGTACCACATGAATGTTTGAATTCCCATCTCAGGGTGCAGCCCTCGGCGCTATGGTTGCCTTCATGACGTACGGGAAGCGTCAGTTCGAGCAGCTGGACTCGAAGATGCGCCAGCTGATCCCGCCGCTCTACACCACCATGAACGACCTCATTCCCTTCATCGATAAGGACACCACGGCCTTCAACGACTACATGGCTGCCTGTAAACTTCCTAGGGGCACGCCTGAAGAACAAGCTGTGTGAGTGCATGTGTAGATGAGTTTTAGAAATTTATCATGTTGTTTTGGCAAAAGTAACCTTTGAGGGCAGAGGACCATGAAAGCCCTCAGCTCTCATGGAAGCAGAGAAGATGATCAGCTGTTAGTTTGATTTTGCTTCCTTTGCTCCAGTCGTGACCAGGCTATGCAGGGGGGTCTGAAGAAGGCGATCCAGGTGCCGCTGGCCGTCATGCAGACAGCTAACCGGGTGTGGGCCCAGCTGCAGGAACTGGCTCAGTCCGGCAACTTCACCACCATGTCTGATCTACAGGTGGGGTGTTGTTGAAGAATTCTCTGTCAAAGAAAGCATTTGACAAATTGCATCTTCTCTGATGTGAAGTAAAGGATTTTGGAACCATTTGGTGTAACATACAGGTGTACCAAGTTTGGTGTAACATACATGTACAGGTATTGACATGCATGGACATGCAGTTCCACAATATGATGTTTTCTAGGGGGACAAGGCACACAGGAATGTCATTCTCCATGTGGTGACTTCTTTAAACACTTTAGTGGTTCTTCTGAAATACAATGATCAAGCAATGTAAAGTTTAAACCTCTGATTCTAGTCCGTCCAAAACAAAAGTAAAATTGTTAAAACACCAGATGCCAACATGCTTAGGTTGCTGCTAACGATGTTTGTTACATGTAGGTTGGAGCTCGTAGTCTGGAAACAGGTGTGTGGGGAGCCTATCACAACGTGATGATCAACCTCAGAGACATCAAGGATGAACAATACAAGCAGAAGGTAAGGCTCATCCCGGAAATGCTTGTCATTTTCTTCTACATGTATTAGTATACATGCTGTTGTAGCTTTCTACAGTAGATACATTTTGAAAACCATTAGGAACCAACATGATGGTATTTTTTTTGTCCTTACCAGATCACAGCAGAAGCTGAAGCTGAAGTACAGAAAGCCCAGGAGGGAAAAGAAACTGTTCTGAAAATCATCTCCGAGAGGAAGGAGTGATGAAGTTGTTTCTCACCAACACAATTAACCATCTTTTGCCTTTGCTTTATGCTTCATTTGCTGTGGTATTTGTTAGTGACAGTCAAACATGTAGTCATGGTTAACTGTGTGGGCTTTTTGTTTGCTTACAATTATGTTTCTTTTGTTATGTTTTAAACTATATTGTGACATTTGATATTTTACTGTCAAAGCTAGTTGGATGTTGCTTCACAATACAAGAAACAATAGCTACCACAGCTCTAAGTTGGATTTTTTGTGTAATAATCTCCACATACAAGAGTGTGATTGACCCCTAATAGAGAGGTGCTGTATGCTGATTGGTCATCCAGTATGCAAATAAAAACATTGTGGACCAATCACAAGTTGTCATAAGTTTATAGTGGTGACATAGAGGCTATGACTGTACTATTGCTGCAAGAGGTACATGTAGAAACTGATGGTCATTGTTACCAAATAATTTCACCATGTTGCTGGACCATGTAGGTAAAGGGTGGCCAGTTTTGCTCCCCTAGTTTGTGGAGAATATTAGTTAAATGTCTAACCCTGGGTGTCATTATTCTGCACCAAGAAACATAGTCATTCCATTGGTAGAATATTTTGCATTGGTGTGGATGAACGTCCTGAAGGTCAATGACCTAGTATATAGATCAAGGGTTTGAAGGTCATGAGGTCAATGAGCCAAGAGAAATAGTCTTCTGCCATATTTAGTAAGCTCTGCTCTGTAATTTAACTAACTAACTTTGTGTTAATTTGAAATGGAGGTAATCAGGAATGCCAAGCAGGAAGTACTGTATTTCATCAGCAAATCTTTTACTGCCGAAATTACTTGTTTCTTCTTCAATGTTTTTCACATACATAACGTTACTTATGATTATGAATATTTATACAATCTGAGTTGTGAGATATCTGCAAGTTTGAGCTTACACTCACAAGAACATTGTGTGAGATCAGATGAATGCTGTTGACAACTCATACCTTACTCTACTAATAACCTGTTGCACTCTAAGTCACCTGTACTAAGTTACCTGTACGAGTGTGGCAAGCTGCAAAGCCATTTTTTTGGCAATATGTTTTGTATTTGTGTAACATTTGTTGCTTTTTAGGCCTCGTACTAAATGTAAAACATGCCTTTAATATAGCTGAACATATAGATAGAAAGCGAATGCTGCTGTCTTAGATAGGTGAAAATAAGGGAGAATATGTGAGGTTTACTCAGCATTAATGCTCAACTAAACTAATTTCTTCAAATTTATGAAATTTCGGGTGGTTGATCTGACCATTTAAAATTCATCTGTTATTAATATATCATGACATCACAGTGTGTCTGTGTACAACAATGATTGGTAGTGATACATTATTATGTTTGAATTTTCTTCAAATACCATTGTTATTTCAATATCTAACATTGTGTGTTTGAATTTGTAACTGTCAAAGAGCATGCCTTAGTCAGTGAGTGTAATATGTATCGTGTCAAATTATGATACACCATTCTTCTCATTTGGTAATTTTTGTTGTTGCCAAGACATGACAGTACATTTTTGCAATGTAGCTATAAGTTTGCATTTGGGTGTTACTATTCACATTGTGTTTTTAACAACTTTCCTTCTTTAAAAAGGAATGACTACAGCCTTCTGGCTGTATTGGTAAATGACAGAAGTAATAGAACAATAGTATGCTCTGCACGAACTCTGTATTGTAGTTCTGAAATGTTTCATAGTTGCATAAGATCTTTTAGCACTACCACTACGAATATTTCTGCAATAATTTGATGAAATCCCAAATTTGCATATTCATGAGTTATTTTTATAGTGTAATATGGTATTGTTTTTGTTGTGTGAGAACATCTTCAGGACTGACAATTGCTGCTTTGTTTTTGACGAGGTTAAAGTACTAATTGTGGAATATGGTACCATTATTGTGTTCTTCGAAAAATAGTCTGTGTGTCAGAGAATAAAGCTATTTTCGTAGACTGACATTTTATGCTGTGCACAGTTTGAATTATTTGTTAGATATACTATGGAGAAACCTGGGGGAGACACCAAGTTAACTTTGGCAATAAAGACAACATCAGCCTGTTTCTTTAGATATGACACTTTTGTTACTGCATATCATAAGAACATCATGCACATAATTTCCATGTTCACTTCAGCACATGTAACCACAAAGGTAATACATGTATCAACTAACTACGTGTTTAATCATCCTGAAAGCTCTCTGTTTACAAAATGAAGGTTATGAGTATAATGCTCATTGTACTGATAAAGGTAGAAAAAGTGTCAAACTCTTGATTCGTCAGGACACAGCACTCCGTAATAAAAACAAGGTATTTGCAAATCTACAATGCATTGTCCTTATGCTAGTGTACAATGATAAAACAAAAACAGTTATTTTGTATACATGCCATACTTTCTGTCCAATATATATGTCAAAATATCAATAAAAAGAAAGAGTTAAAAAAAAACAGTTAAAAATGCCTACATATCCAAGTAGCCATAATAGTACATCCAGCCAAAAATGTATTTTATCCTTTTATCTCTAAATTTCTTCCTACATACCAGTAGTCACACCATTAACGGCATAAAAGACTAACACTGCAAAGATATTTCCAATGATGGTAAAAAAAAATAGTAGATCTGTTGTAGTATGAACACTTACTGAAGTTTATACTGTTCTACAACTCTCCAAATATATACAAGAATATGCTTATCAAAATCTGGTTACCATTTAGGAAACTTATGGAAGGAGGTTTTAGTTTCCTTCGTGCCACTTAAATTCACGGTATTCAAGAGTGAAGCTGTATAGACTGAACATAGTAAGACATGAATACCACTTAAGTCTAGACCATAGACAAACAGGTCCATCCTCTTCAACCTGACAGATAGATTTTACTAATACACACAGCTACACATGTAGCGTTATCGCCACTGCCCTCCATTTCTCATTTCTATACGTCTGTGACAGACATGTTGTTGAGGGCCACCTCCGCGCTAGTTGTTTCAAAAGAAGACTCGGACACTACGCTCTGATTGAGGGTAGCCTGACTACCGGTTGGTGTAGCTTGACACGACGTTGACAGAGAGACGCTGTTCCCGTACCCGCTGTCCCTCAGCCCGCCAGAGGACAGAAGTTTCTCGACCAGTTCCTTGACATCAGGACGCTCCATTTCCTCGTAAAGGTCACACAGTCGCTGCAGAGCCACGATGCCCCCGTTGACGTTCCGTGTTTCCCAGTCGTCCAGAAGCTTCCTCGTTGGACTGGAAACGTAAAGGACATTTATGATTTCCAGAAGTTTGTATTTATACATGTGTAACCTCATCTACTTTATGCAGTGATCCCACCTTTTCTTTATCTACCTCTAGTAATTCCAAAGGTTACTGCCTTTCCGCGACTTGTATCTACGCCTTATTTTCATTGGACCAACAAATACTTGCGTCACTTGAGGGATGCTTGAGGTTCGGGGATATATTTGGCATATCAATAGGCACGGATGTTGCTATACACATGTAGATTCGAAAAAATCGTAAAAGGTACGTCTATATGATATGTTGCATGCTATAATATATGCGCAGAACTTAACCCAAAATCCTGGTACATGTATATAGGCTTTGCCAATCGTGATCGTTTTTCTAATTCTTCAAAGCCGATATCTACCTACCTCTTAAAACGTTCGTTAAGCCATCTGACTAGGTCTGGATTGAATCCCATTTTCTCCGCCATCCTTCTCCAGTCATTCCCTTGGGGATTCTTTATGTCGAGGAGCACACACATCTCATGACGGATCTCGTAAGGCAGGATGGGGAGGGGTCTATTAGACGGGCGCGGCATATCCTCCTCCAGCTCCCGGTGTAGGAATACCTGCGTCGGTGACAGGGAGCCTATGGGCGTGCACGTGTCACTTCTGGGGGACATCTGATTAAAGAATAGGAAGAATGGGTCATCGCGAACCTCCTTACTATCACAGAGATCAATGTACTTACAAAACTCATTTATACATGCTAACCAAAGAGAACTGTACAAAAAGTTATTGTTCAAAATCACATCTCTGGTGAACGTAAAAGTGTTAAAGAAAAATATGAAGAAAACGATCTACCTCTATTGTGTCTGACGGTTTTAAGGTAACAGTCTGCCCATGCGTTTCCTCTTGCCACACGGAAACTGTCGACCAAACGCTCGTCAATGCTGCCGATGGATGGACCTTTTCAAGCCGGATGGTGCAAGAGGCGTCTGTGTCGTCTGATCCATCCCAGATTTGGCCAACTTCTATCCTCTGTAAGAAAGGAAAGTTTAACGTTATGCATTGTTTTATCTTATTTCCTTCTCAATCGTGGCAGGTAGTGGAATGAACTTCAATATTATCTAAAATCTGACATGTACAATAATGTTGGAAATTTTACCTGATTCTCATCACTGTCATCCATTGCCTTCCAGCCACGGGCAATGGCGCTCATCTTCACACACAGGGCTCCACCATGCTTGTCTACATTCATTTTTTTGTCGTCATCGCGTAGTCGTCCACCAAACTCATTCCTTTCTTTGGCGTAAATCCGCTGAAAAATACAACGTGAATATTATTGTTCACAAGTATATTCTGACAAGATGATGGGACACAGATCATGACACTTTTGTATTAAACTTGAAGTAAGTTTCAACTCCAAGAAATCTTACCTCACTCGCGTCGGCAGATGCGTCATAGATCCTGATGCGCATCTTGTAGAGGCCATCGGCAGATGTGTGTTTGGAGGCAAAAGCCCCGACTCGGATGATCTTCTTGTCATCTGAATAAACGGTGTCTGATGACGTCTTTTCTGCCGCTTCTGCTCCAAACCCGGTGAAGTGAGAGAGGAAGAGTGTGCATTTGCCGTTCTGGACCACAGAGGCCGCATCGTCGTCTTCAATCAGAGGCTGCCACTCTTCTGCTGATCCTACTTCAGTGTTGGTGAACTTGGGCATTACCTTATGGCACTTTGGGTCCACCGGGAAGGACAGGATCACGTGATCAAGAAACGTGGTGCCGGTGGGTCCGCAGTGCACGATGGGAGCAGGTTTTCCATGGTTCATGCTGGGAGGGACGAAGATGTGGATGGTTTTGAGCTGCCCATCTTCAATAGCTCTTGGTGGGATGAACAGGTTGATGTCATGATACGGTAGGGAGAGATGCCCACCGACTTGATCGAAGACACCGACCGCGAAGTTTGTAGAACTGAAATTTGTTTGCAGCTGGATTCGCAAAGGGGTGTTTTCTTCCCGTAGAAAGTTGGAGGATTGATCCAAGGATAATTGGTAGAGCTCCAGGTCTCTCCGGCGGTCTTCATCTGTTGTGTTGTCCTCATGCGGCAAACGTGTCGTTGTTTCTTGTTGGACGTTGCCTTGATGCTTGTCAACGTTGTGTTCTCCTTCCATTTTAACGTTTGGATTCACCCAGGTATTTTGCTTTACTTGAGTGGAATGTGAGTTCTTCGCAGTCCGTCTTGTCCGTGGGGTGGAAGGCATGCTGCCGTATCCAGACGAAGCCGTGGATCTTTGGGAACCGCTACTACATGCCCTCTCATCAACATCTAGCCGATCACTCTGGTCATCTGCAATATAACTCACTTTGTCTCGATCGTCTCTCACTTTCAGTTTCTCTGGTATATATGTAGTTGTTACGTCAGCTCTGTGGACAAGAACCTCTTGCACCTTTCTTCCATTATTTTCCTTGGGCCTGACAGAAACCTTTTCTTGGTCTTCTGTTATATCGTCTAGCTGTTGGAGATGCTGTCTTATTGCATCCATTTGACTTTCTTGTACCCCTGCTTCAACAATACGTATGGCCGGTACAGCATTGAGCTGTGGTAGTGATTGCAGCGAAGACGGTTTAGGAGAATTCCCATGGAAGGTTCCAGCAGGTCGGATTGTGTTTTTTCGCTGGAAAAAAAAATAATAATAATGACGTAAGTATCAGACGCATATCTATAAACCTTTGGCATGATCTGGCTGCACTACAAGGAAGTAAAGAGATAACGTTGAGGCATGTAACGCTATAGTGGCAACAGATGGCTGTATGAATTCGATAAGGTGGTAGAGTAACGTTAACATTTCCCCATGCAATACACAATCACTTTGCAGATTACGTCGAAAAGGCAAAGAGGACATATAGAGCACCTTTGGAGAGGCCCGAGACTTCTTCCGTCTTTTGTCAGGCTTATTTCCATTGCGTACGCGTGATTGAGCCTTCACATGCTTGACGAAATAACATATTAGCTGGATCATCATAATAGTCAGCACAAATCCCATCACCGCGTATACTGAAATACAGAAATAACACGTGAGTTGCAATTGAGCAAGTCGTTAGCTGTCAATCTGAATGGAAGCAAGACCTGTTTGGTTCAAAAAGTCAGCTCCGATATCGTGTTTTAGAGTTTTCTTATGGTTCAATATTGCCTATCCTCTTTGAACCAGATTGGCGGCATTAATTGCAATTATGGGGTGTTAGCTTGAATGGTATGAGATTTAACTCTGAGTCAGTGATTAGATGATCTTGAACTTACCCTTACTGCATATCAGAATGAGTAAAAAAACAATGATGGTAAAAGTTTAAAATGTGTAATCACGGACATAGAACGGCGTACACTCTAAACTCAAAGATCAAGGCACGGGTCAATTCAAGAGAATTAAAACAACATAAATGATTCAGAAAACGATAAACAAGTTTTGAACTGCTGAAGACTAAAATAGCGTGGAATTATTGTAATAGCCAAGAAACAAAGTGTCATGTATCTTCACGTAATGCGCACTCGCAATTGTCATTCGCTCACGTGTATTCTCAATGTGCGTCTATCAGAACCGGTGGTAGATCTAGAAATAGTACTCATGACCCTATAGCTAACATTCTCCTCATAATGACTCACACACTGGTTGCCACCAAGGCATTCCCTCGTTAGTAGGCAGGCCTTCGTCAACCTCAAGCCGAGTTGTTGTCCACACGTGGTATGATGACGAGACGACACTTGGCTGATACGTAACCGAGCAGTTGTAGGTGCCGGCATACTCTGGTACTGCATTCCTCAACCTCAAGGTGACGGTCTTGGTAAGTTGTTGCCCTTGCGTACTGAATCATTACAAGTACATTTCGATTAGTTAAACGTTGAAATACAGTTTTTGAAATATAAGAGTCTGTGCACACACAAGATTGTACCAAGTTGTTTTGGGGGACATGAAACAATTAAAAATGACGGAAGGTGAACAGTTCCTCATGTTTAGTCTTTGTTTCTCCATATTTATGAAGAAGAGGTCACTACAGCCAAAAGTGTACCTTCGTATTCTTTAAAGAAAGGTCAAATAGTATCGTAATACTAATAGATGTACTACTTTAGTAAGTTTCTTTAACTGACGACAAGGGTGACTATAGGCGAGTAATCATCTGTACAGTATCTGTCATTGCTTCAGAAGAAAATAGAACTATTATGTTCACAAAAAGGGAAAAGATTCAGATGAATGTCATTAAAATATCTTCAATTGTAATTTCCTACTTTGTGGACTCTGTCTCTTCCCAGCGGTCACCGAAGTCGGACCTCTGGAGATCCTCAGGCGGAGACCAGTCCACATTTAGGCGCCACACACTGATAGAACCGGCTACATTTGCCTCGCACGTATACAAGGCGTCTTCCGTGGAGCTGTTCCATTGTAACACGCCCGGTTGAGCAGTCACCGACAACACTAGAGTTCCGTTGCCTACCAGAAAGTGGCGAATATACGTGATAAAGCTTGAATCATTGACAGTTACATATTTGGTATTTCATGAAAGTCCACATTTTCATATTGTCGCAGATCAATATCATTATATAGCAAGTAAGAAACAAAGGCAATTTGAAACAAACTGACAAGTAAGCCCCAAAAGCCAATACATACTTACTTCCACACACTTCTGTACAACGTTATCAGGACTAGCTTCTTCACAACTAAAGCAATGTCAATAAAGTCACAGGTCTCACCCTCTTGTATGCTGAGTCTTTGAGTAGCACACACAAGTCGCACTACGATCAGTTCCACGAGGACGAACATCACCAGAAATCCGGTCATATCCATAGTTACCATTATTTCAAACTAGCCTGGAAATAAAACAAAACAAAACAAAACAACCCACTTAATTTCATTTCGAAGTGAAAAATGGAAGCATTTGCAGGTGACCAAAAGTTTTGGTTGTGTACACATAAACTCCCTTTCCCAGGAAACCTCTCTACTGATTCTGGCACACTAGCCGCAGTACGCCAAGAATTTACAGCCACCTTAAAAGGTTCTTGTTGAAGTAAAATAGGAGTGCCCGCTTTTATGGTATTACAAGTATTACAACGAGAGTTCAAAGCCCCTTGATCACAACCAAACACATGCCGTTTCTTTACAAATGGTATTTACAGTCGAATAAAAACTTCAAAATTGAAACATACAGGCAAAGAGGTTAGAAAAAAGTACAGGTATTAGTTACCGTCCTGAATGACGGCACACATTGTAGCCATTACGCACGAAGCTGGCGAGGCTAATGAAGTGTGAAGTTTACAAACCACTAAAATGTAGTTTCCTGACATCTTGTTATAAAAACGACTTTAATCCCCACCTGCTTGTTGAAAGCAAAGAGTACGATTCTTCTGAAAATACTGACCAGAAGTAGGGCTGAGGTGAGAAAAAACAAGTTGCCCAAAAATAACTTGGGCCTTTCCAGGGACCTGGGGGATTCCCCTTTACCATGGTTACTGTCAACAGTACTAACAAAGGCATTTACGATACGTTTTCTATCGGAAAGCCCACTCGCCTTCAGAAAATCAGAGCACCTAAACTATTCCCGTTTATGCTTAGGCCGAATAACGTTACACCGTATCCTAAAACTGCAGACTTGCTGCGGATTTCCCACGTTCTAAAATATGGATGTGGCGTTGCAGGAAAGGTTTCTCTACAAGTGACGCCCATTCTGCAAGCATGACTTCAAAACAATGGTCACTATTTACTGTGGGTGTTTGTCGCATGAGTCAGAGACCGTGCCTCGCCCTACAACGGAGGTATTATTCTAGCCAACAGGTACTGCTTTGGGCCCTTAATATGCTACCAGTACTTGTGTCCAATCCATATAAACCCCCGATATCATTCAGATATTGAAATCATTTTTGTCAATCCTAATGATATAAAAAAAAAGCAAGTTACCAAATATTTCTATCACTTATTAGTACAGTGATGTTCCCGCTTTTGCTTGTCAATAGTAGCCATTTCTTTGAGTCGTTGAGAATTCTTATGACATGCACCATTGGTGAAAAGTAAACATAGGAAGACAAACAATGTGGTAACAGGAAGTAAGCGTAGAATTTCAACATGGAAAGTTTGGGTGCACTTTGTAGAGTCGTAGCGACAGCAGTGACTTACTTAGCAGATTTTCTCGAATATTACATTCCGAACTGAAAAGTCCTTGTTACTACGATCATCAGGTCATGATAGTGAAAAGAGTTGTATAGAAGGTTCATAATGGCACAACATAACTTAGGTGCTATTTACTGTCCCGATGGACGACAGAAATCCATGGCAGTGCAGCGCGCGTATTGCGCATTTTACGACTCAAAAAGCGGACGATTAGTGATGAAGTATAAAGTTTACATGACACTACAATGTTCTTTACCGAAAGCCAAACCTTTTATAAAAACAATTTATGATTCCTACTCACTTGTTGAATGTGAAGTGCAGTTCTTAAAACACTGAGTGCGCACAGATTGAACAGTTGGTCTAGACTAAGTGTTAACGTTGAAATCAACAGGTGAAGTCGTATGGAAATTAGGTGCTTTCAGAGGGGATTCCCCTTCTGACCACATGCCTGGTTGCTATTTACAGGAAGCCAAAACAGATACAAATATACAAATACAGGAGACGCTAATGTAATAAAGGAAATGCCAGATACTGTCAAAACAATAGGTGTCAGTCGCATTCCAAAGACCTTGCATCATCCTACAATCGGGCCATGCTTTTGTCCCCTATCTATACCCTATGGACACGGGCTCTGGGACACGGGCATTATATAGGGTAGCCTCTACCAGGCTTCAGAGGTGGCTGGGAAAGAGAAGAAATTGCCAAACTGTACTCATTTAGCGGACCTACTCCCCTGGCATGTTATCTGTCTATTTGGCCAATTTTCGAGAAAAGTGCTTTCCGTACCTAAATATAACATTCTCTCCTTTCTACTACCATTATCAGCTTTTGATAGCATATGAAGTTGATAGAAAGTTCACGATATCACAGTGTAGGAAGAATAAACTTCCTGTATGACGACGCAAGTCCTTGTTAGTGCTGCCATATCACAAAGCTTAAGGCTGCCAGGATTTAAGAAATGTAAAGTTTACTTACCACTACCACTACAACCTGATAACCAAACTTGTTGTGAAAACTACTCAAAACTCCAACCTACGCGTTCAGTGTGAAGTGCGGTCCTTCTTGAAACATCCAAAATGTGTGGCTGCAAGAGGTACCCAAAGGGCTACGATAAGTAGAAAAACACTATAATAACGAAAATAGCCACAGGTTCTTTCCCAAAACTGGGGATTCCCCTTTTGCTATGTTTATCAATTACCATGGTTACCATCATACTGTCAATAGTACGTCTTTTGTGCAAGACACGCTGCTTCATTATCTTGCCCTTCATGACCTTGGGTATTGTTCGTACTGGTAAGAGATACCTGTTTGCATTCAAAATCGTCTTAGTGCACATATAAACAAAACAATGGCAAATGTCCAAGTCAAATAAATAGGGTTGCATCATGGTTCATCTCGTGCCCAAGGCTCAGTAACGTTAGCCCATGGAGTAATATCCATGGTTAGCCGGGGGAGCAATGCTGGGCTTTTAACTGTTATGACTGTACGTGTAGAAGACAAAAGAGTTTCGTTGAATAGAGCCCCTGTTTGCCCGGCTCATGTTCCAAGTGCGTGGTCCCTTGTGATTCTGACATGTTCAGCACAGACCCTTGGCGTTGCTATTTTCTTTTTTTTCGTCGGTTGTTCATTATCCGTCTACCAAATCAGTTGTTAAGGAAACAATCCAGTCGAGCAACTTGGGTCATCGGGAAGTGTGAACAACTCTCCTATTCGTTATAATAGTTTTATTTGTATAAGGAATTTGTATAAGTGGTCTATTATCTATAAAACAAAGGTGTTTTTAGTGCCTCTCAGAGCCGCCTCCCACATTGGACAGTGTTTTCAAGTGAATTACACTTCCTCTAACTTCCGACAAACAGACTTCCAAAATCGTTCCCACCAGAAGGCTGACCGTCAGGAGACTACAGCCTGTGATAAACATACCTATCAGAATGCAGGTGCGTTCTATACCGAGTGCAGCTCTAGTAGAGTAACGTGTGTTGTTTTGCAGAGCATATGTGCTTTGATAGTTCGGTACCACGCCCCTTCTAGGAAACGTGCTAATGTGGTGACGTGCTATATATGCCGCATGGGCACATATCCGTAACGTCGACGTAACAGCAAGTCAAAAGCCCTGTCACGGTCTAGATTCGTCAGGTCCGCAACCCAAAATATTTTGGTAACTAAAAACGTGTAAGCCAACCTCAGTAAACGTAATGATTACCCCACGGCACCTTTTGTTACAACTTACAGTACGAAGAAAAGGCTACGGATTTAGCAGGAAAAGGTTGCGTCGAGTGTTAGAAGAATATTTTTCCAGACGTTTTGCTGAATGATTTTTTTTACAAATGCTGATGTCAATTTTTACATGTGATTAGTATAATAAACGTATCAGGTATCTTATGTATTTGTTTTAACAACAGTCGATCAACAGTATCTCTCTCTCTCTCTCTCTCTCTCTCTCTCTCTCTCTCTCTCTGTGTCTGTCTGTCTGTCTGTCTGTCTCTCTCTCTCTCTCTCTAAGGTCATGTTGCGTTTTTGCCTTGCTACAGGTTGATGTGTGACTTTTGTTCCCGAATGGTGTGCCAAATGTCCGCAACTAAACATTGTCAACAGGTGAGTGAACTCAACATCGATATGAACAGTTCAAATGGAGCGCTGTGCTTAAGTTATAAATAACCTCCTCATGTGGAAGGGTGGCCACAAAAATACATGTACATAAGATACAAAATATCTATAAAAAAATATTTGGGACAATTGTACATTACCGGATCATGCTCATCACAATTTCCGTCAAGAGAGTTAAATGGGGTTGGTTATTTGTTTATTTTTCCTTCTCTACTCATAGAGATCCACAGCTATGTTTGGCAAAGCGGTTCTAGCGGTCTTCTCACTTTTCATCTTCGGACAAGTGAGTGCGACCACAGTGAACCCCCAAACAAACACAACCTATGGACAAGTGAGTGCGACCACAGTGAACCCCCAAACTAGCACACCCTCAGTCGGACAAGTGAGTGCGACCACAGTGAACCCCCAAACGAGCACACCGCCTGATCCTTCAACCGACGCTCCGACCCCAGGACCAGGGATCAACATTAGTAAGTCAACACATTTTATTGTAGACTGTACTCTATATAATAATGAAAGATTCTCTTCAATTGTATACAAGATCATTTCCCTAGTTTTAGATTTTTAGATAGAAAAGAAAAATTCATTTTCCTCATGAAACTCGATAACCCTCATACTATAAACTCCATCTGTTCTTACATTTACAACTGTTTTAAGAAGCGAGAATTAAGAAGCAGAACCTGTACATATGTAGTTTTTACTATAGATATATTTTAGTCTACCATCGCTATTTACCATGACCTGTACTTAGTTCGCAATGAGCAAAAATGTACAATAAAGGTCTTTCATTCATTCACTAAGTGTGAGTGTGAAACATAGTCATCAGATATAAAACCAAATAGAGTTCGACGACCCCATACCGCAAGCAACAGTTTCAACATCTCTTAGCATTTCCTCATTATCTCCATGAAAAATGGAGATATTGTTTTTGGTCTGTCTGTGTGTCTGTGTGTCTGTCTGTCAGTGTTTCCGCATATTTGTGGTCAACATAACTTATGAAGGCATTTATAGATTGTGATGATATTTGGTGTATTGGTAGGTCATAGAAAGACAAAGGTCAAGGTCAAAAATGGGCCTCCTGATGGCTGACCTTGGTACTGCAGCTGAACTTCCGGTTTTTGTATCTTTTGTCCTGGATATGCTATGGTCTTGATTTCTTGGTGAAAGATAGCTTGTCTTGTCAGGAATAAGTGGCATGGGTTTGGTCCCCCTAGCAGCTTGTTATGGAACTGCATGGGAGTTTCTGGTGAAATCTTTTAAAGCGGATAAATCCAGAAGGAAACAACGTATTTTCGTCATTTTTGGTATGTAGGTAGCTTAGACAGAGATGTATATAATGAAATACAAATTATGCACATGAAGACTTAATTTGCATAATTAAGGAGGAAATTCGGTAATTCCAGTGTTTTAGATAATAGGACTTTCATACATGTAATGTGTATAACCTATGGCAGGTGAAAAATCAACAGATACCAATTATGACCTGATTTGCATAATTAATGTAAAAATTCTATGATTCCTTAGTGGCAAATGATAGGAATTTCATAGTTATGACATGTGTAAGTTAGTTAAATGTTAACATCACTATGCATATATTATGTTAATTAAGAGGTTATTTGCATAAATGACGACATATTGAAATGAAACATTGCCAAAGGATTGGATTTTTACATATCAAATATATGTTTTGTTGAGGAATCCATATTTCATGGAGATATGAGGTCTCCGAATTCTTGTTATCAGAAGTTTTGATTTTGTCCAAGAATTTTGAGTTTTTTGTATGTTTAAATGATCTACATGAAACTGAAAAGTATCAAAAGCCTGATCTGACCACATTGTTATGTCCACACACATAGATGACTGCAGCCCTAATCCATGTCAGAATGGAGGTAGCTGCACTGATGGAGTGAATGCCTTCACATGCACTTGTGCTCCTGGTTTTAATGGTGACACGTGTGATACCAGTGAGTATAAATCCTGTGCCAGAGTTTTAAATGATTGTTACTATCAGAAGTTTTGATTTTGTATAAGAATTTAGAGTTTTTTTGTATGTTTAAATGATCTACATGAAACTGAAAAGTATCAAAACCTGAGCTGACCACAGTGCTGTCTCCACAGACATAGATGACTGTGCCGCTGATTCATGCAAAAATGGAGGTGTCTGCACTGATGGAGTGAATGCCTTCACATGCACTTGTGCTCCTGGTTTTAATGGTGACACGTGTGATACCAGTGAGTATAAGTCCTGTGCCAGAGTTCTAAATCATTGTTATGATCAGAGGTTTTGATTTCATCCAGCATTTCGACTTTTTTGTATGTTAAAACGATCTACATGAAACTGAAAAGTATCAAAAGCCTGATCTGACCACATTGTTATCTCCACACACATAGATGACTGCAGCCCTAATCCATGTCAGAATGGAGGTGTCTGCACTGATGGAGTGAATGCCTTCACTTGTGATTGTACTGGTACTGGCTATGATGGCAACACTTGTACTAACAGTAAGTTTAAATCCTGTGCCAGAGTTTAAAATGATTGTTACTATCAGAAGTTTTGATTTTGTATAAGAATTTAGAGTTTTTTTTGTATGTTTAAATGATCTACATGAAACCGAAAAGTATCAAAACCTGAGCTGACCACAGTGCTGTCTCCACAGACATAGATGACTGTGCCGCTGATTCATGCAAAAATGGAGGTACCTGCCATGATGGAGTGGATGCCTTCACATGCACTTGTGCTCCTGGTTTTAATGGTGACACGTGTGATACCAGTGAGTATAAGTCCTGTGCCAGAGTTCTAAATCATTGTTATGATCAGAAGTTTTGATTTCATCCAGAATTTCGAGTTTTTTGTATGTTAAAACGATCTACATGAAACTGAAAAGTATCAAAAGCCTGATCTGACCACATCGTTATCTCCACAGACATAGATGACTGCAGCCCTAATCCATGTCAGAATGGAGGTGTCTGCACTGATGGAGTGAATGCCTTCACTTGTGATTGTACTGGTACTGGCTATGATGGCAACACTTGTACTAACTGTAAGTTTAAATCCTGTGCCAGAGTTCTAAATCATTGTTATTATCTCCATGAAAAATGGAGATATTGTTTTTGGTCTGTCAGTGTGTCTTTCTGTGTGTCTGTCTGTCTGTCTGTCAGTGTTTCCGCATATTTGTGGTCAACATAACTTATGAAGGCATTTATAGATTGTGATGATATTTGGTGTATTGGTAGGTCATAGAAAGACAAAGGTCAAGGTCAAATATGGGCCTCCTGATGGCTGACCTTGGTACTGCAGCTGAACTTCCGGTTTTTGTATCTTTTGTCCTGGATATGCTATGGTCTTGATTTCTTGGTGACAGATAGCTTGTCTTGTCAGGAATAAGTGGCATGGGTTTGGTCCTCCTAGCAGCTTGTTATGGAACTGCACGGAAGTTTCTGGTGAAATCTTTTAAAGCGGATAAATCCAGAAAGAAACAACATATTTTCGTCATTTTTGGTATGTAGGTTGCGTAGACAGAGATGTATATAATGAAATACAAATTATGCACATGAAGACTTAATTTGCATAATTAAGAAGGAAATTCGGTAATTCCAGTGTTTTAGATAATAGGACTTTCATACATGTAATGTGTATAACCTATGGCAGGTGAAAAATCAACAGATACAGTAGTCACCAACTATTTGCATCATTGATAATGGGGTAAACCTGGTATTTGCATGAAATTCTGAAAACCCAAACCATTTCCTATTCACTCCATTATAAATTGCATGGCTTAATCGCATCAGGGACAATGGCATAAACCTGATATTGGGGTCAAATATTGTGAAGTCAATTGCATATTGACCCAAATTCTCCCCTTTTATTTAAAGTTTGGCTCTCTATCTGTTCCAGCCAGACAAAAATCTAGTTGTTACAGTTCAATTTTTGAGCGTTAGCAAATCTGCATAGAGCCTATTGTTATTCATTATCACCCCTGCACCCCCATTGTCATAAACTCTGTCCCCTTTGTGTGTTGACCAGGTGAGAATACCATACCTGCAAAAATCACATTGTGTGAAAAGTCCTTTTATTCCTTTTTGGCACCCTTGATTGGCTGCTGTTGTTTTAGCCTTGGACAAGTTTTTGCCTCAAAGTATCAAGTATGATGGTGAAATGCTTGTAAGTTAAATTTTTCAAGGTAAGCCCTGTTTGTTGTGAGTTTGTAAATATGACTGTAAGGTCAGAATATAATACACGTATGTTGTGTATATGTAATACCAATTTTCATGTGTTTGTGGTCGTTTCAATTGGACCCAATCTTATCCGTAACCAACTGCCCCCCCCCCGCAAATTGGCTCCCTAATGTTATTGGACTAACCCTGTTATAGGGGTAAAATTCTCTGACAAATCGTTCATGCAAATATCAGGTGACTACTGTACCAATTATGCAAATAATGACCTGATTTGCATAATTAATGTAAAAATTCTATGATTCCTTAGTGGCAAATGATAGGAATTTCATAGTTATGACATGTGTAAGTTAGTTAAATGTTAACATCACTATGCATATATTATGTTAATTGAGAGGTTATTTGCATAAATGACGACATATTGAAATGAAACATTGCCAAAGGATTGGATTTTTACATATCAAATATATGTTTTGTTGAGGAATCCATATTTCATGGAGATATGAGGTCTCCGAATTCTTGTTAAGTATGCAAACGATTTTCCTTCACCAACGGCAATGTTTGTTTTTATTTTGCAGATACCCTCCTCCTCCTCCTTATTGCAGTGTCTGTGGTTGTACTTGCGATCCCTATCCTGATTGTTACGTTGGTGTATGTCTGCAACAAGAGATCTACTAGAGAGGTATCACTCCCGATGGTCGAGCTACCGAACATGCAACAGGCAGAGACCACAGCAAATGAAGATCGTCACAAAGACATGGAACTCTTCAACAAGCTGTGCTCCGATTTCTCCACCTTAACAGGAGAAAACACCCCTTTGCCCATCCAGCTGCAGACCAATTACAGTTCTACACACTTCGCGGGCGGTGTCTTCGATCACAACGGCGGGCACCTCTCCGTACCACGCCATGACATCAACCTGTTCATCCCGCCAGGAGCCATTGAAGTCGGGCAGCTCAAAACCATCCACATCTTCGTCCCTCCCAGCATGAACCATGGGAAACCTGCTCCCATCGTGCACTGCGGACCCACCGGCACCACGTTTCGTGATCACGTGATCCTGACCTTCCCGGTGGAGCTAAACCATAATGAGATAGTCCCCAAGTTCACCAACACGGACGAAGGATCGGCGGAAGAGTGGCAGTCTCTGCTCGAAGACGGCGATGCAGCGTACATTGTCAAGAACGGCAAATGCACACTCTTCATCTCTCACTTCACCGGGTTTGGAGCACAGGCGAAGGAACAGACGTCTCCAAAAGACGTTACCAAGGATGAGAAGAAGATCATCCGAGTCGGGGCTTTTGCCTCCAAACACACGCCTGATGATCACCTCTACCAGTTGAGAATCAGGTTCTATGATGCATCTGCAGACGCGAGTGAGGTAAGATTTGTGATCTGGCTCTCATTTCCAATACCAGAGTTTGTTTCATCTGTAATGTGCTGCAGATGACATTGGAACTGGAATGTATCTTTTTTTAAGGAAACTATATTCCTGTTATGTTCTTCAGCGCATGTACCACAAAGAAATGAGTCAGTTCGGCGGACGACTGCTTGATGACGACAAAAGAATGCAGGTCGACAAACGTGGTGTGGCTGTGCGCATGCGTGTGAGCAGGATTGCCGCCGGATGGAGGACAATTGATGAAAGCGACAAAAATCAGGTATGATTACCAAATATGTTACAGCCAGTAAAGAAGGTTGTCTGAGCGATATTTCGAAATAAAAAAATAATCATCAAAGTTGGAAGCTATGTAGCTCAATTTTTTTCTGAAATGTTGCAATTTGACCGCAATATTTACAAGGTCCACTCCATCATCTGCTATTTGTTATTAGAGGAACAATATGAGACATACTTGTATTCTTTCCCTGTGCAGAGTGTAGAGGTGGCACAACTTTGGGATGGCTCGGACGAGACGGACACATCATGCACGGTGCGGCTCGAAAAGATCAACCCAGCGGCACCGATGACTGGAGTCTGGGCAACAGTGTCCGTCTGGCAAGACGAATCAAGCGGGTCAACCGTGACCTTAAAACCATCAGACGCATTGCAGGTACATTTACTTATATCTGTCACTTGAAATCACAGTAACGCACAGTTTCTTTATTAGGTGCGAAGGTTCCAATGGTACGTTGCTTCCTATAGCCTCCTAGCATGCTCTGCGACTCGGCTTTTTTGGGAGCCTTTTTAAAGCGCTTTTTCTTTCTTTCTGGCATATTAGTTCTATTTGTACCGAGGTTCTTTTGTCCGTCCAGCTTGCTAGCAATAGCCCTTCATGTATCAATTTTACTATTTTGTATAATGTCTTATGATGATTATATGTCATTTTCTGTAATTGTGTAGCCCCTGTATGAGCAACGCTGCCTGGTCTACAACGTCTTGCCTTGTACAATTGTTGACAGCCAAATAAAAGCTAATAAAGCATTCTTGATGTTTCTGAATCAGATGTCCCCGAGAGGAGACTACCCACCCAGAGGCTGCCTGTCCCCCACGCAGGCGTTCCTACACCAGCAGGACGAGCTGCGCCCGTGCGACCGCCCCCTCCCCATCCTGCCGCTAGACGCGCGTCATGAGATGTGTGTGCTGCTGGATGTGGAGATGCCGGGAGGAAACGACTGGAGGATGCTGGCTGAGAAGTTTGAGATCGACTCGCCAACCATCAGGTGGTTAGGGAGAAACAAGAGGTGGGTACTTGTCTATGGTCTAAGGAATGGAATAGGGTGTGTGATAGACGAATGATACTGCACTGCAACTTAACACTACATGTACTTTGGCCAAAACATTCACACACACACACACACACACACACACACACACACACACACACACACACACACACACACACACACACACACACACACACACACATACTTACCATACATACACACATACAAGCGCGCGCGCGCGGACAGGTATTAAAACATATCTGTCCTTGGTGCTGAATGCCATCCATGTAAACGCACACACGCGCGCGCACGCATCTCCATTTTGAACATGGAAGATTATTCATGCAACATGATGTGTAATATTCAAGCGAGTGCCTTTTCTTTGTATTGCATTAGCAAACCTGCATTATGTTGTATTCGTAGATTCAAGAAAAGCATTACCTTTAATGTTTTGTCTTCATGGGTATGTACTGTAGAACATAGGTAAGGAGTCAACGGAGTGGTACCGGCGCGTACCGTATGATCTTCCGACACTTGCACAGCTTGATAGTGATTCTTCCCTTCACTATAGTGTTTACGAAACACACATGCAGAAGTAAAGTTACAGTACCTTTATGTTTCCAGCCCAACAAGCAAGCTTCTGGACTTCTGGGAAACGCAGAACGTCTCCGGGGGGACCGTGGCCTTGCAGCGACTGTGTGACCTTTACGAGGAAATGGAGCGTCCTGATGTCAAAGAACTGACCGAGAAAGTTCTGTCGTCTGAGGGGCGCGGGGATAGTGGGTACGAGGACAGCGACTCTCAGTCAACGCACGGCAGCCTCAGAAGTTCCCTCGTTAACATTCAGTCGGATCCTTTTCCCGAGCATTATAATATGAATGCTCCACTCAAGACCATGACATTACTTGATGTGTGAAATGAGAGACTTATATGACAGTCTTGTTGGTGTAAACTAACAACCAATGTTTGTCAACTATTTGTATTTGAAGTGGTTTCCTGTCTTCTTTGAGGTGATGTAACATTATATATTATAAGATGTATTCTCATGTTCTCAAGTTAATGCAGAGGACAATCGTGTGGTAAAACAAACGCTTACACAGGTATTATATATCCTAAGAAGCAACTTGTATTGATCTGATTTTATCATTACTTTTACCAGTGATGGTGTCACTTGCTTTCTAGTACTCTTGTGTACTGTAATAAACATGATGGAAAAAGCTTTATGCACATAACTTATTGCATTTAACCTAATATTAATTCATCTGTACATTATGATTAGTGTGGACACAGTAGATGGGTTCAGGAGCAGTAGTGAACAGTCCCTAGTGTTGCCTTTGGCATCCTCTTGCATGCATAACGGATAACCCCTTCTCGCCTTTCACTACATGTTAATGATGAGCACCGCAGCTAAACGCAATATAATGAAGTGTCAAAAACACTTCTAAAATCCAGGTATATAGTTTACTGTAATATCAAACATATATGAAATATATGAAATATGTTTTATTCTTTCAGTCTACACAATATTTCTGATAGGGTTACGGGTTACACTGGTCAATGTTGAAGAACATTCTTTATTTTGTGTGGATGCGGTCTGTCCTGCTTCTTGTGAACAGGAAGTAGCCGTCCGTCAAGAAGTCTGAAAGTTGTCTTTGAGTTGGAAGGTCTAAGAAAAATGGTGTGATCTAGGAATCTTGGAGACATTTTGGCCGCACCTCTGTGTCCACAAGGTTCCATTGACACTTAGGCACCTTCTTGAAGGTAAGTTAATGTCTGTTTCGTCGTAGTTTGGGCGAAATTTTAACGTTGAGGTCGGGGTAGCTCTTGAGACGAAGTTGTCAGTCATGGCGTACTCATATTCCACAGCAGTTCTGCTGACTGGAAGATTAAAACCAGCTTTCACACACGTGACGATGGAAAAATGCACCGTCATTTCCTCCAAGGAACTAAAGAGAGACATTTTTAACTCTATTGCTTCCAAACTAGTGCAAGCTGAGCTACTCGTACTACTTCACTTTCACTGATACTGACCCCAAAAAATTTATAGGGAGAATAATTTGCCAGGTGAATTTGGCCACCATAGCCTAGGGTTTAAGTTAATGCCCTCGCAAAGAAAAAAATGCTCACTCTCCTGGCAAATTCTTCACCCTATTTTTGCCAAAATTGCTGTTCATTACCCTTAGGAAGGCCTTGTGGAGGCTAGGAAAGAGCCATGCTATTCTGGTCATATAACTGTTATGTAAGGTGTGAGTTTGATCCAACAATTTGCATTGGTGGCATTCACCATTCATCAAAGACACTAAAATACACAACATAGGTATATCCTTCTTTTTGCTTTGAAATGAATCTTTAAAATAAAAGAATTGTGATAAAATCAAGCTTTAAAAGGTCCACCTTCTTCATCCTAAACCTCACAGTACACACAAACTAATGACTCACCACCCATGCTAGGTCCCACCCACCCACCACCCACAGCATTAGCAGGAGATAATTAAAGCATTCTGCCTCACCGATTCTTTTCAAGGAATGATTTTCTTGCACAGACCACTATGATGAGTTAAGAGATACTCTTACTATCAACATTGAAAGTAGCCCTGGCTTGTAATTGAATGTAGCATGATACATATGTATGTACACTTTGTGATGTTCAAATGCTGTGCCGTAACTACTTCTTAAAATCATTTTGAATGAAGCATTATGAAAACTGTATCGCTGTTAGTTTAAAGCATAGAAGCATTCAATTGAATAGTTATGAAATTATGATGTTAAAATGATTTTAACTTTTCTATCTTTATAATTATATACTGGTAGAATTGATATCAAATGTAGACTGTCCAAATGTATGACTATAGTGTAAAAGTCGGTACTTTTTGTTGTTCAGCTAGCTTAGCCAGCTTTACCTGTTCTTTTGTTCTGAGACACCATTGAAGTCCATCATCTCACTTAAAAACAGTTCTAAGTCAATGAGAGGGCCACCTGGTGAAAGAAAATAGAACTAATACATGATTATAACTAAAAAAACACATATATTATTAACGTTACAATCACAAAATATTTGTTAAAAAAAATCAATTTTATTGAACCTACGATTCTTGGATTTAGCATTTCATGCTCTACTGACTCAGCGTGCAGGATTTTTTTTTCTTTTACAAAAATAGACTCCACACAAATGTACGTATCATGTGACATTGCATCATCCTATGACTCTAATCTCCTTTCTGGTTTCCAAAAACAAAAGTTTCCTACCATGATGTGGTTTTGTAATTTAGCCTCTGTTGATACGACAAGAGTTTTCATTTCAGAAGGTACCAAACAGCTAGGGTTATTCTCTCTGATAAGATTACTTGTCCCTCTGATGCAGACAACAGTCTCTACCCTTTCCAGGGACAGTTCGGCATTCTCCACATTGATCCCTGTTGTTAGTGGATCATCCCTTCTGATCAGAGACTGGTACAGGTGTTACCTATTCACCTGGGGAATTTACATGAAAGGAACCGAAATCGTGAAGACAAGAGACAAGCAAAAGCATTACTGCCAGAGTTAAGACAGCATTTAGATCTGGTAGCTTGCACAAAAAATTTCGGGCTTTTGTTTGTTGTAAACAAAGCATCATTACTAAAGATACAAGGCCCTTAGATTTGCATACATGAAAACAGCATATTGTTTTTTTATGGTACTGGTGCAGGTAATGCCTGTTAGGTACTAGGGTTTGTATGTCAAAAGTGAGTTATAATGTTTGCAAAACTATTATTAACCAAGAATGGAATGATAATAGAAATGCCAAAGGCAATGGAAGAATTCTATCGTATATGAAAATGTTTTATTAGTTCTATAGACTATATGTTGTTCTTGTTTTCTATACAGGTTGACGGGAATGCTGTGGTGCTGATAAACTGTTCCATCATCACCATGGAAACCGTTGTTGCCGTGGCGATCGCCATCTTGGCAGCCATCTTCGTGGCCTCGTTGATTTCCCTCCTGTTGGTGTGTAAACAGAAATACTGCGGCCGGGCAGACCTGTACAAGCAGAGTCTGGCTATCAAGTAAGTTGTTTTTCTAGGTCGGGATGTACCATACATGTACACATGTATAGCTAGCCTTTGAGGTTTTAACAGTTCTGAAAACAACAAAGGATAGAAAGTGTACTGTTTATCTGTGGTTGCAATGAAAACAGGAAAACATCATCTTATTTCGTACTGGCCTTTAGTTATAAGTTTACTGTAGGAGTGGCTTTCTTATGTATTTCTAGACTACTAGTATCTCCCCTTCCCTCCTACATTGTATTTGGTTTCCCCAAGTAAAGCCCATGTCTATCTGTTGATCTGTGTATAAGGGCATTGCATTTTAATCTTTAGCTCTGTATTCTGTTGTGTTTTCTGGACTAAGGTGGTGTTCTTGTATGTTAACTGTACTGTTATTGACCTGTTTGCCCTCCAGTCGCCCCACAGTTGAGTTGGTGAGTGCGATGGAGACACATGGAGAAGTGTCAGATGTGGAGCTGACCAACGTTGCCTTCACACCCGACATCGACGACATTTTGGAGAACGAAGCGTGGATAGATGATGCATCGTGAGTTGGTCTTTATTTTGTAGCCTTCATCTTTAGATCTCTTGGCAAACATTTTGGTTCTTTTTCGTTGTATGTTGAATGATCCATAGAGCTATGAATAGACAGTAGTGCATCAGTATCGTACAAATATAGATCAATGAGTTCATGAGTTGTAACATTGCTTTAAACATAGAAAGAAACAGAGTATTAAATGGCTATTATATTTTTATAGCAGATGTAATTACATTGTGTAATGTTTGATTTTGTACCTAATATAAATGTCACAGGGAATACCTGGTCAATGCTATTTAAGCAACATGTGAACACCATGTGAACATCATGTGACAGACATGTGAACACCATGTGAACACCATGTTTTTACCCCAGGGGACTGATCCCCCACTGTCTGGCCATCCTGAAGACATGTCACCAGCTGACAGAGAAGCTGGTTGGCATGACGATGAACAACTCCCAGATTCGCAGTCAGGCTTACCTTGGGGAGGTAGTTGTGGTGGCGAAGAGAATCAGCCCGAGGTTCGCATTTTTGTTGCAATGCCCTCTCCATATACTTGATAGTTTTCTAATGAAAAGTTCTGTGAAAATCTGTATCTACTTGGATGAAAAGAGTTTTCACCAAAGATATTGTTCTTAATCCATCCCTTGTTTTCTTCTTGTAGGGTTGATGATGTGGTTCGCTCCATGTACCCACCCTTGGACCCCAAGTTACTGGAAGCTAGGTATGTATCCTTGAATATTCTGTCAGTAACAGTGTGGGCTCTTAACTGTTTAGTTTCTATTGCAAAGTTAGGGGAACACCACTGAGTGATGCCATATCAGTATGTCACACATAAAGCTAAGTTGTTCCATCTAAGGCTGGAAAAGTTTTGGAATCTGATTTTGTATGATGTACGACGTGTACTAACAAAAATATTTTACAGATCTACCGCTCTGCTCTTGTCAGTCAGCCATCTTGCCCTTGTCACAAAGAACGCCTGCAAGATGCCGGGATCGTTGGACTGGATCGACAGCTCCATTTCCGACATGGAGGAACACATGTCTGTCTTACGCCAGGCCGCCATGTCTACTGAGGAACAGGAACCACTGGAGGCGAAGGAAGAACCACAATCCTCGCAGCTGTAAAATAACAAGAGTTTTACAACATTCAAAGGAACCGTTGAACCATAAACACTTGTAATGATTTTAGTTTATGTCAATTGTGTGAGGGTTTCAAACCAAAACAACTCATCCTATATGGAGTTTGAAAACTAGATAGAGGGTTGGTGAAAGAAAGATACCACAACAGATTCAATGTAAAAGCAGGTGTCAGCTGAAAGACATGTTAATTGTGGTGACATAAATCATTAAAATTACAGATTGCTTCTGTATTTATAAGGTTGCAATGTGGAACATTCCAACATTTTTTAAATGTCTGAAAAAGTATAAGTTTTGTTGTGCTAACAGTATTAGTGTAGTGCCCTAATATAGTATATTATTTAGCATTTGTACCAAATAGTGTATTATTAAGCATTAAGTTGTCATAGATATCTTAGAAAGCCTCATATTGGGCTTTATAGAAGTTCTATATTTTTTTAAAGCCATGGAGCTGTGTGTCTCAGAGGTAAGATTGGACTTGGTATGCCACGTAAACTGTACATACACATGTAAACAACTGTGAAAGGACACTGTAATTTGTGTGGGGTTTTCAGGGTTGGTTTCGTTCATATAAGGGATTTACTTAGGAGGAAAGTAATGTTGCAGTCTTGTATAAAGTGGCATAGCTGTTACATGTGTACTATAAAGATATTACAGATATACACTTGCAGCATGTTCAAGATATAGTTACAGTGTAGACATAGCAAATGAGCATTGCTTTTTACTAAATTGTACACGAAATGGTCATAAAATTGTGTACTTTATATTATAAATGGTGGAGATTATGTTGACAATTCCCTTAAGCCTCCTAGTAGGATATGTGATATCAGTTGGTAATTTGGCAGAAGCCCTTTACACTTTTTCAAAATACAAAACTTCAGACATGATCTTCACTCAAAAAACTATGAAACAGACTCAACAAGAAGGTAGAATCTTGGAGGTACCTTATTATAAGTGCTTTATTAATAAACATTTGGGATTGATCACAATACATGTCATGTACTGTAAAAAAAGACAAACAGGGTATAAAGTGTTTGACAGAAAAAGACAAAGTGATGCGAAAACTCAATCAAACTTTAAAGTGCCTGACAATTTTTCTCTTATGATCTGTCCCATGTACATGTACAAAATGTAGCTGCCACCAGCTGAAAGCAATGGTGTGTTTTTATGGAGCGGGGTACAGCTTTACAAACGTTCCTTTCAGGTATGTAGGGAGAGGACTTGAAGGGATGAGGTGGTGTTTCAATCTTTTATACACTTCTTTTGGACATTTTTTTATTGCTGTTAATAAGAAATAAAATCTTCCTAGATAGAAAATGACTCTCCCACTTGTGTACAGAAATTTCCAAGATTGGAAGTTATTTGCATTAAATGTATTAAGTTGCTTTCCAAAATTGTTGTGACTTTTTTTGAGTGGCAAATGTCTTTGTGGGTGTTGAATATGGGAATAGCCAAAGAACCTGGCATATGTGACATGCTTTGCAATAGTAACCAGCCAGGTGTCGCTCGTAACATGTTTTCTTGGACGATTATACTGTACTGGAGGGCCTTATACGAAAATAACGTTAAATGTACTTTATATCCTTGATGAACACAATAAACTATTCTATACACATAGGTACAGTACGATAGGAGTAGGCTGACTTTGATACGTTCGATTAGAAGAATACATACCGAAGTATAAGCAAACTTTTTCATTTCATTTCTACCTACAATCTCAATGGAACGATCCATCCCACGACACAACATGGCGGCGACAAGTCATTACTGAAAACGTCGACTCTCACAGACGAGCAGTTTTCATACCAACTGTAAAGTTAGATGATCATCTGGAAAACAGAATAGTTTACAGGCTGTCGCAGGTAAGTCTTGACAACAAGATCGAGTACCAAATGTGCTAGGAACGCTAGTGGTTAGTGTCTCTTTAAATTTACAACTCCGAACTGTATCTTAGAGCGTAAACAACAAAATTTTGTATAAAAAAAAATAGGTAGAGCCAAATGGTTTGTATCGATCTGTAAGATTTTCTGACAACGTTTCTCACAAGGACGTGGGTTTATCATTAACTCGACTCGACAATTGTTAAGGTAAGAATGATAAAAAAAAGTTCCAACTGGGTACTCGATCGCGAGGATCCGCCCCTTCCCCTACGCCCTAGAAAATAGTAGAAACATGATCATGAAACTCTTGATAACACATAATTTGTTGTCGTTGTTTCACAGTGACTACATTTTCAATCTTTGTAAGAGCTCTCTGGCTACCAGGCTACAGATAGCAGGCATAGCAGTAGATGGCTCAAACAGACTTCTAGTGTTTCATTTAAAATTTTGCTTTTAAAAGTTCATGGTCATCAGTCTATGATTTTGAAAAGGTCGCCAGTTGCTATTAAATGACATTATATCTCACATGATCGCATACAGACATGGGTGCTCCACCAAGTATGCTGCGTTGGGTGACGGTTGTTGGTGGTCTTGGCGCGGGTGTCCTCATCCACCTCATGATGACACAGATACAACACAACGGAGTCTTCGACAACAGGTACATGAAGCATCGCACCATCCACGTTGCAGAGGAAGAAGTGTCCAGAGTCTACATGAAGCAGGAGGCCATGGAAGACAAGCTGGCACGTACTCGCGTCCTCTGTCTCGTGATCACGTCTCCGAAGGGCAGGTCCAATCGCGAGCACATCAACTCAACCTGGGGCAGACACTGCGGGAAACTTTTGTTCGTCCACAACAAGAAGGAGGAGGACCTTCCGACACTTGTCTTAGATCAGAAGGACTCGGAAGTCTGCAAGAACTGGATGAGCCACAAGATCATGTTCGAGAAAGTCTTCACAGACTACGAGGAGAAGTACGATTGGTTCTTCGTTATTGAGGACACTTCGTGGGTCATCATCGAAAACTTGCGATACTTTCTCCTGACATACAACAGTACTACACCCATCTACTTTGGACACATCACGGCGGACAACTATCCCGACAGAGGCGCTGGGTTCGTCATCAGTCAAAAGGCGGTACAGCTGTTACACCTTGTGTTAGGTGACGACAAACTGTGCCCGGACGACAGCAAGATGATGGGAGCGAAGAATCCGGATCACCACCTAGCGAAATGCCTGAGTAATGCAGGGGTGGAGATCGGGGACAGCAGAGACATCCGAGGTCGTCAGCGCTTCAACTTGGAGACTCCGCAAGAGCTCATCAGCCACAACCAGGTGGGTAGTCTGGGACCTTGTTTGACTTCTTTGCTTTTTACCTTTCATTGCCCATTTCATGCTAGTAAAACCATCTTTCGTTCATTTCAACTTGCCCTCCTAAACATGAAAAAAGATCCATATCTGTTGAGAATAAATGAAAAGAAGAAGATAGGAAAAATCTGAAAAATCATATTTCCAGAAAAAAATTAAGGTATGTATAGTGAAAATTGTGGGGTGACTCTCTTGACTTGACTGTAAAGTGCTAATTACTGCATGTGTTTGTGCCTTGTGTGTTTAATTAATAAAAGGAATGTTTTTGTAATGGATGAATAGATAGATCATGGATGGATGGATGGAATATTAGGGTTTGGATGAACAGAATGGTCATTGGATGCTTGCAAATATTTGGATGTTGGCTAAATGTAACATGTTTGATCTGTGTTGTGTGTGAACACTCTATAACCTCCTGGGTGTGAACAATTGTTTCAATAACAGAAATACTCATTTGGGGTGGGCCAGACATAGGATTTGGGAGAGAAGGGTTGCTAAAGAAAAGTGAAGAAAATACATGTACTAAAGAGGTTGAAAAAAAATACAGCACAAAAGTCACCTTTCCCTATGGAGTTAATCAAAATTGATAAAGTAACCCACACATATGGAACCGATACTAATACATAGATTATACAGTAATTGAATATACATCAATTTAATTCTGATGCATAGTCAGCAACACAAAGATCACTAGGGAAGATGAACTTGGTTCTGCAGTCTTGAAACATTTAGGATTGTTTTTAGCAAGTTAGTGAACACCACCAATTAAAACTGTTCATAACCACTGTGTTGCAGTCTTTCCTACATTGCACCAAGTAAATGCACATAGAACTGAATTGAAAGCTGTCCCATTTGTTCACCAGTAATTGTCTAGTCATACATGTCATAGGTGACTTTGCATACTGTTGTGTTGTATGATATCAATACATTATGCTTTCCATGGGAAACTGTTCTTTTGTTAAGGTTTTAACCTTCCTGTTTTATATTCATGATACATGTATTTAAAAGACTTTATTGTTTAAACTTCCTTGTTTTAACCAGTGAAAGTCTTGTGATATTTATTTTCAAGTTAGAGCACTTCTGAGAAGATCATCAGAAATATTCAGGTTCTAAGAAAACTGGAGATTTGAAGGGAAACATGATACATGTTATGCGTATTGTTATAAGTAATTTGATATTTGATTTATGACAACTTTTTAAAGTTCCATTCATCAAGTGGTTTCCTGTGAAACACCCATGATGCTTCTGTGCCACTCTGTGTCACTCCCAGGGATCTGAGACCCCATAGGTAGGCTAATTTTGATGGGATGATCCAAAGTTATTTCGAAACTACGTCATTTCGTGACGTAGATAAGATATGTATTTGTAAGCTATGAGATATTTAATGAAAGGCGTAGCTGATCATTGATAGTATCCAGGTTTTCTCAATTACTGAAGCACTCATCAGGTAAAACGAGAAGGGCCTCTGGCTCCTTGGTTGTTCCAAGTGTTCCAAGATGGCGGGCGGGGTGACCAAAAATTCCCTTGTCACCTTTGCCTTGGGCATTTTCTTCGGTTTTGGGATATCCTACGTGTTTGTGAACTACATATCGACGCCATCGCACGGTCCTGGTCCTCCTGAAAGAAGGTCTCTGGAGAGCAAGGAGGTAGAGGTGATGAAACGGCCATACGATCACCCGGAAGTGAATGTCGAGGACTCCCCGCACAAGGCGCTCGAGTGGACCGACTTGGACGATGCCCACCACAAAGGTGCGTATCATGTTTATCAACTGCGTAGATCACTCGTAGCGGTAATCTTTGCAAGGAAAATACGTTAAAAATGTGTGAAGCGGCTTGGTTTTGATCATTTGAAAGTGTAAAGATGAAAGAGGCGATCGTTTGGATGGTTTGAAAAGTGGTAGGGGGCGTCACACACATGAAACATGGGCGAGTTCACAGTGTTAATAAGACTAACAGATGTGTATAATTTGAGAGTTCCCAAGGACGTCCTTGGAGTACCCGTGGGCTCGACACGTATGCCTGGAAATATTTCCTGCAACACTCAAGGTCAAGGTAGTTAGAGGGCCATCGTAAACAGGAACCAAGTGAAACCCAGCACCCAGAGACCACGTCTAGCGAAACAACAAGTTACAAGGTGTTCCCGAGGCCTTTTCAAATTTCAAGAATGTCTTTAACACCTGGATATCTCTGAAGTGTGCATACCGTTCACAGAAATGCTATTGAATTCAACTTGTATTAAAAGTTGGTTGGCACCCTCTATCAAGTGTTAGTCTATTTGTGGATAATGCTTGGACAACAATATGGTATTAATTTTGTAATCACTGAGGCATCAAAATCGGTAAGGTGTAACTAATTAAGATAAGATCTTATCTTGCATATGGTTGTGTGGATTGATAATTTCTTCCATGATACATACAGCTGATACAGACATACATATACCAAACAGAATGACATATGTACATACATGTTCACAGATACTGGATACTGGATACTTTATTACAGAAAATGCTTAGATTATTGTATTCCCTCCAGTGTGATTTATAAGTTGGTTGGCACCCTCTATCAAGTGTGAAACTATTTGTGGATAATGCTTGTTTGTAAAATGACAGATGCCATATGTAACTTGTAAGAAGACTTTTTATACCATCTACTTGAGAACTGGCAAAACAAATGGCTCATGTTGCCCCAAAAATGTTAGGTCATGTGCATGACATACAACAGATAGATTTCACATGTAAATACAAGTTAAGCCCCAGAAACAGCTACGATCCACATATGTAGGCATGACCACCCAGTTGACCTAAATTTATAGAGCATGTGAGGTAGTGTTGAAACAAGATTGAACCTCCTTGGTTGAAATAGCAATTCTGTCCTGCCTTGCAATTTTAATCCCTGTCAGGCAAACAAGTCTTTTGAAATGGTAACATTGAGATGTCACTTACTCAGAGAAAAAGCTTTACAGTATGAAAAACAATGAATGATTCCTCATGTAGCTTGTAACTTAATGTAAGCCCAGTTCTTGCATATTTGTAACTCTATGCAAGCTGCATGGTGATGCACTTACAAAAATCCCCAGGCTACAATAATACCGGTATAGTGAGAAAGCCACCTGTTCAGAGACACTTGCTTTTTGTAAAGCTGGTGACTTACTAACCTTCTCATGACCCAGACGGCTATGGCTGACCTGTTTCCCCCCATGTAGTGATGATTTAGAGAGACTTCTCATTGCACTGTTAAAACAAACATTTACCCCAGTAACATCTGCTATCTATTAGCTTAGAATGGGTGGTCATACTCATAGTGAAGCAGGGGTCTACCTGTACCTAACCTGTACTGGTCCAAGCACTGTGTTTATGTAACTGTCTGACGGTAAGCATATGTGCATTTTTATTGGCTGCTACCACCTATGAAGTATGAAGTAAGATTACTAAGAAAGAAATACATGTAATGGCAATGGTTTCTGAATAGTTTTAGTATGATCCATTTTTCCTAAATTCTGAGTGGTGCAGGTAAAATTTGTCTGGTGCACGATATCTTCAATGTTCAACGTCATCACTCAGAAAGGTTCTCAAACTTCCTTTGTTCTGTTGTATGTACTGTTTCATTTTATTTGATTTTGGCCCCAAAACCGAAAACAAGATGTGATGACTTGCTACGTCATCGCCCAGAAAGGTTCTGAAACTTCTTTTGTTCTGTTGTACGTATTGTTTGATTTTATTTGATTTTGGCCTCAACAAACTTGATGGTTGGCAACGTCATCGCCCGGAAAGGTTCTCAAACTTCTTTTGTTCTGTTGTATGTACTGTTTCATTTTATTTGATTTTGGCCCCAAAACCGAAAACAAAATGTGATGGCGTGCTATGTCATCGCCCAGAAAGGTTCTGAAACTTCTTTTGTTCTGTTATTTCTAAGAAAATGACTAGCCTGGGTGCCAGACTGTTTCCAGGGCCTACAAAGGCCAGTTCCTCGGCTCCGGGGCCAACATGGCCTCAAGGAAATTACACCACAGCCCCACTCAGTTAGGCCCTGATCCTGGCATGCTGGCTAACTCTGGGCCTAGTGTGTTATGGGTCTGGCATCCAGGCTAAAAGATGACAAGCCAGTGACTAGCGACTAACTGTACGGGGACGCCGGGTGGTATTTACCCGGGAAACTGCTAAATTATTCAGAAAGCTGGCATGCTGTCAATTGGAGTCTAGTAGCCATGTCATTGGACCAGCGCAGGGGGCATTATTGTTGTCAATTGAGTTGTAACCTTTAACAAAAGACTAGCTATATTTGCTTCCAACCCACCCAACACTACACCCTCTTGAGCAAATAGTCAAACACCTGCATGGGTCACACAGAAAGAAGCCCAGCAGACACAGTGGCACTAGAATGGTTGGAAGCTTCCACTCTGCTATGCTTTGTACATGCTTTTAAACTTGATTAATGACTTGTATTACTTGCTGTGCAAATCTTTGTAGAGGTATTTCGACAGAGCCATGTGTTTGGTCTACTGAGTAGGAAATGGAAGGACACACACGTGGATGGCCCAACCCATACTTCTAACTATCTATTTAGATTGTGATCAGTTAGTATGGGAAATATACTTTGCCAAGCTGGCAATCCAAATCACAAGTAACCAAAGAATACATGTGTTGTACTTTCATACAAGTAGGAGGCAGGGGCTTGGTAGTTGTGCATTACAAGTGTCCTACCTGCTGACTACTCCGATACAGGATAGATGTACTAGTAGTAGTAACATTTTAGCTTGTGGGATGCTGTACACAACTACCACTTCAGCAGTTGCCAAGCAAGAGCAGATGAAAGCTTTTAGTACTACATCAGTATTCATGCGGAACCTTTAGAACCATGTTTCCATTAGTCTGTGTGAGGTTTGAGGACAGGTGATAAAAGATCTTTGCTTTTCATATCTGATATGTGGGTTTTTTAGTGCTTCACATCCTGCTATCACTCTCTTTGATGATTCAAGGTTGCTCATGAACATGTACGTGAAGAGGCCTGTCTACCTACCACAGATCATAGAGACACTTCAAATTATATCACAGTTCTCATACTAATACCAGTTCTGTTGTAAAGTTGCTACAGCCACGTGGTACTTCAAATTCAAATGGTGATTTCGATAAGGATTGCACTCTTGATTAAAGTGCTACTAAAGGAAAATTTAAAGATTGAATATGAAAACTGAAAAGTGTTTTTCAAACAGCCCGGCCCTGCTTTTGATTTTGAAGCTAGCTGTTACAGTCCTAGCAGACAACACATACACACATAGCATATGGGTCCACTTACACTAAGGGTCTGCTTGAGGGGCACTCCTAATTATAGCCTGGTAAACAGATCATTAGTCAGGCCCCCTCTACTAGCTTGAGTAGACATCTAGCCTGGTCCTGAGTGTTTGCTCTTAATTAAAGTGTGGAATTTCTGCTGGAGGATAGGCTACTGGCTTGGCTGCCTTAAAGTCAGACTTGATTTAAATTCTTTCTAGAAATTCTAGTGTCCATATGGACCAGGTATGTAGAGTATGATGAATATAAATGGGAACACCTTAAAAGTATTACCCGGTATGTCAGTTTGGAGAAAAGCGTAGAATAAGAAATACAGATTGACAACTTTCACAACTTGCATCGGTCATTGTAATTGCTTCAGAAGGCATGAATAAGCACTAAAGGTTGTAAAATAAATGTGATAGTTTTATTTTAAGTGATGTCTCACTTCACAGTGACTAATTCTACTAAAAGCTTGGTTAACAAGGCAAGTCTTTGAAGTTTTAAAGAATGTTTAAGACTTTACAAATGTGTATGTTCTGTATATGAATGTATTTTTCTGCACACCCTCCACAGGCCAAGACAAGGAGGCGCAGGAGTTGTATAACAATGTCCGTGTACTCTGCTGGGTGATGACGCAACCCGACAACCTCGACAAGAAGGCCAAACACGTGAAGGCGACGTGGGCCAAACGCTGCAACAAAATCCTTTACATGAGCTCCAACGCCGAGCCAAACTTTCCTGTCATCGGCCTCGGCACGGGAGAGGGCCGCGACAAACTCTGGGCGAAAACAAAAGCCGCGTACGAGTACATTTACAAAAACCACATAAACGATGCCGACTGGTTCATGAAGGCAGACGACGACACTTTCGTCGTGGTAGAAAACTTGAGATATATGTTGAAAGACTACGACCCCACCGAGGCTGTCTATTTCGGCCGGAGGTTCAAACCGTTCGTCAAGCAGGGTTACATGAGCGGTGGGGCCGGCTATGTCCTCAGCAAAGAGGCAGTAAAAAAATTTGTGGAGGGGAATTGTAAAGCACGGTCCATCATGGAAGACGTCGAGATGGGACGGTGTATGGAACAGGTCGGGGTACGAGCGGAGGATTCGCGAGATAAACTTGGGCGCGAGAGATTCCATCCCTTCGTCCCAGAACATCACCTCATTCCAGGAAGGGTACCAAAAGGCAACTGGTACTGGAAGTATCAGTTCTACCCAGCCCATGATGTAAGTTGGATTGTAGCTGGGCCTGTCTTATAAGCTCCAAGATTTGGAGGGTTAAACAGTTGTAAATTTAGTTTTGCCTTATCTCAAAGCTCCTTCAAACAAAGCACAGTAAGACTTGGGAACAGAGGTACTTTGGCAACTGATATTCACTGGTATTACAATTGTTAGTGATATCTCTGTTGCTATGGGGAGGTTATATCCCTGTGTGTGGTTGAACCTAAACTAATTTGAGCAACATGGTGTGTAGTTACATGTACCTGCTGTGGGTACAGAATAGTTAGAAACTTTAGACTCTGAAGTGCCAACCGTTCTTTTAGGGAGCTTAATCTAATAAGTGAGGTAGCATAAATGTTTGGTCTGGAGAAAAGCAGGTTCTATTGAAACAGTAGACTTGAAGTGTGATTTGAATCAGTATGAGTTGGGAGGGGGGTGTTAGTGCTGAAAAATGTCAAATCATACATTGTACTTCTGTCCCCTTTATGGCTGTAAGTTCCCATATTTGGCAGTTCAGATTGGGTACCACACCTTTGGAGGCTAGCTATTGAAATATAATGTATTATGACTCTCAGATTACAATGTAAGTAGGTGTGGGGTACAGTATGGGTGTTCGTATGGTATGGAAGGATATTGCATACGGTATGACGTACATTTGTACTTGGTGGTATATGTGAGTGCTGTTAGCATGGTGTATATGTGATAGTTTGTTTGAAACTTTTTTTTCTTTGATGCTTGGAATACTTGAAGTTGATGGTGCAAAAGATTGAAAGATTGATTGAATGTGTAAAATATGGTCTTAGTTGCATAATGTATTATAATTGCTTTTTACTGATGTCTCCAGAGTGTGTGTGGTTTGGACTGTATTGTGTTGTTTGTACAAATCTTCACTAACAAATTAAAGCCATAGGTTTCACCTGTTACTGTGTTATGTGCAAACACACAGCTATTCCTTTTGTCCTTTCTGAACTTTTGTTTGCCATGCCGGTCTATCAAGGAGAGTTTAAAATCCAAATTCCATTCAGTGTGATTGGTTGATTTTGGCTACGACATGGATCAAAGTATGCTATGGTTAGAGTGATCATAGAAAGAAATGTACGGACCTCAAAGTTGCTATAGAACTTTCAGAATTTTTTTGGGTAAAAATTAAAACTGTCATGCCTGGCCTTATGCAAGTTACAGAACCAATCTGGGTGATATAAGTTTGCCTTTGAAACAGAACCAAGGGTGGGAACAGAGCCATATTGCTTTGTTGACATAGATCAAAGTACAGTTAGAATTTGGTTCTCCTTTTATTTCACCTTTGCCCCCAAGGTTGTTCAAAGGCTCTTGCTTTAGATGGGTAAATTTGAAATAAAGATGGTTCCAGTCTGTTCAAATTACATTTTTCAGGTAGTTGATGTAATAGATCTCTATAGATATTATCTGTATGAAGTATGAAAGATGGTCACACAAGTTTTTCATGTAAATGTTTTACTTTTTCTATTTGTTATTTAGATCTTTTTATTTTTATCATTTTACTGTGACATATCTTTCTCTATGTGTTTCCTTAATTTTTTTTATTAAAACAGCTTAATGGTTGTGAGCAAGTTGTTGATTAACAATGGAATGAAAGATGCTGACTGGACTAACCATGTATTTCTGTTTATTAACCGTGCAGACTAACCTCCTAACAAACCAACAGACATTGCAACAGTTCACAGTCTTGTGTTCATCTGACAATCTGACACTTCTCATCCACTAACATTTCATTCCATCACTGTAGACATGTAGGAGTTAAATGACCGCTGCCTTGCAACGAAAGCTAACCTATCATCTTGTTGTTTTCACAATAACCCGACTCCTCTCACAAGCTTGACAAGCAATGTCACGACAAGCTAACACAAGAACTGACCGACAGACTGATGGTCAGACGTTTAATGGCGACGAACTGTGTTCTATTTACAGGGACCAGACTGCTGTTCGGACTATGCCATCTCTTTCCACTATGTGTCCCCAGCTAATATGTATGTGCTGGAGTATATGACGTATCATCTCAGGCCATTTGGATACAACTACACTCCCCCAATCGATCTCAACAGACCAAGAACAAAATCCCCTCCTCCCCAATAAGCCAACCCCCTCATCTGAAATTCTGAGGTACTTTGTATGATCTATTTAGTTTACCACAGTAGAGCTTCTGTGTCACCTGCATGCATGGTTTACTTACTCATGGTGTGTTGTGCATTTTTTCTCTCCTTATTTTCATGTTGTTTCATTTCTCTTATTTTAGGGTGCAGACCCGACCATGTAGGGAGGGCTTTTTGTTGGACCTTCTCATCTTTGTTTTCTCCAGTTTTTTGCACTTACCAAACTTTCTGTGCACATTTCTTTTATAGATCACTGCATGCCTCGTTTTTATATGATATTGGTGTTGTCTGCGTTTATATTCATCCCCTTAGGGTCCTCGGGCTATCCCCTCACTTGTGGTTTTGGAGTCAAAGCTGTATTCCTGTAACACGTACCATCCCACTAGCTAACACATCTCTCTTATTTGCTGCCTTTTTGCTAATAATTATTTGACTTTGTTTGCTAATGTGGTGGTGGGTGTCCTGTCTCTTCCTTCCTGTAGGGCCCTGAATGCTGCTCCGACTTTGCCATCACTTTCCACTACATCACCCCAAATACTATGTACGTCCTAGAATACATGACCTATCACCTCCGACCTTACGGGTACAACTACCCACAGTTGTCTGGCATGGGAGGTGAAGGTAAGTCCCCCGTAGAGGAAAAACAACCAGAAAAGGGGAAGGGGGACAAAGAGAAGGAGGCAGACACTAAGAAAACAAAAGAGGATGTTAAAGAGGAAAAGAAGCCAGAGAAAGTCTCACAAGACGAGCAAAAAGAGACCAAGCCAGCAAAAGAACAAAGTAACAAAGAAAAGCCAAAGGGCAGTGATAAGTTGACGGAGAAAGAAAGACTTGCAATTGAGAAGAACGAAATCCTCCTGGATGATGATTACGAAGAAGAGGAAGAAGATGAAGTGGAGACAGAGAAAGAAGGCAAGGATGAAGAAGATATTGACATAGAAGAGAAAGAAGATGATGAGGATGAAAAGGAAGAACAAGGAAATGGAGATGGGGTGAAAAGGGATGATGACCAGGAGGAAGAGGAGGAGGAAGATTATGACGAGGAGGAAGAAGACTATGACAAAGAAGAGGAGGATGAAAAGGAGGAAGATGAAAAGGAGGAAGATTATGATAACAACATTGACAATGAGGAAAAAGATGAAGAAAAAGACTATGAAGATGGGGAAGATGATGATGATGGGGATAAAGAGGAATATGATGATGAGGAAGTGAAAGATGAGAAAGAGAACAAAAACAATGACGAAGACTACTATGAGGACAACACGTAGCAAAAAGCCAAGAAAATGGAACTGAGAATCTGTTACTCCTTTGAATGTACAGATTTATAATTACAAATGATATCTTAGAAATATAAACAAAGATCAAAACAATCCTATCTGTGATATTTGATACTATGTACATTGTGAGAAGTCAAAACAAGTATTGCAAAGTTTCTCTCGAAGTTGAGTTGGTTCTGAGAACAGTGTGAAGAATGCAGTCCCAAACGTGATGTTGGATTAAGAAGGCTGTATGGATCAGAAATTCAACTCCAGCTATGAACTGTGATGAAGGGGATGTAGACTCGTGTTTGGGACCACATTCTTAACACTATAGCAGCGCCACCTAGCACAGTGCAAAGTGGATGCAGTCAGTGTCGCCCTGAGGAAGGTGACAGATAGTCACCGAAATATTGGCTAAGTACAAAAAACTTTGTTATCCATTTTGTCTTTTGTTTGGAGATGATCCGTCCATGGAGCTTTTCTATGGTGATACCTCATTGTTGTTCTTTGGTGTTCTTGTCTTGCCACATTCCCCCTTAAAATGTATGGTGTGTCTACTTGATGTGCCGTTCCATCAATATGTGTACAGTTTTGTATGTATCAAAGCCAGAAGCATGAATCTGTTTCAATTTTATAATATCACTACAAGAAAACAGGTTGTGAATATGCAGTACTGTTGGAATGCAATCAAGAGATATACGAGACATGCAAAAAATTGATAAATCCTCACCTATATGTGTAGTAAGGTATTCATCATGTCAAAAGCAAGCTGATGATATTTTTTCACCAAAAAAAAATGATTGCAGCTGTACATATGAAATTCAAAACAACAGTTGAACTAAACCCAGCTAGATTGTTGTTAGTGAATTGGTAGGATTGATCCTGTAAATATAATGACTCCCTTACTTTATTTGAAAGCCATTTAAAACAACACGGCATGTTGTGTTGGGTTTATCTCCCCGCAAACGTTTAACAAAAATCCCACCTCTGGATTCTGTAAGAAAATGAAGTTGAACAAAGTATGCAATTTGGTTAGCCAAAGTACTTAAATCTATTTATGATTGGAGCCAGGATCCTGACAATAACTTTTGATTAGAATGGACCACCACCTACATTGTAGTGAACTTATGTCATGATGTACTATATTTTTTGTTATGTCAAGGTGTCTTGTTACATATGTATGTGTTTGTCCTTCAGGGATTGGTAACAAATAAGTTTGAAATGATATCAACTTCTCATAAACTTTTGGCAAGGCCTTGGGTGGAAACATGTTTTATTGTAGTCTAGGGTACAGGAACATCATATTATATAGATTTTGGAAAATATTTATTGAATATATTCAGAATCCAAGGTGTGTAGACTTGATTATGTAGCCTATGTTGCAAGGATATTTAGGAAAAATTAATTGTATTTAGAACTTGTCTTATACTGTTCCATCAAAGTGCCTGCTTTTCATAGTTGCTAGGATACCAAACTATTAAAGACTGTACATTGCATGAGGAATGTACTGGACAAGGTATTGAAGAAGCCAAGTGTAAATCATGGGAAAAGGCCTAGGTGAGCTTAGAAGTACATACTTTGCTGTAAGGAACATAGCCTGTAGTTTTATCAATAACTGTTAATGATGAAGCTGTCCAAGCTTGTTTATGTAGCATGCTGTAATGGTCAGTTGTGAGTGTAACACCATGATTCCTCTGGGTTTTAAGTGTAACCCAGGTAACTGGTGGAAATAGTTTCTCCATGCGTTGTTCCTTTTACATACACATTTTGTATGTTTGTATTGATACTGGAGTGCAACTGTGCAATAACTGCTGCCCACCTTAAACACCGCCCACCAACACTGAAACAGAAGGCAGGTCCTCACTCAAACAGCTAGTCACCTCTGAAAGTGAAGCTCTTTTGGCACACCCAACAATTTCCGGATCCTACTTGGCATTGTTTCAGCAACTTGTCAGTCGCCTTTAACCTTTGGCACACTGAAGTAGCTATATATTTGGTGATTGGCATGTGTTCTCTATTGGCTACAGGGTTAGGCAGCAGGGAGAAGGTTAATAAAGCATAATACTTGTTGCAAGGCCGTTGACAAGGTGCCAACACCTTGGCAGGTGGGAAGTTGTTAGCCTGTATTACACAATCTCCCGCTGTCAGGGGCTGATTGGGCTTCCTCCCAGAGAGGAGCCTGGCCAGTGGAAGGATTGCTAGAAGCGTAATGTATTCAGGCTAGGAAATTGTTGATTGTCTGGAAAACCTTGTGTTTCAGACAACCCATCCCTTACTGGGACAAAATTCCATCCTTCTTATTTTAAAATCTTGTAAAACTATCCCTCTTCATGGATACATGTTATACAAGTAGTGAAGTTGAATTCTGTGGAGTGAGAAGCCTGCTTCTGTTCCTTATGTTAGGAGAACTATTCTTGTTTATTCCCTGAGATTGGAAAAAAAAACAATCAAGGGGAGTATACCAGTATAATGTAAGTATTGCTACCACCGGTATATTTGGTGATTGGCATTTGTTCTAGTATCTGGTGATTTTAAAGCATTTCTCAGATTGTACTGTCATTGATAAAGAGGATCTTGCAAGTGGTCAACAACATTAGAAATATCATTTCAATATACCTTATATACAAATAGAGTCATTTTATTGCTTTCATAGGCTTGTGCCTTTATCAGTTTCATGACTGAAAGCAACACTCAAAACTCATAACCTGATTGCACTGCCATGTGGCAACTCCACTCCTAGTGTGTAAAAACTACAAGAAAACATGCTTGTACATAATATAACAAGTTCTCAAACTGACCAACTACTGTTCTGGTGGTTTGGCTTAGTGACAGCTGACCATATCAAAAGACCAGAGAAATAAGATGGCTCTTTGATAGTTGTATGTAGGTTGAGTGAAGAAAAGTTGTATTGTGTTGCACTTGTGGATGATTTTGTTAATTGAGCACAGAATCTTTTCTGCGGAATTATTTCAATAATGTTCATGTAGACATTCCAGGGTTAATGTATTATGATACAATGGGATAATAAAGTGTAAAATATGTCATAGTCAAGTATTTTTTGTTGTTGTTCAAAGTTTTTATGTAGGACTACTTGAAGCCTTGGTGGATGAGAATATGTAGATACGGTAGCTGATGTTAGATTCCAACTTTATATACTCTAGTAGATAATCTCAAAGCAGATGTTAGGATTGTAATGTTTTCTTACGATCTTCCATCCTTAGATATGCTTGGAGATTATTAGACAGTAGAAATGATGCATGATTGATGAAGGTAATGAGATACACAAGAACAGAGTTACTCAAGCTTGAGTCAAGCAACTGGATAGATTTTGAAAAATCTGTCATGCATTTCACGTAAGATCCACTACTTGGTGACTGATGCTACTTGAAACATCTGACAGTTTTCAAAATCTATCCAGTTGCTTGAGTAACTGTTTTCTTGAGTAGGTTGGGATAAAGGGTTACTACAAAATGCAAGAGGACAGATGTGACACTAGGCCTGTTTATTCCCACAATATTCAGACAGCTTACATGTGAAAGACCACGTTGTAGTTAACATCTGTACAAAAGATGGGAGACTTTCCGAATTCAAAGAACAAAATATAGCTCTTTATTTCATCTGGACTCCCAAAACATTTCTCATTATCAAGGATGACAGAAACCCTAACAGTTTCCTTACTCTGGGAACGAGAGTCAAGGCATGATAAAATTCCTTCTATGGGTCTTGTTCCCAGAGTACAAAACTTTCTGATGAGGATAAAAAAAAACACTTTGTTACCATCATATTATTTCACACAAATTCCACTGCACTGCGCTCTACTACTGGAACACTACCAAAATTATGATGGCTAAGATCAAAATACATGGAGCTTTCTTACACAGGGTAGTAGACATCAAGTAAAGTAAAATGAGCTATGGGTGGGGTTGATCATGAAAACAGTTCTGTCCTCAACTTACTTATCTGTGTTAAACCGAGTCCAAATCTTGAGACATGGATATGATTTGCTATAAATATTTCTGGCCACAAATATTTGTCACGTTCAGTTATTCACAGCAATGTTGAGCTTAATGTTCTGTGAACAACAGTAAAGTAAAAATACTGTTGGTTGTTATAACATAATTTTCGCATTCACACAGCTGAACTTTCCGTTGCATTGTCTGGCCTTTAGTCTGATGAGATGGCTATTTTGTGTTTGTTGCATTTGTTTGAATGTTGAAAATGCTATGTTTTGTATAGGACAGAAATCGTCTAATAGTATAAGGCTGTCTTCCAGGGTGGTGAGGTTTGTTTGACGGCATTTCTACCACTGCTTGTCTTCCTGTAATGTCTAAATCATAAAATATCGATGCTCACTTTTAGAGTTCTTTTCATAATATGTACAGTAAAGATGTGTTCTGAAAGTTTCAGGGAGGAAATAGCAAGTCAACACAACATTTCAAAACACCCTGGAGTCAGCCATGTTCACAGGCACAAGATAAAATATCCCACCTCACATATCAAAGAGTAACGTACACGAAAAATCAGCCATTTTCTATTAGCTATATGATCCATTCTCAATGCTAGAAAGTTCCAAGCTTCTTTCAACACCTCCAAAGACCAGTCTGCCAGGAATTCTGTATAATACAATATCTGAATAAGCATTTTCAAATATGCTTTTCACGTCTTTTGCACACAATATCTTTGTGTAACAAAAGTATGACGGAGGAAGCACATATTTTTCATAATCAGTGGTCTCTACATACATGTTGGATAGGATGGACTGAGGTAAATGCAGCAAGGGAGTATGGGATATAATCTGCAATGGATATGCTGGACCAGGGTAATGAAATTAACACAAGAAGCCATGGCATGTTCAAAGCAGCATTTTTATCACAAGCTTATCGTTAAAAGTGTATCACAAAGGGAAGAGCTAGCTCTTTGGAGGTGCGAAGGAAGAGACATGAACTTCTTCAAAGACAGTCCTATATGTCTTGCTACGGTTGTGGCGAAGCGGGTTATTGTGAGGCTCCGACCAGCTTTTTCAGCCCCTCGGTGGACATGGACTTGGGTCGCTCGAGCGGAAGGCCCAGGGCCCGGCTCCAGATGTACGAGGCGAGGCAGCCCAGGGCGCGAGACACTCCGAACAGCACGGTGTAGTATGACATCTCTTTGCAGCCATAATACTGGAGAAATAACAAGGAAAACATCAGCAGGACTGCTAGGCAAAATAGATGAAAATGTGACATGCTGGACAAGGCTTTGCCACCAAGTTGTGCTTCCTAAAGATAAGACTTTTGGCTCCATCTCTTGGGTATGGTCTTTACATCGAGTTCACAATAACTTTTCTGCTTTGAGAAAAGGGCTACAGGCCCTTGCTGTCTTAGTATAGGGTCTACACTGCAGTACCATCAGTCCTAGCCTGGTGGCATTACAACCATGTTACAGTAAATCTATTTAGCATAAGCTTATCCACTGTTTCTTGAAATGAAAACTATTTGGTGACCAGTGTGGTACAAGTGTATCAGACATCATTATATTTTGTTCTTAGTTCTTACCTGCAACAGCACACCACTGTGAGCGTCCACGTTGGGCCAGGGGTTCTTGGCTTTCCCCTGCTCCAGCAGAACTCCAGGCACAATCTGTGTTCACAAACAGGCAAGCATGTCACTGCAAGGGTCACAAATACTGGGGAGTTTGTAGTAACCATTGTCTTTCCTGACTAATCTTTAAAAGGTACACAAAGAATATAAACCAAGAAACAATAAATTCAACTGGTGCAGCTCTGACTTAGCCTGGAGTCCAGCCTTGTTAGCTTTGGTCTGCTCCCAAAGATGGCGGGGCAGCAGATCTTGGGAAGCGGACCAAAGCTAATAAGGCTGGACTCCAGACTAGCTCTGACTATTTTGTTCTATGTTATTCATGAAAAACCAAGAAGTGCTATGATATCATTCATGACTTCAGATGACTGAAGGCACTTTTGTCTTGATGTGTTCATCTCACCTTGTACAGCTGAGACACCAGTTTGAACATGGGGTCATCAGGCAGGTGCTTCAGGGCAAACTCTCGCTGGCACGTGTACCGGGGGTCTGTCTTGCGCAGCACGGCGTGGCCGTAACCGGGAACAACCTGACAAAAGAAGTCCACATCAAACCTCTAACCATAACAGCAAAGCACAGGATTCTGCTATGCATCAATATGATGGGAGTAACTTGTTGGCAAATTTCATCTTAACAGCTTGGTTCCATTCAGTTGTTCAGGAATGGTACTACACACGTATCTAAAAAAATATGTATAATGTTCACCTGCCCCCCTTCTTTGTGCTTTCTCCTTTTGACAGGTTAATTGTGTTAGTCACACTTCTATTGAGAAGCAAGTATTCACCTTCAACCTCCAATAACAATTTTTGTACAGCCAGATTCAGACTCAACATGGTGGATTTCTGGCTGAATTTCAAAATCCCCCTACAGTTACTTCCTTCTCACATTCCCCTGGCGCAAATTCAAGTGTGCTGCTGTGAATTACATTTTCTGTTTTTAGATACAGCGTATATGAGAGTGTATGGCACGTGTCTGTACTGACCTGTCCCCCCTTCAGTGTGTTCCAGATGAAATCCCTCAGCTGTTCATCAGACACCTCACCACCCAGGTCCTGCTGCAGCTTGGTCAGCCAGACCAACACTTCCTACAGGGGCACAACAAATGTAGTCTGGGTTATACAGTCTCTCCTTCTCAAGGGCTGATTGGGACCCTCCCAAGACCAGTGGAAGGGCTGCTAGAAGCTTAACGTAGACAGCGTTCATGTAACAACTGACAGCTCAGCTGCTAAGCTGAGGACCAGAGCTTACGCATTCTTTTAAAAAAAGGCTAAGAACAAACACACTTTAAGTATAACATAACTTGTCAAGGTGGGATGAATGTTTGAAACTGTTAACTTAAGCATGGATTACAACTATTTTTCAGATGTACTGGTCACCACCAAAATCTTGTTGAGGCCACACCAATTTAATTTGTTGGTTCTCGGATTCGCCGCTTCATTTTTTTCCGATTTGCAAATAAAAATAAAATTGGATTCAGGCTTTGAATCAACTGCAAAATGCTCCGATTTTGCCCAAAACAGTTGAAGAAAGCTCCTCGTCTGCCTTGTTTTATAGTTTTTTCATGTATCAATGCTCTGGTTTGATAAAAAATTCAGAAATCATTGTTTGAATTATAAACTGGCTTGGAATGGGGACGTCAAGGCTGCTATCGTAGCTTTTGGGGCTATCAGAGGATGCCTAGGCCTGTTTTTATTTCTATTTTTTTTTCGCCCGGTCGCTTCATATTTTTTCTACAAAAATCCGAGAACCAACAAATTAAATTGGTGTGGCCTGATCATACATTGTATATCAGCAAGAGGTAAAATCACTTGTCATTGGTATCAAGCCCTGATTATAGTTGTAAGATGGATTAACTTTATTGTGCAACAATTGTACAAGGTACAATGTATGGCATCTACTGCCATATAACAAACATACTATGAGACTAATATACTTTACAAAAGACTACGTAGTATGGAATAAAAATGTGGAATTTCTAGCCTTTAGGCATTCTTTTTAGATATTGTCCAATGTATATACATGTAAACATCTGTCTGCTTACCTGGTTTGCCAAGCCGTGAAGGGGCCCCGCCAGCCCGTTCATGGCCGCAGCGAAGGACAGGTAGGGGTCGGACAGCGCGCTGCCTACCAAGTGGCAGGTGTGGGCGCTAACGTTGCCTCCCTCGTGGTCGCTGAATAGGGAAGGGAAGACATTACAACATGCCCAATTATAATACACAAGCAATGAACAAGCAATTGGTGCATAACATTTACTCTTTACTATGAAGAGCACTAAGGTCTTCTAGTGATATAGAACATTAGTCTTGAAGACACTACATCAAATATTGTGTAAGAAGAAAAGCTACCTTGTAATTGTAGATGTGACATGAAAATGAAAATTAAAAACACTTTTAACAAATCTGAAAAATTGGGCCTTAAGTAATCTCCAAACAGATTTACCGGTGGCATGATAGTGGGAAAAAAATGCAAAATATTTCAGTGGCTTGCATTTTTTTGCCCATTGTCATGCCATAGTAAATCTGCTTGGAGATTTAGCCTAAAGCAACTACAGAATCAAAGCGGATACAGTTTCTAGACAATTTGTGGTGTTTGACTCTCGACTGCAAACTTATTTCTACCTAGGGATTAGTTTGAAACTGTAAGACCCCGTTTACATTCATTCTTCCTATCCGAATAAATGGGCTATCCGAATAGAAAATAGTCTATCCGAATCGACAACGAATCCACAGAGCGTTCGCACTGCTTTTCGCCGATCCGAATTGCGTCCGCACGCGAGGGGATTGAAGCGATTCGCTTGGCGTTTCAGGGAATATCGCTACGCGGCGCTCGTCAAAGGTCAGAGCTAGAGGTCAGAGGTTGAGGTCAACCACAAGATGGCGGGAATAAGTATGCCCCAGCTTTTGGTGCTGCTATTTCTGTGGAAACTGATCTGTAATCGAGGAAGGGAGCGCGGCCGTCGGGCTTTGGCTGAGAGGAGGCAACGCTCGGCCATGCCGCGTGCAATGTCATCGTAGATATCCTTATTCTTGTGAGCTTTCCCCAGCTTGTTTTGCGTTTCCTCCTGGCCCCACAAGGAAAGCAGTAGCTTCGTCTCGTCATGGGTCCATGTGGAGGCGGACCCCTTCTTTTTTCCGGACATTTGACGATTCGCGGTGGTTAAAATCAAAGCAAAAATCTAGCGTGGGATGAAGTAACAATCTAGCGTGGGATGAAGTGTTTTTCGCGCGACGCGAACTATGACCCCAAGTACCCGGATGTATGACGTCACGCCAGCAAATCCTATTCACTTCGCGTTCACATTCGCGGTTTCGTCCGATTCGAATCCGCCGCAAGTGTCTCAAACCACCTCGCGAGGTGGATTATTTTGGAATCGATTCGGGCAAAATCTAAGTGATTTGGAGCGTTCACACTCCAAAAATTATTCGAATAGACTATTTTCTATTCGGATAGCTCATTTATTCGGATAGGAAAAATGAATGTAAACGGGGTCTAAGTTGTGATAAACCCTTTGTAGAATGATTGTGTGTGTGTGTGTTTACCTGTGGATGGTGAGGTACAGCCTCATCAGTTCTGTGAACATGGGCTCCTCATACCCCAACATGGACGTGAAGTTTGCCGACCAGTCCTTGTCCGGATCGATGGCTCCGATGCTGGAACCGTCACGGTAAAGATTACGGTAGATTTTGGCGGCTACGGTTGGCAGTTTTGCGATTAGGTCCATACTGTCTTCATAGGCGAACTGGGAAAGGATGAGAGTGGTCGAGTGAGAAAGGAAAATGTTTGCTGGAATTATTTCAATGAATGAGGAAGTTGCCATCTTTAATCCACAATATGCTGAGTACTTTTAAATGTCTCTAAAGTGATGGTTTCTAATATATTTTTTACACTGGATGGTCCTGTCAGCCTAAGTCATATATACACATGATCAACAGCTACCAGATAGGTCTATTTCTGTAAAGATAGGGGTTTATAACAACAGTATGTAGCGCCTGTAGTTTGCAATATGCTCCTTATGAGCAAATATTGCAGAAAGGTATACACCAAGCAATTGTCTTGTAAGCCCATTACTTCTGCAATACATTTTTCAAAGACACCTAAGCACACTACACAGAATGTGTTAGTACTCCATTCCCTACCTCCCAGTACTTGCTCTTATGCACACCCTCGGCGTACTTCTTGGCGAACAAGCTCTCGCTGTTGAGCGCTGAGATGGCGGCGCTGAACTGTGACATGGGGTGGAGGTTGTCGGGGAAGTTGTCCAGCATGGTGACCACATGGGACGGTAGGGCCGCTCTGTCCGCCCACTGCCGAGATAGCCACTCTGCCTGTAGCGTTGATGTGATATTGTAAAACATCCGCACAGTAAAAGGTTTCCAGGCTAGCTAATATGCAAACAAATGACATGTGCCTTCAAACATATAATGTGTATCATTACATTTGGATGGCAGGGATCTAAGCATGGTGGTCAGTAATCATTCATACAGATGCTGCATGCCACCAGGATTGTACATGTTATTCACTCACTCACTCACTCACTCACTCACTCACTCACTCCTGTAGCTGTAAGCCGTAGGTTATTGCTACCCCGCAATTTAAAGCGTAAAAGATTGAAAGAGACTACATAAAATACTAGGGATCTCCCATAGCCAGCTTGTATGATAGCATGTACACAATCTAAGTAGTAGTTACTGTGCATTCTGAATCCTGGCCTCCCAAACCTACAGTAGTAACTTGGGAGGTGCTAACCCTTACAACCCCCCCCCCCCCCCCCCCCAGCTACTGTACCTGTTCCTGGGTGGGGACCTCTCCTGTAACCAGCAGCCAGAAAAGACCCTCCGGGAGGGGCTCCTCCCCACCCTGTGCTGTGGGCAGGACCTTCTGGCACTCGGGGATACTCAGTCCACGGAAACGGATGCCCTGCGGAGGAAAAAAAAAATGATTACCCTTAACATTTGGTTTCTTTCAAACTGATATCATTTATCTGTTATAGTACATCAAATCTTGTGAACATAACTCAAAAACTTTTAAGAACAGGAACTGCATGCTTGTAGCACATAGAAGTGACTATTACTAGATTAGATTTGGAAGCACTGATTTACGTATGAGTCAGATGAAAAGGATAACATATGATGTTAGCAAAGATAATGAAACATGGTAACTGAACATAAATACTGGGACTCTACCTCCTCTGGGTCCAGGACAGATGTCTCACAGATCATAGACTTCATACCTCTCATGCCACCATACAGCTGTGGGTGGGGAAAATTAACAGTTTTCATGGCTTAATCTGAACACATATATGTAATAAAGGCTTATCAGGTCCTATGGGGATTGCTGGGGCAAACATGAAGACTTCATCCCATGAATAACTTATACAGCAATGATTTTGCGCCATGAAAATACACTTCAAGTTCTAGTTTACATATCCCATTATTTCAATTCTTAGAATTAACAAGACAACCCTATAGAAATTTTTTTTTAAATCACGCAGCACATTGTTCTCACCTGGTCGACCTGGATGTCCCCGATCTTATTGGCGCCATGTTGACTCCTAAAGCTCTTGATTTCTTCCTGCTTCACTGGGATCATCGCCGCTAGTACCTCCTTAAGGTCCTGGGAAAGGGACAAGTAAACCATATAGTTTGTAACCTTCTTACTGCTGAGGTAGCCTTGTGGAATCAACTATGCATAGCTTATAGCTTGCAGAACAGCAAAACATTAAATGGAATAGCACATTTAGAGAATGTGACCTTGTGTAGACATGTATTGTACATGTAGACATGTATTGTACATGTAGACATGTATTGAATGTATACAAAATTCTCTAAGACCTGAAATGACAGTTAAACTACTCTTTGCTCACCGTCTGTGACTGTGTTGCATATTTCCTGAGTCCATTACTGAACCTTGGAATCAGAGGCTGTGAGGGAGAAAAAAAAAGAAACAATTTTGTAAGAATTGATAACAAAATGGAATCTTTACACATCTTATTTATTACTATTATTTCAATTGCAATCACGACCCCCACCCCCGTCCCTATGCACCAGACCTGCTGGGTTTTCTTTGACAGGTGCCTCTGCCTCACTTTGGAGCATAATAATTTTACAGCACAGATTTCCCCTGGGACTGACTACAGGACCTAGTATTGATTAAACTGTCCATTAGTTAGAGCAAGGACATTATATGCAATGTCCTTGGTTAGAGTATATGTCTGTAACACACCTACAGGAGGTCAAAGAATGACAACAACATTTTTGGATTGTTGCCATACTTCTGTGAATGTGATCTGTACCAAAAAAACCTTGTTACATGTCTGGCGTCGAGGCCACAATAAAAATAGTCATCAAAAATGACAGCACGTTTCTACTTACTATGTAAGGAATCATCTCAAGATTTATTGATTATAAGTCTTTCCACTGATTAAACAAGCTTTTGCCTTGACAGCACAGCCTTATACAGATACATGTCCAGTGTCACCTTGACCTTACTATTCCATGATTAACTATATAGGTCATTCTGGACAAATCTGGTCATCTCAATGACATATTACAGCTTTGAAGCTGAAAGTAGAAACCATATACTGTACAGTGTGTTATGGGCTGAATGGTAGGGCCTGCAGATACAAGATCAAGAGAGAGGTCACTGTGTGACTGACATTCCTGGCTAAACTGTGTCCTTGACAAGGTCACTTCACCTGTCATTGCAATTTCTCACTCCACCCAGGTGTAAATGGGCACCTTTTGTTTGACTACCGGTAGTGCTTAAGATTGATTTTGAGCCCAGAGCCCTGTATGGTAATATTCCCCTGACAGCCATAATTAGCACTTCCAGTCCTAGTTCCCCCTTATCTGTAGTATGTATATGTGAGTGGATCCAGTTCCATTAGTTGGGCCTCCTATCTGCCATGCAATGACGTCAAAGTAAGCCATGGGAGCATCCAGTCCTGAGCAGCCAGTCATTATTTCATCCTAGCAAGCTACATGTACTATGCCATGTGACTGCGATAATTTGTGCCACCATAAAGTGGGTCAGAAACATCTTCTACACAATGACGCAATTTTAATCATTCCACTATGGTTCTATTTTGGTTCCATCTTGATTCCTTTTCTAATATTCATGAGGTAAAATGCATTGTGAAAATTTTTCTGGACAGCAACAACAAGGCAAATCTATACATGTACTACCGGTAGTACATCTTTCAGAGAACATTGGCCGGAAGAAATATCTTAAAGATGATAATGAACATGTATGATTAGTAGATTGAGTACAGGAAGAAGCCATGTATCCAGATATCTCATTATAATTGGCTGAGAGATTGGCCCCTAACCAAAAATTGGCACCACCTATCAGTCAATGTCACTTTGTGTAATGGCATTTAGCTAAGGACAATGAGGATAAATTTGTATACAACATGTGGATCTTTGACCTACCATAAGCTTGGATGGGTGTCACTACCGGTAGTTTTGATTCTCTATGTACTCACTGTCCGTAGGTACCGTACAACGTATAAGTTAAGCTACATTCTATCCTAACAATTTTATTGGGGTCAAGTGGGTCAAATTGTAAATCAAATGTCACTTAAGTTAACAAGCTGCCATTATTTAGGACCTTATGCAACATACCAGGCACTACTTTAATAGTAGTACACTTCAAAATCTCCCTGGTCCAGAGACAAAAGAACTCAAAACTATATCACAAACGTTTCTCAAGAAAGATTTTCTCACCTGAATCAACCCAAGAATGAATTCTACAGCTTCTGAATTATTCAGTATATGTGCCACCTTCCCTTTTGTTTTTCCAGCATACAATCTGGGTCAATGGATTGGTGGAGTGGTTTGGACAAATACAATGAACTAGATATGCTTGAATCTTAACTTTTTTTGCCTAAGCACCAACCTTACACAACATAATCATTAGCCTCCTATGGGACTACATTGTTTGCAAAAATTCTCAGACAATTTTCCATGCAAATTTGTCATGTACCATATGACACTGCAGAGGTCAGTTTTGCTGGACAGCGTGTCCCACAAAAATGGTCATGCATATATTATATATGGCACCACTGGGCCTTGAAAGGACAGAAGCCTTGACTTATTGAAATGATGTATCAGTACAAGCTCTTTCTATTTGTAGCTTATACATACACAGATGTATAAAATGCAAATCTGATGTATAAGTCAGATTTGCATTTTACACGGTTGAAAATTTACAGCCCTAGGCCTTCTTAAGTGGGGCTGAGGCTAAATTTCCTCGGGGCATGTTGGCACTGGTGCCGAAGACCATTTGTAAGGCCCTAGCAACAGTGAGTCTTGAATCCATTCCAGGTTACAAAAATTTCACATGATTTCAGGTCTAGCAGGTCATCATAGTTGTCACCCTTACTTTCAGAACTTAAAGGCCCATTATGTAAGATTTGAGCGTTTAATCTTAAAACAAAAAGTCGATTTTCCGGCCATTTTTTTACATCCCTAGTTGAATAAACCCTACCTCGTTACATCGCACCATTCAGTTTATGGAGGTGAGACGATATTTTTGCGTTGCGAGCGGGTTAGAAAGCTGGAAAACTGCCCGCGCGCGCCTGGGCGCCAGCCATGTTTGTTGTTTTCCGAACGTGTCCGAGTACTCCCGAGTCTGCCCGAGCCGGGCCGGAGATTTGTCACGTGATCTAACGTGACCTTTCACACGGGTCAGGGTGGCGCGCGATATCCAATTTTGCCGGCTTGCTTTACGACACGGGTCTGTTTTGATCGCGTAATTCCTTCGATTCCTTTGCTCGCGTAAATCCTTCTTTGTGGAGATAGAGGAACGGCCCAGACGACGTACCGCTGAGGGCTGGCAAGTCATGACGTCACGTAGCCGGAATTCGCCGAAGATTCCCGACCAAAAACCGTTGTTTGTTTAGATTCCAGCGGTGGCTTCATCCCGGTGTCACCGGGAACTGAACCAGCATCGAGCGGACTGTTTTTGCGCTAACAAAATACGTCAGAAATGTAAAATAATGACGCAAAAGTTTTGAAAAGTGATAGTAAATGATTATAAAACCGAAATTTGTTAGATTTAGAATATTTAATTTTTTTGCGCAAAATCTTACATAATGGGCCTTTAACGTAAGTCTGATCAAGGACAGTATTCTACAATTTCACAAAGATTTTCAGGGAACACCTTGAGTTTTGACTTGCCTTCCACACACAGGAAGTAATAAGAAATCCAAATCTGTCCCTGAAACTGTGAAACAGACACGTATGCCACAGATATCTTCTACATTGAGAATTTGTCCATATTTCAATGCCCGTATGTGTTACAGACACTACATAGACAACTTACCCCGTTTTAAAAACCGACTGGGTCAATCTTTAACCTCTTGAGTAAACTGAAAGTCACATGTAGCAGTAACACGAAATCTTCCCCACAGCCATGTAGGGCTATGGATAGGGCTCTCGACACATTAACATGGTTAAGAAAAATGCTTTAGAATTCCAACTAATAACAGTAAAAATACAAAAGTTAAGAATTTTATATAATAGACAGTAAGTTGCGACATCACGGTGACCCAGCTGACGCCCCGACAGCCCCCTTGTTCGCGCCCCCCTCCCTCCTCACCACAGTAGCTCACGTACGATACAAGCCTGCGGCTCAAGATAATTGGCTTAAACTTGTTAAACAAAGACGTCGGAATGTAAAGACTCGTCTTACCTTTGTTGGGGCGTAAAGCCGCGCCGTAACTGTTCTAAACATGGACATTTTTCCGTCGAAAACGAGCCTTTCCCCCTCCGAGGGCAATGTACCGGTCAAAGTGTTGCCGAAAGTGAGACTGGTTCCGATTGTGATTGGACAATGGCGATAACAAAACTATCGCTTATTGGTCAAGCTCTGTCTCAACTTATGTCTTGAACGCATTGATTGGTTAGCGGAAATAGCGTTCGAAAAATAACCGAGTCTGCGCAGTAGCTAAGGGTAACCCCAGTGACGTCACAAATAAATAAGTACTTTCCAGTGGCGTAACATTCCTGGTCAAAGGAACGAAACCTGAGTTTTGTGACGATCCTTTGTGAACATTCCTAACAATCATTACCCTGTTGTGGGCTTTGCACAATGTTTGCCTGAGTAATTTTTGTAAGGACATCCCCGGTGAATCAGTACCTTGATCCACACCTGGCCACTCAAGTTGCAAAATTGACCTCTTGATCCTTGAACTTTAGACCTTGGACTCCTCCAGGTACAGATAGTGGGTGATGTTTGTGAGGAAGTTGGGACAGGCCTGCAGCAGGGGGACCAAGGCTAGAAGGTACATGATACGTTTTTCATCTCTGAACAATTTTGTATAAAGTCAGGTCAATGACATTTAATACATTGTACATGTTAATTGCCTTCGTCAAGAAGGGTATGTTTTCATGGGCGTGCGTGTGTGCGTGAGTCTGTCAACAGTATAACTCGAGAAGGCTTAAATGGATTGTCTTCATATTTGGTAGGTGGGTAGGTCTTGATGAGGTCTAGAAGTGATAGGAATATGGGCCCCCTGGCGGCTCGTTATGGTACTGCAGCGGTACTTCCGGTTTTGAAATATGGTGATCTGGAGGAGGTAGGGTCATGATTTTTGGATGGTAGATAGGTCTTGTGCTTGGGAAGAAGTGACATAAGTTTGGGCCCCCTAGCGGCTTGCTCTGGGACTGCAGGAGCATTTGTATGAAAATGTTTAAAGTAGGATAACTCAATAACCGGTCGACGGATCATCCTGATATTTGGGGCATAGGTAGGGTAAGTGATGCTTGACATAATTAGATGACCAGTATGCAAATGATGATGTAATTTGCATAATTAATGAAGCAATTCTATAATTCAGTTACCTTCCATGTGTCACAACCTTCCTTGTGACACATGGGCTACAGGCTGTCCCAGAGGGAGAAAGTCCCAGAGGGGATAGTCATTAAGCAGCCCATGCAGCTGCAGGCGGTGTTGCCTTACATGTATATCATTGCCCAATGCACGATTGCAGACTGCATCAGCAGGGGTAGTTTCACGATCCAACTTCCATATTTAGGGGGACTAATATATCACTTCTACCTTCTTAAGTTATATAACGATAACATCCTTTGACGAAGGCATGAGATCGTTGACCTCTAGTTGTTATTTTGTCAGGTGGCCATTTGTATTAAGCTGCTGCTGCCATCTACCAAGGATGGCGAAATTACATTCTGGAAAAGATCACTTGGACCGGACCAAGGAAAACACTAGACAGCAGGTAAGGGGACAACCTCCTTGTTACAACAAAACCAATGACAAAAATGATTTAGCAATTATTTTGAGAGAATTTGACAAAAACTTGAGAATGCAAACCCACCAAGAATCACTATGGCACTATTTTGCATGAATTTTACATGAATTAGTGTGAATTGATGTTGACGTGTGCATGTGTCAACAAATCTTTGTTCTTTTATTTTTAAAAATTTGGAAAACAGGCTTTTAGAAACTAAGACTGACCCACGACACAGTGGAATTGTTGTTTTTCTCTTTGCAGATATTGACAGAAGCTGTGGTGGAGAGTATATGTGACCTGTCACCTACAGTGAAAAGTCTCAGTCTCAGAGTTAACAATGAGGATTTCAGCTTCAAGGCTGGACAATGGTGAGGAGCTACAAAAAAAATCTTGGTCAGGCTTTTCTCTCTGGTGTTACATACTCTCTTGGGGCTTTTCACTGGATAGAGATGTAGAATCGCAGAATAGGCAGAAATAGACCAAGAAAATAACCCCTGACTGTGAGTCATCTGCATGGAGGTTAACTTTAGGGAACAGCCTGCTTTATGTGACTCTTTTGGCTTTCTGTATTTTTTTAGTTAAAAAAGTCTAAGATGTCATTTTCTAAGTGCTGAATTTCCTTCAGTTTATTAGGTGCATTTAGTACCATATGAGATTATCTCTTTTCTCCCAGAGTGAAAAGTAAGAAGCTGCCTTTCCAACTTTATTGTCTTTTCTTACAATTCTACAGGGTTGACTTTTTCATCCCCTCCATAAAAACTGTTGGCGGCTATTCCATGAGCTCTGCACCCCACAAACTGCAGCGGCAAGGCATACTAGAGCTGGCTGTTAAGTTTAGTCAACACCCCCCTGCCAAGTGGGTCCACACACAGGTAACTGCTGTTCACTTTTGTGTTCTACCTCCCTAGGGTGGACTTCTTTATTCCTGGGTTGGAGGATCAGTTCACAGGGTTCTCTATGACCTCTACACCAGGTCAGCTGGAGCATGATGGGATGCTCGATCTGGCAGTGAAATGTAGTGAGGAGGCCCCGGCACATTGGGTGCACCACAAGGTGGTAGTTTTTTGTTTCCTAATCTGCCTATATCAAACTTTGCTAAACGCTTGGCAAATTGCTGTGCTGACAGGTCTAGCACCCAAATGCTCACACAAATGAAACACAATCAAAGACATCCTTGGTTGTCTGTCGCTAGCAATGTTGACATAATGGTGTCTGAGGACATCAGCAAGCCTAAACCTTTTCTCCTGTATCAGGTAATCTACCAATGCTTCTGCGATATTTGTGGTAAAACTAAAAGTACTCATTTTATGGAATTTTGAAATGAAAAGAAAGTTCTAAGCTCTACACTGTACATTAGTTAATAGTTAAGGGTAAACTTGATGGAATTTTGTTAGCCTCTTTCTGATACAATGATATGATCTCTCATTTCAGTGTCAAGTCGGGTCAAAGGTTAGAATGAGAGTTGGAGGAGACTTCACCTTTGACCCCCAAGATGGAGACCAATCAAAAGACTTACTCCTAATTGCAGGAGGTGTTGGTATAAACCCCCTGTACTCCATAGTGCAACATGTGGTCGACTTGCATCACTTGAGTCAGAAGAGAAGTGAAACAGCATACAAACCAGGAAAGACTGTGCTACTGTACAGTGCAAGAGATGAAGGGGAGTTGTTGTTTAGGGTAAGAAATCTTGATGTTTTGTGCATTGAAATAAAATGCTTGGCTTTCATTGAAAGTTTTCCACCTGTCCTTGGTGCTGAATACCATCCACACACAAGGAAACATGCCTGTCCTTGGTACTGAACACCATCCACACACAGGCAAACATGCCTATCCTTGGTGCTGAACACCATCCACACACAAGAAAACATACCTGTCCTTGGTGCTGAACACTGTCTGCATACACAAAAAGCATACATGTCCTTGGTGCTGAACACTGTGTACACACAGGTAAACAGTATTTCAGGAGTTACTTTTTGATGAGGAAAATGTACCAACGTTCCCATACTTTTGGGTTTGTGAATTACTACTACAATGAGTTAATGAATGAATAAAGACTAGATATCAGAACATTAGATATTGAGGAAGACTAGATATTACAATGTTTTTTTGTGTTTTTTTGTGGTGACAGGAACAGATTTTGAGGCTGTGTCAGGAGGTTCCAGACATCTCCTTTCAGTGCTTTGTGACTCAGCAACAGGAGTTCAAAACCCCCAGCCAGTTCCCCAGGCCAAAGGGTATTACAAAGCTTCTTACCACCCTTTAGTATATAATATTAGAATACTTTTTTTCATTCATGTTGCACAGCTTGATTCTTGTTTTAATGTTCAACTAGATTAAGAAGGTTTGACATTTCTGATTTAATCAATATAAATTGGTACCCCTCAACTCCAAAGACAGAGTTGTCTCATGATTTTTGTTGCTCCAGTTGGGAGAATCACACAAGAAGACTTGAAGGCGGAGCTGTCTCATCTCCATGGCGACCACATCTTGTCGTACATCTGCGGCCCGCCTCCCATGATTGAGTCCATGGCACACCACCTCAGTTGTCTGGGGGTGGACAATGGGAACATCAAGTTTGAGAAGTGGTGGTGATAATCTTGTATAGCTGGAAGGGATCACAAACTTTATGCTTTAGGCCATACTGGAGTTCTGCCCAGTGTCTGGTATTCTTGTCATTTGACAGAATCTTGTTGCTAAAGATGGACATAGATAATGGCCATTGCATCATTTTGACCAAGGAGGTTTGCTCAAACAGGGACTACTAGGATATGGATTAAGATTAACTTAATCGTTAAGTCAAATTACACCAGGAGGTGAGCTAGCATGGGTTTGCCAGCTGACAGAAAGATATCTAGGGCTGGGCAAAACCCTGGCTTATCCATACAATGCTGTGTTGGCATTATGTATTACAATATTATGCTGTGTCCCGGACTATGTAATTTGTGGTTGTGCTATAGGAGAAAATCATGATGGAAAACAAAAATAATAATAAAATAATAAACATGACATTTTGCAGATTCAGTTGTTCATGATCAATGTGTGTATGGTTTTTGCAGAAAATTATTGGACGACAAAATAGAAATTAGAACCTAACAGGCAACCTATGATAGACCCAAATACCACCGCAGCCATAAAATCAATTGGTTAACATTTCTTCATGTCTTACCAGTTTCAACCAGGATGTATTGAAAGACGTTATGTATATACATATGGCTTAGGAATCAATATTTCGCGACCAAAACCTCCCGCCATTAGACGTACGATTTGTCGTCGCCGTCAGGATGATTCGCCGTCACTTGTACAGCAGGTCTATGTAAGTTCCTAGATGTGTGATTAAATGTCAGGGTTGGGGTTAGGTTTAGACGTTCTTTTGGTGGCGATACGTCATAGCGGCGAAGCTTCTGGAAACCGTTGCCTAGCGTCAGGTAGAAAGCTGGAAAACGAACAACTTTATGACGCTGGAAATGTTCCGGAACGTCATAGACGACATCGAACAAGAGGCATTATGACGACGGAAGCAACCAGAACTCAGGATGTCGCGAACAAAACCGCAACAAAAAAGAGCCAAGCAAGAAAATGGCAGAAAGTCCAAAAAGGCGTCAAATAAAGTCACTGTTACGGGAGGAGGGGCCTCCAAGCGCCGCGGTAGCTTGAAGAAAGTTGATAAGGAGAGAAAGTCAAGACAGGGTGGGCGGGCCAAGGCGAGAGCGCAAGACTTGCGTCTCCGTGGACGGACGGTACAGCTTGTGAACTCGCCAAGAGCGGGGGCGTCCAGGCGGCCGTCTGCTTCAGCCAACAGCAGACGTGGTGCCGACAGAACATCGTCAGCAAAGAGCAAATCCACAAAGCGTCCGAGATCTGCCTCTGGTTCTGCAAAATCTCAATCAGATTCCTCTCGGTCCGTGGAAGGTAAAGACGATGTTACTACATAGCACCCAGAGTCGGAACGCGTGTTTCAATTGTTAATGGTAGTTAGAAAAATGAGACGCTAACACAGTGGAAACAACACAAAACTACCAAATTATACTTTTTATAAGCTGAATGTTTGGTTCATTTTGTCATTACATCAGTAGACAAAGAGGCCATGCTAACAGAAATACACATATATAGGAGTGCACTACAATGTGACTATGATAAGTCAAAACGGTTGAGAGCAATCCCTATACATAAATAGTTTGTCTTGACATAGATTATACAACTGATATTTTGTGTTCACAACAAGTGCGTTAAGTGTTCAGTACCAAGGACAGGTAGCACGCTAGTCCCTATACATAAAACAGATGATGGAACCGACGTTTTGTCTGTCGGGACTAGTGTGTGAAATGTTCAGTACCAAGGACAGGCCTGTTCAAAGTTTGTAGGTAGCACACTAGACCTTATACATCAAAACTCCTGACTGAAACACCCCTGTACTTTAGGCACAGGTTATGACCGGGAGTTAGTCCCCCGTCGCTGGGACGATGACGGTAGACCCATCTACACCAGACGCGGGCGTCAAATGGTCATGGACATGAAGTCACACAAGCGCAGTCAAGCTCCTGTACTCCTCGAGAGAGAGCTCCGAGGCGGAAGAATCGTCATCACAGAAAAGCGAAAGAAATGAATAAACTTAAACGCAACAGTGATAACACGTAACGAGGGTAACTAATGGTGTTTAGCACTAGGGACAGGTTTGATCCCTAGTTGCTGCCCAGATGTGTATTTTACACGACTTCCTACCTTCAGACAATACACTTTGATCAGCCATTATGTCCCTTTACTGGTGATGGTGGCAGGTGGGTAGACACACGTGTCAGTTCCTTCAACTGCGGTATCATGATCTACACTTGTATTCTGTAACACTGTAGGTAAACTTCTGCCATCTGAAAATTTGTAGAATACATATTTTTCTTCCAAATATCTCAAAGCCTTTGGTGTTTCTCCTTGCCTCTACATGTGTTTGTCTTATATGAGGCCTTTTAAAATCAGTTCAAGTGTACACTATTACTAAATGGCTGTCTTTGCTTTTTCCTTTGTAAGAATTATTTTGCAACTATAAAATGAAATTTATCAGCCGATACAGATACATACCTCAAGAACAAACGGATAAATAGAACTTCCCTTGAAAAAAGACTTGGAGTCGATGATTGCTTCCTTTGCGTATATTTGTCTCTGTAGAGAGAAAATGCACATGTTGTCAACACACTGTAACAACCTCTTTAAAAAAAAGCTTCTTTAATGTCTTGTCACATCCCTCACCACAGGAAAACACATAAATAACTATGAGATCAAGCCTCACTACAGCATATCTGAACTCAACAGCACTCTATATTACTATGTATTTCTTCATCTAACAATTTTCAGCTCCTTATTGCATCAGTGAGTACTTGAAAGTTAATAATACATGTATTGCTTGTACCCCTATGGCCACAGTTCAAAATCCAGCACTTTTCTTACAAAGTGGTTGGAATTTCCAGCTCTTTTTTCAACATGGCAAGACCACGTGCGGCTAAAGGCACTATTTTAGCATAGAACATTTCAGTGAACATTTTCATGACACCTGCATTTTGAAAGCCTAGCTTAAGTCACACTTGTTCTTACTATACTAACTTTTAATACTGAACTGATATATACAAAAATATTCAGATTGGGAGATGTCATGGATAGACTGTATCAAGTGCCACCTCATCAGTGCAACAAGTGGCAAGGTGGTCTTGTGGTTAGGGTTGTTGACTAAGAATCTGAAGGTTCTGGGTTTGAATCCCTGGCAGGGCCCAGTGTTGTGCCCTTGGGAAAGGCACTTTACAACTATTTCCTAACTCGACTCAGGTGAAAATGAGTAACCTAGCTTCAGTTAGGGACGTCTTGTTAGCGTTTGTAATCAGATAATTTCTTCTCTGTTTCTATTGGTGATAATGCATACAAAAATATCAAATCTAGGAGTTGCTACTGATAGATCATGTAAGTGTCACTTCATCAGTAACACAGTGGTATGGTTGAGAAATTGGGAGGGATTGTTGGTGTTTGTTTGTAATCAGTTGATTTGTTGTTGCCATTAGTGATGATTGGCGGGTGATTGGACGTCATCAGTTAGGAGAATTGATGGGAGACGAGGACCTCCTCATCTGCACATACTTTGTGATGAGTGGGTGGAGGATCATCTGGGTGTCCAGACCAAATGCAACAAATGCAAAAATACCCTGCAGAGGGAAAAAAACAAAACAACATTTGACACTACAAATGTAGCAGCAATACATGTAGTTTAGATAGCACTTGTGGTGAAGCTAAGGCTTTGTTCCGGCTGCTAATAAGAAAGTTTCTTTGCCCATTCCAATATACCGGTAAATGGGAACTTTGATGGGTAAAGTTACAATACAAATTATATGGCACAGGCCATTGATTATACATCTAAATCCATGCACAACTCACCTGAGCAAAGTTGAGGACACTATTTAGGAACTCCAGCTCGATGTAGATGCCCTCCATGTTGTCCATTATCAGCCTCCAGATACATAAGAACAGCTCCTGGAATGGGGAGGGGGGCAGAGTTAGAATGAATCATGATATTTGAATTTTACCATTTGTAGGTGTGCAGCAATGGGATAAAAACACAAGAAGCATATGTGCATCAACTCTGCAAAGTGAGACAAGTTGAAAAATGTGACTGTGTAGATATACAGTCCTAAAGGCAAGAGTAGTTTTATATGCGTAGACTCACAATGATCATGGACAGTGTTAGGCAGATGAGCACCACCACATGTCGTGATACTTGGTGGTCATGCAACTCTGACATCTGCTCCTCTTCATCTAACTGATACCCATCCCCTGCACCTGGCATCGACGATTCTGAAAACAACATGTCATTTTAGAGCTGAGTGGAGATAGATAGACAACCAAACATGCATAATGGTGCTGTACAAACAACTTACTACATATCTGAAAAGATTTTGATTATTAAAAATCTGATTGAAAAAAGTAAAGGACAGACTATGTCACTCCTCTAGATACAAGCTACTAATTTAGATCCCATTTTACTATAATATCATATTAGTTCATTAAAGCATGCATTGCAATATACATGTATCAAGTAACCTAAAACAACCCATGGCGTTTCTTTATACAGAGGGTTTATCTGTGTCACCTGATGACAATGACTGATAGGAGAACATCCTTTGAGAAGTTCTGGTTCTGGGGAGGTCTTGTCTCTGAAGTCCAGGCTCCGTGGACGTCAGCAGGGGACACTCTACAGAACACATTCAAGTACAATATTATACAACTTTTGGTAAGGTATGCTTAAAATTTCTTAGCTGTCCATTGAGTTATTCTATCAGTAAATTTTGCTACATACATGTACAATGCTGATAAAAGGCATGCTAGAAAAAACAAAAGCACTCATATTAAAGTTCATGCAGCAATATCAACAAGGAGGACATTTTATCTTTATTTACAACTCAACCCAGCTATCTGGCTTCACAATGTGTGAGTGTGTGTTTGTGTATACAATGTTGTGCAGCTAGCTGGCTGATATAAAAAAAAAGAAGTCCACAGCTGTGTCCCAAGTTTCTTTTCTTTTAATTCCCCCAAAATAAATATACATGTGTCTTATAGTTATACAGGCATTTGTTCTGTAGCTGTTTCAGGTAAAGCCAAGAAGACTAATACTCATTGTCCCCTTCTTCAACAAAGTCAGAGGCAATCTCCTCATAATCTTTTTCCAGTTCGGCTAAATCTTCCCGGGCCTCAGTAAACTCCCCTTCCTCCATCCCTTCTCTGATGTACCAGTGCAGGAAGGCACGCTTGGCGTACATCAGGTCAAACTTGTGACCCAGATGGGCCCAGGCCTCGGCGATGGCGGTGGTGTTGCTCAACATGCACACGGCACGCTGCACCTTGGCCAGGTCTCCTCCAGGCACCACGGTGGGAGGCTGGGAGTGGATGCTGATTTTAAACCCTGCGGGGCACCAGTCGATGAACTGAACAGTATGTTTGGTTTTGATGGTGGTGATAGCAGTGTTGATATCCTTAGGGACCACGTCACCACGGTACAACAGGCAGCAAGCTGAATATTTACCACTGCCAGGATCACATTTCACCATCTGGTTGGCTGGCTCGAAGCAGGCGTTGGTGATCTCAGCAACGGAAAGCTGCTTGTGGTAGGTCTTCTCTGCAGAGATGACTGGGGCGTAGGAGGCAAGAGGGAAGAGGATTCGTGGGTAAGGGACCAAGTTAGTCTGGAACTCTGCTAGCTCCATGTTCAGAGCACTACCAAAGCGGAGGGGTGTGGTAATGGAGGAGACAATCTGCCCAAGCAGACGGTTGAGGTTGGTGTAAGTCGGGCTCTCGATGTCCAGGTTATAGCGGCAGATGTCATACACAGCTTCATTGTCAAACATGAAGGCACAGTCGGAGTGCTTCAGTGTGGCATGGGTGGCCAGGACCGAGTTGTAGGGCTCCACCACAGCAGTGGATACATGGGGAGCTGGGTAGACGGAGAACTCCAGCTTGGACATTTTGCTGTAGTGGACTGACAAACGTTCCAATAACAGGGAGCTGAAGCCTGACCCGGTGCCACCACCAACAGAATGGAAGATAAGGAAGCCCTGCAGGCCAGTGCACTGCTCTGCCTGCTTACGGATGCTGTCCAGGACCAGATCAATGGTATCCTTCCCACCGGTGTAGTAGCCACCGGCGTAGATGTTGGCAGCATCCTCCTTACCAGTGATGAGCTGCTCAGGGTGGAACAGGTCACGGTGTGTGCCGGTACGGATCTCATCTAGGAAATAGAACAAGAAATCTTATCAGTATGCAACCAGCCATGGTGGTAAAGTGATGACTGGACTGAACTACAATTACATCATTCCTAGAAAGCAGACTGTCCTCAATAGCATTGGGGAGGAAACATGATCCATCATCCATATGCAAATGAGCTTACAGTGTCCTTGTCTGGATAAGTGGTTGTTCAGGACAGCACAACATTTGAATGAATGAGAAAAATAGTAGCCAAGTTCCCAGGCTTGATAGATGATAAGGAGAAGAAAAGACTGCATACTACTGGTAGCTAGAGTCACTGCAAAATGCGAAGCAATTACATTGCAGATTAGTTTAACTCTTTTACAGGACCTGGCTTAAACCACATAGTGACATTTTAAAAGTGGCAACATTTTTAATTGGGTGCTTCCCTTTACTTTTGAATTTCTGCTCAAATGCTTACCAACTACAGTGGGCTCCAGATCCACAAAAACAGCATGGGGCTCATGCTTGCCAGTTCCAGACTCACTGAAGAACGTGTTGCAGGAGTTACCCTCTCTCTTAACAGTCTTGTTGTTCAGTATCTGTCCATCAGGCTGGACCCCATGTTCTAAGCAGTATAGCTCCCAGCAGGCATTACCAATCTGACAACCAGCCTGACCAATGTGGACAGAGATGCACTCACGCTGGAAATAAAAGGCACAGGATAAATATGATCAACCTACTTTTTTTTTCTGCAGTATAAAGGTGGCTTAATCAATTCTATGTTACCTAATTTTTTAATTGTACCATAACACAGGAAGGAAGGAGTATTCTGAATTTATTTTCACAATCTAGTATCAAAATTGAATGTGGAATTTCATCAGCATCATTCTATCTACCTTCCCCTCCATGCTCTTGTCATCCACTCTAATGCTAATCAAACAAATCACGCTTAACACTATACAGAAATTAAAGGACTTACCATGTTAGTTTCTCGCTCGTTGAGGATATTTGAAAATCAGCTGGGACTTCCTTGAAAATCTTCTAAGTTGAGACTTGTGATGTGTCTTGGTGGACAAATCCTAGTGTAACTCTTGGTTTTTAAAGCTTTAATTTTAAGCTTCTCCAAGGTGTGTATGCAAATATTCAAGATCTGTGACAATCATTGGTTACATGATATCAGGTATCATTCTTAACTAAACAAAACAAAATGATGTGATTTTTCCAGTGTGCTGGTTAGTTTGAAGAGCATATGGCTGTTTATTTTATCATTCCCTCCAGTTTAAAAATCATTAGTCTTCTAGTGCAGTAACATCTTACCTTCATCCGGGTTGGTGCAGCAGTTATTATGGTTCTGACACTGATCTCTCAGCTCTCTGCGTGTACCTGGGACTTCACTGTGGTCTTTGCTGTCCTGTCTAGCTGACCTGAGGTGTCCAAGTCTCTGGAGTGCTACCAGTGATCCCACAGTGACCAGTATACACACTATTAACACCCCAGTCATGGTGATCCTCTGTAACAAACAAAAAACATTAAGTTCTCGACATGGTCCCTTAACCTTACTCGCTGACTCCTTAGGAAGTAAAAATCAAAGTTAGCTGTTAGAAACAATGTTTCCATTCTGTGTAGACCTAACTGTGAAAGAGCCCATGTACATGTTGTCCTCATATAATGAATGATACTTCTATATATGAAATGTGTTCTTTGTGCATGTACATGTAATGTTATACTTCGACTCCTATGTCTACCTTGTTCATTGTACATATAAGTCAGAGGTAAAGAAAGTTACCACAGAAGAAGTGCAGAGCTGCTCAAAGAGGAAAGGAAACTGGAAAACACATCAAGACAAAAATAGAAGATGAAACACGGGTGAATAGTTTACAATTTCTCACAAGGCTTAACATGTTTGTTGAATGAACAAGTGCCCACAACTCAAATGAAACAATGGCTAACACAACAGATAATACCTAACAAACTATCTGTCACTTCTTCCTTTGTTAAACAGAAAGACTAATTTCATTATCCTAATTTTGTTGTAGGTGTCATAGTTCATATTTAATCAAGCAAGATGCTGACCTGACAAGAATCGTGCATGGGTTGTTCACAAGTGGATCCAGTAAAGGAACGGACAATGAACAGCACTCCTGTCAGCAGGATGGGTGTCCTGGAAACAAGCAGATACATGTATTACTGGCACATTGTAGTAAGTTTAACGCTTGATGCTTCAAGCTGAATATAAGTTTTAAACCTCAGAGCACTCAAATTCAACAGCCACTTAAAGTTCAGTGATGAGTAGGTGTGGGTGGTGACAAGTAGAAAGAAATACACCCAGGATGGATCAGGATGATCTTATCATAAGAAGAGTGTCCCCACAACTGCCCACATTCAATAGACAAGTCCAATCAAACCTCCCCAAAATGACCACCAGGGGACTGACCTAAGTTGTCTTTTTAACAGGTGGCCTTCTTGGGCTGGTTGCTTAATGCTTGCGCCTATGAAAAAATTTGGGACCGGGAAGAGGTGGTTGTTATGTCCAGGTGGCCAGTTTGGAAAGGTTTGACTTAGGCAGGTTTGACTGTATATCATAGAAAACACAGGATTATTACATACAGTAGTTGTATTTTTTCCAGCAACCTTATCTCATAGCCTTACCCCCAGCTGACTATATGAAACACTCCCATGTTCCTGCTGACAAAGTCTGTCCCCTCCTTCTTCAGTAAGAACAGCCCAACAGCCAACGCTGCTGTCCACGTTCGACAGCTCATGGTTCCGATCATCATTACAGTGGCTGAGAGATAGGCCTGCCAAGTCTTCACATGGTGTGTATAGCCTAGTGTGTAGAACAGGATCATCCCAACACAGCCCAGGACCTGGGTGGAAACATAGGCACAAAAATCAGTCTACTTTAAGTTTACAAAATCTGATGTATCATCATCATCATTTCATCTTGACAAGCAAGTTGCTTAGATGTTCTTGACTCATTCATCCAGATCCTCCATACCTCTATGTACAATCTAGATATGATGTATGACTAAGCTTTAAGTACAATAGGTTCTTCAACTTAAGCACAGCTGAAGAAACATGCAAATACAATACACAGTCTGTACTGATCAGAACACAAATTATCCTCTTATTGTAAAGTTAAGCATTTATTTTTTTTCTTACCTGAGAGATGACCAGACATGTGGTGAGTTTGTGAGGAAGTTGCTTGAATCTTCCGGAGAGGAAGAACACAGCAAGTACCCAGACCTGGGGAGGGGGGGTGAGGTGACAAAATATATCTTTAAGTGGCACCAATGGAAACAAATGACAGGTATAACATTAGTTACAGTATAAAGGTAGTATTTGTCTGAGACAAAAGATACCAAGGATGCCTTAACCTTATTCCTGCTGTGGTCCATCTACATGTAGGTCCAACTTTGCTTACAGAGGAAGTCAGCAATGAGAAGGTCACAAAGAAACATTTTTAACTCTCCCAGTGTAATGGGCCAGTTTTAAAGCCTAGTTCTAATATTCCCTGACACTTAGAGGGTTAAAACTCTAAACAAGGCACAACAAGGAAAACATGTTCCCACATAAAGTATACAACTACTAGTATCATTTTACCTGACCTTATAATAGGGGCATACAGTAAGTTGTTTCACAAGTTTGCGGCTGACTACTTACACAGAAGATGAGCCCGATGATGCTGATATCGAACGCCGTCTTGGTGACCAGAGCCATGAGGTTTGTCTGTGTGTCCATGGACAGACTGCTCATCTGTGCCGACATGAACATCACTGGTGCAGACAGGAAGGTACACACCACCAGCCCTGGACCAACCTATGGTGGCAGAAATAAACTCAGCACAATTATACAATGTTGCTGTTATGGAATACCCAGTAGATCCAGACACTCAAAATTTGATTCAACTGTGAAAAAAAATGATGTTACATTGTTTTGCATCAGGATGTCTCACAACAAACGAGTTATAGATATCCAGAGGACTAACATGTCTTAACATAGGTAAACTTTGTTGTGAATCCTAATACAAGTACATATACATGTACATTGTATGTTGAAACATGCAAGATCTCTAACATGGGCATTGAAACAATGCTTGCAGACAATTTTCTCTTGATACCATATATATGAAGAATCTTCACACAAATTTCAGTCTACAAAGCTACTTTCCTTTGCTTCAGACATCTCACACTCACTCACTATTCGATATATCGTCTTACATGAGTATATTATTAAAAGACAACAACAGTGAGAAATTACCACTTCAGTTGCCAAGCCATAGTTGGAGGCAAAGATGAAGACAGAAGGAGCCACGGGGAAGGTTCCGTAGAGGAAGCCGTAGTCACGGAACTCTTCTGTCATGTTGGTGTCATTACCGCCAACCTGGAGTCCGACGACAAGTTCACGGGCAACAAACGGAAGGAGCAATCTGTCAAAAAACAAAAGAACAATTGCCGAAGTATTAATTTCATTCACCAGTAGATCACACTCAGATCTGTGATCTGTTTTTCAGATGTCCCTGGATGCATAAAAAGTTTAAAGCAGATCTAGAAGTGCATATCAAATTTTTTCTTTAGGCTTTTGGTTACTACTGGTAAATTGCAACTCATCACATCTCATATTTTCTACTTAGACATACCATAATCTGGTCATAAAATGGTCAATACTAAGGCCTACTGATAGGCTTCTTGTTTCTTCCATATGGTTGAATCCCCAAAGGTCTGTATGCTTCAGCAGAATTTGTTACACAATGAAGCTGGTATGTTATGCTGAAGGCCAGTTATACCAGCTATACAGATACACTGATATTGAAATTTCAACAGCGTTCCTCCTTACGTCTTGACTGCTACCAGGATAGCTGGCACAATGAAGGCGAAGCGTGCCTGTTGGCTGATCTTGCCGACCATACTGAGTCCCAGGTAGAACAAGGCTGTGGCACTGAAGGACTCCCCCAGCACATTCAGGATACCTGACAGTACAGGCGGCACAGTTTGGTGGAAGGCGAAGTTCCCAGCAATGCCAATCATCATCATGAAGATGATAGGCTTTGAAATCACTCCTTTTATAACCTGAAAAAAGAAAGAGTTGCTGTATGAAATATATACATATCCAGATCAACTTGAAGTATGGGAATGAACATAAAGTCTTCTTTTGTTGGAATGCTAAGTAATTTCTTTTTTTTCATTCCCTGGCAGTCCCTTTCTTTGCTTCCAGTTAAACATTATCAAAAGCCTAATCACCTTATACATAACCTGATACTTTTTAGTATATGTGGGCTATCACAGAGAAGAAAATATGGGACAAAACAACATATTCTTTCCAGGACACTGAGCAAGAATGATAAGAGGAGAGAAGGGCATTGTGTATTGAATTGTATAGGGAGATTAGCCTGGGTGCTATGGGCTCCTTACACTTGCTGGGCAGATTTTTTCCGAGCCCATAGCCATCAGATGGCACCCGAGCTATAGGAAGATGTGATGATTACATCATCTGTATGTGGCACCTTACTGGTTACCAATACTACAGGGTACATGTACATGTATGTGATATTGAATGATTTTACTCTATCATAACACACCTGTAGGACACTCCTGCACCTGCTCCGAGCCTCTGTGGAGTCGATGTTCTTCTGAACCTCCATGAGTGTGAAGCCCAGGGGGTTCAGGATAGCTACAGAGATGGGAGCCAGCAGGTAGATGTAACTCAGGAGTTCTGGTCGGCTGGAACTGTAGATGGCTTTCACTGCAAATTAAAACAACAACAGCATTTAATAATAATGTAGTCTTAGATAAATATACAGAACCTCTAGGTCATTTTAAACTTTTAGTCTGCTCAGGTAAACAAATATATTGTTGCTATTAACTAGTAACTTTCATAATGCATCAACTGTGTTTTATCAGTGATCTGTGAATGAGTCTCTGAAGTAGTAGAACTATATGTAGTACTATTAGTTTTCATCTGGTAGAACTAGTCATCTATAACATCTGACTTTATCTTGCTGTTTATCTTATACAATGTATTAATAATATGTTAATGGATCACCAAGGTACTAGTATCCTATTTGTATTTCACTGGCTCTTACCAATAGGATATCCTAAGGCAAAGTCATTACTCTGGGTGGCGAAGATTGCGAACAGTCCAGCCTTCCCAAAATTCCTCCCGAGAACAAGCGTGAACACAGCCACCAACAGGAACACTGAAGACTTGGCGATGGCAATGGCCAGGAGGAACCACCAGTTGACGACCTCGAACTTGAGCGTACACATGGCTTGGAAGAGAAGGGCAGGGAGGGCGAGGTAGGAGATGTAACTCTCCAACCCTTTAGCAGCAGATGTCGTGATGATTCCAACTCGCCCGAACAGGTATCCAGCGAAGATGATGGCAAAACACTGGATGATCGCCGGGTACAAGTTGTCGAACACCTCAGATGACGACATCTTGGTAGTAGCCTATGGATGGACCTTGCTGGGGGGACAATAGAGAAGGGAGGGGTGAAAAATAGCCATGGCAGGAGGGCCAAATTTACTGATAAGTTAACATACTTTAATATTCTGGTCACGGGGTAAGCGTCAAAGCTTCCGTAAAACCACTTCAAGTAAACCGTAACCATTGTTAACATGTGCCTGATGTTACTAAAGTCATTACAATGTCCTTAATATTCAAGAGGTGCTATATACACTGTATATGTCAACACAGCTGCCAGTTCAATAATGTCAACAATCAGTAAACGTTGTACTGCGTTTAATTTCTTACAGTCTCAGTCCTAGATTATGCAGAGGATGTTCTCTACTCTACTCGATAAAGAACAAACCTTAAACCTTCAGTTCCTTTTGGTTTGGTGTCTCATCTTGACGACTCACGCCATGTTCAGGACAATATATGTACAGTTACATCATGGGATAAATCACAACATATTACACAACCGTCAGCTGCCAAACCTCGTGCACATACCGGTGTGACCTACATCCGCCAACTGCGTTCATTCCACATTCAAGATTCTAGGGGGTGTTTTCAGAAATGGGGTTTTATCAAAATTTCCATTTACGTAAGGAAATAGAAATGTTTGTACGAAATTCTATTCAATTCTATTTAATATCTACTATCGTACATAATAAAAGAACTATATGAAATAGAACTTGTGTTGAATAATTGTTGGATAAAATAATATCAAGAGTTACCCCCAATTTTAAAGTGGGCTAATCCTTTGCAAAAAATATACAAACCGCATCAGATTAAAATGTGAAGGACAATCAAGTAGAGCTGTGAATTGAAGAATTTGATCAAATGAGGTTGAATACATACAATTTAAACAATTTTTCCACTGACAATTGTTTTCTGCACCTAAATTGTTCATAAATGGGCTACTTTTGTTCTTTTGTTGCGTGTTGTTTGTTTTCATTCCAGAATTCAAAATGGCTACCGCCAAACAGTTTCCATAGGGACAGACGCCGTTTCGTTGCATTTTCCCGTGTTTTTACCACGAAGGGTTCATTATAACACAATCTACAATACCTAAAACGTATCGTCCTTAACAAAAATACCAGAAAATTTAGTTCAGTTCGTAGCTGATTGCGAGAATGGCGTCTTTTACAGACCCTCTGGGGCACGGTGATGAACTGTGGGTTGAGGCTGACTTGCTGGAAGGTAAGGAACTTGCTCTGTCCAAGGACATTTCAAGTGCTCTGTCTTGAAAAAAGTTAATTGTTTAGTTCAAGCTTTCTGATGCTGTTTGTCTAAAACATCGTTAACAAAGAGTTGGCTGTAGAGTGGGCTTTTTAGCTTGGGCTTTGTTGAAGGTGTGAATGCACTTTACCTGGCCGAAGAAATCTACTCTACTCTACTCTTATCACTAATATCAGGGATTTAGATATAAGATATCTACAACTTAGTACAAGACAACTGTGAGAGGGTCCTTACTGTACTGTTCCACTTTTCCCCACCTCAGCTCCTAAGAAGTCTGTGCGCATCTCAGTGTCTCTGATCGCCAAGAGGAACCTGCCAGCCGGCATCACTAAGGAGTCTGACAAACTGTGAGAAAACCGCTTTTGCCAATAGGGATGTGTAATCTTTTATGATGAGGAGCTTAGAACTTATGTAATTTGTAATCACCAGGTTGTTATTGCTGAATAAACAATGTATTTAAACATGTGTTCCATATTCATTTATTTGGTGTACATTGTATATTTTACCTCTTATAACTGCATCTCGTTACATTAATTGACTAAATTATGTACATGTGTATATTGTGAAAGTGTTTTAAAATGTGAATAGCTGAACGTAATCTAGGTCTCTCTCTCTATAACCACTTTGAGTTGGCACCGCCTCATATTGCAATCCTCGTCCTCTGCCTTGTGCCTTGTCTTATTCTTTCTTTGTTTTTCTAGGGGCCAAATCTTACGATTCATCTACAAACTTATTACAAATATGTCATGGGTACCTCTGACAGTGTGTTGATCATGATGTTCATTCTGTTGTGAAAGTCTTTTTCTCAGATGAACTTTTCTTCCTCCTTCAGTCTGTCTTCTACTCTTCCCTCTCCCTTTGCAGGGCTTCTGCTAAAAGACTCAAGGATACCATGAAAGAGTGGCTATACATGGTAAACTCTGCAAGAAAATAGCTTACAAAAAAAATGAATGAATGAATTGTTCTATGAATTAAATTTTCTTGTCCTCTTTGCTGTACTGATTCAGACTAGACTATATGTAACATTTGTTTGATCTTGCTCTCCCTATTAGTGTAACTGCACTGATGAAACTGACACACCTTCGACTGGACCGAGAAAGTATTGGTGAAATTGACAACCTGGAGTGCCTGGGACCTATTACAAACATCTACCTGCAGCAGGTAAAACGATTATTGTAATATTCATAACATTAATGATATAGATGTGTACATTTTGCTGTTATGATAACAACTGATGAATCTGAGCATTTTTCTCTCACAATTTTATGCTGCTTAAGTATTTATTTGTTTGAGGAATCTTTTAAACTTTTCTTGGTGGTTTTCAGAATCAGATTAAGAAGATTGAGAACTTGGAGTGCCTTCCTAAAATAAGGTAAGTCAGGATGATGAGGCATAATTTGTTGTAGTATTACTACTGTACATACATGTACATGTTTGTGTAGTAAAGCATATTATACATGTACGCAAAAGTCCTAAAAAGCTATTAGTGGTATGATTAAAGGGGCATGATATTTATGTCTAAATCAGACCAAATTGTTAAAGGTATTAACAGTGTTAGCTTCTTCAAAAGTGCATGTGTGTTGACTCTGGACTAACACTGCTTTCTATTTACCTGTAGGTTTCTGTGTCTAGCCGGTAACCAGATCACCAAGGTTGAGAACCTGCAACATCTGACTGGTTTGGGTTTCCTGGACTTGTCAGACAACCAGATAGACGAGATCAACCCAGGTAAAATCATGTACATTCTGAAGTACCTGTACCCTTTTTGACTACTGAAAAGAGATGGTTCTCATCCCTTCCTGTTGTTGGTTGGTCTCTTTGCTTCCTACAATCATGTATATACTGACTTAGTGAGAGTCTTATACTTAGATTGCTTGTAAAATGTTTGTTATGTTATGCAGGGCTGACTTCTCACTTAGAGTGATGTTATTTTTGAATGTCTTATTTTCCTTTTTCTATACTCATACATTGTTTATTTACTTTTCAGAGGAACTACCAAAGAGTTTGGTTATCCTAACCTTGAATGGAAACCCATGTACAGAGAAGCCAGACCACAGGTTGGACTACTACAATGTTATAATTTGTAATATCTGTAGTTGTTTCTCTGATTTCTCTGCTGTTTTAAAGAAATTACATGTATTCCATGTTGGATGACAGTCATCATCATTATTGTTAGGCTAAAATGCAGGTGACTGTGGATAGCTGAACAGTAAGAAATTTAGAGTAATAAGGATATACTGCCCTACAGAAAGCAGCTGATTCAGGTGCTGCCCAAGCTGCAGCAGCTGGACGGGCAGCAGGTGACTCGGCAGGAGAAGCTAGAGGCGGGGCTGGAGGTGTCGGATGATGAGGATGATGAAGGTCTGGATGATGATGACGATGATGAAGAGGAGGAGGAGGAAGGACAGGAAGAAGAAATTGATACTGTGGAAGGTACATGTGTACTCATGGATGTACTCTCAAAACTAATACATAACAGAAAACAGACTTTATTCTGTCTCTGTGCAATTGTTTTGCCCAGTTCTCTGGTATGCCCCAACTCTGTGTTTATCTAAAACTGTGATTTACACATGCATTATGATTACATTAGACAACTGTCTGTAATGGCTTAATATTTTCATCAGTCATGACTCATGAAAAGTATGAGCCTAACTAGGTGATATTGGTTTGTTTTCTGCTTGTTTTTTCTGCTTGTAGCATGGAAAAGAATGTAGTGTCTACAAAGGTACGTTAGTGTGACATTGTACATTTTGTGCATTTTCTAATTATAATATTAATTTGTGATTAATTCTGACCCCCAGGAAAGGGCATGTTCCACGACGTGACCTGTGGGATCGTGGAGAGGTCACATGAGCGAGTTAAGGACGTACTGCGGCAGCATAAGGATCACATGACTGAACTTGAAGAGGTCCGTAGCCAATCAGCACTCACCATGGCTGCCACGCCCAGGTTAAGTTCCAGGCTGAGTGAGAGATCAGATGCTGATTAGCAGAACATGTAGGGAGGTACCAGAGGTATGGCTTGGAATTTTCACAGATTACAGTTATATTGGTAATAGTCCTAACTGCTTACATCTACATACAATAGAAGAACACTGGGCACAGTGACTTTGGACAGGAATGAGAAATTTGGAATTAATTTATATAAATAAGAGCCATACCTATCAACGTCATGAAAAGATATAAGAAAGGAAGTATTCCCTTTCAAACAATGTAAAATTTTACTGTAGTACAATATCATGTACATGTACATGTATAAACAACAGTAAGGCTTTCAACATGAAGTACGAGAACAGACTTGTCATTTCAATAGCTTTTATATGGAAGAACTACAAATAATGCCAACGCATATGACATTATGCTATCGTTGTTGTTTAAACTCTGACCAGAAAACCAGGGTAGCAAATGGTTGTCAACTTTGTTTAATAATAGTGCATTTTGTGTGTTATAGGCTCATTACAGGGTTTGCTGGTAAAAGTGCCAATGGCATTTGAATGGTGGGGTCTCATGCATTTGTAGCATTCTATGAGTTTTTGATTACAGTAAAGTCTGTTACTTTACACTTTAGATAAAAGAGATGATTGGATTAAAGTTGAATATGTGAACAACTAATTTCTTGGGCTTATTCATCAGGTGGTTACATACTTATTATTAGATGAGCTAGAAAAAAACCCCAAATCAAATGGACATTTTCTAAGTTTATTTTCAATCCACACGCTTCACACAATACCTGATAACAGCATTTAGGTGTCAGAAAAAAACAATGAAGTGTACAAGAAACCCATTCTTGCTTGCTACTTCTTCATTCCTTCTCTTTGAAAGTATGTCACATATTTTGTATAGCACTCACTAAAAACAGGCAGTTCACAAATCTATAGTAAATCAATGGTTTTTAAAAAAGCTGGCCGGGGGCCAAGATGGGAAAAGCTGGTTGGGTGGCGTAAGTGTGATGATGGTGTGTGTGACTCAAATAATTGGTGACCTTGGTGACTTGGACTAATGCTAATAAGACTGGACTCAGGTGCACAAGTGTAAATGTATCAGGAGCTCTTTCTAATGGAGAAGAGATGTTTTGGAACAGTTTATTAGCAGATGTTTATGTGACCATTGCACCAATCAATGAAAATATGATTTTACAAGTTTGCCATGTACAAACTTGGTTCAGAAGTGGGAAATAATTTCATAGTCAGGGACTATAAAAACAACATAAATTTCATGAGACTAAGCATGGATGAAATAAGGAAATTCATTTGAATAAAAGTACCCTAAAATATTTGTCAAGACAGACAATAAGTTGATTATCACACGTTTCTTTATTAGAGCTAGCTTTATTGCAAGCCGCACTAGAGCACAAAGCTCCCAATATGTACACTTTGACAACAATTCAAAATAAGCTATCTCATCATCTAGGTGTACAACTTAAAGTATCTTTCCCAATTGAATTGGTTAACACACTAATCTTTGGTGCTGTCTTTGTAAATATGACCAATACTACACAGTAGCCTGGGTGCCAGACATCTCATGGCTTGACGATCCAGTCACAAGCAGATGTAAGGCTATGCATCCCCAAGAAGCATGGTGTCCAGGCTACAATGTAAGTCCATGAGGTTTGTGAATAAAAGAAAAACGTTGCCCAGCAGTACGAATTCATTTGCATGGAAAATAACAAACAACAGCAAAACAAAGAGCCTATCTGTGAGCTCACCAACTGCGATACCCTTACAGTTACTGTAGACCATACTATGGTGAGAAGCAATCTTATAGACATTCATGTATTACACAATTTTAGCATCAAAACACTTTGACCACTCATGAATATTTCAAAAGCTTGGAATTTCAAACTATGTTCCAAGAATGTATCAGGTGGTTGCAGAGGCTTGCATACCTTGCACAAGTTTCATAGAGCATCAGATATTCATAGTGATTAGTTTTATGTATACAGGTCATTTCCACAAAACAATCCAGGTGAAGTTACAGCTATACATGTAGTAGGAATAAACAGCTTCTGTCAACAAAATCTGGTCTTTACAAAGTAACTAGCAGCAACATTGTGTAAAAACAAGTGAAACTTCACATTTCAACAGCAATGGAATGGATAACACTACACATAATTGCACAGATGTACATGAGATTTCTCCAACCCTTATCGGGGCATATGAAACATAGAGTTTACATTTTCAACATATCAAGGGTGATAACAACATTTCTTAATTCCATTGTCAGTTTGTCCTCAATAATACATTTTTGTACATCCATACACATTTCTAATAAATTTCACTTCTTTCTATCCTTTAAATTCTCATTGTTTTCTTCAACACAATTTTGGTCAACAATTCTAGAAAGATTTTACTAATGCATATTTTGTAGAGATGCAACAATTTGAATTTCTCATACATCATCAAGCTGATTTGCTAGAGATTTACAACAGAATTTCAAAGGGTAGCAGGTTTATATAATCAATCAAAAATATGTAAGCTGACACTTGGAAACAAACTTACAAATCTAACAAGCCAACCATTTACTCTAACTTTCACAAAGGCAGATGACAACAGTAGCCAAGCCAAACTGAAAATCAGCAGAGACTTACTTGATCTCTGTCCCATCATATTTAATGCATTAAGTCCAATTCAGAGTTGTAGAATTCTTTGCAGTACTCTTACACATTCCACAAACAGTTGCAATACAACCAACTATACCTGCAGTATCCACGATCAGAAAAGCTTACACTGTTCATTGGTTTACACAGACGTAGTCTCACACATGCATATGTTATGTCATGGCATTTGCTACTCTTTTAAGATCAGACCTTCTGGCTCTTCAACTGTCTTAGGTTTGTTCGAAATCTATTCTCCTTGATGTAGATTTCTGTTAACTTTTGCTATATTTTTTAATGTCATTATCATCACACTTATTTGTGGAATTATTAACAGCATTTCACATTTAGCAATTGTACAGGATGACAATGTAAATGGGAAAAGCAAAGATGACAGTTTTGACATAGAAAGTCTGTTGGACAACAGTTTTGTTTAGATTGGACTGAAAATATGCAAGGAAACATTCTTGAAAGTTTATCAGTCAGTTACTGTACAAATGTAGTTTGCAACAAGATTTAGCTGTGGTGGAGTTTTTTTCAAAACAACTCAGACAAATACATTTGTATATGATTAAGATACTTTGTTACTACAACTATAAAGAAATGTTTAGAAAATGTTTGAAAGCAGCAGCATGCATTTTTGTTACTCTGCAACAAAATCAATTCAACAGTTTTCATTGCAGTTTGTTACATTTCTTTTTTAACTTAGAATGTTACAACTTGCTGGCAAAATGATGCATTACAGGCTCTACCCAAAGGCATTGCAAATATTTTAATGTTACTTACACAGTAGAAGGATACACAAGTGATAGAAAGGTGATACGTGTAAACAGGTCTTCAAGCCAAAGACACACACTCAACTTGCTTTAACTTTGGCTGTTGCCTGGTGCCACAATGCATTAAACTCTGGGCTGTGTACATGTAAATTAGCTAGAAGACCTGTTAAGCAAGCAAGAGGTACACATTGTGCACCTTTGTTGTCCAAAATTGTAGTCTTTCTCAATTAACTCAAGAGGATACAATGCATTCTTAAGTCCTAAACATTTGCATACAACAGTTATGCCATATGCTATGATGAGGGCTACAGAAAGGATACTTGATTGTATAGACCATATGCATTCCTGAAGAGAGACTGTGTAACACTTTTGATCATTTTTAAAGGCAAATTGAATGTTTGGTGTTGTACTTTGGAAGCACGTAAATATCAGACAGAAAGTACATCCAACACTCTTACTCAACTGTCTCCTGTAAGCTAAGAGACATGTCACTACACTGGTAAAGTCTGACAGTACTACCTTATATCCAAATAAGGCAGGATTTTTTGCATTAAATTAGTACTGGACCAATCATACTCTACATTACAATTCTCCAAAAAAGTTTCCATACAGTCACAAAGCAGCACCTTAACACCGAAGACCCTGGGACATCACCACAAAAACAGTTTCAGCAGAGATTTACTTCAGTTCATTCTTTTTTGTAGTTTTAGGATATTTTTTTCTCTGTTCACTAGATTTACAACACGTTGGACTCATGCTATACACTACAGAAGTTACTTTTTTTTTCTCAGCAGCTTTGTAAATGGCACAGGTACACATTGTGCAGTATGTTGTGGACATCAGACCAGGACATGGAGGGCTGATTTCTTCCATTACTAGTTGCCATCACAGCTTCTCAGCATTTTGGCTTTGCCATTATACTTATTTTTTGACATATTTTCACATTCAACAACGAATTTTTTAAAAACATTTTCCATACAAACCAACTAGAGCTGATTGTTTTAGTGGTTAAGCAAAGCAATGTATTTTGCATCTGTTAAAAATGCACACTTTGATGCAGGCAACTGTAGAATGGAATGGAATAAGCCCTTAGTCTTACACCATGTCAGAACTCAAACTCCTGCACCACTTTGATAGACACATCCGTAGACCTCGAACAAGTTGATCTGCTTTTGAAAAGCACAGACAGAGCACCACCATTGGTCAATCAGTCAATTCATGTCTCATTTTTTCAACCAAGTTATATACCAATTCCTTCAGCTGAAGCTGGTACCTTTAATAGCAAGGAGAACTGTGTTACTCTCTTTGCAAGTCTTCTGCTGTTCATGTTAGGGTGGTGTTTTAAGTCGAGCTCTGAGGTGTAAAACGCCATGTCCTAGCCTGGGAATTATACAACAGTTCTGATCAGCTAACTCTGATGCCAAGGACACAGATACAGCCCAGCGTGGCTCTGGAGTATTGTGTGATATGGATCTTGAGTACTGCTTGTTACTACATGTACTTTAATATTAAAATCACTCATTGATTCTGCTGTATTCAATTAGGGAATTGGGGTGGGAATTGTTTGTCATCAAAAACAGGAAGATTACAATGAATGCATAAAAATTAATTTTGTTACAAAATGAGCACATTTTTGCCCATATTCTTCTACAACTAATATTTCTTTTAAACAGTAGCCAGCCACACATACAATAGAATTCTGTAGTCAATAATCCTTTCAACTGTAAGTACCTTTGCCTTTATATTCCTTATTTGGAGTTTCCATAGAGACAAACTTTCAACTTTGACCCTTCCCCTCTGCCCTCATTTGTAGAACTTCATCTCGGTCTCCACACAGTCTATGAACAATTCACGAATTTCGTCCTCGTCCGCCATATCTTGTGCTGAATCCTTCAGGAACGCCTCCATTCCCATGATGCACTGCTCCTCCAGTTCTGCCATCGTCTTCTGCAACTCTTTCCGCTTGTCCTGAGGAGAAAATTTATAAACAGAAAAAGGTTGAATTTTTATTTTCTTAACTTAACAATTCTCATCATTACATTGTCATTGATGCAGGTTAGAGACCTTATCCAAAGTACCCTATACATAGAAACCTTATCCACTTATTTGATTTAATTTGTTTAAATGTGCAATGTGGTACTCAATATTTTCTTGAATCATTTTATCCCCCAGTGATGCAAGCATTTTTGGGGGTGAAGAAGACAAAGATGAAAACGAGTATGCAGTCTTTTGGCACTGCATGGTTATGCATGAGTCAGGCAGCAGGGAGAAGACTGGTACTACAAAGAAGGTGAGTAAAAAGCACAGCAAACAAATGTGCTAACCTGGTTGCCCTCTGCTGCCATCATAGCCTTCTCGTGTGCCCGGTACAGGGGGTGCCTACGGTCCACCGTGGACTTGAAACGAGGCTTTATCCTTGCTGGGTCGTCCGCGCCTCTCTCCGGCGAGTGCGTGTACTTCGCGATCTCCACTCCGTCGCAGAAAATAAAAGGTTTGAAGACAGATTTACTGGGGTCGGGGGTCGCGGTGAACCAATGGCAGCAGGGCGTGCCCGTGTCAGGAGGGGGGAGGATGGACACCATGGATGCCGTTGTCCGGAAAGAGCCATCCATGTTGATTCCACTCTTCTTGTCTCTCAAGATGGTGAACATTGTTTGAGCCTTGATGGATCCTGTGTTGGGAAGGAAGAACATAAATGCAAACTTTTTTTTGTTGCAATATACACTTTGTGTTGTTACTGTGAGTTATGAAATGCCTGTGATGTAGAGATGTAGAATTGCTACATGTATACACAACCTTTACTATGAGCAATTACTTCCAAAGATTATTAGCTTTGCCAAGAAGGCTATGTCTTTGGGTCTGTGTGTGTTGAACAGCATAACTCAAGAAGCTGTTATTCAGAAGATATTTGGTATGATACTGTAGCAGAACTTCATCTTTTTCTGTTATTTTCTTATTGGATCAAAGTCATAAGATTCCATTTTAGAAGAAAAATATATTTAGCAACCATACAATCATGCATGTTCATGTTCTCTAATGTTCTCATCACTGTGACATTAATTCTACCTACAACTGATTTTAATCTAGACTGCAATCTTCAACTTTACCATCAGATTCCTATTATCAGCTATATTACTGGCATTTTAATTAATGACCAATCAGGCAATTAATTAAACTCCAGACAGATTGATTACACCTAATCAGTGTTGGGTAGGACTTGCACCAAATTACGTCGGCCACAACGCTTACGGTTAAAATCAATCCTGCGAATGAGTGAAAACTCGGCTGTATCGGGCGCTCGGACCATCTGTAGTCACCAGGACAGCCCGGGCAAGAGTTACTAATTCCGGGGCAATTTTTGGCCAGCCTGGAGCCTTAATGAATCAATAAACTGCATTCATCAGTCTTCAGACACATTCATCATGTTGTTGGGTTTGCTCGGCGGACTGGGCCATGTATCAACGCGTCTGGGGTTACGGGAGCATAGAAAGTGTACTGAATGTTTTCCCTAACATTCTCAAGGAATCTTCAGGTTTCTCCATAAATCTTTAAGGGATAGGGGAGAGTAGAAAGTGTTTTGAATATGCAAATAAACCTTACAACTTGTGGAGAAACCTGGAGATTCATGGAGAATGTTAGGGAGAACATTCGGTACACTTACTATGCTCCCGTAACCGCATCTGGGTAGGACTGGTGTAATGCATGTAGGTAGTTGTATTTCATGTAATATCTACATGGAAGTACTGGTTTACATAATGTGGCAAGGAGACTAGTTTACTGCAACTTGTAGTAACTGCACTATAACTGGTTCACTGTAGAGTTTTATACATATAGGACTGGTAATATACATGTAATATATTAGTATGCTATAATAAGAAGACTAGTTTACTATAATAGTAAGTGTTCAGCTGCAGCACTGCAACTGGCACACTACACAGTTTTATATGTATTGCAGAAATACATGTAAATCTGTATAATTGGACAGACATATATACTGATGCACAACGCAAAAGTTAGGGAACTCTGATATCTTCAGACTGAAAGTTACAGAGTTAGGCAGATGATGTGTTTATCATGCCCTTTTCACAGTAAGTCGTTCCTAAGTTACAGAAACTTTGCAGTACTTTGGATGGAACCATTAGTAGCAAAGTCTGAGGCACAGGAGGATCTAAGTCTAAGTACCAAGTAACAGACAGTCCCTTACCTGAGGTACAGGAGGATCTACATTTGTAAGTCTGAGTACCAAGAAAGAGACAGTCCCTTACCTGAGGCACAGGAGGATCTAAGTCTGAGTACCAAGTAACAGACAGTCCCCTACCTGAGGTACAGGAGGATCTAAGTCTAAGTACCAAGTAACAGACAGTCCCTTACCTGAGGTACAGGAGGATCTAAGTCTAAGTACCAAGTAACAGACAGTCCCTTACCTGAGGTACAGGAGGATCTCTGTATAAGTACCAAGTAACAGACAGTCCCCTATCTGAGGCACAGGAGGATCTAAGTCTGAGTACCAAGTAACAGACAGTCCCTTACCTGAGGCACAGGAGGATCTAAGTCTAAGTACCAAGTAACAGACAGTCCCTTACCTGAGGTACAGGAGGATCTCTGTATAAGTACCAAGTAACAGACAGTCCCCTACCTGAGGCACAGGAGGATCTAAGTCTGAGTACCAAGTAACAGACAGTCCCTTACCTGAGGTACAGGAGGATCTCTGTATAAGTACCAAGTAACAGACAGTCCCCTATCTGAGGCACAGGAGGATCTAAGTCTGAGTACCAAGATAGTACCAGACAGTCCTTTACTTGAGGCACAGGCGGATTTTAAATTAAGTAACAGACAGTCCCTTACCTGAATACTTCTCCATCAACCTCTTCCCAGCGCCGGCCCTTCCCGTGGGATCCTCGTCGATGTTGTTAGGCAAGTCTTGGCTGTAGGCACGTGCGAAGTCAAAGTCCCCCTCCTCAGGCGACCAGTAGTTGTGTTTCTGGGCGTGTTCCTTAAGGCCCTCAGACATGGCATCGAGTTTGGTCCGGATACTGAGTTCGTTTGAGATATTACGGCACCCGCCTGCGTACAAACAGTGAGTAAGGGTGATGAGTTTGATACTAGAGGGGGTTCAATCCATTCTTACTAACATGCATGTTCCCTACAGCTACAGGGGCAACAGTCTTTGTTCAAGGGCAGTTCAAGACACACTTCTATTCCATTTTACATGTAAGAGGCTGAAATTGCACATATAATGATATTCATCTATATAAGTCTCATGATTGTCTACATCTCTGAACTTCAAATAGTTTCTCTTTTACAGGTGATAAGGTAGAGTAAGGTGTAATAGGGGAGCCACATGAATGCTGGTCAGGGGAGGTGTCTAATGAACTGTTATATCAAGACACTGTTGGCACAGAACCTCTGATGTTCAGTTTCTTTCACATTGAATATCAATTGGCCAATGTGAGCATCTTTAAGAATACTCTGTAGATTATCCCATACTTCAAATTAAGGAACTTCATTTGAGTGTCAGTTAATCCAATTAACTTAAATTATGCCAAATCAAGTATTCTGATCAGAAGACACATTAGGTCTCATGATAATTATCAGCACGCCTAAAGTCCCTCTAGACTGGGACTTCAGAATGAATGAACAAATGAACGAATGAATGAATGGTGGAAACACTGACTGGTGATCCTCTCAGCAGCCCACAATCTAGAGGCTGTCTCCAGCACCCAGGCTTCTCTCCTGTCAGCAATGATGAAGCTGTTGTCGTAGCACCAAGGTGTCCCCCCCTCCTCCATACATGGTCCGCCCTGCCCATGCTGCTCCAGGAGTGTGGTCATCGCGTCCAGGGCTTCTTTGGCTGTGGAGCCTCGTTCAAGTCCAAGTCTGGGGGGGAGGTTCAAGTACACAATGTAATTATCTTACAAAATAAAGGGTTAGCTTCGAAATTTCATCTGTGTTGGAAGAAGACATTTTAAAACAGGTTTGAACCGTAATTTCCAACAGAAGAAAATTGTTGACTTATGCAACTTTTCGACTGTTCAACTCCAGTCTTTGTCAAAGAAAGTTGGACAGTTTGGGTTTTCCTTAAGCCCAATTTTTTGTGCTGGGCAATAACATTAGGTTTTTGCAAACAGCTATCAGGATCTAGTTGACCCTAGCACCATTGCCCTAGCCTTGCTCCTCAAGCCACTGGAGTTCAAAAATCCTGGGGATCTTTGAGCTTTATGGAAACACAAGAGTACTAAAAAGGAGGTTGTTGCAAACAACTATCAGGGTTTGATTGGCCCAATCATTGCCTTGGCCTTTGCCAGTGCTGCTGGAGTTCAAACCCTCCCGACTGCTTCAGCAGCTGATCCCTATTACACAGCTGGCTGAGCTGAGGCACAGAGTCAAGTTCATGTTGACACCAGATTCAATTACACTGCCAGCTGTGGGGTTAACCTTATTAATGTCAAGGGACCGGTCATCATACCAAGGTCTAACCAACCTTGACACTCACAGGGTTGAAGTCTGAGTCAAGTCAGTCAAAAGAAATTTTATTAGCATTTGGCAGACAATCAAAAGTCTGAGTTACAGCTAATTCACATGCACAGCACGTTCATTTAGAACATTCAAAGTCTTCAATAGAAGTGACTTTAACCCTCAAAGTGTCAGGGAATACTAGAACTATGCTTTACAATTGACCCATGACACTGGGAGGGTTAAAATCTCAAAACAACTATACGATTAAAACGTTAGAAGAAATAAAGTACACGTACATACAGTATGACTCTGGGGAGAGGCCGCTATTGCTACCAGATCAGCTGAACAGAAGCAATTCTACAAGATGCAATGTGGAAGTGGTGTTCACTTCAAGTTACCTGAGCAAATCCATTCCCAGCAGCCTCTCTTCCTCGGTGTTGGGCCCGCACAGCTTCGACCATACGGCCTCGTTCCCGATGCAGACTCCGTGCTGATTGGCTCCCATCTCTGCGCCCCACATCCATGCCGGCTTGCTCAGGATGACGGCGTGCGTGTGTTCCACTTGTGGTATTGTGATGTACGTACACTGGAGTGGGGAGGGGGGCAGCAGAATACATTCATATGTTAAAAAAACAGATAGCACATGTACATCAGTAGCATTACTGCATGTATTCTAATAATTTCCCACATTACAATTGAATCCCATGAATTCAATAAATTAAATCCAAAACGTCTCCTTTCAAGCTGAAAAATCACTGTATACATGGCATTACGTCGATGGCATCCAGGTAATAAGATACACCAAAAAACAGTTACTCAAGCAACTGGATATGATTTTGGAAACTGGATATGATTTTGGATTTTCCAAAATCATACCCAGTTGCTTGAGTAACTGTTTTTGGCATATACATGACATTGTTTCATCACAGAAAAGTATACTAATTGAAAGTGCACGATCATTGGAGGTGTACATTAAATGGAGTTACGATGACATATTTCAGTGAAGTATAAAAAAGTACTTTAATTACATATCTAGATCATATGAGTGTGTCTGATAGATATCGAAACATAAGCAAGGTGAGAGAATGCCTGGTTATGTATAAGAAAATCCCAATATACAACAACAATTTCATAATCAGCACCAAGGACATGCTGGTGAGGCAAATTCAACTGTTGCTTTACACCAACAGACTTGCCATGTAAAGTGTTTTCAATCAAGTCTAGTAACTAGGAAAATGGCTTAGGTTTTCAGTAGCATGCTGCATTCTGTACCACTTTGACAACATTGGCAACAATTGATAAAATATGTCCTGTCATAATTTTGCTTCCTCAAAAACATTCACATTTTACATTAACTTTAGATCCAACAATGGCTAAAAAAGCAAAGAGGCATATCATTATATATTTTATATGCCTAATGCTAGTCTGTATTCAGCCACATTTCCCTGAGCCACAGATCGTTCATTAGAGCCAAGCTGTAATTTTCCCAGAATCAAAGGTGTCTGAATTCATTACACCTCTAGTCCCTTACATCGTCAATATCTCCCCAGGGACAGCTGAAATATTGGGGATCCTCGGGGAAACCGGAGTAAATAGGGCAAGTACTGCTCCCAGAGTGCTTTAATACAGGAATACATGTCATGATGGATACGTTAGGGACATCCCCGCACTTTAAGGGCCTTCTAGAGATCAATCAAAAATACTTTTGGGTAGATTTATCAGACAACTATCTTAACTGGTACAGTTACAAGTTTGAGCACACTAAGGGGGATTAGTCTGTTGAATGTTGAGAAAGAAATTAGTAAAATTGTAATGTACATGTACTTATAATTAGTCTCTATAAAGTGGATAAAACTGTATTTCAGCAAATTTGATGCAAGGAAGTTTTAATTGTGAATGCGCTAAATTGTGCTTCATCACAGTGCATTGTTATTGACTGTGTAACAGTAACAAGTGTATCAATCAAAATAGGGGATAGGAAATTACTCATTTCTTTTTACATGTATAAACTATAAATTCTGCACACCAGAACAGTGTCACAAGGTATGAAGCTGTCACAGAAGTCTTTGATAAATATTTCAAATGAAACAGATGTACAGAAACCAAAAAAATGTGAAAAAACTGCATTTCTATGTCAGCCAAAATGTGCATTACGAAGAATCTAAGAACATGCAGTACGTACTGTGATAACTGATTGTTGACAAGAATACCCCTGAGGGAAGTATGGAAGCTGTTTGTAATGACTGACAGTGGCCCATTTAACAATCTGGAGGAGTGAAATTGAGCAGGGGCAACAACACCACATCTGGGTCAGGAAGGTGCCGTCATGGATATTACAAGAGGCACCATTACAGTAAACTAGGATGACAAGTTGTCATCTCTTAAGTCTTCAAGTCAAGAGTGGCAAGTCAAGTGGCTAAGAAGTGGATATGAAATCTAGAAACTAAGAAGTTCATCTGAGTTTGTGTTTCATTACATTATGGAGAAGGATTTCACTTCTAACACAAAAGAGTAGACTCACTTGGCAAGAAACACAACCACGCTCATACCCAGACATACAGAAAACAATACTTTACTCCCTTGGGCCACACCAATTTAATTTGTTGGTTCTCGGATTTTTTCAGAAAAAATATGAAGCGACAGGGCGAAAAAAAATAAAAATAAAAACAGGCCTGGGCATCCTATTATAGCCCCAAATGCTAGAATTGGTGCCATGAAGTCAACACAAAAGACTGGGTTAAAATTTGAATAATGAATTTTGAACTTTTAATCAAACCAGTGCATTGGTAGATGTAATAACTGTAACAACTAGGAGTAACAGGTCTTTCTTGAACTGTTGGAGGCAAAATATGAGCATTTTTGAGTTGATTCAGAACCAGAATTTTTTTTTTTTTTTTTTGCAAATCAGAAAAAAATGAAGAGGCGAATCCGAGAACCAACAAATTAAATTGGTGTGGCCTTGAGGGTGAAATAAAAAAGCAATTTTCCTTTTCAGAGACCTCGCTCACACAGTCCACCTCATCCATTCCCTCTGCATGTCCCATCCTATTTCCCATGCACAACACATGCCCGGCTCTAACCAATATTGCCCTGCATCCTGTCAGCAAACCAAGCAATCTTCCACGCCCTACTTTATCAGTGGCATCATGACACCAGCAATATATCCTACGGGCTTAGAAATTTAGTGTTGAATGAACATTCTTGGACTGCAAATGGGGTGATCAAGGCATAAGTCCCTTAACAAACTTGTGGGGCTAATACATGTAGCTTTGAATAGGTGACACTGTAGTTATGTGTCTTGAACAGACTTTTATGTGCTTGACTTTGAGGCAAGGGAATCTTAGGCAAGAAATTAGTAATATGTGAAAACCCTGAAGGATAGTTTAAGATTAATATCTATAACTTTGATATGCAGCACGAAATGTCTTAGATTTTAGCTATAAAATTACTGAGCATCAATTACAAAATAGACGTTCAATAACAAAGTCAGTTTTTGCAATGTGTTAAAAATATGTATATGCTTGTACAAAGTTATGGAACTCAATCAAAGGCTATAATTTTGGAAGGAAAGTATATGAAGACAAAGGAGTCATTTTCCTTAGAAGACTGGTAAAAAATCTAGGATACCAGTTGTAAATGGAAAGATTTTTATAGGACTTTAAAAAAAAATCAAATGTGACATATCTGTGTCAAGCTGACATTGATATTTGACAGCAACGTGAAATAATGCCCTTTATCGGAAGCCCATGACAAAAACTAAATCACCGTCTCCTGTCTTACAAAAATAGAACAATCAATGAAATAAGGACATCTATTTTGTAAGAAAATATACATGTACTGTAGCAAAACACCATATTACGGAAAACAGAATTTGCAGTGCCCATCAGAAACAACTGCAGTTCTCGATGTCACTCCCACCTCCCCAATTCCCCCCCGACCTTTCCCCTATCGCTGTGCCTGCTTTAACTGACTGCTCTTTATTTGAGGACGTCCCGTTGTTATTACTCAGTAGGCAGTCAGTCTATGATTCTACTGTAGCCCGGCTTGTAGACAATAAGCTAACAAAATTACAAAATAAATATTTCAGTATCGTCTGGAGTCAATGTCTAAGAAGATTACAAAAGGCGCGGCATGACAGCTTCTTCTGCATTGTCTCCCGATTAATGGGGCCATCTAAGGCATGTCTGTATTTTCCTTAATCTGAAAGTAATACAGTCTCCAGGCTTAAGCTGATATATCATGGTTATGATTAATGGACATTACTAATGGAGACATTACATCATCTTTGGACAATGCGTCAAAACTGTTGAATGTACAGGGGGCTCATATAGCATGCATGTGTGGATCAAAGAAAGGTTACATTTGAATATTAAGGGATACGCTGTATTTGTTTTAGGATATGCAAAAAAATATTAACCTCTGTGTACAAAACTACTTGTGTAAAAGGTACAGTCATACTGTTTTGTATGATTTCTTTTGTTGTCAGATTTTTGGCCAGGTTATAAGAACATGCACAACATATAGACTAGTGTCTGCTATTTTCCCTTTGTTGGAATACTAGTACCAAAGCAAGAGTACCCGTTATTTCTATCCATATTGCCATTATTTACTACTAACTGCAATGGATATTTCCAGTATGAAACAAAATGTTAAGTAATTTTGTGCTTATTTATTACCAACAGATAATTTATGTTCATAGCAAAAATAATACACCATGGAAATATTTTTCTTCTTTATATTTGAACTTCAACATATCATACAAGTGACTGCCTTCTGACAGATTTTATTACAGTCAAGTCTTGCAGAAGAAATTTGGAAGAAAGACAGGCCCAGGAGAAGGGGTCTCACACGAGCAGCAATAAAGTATGACAACGGGAAATGAAATTACTTCGACATTAAGGGGACGGATGAGGAATCAGAGCGAAGGCATCAGATAATTTGCTGTCTGTTTGGAGAGACGTTTAATTGAATTGCAGAATTAGCTTTGGAGCGGACGTACACACAGCAGCAACTAATTGCAAAATGAAAGGCACACATCAGTCGTTGTAATAACATCAGGGAACCTCCCATCCTGCTCTGCTCTCTCCAGACACAAAATGTCATTAGGCAAAACTCTAAACTGGTTATAGGATGGGAAATATGCATGTGACATAGAATTGACCTTGAAAAGGCTGTAGTATTGTTTTTGAAAGTATATCTATGATTGTATACATTGAATAAGGTGCATGCATTTTGTAACAACATTTTGCAACAATTAAGAACACTAGAGTCATAAACATTCAACTTGACGGCCTGATACTAATCAAAAATACTTTTAAATGACTAAGATATAATATATATTCCATTATGTGTCAAAGGTGTTACTTTTTGTTTTCTAAAATCTTAAGCATTCAAGCTCCTCATTTCAGCAGCATTTCAAGTTCTTATGTTAATACTGAATTTTAAAATGAGGAAATAAAAGTTAGAGTCAGCTGCATTAAGAACAGTGTGACAAGGTGTTACACTAATTGTACCCAAATAACCCAACATTTTCTTAGCTGCATTTTGCTACAAATTTTTTTCTCAGGAAAACCAGGAAGATGCTATACTAGTCAACCGTTTGACACCCGTTTTGTACAAAAAAGGCCAACAACACAGGAATAACACAGCAGCTCTTTAGATCAGCAAATGGAACAGAAAAGCCACTTAGGGATTTGTCCTAATGAATGATGCCCAGTGCCCTTCGTCAGATGTATTCCAGCTAATGGAGGAAAGATGCCAGCTTGTAATCAAACTGGGAAGATAATTGCAGGGTAGATTGACCTATGGTCAACATGCTGCTTTCAGTGTATGATTTAGCAATTGCTCGGTGTATAAGGAACATACTACGTAGATGTGGGCTGTAGCTCATGTGCTGGATAAAGGTTCAAAGTATCCAGAACAAATCTATTTGTTGTGCTTCATCAATTTTACTCGTGAAGAGCTGAAAATCCTTTCTCGTGCAAATGATACATGATGAGAAATCAATGATTGATTGATTTTGTATAAGAGGTCTTCAGTTTTTATGATGGGTATGCTTGGGGATGGGTGTCAATACATTGTATACTGTATATCCTTTTTAGTATCACAACCATTTTTAAGGTCATAGACTTAATAATAATAATACACAGTCATGATTAATAAGAATGACAACAAAACAGTAGTTTTCTCTGCGACATGATAAAAAAATTTCCTTTTTTCTGTATCAGAGCAAAAATTAAACTTCACTCTTTTTTTCTATCATTGTCATTTGTAGTTTGCAGCTTGTGATAAAATGTAAACTTGTTTTCCCTGTTATCTAACAAAACCAGTATATGTTTAGTACAAATATGGGAGAGCCAGCCAATTATAAAATTGTTGTTACATGTTCATGCAGTGAGAAAATTAGGCAATCTTCTGCCCAATAACATGTCTAGGACGGTGGTACCTAACACTTTAAACATTAGAGTAAGGCTTTATTGGAAAAATACTGATCAAACCTAAGGGATAAAGTTTTAATGATAAGGTTGACAGTGCTTTTATGTATGCTTACACTCTACTGCATGCTTACCATGGGATCACAAGGGTCTCCAAAGGGTTTATAGGATACTTGAGTGTCTAGACATTAAAAATGAGCAACAATTAAGGTCACCATTCACTGTGCATGGATGAGTATATGGCTCCTATACTTACTAAACTGGTAAACACAAGAAATATGTACAATGTATATACATGTATGACATCAGTTTATTTCTAATACTACTACTACCATTTTAGGTGAATAAATAAGTCCTGTTGCCCATGATAATAGATAAATGCAAGCTACAGAAATAGTTTTTTCACAACTTCACTTGAGGAATCTGAACAAGGCAGCAGAGTTTGCCATTTTCCCTCGTCACATCTTGCTATTCCCCCCAAGCATGACTTCTGTAGAAGAGCCATCCATCCCGACAAGCGCAGAGTGGTCTAACCAAAGTTTGACACAGACTAAGGGCATTCCTTACACAGGGGTTGACAAAGCAATATAAATCCCGGAGCAAACTGCACACGGGTCCCTTAGATCTGCAGAGAAACAGAAGCTAAAGGGCAGCGGGGTGAGCATTCCGAGCCGTAACACTCCCATTCCTCTACTTCTGCTGTGATTGAATATGCTGCGGACGCCCTTTGCTGACAATAACTCCTGTCGTTAAACACAGCCTGCACGAGTATTGCCTTTCACTGGAGACAGCCTGGGCTAGAATTTATGCCGTACGGCCGGTACTGTACTTTATCTTCCAAACGACTTTTCGTAGTTTGTAAAAAGCATGGCATTAGAACAGGGTATAACATATGATATCAGATTGGTCAGCGTCAGCCTGCAATTCTTCATTGTAAACTAGAAAGTGCTTAAAGGCACTGGGCTGTTCCCTGGCAGACTTGTTTCACATAGTTGAGGAGTCTGGATCACTAGATTCTGAGAGATATGACTAGATTCAGATAAAATTCAAGACAAGTGCTGATTTCATCTTGTAGTCTTATGCAAACACGGGAAGAAGTTTTGTGGAGGCAGAATTAGAAGAGCTAAAATTGTCCTTAAAATTCCTGAATCTGCAAAATTGACAAACTCTGCACCTTCCACAGTTTACACTTCATATTCTGTATAAATTACTGAATTGGTAAGATATTCGGCAGGAATTTTGATGATGGAATGGCAGGTCTGGTTCATCCATGTTTTATGAGGTTGTCGCTGGGACAGAAAGGCCAGACACCCCCGGGACCCTGGCTGCAGGAATTAACATTAATTGCACATAAATACGAACTGCTAAGTTGACAGATCGGTATGGAAATATGACAGGAACCATTCCTATATTGAGGACACCATTTTTTGGGGGCAGATGGTATGAGCAAAATTCTTTTCTGTAACTCAGAAATGTGATAGAATTTATAGCAATTCTTCAAGTTGAACATGGCATTATTTTGAAAGAAAATCATTTGTTACTATATTAGCCCTTTTTAGAAATCTGCCAATCTGAGCGAAAACAAAAACTACATGCAGTCCATCTGAGACATTTCGTTGGATACAGAATTCAAACATGTGTAAGAACATATTACAACCATTCAAATTGAAATAACATCTCACATCACAGCAAATGGAATTACAGTAGTGCAAAGAACACATGGGTGTTTGATCAGTAGCTGACCAGTACCTATTTTCAGCTCAACACAGGGCTAGCCCTTTATAATAGCCCCCAGCTAGTTGGGCAGTCCTGGCTGTATGTCATTTCATACAGCCTAATAAATAAAATCAACACATTTTCTTCTGCACAACTAACTGGAGTTCAGCACCAAGGACAGTCCCTTTAACCCAGCTACAGTGTGTATGAATGTGGTTTTACAAGACATCACAAGCCATCATGTTGTTGAGTATTCCAAATGTTGATAAGAATTAAATGCTAAGTACATTAATACAATCTAAGTATTCAATGTTGCTGCTTCAAAGTTAAAGCTTGAACCTCACATTACATAAAGCTCATCAACATGAATGGAAAGCGTGTAAAGTACAAGTATAAAATGTTGCTATAAATTATCAACTCCAGCACAATAGCCTTCAGCTTTTTTGACTTTTCAAATACACTTATGTGTAGTCCCCTCCCATCTGTTTTGCCTGAAGTTGTGATAGATCATAATAGCACAGATGAAGCAAACAATGTCGGCCTAATTCTCCGACTAACCAACCAGCTACCGCCAACATTCCCTCACACCTGTCATGCCATTTTCCACCGTGAATTATGATCCAATATTCCGCATTAGGGAGATTCCATGGATTTTCCATGCAGGAGTGAGCACGGCTCCGCAAGGGAACGCTGCAAAATGAGGCTGAACTCTGATATTTCTGCCAATGAGGCTGCAATCTGGAGAGAGATTCCGGGGCACTTTGCACCTGCGACAGGGAAAATGTGTTCTCTGTGACCTTGTGGAACACAGCTCAGTTTCAGGGTCATTGCTACAAAGTTGAGTATACCACAAATTGTCCAACACTCAGTGAAAAACATGGATAACTTAGTTGTGAAATTCTAATATTTCAGAACTTCAGCATTAGTGTTTCTAGCATGGCTTTGTTTGATTAGCATAACAATAAGAAACATACACAGAGTCAGACAACAAGTTATGTCATAGAGTGCTGATGGAAGAAAGAAGCTAAGGTGGCTGGTATGGGTCCACACTTACATTGTATCCCACAAGGCACATAATGACTATAAAATTGATACAATAATGAGTTAAATTATAATCATAAGCAATAACATAATCAATGTTATGGCTTACTTACATGTAGGATTATTTCCTTCAACTGACTGATAATTTGCAGTTTCTTTAGTCAGTGCTACAAAAAACAACTATTCAAATTGTGTGCTCTGCTTGGATGTAAGTACATGTATGTAGCATGGAATGGACTGATGCCTTAACCTACAGAAAGCCGAATAATCTGTACACCATTGCAAATTTGAAGATATCTGGAAAACTGAAAGAGTTCATTAAAATCTGCAGTGTTTTTGAGAGCCCCCAATAAAGGGAGTCTAAGACTGTACCCAATCATGCTGGACACACAAAGTACACATATATCACAGGTTATCAAACGCTTTTAAAAGGCCAATCTTGTTTCACAGCATCTTCCAGACGCAGGAAATCCATCCTAGCCGTGAAATGTGATAGATGCACAAATCATTGAGAGAACACCGGCTGAATAACAGGATAGAGTGCATGCTTAACAATTTTTCACCAAGTGTGCCAAATTCATGCTGGGCTATCTTGGTATCCAACAGTTAGCAGTTCACAAGATTATGAATGCTAAATAGGATTTTTGGCTACCCGCAAAGCCAAGTACAATGCTTGTGCTGCTAACTACTTGGCAGGTTTGCAAGAGTGTTAAGAATGATTTTGAATGTTCTTTCTACCATTATTTGTCACATCTGGAAAGAAATCTGTTCATGAAACAAAGCCTCATATTGGCAAAGCATATTTCAACTTTCAGTGATTGTTTTAAGGCTGCAATAGCTACTCACAACTCCTATACCCATTTGTACTGCTACAGTCTTGTATGACAAAATTTTCTGAAATTCTAGATTCTTTCAATAATATTTTGTAACTTAAGACAGACAAATGTTAAATAATCTAATCAAGTATCATAAAAATATCACACTTGTAAGCATTGCTTCATTTTTACAAGTGTAAGAAACAAATAGGTTAACGTTACAAGTTTAAGGAACAAATTGGTTACAGAAGACATTTTCAATGCGACGTGTACCTTGAAGAAATCAGCAAAAATATGCCTCAATGTGATTTTTGTAGCATATTAAGAAACCATTCTATAGTATCTGCCAGCTTATTCCCAGCATGAGATATGATAATGCCCCCTCCAGCACACCCTACAAGCTGTTCAGACACATAAAAACCTCCTCATCAGGCTGACTCGACAGCCCTGAAGGGTACTTAAACAAAATGTCACATGTAAAATACAGCCTGGGGAGGCTATTGTGAGCACTGCTTAATGCATGCACTGAAGTCTGGATATGTCATGCATACCTGTAACTTATTATGCAGCTGAGAACTGATCTGGGACACAGAATGTAAAGTTTTATTCCATATGTGAGACAATTTTTCTGGAAGGTATGCTGACTCAAGCACATAAAGAAAAAGATAGACCAAGTAAATCTCAACTTTACAGTTAGCCAGACTGTGTATGAGTCAAGAATATAACTCTCCAAGCAGAGGTTAGGCCTAAACTTCTCTCTTCTGTTTTTAGCTTGTCTATCAGGCATTTTGTCTGGCTTTGTATTTTGACAGGTTTTCTTTTAGGATCCTGGTCAATATAAGCCAAAAGCACACCTAAACTCTGCTTGGAAAGTCAGCAATCTTAGGTTTCTTACAGCACAACCACCAAAAAATTTACCTGGCTAAGATTTTTGTAACTCAATTACCCTCATACCCACAAAATATCATGTATGACTGTCATGAAAAATTCTAAAAGTTTTAAAGATAGGGTATTAATTTAAAAGCCAAGCAATAGAGACATTTTGAAACACATACTGTACATGTAAGAAGTTGTTTCTAATATCCACTGCTTATTGATAACCTTCATCCTGCTGTGAGTTTTACCATGCAGAAAATTTGTATTCTAAAAGTCATCAGGCAGAAAGTTAAGTGGCTGCGATGTGTAAAGTTTAGAACTTATTGGGGAGCAGTTTCCGACATGAATAGTTAATGTAGTTCAAAAGGTAATGACGTATTGAAATCTTCCTCTAGCTTTATTGTTGATATTAGCTAGCAAAATTGTCTAAAATTTGAAATGTTCAGTACCAGAAATCTGGTCAGTTGAAAGTTTAAGGTCATTCTCAGCTGTCAATGGTTGCATCCTTCATCAGAAATGCAGTTTGTTATTTACAAGGTAGTTTACAGTGACACATATATCATACACATACATGCTATCAGGTTAAGGTGATCCTCCACTGGCATCCTGTTTCCTTTTTATTCAGGGGAACAGATAAAATCTGATCGCTAGAAAGGAGCTGTAGTAATGGAACCTGACCAGGACAAACTATAAACAGAACAAAGCAAAGCCCTTCGCTGGAGTTGAACTACAAGTTTTACATACGAGAACAAAGCAGGTTCTCTCACTGCAGTTGAACCATAAGTTTTACAAGTCTTGCTGTGGAAGGGCAAAACATGGCCACATCTGCCCTTCAAGTTCAGTTTAAGAGTTCTATGGGGAACACTTAAGCCCTGCGCCAGGAGCTGGGAAAGGGTAAAGAGCCTCTTGACTCGTATCCTTTCTCGTCATCAATAGGGGGGCTAAATTTGGCATTCCTGACAACAACAAGCAAGCGCCGCTTCATTACTCCCCGACTGCCCAGCGTGCCTGCTGGGGGGAACGGACCCGGGCGGAATACTGATGAGCGCAAAATGTGGACCATAATTGCAGTTCTGTCGGGAGAAACAGAGGGGTTCGTAATCCGGCTTCGGAATTCAACTTGTAATGTGATAGGGTGGCTTTGCCGAAGATAGCGCCGGCAAGACCAGTATTAGCATGTGACAGATAGCCGAGTGCATCTGTTTGTCGGAATGGGGTAGGACGGATATTCAGGCAACCATGTAAGCTAGATTTTATCATCATCATTATTAATATTATATCAAACCAGATTAACAATACCAAGACTCAACCTGCATGGCATCCTATGGAAAAAGTAGACTTCTTTAACTCTAACATACAGAAAAAATTAGTTTTTTCTGTCAAGTAGTATTCTTGACACCAAACTGTCCAAACCTATATTAAGATTAATCATCATCACTGCATGTACATACTGTATGACATAAGACAGATGATTAAAAAAAGGGCAAGTTTTTGCCAGTCCAGTGTTTTACTACCAATAGAAATGCATGTCCTGTAATACTGGTCTCCACTTTCAAATTTGTCTTTTTTTTCAAAAGCTTCAATTGCCAATGCAAGTGTAACAAATAGCATTAAGTGAAAAGTTGTAGGGCCTTCTCACATGAGCATGCTAAGAATAGTGAGTGTGTACGTGACCACTCTTTCTGCCAGGGTGCAGTCTAATGAATGACAAGAAACACAGACAGATTTTTCATTGGTAGATTCCATCCTATAACACCCATTAACAGTAAATGTACTGGACTGAAGGACTTACAACCACTGTCTGACCACAAAACAATCACATTAACATAGGGCTTATTGGCACAAACTACAAAGTTTAGAAAGATATGAAGTGTTTTTGAGAAAGTTCTCAGACATACACCTGGTTCTGTGATCGAAAAGGAGAGATCACAAGAGTTGGTTTATTTGGCTTCACTTCAAAACTGGTGGTGCTTAGAGCTGCCAGCAAAGTTTTGTTAAGTGCTAAAAGCTTTTAGTGACATACTTTATACTTTACCTTACTTTATTTTTTTTAAAATATTCATTATTTATCTATTTTGAGTGTATACAGACTGTTCATCTCACTAAAAATATACATGTACCTGAGCTATATTTTTGTATTTTAGATTTGTAACAAAACAACTGTACCAGTTTATCTGTATCAGTCTCCAGTATATATCTGTCCCCTACACTGTCCCAAAGTTACACAATATTCTGCATGGACCAAAGAATAAGATGATAATGATTCATTGTGTAATGATTCATGTAGTCTGGATGCCATCCTCCATACTTTTTGCTGGCTCCCTAATGTAGCTGGCCAGCGACATTAGGGAGGATGGTACCCAGGCTATTCTAGTGGTGAACTCATTCCCAGTACACAACACATGTATACAAATGTACATAGTACGTACATGCAAATTCTGCTTGGCCCGATGAAACTTGATTAAGCTTAAGACGACAAAGATTTATTGCGTGTGAAACTTACTCTTGCAGTGAGACTATCAGTACACAAGCTGATACAAGGATGCTACTAATCTCTGTCACAAACAGAATCTCACGTGCCAGGCTTGATGGAAATCTGGAACCCCAGTGGTGAAGCGTGCTGAATCTTGCTCCGAATCAGCTGCTGTATCTCTACTGATACAGTACCTGGGTGGCTTATTCAGCTGAATTTACATTGAACACCAAGTCTGATCTATTATCTGCACTGAAATTGAGAAATACATTGTAGTACGCAGCTAGTGCAATCAGAGCTGGATCTATAACAACATCAACTATGGGTAAAGTTGCATATCTGTAAGTGTGAAACTGTTTCAAAACTTTTAGTTATGCCTACATGTGGTGATGAATAAAACATAGAGGACAAGAGACTTGTGATTTGATGTGCATAGCTGCTTTGCACTAGAGCACATTGGACAAATAAGAGTGCAAACAATCTGACCTACATTGTGCAAAATGATTCATAGCTCATTTGAGTATCAATCTTTGATATTACTTATTATAGTCAACTGCACTGCAGCAGCCAATTGATGAATCAATCATAATTTCCGAAAGAATTTGTTTACTACAATGACATTGTCTTTGAATCTGCTGCTATTCTGTTGGACTGTAAGGACTGAAACTACAAACTTGGTTACCCTCACTTGGCATCTACATTTTGTTTACGAAGCAAACTTTGAATTAGGTGAACATAAATTATGCAAAACATATCTTTTTATTGTAAGTGACACCACAGAGAGATAGTACAGGCACCAGTACATTACAAAAGAATTGGTCCTGTAATCTTCTATACAAGTCATTGCTACATGACATTTAGACAAATTCTGTCGATAAAGAAGTGGCCCTCCTAAACTTGGAGCACAGATCCATGAAATTTTTATGGCAATCCGATAGATTGCAGATCTCCCGTATCTCGGATCAAGACGCTATTGGAATTGGCACAATAGGAATGTGAATCACAACTAACAGGGTTTCTGCTACATTATTGTGGCAATTAAAGCCATGGTAATGTTCTATTGAATAGGGGTTCTTCTCTGATATGGACAACGCCGTTATCTCTTATCTTAGTAAGAAGCCCAGGAGACAAATTCAATGTGTCATGATCTGTATGCACAGCTCTATGTCCTAGTCAAGAGATAACTTGGGCTTTCATGGAATTCAGTTGTTTTTGTGAAGAACCGAGAAAAAGGAAATCCTAACACAGTAAACTCAAGATTAAAGCTGTACCAAAAGCAAAAGGGTTGGTCAAAATCCAACCTTAGCTTTAAGAGATCTAGTGCTTGTATTAGAAAAAAAATGGAGACAAGATTTTTGGAACGAAGAGATCATAGAATCCAGGCTAAATTTATTTTTCTTTTAGAGATATTGAAACATGGATATTAAAAATTAACATTAAGAATGGAACCAAATCATCTTCACTGATACACAATCCTACATGACTATAGGTTTTGTGAGCTGAAGCGAGGTGAGACTATAATATCGTCTGCTGAAGTCTCATTCATGCCAGACTAGTTTGAGTTTAATATCTTCAGCGCCAGACGGTGATAAAACATGAGTGAAGTTTTCTGAACCAGTCCAATGCATCATCACCACTGTTCCCGCCCGTCAACAGCAATTACGCGGCCTAGACTTGACACTTTTTGTGCCGAGCAGCCAGATTCTATCACAGCAGGCATCAATCATGGCATCCTTGGGCGGGGCTGTCATTACAGCATCTCTGACTGTCAATCAACCAAACTGCAGACATGTCAAGTCATTCCTGTGAATAGATGCAACTCAATCTCTCCCCAACAGCTGGTCCTGCTTATTGGAAGCAATTGCTTTCTTTGTGCAAGTAAAAGGATGCCTCGTTTGTACCCTGTAACAATTTGGAGCAGTAAAATGGGTACAGGGAGTGAAATACTTAATTTCTGCATACCTGTATGGCACAGGTGGCATTCACAATTACAATTTACATGTACTTGCAGCATAGAAATTTTTCTAGCACAAATCATTTTCTTCCCCTGTAAGTCCATTGAAATCAATGTGCTTGAGGTTAAGGTTCTTCCTGGCACTGTCTTGAATCTTAATTGGGACTTAAAATACAGTTGTGAACTGTAGTGGAGGCAAGTTCAGGAACAAATACTCAGTACAAGAGCCAGTGCAGGTTAGGTACATGTAGACACCTGATTAACCTGAATATTCAGGTGGTATTTCCTTGCTGCCCTGCATGTATCATAAGTTTTACAGGGAAGTCCCTGTCCATTGTGCTGAAAATGTGGTTGCAGACAGGTTTCGTATGGAAGGCAACTTGTGCTCATCAGAGAACTGTACAATCTGCAGACTATTCATTAAAAGCAAGATGTGAAAGGAAGAATTGGATATTATAAAACAGGGAGCATGTAATAATCTAAGATAACAAGATATCCACAGTCAGAAACTAAACATTGCCTCTGCTCATGCACAGTAAAAAAAGAATGAGAAGCCTACTGCCGTAGACTGGTCACATCCCATGTTACTGTCTGAGCAAACGACCTCAAAGGAAAGCACTGTACTGCATCTAGTTCAAGCTATGAAAATCCAAGTATTATAGCATCAAAGTTTGTATTGACATAAATCCATGATAGGATTTTATCCTGTTCTGGACAAAAGACAAGATCATTGGACAATGATCAGTCATTTAATTGTATATGAAACATTGCTCTTGAGGCATCATCATTAAAAATCCTTCAAACATCAAGTGCGAAATGAGACTATGGACCATTACTCCATCCAATAAAAGGGGTCATTAAGTATGTTCCTATCTCAGTGTTACAACCGTCCTCATGTTTATTACCACTGTTACAGCCACCAGTATAATGAGTTATTGAGATGTAACAGCTAGGTATGTCATGCCAGGAATCTAAACTTATCCTGCACAACTGAATCTGAACGAAGGATGATATTTTTGTGGCACAGGTGTAGGGCAACACCTATATGTATCAGTAGTTTGAGTGTAACTTGAATCAATGTGAATTTGAAATTTCTTGTGAAAATTTTGTTCCAAATTGACAGAAGTCAGCATTTTGAGTTTTTTGAAAAAATTAATACATTGTGTGTACTCCCATACTTTACTCTTTTAATACTTGAAGCATATGCATAAGCTTGTTTCCATAACTTTTGGCCTCCTATCTTTCTTTATTTCCGAAAAGTCTAGGCATTAAATTTTCACACAGTTGACTTTGAAATGTGAAGGATACACTCAACATGGTGTTCAATTCTTGGTGCAGGAACTCAAGCCAATATTGTAAGACACGAAACATCATTGTCAGTGTCATGTTGGACCATTCTTTGCTCCCCTTTAGCATGATTGAAAAGCACTTCAAGGAAACAAGACACTGCCATTGATAACACCATGAGACCACGACATTGAGATGCATACTGTTGCGTCCTGAATGACAGTCATCTGTTTGTATTACGACCTGCATTCCTCTCGCCTGCAACATTAGCTCTCTTATAGCTGCGATTAGCAAAGGTCACTAGCAGCACTAACCGAGGAAAATCTATTTTGTACGTGACCATTTTGCGAGTACGACTACCATGCAGCCATATGGAGGCAAAAAATCAGACACTTTTTATTCAAGACTTATGTTGTAAAATATAAGCATTAAAGTCACTGTCTGATAGTTATTACCAAGGAAATATTATAATGGAATGAACGTCTATAATAATCATGATTTCGGTATAGGGATATCGATACTTCACTAAAATAACTGCAAAAGGTGAACCATATACATTTTGTAATGTTGATCTTCTTATACTGTACAATTTGGTGCATGTTAGAAGAAGCAAAAACTTATGAATATTGAGAAAAGTTTTTTGTAGTGCAAAATGTTAATTGTGTGGCTGATCCTATGCTTGGTAATGTTGTACAAGATAACGTTAAGTTACATATACCAAAAGCCTTTTATTGTATGGAGATAACATTTTGAAAAAATCGTAATTAAAAAAAAGGAATTTTAAGTCCTCTTTACCACCAACATTTGCTAACCTACATTGTGTATCTCTAGTGAAAAATGGAATGTTTGGAAGAGTTTTAGACTGAAGTAAATCCTACATCCAGCAGAAACATTTGGAGTCTGCACATGTAGCCCTGCAATAGCTTTGATCAATCATGTCCACTGCACTTGATTTGATTACACAAAAGGTCTCAGCCTTTGTAAGACGAAACTCGCCTCGCTGGACGAGTTGAAAGACCGAACAGCCCCCCACCCCATTGGCTGGGCATCTTTACAACTCTCAAGGTCAATGGGGTGAGGGCAGAGAAATGAACGCAGCAGTGATGCTCCATTTACCGTAGGTAATAGAAAGTTCAAAGTTCTACCCGTCTTTGAAAGATTTGACGAATAAAAAGTACTGGTAATCCTTCTTGCAAGTACCACATAAATTCTGATCCACAGTTTCTATTGGTTGTTTAGGGACTGATATTTTGATGTCAATGTGATAATCGTAAAAGTTAGTAAGTATAAAAAGCTACACTAGAAGGTATAAATTCTTCACTCATAAATGGGCATCAACTATCGTAAATTTCTGACTTTACCAGAAGAAACTTTAGGAACTGTTAGTCTCTTCCTGCATATTATTAGAGTAACTATTTTTCAGGATTTACATACAGAAGTATTATGCTAAATTTGAATCAGCTCAGGGTGATGTAATCGTGTACATTGTAGTCTGTAGCAATATCAAGTCCAGTGTTTGTTATATCTTCTCCACCCAAACACACTCAATATCTAACAATTCTTGTGAAATCTTCTCACCACTGTACATGAAAATGACTTCTTGTAGAAAAAAATTCAAACTAGTCCCAAAATGTTTTGCGATCCATGAGACCAATTCTATCCATATATCAATTGATGTTGACATTTAGGACTGGCCTGCCTATCGACATTCATATTCTCAGAGATCTGGCAAGATAGGTCTGACCAAAATTTAGCAACGATTAGAAAGTGAACTTCAAAGCAAATGTCACATTTAGAACTGATGTTCAATGTTTTTCTCCCCAGTGTGGATGGCTACTGACTTGTGCACTGGGTACAGGTGGGGAGAAAATGACAGAAATGTCGCTGTGACATCTCCTGACATCTGCAGTCAGATACATGACCCAAACCCTCCACACGTCTTATAATCACATCAAATCGATGTGAGATTGACGCAAGGTGTCGTCTCCCGTGAACTGCCGCGGTTCACCCCTGCTCCCGTGTCTTACGCTTGCCACCGAATGAATCTCAATTTCCCAGAAGGTGTTTTTGCAGATTCACCCTAATCTTTCCGGAGAGGCGGACAACAAGTTCTTCCTCATCCCGAATTCTATCTGCGTCTTCACGTTAGATTAAGTTTGTTGACTGATATATGGGCAGCTATCAAGATGCTGGGGCAGGCTTACTGAAAATACCTCAAATTTACACCTACATCAGCTCTATTATAGCAACATCAACAGCTAACATTGTGATAGGATTAACCATTCCATTACTAGAATGACAGTGATTGACAATGCATGGAAAATGTATTCGCTATGCATTCTTTATGCATTTGAAAGGGATTTTGTAAAGCAATCCTTATCTGCTATTCAGTATACATTATACAATTTACTTCTGAACAATACGATACTTCAGTTTGACATCATTCCAGAACTACAGACACAGATATAAACTTTATTTCACTGTTACCTCAGGGAGGGTCATTGCTTTGTAACATCTTACATACATACATACAATCACTCATTCTCGAAGATCTAACAAAGCCTATGACGAAGATCTGTGGGCAATATCCACATTACAAGGCCTGTAGGTATGGAGAGGTTTTGACCAGAGTTTTAAAAATCTTGCAAATGTATTCATTGATCTATGCACATATCTGACCCAAAGGCACTGGGCTTTGCCAAGCGGCATATGTAAAACTCAGCACACGATAGAAGAAAACTGGCAACACTCTTTACTGAAACATACTGTGCCTGTAGGACATTGATCAGTATTGACTGATGCCCTGACATGGTATTCATCATGAGTAGAAGAAATCTTGAAGACTGAGCGTCACATCTGAGAAAGCTCAGCTCAAATTGATCTGTACTTTTGCGGCAAGCGGAGAATACATCTTTTGCACTTTAGGACTTTTCCAATACTCTCCAAGCAGAGTTTTAGGCTTCAGCTTATGTTTGACGTGTTTTTAGGCGTTTTCCTGGCATTTTTATGGTGCTTTCTTTTTTGTAGTGGTGTCTTTTTTTTTTAAAGTCAGCCTTTGGGTGGCGTATTGGATACTGCCTGGACAATTTAATACTGTCTTGCCAATTTGATAATGTATTGAGGCCACCAAATGATCTGCTTGGAGATAACTTTTCCAATGGTGTAATATGGTGGCCAGAAATCTAATGACTTTTAGCTGTTTCGTAATTTTTGTTGTTGATAACAACTTTTTTCTGTCTATCCAAGATCAGAAAACATTAGCATTTCTGTGTCTGTGATCAGTGGAAAGTGGGTCAATGAATGGACACAGCCAAAAACCTGGGAGTCATTTGAGTATTGGATAAAAGTAAAAAAAACTTATACTATATATTTAGTATACTATTTAGCATTCCTATCATGATCAGGCTAAAACTTCAGAAGGATGGGCAACTGCGATGCTTTAAGTCCTTTGCCAGGCTTTCTTGACTTAACGGTTTACGATTACACATACCATAAAAGTGCTCTTCATCACCTTTAGCATAATGGCCGTGCGTCATGTTTCGTTTTCCCCCTGAACTCCCAAATCTTTATGGCCCATTAAAACTTTCAAAATATCCTGGGACCCGAGGAAGCAAAAAGCTCTAAGGACTTGACATGCCATCAGGAGGATGGAGTTTGTATCCTGCAGGACACAGTGTGAATGATAATGCTATAATAAAGCGTGTTTTCGCATTCACCTCCAGTTGGGTCCCGGACTCGTACGAGGCCTCCGGGAAGTACACCACTTCTTGAACCTCGTTAGCCGGACGGTCGGAATTCTTGGCGAAAATGATGTGCCCATCTGCGGTGGCTGGGGGTAAGGCGATGAACGTGTCACATGACTTGGGACAGCGATGTGATTGGTCAGCCATCCTGGGGTGAACACAGGAGAAAAGTCATGATCAGAACAGGCACAGAATAATGGCTCCCAGAGGGTTACAGAGAAGGGCTGGTAGCAGTCCTCTCTGGATATGACAGCAAAATAGTCCATTTACTTTATGACCAGACTTTTGTATGGAGAGAAAGCTACTTTTCTAGTACATACATTACTTTAAGGAATTCTAAGGGCCAATATCAGAGTTTTCAGAACAGTACGATAAACATATCCACATGCATATAAACATACATGTGCATGTGTGTGTGTGTATATTAACCAACCCACCGTGTATACATTATAACACTATCATACCCTCTTTATTACTTTCTATTGTGTTCATTCTTATAATTTGCATGGAAAAAATTTGGTTCATTATGTTCTTGTGATGAGCTGTGTACCTTGCTAGCAGTGTTGTGTGAGGTAATGTTATTTGTAGAGTACAGGTACTATATACCTAAGGGTAGTGACTAGGGTTGAAATTACAACCTGCAACCTGCAGACAAATTTTTGAGACAGCAAAATGAACAACTTGCAATTTGGCAAGGCAAAAGGATGCAGGCTTAGTATCATAAATGTACATCAAGCAAATATTGCAGATGTGAATTGAAGAAATGAAGTTTTCGGAGCCCTTGTGTTGTTTACCAGGTTCTTGTTTAGCTGAAATTTTGTTCAACCTATCTCTAAAAACAGCAGGCATCACGGGTTTCACCACGTTCCTTCAACTCCTACCACAAAGGTACAGAGACAAATGACCACATCACAAGTTTCATAACGTCTAGACAGCCCCCTGTATGGACCCAGGTGTGGACTCGGAAATTACAGATATCAATACCAGCACAAAACACAGTTAAGCACCACAACAGGGGGTTTAAATACACCCTGTGAAAATCAATGCCAGCTTGTTGCTGGGTATGGATTGTGGAGGTACGAGTGCCGGGATTTGCTTGTCGCACTATTAGCTTCCATTAGGCTAGAATTGTGGGATATTGCAACACCAATTGGGTGCCATGCTGCGAATAACGGTACTTGGCAGGCTTTTACACTTATTACTGAACAACGGGCCTACTTTTTATCAATGACATTTTGCTGCCTGAAATTGCCATGTTGACATCTTTATTTGCACTTGTACTGCATGCCGTAAGTCTGTGGAGAATCCCTTAATGACGATGAACATAATAATTGTCCGTCTTTCTCTTGTCCGGACCTGGAACTAAGCCCGACACAGACCCCAGGATCGACCAAAGAAAAACAATCAGTCTTATAATGTACGGTGTGATTTATTAGGGCTCAGCTGTTGGGTAATCTTGCCTGCATTTTGTTAAGGCATTTAAATCCATGGCTGTCCATATTCGCAGCCATCTCCAAGATGTGTTGCAATCAGGGCTATTCTAATGGCTTGGCAGAGCCCTGCATAATTCTATTTAGAGGGAACTTTCTTTCTGATACTGCAGTTTCATCACAGAAGAATCCTTAAACAATTTTTTATTCTTCAAAGCACCGCTGAAATATGATAATTTCATTGTACAAGTTCACTCGGATAATACCGTCAAAACCTTTCAGTTTGAATGAAGACGTTAATACAGGTAATGTACATACATATTTATGAGTACCACATAACCCTTGTTTATTATTCAATGCAGCGATGCTCGTATTCTCTGTGCTTACTCATGTACAGTGGATCTTGCGTCTGACTTACAACTATTGAATATCTATTTTGCGGAGACTGAAACATCAATACGCACACGTCCTCGGCTACTGTGTGAGAAATGAAAATAAAACCGTGGAATTGAGCTGCCATAAAACAGATCCAGAACATCGATTAGCCTGGCTGCTTTTGCATGATGGAATTAGTCTTGGTCCAGTTTATCAATTGTTACATATGGAGTCAGGTGGCTGTCCTAACGACTGCTCTGGGCAAAAAAAGGCTGGCTGGGATAGCTTTTATTTAATCATTCACACCCCATTGTAGCCACCAAACAGTCTCTCTACAACAATCTTGCCACAGTGCTTCAACCTTTGTAGTCAGACTGTTGTATCAAAACTGTGCTTCAAGCAATTCTGAATTAAGAATTTTTACTTTGAGACCATCAGAGTCTATCTAAAGGTTAGCAAAATATGCCCTAGTTATACCGTGAATCTGTACGTTTTTACCCCCATGTTATAGCATCTATCAACATTCATTGCCGGCCTGGGAATTTTTACCAGAAAGGCAGCAAGCCAGTGCCATAATTAATTCATACCCGAGCGTGGTACCTCTGGAATATACCCGGAACCCTCACTGCAACATTTATACCCTCCGGACAGGTTTTGATAATTCAATCTGCGCTAAATAGACACATCAAAACATGATCATGACGCTATCAAGATGGAAAAGGGGGGTACCTTACAGCTTACACAGAAGGAACAGACGTTTCTGACAGCAAAATAGAGTAAGTTGCTTATCTGTGCTGGCCAGCTTCTATGTTCTGTACCGGAGCATCCCACTTTCCAGAGGGACAGACCACTCTTACTTCCTGGGGAGGTTCTTACAAATAGCCTGTACCCTCTAGTCTACAAACCAATAATTACAGTCATGCACACTTGTAAACAAAAAATGGTCAAAAAAGATGATGATAGGAATTTAGTTTACATAGTATTAATGAGGGGTTTGATAAAATTGCCACAAAAATATAGGGCACTGATTTCATTTTCACTTGCAACAAATCTGGATATTCTGAGCCTTCATGTTGTACCACCTCTACATGTATTGAACAGTCGAAAACTGGGCGTGTATAAGCATACATTAGTTGCAATCAATCAGCTTCTATTGGTTCAAAGTTGGAGACAAGTTTGGCATGTGATGGTGTTTCATCTTTTTTTGTCACCTATATTTTAAGCAAACAGTCTAGACCTGGTTTTAGGTCTGCATTATATATCATTACTACATTTGAAGCAACATCTGTCTGGGACATTGTGACTGGAATAATGACATGTTGCCTTCACAGTGACATCTGCTTTATCAGCAGGGATTAACCATTAATAGCTCCCTGAGGGACGCACCTGATATCACTTTAACAACGTGACAAGGTACCATCCTGAAGCAAAGTAAAAACTGCATATAAATCATTACCATTTTCAGTGCCTATAACCAAGTGATGATCCAAAATTTGCTATACTTAGGATGAATAGAAATGTTAATATTACTGCTTACATGTGACATTGTTTGGGAATAGTTGTTTCACTAAAATCAACATAATGGATCAAGATTCAGTTCCTTCTATTCTTCTTTTACAGTATTACTTGTAGTAATACAGGCCTGTAGTAATGCATGAATACTGGAAATACATGTAAGGCCACAGCAAGTGATTTTTATGGATGACATCCGCGCGCGCATTGATTTTCGCTCGATTTCGGAAAAAAAAAACAAGAAATTTTGATGCCAACCAACTGTGGTCAACATGCCAAAAATATGTCATAAACGGCCATGGGCAAGGCAAGGCTCTGATTTATTGTTTAGTATTTCATTTTTACTTTGATACAGTGTTATAAGTGATGTTGCCAATGAATCAAAACCATTTATACAAAGATTGAAAGCTTTTATTTAGTAATTCATTTTTTTTCAAAGTTGTTTCAGACACAAATTGATGTTGTAATAGTTGGCACAATATAAGTAGAGTATGGCTTTCTGGACAGTTCAGATTATAAATGAACTCTGTCAGTTATTGAGCCCGAATTTCCAGTAGGCAGTGTCTAATCTCAGAGACCGTCATGATCAGGGATCCAACAAACTTAATGGGGCACAATTACTTACGTTTGATGGCAACCGTTGACAGTTTAAGTTGTTGCATTGCAAACAAATACCCAGTAGCTACTACCATGTAGTAGCTACCTATGATGGTACAGGCTCTTTTCTACAATTGTTCTTGTTAATTGAGATTTATACACATGTACAAGGATGGTAATACTGTTAGATACCTGGTATAAAAGACCTGTTGGTTTGTGATATCATGTTTTGTCGCCACAATTCTTGTTTAACAAGGTTAACGATCTCAAAATTTAAAAATGTAGAAATCTTGTTTTTTTTGCCTGCCTTGTTTTTTTTTCGCCCTCTCGCATTAGATTTGGAGTCTGGGGAGGATGTCATCCATAAAATTTACTTGCTGTGGCCTAATGCATAGAAAACACCTGAGAGCTGCATACATATCTTTTGCATCTTTAAAAAACGATGGGAGCAAGAAGGTCACAACAATGGTCCAAATTGACATTGACTGATACAACTTAACGTACATGCAGGCCATATAAATCATGGTAGATTTCTCGGGGGACACATGGAGGAAACACAGGTTCACACATGAATTATGCAAAATAACCTGGGTGAAAATGTTGTTATATTATCACATCAAATCATCAGCATTAGATCTTAATTTGGAGCTAACTTTATCTCACCTTTGAAAACTTACATTCGCACATTGACTTTTATGTAGTGGCGGGTAAGGGTAATGTCAGTTCTTCAGTGCCTATTTAATAAGAGCTCACTGTACGTATAAGCATACATCAAATTACTGTGATTTTAGTTCAATTTCATTATTTCATTAGTATGATTTTGCTCTGAATGTTATAGAACCTTTCAGACATTCCTAAATCAAAATTATGAATTGATAAAACAAACAAACATGAGAGAAGGACTGGCCTACTTTCTGGTTAGCTGCCACTTCCTTTATAATTTTTCTCTGCAAGTCTGGATATATTGAACAGTTTTCCCATCACATAATTTAATTGCTAGCGTTATGGCCAAAGAAAACAAACAAAGAAACAAAAGAAAACAAAAACTAAAAATATAAAAACCCATTTATTGTTTTCATTCATCCACAAATAAACAAGAAAATATCCAAGAAAGAAAATGATGATGATGAACACTTTGTGTAGGAGGTACTGATCTATACACATGTTGCTATGGTAACTGTTTATACAAGAGTTGCCATGGCAACAATCTATACAGACATTGCCATGGCAATAAATCTCTACTGACAGTGTCATGACAACAGACTGGCATAGCTAAGCACTGCCTTGGCAACATTCTATACAGGCATTGCCATGGCAACAATCTCTACAGATTTTCCATGGTACCAATCTACATTGGAATTAAAATGGCAACAATCTTTCTAGGAATGACATAATTATTAACAGTATTACATGATTGTCATCATTATATTCAGTATTGATTTGAATGATAATTAAATTGGTCAATGAATCAATATCAACAATCATAATAATAACATGAAGCATATTTGAGTCTGAAATATCTCTAAAAACCTGAAAAAAGAATGCTTTCATAACAAATGGTGTATGCATGCAATTAGAAAATTTTTGGAAATGACCCCCAATAAACACATAAAATGCACTGTCCCCTGGGTCATATAAATGGGCTAGTAGAAGCATCTAGAAATCTGGATGAACAAGATAAGGGTTGTTAGCCATGACATGCATGGAATTGAAATGACACCAAAACACAATGAACCATCATATCATCTAGGTTTTTCAAATATAGTCCTCTACTAGGTAGTTCATAACTTATATATATAAACATGCATGTAATAATGATGATCCAAACTAACCAAAGACAAGATACTTTTCTTCAATTGTCTACAATACCAATACTGCATCTAGTTACTGCCCCCTTGACAACAGCTTTTTTTTCCAAATTACCAGGCGGAATTTTGTTGGGTTAACTACAACTAACTGTATTAAATCATGTAGGAGGGTTGGCGATAGTAATTTTCCCGACTTCCCGAAATATGCACCATCCAATTTCCAGCTCCCTCATGTGGGTTATTGATGGAGCGTCCCTAATGGAACGTCTGGTCCAGAGACTAGGGAAGACGAATGGGTCTGTGGGCCCTAGTCAAATAGCTGCCCTTCCGCCCAAGGAAAGTGATAGAGCCAGTGATCGCATTTTCTCCCCATCTAGGTGGCTGGAGCTATGATGGGACACAACTGAGTGAACACACAACGGTACCTGGCAAGCCGATCTCTCCCCAAGCCTCCGTGTGGATTCGTTCCGCTACCTTCGCAAGCGATCGAGGGGGAAACGGAAACAGAGCCGGACCGTGCGAGCTAGCTGGGCGGTAGTAGGCTGGACAGAAGAGCGGGTGTCGTAGTCGGTCCGTTCCCGATAGACGTGGCGAAGGGGCCGGGCCACTGGCCGTATGGGCTGGAGACTTGAGAGAGTGAAAGTGATGTCGCGATTGATGGAAAGGTCACGTGACGCAATGGGTCATGTGATGGCTTCCTGGCAAAACTTTCTCACAAAAGAAATAATGCATGCTAATAAGGGTAGTTTGAGGACGTATAGAATATAGCTAACAAAGCTGATACCTAACTGAATGTCCGGAGTGGGATGAAAATAGTCCGCTGTACATCTGCGCCTCCCTGGGTATTTTTGACTGACCAGGAAGCACCCCTGACCCCAGGAAATGGCACAGTCCACGTCTATCCTAAATATCAAAGGGTAATAATTTTGATAGAATAAGACAATACACAAAAGTAACACATTATGACGCACTTAGATTTATGAGATGATCTTGTCTTGCTGCAGTGAGTCATACAATGACGCATAATTCTTGGGAAAATATTTCCCTTCTCACTCCCCCATTTGCGAAGTGTAGTATTCCATCCATGATGGCGTCCAAACAGTGAAGTTGTTCGACAGACGCACTTCCATTCTTTACGCCTTTTCAGCCGTTCTTTGCCGATTAGAAGATACTGAAGAACAGCATTACAAGATGGGGAAGTCCTTCGCTAATTTCATGTGCAAGAAAGACTTCCACCCGGCCTCAAAGGCGAACATCAAACGGGTAAGTAGACGCGTCGTTCCCCCCCCCCCCCCCATAACATCAATTTATTTCATCAACAAAGTTGCATGTGCTTTATGTACATGTACTTCAGGATTTAATGTGATCAGTGTACCCAAAATGTATACGTAAATCTAGATTCTATTATGCCACTAACGAAGGCAACAGAGTCTTTGACATGCTGGTGTGTTACGCCGAAGGGCGGTTATACCGGCTATAGTATATAAATACAGATACAGATACAGATGGAAAAGGCGGTTAAAGAATAAGGCTGTAGTAGTTCAGCCAAAAATTCATAAATTTGCACATGTTACTTTATGTATTGGTTGGAACAAAGTTTATCAATCAAATATTATATAAGTAATAGAAATATAGTATTATTGCTATTAGTTAGTAAATTTAATGTACTGAATTATAGCACTAATACTATATTTCTATGCTACATTTCATTATTTTCATCACCGTAACTGGAAGAGATCTTCCTACCTGGTGAAACTTACTTTCAAACATTCTTTAGTCTATTTCCTATGCATTTTATATATTGCACATAGGGTCAAAACCAATCTTAACCGAATGATTCTTAATATTTCAGGTGTGGATGGCCCAACAGAAAGTAGAACATGAGAAGGAGAAACAGGAGGAATTAGCCTCGCAGTACCACAAGGAACAGGAGATGTTTGAACACAGGTCAGCCAATCACAACTCTGCTTTCATAAGCTTCAACCAATCAGCTTGTCTCCTATTAAAGTAGTACGGAATCCATCCTTTGGGAGGTGGAAAAGTTGCTCCTTCATATATTTTTTTCTTCAGATTTTCTTCAGATACAGACAGGTACTAGTAGTACGTTCTTTTGTTAGCAAGAAATGGGGATTGTGATTGTTGAGTTACCCATTTGTAACGTATAATGTAGACCTCAAACAGTCATTTTTCCTTTGAACACTGCTCAAAGGTGAGTCCAGTTTAGTTGTACCTGTAAAAATAAGAGGCTTGCTGTATTCACTTGTAAATGCAGGCCCATGTCTTGCTCTATATCATGAGGATTATATCTTTGATATTTCACTGACGCACTGCCATTGACACTCATGTATGTGATTAATACTGATTATACTAGAACACAGGACTGTGTGGGTTCACGGGATCAAAGTCAGAATAGCTGACAGCATTGACCCACATCAGGGTTAATCCAGGGTTAACAGACAATTTCAAGGGAATCCTGCAGGAAGTATCGATTTAAAAAAATCAATGATGCCCTGCTGCACCATGGGAATGTCCTGATAAGGTATTGAATGCTCAAATATACTTGCAAAAAAATCATTTTAAAAAGTTTATCAGTTGGAATGGTAAATGATTCAACTATCTGGCACAATGATTTCTTTTGCATGTATTGATAAAATTTTATTTTTCATCATATCAGAGAGGGGCTACTAACAATGTCATAGGAGTAAAAGACATTCTAACAAGTAACATGACACCTTCATTATGGACTGTTCCATTTTAAATAAAGAGGGGTGATCTGATGAAAGCTTTCATGTAAACATTTGATGCATTTTTCTTTTGCTGTATCTCCCCCCTCTCATTCACCTCTCATTTATGTATATAGATTTGAGCTGCCCAGGGAAAGAAATAATGACAAATGTAGCACCAGCATTTTATTTTAAAAAGTATGAGAAATTTATGACAAAGATTTTCAAGCAGTAAATCTGCTCTCAATTCCCCCGTAAATCTTGCTTGATCACCAAAACGTTTCAGTCTATCCCTTACGATCCGCAAGTTCTCTGAGTGCCAGAAATATATACTGCTCTAGTGACAACTTAATCGTTGCAAGATTGGTGGGTGCGTATGTAATTACAAAGATCAATAATTTGTGACTTATTGTTCCAGACTGTATATAGGCAGAAGTCATTCATCTGTCCAATATTCATGGCAGAGTCTAAGGATTATTTTAGCAGCCATTTAAAGAAGTGGTATTTCACTGTTTTCTGTTGTGAAGAGGGTACAATGTGCTTTTTCTATTAGACATATTGTCAGGGGAAGTATTATTGTAGCTAAAATATTTAACATTTAGCTTGACCGTATCTTGGGGTTAGGTCTCCCAAACCTCCCAGTATTTAACTATTTTACACATTATTTTTTCCAAATACTACCACATGTCAATGCATGAGATGTCTGACTTTTGACTGTACAGTTTCGCTCAAACTTTGGAGAGGACCACCAATATAAGAATATTTCAAAAAATTTTTTTGGTAATGCTTTTCAGGTCTTTGCTATCTGTGGAAATGGATCCCCTAATATGTATATTGATTTGAAATCATAAATATTCATTGGGTGAAAAACAAGAATGACATGTGACATGTAGTTCTAATGTCTAGACATGATGTCACACTGCGTCTGCCTGCTATAACTTTTATGTTATTGTGTAATATGCTGTTGTCTAGTGCTCAACAATGCTGCTTCCGTATTATGAGGTCAAGAGTTTAAACCTTGGAGTTAAGCCATGGCCACTTCAGTTATATATTGCAAAGACTCTAGTTTTTATGTACCAAAAGTTTCCTGAGACCATGTACTGTATGTATTTTGTAAGGACTTCTGCTAGAACTATGGAAAGTTGATTCCAGATACATGTACTATGTTTTCCAGGTACAAAATGTATTAGATTTTGGAAGTAGAAATGTTAGAGGCAAAAAGCATGGAATCGATATGTGTACAGGCTTCATTGTCGCATATCCATAAATTTTCTTTCTGAGGAAATCTTCCAAGACTTGTAGTTCCCCTCAAGATTTGGCTTCTGAAAAAAAGGTGGTCCTTTCTCCTATTAACGCTGAATCGTAAGTACAACAGGTGTCTTGGGCAGGTAAGAAAATACTGACGTATCTCCTATTATTTCCCGTGGTGCTCGTAAAGTAGATGCATTATTTCCCCAGCTGGTCATTAAATGAGCAGTCTATGTGTGAAACTAAAGGTAATGGAACAAATGATGAGGAGGGATAGTGTAAAAAGTGAATGCTGGTAATCTCTCTTACATACCTGGATACTTTATTGACTCCATTAGCTTGTGTAAATATTTTTAAGTGACAATTAATCAGCTCAAAAGGGAGTTTTATGTTTTGATAAATAACCCAGGATTGGGCTACTCAAAACATGATGGGACATACACATCAAAAACAGTCAGGGGCTTAAAAGTTTGCATTTAGTACTTTATAACAGATAGATAGCCACGGTTGAGTGTGACAAGCTGTAGGACAGAATTTGTATCAGCCATAATCATGATAATGTCATGTTCCTGCTATGTTTGTTACACTAAAGAGCAGCTTTAAGTTACCAGTACATGTACATGTACGGTGGCTGATATCATAGACATTATGTTATAATGTTTGCAAACCAAAGTGACATTTGTACATACGCTGACTAATTCCATAACAATGTTTTTTGCATAGCAGAGGTAGAAAGCATCTGTTTTATTCACTAAAATTCATTTTATACTACTAGTATAGTCTATAGGTCAGTAAGTGATATACAGGTACATCTAAGAAACTGTTGCCACACTAATTTAAATAGCCAAGTGTATATGTTTAATGGTATATGTTTAAAAATATAATTGATGTACATGATTTCCATTGAACATGTATGATTTCTATCTGCAGTCACAGGAATACAACTTTAATGTTGAACATGGAAGAAAATTCGCATGCTACATGTACATGTAGGTTACAACATAAAGGAGATCATCATTGAAGCAAGTTTTAAAAGTATTCATAGATCTTCAAATCCATTGCTGTACAATTTCTGGGAAAGTTTTAGCATGTTGGAAGACTATTGATTGAAAACTTGGCCGAAGATGCTTAAAGCATAGATTGCGGTTGATGTTGTATTCCGGTAGCGTGGGTCTCACGTGCCTGCCAGCTATCAAATGTGTGTCAGAATGCCAAACTGTTATTGGAGACGTGGGGATACTGATGCATCTATAAGCACATAGCTGGATCAGGGAGATGGCATGGCCTCTTCAAATTAAAGCTCTGGACTCTGGAGAAACCTTGAACTTAAGACAAGTATGGAGCTTGAAGTATCTGCCTGTAACCTGCAATTTTCTAAAAAAAATTGTGAGATTTCGGAAAAAAATTTACACAACTTGCTATAGTATATCATATTATGGCAACCTTAAAGAATATGGGTTCGGTGTTACAAATTACATGTACAGAGATTAAGTATTTCAAGACTACTAGACTGTGTATCAATTGTGTATGCATATCACTGAGTCAATTATTATATCGCAGTGTTGCCTGTGAAAAATGCCAACAAGTCCTAGCAATTCTCTGCTGGAGGAGCAATCATGTTGAACAAAGACTAATGAGTTTTTCATGCAAATGTAGACCTGCCTGTCAGGGTTTTTCTGCTACTAGTATACACCTCATTTTGCTCCATATGCTCAGAATAGTACCATCATTCTCACAGGTACATGACATAAAAATGGTTAGTATAATACTATTTAATAGGTTTACTTTAGCTCTATCTTGTAATTCCATTTATTTATGTTGATGGGTATCTGCAATAGATATATTAGAAAATTTTACAGTAAATATTGACCAAATCTACAGTAAGAACGAGCACAGTGAAATAGTACATATTCCTCTTGAACTTTGGAAAACTACTTCAACAATATTGTGTCCTACGTTGACAACCTTCCAATTGTAACTTGACCCTATGCAAAATATCAGAAGTTCGCGACATCTGGCGGTCGTCCAGCTTGTTCCATTTTGCGACCTTTGTGAAAGTTTTATCTTTATAAGCAGCGACGGCCCTAATTCATCGAGTACGGAGCCCCGGGTAGGTTCTGCGTTGGTACAAGGCCAGGATATTCCAGTCAGGTTGTGTGGCGATGTCCAATGCTCCAGAGAAGGGCACGCCCGGGGGGAGGGCCCGACACTGATGGATGGCTTACACATTAGGACTAATAACGCGACCAATCCAAGGGCATGGATCCTCTGACCCCATCAAGTGTCCTCCCCGACGTGATACGTGCGGGGGACACAGAACGATCGGTACAGCGCCACAAGTGTAACAAGTTATGGGAAGACAACCTGTTAAAGTGATCTATATCACATGTTCTGTCTTCCTCAACCATTTGTATCCAATGATAAAGTCAAATAAACAACAAACATAAACAGTAAACAAGTTATGACAAAGGAATTTTCTAGAAGTCAAGATGACACTTATATGGATAATACAGGTCACTAGTCTTTGTGGCACAAGTGTGAAAAGTTATGGGAAGGCAACCTGTTAAAGTGATCTATATCACATGTTCTGTCTTCTCCAACCATTTTATCCAATGATAAAGTCAAATAAACAACAAAATATACAGTAAACAAGTTATGACAAAGGAATTTTTTAGATGATGACACTCATGGATAATACAGGTCACTTTGTGGCACAAATGTGAAAAGTTATGGGAAGACAACCTGTCAAGGTGATCTATATCACATGTTCTGTCTTCCCCAACCATTGTATCCAATGGTAAAGTCAAATAAACAACAAACACAGTAAACAAGTTTATGACAAAGGAATTTTTTAGATGATGACACTCATGGATAATACAGGTCACTTTGTGGCACAGCTAGCTACACAGCGTTTGGGGACCGCATTCTTCTAGATCTTATGGAAGCGCCACCTGGCAGTGGGAACTACATGTAGAGCCAGTCATGATTGTCCTGACGAAGGTAGCAAAAGGACAACAGTAACTTTGTTAACCCTTTTGGCTGTGCAACAAAGAACTGTATTATTCATTTATGTACCAACTTGTTGAAGCTATTCAGACACTCACAGGGATTGCATTGTGTTTTACACAGATGGCACTGTTGTACTGAGTGTTTGATTACGTGTTATGTGGTTGTGAAATGATGAACTGAACAAAGGAAAAGGATGAAAGGATCTACCAATGTACTGTACAAATGAAAAGTGTCAAAGGTCAACTCATGTTAATGCAGAGCATCTGTTGAAAATATTATACAATATGGTAGTAACAAATTAATGTCTGTTTTCCTTAGTTGGGAATGCCAATGTGATTATCAGCATATTTTGATGACAGGGGTTTGTTATCATATAATGTACTTGTGCGGTGCCTCTCCCTGGTGCTGAATATGTTGTGATTGTGAAGTACCAAGTCTTCCACTGTGATGACAATGCCGCATTGCCGTAATATCTTTTTATTCATTAAATAGTTTGTTATACTGTATTATTTTTCCTGCAGGCCAACTGTAGTAGGCTTACTATGGTGCAGTTGATGTTTATAATGCAGACTAAGTCCTCTGCATGTTCAGCCCCTGGGTATGGGATCATGAAAACTTCCATGTCAATTGTTGTTGCTATCTGCCCTTCCACTATGCAGGGGTCTGCTGGCTGAAGATAAGCAGAAACATGAGCTCAGCTTCATGTATGTCGCACCGTCGGGAGCAGAGAAAGGTGACAATTTCATCTCCTACTTTATTCTCAAAAAGAAGCTGCAGGACATCTGGCTTTGATTGTAATAACCACTTAAGGAAGTGTTACGGAATTAAGATAAGAGAAACCCATTTCTGGGTGCCTGGAGTCTTAGCTAGACAGGGCTCAGTGTTAAGATATAAATCTTTAAGGCTTCGGCTCATTTCTATTCCAGACATAGTTTACTGTATATGCCCAGAGGGACATTTTTAACTGACATGCTGGAACCACACATTTATTTTATCTTGAAAGTTTATCTGTGTTGGTAGAAGTCATTATGAAGCAAGTTTGAACTGCAATTTCCAACACAAAAAATTGGACTTACCAAAATTTTTGACTGTATACAACTACAGTCTTTCAGTACTGAGGTTGAACTATTGATGATCCTTAGTTTTAAATTGTGGAAAAGGAGAAAAGTGCAATCCCATAAAAATATTTGACTTGTTTTATATACATGTGATTTAGCAGAGGAAATGTTTGCGACCACAGAATTCATTTCCGTTGCTGGTGCACGTATTGTGTAAATTGAGTGCAAAGTGCCCAGTAATTGCACACAAATTTGTGTTGGAACAAGAGGGGAATGACTAAAGAGTTAGACATCTATGGTACTTCTTTCATTGCAAAAACAGTTTGTCTTTCTGCTGCTTGTATGTCGTTATTATCTCCATGAAAAATGGAGATATTGTTTTTGGTCTGTGTGTGTGTGTATATATGTGTGTGTGTCTTTGTGTGTGTCTGTCTGTGTTTTCGCATATTTGTGGTCAACATAACTTATGAAGGCATTTATACATGTAGGATAGAAATTATAACAAGCAGAGTAGTTAGAACACAGTAGCAAAGTTACAAATTGCTTTTGTATACTTAAATACATTTCAATGATTTTCATCAATCGTAACCCGTCTGATATTTGTTGTTATGCAATGCATCCTTTGGTCTGTCTGTGTGTGTGTGTCTGTATGGACATTTCATAGTTGTGACATGTGTAAGTTAGTTAAAGGTTAACATCACTATGCATATATTATGTTAATGTGATATCATTTGCATAATATATAATGACATATTGAAATGAAACATTGCCAAAGGATTGGACTTTTACCTCTCAAATATATGTAATTTTGTTGAGGAAACCATTTTTCATGGAGATATGAGGTCTCCAAATTCTTGTTTTATGATTGAGAAGCTCAAATTAGATAATACACTTTGTTCTATGTTCACTGTTAATATGCAGTGTTATTTTGTTACCTGCAATTAGCCTATGGGCCAGAACTTGCATTAAAGATTATTATCGTATAAAAATCTCTATTTGTGTTTCTGATAGAATAACTGTCTGGAGAGTAGTGTTGTAGATATGTGTATAAAAAAGTGAAATACTAAAAGTGTTGTTCATGTTCTATGATGATACTTATTTCATATTCCTTTCTTGTTTTCCCTCCCTGTCTACTTGCATCACAACAAACAGACAAAGTAAGTCACGCAATTTTGCATACTTTATATATATCAAATTCTTTATAAATCTAATATCAATCACAAATTGGTACTGACATTGAAATAAGACTGTAACATAGAAACAATGCATTGTGGCATGAATTTTTTTGCAAGTACACAGTCACACAAACTTTACAATGTATGACTTTATTGAGTCCTTCTTTGTGTGATAAATTTTTAGAAAGAAGAAGGGGAAGAAGAAGTGAAGTTTGAATGGCAGAGGAATGCTCCCAGACAGGCGTAAGTGCTCTCCTTTATATTCTTGAGTTCATTCTTTAAATTACGTGGGCGGGGCTCGAAATACTTTTGCAGTGGTGCAGGTAACATTGAAAATTACCTGCACCAGACCAATTTTACCTGCACCACTCAGACTTTGAGAAGTATGGATCATAGTACTAAAAACTGATTAGAAACCATTTCCATGATTTCTTTTATACTTTACAGGTGGTGACAGTAAATGCAGCATATAAAAATAAACACACACCTACATGTATATATAAATACAGTACATGGACCAGTGCAAGTAGACATCAGAAATACCTGCACAGCTCCAATTTTACCAGCACTAAGGTGCATGTGCACCCAGTATTTCAAGCCCTAAAGGGTTACGGTTGCAAGAGGAATGTACCACAGTAAGCATGTTGCACAGGACACAACTCATTCTCAACTGCTGATTTCCCAAGGTTCTTTGGAATTCCAACTAATGCATGATGCGAAACCTCGGAAACCACAGGCAATCGCTTTGTCTTGCAAAAATAAATGTTCAACGGTTACAGGTCCTATTTGTCAATGGAAATTAGACATCCATGTAAAATACTACATAATAGAAAATGAATCAAACAACTGGAGAGGCTTTTAGAGACTTTATCCAGTTGTTTGATTTATTTTGTTTAATGCAAATCTTATTTACATTCCTATGATTTACTTTATGATTTACATTCCTAAGCAACTAATACACCATATCAAACCTTGTGAAACAACAGGTTTTGCCTTGAGGTTGTTTGGATAACAAATCTTGTTTTCCTCACCAACTGTTTGAAAAACATGCAGTAATACATGAAGTGTAAGGATGTATGGGTTGCTTGTATTTTTTGAAACCTCATGAAACCATAGGAAATTATTTTGCCCTGAGGTTCTTTGGGGAACAAATTTTGTTTTTCCCACCAACTGTTTGAAAAACAAGCATGCAATGATACATGCACTGTAAGGATGTGTGGGACTTTTGTCTGAAATGTTGTTTGTGTTGTTATGTGAATCAAATTGAAACCATAAGGCAATTGCTTTTTCTGGATTTTCAATGTTTAAGAAATCTTACTTGTGCTCCTCACCAACTACATTGTATTTGAAAAATATGTATGAAGCAAGAAGTGCAAGGCTGTGTAGGACTTTGTCCTAGATGCTGCCTGTATTCTGTACACATCCCAGGCTTTAGTTCCAGTACTATCAGACCAAGGCATGCAGATTGGCACGTAGTCCCGGCTCTTCAAGTATTGAAGACCAGAATGCCTGTACGGCTCAGGAGACCCATTTTGGCTTTACGTTGGGATTGGGAATGGGCCTTCTGCAAGTTGGTCCAATCAGGCCGGGATAAAGATGAATAAAGCATTCGTGGTAGGAGAGAGAAGTTCGTGCCAAGGTCTCCAAAATGGCAGAGTTGTGGAACAGTCATTTTACAAAGTCGTGCTGACATTAACTACTGAGATGGGCAAAGAAGCTTCCGTTGCATTTGTGTTCTGAGATTGCTTTCTTACACCGGAGATAGAGTACTGTCCTGCTCGTGATTTGCTGTAAAGGTTACTTGTCCATATGGCCTATAAAAAGGCATTAACACTCAAAGTAGCACATGTTATTACAGGGCTGTATTTTTGAGATGCATAAACTTTTATGGTGGTTAGACTTAAACTGTCCACATGAAAAATATGCTGTATCTTAAACATGTCCAGTCTCAGTACTGTTCTACACAAAAAAATGAAATATTATAGTGGATTAGGTTAAGAACTACAAAAGGAAATATCTGCGGAGGGAGGAGAATTGAGGATTCAAATCGTACCCTCAGCTGAATAAGATAAAACTTATTAAATAGGATAAGGATAGGGTATTTTCATGTCACACTTACTTAGTCCATACTTGATCATGCCTTACCAAGTATCAACTCAGTTCTGTAAGATCAAAGTGGTGATGACAGAAAGGAATTGAAGCAGATCATCCAGCAGAATCAGAAATTGCAGTAAAAAAAGTACCCTTTTACCTGAAGAGCAGAATGGAACTGAAAAAGCTTCTCTGAAAGTAGACATACGTTTTACAGCTACATCATAGGTTAAACATTCTTAAAACCATGTTCCAATAAGTCAGCTCATTCTCTTTCTGTCCATGTACATGTAGGTACGCCAAGAACGACCCCAACATCAGAGATCAGCCGTTCGGCATCCCGGTAAGAGCAGTGGTTATTCTTCCATCAGGTTCTTTATTGTGCTGTAATCTTTTTTTAAGCTGTGGTCACAAATGTCATAGGTCATTGTATGATTTTGATGCCGTAGAATTTTCAAGCAGGCTGCAACATAACCAGCAGCCAACAAGGCTCTAAGACAGTCTTTTCTGTAACAGGACTGCTGGATTTTGCGGGACACATGCACGAGTCGACTGTCCCAAGAATGCTTGTAGTTTTGCGAATGTATGGCGATTGCATGATGTATGTGGCCTGGTCTCCACAGTACATCCGAATAATTCTGAGACAGAAAATGTCCTACTCTAGTATAGGAGTGTGGTATTCATTCTTAAACCTTCTCATGCTACTGGCAATTTAATGTTTTCACAAAAGCATTGGCTCACAAACTTGCAAGTTATAGTTGATTATGTACCGTTGGCAATAAATGCAAAATTAAAAGAAGTACTTCAACGAGTATATAAAGATCTTGGTTGATACAAGGTTTTATTAGACGTTTCAGTCACTATCCAGTGATCTTCGTCAGTGAAAGGACTTTTCAACTTTTACTTTTCCTGGATGAGTAACCTTCGTACATGTATATGTTCTCATATGTACTCAACAAGTGTATGGTAATTCGATGCTTTCAAAATGCTGTTTGAAAGTTGTGGTAAGCTAGCCATTAGTATTGAGCTGTGTCGAAATATATGACGGTTGCCGCTGGCATGCACATGAACTTCAATGGGATCACAGATGCTACGGTGGGTCATGCACCGTCGCAGCCGGACATCCATCCAACTCGGAATTCTCTTTGATAGCCAGACTTCAAAGGTAACTCGGTGCATTGACTTACACCCACCCCCGGAGCCCTGCAGACGTGGTGACATGTCATAGCTCCTACAACATTTCCGGAATACTAAGAGAGGCATAAAAGCAGGTTGCCAGACTGTGATACAGAATATTACAGATCCTCCGAGACAACGGAAGGGAGATAGTTCTGCAGTAAAAGCTGGAGGAAAGAAATGCTGGTTTTATGACAGTAGTCAAATGATACCAGTTGAGACTCTCAGAGTATTCAAAAGTGCAGATATAAGTAGAAAGTACTGGTATTGTAAAGCATTTTGATGTACATATAAAGTGCAATATGTATGGTAAAGAATGTATATGTCACAGGGGAGACTGGAATCCATGGCTATCTGGAATTCTCCTAGTTGAGACTGGAATTCAAGATTGACATTTTCAAATGTGAACTGGTAATACCAAAATTACAGTTTTTTTTCATGGTCTTGTCAAGAAAGATAACAAGGCAGAGATTTGGTCATCTTTCTTTCAGACACCTTGTGTTTTGTTACTGATGCAGTTATTGACACCTTCACCCATGCTGTATACAAACTGTTGCTGAAGAGAGTGACTGATGTTCTATGGTTACTTTATAATGGGTAACTTGTGAAGTAGCATTTAAATTTAACTTAAGTATGCTCTGTAGTACCTTGTTTGGTATATAAAAATGTTTAGAATTGTTTAGAATGTGGTAGTTAATCATATATTTTCAAACATAGTTTATTTGTTTATATCAAAGATTGCAAAGGTAATTAAAGAGACATAATTCTTGATATCTTTAATGAATGGTGATATAGTATTACTGTGATTATATATGATATATATTGTTGTTTGCTTAGCAGAATGTGTTTGCATCAGTTCAGTTATTTTCCTGGCAGACTTGCCTCACTCAAAACCACTACTGTGTAGACTAACATGACAGGGTTGGCCTTTCTGAACCTTTTAAGAAGTACTAAGAAATCACCAACAACTTTACCTCATAATTTATCGTCAGTTGTAGTGTAACCATTATTGGTACTGCCAGGAGCAAGTTGCATACCTTTGATGTATTACAACAAGAACATTCTTAGATAGTTTGAAAGGCAAAGTCAGCTAGGAAAGGAATCCAAAATAGACATCCAAATGCAGTTCTAGCTCACTGAAGAGCAACTCTTCCACTTTTCAGGACAGATTAGAGATATGTAGACGCTATGTGCAGTACACTTTCATTGTCCTCGGAAATTCCTCTTGCTCTTTTTGACACAAGTACAATGAACAGAGGACCATGGCTTAACTTTGACTGGGACCATTTCCAGCAGCATGCATGTTGGGTATTAGGGACAACTACTGGGATTCGAACTCCCAACCTCTTGGTCCAGAGGCAGGGTTGCTAACAATTGGACTACGCAGGCTACTGGTGCAATCTGGATAAGATGTTACATTGACATTTCCCGCACTGTTATGAAAGAACAAAACATAGTTAGATTTATGGCAAGCCTACATGTACTTGTACACCAGGCCTTGATCAAGAAAAAAACCCACAAGTGATAGAATGCACTTTTTCAGCTGTGTTACTTGACCCCAATAGTTTATTCTTTGAATTCCACATTACCTATTCCCGTCACAGTCCTCGTATTGATCAGAAAATCTTCCTAGATTTTTCCCTTCTCCCTTAGATTGATCAGGTATTTCTCCTGGCACCCAGGCTTTAAATCACCAGCATCATTATCCTGTGTTTTTGCCGGCGGTGGTGGCAGCGGCATACTAAGGTGGCCATAAAATGGACAGTTGGGAGGCATTAATCAGTTACCTAGCCATAGCAGGTGGGACCTTAGCCATATACAATTGGAGTCTGGTCCATCAGAAGTGTTCAGAGGGAGGTGGTTTCGTTTCCTTCATCTTTTTCAATTGAGAGCCTTTAACGCTATTGTCCTATGGGTTATTTCCTGAAGCATACCACTTGAAAGCTCAGAAAATCAGTGCAGAACTGTGTAATGTATGATGTTTTATGAATCATCAATGTTAGTTCATGATGCAAAGGAAGTCAAGTCTTCCTGTTATTCCATACACCAAGACTTTGTCATGTAGAGAGAACAATGGCGGATATGCTCACTCTACTTTACCAGGATATATTGTGGGAGTGCGCCTGTGGCTGTGCATGTGTGTGATAGTAAGATAACGTTTGGAAGTTAGTAGTGGGAGGGATAAATTTGGTACAAATCAGCTTGGCTCAGGTTCAATCTGCCTTGAAAGTCAAGTCCCCAATGCAGCATTCTTAACCAGCTAAGAAACCTAAGAAAAGGTCAGTGTGTTCAAGACATAAAGCAATTTCGAGAAAAATCTTTCTTCAAACATGATGTAGTTATTATGAGAGCAACAATTTCATACATTTCATCTGTTGAAATGTGTGCAATGTTTTATGCAATCTGTGTTGAAAATAGAAAAGTAGCTAATCAAAAAAAAAAATATATTATATACATCTAACACTGATTCAAATGAAATGGAAAGTTCCTCTGTGTTGGTGGATCTTTGAACTGCAATTTCCATCACAAAGAACTGGAATCACCCAAATTTTCAACTGTATAACATCAGCCCTTGTCAACTAAACACTGATGTGAACTTGAGGATCTTCTCTAACTTTCTGTCAGCAGCTTTTCCACTGATGGTTTGAGAAGTAATGTTCCACGCAGTCTCACAGGAACAATAAAGGCTTGTACGTGCTAATCTTGTCTTAGCACAGGCCGGGTTTAGACGTTTATGTTCCACTGCAACACGGGAAGACCCATTGAACTGCTCTTATCTCTGGGTTCCGCCTGGCTTATTACCCCCATTCAGCCTCCGAGAGGAACTATTCACCACACAGCCTGGAAATGGGGAAGCTGTCTGGCTTTCTGTCAGCAATTTATTTCATGTTCAAGATTGCAGTGTGGGGATTTTTCAACTACAGTCTGTACACAGTTATGTTTCAGTTTCTTTGGAGCTACATTGTATGCTACACAATGATAGAGGTATTACAAGCAAGACCAAAAATGGCATATTTAATCAGCTAAAGTAACAAATAGTCTAGAAGGGGGATAAAGAGAAATTACGACAGCTACAAAATGATACAGGTATCATGAGCAAAACTGAAAATGTTACTGGTACAAGTCAACATGTAAATCTAAAAGCAGAATGAAGAAAACTACAACAGCCTATTTTTTAACTGTGGTCTATGTTTTAGTATATTTAGAGCTAAACTCATTACTACACAATAATTAATACAGCTATTGCAAGCAAAACTGATAAATAAAAGTGTTACAGGTAACGTTACAGTTCATCAGCCGGAGCAACAAAAATGTCTAGGGATTGTTTGTATTACATTTACAAGAATGCCTGTACACATTGAGGCATGTCACATTCTTCAATATCTTTTCAATTACCTATAATATGTACACTTGGTTCATGCAACCATACACTACACTGTAGACTGCAAGAACACAATTGATATCTCTTTTCTTGCCTAACTCATTGATGCAGGAAGTGTGATGCACATGTCTAGTACAAAATTTTCGCCGGCTCCCTAGTTAGTCCTCCACCCTTGGGTGGTGGACTATGTAGGGAGCCCCCCGGAGCTTGGGTTTCACAGGCTAACTCTGGATCATGCTGTAGCATAATAAGAGTAAAATGCCCTTTGGAATTGCAGGACTTACAGTGTTTTTGGCAGTGCTCACTGTACTCTTGCAGTAAGTTTACTGAGGACATAAAATGCTCAACATAAAAAATAGAGCTAAGATATTCTGTGGTTACAATTCCTGGAGCTATTTGTGCCAGTGCAAACATTTACAGTCAGGCTGCGATATTGTCGCAGGATAAGCTGTTTAATTCACGACGCAATTGTGCCGAGGATGATTACATTTCCAATCTATGGATAAATCTGCAGTGTGCTTGGTGTTGCAGGGTGCATGCAAAGTGCAAAGTCGCTAAAACAGGAATGTAAAGAAGATTTTAAAAACATGAACTCCAGTGAAGGTACAGACTGATGCAAATTTTATCACATAAAAATGTCACAGTTCTACTAATAATAGTAAATTTCGAAATAGAAGCATAGAGCAAAACTACAGACGTTTTGTTTCTATCATCATGATATGGCAAGAATTTAACTGTTACTTGTATTGGTTGTTTAGATTACAGGCACACATGCAAGAAACATGTTCAAAAAATAATATTTCTGGATTTTACAAAATTGCAGGTTTTGTTTAAGGTTTTATTTTTGCATCACTTTATCCATTTTGCACTGACTGTAGCCCTTTCTACTCACACTTCACTAATCTCCAAGCAGATGAATGTAGTTCGGGTTGGTTTTGTCCTTCTTTTCAGCTGATATTTTTATTTCTCACATTATTTTTACCAGTCAGTCTGTAATAGGATCACAAATTCTGCTTGTAATCTACAGAAATCTAGCTTCCAGAATACAGAAATCCTACTGCTTAAACCAGCATGAGCCTTCGTGCAACAGATGAATTTGTAAATGCATGGTTTCTCAGAAATAGTGAAACTCTCACAATACCTTGGAAGTTTATAGCCACCAAATAAAAACTGTTATCTATCCCGCCTATCAGGAGTCGCTGTGATTTTCCCTACCAAGATAAAAGAAAAAAGGATAACAGGATGTCCATTTCTTGTGCTGAAATTTACAGGTTGCTCGAGGGACTCTGTCCTACGTTATTGACTCCTGCTGTTGTGGGAATAGAAAAGCGCAAAAGATGAATTGGAATTTCTTGATCTGGTATCTAATGTGTTGTAATGATTCGACTGGCTGCACCTGTTACACGACTCCAGGGGTTTCCACAAAGTTGTAAAGCTGTTAGGAGGTATTAAGCAGTGGCCGTGTTAGACAATAATAAGGTGTTTTGTGGGCAGTAAAAGAGAGATTTAAGACCGAATGTAGCACGTTATCAGGCTGCTGAGATTCAGTTCGGTGGATGGTGCTGTCTTCAAGAAAGTTTATACAAGTCACGATAAAATTGGAGTTGAAGTTGAATGGATGATTTGTTGTTAGTTTTCCTTGAGACTCTGTGTGTGTGTGTGTGTGTGTGTGTGTGTGTGTGTGTGTGTGTGTGTGTGTGTGTGTGTGTGAAAGGGGTGAAGTCTGCCATCTCTGATTGCCTTGTTTCTATCTGTTTTCTATACAGGTGAGGAATGTACGGTGCATCAAGTGTCACAAATGGGGGCACGTCAACACAGACAGGGAGGTATGTTATCAATGATACATCTTACTAGCTCTTTTTCTTCTTTCTTTAGATGATTTTTTAACCATTGCAACAATTTCTATAAACTTTTACATGTATACAAGTCCAACCAAAAGACCTGGCCAAAAAGTATTGTTGCAGCCTTTCAAAGCAGTTCAGGACTTGTGAGGGATGGTGTGAACAAGTACAGCAGCTATCACAGCTATATCTTCATGTAACTGTAGGCTAAACTGTTGAAAAAAGTATCTAAGTACATTAGAAAAAGCAAGGTTTGATATTCAGCATGTATCACACATTGTTTTCCCTCTAGTTAGAGAAATCCATCCCAGTAAATGTACATAAGATACATCTACTTGGATAGACTGGGACTGTTACACATAGATCAAAAACCAAAATCATTAATTAAATACATTAGCAAATGCAATTCGATAGACAACATCATACAATATTTGTTCGGTATAAGCAATTATTTTAGTACGATACCAAAAAGGAAGGGTTACAGATATGTGTACATGTAACATTACAGACAATAATGTACAATTATACGTTTTTTTAACTACATTGTTTCCCTTCCAGTGCCCACTGTTCAACATGTCTGGACTGGCCCACTCCAAATCAGACGACCCAGATCAACGTAAGTTCTCGTACAGGGAGCTTTAACTTTGTCTTGCACGTCTGTAGCCTTGTGTGAATGAAAAATACATGTAACAGAAGTTACTTGCCACATTTTTATATTCTAGCAAGGGACTGGGACTTTTGAAGTGTGTTGAGAATTGTTATGTTTCCTGTTTCATTAGATTCCATATATATGGATAAAAGTGATTGACACATATATATATCAATGTCCAGACAGACTATCCTGTGTGCTGGTCTGATTGTTGTTTTGCTCTTAGCGACCGTTTCGACCTCTGACCTCTTGGTCGGGATGCGCAGCGAGGGTCTGATGCTGAAGGACTCCGTCTGGGGCCGGAAGAACGACCCCAAGGCCGCAAATCAGGTCGGTATTCAATCTCAAAATGTTGAACTCTGTGACTGTAGGTCATAGTGCACCTTGATTCTCTGTAATGAGAAAATGCCAGAGAAGTGCAAGCATGTAATATCTTTGCATTATATAGGCTAAGTGTACACTACAATTGTAACAATGTCTGACATTGTGGACAACAAAAGCTATAGTAATGTAAATCCTGATGTATTTCTAAGTTTATGGTCATTTCTCCACCACAAAATCATCATAACTGTGACCAGGATGTATGACATTGTATTGCTGCTTCAACTGCAATCTCAAGCATATCACAAACTCTCAATTTTGACAAGTTTATGTGCTGCAAACTTCAACAAATTTACAGCATTTTTTAAGTTGTCATTTGCAATTAAAATGATGCCTTGTAGATTTGTTATAATATAGAGAGCGGTGTGAATCACATAGCATGATTTCTGTTGTTGCGAGGCTGATGTAACATCTTGCTTCCATCTTTGCCTTCAGCAAATGGTCGTCAGTGATGAAGAGGAGGACCCTGAAGTGGAGTTTCTCAAGTCTCTCACCACCAAGCAGAAGAAAAAGCTGCTCAAGTAAGTACTGTATGTCTGGGCATCAATCTTGATCTTGTCTGCTTTCAAAAACTCACTCACTCACTCACTCACTCACTCACTCACTCACTCACCAACTCACTGACTGACTGACTGACTGACTGACTGACTGACTGACTGACTGAATCACTCGCTTGCTCGCTCGCTCACTCACTCAATCCATCCATCAATCATCAAACAAACAAACAAGCACCACTGCTTTACAACACATTTATGCAATATTAGTTCACCAGTCGAACTAATATACTTTACACTGATCACTAGATTTTCTCCTTTTTCTTTCAATTGTTTTGAAGTAAGTAACTGGCATCTGTTTCTATATTTGGTACTTTGCCACTTTGGTACAGTAACTGTGCCTCTTCTGCAACATCATGACCTTTATCAATCACAGTTTTAAATGTCATGTCATAAACAGTAATACAAGACTGTAAGTTTGACTTTTATGGTAACAGTATGACGTATAGACCTTCTGCACAAGAGAACAAGTATCAGCTTGACATTTGTGTTATTGCCAGCATACTGTCAGGATTCACTCGTATCATTAGCAAGGTGTAAATTTTCTCTGGAAACATGTAGGATAACCTCTTTACACAGTGAGCACGCCTCGCTTCGAATGTCATGAAGTCCAAGGCATTAACAACTGCAACCATACATGTTTTGAATGTTGTGCTACTGCAAGAATTCTGTTACAGTTACTGGTTTGGGTATGTCCTATCAAAAGAGATGAAATAATGAAATTATAGAAGAAGTAGCAAAGACTTCCTAGTAAACAAAGAGTCATCAGTTGTCAGTCACTCAGCCAGGTGATAGATGGTTTAACTTTGGGTTTTGCTAACAGGAAGCTAGACAAGCTTGAGAAAAAAGAGAAACGCCAGAAAGCGGGGAAGAAGCAGAAGAAAAAGGACAAGAAGAAACAGAAGAGACGTAAGGAGTCCTCGTCTTCAAACAGCAGCTCTGAGTCAGACAGCGAGGAAGAACAAAAGAGGAAGAAACACAAGAAGACAAAGAAGAAGCACAAGAAGAGAAAGGAAGAAAGCTCCAGCAGTGATGGTAGTAGCAGTGGGAGTAGTTCAGATAGTGACTCAGACAAGGACAATGGAAAGAAACATAGCCACAAACGGAAGAAGTCAAGGGATGACTCCCAGGTCAAAAAGAGGAGGGTAGAAGATCGTGAGGGGCAGGGTGTGGCCGGAAGGCCAGTAAAAACCGAGAAACATGATTATGACAGCAGTGCAAGGAATAGATACAGTGAGAGTAAAGCCGATAGCAGACGGTCAGACCTGTATGATCGTGGAAATGACCGTGAGGACAAACACAAGGCAGACAGAGCTTACTCTGACAGGCACAATCACAGCATTGACATGTATGATAGGGATGGAGATGACAAACACAGCTATGCCAGGAGGGATAGGGAGGACAGAAAAGACGGGAAGGGTAGGCATGAGAGGGAGAGCAAAGAAAGACATGACAAGTATGAAAGGGATGGGGATGATCACTGGGGAAACAGCAAGAGAGGGCATGACAGTAGGGATGAACAGCACAGAGACACTAGGAATAGGGAGGACATAAAAGACAGTAAGGGAAGGCATGAGAGAGATGACAAAGAAAAATATGACAGGCATGAAAGGGGCAGGAATGATAACCACAGAGGGAACAGTAAGGGCAGTAGGGATGAACAGCACAGTAAGGACAGAGACAGCAGGGGTGGAAGGGACAGCAAGGAAAGACAGGACAGTAACAGAGGTGACCATTACAGAAGGGAGAGGAGTGATAACAGGGGGTCCAATGACAAGGACAGATTCTATGGTAGTCATGACAACCACCAGGATAGGTCACATGACAAGCATGGGTCTCATAATCATGACAGCAGAAGAGACAGGCGATGATTGTACATACATGTACATGTAGTACCAAGGACACCTTGCAGGTTACAGATGTACTACAGGGCAATGTCTGCGGGTATCAATATTTGGACCAAACAGGTCATTCTACATTGTACAATTTGCTGTGGAAACTTTTCAGGAAAATCTAAGTATTCTTTGGTTTGTGGGTAATATTATTGGCATGATTATCATTCATTATCCATAGATTATTGGTACATGTAGTAGATTTTTAAATCAATCTGACCTTGCCATGATTTTCAGTAGCAAACTCACTTGGATTTTCTGAACCCAGCAGCACAGTAGAATTCCTCTGAACTCTGTACAGTGTTGCTGTGTTGGTCTGGCTGGAGTGATGTTGGGTCCTTCTGGTTTCCTCCTAAATACTCTTCCCTTCCATGGGTGTGACATCCTTGAGTTGACCACAGTAGTCATCTCCTGTCTTTGCAGTCTTCCATTCTTTCTCACTTCTTTCCGCTTACTTGGAAAGCTCCCTGGTCACTGATCACTTCCTGTTTAATACAGGCCATCACTAGTTGCTGGGACTCAGACGTTTAACATTACTTAGCAACTGTTAGAGTTGCTAAGCTAATACATACACATGTATCATACTCATAGTCTTGTTATATCAATGGTTCTGTAAGAATAGCTCTTTTGGAAAACCAGTGATGTGATAATCTTATTTTCAACATGTACATGAAGATTGTTTTTAAGATTTCCTTTGCCTTCATTTGTGAATATTTTACCAATTTTTTTCTGAGTGTTGAACTTTTTTCGTGTGGTAATGTTTTTGTAAAATGTTCTGATGTAGACAGACCCAAGTCACAAATAGGCAGTAGGCTCATTATAATGCTACTATAATAATAATTGTATCAAATTACAATGTGCGTAAGTGTATAAATTGTTGTCACAGAGTCGGCACCAAGCGATATCTTGTCTCCCTCACATTTTTGTGTGTTTCGCAACCAAATGAAAAGAAACGTCTGTTGCCAAATATTTCATGAATTTTTCGATGAGAGAAAAGAAACATCCTTAATCGTCTCGTATGACGTCAGTAGTACGTGCGTGCATCTGTAACATCTTTATTAGTCTGTCATGTTGCCGTTATGTAAGTGCCTGCCAAGATTTTTTTAAGGTTCGTGTCAAGCAAGGGCGTTCAGCAAGTGTGTGTGTGTGTGTGTGTGTGTGTGTGTGTGTGTGCGTGCGTGCGTGCGTGCGTGTGTACTGGTAGAGGGAATGGGCTTTACTGGGAAGAAGCGGCATGACTCAGATCAATCAAAAAATTACAAAGCTTTCTATCAATGTCCATCAAATTTCAAGCATTCTCGCAATTTTCATGGGAGCGACGCCCTTTGACCATTTTAACGACCCTCGTATATGTGTAATAATTAGGCGTGTAACCTTCCTTTGGTGTAAGACACGACTGTCTAGATGACTGTTTATCACAATTCAGCAGTCATTTGGGCCCAGAATACGCGCTGTGTTCATTAAAAGCTTTGATTAAATTTGTAGACTAATTTCCCGTAAACAAAATTAAAGAAAAACGGCATACATATTAAGTGTTTAATGACCAAAAATTTAATGACAAAAATTGTCAACTTTCGTCACGTTTTTTGATTCCTCAGAAATACTACAATAACATTTACTGATGAACCCTCCCAGAGTAATAGTGATAGGAGGGGATATCCTGCTAGCAAAGGTCGGCACTTTAATGTATTCATTGTATTCATTTGTCTGGAGTAGAGGAGTAAAGTACGTAAATATCGTCCTAGTTTCTCTGTTCTTGCCACACAAGACAGACGTCACAAATTAACATTCGAGAACCTTCCACTAAAAGAGATGTCTCAGCCTAGTTTCAAATCTATAGTATTCTCATGGATGAAACAATAATTACACTTGACGTAAATTTGTAACAATGTCTCGAATTTTCGCTTATTATTTTGATACTATGATCTAGTCACCATGTAAGCACAATCTTAACACAAAGCCCAAAAATAATGATGCTAACCTTGCATAGACGAAAGCAATACTAGGTCATTTATGGCATCAACATTGAATGGAATACAGGTAGACTGGCTGCATTGAGATATCTGATAGTACATTGAAAAGGACAAATCTAAATAGACAGATATACAGCCATTTTCTGCTGATATTTTTCTGCTGCATCGCTTGTCAACGACGGCCATTGTATTGTCTTGACCGCGTACCGCGCACGTCGTTGAAAATGCCATGCTTTTCTGTATCTCGCAATCACGGTGGAGGCAGATTATGCACTACTGATGGCTATTGTGACAGCGCGTCTTCTCACGTGCTGGCTATGATAATTTCTCCTACTTTCTACCGAAATGTATGTGAAGGTAGCACTATGTCTTACAATGCAGAAGTGGTCTTCGAGAAAGGCCTAAATTTTGAGCAGTTCTAAATCAGGCTACTTCTTGCTTATTTGCCCAAGGTCTATCCACCAAAAGGGCAAAATCATTAAACACACACACGCACGCACGCACAGAGAGAGAGGGGGGGATGGAGAGAGGGAGAGAGAGACGCACACTGACCAACTCGTCCCCTCGGACCAACACTACGCGTCTACAGTCTCGTAGATCCGGTCCGTATCGCCGCTGTTGTTGCCACCATACAGCGAGTTTTGGATGTGAGGCAGCGGAATGGGAGCAGGGGGAGGAGCGGCCTCTCCAGATCTCCTGGCGCGACATTTTCTCGTCAACACGACAACCACAGGTACAACCACCACAGCGGCTGCAACGGAACCCATGACTTTGAGGAGGGTTGGTAGACTGACGTTGTACCACGGCTTGTCAGTATCGATCGCGTAGACATGTGTAACATGGATACGAGTTTTGTTCGAGAGTGGTATTCCCTGTGTGGTGTGGTCGATGGTCAGTGGGGTGGGAGTTACTGCCCTTGTCTCAACAGCCGTAGTGACAGAGTGTGTCAAGTTACACTCAGAAAGATCGACTTTGAATAACGGCATACCGCGCACGTTTTTTGGAGAGCTACAGTTGAAACCAGTCGGTTCTTTAACGAGGCTCGGGTACAACGGGTGGTGTAGGTGTTCTTTACAGGATATGCCGAGGCCTGCACTACCGACAATGCATTTCTCGTGCACCTGGGTTAGTTTCTGCAGCCAGAACATCCTACAGTCACAGTGTATGGGGTTCCCTTCGACATACGGTGTATATGATCTGGCTGAATCGAAGTCGCTCGGAAGAATGCCGAGGTTTTTCTCTGAAAAGGTTTCCAAGTTGTTGTGGCTCACTGAGAAGAGAATCAGTGATCTTCTATCCGACATGCCCACGTGAGTTATGCGGTTGAACGACAAATCAAGTTGCAGTACGTTTGGAATATTCCCCATCGCTTCCCACGAGAAGTTACTGATGGCATTATGAGAAAGATTTAATAATACCAGGCTAAGCATCGGTGGAAATTCCTCGATGGCTTGTATCAGGTTATTTTGCAAATGTAATTCCAAAACAATGCGATAATTGGGTGTGTCAATGAATTGAGTGATATTACGGCCTGCACAGTTTATTTTTTCATAATGATTGAACTTGGTAAACACTTCGCATTCGTAAGTCTTGCAAATACCTGACTTTGCAGCGACCAGCAACAGCAGAGACGCGAGCAGGAATCTATTCATGATAGCAGAGTTTACGTTTGTACGGCGATGTCTGCCAATTTTTCTGTTCTCCTAAACTGCCAATTCCTATGATGCTCTGGTGCAAAACTTGATTTTTATGTGTTTTTTTAGGTTCAACTACCACTAGATCAGATACAGTGCCTGTGTCTGTCGCTGTCAGATATGACCATGAAAACAAAGGTGGTTTAGTCCTAGCGGACGTCCAGTATTTTAGGCTGAATTGTGATAGACTATAGACTATAGTCTGTTTGGCCGACCCTCAAGGCCTGCAGTGGGGAAGGCAAGTGTTTTAGTCCGCCATTTTGTGCCTCAGCCGTAAACAATACGTCAGAATTGCCTATGTTGTAGAAATATAACGAGGCGTTTATCGGGGCCCTAGCATTCAGACACTCTGACAAACAGACGGTGCATTGACGACTGACTTAGTTTTATACCCAAACATCGAGGTTTCTGAAAGGAAACACGATAGGACACAATCATTGTCTTGTTCTAGTTCGTACGTAAATGTATTTTGCATTAGCGGTCGATAGTCAGAAACTGAAACGCATACAATTCACATGAAAGAAAAGAAGATTGGAGAAGGAACGTACGGAGCTTATTGGGCCGTTTTGTATGTATGGTCTGTCTAATAAGGCCACAGCGATGTCCAAAATTCTGGTAAAAAATGAAGCAACCGTGCACCGACATTTTATTGGGAGAGAAATGTCTTCTTAAATGAGGTGTGGACTAAACATCAGCCTTTTCAGGGTAGAAGAAATCACCGTAAAGCTTTTTGAAAACACGACAATTGCAAGGCGAGGATCACTGATATTTTCAAATCTATGTAAGGCACAGAATCATCGTTTTAGATTTGATTGTACAAAATATCTAACACCTTTTCTGGAGTATAGAGATATACTCACCACTTAGGGAGATTCTAGAAGTGATTTGGATGGATCTTAAGATCTTCGCCCGTGCGAAATGCCTGCTGAATGTGCGGAGGTACGGAGAGAGGACTGCGAACGTACGGAGTAGAACAGCGTCGGACTCATCATGGTCTGACGTCGACGTGACCTCAATATTCATACAGGATGGCCTTTCCCAGAAATCTTCACGTGGGGTAAGAGAGTCTCTCAAAGTAGGACAACGTAAATATGGTAAAATGGGTGCCTGGTAGCCTTGATAGTTCTTCTGTAGTTTTCGCGGGCTTCCTAAGGTCGCTGGCCACCACGGTACTGTTCTGTATGTTCAATGTTTGTTACAACCTTCTTCAGTAAAGACATTTTTAAGCGTCTCGTATGTCGTTGGTAGTACGTGCGTGCAATGTGTAACATCTTTATTAGTCTGTCATGTCGCCGTTATGTAAGTGCCTGCAAAGATCTTTTTAAGATTCGTGTCAAGCAAGGGCGTTCAGAAAGTGTGTGTAGTGGTGTGGGAAGGGGCTTAACCGCGAAAGAACACACACACATACATAGACACACACACACACATACGTACATATATACAGAAACACCCAGTCACGCACGCACGCACACACACACACACACACACACACACACAAACGAACAGTCACACAGAGAGAGAGAGAGAGAGAGAGAGAGAGAGAGAGAAAACACCACCAATACTCAATCACACATTGACCAACTCGCGCCCTCAGTTGTCTATGGTCTCGTATTTCTGGTCTGCATCACCGCTGTTGTTGCCGGAATACAATCATGAGTTAGAGATGTAATGTAGCGGAATGGGAGCAGGGGGAGGGGCGGCCTCTCCAGATCTCCCGGCGCGACATTTTCTCTTCAACATGTTTACAACCACAGTTACAACCACCACAGCGGCTGCAATGGCACCAATGACTTTGCGGAGGGTTGGTAGACTGACGTTGTACCACGGCTTGTCAGTACCGAGGGCGTAGACATGTGTAACATGGATACGAGTTTTGTTCGAGAGTGGTATTGCCTGGGTGGTGTGGCCGGTGTTCGACGTCAGTGGGGTTGGAGTTTCCGCCCTTGTCGCAAAGGCAGACCTTGGAAGTTTGTTTGCCGCAGTGACAGAGTGTGGCATGTCGCATTTAGAAAGATCGATCTTGAATATTGGCATACCGCGCACGTTTTCTGGAGAGCTACATTTGAAACCAGTCGGTTCTTTGAGAAGGCTCAGGAACAATGGGTGATTTTGGTGAACTTTACAGGACATGGCATGACTTTCACTGTCGGCCAGACATTTATCATGCAACTGGGTTAGTTTCTGCAGCCAGAACAGCCTACAGTCACAGCGTAGGGGGTTCCCTTCGACATACGGTTGATAATTACACGTACTGGTGGCTGAATCGAAGTCGCTCTGAAGAATGCCGAGGTTCGCCTCTGAAAAGGTTTCCAAGTTGTTGTGGCTCACTGAGAAGAGAATCAGTGATCTTCTATCCGACATGTCCACATAAGTTATGCGGTTGAACGACAAATCAAGTCGCAGTACGTTTGGAATATTCCCCATCGTTTCCCACGAGAAATTACTGATGGCATTATGAGAAAGATTTAATAATACCAGGCTAAGCATCGGTGGAATTTTCTCGATGGCTTGTATCAAGTTATTTTGCAAATGTAATTCCAAAACAGAGAAATAATTGGGCATTTCAATGAATTGAGTGATATTACGGCCTTCACAGTGTATTTTAGCATAAAAAATGAACACAGAAAACTTTTCGCATTCGTAACTGTTACAAATACCTGACTTTGCAGTGACCAGCAACAGCAGAGACGCGAGCAGGAATCTATTCATGATAGCAGAGTTTACGTTCCTACGGCGATGTCTGCCAATTTTTCCTGTCTCTCAAACTGCCAATTCCTATGGTGCAAAGATTTGATTTTATGTGTTTTTTTTAGGTTCAACTACCACTAGATCAGATACATTGCCTGTGTCTGTCGCTGTCATATATGACCATGAAAACAACGGTTCTTTAGTCCTAGCGGTCGCCCAGTATTTTAGGCTGATAGACTATAGTCTGTTTGGCCTACCCTCAAGGCCTGTAGTGGGGAAGGCAAGTGTTTTGATCCGCCATTTTGTGCCTCAGCCGTAAACAATACGTCAGAATTGCCTATGTTGTAGAAATGTAACGAGGCGTTTATCGGGGCCCTAGCAGTCAGACATTCTGGCAAGCAGACGGTACATTGACGACTGATTTAGTTTTATACCCGAACATCAAGGTTTCTGAAAGGGAACACGATAGGACACAATCAATTTCCTGTTCTAGCTCGTACGCAAATGCATTTTGTCACATTAAAACTTCATTAGCGGTTCGGAACTGAAACCCATACAATTCACATTAAAAAAACAAGATTCGAGAAGGGAGTGACGGAGACTGATTGGACAGTCTTAAGCTTGTATGTAGGATCTGTCTAATAGGGCCACAGCGATGTCCAAAATTCTGGTAAAAATGAAGCAACCATGCACCGACATTTTTATTAGGAGAGAACTGTCTTCTCAAACAAGATGCGGACATCAGCCTTTTCAGGCTAGACGAAATCATCGTAAGGCTTTTTGAAAACATGACATAAAGCGTGCACTTGACAATTGCAAGGATCACTGATATTTTAAGTCTATGTAAGGCACAGAATCATCGTTTTAGATTTAATTCTACAAAATATCTAACACCTTTTCAGAGCATATACATGTAGATATATTCACCAGCTATGCATCTACTAAAAGTGATCTGGTTGGACCCTGAGGTCTATTTTAAATCTATGTAAGGCACAGAATCATCGTTTTACGTTTAATTCTATCAATTTGTAACGTCTTTCGGAGCATAGAGATACACTCACCACTTGCGGAGATTCTAGAAGTGATCTGCTTGGATCTTGCGCCCGTGCGAAATGCCTGCTGAATGTGCGGAGGTACGGAGAGAGGACTGCGAACGTACGGAGTAGAACAGCGTCGGACTCATCATGGTCTGACGTCAACGTGACCTCAATATTCATACAGGATGGCCTTTCCCAGAAATTTTCACATGAGGTAAGAGAGTCTCTGAAAATAGGACAACGTAAAATGGGTACCTGGTAGCCTGGGTGGTTCCTCCGTAGTTTCCGCCGGCTCCCTAAGGTCGCTGGCCACCACGATACTGTTCTGTATGTTCAATGTTTGTTACAACCTTCATCAGTAAAGACATTTTTAAGGGTCTCGTATATCGTTGGTAGTACGTGCGTGCAATCTATAACATCTTTATTAGTCTGTCATGTCGCCGTTATGTAAGTGCCTGCAAAGATTTTTTTTAAGGTTCGTGTCAAGCAAGGGCGTTCAGAAAGTGTGTGTGTGTGTGTGTGTGTGTGTGTGTGTGTGTGTGTGTGTGTGTGTGTGTGTGTGTGTGTGTGTGTGTGTGTGTGTGTGTGTGTGTGTACCAACACCAACACTCGCACACTGACCAACTCGTACCCTTAGTCGTTGTCTATGGTCTCGTAGTTCTGGTCCGTATCTATACCACCGCTGTTATTGCCGGCGGAATATAATGCGTTTTGGATGTGAGGCAGCGGAATGGGAGCAGTGGGAGGAGCGGCCCCTCCAGATCTCCTGGCGCGACATTTGCTTTTCAACACGACAACCACAGGTACAACCACCACAGCGGCTGCAAAAGAACCAATGACTTTGAGAAGGGTTGGTAGACGGACGTTGTACCACGGCTTGTCAGTGTCGATCGCGTAAACATGTGTAACATGGATACGAGTTTTGATCGAGAGTGGTATTGCCTGGGTGGTGTGGTCTGTGGTCAGTGGGGTGGGAGTTTCTGCCCTTGTCGCAAAGGCAGATCTTGGAAATTTCTTTGCCGTAGTGGCAGAGTTTGGCGTGTCACACTCAGAAAGCTCGACTTTGAATAACGGCATACCGCGCACGTTTTCTGGAGATTTACATTCGAAACCAGTCGGTTCTTCACTGACGCTCAGGTACAACGGGTGATTTTGGTATTCTTTACAGGACATGCCGTGGCCTGCACTGCCGGTCTGGCATTTCTCGTGCGCCTGGGTTAGTTTCTGCAGCCAGAACATCCTACAGTCACAGCGTATGGGGTTCCCTTCGACATACGGTTTATATGAACTGGCTGAATCGAAGTCGCTCGGAAGAATGCCGAGGTTTTCCTCTGAAAAGGTTTCCAAGTTGTTGTGGCTCACTGAGAAGAGAATCAGAGATCTTCTATCCAACATGTTCACGTAAGTTATGCGGTTGAACGACAAATCAAGTCGCAGTACGTTTGGAATATTCCCCATCGATTCCCACGACAGGCTACTGATGACATTATGAGAAAGATTTAAGAATTGCATTCCAGGCATAGGTGGAAATTTCTCAATGGCTTGTATCAGGTTATTTTGCAAATGTAATTCCAAAACAAGGCTAGAATCGGGCATTTCAATGAATTGATTGATATTACGGCTTTCACAGTGTATGTTTAGATAAGGCTTGAATTTGGAAAACACTTTCTTGCATTCGTAACTGTTACAAATACCTGACTTTGCAGTGACTAACAACAGCAGAGACGCGAGTAGGACTCTATTCATGATAGCAGAGTTTACGTTTCTACGGCGCCGTCGGCGAACTATTCCAGTCTCTTGAACTGTCAAGTCAATGGCCGAGCTGCCGAGTCAATGGCCTGTAGTGGAGAAGACAAGTGCTTTATATTTATTTAGTCCGCCATTTTGTGCCTCAACCGTAAACAATACGTCAGAATTGCCTATGTTGTAGAAATGTAACGAGGCGTTTATCGGGGACCTAGCATCATCGAGGTTTCTGAAAGGACACTAGATAGGGGACAATCATTTTCTTAATTGTTCTAGCTCATACGTAAATGTATTTTGTCACATTAAAACTTCATTAGCGGTCGGTAGTCAGAAACAGAAACCCATACGAAAAAGCAACAACTTATATTTTAATGTAAGACGCTGAAATATCGTTTTAGATTCAATTCTCCAAAATATCTAAGGCCTTTTCCGGAGCATAGATATATACTCCCCAGCTACGGATACACTAGAAGCGATCTGGTTGGATCTTGAGGTCTATTTTAAATCTATGTAAGGCACAGAATTATGTTTTAGATTTAATTCTATCAATTTGTAACACCTTTTCTGGAGCATAGAGATATACTTACCTCTTATGGAGATTCTAGAAGTGATTTGGATGGATCTTGAGGTTTTCGCCCGTGCGAAATGCCTGCTGAATGGACGGAGGTACGGAGAGAGGACTGCGAACGTACGGAGTAGAACAGCGTCGGACTCATCATGGTCTGACGTCGACGTGACCTCAATATTCATACAGGATGGCCTTTCCCAGAAATCTTCACGTGTGCAGGGAGATGAGTCTCTCAAAATAGAACATTGTGTCAACTCATTCCTTTGTAGTTAGTGGTGGCGTTGATGTCTATTTTAACATGAGTAAGCCACCACTATGTGTGTACTTGCTTTGTCTCATCTGAAAAGAAAAACAAACAAGAAACAAACAAAAAACAAAAGAAGAAATCTGAGATTCCAAAACACTCGGAAGTATATACTAGTAATGAATAATGTTCACAACGACTTCTGACAATTTCAGACAACACGTTAACAGTAATGGCCAGCAATGTTAGCAGTAACACTACATAACTTAAACTAACTGTCAATCTAGCTGCTTACAAGGGGGTAAGGGGCCGTAAGATAGGCCCGGCTATCACTCAGAAAACAATTACTCCAACATCTGCTTGGAGCCTTTCAAAATTGCCACGACTGTGACCACTTCTGCAAGCGGTCAGCTGATCAGATAGTAAGAAAAAGACTTATAAACTTTAGATCGAGAATGTAGAAAATGAAGCGAACGAAAACCAAGCAGATCATGAAAAAGAAATGAAAACATTTTTGCCGAACCTTAATTTTTTTTCTCACACTCGCATCAATTTTGGGGTGACCAGGTGACCAATTGTCATCCATCAGTATGGCCTAACTTTACGAAGCAAAGACATATAACGTTATCCATTTTCAACTGTATGTATATTCGATTTAAAAATACATACATCATACATATATTAACGCCCGTTAATCTTTGTGACACTGTTTCTGTTTCGTTTCTGCATCTATTTCATAATTTTCTTCCTCTTTTGTGCACATCAGTTTTAGAATGTTGAAGAGATGTGATCCATTGAAATCAAGTACAAAACTGTATAGTGTAATCCGGTATCAGTACTAGTGAAAACTGTCTTTACTCGTCAAACAGCGAAACGAGATACATGTCATTGTTGGGTAACCAGGATACAAATCCGAACTTTGACCTTTCAACTATGTACTGAGGGAAAATGGCGGCTAGCTTGAAGAAAAAGAACGTCTTGATCGGAGTTACAGGGAGTGTAGCGGCTATAAAAGTTCCTCATATCGTACAAGAGTTGCAGAAGTCGGAAGGACTGAATGTTGAGGTACAGAATGTCATGACACTCCATCTTTCCAAAGGGAACGACGACATTATTTGACATGTAAATTCGCCGTGAGAGGGAGGGGGGCAAACCTCTGATTTAGCAAAGGAACAAACAAAAGTAAACCAGTAAAATAATTATACGGGGCCGTTACATTTAAATAGTTTCTCTTCTACTATTTGGTTGCGTACTCTGTTGAAAATAGCTTCGTTTCGGAAAATTTGTTTCGTTTTGCAAAATATATCTAACCATTTTTCTAAATCGTAAAAACTAAAAGCACAAAGCTAACTAACATCGATGATTAGCTTTCTGTGGACGGATGGGTGGACAAGTACTAGTACGTAGTTAAATGGGCTATTCCAAAAAATAACCGAGGGGATTGATGACACCCCAATCAGCTTACCCCCTCTGCCCTGCTGCCCCAATACTTCAACTCCAGGTGTTTTGCTGTCCTGATACTTCACCCCCACCCCCCCACCCCATGTCGACGTTCAAGTCCCCACTCCCGCCTCAGTTTTTTTTTAACAACGGGTGTTTTTTTGTTGTGGGACATTGCTTTGTAACAGTTGAACAATGATTTATTCATTGTAATGGAATGGCAAGGTATCAATTTGAAAGTGAGAAGTTGAACCAAATTTCTCGCCCAGGTTCAGGTTGTGACAACGGACCGTGGCACTCACTTCTTCAAGCCTGAGGACTTACAAGTTCAAGTGCACCAAGATCAGGATGAGTGGCAATGGCAAAAGGTAATGTAATGTGTTTGAAAGTGTTCTTTACACTACTAGGTTAGTTATACAGCCTATCATTGATAAAGGCAATTCAAGTGTATTCAAGTGCATTCATTAAAGTGTATATTTGTATAATGTATCTAAGTATATGTTGAAAAACATATAGTGGATAAGTTAGTGTTACATGTATCTTTTACATAGTAAGTCACATTTAATCCTCAGTAGTAGTATCCAGTATTTGATTACACTACTGCAGGGGTCCCTGACACACATAGGCTAGTGTCCACCAGACTCCTTTGCAGGCTGAATAAGTAGTAGAAATCGGCCGGAAAAGGGATATACATGTAATTGGCCAGAGGAGTTAACCAGCCATAGAAGCTCAAATTGCCTGCAGAGGAGCCTGCATTTGCCTGCAAGTGGTTTAGTGGCTACACGTAGGCAGCAGTTACCTGGTTTGAACAGCACAATAGCTGAAGTGAAATGCATTCATTGTAAGTTATATAATCTTTTTCCCCAAACTAGAGGGAAGACCCAGTCCTCCATATTGAGCTGCGACACTGGGCCGACATTTTTGTCATCGCTCCACTAGATGCCAACACGCTGGCCAAGATGGCGGCCGGACTGTGTGACAACCTCCTGACGTGTGTCGTGCGCTGTTGGGACCTGACCAAACCTCTGCTGTTCTGTCCTGCCATGAACACTCACATGTGGAACCACCCTCTCACCCAGAGACACATAGACGTGTTAAAGGGGTTTGGGTACATAGAAGTGCCTTGTGTGGAGAAGACACTTGTATGTGGAGACTCAGGGTTAGGGGCCATGGCTGAAGTCAGTACCATAGTGACAGCAGTACAGAAGTCTTTAAAAGATGTAGACACATTGCTGTAGTGGTTTTATCAAGATAGTGTTTATTACAATTTCCCACAAAAGTGGGACAAACAAACAAAAACTTCACTATAAATATAAAGTGTAATGAAGAGTAGAATACTAATGTTAGCACTCTCTAATTTTTGTGTCCTTTCAGAACATATGCCGACTGGACCAATGTCGCTTTGTGTGTAAAAGAAAAATATAACCATATAAGTAATATGTATCCATATTTTGGTAAATTAAAGAATACAAAGGATTAAGCACAATGTTAAAAACTGGAGGAAAATCAAGTTAAAAATCATAGCTAGGTACTTCTGTACAACCTGTATCCATATGTTGTTAAGTAGCAATTTCCTTAACAATACAGTATAGGTATCAGTGTATCTTTACAGTCTCTGTTCACCCAGAGTATTTGCCATGATCAGTGGAATGTAACAATATTCAGAATGTTTTGGAATGTTCATTTCCCTTGAACTGCAAGCCAACCCACAAAAACATCAGTCAGGACTTCCTGTACAATGTATTCATCATAAGGCCATAGCAAGTAATTTTTATGGATGACATCAGCGCACGCATTGATTATTGCCCGATATCAGAAAAAAACAAATTTTGTTGTCCTCTGTGGTTGGTCAACATGCCGAAAATGGGCGCCAAGTACATGTATGTCTATGACGTATTGAAGATGTGACGCTAGAATAAAGATGCAAATATTTTCTTCTAAAGATTATCGATTTTTACATACCATAAAAGGTTATGTTTGATCTTTAATTTGTTAACTTTGAAGGGCTTTTGCAAAGTAAATCTTTAAATTTTGTGGTTCAAAACAACAAAAACTTTTTAAGTTCAATTATATCAAAGTTGTCTAACACGTAATTGAATGAATTTTCTTGAAGTAGGGAGCCGTAAAAACATCTATATGACCTTTTACCTGAAGCGTAATCAGCCATTTTAATCCCACGTAATTCGTAGTCAGACCTCCAGATGGCTTTCAGCACCAAGGACAGACATGTTTGCACACAAACGTGAAGTGCACGGAAATGAGTTACGCCCCATGATTGCGTTAGCAGATTCCCCCCTACTATACGTTCTATACCAGTACTTGTTGCCTCAGACGTAGCCAGTGTGTGAGTTTGACATGCACTAGTCCGAAATGGTGGGGTAGGAATCACTATTTTATTTGGAGGGGTTCGATTCTTGGTGATAAAATAATTGTGGCCATCAGGGTAAAAATTAGACCAGCTGCTGTGCACACCTGTGTAAAAATCACACATGGTGCGAGTGCATTCAGTCTAGACTGTTGGTCATGCAGAGAAGACTAGGAATTGTTTGTCACCTTTTTGATAAATTTTCAGTTTCCTGTTTGAAAAATATTTATTATAACGTGTGGAGCAAATCTTCGGGGATGTTATCTATGTGGACTTATGCCGTTCCTTGGATTTTTGACGAAGAAAATGCGTATTTTCTGACCTGGTAAATTTTGGGAGAAGACGAGAAAATGGCGCCTATTGTGGCCATGACGGCGTGGTCATGTGTGGGCTGAAATTCACAAGGTAAGACAACAAACCATATCGTTGAATAGATTTCCAACAAACAGAAAACACACGTTACTTGATATTCGTGTAAAATTAGTGTGCTTTTTAGAATACAACGCGCTAGTTTCTAGCTTTAGGTAGGTTTGTTTTATTGAAAATTACTGTTTTCTTGAATATCGCAGTTATGTTTCTAGTTTTGTAGTTTCATTTTGAAGTAAAAAAAGGACGTTAGCAGTTGTTTTTGTATACCAATGGCTTTCTAACATGTGTGTCCCTTGTCTGTGAAAGAAAAGATGGGTACATTATGTGACTTTTCCTGCGAAAAACATTAGAATGAAACAATTTGGACTGTCAACACTTGCCATCAAACAAGAGCAATTATTTATTACTAGTAAATGAAATACAGCACTATATCAAAGTACAGTAAAAGCTTAACAATGAATGAGAGCCTTATTTTGCCGTTGGACATTTACAACATACTTGCCCATTTTCGGCATGTTGACCACCGTCAGAGGGCAAAAGATTTTTTTCTGAAATCGGGCAAAAATCAATGTGCATGCTGATGTCATCCATAAAAATTACTTGCTGTGGCCTAAGAGTCCATCTTGTTTCCCAAATCGCGAAATGGCAAAATCTGGGACCGAGAGAGGCTTCCTTAACTAGATACAGCTTATCGAGTTATGCTGAACACATACAATGAACAAATGCATAAAAAGCCCCCTGCAGTACCGTTGGAAAAAGCCAGGTGAAGAAAGTCTTACCGCTTATTACATATTCAAGTATATTTTATTCACCAGGATACTTTTTGCCTGGAGATATTTTTTCACACCATCTGATAATATTTTCACTGTTAGGTGTGTCTTGAGGGTCAGCTGTCCAAACCAGACCAGACTTGATTGGGGCTCAGCAATCCAATTTACGTGAAGGCGTGGAGGGAAATGAAGTCACTTTTCACGAGTAGGTCTGTATTCAGCTAAATATTTCTTATTCTAATTAAAGTCTAACGTTAAGACTAGTGAAGCTTTATTTGTGGATGAACCATTATATGTTATTCTTGTGCTGCACATGCAGACCATGGGATCTTGTGAACCAGTTTCTTCAGACGTGTGAAACATTGCCATAAAAGTGTAATTTTTTTCTGAGGCACAACACACCACCAGTGACACATGAAAAATACCTCAAGTTTCTAGATCTATTCAAGGATGGATAGTTCTTTTAATGGCCTTTCATGATCAGTGTTGAATGGAGTAATGTTTTTGCATCACACTAGTTATACTTTCATTGTTACGTTACATCTAGGTGTGTCCTGAGTCCTGACTGGGAGACTTCTGTCCAAACCAGACCAGATGAGGGCTCAGCAAACCAGTTGACTTGAAGACGCAGCGAAGTGAAGAGTCTTCACAGGTGAGACATTGCTTTACAACATTTTACTTTTAGATGTGTTAAACAACCTGAGTATATACCAAGAATGTATATATATATATATTAAAAAACAGCACATTTATTCATAATCAATGATGAGCAAAGGGTTAGTTTAATCGTGCGGTTTTATTATAATTATCTTTAATGATCGTTGTTGCCTGGATATCTTTTTCATCATACTAACTATTCATAATGTTACATGTAGGCATGTCCTGAGGGTCAGCTGTGTTGGTGTTCCTTTGATGACGTTAACTCCTGACCAGACCAGGGCTCAGCAGACCAGTAGACCTTAACTGCTGAAGACACGGAGGGAAATGAAGACTTAGAATGCAGTTTTCCTTGGAGACACTGAGGGAGGTTTTAAGTAAGTTTGACTGCTTCTTATCGTTACTTGATTTGAGAAATATAAACACGGAAACAACAGTTGTTACTTATCTTAAAAGAACTGTTTTTTTTTTTCTTTTCGCCGGCCTGCTTCATAATTTGATTTTCTGCAAAAATTCCAAGAACATCTCAAATTTGTGTGGCTCAGCAGTAACAGCATGACATTGTAGACGTTCGTTCTTGGCAAGGCCAATCGCTGCTTACAATACACTGACTTTTGTTTCTGTCTCCAAGATTTGAAGTTGGAGACCAGACAGTGGTGGGAAGGATCTGGGCTTTTATCGGCATAGCTGTGTGAAAGAAGGTGGATCCGGAGACCGGACTGTAGCAGAAGAAAGAACCAGACTTTCATCGGCAGGGCTGCATGTGTGAAAGAAGATGGGGAGGTGTGAGTATGGTCTCTTTGTTAACACAAGACAACACACTACACACTTTCCTGCGTTTCTCTCTTGATTTAAATGCCCAGTTCACTCTACTGTACTCTTTCTCCATCACATTTCACAAACTTCTCTCAATCACACCCCTTTTACTGCTTTCATTAATTGTTTTTTTAAAGTCAATTTTGGCGCAAAAAAACCCTCATGGGGACCCTCACCTGGATAATTGATTAAATCATCTTTTCCCGCCTTTTTAGATAGTGCATAAATCTCTCTCTGACCTTTGACCCCAACCCCCTAGCCACACTACATTGAACCACTCACACAGTATGTTAGTGACACTGTTCCAACACTTTGGACCTTAACTTCTCCAGCCACACTCTGCTACATCAGACCAGCCTTAGAATCCCAAACACTTGGTTAATGGAGGGAAGTTTTCCGTCAAAAGACTCTGAAGAATTTCTTACTCTCCTGGTCAGTCAATTGCACTGGTATACTGATGTGTTGAAGCATCAATGTCTCCGCAAGCAAAGACAATTCCCCAAGGGAGTACACTGAGTGCATTGACCGACAGGAGAGTGAGAAATTCTTCAGAGTTTCTTTTGGCAGAAAGCTTCCCTCCATTAACCAAGTGTTTGGGATTCTAAGGCTGGTCTGACGTAGCAGAGTGTGGCTGGAGAAGTTAAGGTCCAAAGTGTTGGAACAGTGTCACTAACAACTGTGTGAGTGGTTCAATGTAGTGTGGCTAGGGGGTTGGGGTCAAAGGTCAGAGAGAGATTTATGCACTATCTAAAAAGGCGGGAAAAGATGATTTAATCAATTATCCAGGTGAGGGTCCCATTAGTTTTTTCTTTTGCGCCAAAATTGGCTTTAAAAAAAGTGTGATTACTGTGCAATTAATGAAAGCAGTAAAAGGGGTGTGATTGAGAGAAGTTTGTGAAATGTGATGGAGAAAGAGTACAGTAGAGTGAACTGGGCATTTAAATCAAGAGAGAAATGCAGGAAAGTGTGTGGTGTGTTGTCTTGTGTTAACAAAGAGACCATACTCACACCTCCCCATCTTCTTTCACACATGCAGCCCCGCGGATGAAAGTCTGGTTCTTCCTTCTGCTACAGTCCGGTCTCCGGATCCACCTTCTTTCACACAGCTATGCCGATAAAGGCCTCAGGTCCTTCCCACCACTGTCTGGTCTCCAACTTCAAATCTTGGAGACAAAAGTCAGTGTATTGTAAGCAGCGATTGGCCTTGCCAAGAACGAACGTCTACAATGTCATGCTGTTACTTCTGAGCCACACAAATTTGAGATGTTCTTGGAATTTTTGCAGAAAATCAAATTATGAAGCAGGCCGGCGAAAAGAAAAAAAACAGTTCTTTTAAGATAAGTAACAACTGTTGTTTCCGTGTTTATATTTCTCAAATCAAGTAACGATAAGAAGCAGTCAAACTTACTTAAAACCTCCCTCAGTGTCTCCAAGGAAAACTGCATTCTAAGTCTTCATTTCCCTCCGTGTCTTCAGCAGTTAAGGTCTACTGGTCTGCTGAGCCCTGGTCTGGTCAGGAGTTAACGTCATCAAAGGAACACCAACACAGCTGACCCTCAGGACATGCCTACATGTAACATTATGAATAGTTAGTATGATGAAAAAGATATCCAGGCAACAACGATCATTAAAGATAATTATAATAAAACCGCACGATTAAACTAACCCTTTGCTCATCATTGATTATGAATAAATGAAGAAATGTGCTGTTTTTTAATATATATATATATATACATTCTTGGTATATACTCAGGTTGTTTAACACATCTAAAAGTAAAATGTTGTAAAGCAATGTCTCACCTGTGAAGACTCTTCACTTCGCTGCGTCTTCAAGTCAACTGGTTTGCTGAGCCCTCATCTGGTCTGGTTTGGACAGAAGTCTCCCAGTCAGGACTCAGGACCCACCTAGATGTAACGTAACAATGAAAGTATAACTAGTGTGATGCAAAAACATTACTCCATGCAACACTGATCATGAAAGGCCATTAAAAGAACTATCCATCCTTGAATAGATCTAGAAACTTGAGGTGTTTTTCATGTGTCACTATACTGGTGGTGTGTTGTGCCTCAGAAAAAAATTATACTTTTATGGCAATGTTTCACACGTCTGAAGAAACTGGTTAACAAGATCCCATGGTCTGCATGTGCAGCACAAGAATAACATATAATGATTCATTCACAAATAAAGCTTCACTAGTCTTAACGTTAGACTTTTATTAGAACAAGAAATATTTTGCTGAATACAGACCTACTCGTGAAAAGTGACTTCATTTCCCTCCATGCCTTCACGTAAATTGAATTGCTGAGCCCCAATCAAGTCTGGTCTGGTTTGGACAGGAACGTCAGGTCTGGTTTGGACAGCTGACCCCCAAGACACACCTAACATTGAAAATATTATCAGATGGTGTGAAAAAATATCTCCAGGCAAAAAGTATCCTGGTGAATAAAAAAGACCAGGATAACTAACACAATTGATATACATGATGGTATTAGCTTGAATAGGTAATAAGCGGTAAGACTTTTTCACCTGGTTTTTTCCAACGGTACTGCAGGGGGCTTTTTATGCATTTGTTCATTGTATGTGTTCAGCATAACTCGATAAGCTGTATCTAGTTAAGGAAGCCTCTCTCGGTCCCAGATTTTGCCATTTCGCGATTTGGGAAACAAGATGAGCTCTTAGGCCACAGCAAGTAATTTTTTTGGATGACATCAGATGCACATTGATTTTCGCCCGATTTCAGAAAAAAAATCTATTGCCCTCTGACGGTGGTCAACATGCCGAAAATGGGCATGTTGTAAATGTCCAACGGCAAAACAAGGCTCTCATTTATTGTTAAGCTTTTACTGTACTTTGATATAGTGCTGTATTTCATTTACTAGTGATAAATAATTGCTCTTGTTTGATGGCAAGTGTTGACAGTCCAAATTGTTTCATTCTAATGTTTTTCGCAGGAAAAGTCACATAATGTACCCATCTTTTCTTTCACAGACAAGGGACACACATGTTAGAAAGCCATTGGTATACAAAAACAACTGCTAACGTCCTTTTTTTACTTCAAAATGAAACTACAAAACTAGAAACATAACTGCGATATTCAAGAAAACAGTAATTTTCAATAAAACAAACCTACCTAAAGCTAGAAACTAGCGCGTTGTATTCTAAAAAGCACACTAATTTTACACGAATATCAAGTAACGTGTGTTTTCTGTTTGTTGGAAATCTATTCAACGATATGGTTTGTTGTCTTACCTTGTGAATTTCAGCCCACACATGACCACGCCGTCATGGCCACAATAGGCGCCATTTTCTCGTCTTCTCCCAAAATTTACCAGGTCAGAAAATACGCATTTTCTTCGTCAAAAATCCAAGGAACGGCATACGTCCACATAGATAACATCCCCGAAGATTTGCTCCACACGTTATAATAAATATTTTTCAAACAGGAAACTGAAAATTTATCAAAAAGGTGACAAACAATTCCTAGTCTTCTCCGCATGACCAACAGTCTAGACTGAATGCACTCGCACCATGTGTGATTTTTACACAGGTGTGCACAGCAGCTGATCTAATTTTTACCCTGATGGCCACAATTATTTTATCACCAAGAATCGAACCCCTCCAAAATAGTGATGCCCACCCCACCATTTCGGACTAGTGCATGTCAAACTCACACACTGGCTATGTCTGAGGCAACAAGTACTGGTATAGAACGTATAGTAGGGGGAATCTGCTAACGCAATCATGGGGCGTAACTCATTTCCGTGGACTTCACGTTTGTGTGCAAACATGTCTGTCCTTGGTGCTGAACGCCATCTGGAGGTTCGGCTACGAATTACGTGGGATAAAAATGGCTGATTACGCTTCAGGGTAAAAGGTCATATAGATGTTTTTACGGCTCCCTACTTCAAGAAAATCCATTCATTTACGTGTTAGACAACTTTGATATAATTGAATTTAAAGTTTTTGTTGTTTTGAACCACAAAATTCAAAGATTTACTTGGCAAAAGCCCTTCAAAGTTAAGAAATTAAAGATCAAACATATACATGTATAACCCTTTATTGTATGTAAAAATCAATAATCTTTAGAAGAAAATATATGTATCTTTATTCTAGCGTCACAATTCAAATCATGCAAAAAAGGAATCAGAAGTTATTTCACAACACCGCTTAATCTCTAAAACTAGAATAATAAAATGATAAGGCTACAAGTGAAGAAAATAACACTCTGCTAAAAATACTACTGAAAATTCATGTCAAGGAATAGGATATATATACACACACATATATATATATATATATATATATATATATATACATTCATGTAGATATATATGGTTAGCTTCTATTTCTTTGAATATCAGCATTGGTTTTTATCTTTAGAAAGAGGTAGTTTGAGTTGTGTCATTTTTAGAAGACATGCCCTCCTGTCACCGTTCTGTGGGCTGGTCAGTACTTTTAATCAACAAGGACTTACAGTAGTTATTATAATTATGTGCAAAACTAAATGGAAAATGGAAAAAAAGCATGTGCTTTCAGCATTGATATTAGTAAAAAAACTGATAAGGCATTTTTGGGTACCAAGCGTCTTTGCAAAAAAATGCTATCGCTTTTAATAGCTGCTAGCAGAATTTGCTTGTATCCTTAGAAAGAAGTTGTTTGGGTTGTGTCATTCTCAGCGGACACGCCCTCTCCTTGCTGTTCTGTAATTGGTGGAAGAAGGAATGTTGGGCAGAAGGGGACGAAGCGTGTACAGTTGGAGCGGCGGATGAGGCCCATCCCGAATGGTAGATCGTACACCTTCAGCGCTTCCCGTTGTTCCAACGTCATTTCTGTGTCACTCCCGGCTTCGCTGTTCCAGTGAAGCAGACCTCGCTCTTCTGCAGTTCCTGTTGATGTACATGTATAAATGATATCAAGCAACAATTATGCCTTCTTCTTTATTGACTTTTAACAGATACACAAAAAGCTACATACACAGATCCAGAAGAAACTTGAAGAAGAAATGAAAGTATGCAAGCAGGATCCTCCTAGCAGCTTTCTTCCAAACTGCAGATTACTAGCATGTGAATCCCGTTGAGAAAACTAAGCTACTGTACCACTAACAGTGTTACGTGATAGATTTATATTCAATTTTGGTACTGCATGCTGTAACACTAGATCAAAAGTCTGGCAGAAATCTAATTTGTGCTGTAGACTGAAATTCTGGGTCAAAAAACTGGCAGAGATCTAGTTTTGATGCTGTATACTTCAAACAACTTCGTGGAAACTGTTTCAGAGATGAAGTTTTAGTACTGTGTACTGAACATCTAGGTTTTAGTACTGTAATGTATATATATTGATATGTCAAAAATGTAGGTGTAGTTTATTTAAAGTAATGTGTACTGAACTACTAAAATTGAATGAAACTGCCTTACCAGGGATAGTGTTGTCCAGGATAAAAGCGATGAAGCCTCCCACAAACATGCTGGTGGTTAACAGAACTGTGATGATCTGGTTCAGCTCAGGTACAGCTGCATGAGGAAGGAGAAACATTTGTCTTACATTTCTCAGGTTTTTGGTGCTAATACAACATTACATCCACCTTAAACTGTTAAATACACACGCACGTTAAAGAACCCACCGCACTTATAGAAAAGAGTAGGGGTCCTTCCCGGTGTGAGTGGTTCAACCCTTACAGTCCGGTTGTACGCAGCTTGTACTTACATGTGCAGAACTGGTGTGTTACGCCTAACGTTCAATGGTTATGTGAAACAAACAAACAAACAAACAAACAAACAACCAGTTAAAGTTCACAAAATTTCAGCAACAAGTTGCTACTAGTACATGTTTGATCATTTTTCCTGTCTGCTAGTTTCATAACAAATTTTACATTACAAGGGCCAGGATTTACTTTTGAAACTATCATCTTACAGTCAATTGTTTGGTAGTCCCTTAGATTATTTTTTTCCATCAACCCAAGCCTTAGTTTTCTTGTCTATAGTGGCCACCTCTCTGCAGTGACCATTTTCTTCAGGCCCCATGAGTGGTCACTATATAGGCAGGTTTGACTGTACTTAGGAAGACCTACTTGTGTCAATAATGCCAGGGAACTTGTTCAGCCAGTACGGCACAGCCAGACCCATCAGGATGGAGAAACCGAACACGAAAAGGTTCCGGGAAGAGTTGAGGTCAACGAACTGTAGGTTGGAGACCCCGATGGCCGTGATCATTCCGAACATCACACAGAACATCCCGCCAACGATTGGGTCTGGGATTGTGGTGAACAGGGCGCCAAATTTTCCCAGCATGCCGAGGAGAATGGCAAGGACGGCCCCTGCTTGAACCACTCTCCTACTGGCCACCTGTGGAATATACATGTATGGGATTTAGAGACCACGTAATAAAAGCCATAAGACTTTTATAATGAATTTTTAGAGAAGTAATGTTCTCCTTTTATTCTTATTTCAGTGACTTGATATATATATTGTCTTTTGTTGAAAGAAGGAAGAGTTGTTGAATGCCATTACACTTGAAACTGGTAACCTGATATGTATAACATGTTGAAATGCTTTGACTCTGATTAAATTTGGAATATAAATGGTCCAGATATAACTGATAGAATCTTGCAATAAACCATTACATGCAAACTAGTACATATAGAAACAGAAAGATTTCAAGGTACCATTTAGTTAATACATTTTCTGAAATCCCTTTTTCCATTAAATCATTTCATTCACAACTAAAACGTTTTACCTTAGTGATGCCGATGGCCCCAATGTTCTCACTGTATGATGTTGTACCATTTCCCGAGCCCCAGGCTCCTGCCAGGATACACCCGATTCCTTCCATGCCTATTCCTCTGTTGATGGCATGGGTCGGGGGAGGGGGGGCACCTGAGGGAGGGAAGACAACCCATGAGATATAAGGGGCTATTGGCTTTGCCCTGAGGTATTGCCAAAAGTACTTATATGTCGTCTCTAGCAATATTCTTTCACAGGTGGTAACAGTGCCACCTGGTGTTTGTTGTTGGCAATGCAGATTAGTCCGGTAATGTTACAGTTGTAAGTCTTGAGTATAGAGACGCAATGTGCTGTACAAAGCACCTAATCTCATATCCTATTAAGTACATGTTCCCTTTACATTTCAATTCAATGTGTGTTCTCTGACAGTTACAAAGCATTATAATCTTACACCATAGTGATATAATACTGAATTTGATACATTTGTTACTGTTAGCATAATGCATGTCATGGAATTTTGAATGAAAAGAAGAAGGCATCTTTACCGGACAGCCTTGCACAGGCGTAGTAGTCACCAATAGACTCAATCATGGAGGCTAGCACTCCTGACAACATGCCAAACACCCCCGCAACACTGACAGTGGGCATGCCCCATTGGCCTGCAAACAAACATAACAAACAAACAAAAACAAATTGCTGACTTGTCAAGAGAAGCTATGTAACTATACATCTCTGTAACTGCCTTCAATTAAGAAAATCAAACTTAAATGTGGTAGTTTTCCTAACAATGTTATAACCAATGCCCTTGGTGATTCTGAATCACCAGTTCAGTTGAACTGAAGCTAATAACTTGGAGAAGTTAGTTTCAACAATGGGGACTGTAACTTGTAGCACTACAAGTCTATTACCGGTACTCCCTGAGATAGTTTACATGCAACCTCCACCAATGTTGATAAAGAAGCCTAAACCTCAGAGCACCACTATTCTTATTCAAAGTTCGGCCTGTCCCCTTCCCCTGATCTGGCAGCTAAACCACTGAGCCCCTAATCTCCAAGCAGGTCTTTCCAGCAAGACAGTATCCACTAGGCAAGACAGTATCCAATTGGCCACTGTCTTGGCTATTGGTTATAACTATACCACAGAAAAATCTGCTTGGAGATTACTACTGACCTGGATAAGGGAACCTGAACCAGGGTGCCTGCTGTAGCACACCTATCCTCTCATCTGTCCTGGCTGTGAAACCCGGAACGTTCGCCACAGTCAGGATAGCACAGAAGATCCAGGCAACGATCATGGACATGATGACCTTGAAAGGTTGAACCGTGAAATATTAACGTTTGGCAACTTGCATCTTCAAGAATGTACGGGCCTGGACACATATGTTGTGTGATTGCAAACACCTTGTGCATTCTTCGTGCATTTGCCGTACAAAATCTGTCTGTCTTGTTTCGGAATAGACTGTCTTATATCCTTGCCCGCAGCTGGTTCTGTCACAGCCTGCTTGAAAATCCTTTGATATCAAAGTCGTATGATGACCTACAACAAATGTGACCACGTCATAAGCAGCAGTGATCTTAACAGAGGTGAAGCATGATGCTTTTTCAGTTGCTGATAGTAGTGTAATGCATGTAAAACATGTACTGCACATCAATGCACCTAAGGAATGCAACAGCTTAGTCAAACAAAAGAATTCCAAACCTCACAAATCATCAATTTTGACAGAATATAACTGTGGTACTTACTGGGAAGAGCTTGAAGAGAGGGAAGGAGGCGGCATGACAATGGCAGCCTGAGTCTTTACTGTACCCACAACAGGGCAGGTTCACATTCCTCAAGTACTGGGAGAAAAGGGTGATCAGGACAATGGTTCTGTTAAAAAAAAAAAAAAAAAGGAGATTATCATTACTGTAGCAGCACTTTCAGTTGCCGATCTGATCATGACATCATTCATCAACTGATCAGACACAGTATGATACAGTCAAAACTGCCCATGGGACCTATGGGACCTATAAAATCTGATCACTATACACAGGATTCTTAATGCTTGTGTCAATGGGAAAAAGTGGTCACATTGGCCAGGTAGTTCTAATATGTAGATGTGGTCGCTTGTACAGGTTTGACTGTTACAAGTAAACGTCAATGGTTACATGTACTACAGTCCACTCACAGAGCTGCGATGCCCCAGTGTCTGCCTGCGAAGTCTGCTGCAGCTCCAAACAGGGCCAGGCCCACCAGGGTGATGGTGGGGGCAATGACCAGTGGGCCGATGAACCTCATCAGCAATCCCACAATGCCGCTGAAGCCAAGAAACACTTGAAAGGTGGCTGACACCATGATGGCACCTTGGATCTGGGCAAAGAAAGAAAATGATTGAAGTTTTTGAAGTTTATTCGAACCAAAAGACAGTAATTAAATCACCATACAAATTTTCGACCATAGATGTTCTGACTCACTTTGTTAGGACATTATTAGTATTCATTTTGACACACTCTTGCTGATAAACATATTAAATACATTGATGTTCATGTATAATGAAGTCACTGTCAGTGGTAGGAGTACTGTAACACTGTTTATTATGGAACATTCAGAACTTCGTTTTGTACATTTAGTCTTACCTCTCTGACTCGGCTCATCCACACTTCGTCATTGTTTACCGGCTCTCCAGTGAAATTCTGAGTCCCATTCAGTCCAGACGTTGTATCTGTACAATAGGTGATTCATGTGAAAACAGTGAGTAATACTTCCTTGTGCCTTCAAGTTGATGAAATGTGAAGACAAAGAAAGTCAAAATACAGGCTGACTGTATATTGCAAACAGTGTAAGAGTCACTGTGATATATATATCAATCAGAAAGAAAAGTTAGCTTACTGCCAGGTGCGGGACACTGCCACTGTTCTAGAGACAGGATGGCAAAAGTCGGGGCAAGGAAGGAGAAGGTGGCACCCTGGACAATTGGCAACCTAGGCAACATCGTAAATACATGGTACATGTAGGTGTAAGTAAGAAACAAAGTACAATTGAAACCAAGTCATCATACAGTTGTTTTGTTATCTTTGTCATTGTGTTCATAATTGTTCCAAAGCTTACATTTGTAATTATTCTGTTTATTACCTTATGAAGTTCTGTTTGTTACCATTATAATTGTCACTACCTTTGAAATTTCGCTCTTTGTTTTGTTCACTCGTAATTTTCTGTTATCTTGTTACCTTTGTTCCATTTAGTATAGTATGGTCATGATTGCTTGTACATAATCAACATTGCACTTATATCATCATTTGCTAACTACATGTTGTTTGCAGTACTACTAGTGTTGTATTCATACTTATGGGCATGATCATAGTACTTTACCTGACACCAAAAATGGTCTGTAAAAGTGTGCAAATTCCTGACACAAAGAAGATGGTGCTAATGAGTTTACTCTTGGCAAGATTGTCATCACCGATACAGAGGGCCGGAGACAGAATGAGCGGGACTGCAATGGTGGAGCCAAACATGGTCAGGTAATGCTGAAATAAATACATGTATCGGTACTTTTAAGATAAAATAAATGCAGAGCAACTATGTAATTGTTGAGTGAAGCTTAATGCACACAATACAATTTGCTCACAATGCTTAGTAATTACCTTTAGACTGAAATATCATATCCTTTCATTTCAAACTTAGTCCTTGCTGTTGTGATGATACCCAGTAATAAAATCCCACTTCTGACACCATTTTGTGTTTTGGGGTCATGCACATGTATGATAAACTATCATAGCCTCCGTTCTTTATCCCTATTGTAGCTGCCAGGTTTCTTGTTGTAGTCCTTTTTGAGAAGGGGACTACAAGAAACCTGGAAACTACAATAGGGATGGATGCCTCAGTTCCTTGTCTTACCTGGAAGCCCAGCAATAAACACAGGTACCAGGGAGGCACATCTTCAATGCCGTAGGCGATGTCCAGTGGTTTGTTATTGGGGGTTGACTCGCCTTGATTTTCTACATCCTATAGGACACAAGATTTGGAAGATGACAGCATTTCAATCATGACAAGTTAATAAAAAATGGCCCTTCTTACAGTGTTCTGCAAGAGTGTTCATTGTGTATATTTTCAACTCCTGAGCCGTTGCCAAAAATACTGACAATACATGCACAACTCCAGAGCCGTCGCCAAAAATACCCTGTTAACACATTATCAGACATTTGTCAGACATTTGTTGACCCATGACCTGAGAGTAAACGGGTCGGCCGTGAGACAAAAAATTTGTTTGTTTACATGTCATACTATGTTTACTGTTACTGTACTCAATGAGGTTATAGTCTCCTTGCTGTACTGTACTGTACTCTTAGTACTCTACTCTACCCTACTCAACTCTCTTGCTAAAATCCTGACCCACGGTAACGTTAATCCTGACCCTACTTTAGTTAAACTGGTGGAAACGTGGCAAATCAAGCGTAAACAATCTGCTAGGAAATTCAACTATTAGTTACACTCAAGAGCTCCAAGTCCATGCCCAACTCCTCGTCTTTCACCGTTTCGCGATCGGACAAGTTTGTTTGCATGTTGATTTTCCTTGGTTCATGAGCCGGGACGACAGGGGAAAACAGTTCACCGCATTTGTCCCCGTTTAAAAAATTATGCCACGAGCACGGCCTCAAGCGTCCAGCGGCATGGTGTTGATTAACACGGTTAATGTTTAACCTAAAAGATTACTCCAGACTGCCAGAAGATACAGGAAATGTTTACCTGTTCTACTGGACTCCTAGTCGCAGGTTTGCCGTCCATGTTGGTCTAAGTAAGCGACGGGAGTTTGTAAAAGCTCGTCGACCCACGTAACGACACTATGTGCTGACTGTGCGCGGAAAGATAACAAAGTAAAGCCCTCCCCTGGCGTGTCTGGGAGTGGCCATGGGATCAGTGTGTACAGGAGAGGTGTCGAATTACCGTCAGCTCAGCAAGGACATTCGCATACGTAATGTCCTTGCCCTGAGGCATATATCCTGCCTGATCAGCAGGTGGTAAGGTGCAGATACGCGGCGGGACTGGCATCCTCATCATGACTTTAAACATTTGACCATTCAAAATCAAGAATAACAGTATTCAAGACATGTCACGATAGATAATTGTATCCTTCGCATTTTACCACATTATAAGCATTCAAGTATACATTTCGTTTAACTTTAGTAACGTTCCCAAGGGCCAACTGTTACCATAGCCGAAGATCGATATTATAAAACGATTATAGTTTGTTGCCGTTGGCTGACAACTGTTTGTCTATCAACAAATCCGATTTTCCTTTCAAACAGTGTTTTTTTTTAAAGTTACGTATTACGTAGAAATAAAGCAAACAATTACCGATTACCCTCTACGCTATTAATTAAGCGGCCCGGCTCGCGTAGCTGATAACGCCCTAGAGGCCTTAATTGCTGAGGTCACATTTCCAAACCGGGGCCCGGCCGGGCTGTTTCAATTAACGAAAAATCAACAATTTATATGAAGAATATACGCAAGTTTTATACGCATTATTAAGTTTCAAAAGTTTTTTTTTGCGCTTTGTTGTCTTTTATATCATACTTTTCGTTTTACAAGACTGCCCAGCCAGGCCCGGTTTGGAAATGTGACTTTATTTTGGGAAGAAAACTGGCGAAAAATGCGCTGAACACTCCTACCTACTAGTACTGGTAAGGGTACCTACTATACTAAAGTGTTGCAGTTCTGATACATATTGCTAGGTGACGCTGTGAGACCGTCGGACGACCATTTGTTGGCTAAACTGGAGACTGTTGAATCTAATTGTAAAAGCCAGGCTTTGAGAAGGGATAGTCTAATAAATAGAGATTATTCACGTCAATTTCTTTCCGCAGATCAACGTTAACCACAGACTTGCTGGGAGTGTTTTGACGGTCACAAGTTGTTTTGGGAAGAAAACTGCCGCATACGAGGATCAAGCACTGTTGAATCTATTCAGACTATTGATTGCAAAAGCCAGGGTTTGAGAAGGAATATTCTGATAAATAAAGCATTTTCTTTCTAAAGATCAACCACAGATTTGCTGGGAGTGTTTTAACGGTCACATGCCGTTTATTTTGGGAAGAAAACTGGCGAAAAATGCCGCATACGAGGGGCAAGCGCTGAACTCGAACATTCCTACCTACTATACTAAAGTACGTGTTGCAGTTCTGATACATATTGCTAGGTGACGCTGTGAGACCGTCGGACGACCATGTTGGCTAAACTGGAGACTGTTGAATCTAATTGTAAAAGCCAGGCTTTGAGAAGAGATAGTCTAATAAATAGAGATTATTCACGTCAATTTCCTTCCGCAGATCAACCACAGACTTGCTGGGAGTGTTTTGACGGTCACAAGTCGTTTGTTTTGGGAAGAAAACTGGCGAAAATGCACTGTACACGTATAGTAATATACCTTGTATAATGAAGTAGGTATTGCAGTTCTGATGAGGTGGCGCTGTGAGACCGTTGGATGACCGTGTGTTGGAAACTGTACGTTTAATCTAATTGTAAAATCGGGTTTTTAAAAGGGAAATTCCAATGGATTAAGATTCTTAACAGCATTTTGTTGTTGCAGATCAACCACGGATCTACTGGGAGCGTTTTGTTCGTTACAACCCGCTTTTTGCTATCAGAATGTCTCAAGAAACATGGATTTTAGGCAATAACTTTAAGGCAATATTTAGATGGGGAATAATCATCTGCTTAGACCTTTTCTGTAAAAAAAGACTCACTAAGCAGAGTTTTAGGCTAATCTGATTTTCAAGGGAGGGGATCTATTATCTGCTTTGAGCTTTTTTATCAAAAGGTCTCAAGAAAAAGGTGTATTAAACCTAGTATTTTGGGAATAGGAGGCAATTATCAGTTACAGTTAAGAAACGGAGGTTTCAAGGCGATATTTAAGGGGGCAATTATCTGCTCAGAACTTCACAGTCGAGACGTGGAAGTTTTAAGGCGATATTTAAGGGGGCAACTAACTGCTTAGAACCTATCAGTCAAAAAACGGAGGTTTCAAGGCGACATTCAAGGGGGCAATTACCTGCTCAGAACCTATCACAGTCGAGAAACGGAGGTTTCAAGGCGAGCTTTAAGGGGAGATTATCTGCTTAGAACTTTTCTCCCTTTACGTGTCTCCAGAAACAGGTTTAAGGCAATGTTAGGTGGGGAAGGGCAATTTTCTGCTTAGGACTTGGTTATCAAAGAAAGTTGTCTCAAGAAGCACGAGTTTCAAGGCAATATTTGGGGGTGGGGGGAATTTCTTTATCAGCTTAGAACCTTTTGATCAAAGTTTCAAGAAACAGGTTTAAGGCAATATTTGGTGGTGAGGGGCAATTTTCTGCTTAGGACTTGTGCATCAAAGAAAGTTTTAGGGCAATATTAGGGGTGGGGGGAATTTTTATCAGCTTAGAACCTTTTAATTAAAGTTTCAAGAAACATGTTTAAGGCAATATTTGGTGGGGGAGGGGAAATTTTCTGCTTAGGACTTGGTTATCAAAGAACACCAACTTTCCTCCTAACCTATCTAATGGAATAGTCCTTTCTTTGGCCCTGCCTAAGCTAATGAACTACTAAAGAATGACACAGACACACAGGCCAGGGGGTTCAGGTCCAACCCCTGACCTCGACGACTGTTGATGACCTCCTCCCTCCATCAAGCCACCTTCTAGTTGGAGACACCTGTCCTGGGACCACCTGTCTTGTTGCTGCAGTCTTCAGTTTTACTTACCATATTGCACAGGCCTAGGGTAACTGGACATGGTAAGGAAATATCTGATAGGATAATGGAAAACCTAGACAGTTTCCTGAACCCACAGACTGCACAAATTACAGTACTTTATCTGAACTATTTTTAGTTTTAACAAGATTGGTTACAATTACTGGGTGCTTTTGTAGCTTCATAGGCTGAAAAACAAAACTATGAATATGGACAATCTACTAGATGTTGTTGGTTTGTATCCAGAGAAGCTGCATGCAGTGCCCTAAGTGAGAATTGTAAGGAAGGCATTTTGGTCAATCTACTTAGGGGTGAATCTCAAGCAGCTGCACACTACTGAGATGTTTTGCAGTAATCTGGATGACTGAGGTTGTTGGTTTAAGTCCAAAGAAGCTGCACACAGTGCTGAGAAAGAATCGTAAAGATCAAACATCTTTTGGATCAATCTACTAAATCATGGAAATGAAAACAATCACCAACACTGGAAGACAGAAGAGAAATGTTAGACTTATTTCCATGATTAACAAAATGACTGGGGTGCATACCGCCTACTTTTTAGGTTACATGTGTCAATACCTGGTTCAGAAAAGAAAAAGAAATACATGTAGTCTGACTTTGAGTACCTGAGTTATCAACCAAGGATTGAGGTGTTCAAAAACTTGTGTTTTCCTAAAATTTAAATTATTGTAGAGTGGTACTCATAGTTACAAAGTACAATTTTATTATATACATAGGGTCATCCTCACTAGATAGCTTTAAACAATGCTTTCAGTTAGATGTGCAAAGGTTAGGTGTAACAAGTGTCGTTCAGTGTAATATAGAAAGCTGCTGCTGCACCGCGTGCCTGTGTTTAAGCTGTATACTGGCTAATACAGATTGATCCTGGAGGATCCTGGGTTTCAATCCAAAGAAGCTGCACACGGTTACATAGAATGTGCAGAAAGTAAAAGATTCTTTCTTAACTTCAAGCCATTTGGGCCAAATATGGAGCTTTTTGCAATGTTGAAAACTTCAGATGTTCCTGCAGACAGTTTTTTTGGAATCAATTAAATCTTGGGTCACTCTGAAATCAAAAACCTTTAGTTAAATAAGAGTCACATTTACAACCTGTCATTCCTCCGGAGGTCATTGGTTCCAATCCCAGCCAAGCAGCAGTCACAGTGCACGTACTAGATGTACTGAAGGGATGTACAAAACCTTTTTATCAGAGGTTGCTGGTTTGAATCCCAAAATAGTCAAACAGAAGTAAAAAAAATTAAGCTAATAAATGCTGCTTGAATCACAGCTATCAGCATTCTGTTCTGTAAAAACTCTCACAGATCAAATAAAGTAAATAACTAGCTTTAAAGCAAAACTTGCAGGACCAGAGTTCTTGGCTGAAAAGATTAGAATGTGGTTCAGTACAATGAACAATATGCCTCTACAATTTATTGCAGTCTGTGGGTTTGCTGCTACATTTGTGCCCATCTATTGTTAGTGCTAAAAAATTCTGACTTAGGAAGTAAAACATTACAATTTAGGGTACTGTTACAGTATCAATTTCAGTCACCACTGCTGAGACATATTTAGTATTATGATAGATTATACACTAGACTGTTTGTTGTCCCATTTAGCACATCAGCAATGAGTTTGTTACAATACAGTAAGACTAGTCGACTGTATACTGTATAGTACATAATAGTACATTCAAGTAGAAAGACATAAATGTGTACATGTAGACTGATCATAGCAGCTCTGCATCCTCCAACTCATTCTTGAAGTTGTCATGACGATGACGTACCGACGCTGGTATCATTCAGCTGGTGTCGTTGTATTTTCTGCCGTATACTGGAACAGCTAAAATCACATTCACAATTTGTCTGGTTGTGCCTTCTTGCCCCCTGTACTGGAGTGCAGACTTTAAAATCACAATTAGTCTGGTTGTGCCTTCCTGCCCCCTGTACTGGAGTGCAGATTTTAAGTGCAGTGTTATATGGCCATTGTACTGGAATGCCATCTAATACTTGGCAACATACTGCCAATTATTCTGTAGAAAACTACAGCCACCATTATTCTGAAATTTGGGCAAGTTTTACATGGCCCCTATACTGGGATACCATCTATCAGCTGAACAGATAACATGTCAACCTCAATTTACAATGTAGTTGCTTTTAGAAACAGCTGGTACTCTAGGGCGATATCTGTCTTTTATAATGTACAAATGTTAGGTTCTAAGCCTAAGGCGATATCTGTCTTTTATAACATTACATGTTAGGCTCTAGGGTGATATTTGTCTTTTATGATATACAAAGTTTAGGTTCTAGGGCGATATCTGTCTTCTATAATGCACAAAATTATTATTATTTGGGTGGCAATTACACCATTTCATTTTTAAAAGCTAAACTTAAGTTGATGTCTGTATGTCAGTCTGAGGTACTTAGTGAAGTGGGTCTGCTGTGCGGCTGGGAATCACTATGGCAGTGGTTTCGCTCCACCACGGCTACTCCGCACCAACCACAGGACTAACAGCCAAGCCCTACTTTGCACAATAGTGCAGGTGTAACGACCTCACTACAGGGGCCCCTGATTAGGCCCCCATCCTCAAGCTAATCACTAAAAGCTAAAAGTCTATGCCGACTGTGCGCCAGAGCCCTGAAGGTTAAGCTACACGGCACCCCGGTACAGGCAACCAGGGAATCGGCCCACCGCCCACCATGGCCTATCCGCTCAGGCGCCACACGCTAACCCAGAAGTCACCCTTTCCTCGGAGCCTGCTTAAGCGTTTTCAATGGTCTTCGCCGCTCCTTCGAACAGGAAAGGGTTCCCCGGTCACCCCCATACCGATTGCTCGGTACTGCCGCTCGAATGCCTGGGTGACCGACAGCAATGCACGGGCAGTCAGCATCCGTCCCCGGTGGGCGGCCGAAGCCACCCGTGGGTACGTCACCTTCACAGTCGCCCTCAAGTCACCCTGCTGCGATCACACTAGAATCACCCTACCACCACGACACTCCCCGGTACCGTGAGGCCGTATGCTAAGTTATTTCAATGTTCACATATTTTGTTTCCTAATGGAGTGTACCACGGATGTCGTAGTGGAAGTTTTCATACCATTAGGGTGTAGTGGACCCACGTTGTGACAAGAAGGCAACTGACCGCAACCAGCAAAACAGCCCCTGGTAACGCCCCGCCACTGGCGATACCAACCACAGGACTGCCTGGCTCCGTGATCATTCTGCTCCCGGCGCGATGAGTCCGGAATCAACCCACAGGCGGTTGATGCGAACACGGGACAGCGATGTCCATTGACTGGCACAAATGAACGATATGGGCTTACGATCCGGTATCGGCCACAGGTGGTGCGACCATTGAACGCCACTCCAAGCCGTGGGCTTGGCCACCCTGCCGGTTTCCGGAAGGCCTGACCCGAAGTCACCCTGCCTGTGGGAATTTCACCCAATATCGTTCCGATCGCACGAATTCACCACGCCAGTACGAGAACAATGCGCCCCGCGGGCCCTCACCACCTAACAGGGATAAACGCACAGTATGCTACAAACAGCCTAACGTCTAACCAGTTTAGGAGCACCACTTATTTCCGGGCACTCACTGATAGCCAATGCACAGCAGGTTACCGCACCTGTTACAACAGACGATTATTGTATAGTGAATGCAAGTGTGGTCTTTCGTGGTTTATCATGAGTGTGGGTTTTGGTGGGTGTGAGTAAAATGAGTGCGCACCATGACAACTCTTCTGCCTGATGCTGTCCCTGTATAGTGTCCATCATGACAACTCTTCTGCCTGACGCTGACCTTGTATAGTGTGGCATCATGACAACCATTCTGTCTGACGCTGTAGCCCTTAACAGTGTGCGCGTTGTATGCATGCATGTGTGCTGTGTGCACATGTGTGCATATTAATTATCTTTAGTAATTTTATATCCTTTCTTGTCATAACTATCAGCCTTTTGCCCCAGCTGCAAGATGAAGGAAACTAATTCTCAGGTAATCTTGTCCCTTCCTGCCCCCTGTACTGGGGTGCAGATTTTAGGTGCTGTTCTAATTGTAACATTCTATACGGCCCCTGTACTGGGTTACCATATATCAACTGGATACTAGCTATATAGATGATCTTATAACAGCAATCAGTTACAATTACATATATCACTGGGACATCTCGAATGTATCAAGACAAAAAAAAATTAACTATTCCATAGTGGTCAGGTATCTGTGGTTCATTCTTGAAGTTGTGTTCTTTTCTGCATACTTTCATACAGGTGCAATTATCGATAATGAAACATGTGAAAACAATTTCATCTATTGGATAAGCTGCCATTGCTTTCCACTTGCCCCTATATAAGTACATTAAGTCAGGTTTCCCAGCAGATAAGCTAACCATTATTGCACCTCGCCTTCTACTAGTTCTAGTGTACTTGGACATCTCATCTGCCCCTGTACTGGGACATCTAAAAACACATTCACATTGTCAAGTTTCAAAGTGGATAAGCTGACATTGCATCTCATCTGCCCCTGTACAAGGGCATCTAAAACAGTTACATTTCACAAATTTTCTGTCCTGAATCTACTATAAACATTCATAAACAGAAGTTTCAGCAGCAGTGACTGTCAAAAGCCCGTATGAGGTTTCGGAAGCAAAAAAGATTGAAGTTTTGTGACACAAATGGTAGTCAACAGGAAACTTTTGCAGGAAATAAAGAAAACTGCTAAATTAAAGATTCAATTATGGTATATATGGCAATGATAATGGTAGCCAACAGCTAACTTCTACATGTTTTTTAATCATAAAAAATCACAGAACTATATCGAACAATAATGTGAAATGGTAGTGTCAACATCTGTATGAATACATACAAAATCACAGGAACTTTGTACAATGCAAAATGTTTCTGGCGCCACTGGCAGCCAACAGATAAACTCTGCATACTGGAAAAAAAAAGACAATGAATTCTGGCGCCACTGGCAGCCAACAGGTAAACTCTGCATACTAAAAAATAAAGAAAATTAATTCTGGCGCCACTGGCAGCCAACAGGTAAACTCTGCATACTAAAAAAAAGAAATTAAAGAAAATGAACTTACTTCTGATATACACTGATTTTTCATGTTCAAAGTAACAGGCTCACAATTGTGATGAAAGGAAAAATTGAAAATACAACATGCCAATAATGCATTAACAAGTGTCAACTTGAAAGGATATGCAAAACGCAGCGCAATATTTTGCCTCTTAAGCCATGCCCCTTCAGTAGAATAATCACTCTCCACAGCCAGTGACTTACATTGCCAATAATGCATTAACAAGTGTCAACTTGAAAGGATATGCAAAACGCAGTGCAATATTCTGCCTCTTAAGCCATGCCGTCAGTAGAATACTCACTCTCTGCAGCCGATGAGTTACCTTGTAGTTGTGCACATGCAGACCTGTAGTTAACACAGCATACAACAAAATTAGTTATTCCAAGTAATGATTTATGATGTAAACATTAACAGTTGTTTAGTGTTATGTATATTTACAATTGCCTCAAACATTCAGTGACAATACTAGTACTACTGCACCAAGACTTTTTTCTGCATGTTCTACATGAATATCCGGCCAATATGTAAATCTTCAAACATTTCTCGTGACTTTATTTCCATGTTGACCTCACAAAAGGCTACCAACTCTAGCTACCATCGCAAAATCATGCCATTAGGAATATTGGTTTCCATTGTATTACTACTGTACATGTACTACAGAATTGGTTTAACCCCAAACTGCAAAAAGCTCTATCTCTCTCCCACTGCAAAATCAAGTACCCATGAAAATAAATGAATGTACAGCAATGCATTCTTATCTAGGCATCTCTTAATTCATGACGTGCTATGGGTAAAAGAGAGCTTACAGGATTTTCTTAAATGGGTAAAAAATGGTCTAGAAAAAAACCTCCTGAAATATATCCACAGTATGTCTTCTCTCCACCTGGCTTCACTGTGCTACAAGAAAGAAAAAAGAAACAGGGTTTTCTTTGGTACTTAGATGTCTACAAAGTAGACTTTCAAGTCACATGAGAAGTCACACGAGAGCAACATGGAGAACTTCAGAGGTGCGCAGATAGTCTTCCGAGACTGAACTGCCAAAGCAAAGCAAGATGTCTACAAAACGGCTCAAGATTTTTCTGCTAAAATGAAAATATTGTCAGGCTGGTGAACATGTAAATCCAAATACTACAAAAATTGTTGGGAATTAAATTGGTTAGACAACAGTTTGCATCTCCTTTTGAATCCTGGCCTGTAGCATTTATTTACATTTATCAACTGAGAGTGCTCCTTTACGTTAAACTGCCTGTGTAACTTTTTAAACAACTTTATAAATGTGACATCGAATGTTAAGTTTTACGGAGCAAAGCCATGTAAATCTCAACAAAATTCAAACTGAATGTCTGATAGTTGTAAATAATAAAGATCCAATCCAATCACTCTTATTCTGAAAAAAAAAATACGATTTTGACCATCCTACTGATAAAGGAATATTAACATTGAAAAAATGTGGTGTTGCTACTCACTGTAAACAAGACACAGCAAACTTATTTTGCTGGGAAGTCCGCACCAAGAACTGAGGCCACACCTGATGCCACTCCTGGGAAGAGTAATTCTGTCTGGTTCAAACTTTGTCCACATTTTCTCTTGCCTAATTTTTGTTAGTCTGGAGTGTTTGTGCAAGGATGGTGTTCAGCACCATGGACAGGTATCATAATGCTTAACTGTGTGATGGAAATGAGTGCCAGTGTCAATTGTATACAAATGTATTCAGCACCAGGGACAGGTTTGCTTGCTTGTGTGGATGGTGTTCAGCACCAAGGACAGATGTGTTTGTGTGTGGATGGTGTTCAGCACCATGGACAGGTGTGTTTGTGTGTATATGGTGTTCAATATCTTTAATACTAAACACAATTATAAATATCATTCCATGTAATGATTGTTTTATAGGCTCTCCAAGCAGAGGTTTAGCCTTCAGCTTATTTTTGGCGTATTTTTAGGCGTTTTATAGGGCTCTCTTTTTTGTACTGGTAACCTTTTTTTACTGTCTGGCAAATGGATACTGCCTGGGCAATTTGATACTGTCTTTGCAGCCACCAAAAGATCTGCTTGGAGATGACTAGGCTAGTGCATTTACGGTAGCATGGACATATTTTCCGGATTTTTTCGGAAAAAAAGATAGAAATGACAGTAACCAAAACGGCTATGGTAATAAATGGCCATGCCTACCAAGTGTAAGGCTGGAATGAAGTGATAAAGGCGTGCCGAATAATCTCTTTCAGTCGGCAGTCTCCTTCAAAATATGTTTCAATGCAGATTGCTTGCCCATTCCCGCCATTTTGTTGTACAAAAAAACTGCCAAAACAAAGGAAATTTGAACAGCATCTAAAGATAAATCTACATTATTAAAAGTAGTTCACAATGTTTGCCTCTTTGTCTTAGCATTATACTAGGGGTGTCCGTTTGAAACAAAACCTCTGCATATTGGTAGGCTGGCATTCTCACTTCGAGCAATTTTCTCAAAAATTATCACGTAAAAAGTACAAAAACTAAAAAAAAATCCCCTCAGTATTTATTGTTTAGCTCACGAAGAACGTGCCATTCACTTTATTGAGCAAAATAACTAAACTCGAGATAAATTTATTTCGTCAAATGACAGAAACTTGAACGGCGTCGAATGTTAACAACAGTCAGATGCCTCTAAAAAAGTCTGCGGTATTTTCCCAGAAAATGGCATTAAAATACCCAAAACACATAAACTTACAACAGAATTAAAGAATAAACATACGAAGCACATGTACGAGCCTTTTATGAACAAATTAGAGGTAATTCTACGCTACAAATTACCCTGAAAAGTGACAGAAGACAGTTCAACAATCTTACCTACGTCACATGCGGGTCTGAGTTGCCGGCTGCTCCCTGCAATTTTGTCGTCTTCTCGGGTGAAAATACCGCGAAATACCCCGTAAATCTACTTTCAGTCGGTTAAACAAGTCCTTAACTACATATTATGAGGAAAATTTGCCGCAATAATCCATAAAATAATGTTTTATGGGCATGTTTAACTGAGCGTCCAGTCTTTGTCTATGCGTAGATGTTGTAAAACCACGCGGTTCTGAAAATGACGTCATATGTACGCGCCAGTGGAAAATTACTGAAGATGATTTTAAACAAATTTGGTTAATTTTTTAATGCGACGCAATTTCCTCCATTGCGAAAATATTTATTACAATTTAGCAATATTTGTGTCTTTCTTAAAATTTTAAGTTTACAAAAAAAGTGTTCTGTATTTGGTATCAGACCGATTTGTTTTTGGTATCACACCGGAGTTTTCCACAACATTCAGCTTTCATCTCGAATTCTTATAGAAGCTCCTTGCTTATACTAAGCCCCCTTTCCACCGGATGGAGATCGTTGTGCGCCCAAAAGTGAATTTATATGACCAATGGCTATAATTGTAACACTGGAGTTCCACGACCTCATACCTTCGCCAAATAATGTTAACCTTAATATGATTGACGAATTATAAATGTTTCTTTGTATCATTGATTATGCAAATGAAATTAAATCATCATTTGCATGAATTATATTCAGTTGTCATATTCTCCACCCAACTCCATCCAGTCATATTTTTAAACAAAAAAAAGCTATTCTAGCATTTCCTCATAAAGTATCCAAATGAGGTCCTGATTGGAATAAGTTATGTTTGATGATATTCATGTTCACTTGACTTCAAAATACTGCAAGTATGAAATTTCCGCCATTTACCAGTATGGAATTATAGAATTTTCTCATTAATTATGTAAATAAGGTCACAATTTACATAATTAATATCTGCCAATGTTCCTCTTAATTACATGTCACAAGTTTGAACAGTCCAATCATACAACACAGCAGATTTATAGAATTTCATCATTAATTATGTAAATCAGATACTGATTTGCATAACTGTCATCTAATTATGTCAAGCATCACTTAAGCTACCTTCATACCAAAAATCACGACAATCCGTCAAACGGTTCTTGAGTTATCCTCCTTCAAGCATTTTTAAACAAATGCTCCTGCAGGTCTCAAACAAGCTGCTAGGGGGCCCAAACTTACGTCACTTCTTCCTGAGCTCAAGAGCTACCTACCATCCAGAAATCATGACCCTAGCATGTCCAGATCATGCAATATCAAAACCGGAAGTTACGCTGCAGTACCATAACAAGCCGCTAGGGGACCCAAAATCTAATCATTTTGAGCTCTCATCAAGAAGTACCCACCTACCAAATATGACGATAATCCATCTAAGCCTTCTCGAGTTATGCTGTTGACAGACACACAGACACGCCCACGAAAACATAACCTACTTTGCGAAGGCAGTAAAGGGTATGTTCATAGTGATTATCCATTTGTTCACCAATTTATCACAAATCACTGCATTTCCTGCATGACAGTCAAATGAATGCACACACGGACATTATCCTTGCAGCAATGAACAAACTGGGTTCCATCAGAATGTTTTGGAATGTTTGTTTAATCTTTTGAACTGTAAGACTGCACAGATATACTTTTAATCAACAAGGACTTTCAGTAGTTATTATAATTATATGTAAAACTAAGTATACTGCACCTTTGTGCGAGTATGCTGCACCAGTATGGAACCCCGGTCTCACCAAACACCAGTCAGCTCGCCTAGAGACAGTACAACGCCGCGCATGCCGCATTATCCTGGGTAGGAAGTTCACCCACTACTCAGAAGCCCTTACAGAACTTGGCCTACCTACCCTTGAAACAAGGAGAAAACAGCTGTGCACAAAGTTCGGACTTGGCCTACTTAACTCTACCTCCTTCAGACACTGGCTCCCCCCAACTCGAGGGGGAGTCAGCGGACGGCAGACCAGAACCAGTCACAAGTTGAACTGTATTCTAGCAAAGACTCAGCGCTACCGCAAGAGCCCCATTCCGTACATTGTTGAACTTCTAAGCAAGGAACTGATCTAACTTGAAAATGACATTTCAGTAAATTTTATAGTATCAGTCCTTGCTTGCTGTAATCTGTCAGGGAAAAGACTAGTGAATTGTAAATGTGACAACCTAATGGATTACTGCAGCTGCGATCCTTTGCTTATATCTGACCGAAATTAACTGTCTTATATGAATCTGATTGACTTATGTATGTGTTCCAGATTGCTTTATATGACTGAGAACTTATTGTACTATATTTGCTCTTAAAGCCCTACTCAAGTTTCTTTTAAACGTGTATTTTAATGAGACATGTTACATTTTATACGTAATAAGTGATATTAGTGAGTTTTGATTTTAATCGTTATAATATCTTTACTTTTTGTGTGTACGTCACAGTGCAATTCAGTTCCCCTGAAAAGGGCTCCTGCAATACTGTACGTTTTAACCTAACAGTTCAACAGTTCAATAAACCAGTCATATTGATAATGCATGTGCTTTTAGGATTGATATTAGTAAAAAAACTAGTATGGCATTTTCAGGTACCAAGCCTTGCCAAGCGTCTTTACTAAAAATTGCTTAAGTTTTATATAAACTTCTATTGCTTTTAATAGCTGCTAGCAGAATTTGCTTGTATCCTTAGAAAGAAGTTGTTTGGGTTCTGTCATTCTCAGCGGACACGCCCTCTCCTTGCTGTTCTGTGATTGGTGGAAGAAGGAATGTTGGGCAGAAGGGGACGAAGCGTGTACAGTTGGAGTGGCGGATGAGGCCCATCCCGAACGATAGATCGTACACCTTCAGCGCTTGCCGTTGTTTCAATGTCATTTCTGTGTTGCTCCCTGCTTGTTTGTTCCAGTGAAGCAGACCACGTTCTTCAGCAGTTCCTGTCCATAGATGAATCATGAAATGATTGATCAACAAGAAATCTGAGATTTTAGACTTCCAGAAAATATGCAATCCTCGGCTTCCTGAATTCACCCATGACCTCCTTTCATTCTGCCTGTCAATCTTCCCCACCCATGTGCTGTCAATCTATTCTGTATGGACAACCCCACAGCTCAGCCACCTGAAAGAAATCTGGCAGAAATCTAGTTTTTGTACTGTTATACAATGAGTTCCAACTCTAGACTGACTCAGGCCGCATGGCCAAAGGTTACTGGTCTAATTGACCACACATGTTCTACTCCCTACTAGTATGTGTTCTACCCCCTACCCTGTAGGCCGAAATATTAGGTCAAAGAACTGGCAGAGACCTAGTTTTATAGTGCTGTATACTGAACTTGGAGAAAACTGTTTCAGAGATCTAATTTTAGTACTCAGTATACAGAACTCTGTGGAAAGGGTTACAGAGATCTAGTTCAAATGTTACAGAGATCTAGTACACTAATCTTGAATGAAACTGCCTTACCAGGGATGGTGTTGTCCAGGATAAAAGCGATGAAGCCTCCCACAAACATGCTGGTGGTTAACAGAACTGTGATGATCTGGTCCAGTTCAGGTACAGCTGCATGAGGAAGGAGAAACATTTTATTTTGTCTTACATTTCTCAGGTTTTTGGTGCTAATACAACATTACATCCACCTTCAGCTGTTAAATACACACGCACGTTAAAGAACCCACCACACTTATAGAAAAGAGTAGGGGTCCTTCCCGGTGTGAGTGGTGTGTTACGCCTAACGTTCAACGGTTATGTGAAACAAACAAACAACCAGTTAAAGTTCACAAAATTTCAGCAACAAGTTGCTACTAGTACATGTTTGATCATTTTTCCTGTCTGCTAGTTTCATAACAAATTTTACATTACAAGGGCCAGGATTTACTTTTGAAACTATCATCTTACAGTCAATTGTTTGGTAGTCCCTTAGATAATTTTTCTCCATCAACCCAAGCCTCAGTTTTCTTGTCTATAGTGGCCACCTCTCTGCAGTGACCATTTTCTTCAGGCCCCATGAGTGGTCACTATATAGGCAGGTTTGACTGTACTTAGGAAGACCTACTTGTGTCAATAATGCCAGGAAACTTCTTCAGCCAGTAGGGCACAGCCAGACCCATCAGAACAGAGAAACCAAACACGAAAAGGTTCCGGGAAGAGTTGAGGTCAACGAACTGTAGGTTGGAGACCCCGATGGCCGTGATCATTCCGAACATCACACAGAACATCCCGCCAACAATTGGGTCTGGGATCGTGGTGAACAGGGCGCCAAATTTTCCCAGCATGCCAAGGAGAATGGCGATGACAGCCCCTGCTTGGACCACTCTCCTACTGGCCACCTGTTGGACATAGAGGGTTCAGATATTACGTTAAACACACAAACACTCATGAGACAAGTAGGTAGCAAGTTACGGCATATCATAACTTTATAGGACACTGTAAGATTATACATTCTGATTATTCATCATTTGAACATGCATGCCAACATTCCTGTATGAGTATAACCATCATCTTTTTCGGAATCAAGCAAAGCACTAAATATTGTAATATATAATGATATGTACTATTCTGCAGTTAAAAATTACACACTGTTAGATATATAATATTATAGTAAAAGTGCAGTGTTTTTTAGATACCACAACACTTGGACTCTACCCTTGAAATGAACTTGCAGAAAAAGAAAACTTTCAAGGTAGCCATTACATCTCCTGGAGTCAATTTTTTCCAGTCACATTATCTACATCGAAGCAAGTGAAAGAAGTTACTTTAGTGATGCCGATGGCCCCAATGTTCTCACTGTATGATGTTGTACCATTTCCCGAGCCCCAGGCTCCTGCCAGGATACACCCGATCCCTTCCATACCTATTCCCCTGTTGATGGCATGGGTCGGGGGAGGGGGGGCACCGGACAGCCTTGCACAGGCGTAGTAGTCACCAATAGACTCAATCATCGAGGCTAGCACTCCTGACAACATGCCAAACACCCCTGCAACACTGACAGTCGGCATGCCCCATTGGCCTGCAAACAAAAATAACAAACAAACAAACAAACAAAAATTACTTAGATTCAAAATGTTTAATAACCGAACACAAAAGTAAAGGGCTTACCAACAAGCTTTTGGCCAGATCTCTGGCTCTTTTCAAAATTGAAATGACTCAAAGCCTAAGTCACGTGGAAGTGTGACTTAGCCTTCAGGCCATTTCAACTTGCAAAGATCAGTCTAAAAGCTTGTAGGTAAGCCCTTTATTTTTGTGTAGGGTTTAAATCTTCATAATTTACTGTCATTTACTGTCACAGACGAACTTTCATTCGAATATGAAAACAAATTACTGACTCATGTCAAGCTAAACTACCTGACAGTGTGTGAAGAGAACAAAGGGTCCTCAACCATGGAAGTTGTCCCTACTGACCTGGATAAGGGAACCTGAACCAGGGGGCCTGCTGTAGCACACCTATCCTCTCGTCTGTCCTGGCTGTGAACTGGACATTTGCCAGAGTCAGGATGGCACAGAAGATCCAGGCAACGATCATGGACATGATGACCTTCAAAAGTGGAATGATTCAGGGTATAGTTTATGCATTTAACAGAAATGCCCATACCATATTTTGGTACTATTAACAGTTGAAAAATTCTTGTCTAGTTTCTGTTTTTACTTTTAATCATTTCAGTTGCCAGCTCCATTAATTTTCTGTAAGAAACCATGACCAAGAAATAAGATATGCAGTTTAGACTAGCACTGTCATAAAACATGTACGTTACATAATATATTCAGTTTAAACACTTAGGCTTTTAAGAACGGAGGAAATCATATCATGCCCCCCCCCCCCCCTTAATCAATACAGTGTAAACCTGATGGACCATCGTTATTGATGAAGCTCGGTTTAATTAACACTCACTGCAGCAACTCTTCTCCCTAAGTCAGAAACATCAAGCTTGACTTCACTGACTCAATTGGCGAAGCAGGGGTTACGAAGGCAGCTCAGGAAATTCCCTACCCCATTCCCTACCACACTTTGTGACTGCATTACTTACTGGGAAGAGCTTGAAGAGAGGGAAGGAGGCGGCATGACAATGGCAGCCTGAGTCTCTACTGTACCCACAACAGGGCAGGTTCACATTCCTCAAGTACTGGGAGAACAGCATGATCAGGGCGATAGTACTGCAGAAAAAAATGTGGATTATTATATAATTACACTTTCAGTTGCTAATCTGATAAAAAAAATATTAGTACAATAAACAATACAGTCATTCACTGTACTTTGAAAGGGGAAAGAAGGCCTCTCAGTTAGGTACATGTTATGATCATAATAATCTTATATTGCCCCATTAGAGTATGGGAATGCATTGTAAGGGGAGTCCAAACCTACATGTATCACACTTGCCGAAACATCGGTACATCATTTGATGAATACCTGAAAACTTCATACTCAGCAAACAAACAAAATATCGAAAGCTCTCAAAAAAATCTATTTATTGTTCAAACAGAATTCTGATGGGACACATTTAGATACAGTAACATGAACTGTACTACAGTCCACTCACAGAGCTGCGATGCCCCATTGTCTGCCTGCAAAGTCTGCTGCATCTCGAAACAGGGCCAGGCCCACCAGGGTGATGGTGGGGGCAATGACCAGTGGGCCGATGAACCTCATCAGCAATCCCACAATGCCGCTGAAGCCAAGAAACACCTGAAAGATGGCTGACACCATAATGGCACCTTGGATCTGGTTAAGACAGGGGCAAAGGAAGAAAAACGATCGTTATGAGTTTTTACCTTTTATTCCAACACAAAGAAAGGAACTTGCCATACACATTTTCAATGATTATACCTCTTTAGACTTGGTCAGATATTCTAACTCACTTCAGCAGGGAGGATGTAACATAAGAAATTAGGTTGTGTTGTGTGAAGTTGGGAGAAGCTTGAGGGTAAAAAGTCAGGGTTCAACAAAGTCTTCTACCACTTCTTCTTCAGTCCCTTGAGACTGAACTTCTCAAGAGGACGACCAGAGAACAGTCCAAGACACAAACACGGAGTCTTACATGTACCTCTCTGACTCGGCTCATCCACACTTCATCATTGTTTACTGGCTCTCCAGTGAAATTCTGAGTCCCATTCAGTCTAGACATTGTATCCTACCAAGTGGAGAAACGTAACTTATACGGAAAGAGAAGTACCTAAGATTACACTACTTGGAAAAGATGTTTGCTCGCAGAAAAATTCCTTTTTCAAACATATTTTAATATCACAGAAAGCAGTTAAGCCCACAGGGCAAAGCTTCTGGGAAAAACGGTTACAACAATTTGATTTTCAAACAACGCCTTGGAATACAATATGGAAGTCTTTATTTTATGTCATAAAGGAGCCAAGAATCCAGTGTCTTCAATGGAAAATACTTCATAATGTATATCCTACAAGGATTAAATTATTTAAACAAGGTATTACTGAAAATGACATATGTCTATTTTGTAACTGTTCTGTAGACTATGTTGAACATTTCTTTTACTATTGTAATATTGTAGAACCCATATGGAGAGAAGTGGAAAAATTTATTGTATTAGATATGCGACTAAATTATCATTATCTGTTAATGACATAATACTTGGTTACAAACTTGATAAGATAAAAAAATTTCATTATATCAACCAATTGATACTACTTGGGAAGTACACAATTTGTAAATACAAATATGGTACCTATAAAGGAGACATTGTGATATTGTTCGAAAATGAATGTACTCTAAGAAGTTTACTTTAGTAATTGTTTATCTTATTTTCATTGAATAAAGACCATGGTGAGGGACCATGTGAAAGTTAAAAAAAAAAAAAAACAAAGAAAGGAACTTGCCATACACATTTTCAATGATCATGCCTCTTTGGACTTGGTCAGATATTCTAACTCACTTCAGCAGGGAGGATGTAACATAAGAAATTAGGTTGTGTTGTGTGAAGTTGGGAGAAGCTCGAGGGTAAAAAGTCAGGGTTCAACAAAGTCTTCTACCACTTCTTCTTCAGTCCCTTGAGACTGAACTTCTCAAGAGGACGACCAGAGAACAGTCCAAGACACAAACACAGAGTCTTACATGTACCTCTCTGACTCGGCTCATCCACACTTCATCATTGTTTACCGGCTCTCCAGTGAAATTCTGAGTCCCATTCAGTCCAGACATTGTATCTGTATAATACGTCAACACAACAAGTGTAATTCTCCAACTGTAACGTTAACTACTAGTATTTCAAATCTAAAACTGCTCCAAAGCAGCAACACCACTGTAGCAGAAACTTCTTTTTCTCGTAAAGAATTTGTACTTTAATATTTAAAAAATCCAACAAATGACCAAATAGTCTATACTTTGAGTGTACTTTGCTGTTTATAGACTTTTAAACTAAATACTTTTAGTTGATCAATAATGAATGCTAAATAGATAACGAGGTAGCTTACTGTTAGGACACTGCCACTCTTCTAAAGCCAGGATGGCAGAAGTCGGGGCCAGGAAGGAGAAGGTGGAACCCTGGACAATCGGTAACCTAGGCAACATCATAAACATGTGGTAGGTGGAACCATGGAGGTCTCTCTTCAACCTGCTTGGTGTAACTTACAAATGAGTAATATATTATATATTAATATATAGTAATAATAATATATAGTAAGCTATTAAATGTCACTTAGTCTGGTCAAATTCTCTCTTTGGGGCAAAAGTGACTTCTATTCCTGTCTGAAATTATTTTTATAAATGTATATTGTAAATGGTATACATTTGAGGTGGCATCAAATGGCTGGGTGGCTAGGCTAGTGGATAGGAAATCAAGAGGTCATGGGTTTGATTCCCTGTATTCCTGGCTAGTTGTGTCCTTGGGAAAGGCACTTTACCTGACTTTCCTCACTCCACCCAGATGTAAATTGGGTACCTGACTTTGGTTGGGGAGGCAAAAGGCAGTGGCAGTAGAGGGATAGATGTACAATATACTTAATCAACTTTAATGACCACACCTGACACCAAAAATGGTCTGTAGAAGTGTGCAGATCCCTGACACAAAGAAGGCTGTGCTAATGACCATACTCTTGGCCAGGTTGTCCTCACCGATACAGAAATCTTTCGACAGAAGGATGGGTACTGCGATGTTAGATCCAAACATGGTCAGGTAATGCTGTAATAAAGAAATACAAAGACTTGAAGACAAAATAAAAGCAGAGAAACTGTTGCATGAAGCTTCATAATTACCAAGGTCAGATAATGCAAGAATATTATAAAAGATGCACAAAATATCATCTTTGGCTGGGGAACAGGTTTAAAATTAAAGTCAGAAAATGTGCATCACATGTTGTACTAAATTCTTAGGCAGAAAATGTGACCCTGTGATATGATTTTCCATCTACAAATTTAAATTTTCATTTAAAAAACTTATGATTTGAAAATCACTTGAATTTGTCAGAAATTTAAAAATCACTGAAAAATTGACAAAACAAGGCTATGTACTCTAGAATGCAACAATATGATACTCAATTATAGATTCAGGTTTTCATCCTTATTGTATTTGCCAGGTTTTTTACCATAGGCCGCGCCATGCGGCCTATGGTATAGTGCCCGGAATCATGTTGGTGGGTGGGCGTTGGTGGATGGGTTGACAGAGGTTGCGCAATGTCTAACCACACGTTACGCAATGCGAAGCCAGGCCGGCCTCGAAATTAACATGTGAATGTTGGACGGCCTGCAAGAAGTTGCGCAATGTCTAATCGCACGTTATGCAATGCCAAGCCAGGCCTCGCAATTAACAATGTCCCGATGTCAAAATGACGCTAAATTTCATCTCGGGACAATTCAAATTACGTTTCGGCAATTTCGGGGCAATTGGACAATTCTGACGTCCACGTCATTTAGGAACGCGATCCATCCGTGGGAAGCAAAGGGAAGCAACACTGTCTATTTTTCAGGTCTTTCAATTCACTCTTTTTAGCATTGCTACAATTCGAGCAAAGTGAGCAAGTCAGTAATTGTGCACACCCATGCCACCCAACCAGCTATTCCCATTTTGGCGGCCTATGGCCAGCTTTTTTAAAAAGCTTTCTTCTTGTTGTAGTCCTATTTGAGAAGGGGACTACAAGAAACCCCACAGCTACGATAGGGATGGATGCCTCATGATCAGGCTAGAACCACACGTACATGTATATTATTTTTTCCTCTTACCTGGAAGCCCAGCAATAAACACAGGTACCAGGGAGGCACATCTTCAATGCCGTAGGCAATGTCCAGTGGTTTGTTATTGGGGGTTGACTCGCCTTGATTTTCTACATCCTACAGGATTTTAACATATATAGATTTGGAAGATGACAGCATTCTATTATTAAAGTGTGATAACTTAGACTCTACCGGTAAATCAAATTTTAAAGTTGATGAAAAATGGCCCTTCTTTTGAAGCAATCCCTTACTATTTTGCCCATAAATCTGAGAAGCTATTATAATATTAAGCAATGTACAGTTGTACAGTACAGGCAGAGGTACTAATTTTCAACTCCAGAGCCCTGGCCAAAAATAGTGATAACACAGTTAGTGTAGTGATGTACCAGTTTGACCCAACGTAAACAAGTGGGCCTGGCTCTAATACAAAAATTGTCACCAAAAAATGTCTACTCTTACCTCTACAGGGCATGTCCACTGTATATGATCTAAGACTATTTGGTCTGGATGCCAGACTGTTCCCAGGGTAAATAAACAGGGCACTCTCCCCCAGCTAGACCCTGAGAAGCTGTGGGTCTAACTGAGGGAGTCTGTGGTACCGGTAAAATTTCCTTGGAGCCGAGGAGCTAGCCTGTAGACTGGTCCTGGCAACAGTCTGGCACCCAGCTGCAGGCTAAAGCCGAAAGATTACTATTTACACTCAACATCTCTAAGCCCAAGTCCTCATCTTCGACCCTTTGGTCATCAGACAACTGCATGTTTATAAACTTTACTTACTAAACCATCTCAGTTTGATAGAAACCTGGGTTTTAAAAACAAAAGTACAGTAGATCACAGTTGCCTGGGGACCACAACCGCCCCTTCTGAGATCTCCCCTACTGAAAGCCAAGGCCACGTCAGCTACCCTAACTGCCTTAAGTGACTGTGTTGACATTAAACTGGGTTAAAATTTAACCTGAAAGACGAAATAGGCAATGTTTACCTCTGTTTGGGTCCCAGTCACAGTTCTGTGGGCCATCTTGGTTCAAGGATCAAGTCAGCACACTGTGATAATTGTGAAAAAGAAAGAAAACAAAGTAAATGGGCCTCCCCTGGCTTGTGTGGCAGTGGCCTTGGGGATCCAAGGTTTAAATGAAAACAGCTGTTGGATGACGTACCTTTGGGCAGGACCACATTTCGACTCAGTGAATGGAAGTTGGGAAAGGAGGTGTTATAATTGTTTTGCTTTGACAACTTCTAAAAGATTGTGGAATGTTGATCGAACTTTTCAGGTGGGCTTGTAAGACAATAAGTAGTATGGCAATATTATATATATATATTATACATATATTATTATATACATATATTGTAGGTAATAAAAAAATCTCTAGAATCTTGCTGTCTGTAGATTTGATAGATATCTGCAACTTTGACAAGAAGCCTCTGGGAATGTTACTTATAAGGGCAAGGTTGTTATTCTCCAAGCAGATCCTACAGTGGCAAGGCTGTAACCATTGCTTATGGTCACTCCTTTGTATTTGATCTGAAAATAATGTCTCCTATTATAAAAAGCACAACTTATGTGATAAAAAATGAACACAAATATGACAAGACAAAACAATTGCAGACTTCAACACATTTATTTTGTACATAAGAACTTTAACCCCATGTCCTGATATAATATTTCAACTGTATTGTAATAACCAAGTACTGTACGTGGTGCCACAAAACACAGATTCATCTGGTTCTGTTAACAACTGTGTAAATGTTAAGTCAAACAATAGACCAGATCAGAGTACATTCTGATGTAAACAGTGTGCACACTGAAAACATTTACCATTAATTGTATGATTTCCTACAAAAGTTACCATGGAACTTCCAGTCTTTTTTTATTTTTTGGGTGTCAGTTTCCAAGAATTAAATAAAAGACAGCATATTGAGATCCGCAAAACCATAGATTTTGAAAAAGTTCTTTAGTTGGGATGAATGTCTTGTTACAAACGTATTTCTGCACTACATACTGGAACATCTTAAAGAATTTGAGTGTTTATATATACAAAACGTATGTAAGCTATGTCGACATACATAGAAGGGCTAGCAAAAATCCTGTTCATGATTACTTGAAAATGTAACAAGGGTTTGTCTAAACGCCCGAAGCAACAACTGGTCTCTGCTTGAAATCTATTTGTATCCATAATTGTTTTCCCTCAGTGGGAAAAAACATTCATAGTAGAAGCTGTGAGCTGCACTGACGGTGTATTTTTGTCAGCTTTGATGTCCAGCAATCTGTTTAGAACTCAGATAACATACAAACTAACCCTTGTACAGAGGCTTTGCTGTTTTAAGAGTCACCCACCATTTTAAATAAGACGCATTGTCTAAAGCTATCCTACCGTAAATTACAGATAAAATTTCCTACTTACCGCAGTCCTGTAATGTACATTAAACAGCATGTGCATCTCAGATGCTGTTTCAAGGACTCTTTTCTTTTTTTCACAACGAAAGTCTGGGCTAAGCTTAAAGCTGATGACAATTCATGTAACTATCATGGTACCGATTCTGGAAGTAACACTAACAGTAACACGAACTCAATAATATCCTACATGCATCTTTTACATTCTTAGATGGTTTGCCCCAGCAAATAGGCTTAACAGGCTGTACCTGTACTGTAATGTGGAGCTTTGGGTTGGACTAACATTCATCACTCGTATCTTCCAATGTACCAGTGTACAAGACACTCATAGAGTGTTTCATGTTAGCTAAGAATTATAGATGAGCAACCAGCTAGATGACTAAGGTGATGCAATTTCTGGTCAGCTTTGTTGTAATGTGAACTATCTTGTTCCTGTTTTGAGGGGACTAGAGGAAGTAAGTAAGCTCGTGACGTGTGTATGTGTTCTTGTCGTCGTCTGAGACCTTGGGGTAGGCTGCCACGAGAGCGTCCTGGCCGCCGATGTACAAGTTGTTGTAGATTCTCCAGTATGTGTCGCGCACCTTCCTCGCAGGATGGAACAATCCCTGTAAAGGTTTAAAAAAATCATCAGTTTTCTGTAAATTGCAATTAAATCTTCCTGTACACTGTAACTACTGCACTATGAATATATTACAGCAAGCTTTAGTATACCTACATCACCTGTCTCCCAATGTTAACACTGCTTTCAACAGTATGCAAAAATCTGATAGGATTTCTCTTCAACTTTTTCCCACTGACCCATTCTGAAAGGACTCCAAAAGCATGTATTTTTGCTTTACATTTGGTCCCACGGTCTTATGCTTAAGTCTAAAAAAGTCACTACTGGCTATCACTATATAGTCACCAATTGAGCAAAGTGGTGACTATGTACAAAAAAGATCAACAAAAACAGAAAAGAAGTCTATCTGACCTGGAGACAGTACTGTAAGAGTTTCCCCGGCCCCAACGCTACTCTCAGCCCCTCCAGGGCGTCCATGACAGCCTGGATGACGTGAGGCGACGTCTCGAAGATGTTGGGCCACACGTAGTTGGCCAGGTGAACCAGCGCGTCCTCACAGCCGAACCCGTACACACCCAGGGACATGTGTTTGATGGCTGAGCAGGCTGTTTGTCTGTGCACCAGGTCTCTGTGAGGGAAACAGAGGGGACACAGATTAAGCAGAGCTTCCTGACTAACAGTAGTCTATCACAGTACATGAAAGATGGTCAGTCATGAGATACGTAAGAAAACAGTTACACAAGCAACTGGATAGATTTTGAAAACTGTCAGACGTTTCAAGTAGCTTCCACTACTTTTTGTAAGTCAAGTATCACCCAATACTTTTCATCAGTTGCTGAAAAAAAGTAGTGGATGGTACTTGAAACATCTGACTGATAGTTTTCAAAATCTATCCAGTTGCTTGAGTAACTGATTTCTTGTGTAAATTCTTAATGCTGTCTTGTGTGGCATGTTTATTTGACTGCTATGTAGTCAACTGCTTCTGTGCAGTTACCATTGCAGACTTTGTCAAGTGTTTTTTCACAGTTATTGGTAGTCAAATAATATGAAACTATGACATCTTTAGGCATACACAGAAGACGTATGCTCACCTGTCCATGAGGGCATCCTCTAACAATGGAGTCACAGCATAGATGTAGTCCTTCCCCATCTCACCGATGTACTCAAACAGGAAGGACAGGGACTTCAGGACGCCGTTCTGGACGTTCAGTTCAGGGACTCGATACTCGTTCATCAGCGCAGGAAGGACTGTGAAGGGGGAGCAGGTCTCCGCCACGATTGCTATGGCAACAGTCGTGCACACACGGTTCTGTCGCTCCTGGACCTTCAAGTTGTTGAGAAGTGTGGCCAGCACATCGTGAGGACTGGGGGAGGATAAAACACAGTCATGACCTTATGTACATCTACTTTGGACCCGTTTTTTTTCCTTTGTATAAATCTTAACTAAGAAAGACATTTACAAACAGGCTACAGAAAGACATTGGCATATGCTGCCTCTAACAAACAAAGAGTAATTTCTCTAGTTTTTATGACTGTTGCTGTTATGAAGGCAACTGGAATAAAGTCTGTTGGTTTGTGTCACCCACATCAGTGTGGCAAGCCCACTGAGAAAAGCCTGACAATGGTTCTGAGTGCTCAACTTCATCTAGCATTTCATCTGTCCTCACAGACAATATGACGTCTGGTTGGAACGTAAAGATGAATGCAACAGAAAAATACACTTCATAACACTTCAGCTTATCAAGTTTAAAAGCAAACCAATGAGGGAGCCAACAAACTGGCACTAGTGAATGTGAACTGAACATACCCGATAGCCTTGGCGATGTAGCCAAATGTGTTGACAGTTGCTCTCCTGATGGCTTTCTTGTGGGCCTTCAGTAACTCCAGCAGCTCAAAGCAAATCCTCATCCATTCACGAGCAGACACAAACTCCGAACCTCTGTAAAAGAACGGAAGGACTTCACAGAAAAGCTCATACCTATCCTGACAGGAACACATCTTGTAAACTTTGCAGTCAACATTTCAAAAGCAGACACTTGACAAAAATTGCCAATGCTAAATGAACAGATCTCTGTACTCTACCAAACATAAATACATGAACATCATTTTCTGCTAATACTAGGCACAGATGACTAGGACTTTAGTCCTTCTATACAACAGTGAAACCTCAGTCTGACGTGCTTTCTCAGCAGAGACATCCTTGTCTCTGACAGGGATAACTTTGTCATCATCACAGGCAAAAACCATCAACTTGCCAACCCTTAATGCCTTGTTACTGGGTTACAAATAACCAGGAATAGGAGAAGAGCTACAGACCTGTCTGCAATTCTGCCCACCAGGTCGATGCAGTTCTCCTGCACCTTCTCGTGACGATTCTTCAGGATGGGCGTCAGGCGGGGCAACAGGTCCTTGATGGGAGGAGTCATTTTCTGCATGCCGATGACGTTGACAATGGCCTTGAGAGCACCGAGAATCGAACCCAGCACCTCTGGGTATTCCTCTCCCAGGTACTCGTAAAGTACCACTCCCAAATGGCCCATAAGTTTTTCCTGTCAAGAAAACAAGAAAATATTTCAACATACTACTCAGCTATAACTAAAACAGATCTCTGAAATTTCATCTCTTTTCCCAATGAGACTATGCCATTAACGTTAAGATAAATTACAATACTACAGATAACACACTTAAGATCTATGGCAGCCATGAAACCTTTCTATGCCATTGTTGCTAGGATACAATGCCTCAGTCTGACGTGCTTTCTCAGCAGAGACCTTTGCCTCTGACAGGGATAACTTTGTCATCATCACAGACACTATACTGAACCATTCTTAGATTTCTGTTCAGGAGTGAGACTATCATTTTCTTCTCAGCCTTCAAACAATTTGATATCACGTTAACACAACATTAGTACATGCCCTAAAATGCCCTCATGGATGACTGACTCTACAAAAGCAATGCTTACATGCACCAGCTAGAATGACACTTCTTTACTTGTAACACTCAGCCACAAGCATGCATGGAATTTACTGAATAAAGAAACAAAGAATCGCTACTACACCCACCTCCTGACAGGTCTTCATCACCACGGCGATGCGGGAGATGAGATCAGCGGCTTGCTGACGAACCTTCGCCGCCTTGTTGTTCAAACGCCACAGGATCGTACCACAGATCTGGGGCAGGTAAGGCTTCACTCGCTTGGCCAGGGCGTTCACGATGGTCCCGAAACCATTCAGCATCACAACATCCTAGAGTGAGAGAGAGACATACCATTTAGAAAACTGTATTTGCCTACAACATTTCATAAACCCAACAAAACATGTACAATCAAAACCCACAGGAACTAGTTGAGCAGTAGCACAACTGTAATCTTTCTAGGCTTTGTTAAGTTCTTTACTTGTAATAGTGACCTGCTCTGCATAAGGACCACCTAGCCTTTGTGAACTGGTGACTTCTTGGTAGATTGTTTTTCCCACAGACCCAAACATTAAGAATCCTGTCTATAGAGGCCTTCTGTCTATTGTGACCAAGTTCCTTGAGTAGTCACCATGGACAGGCCGGACTGTATTTTGCATTAAGAGCTTGACTAGGACATTAACACAAGGGTTCCCCCACCTCTGTAGTCTGTTCCTGGAAGGCGTACAGAATGCCGTCAATCAGCTGTTCCTCCAGGCGCGAGTCGATGTCAGCTGCCCCCAGGTTAGCCATGATCTTCTCGATGGTCTCCATGACCATTTTCCTGTACTGTTCCGCCTCGTCCTTCAGGTCGTCCACGATGCGGCTGATGATCTCCGCTGCGCCCACCTTGTTGGCAATCTCCACGGTCGTGTCTACAAGCTGTTAGGGAGGAAAATATACATAATATTATCTTTACTAATTGGATATAATAAAATGTAATCAGAGAGAACCACGTGAAGGGTGAAAAACAGTGGTCTCCAAGACTGCATGGCATCTACTTAGATTCACAGCTAGCCAAGATCAACTTGTGGACATTGCAGGCACAGGGTTTAGTTATTATATGGAAAATCATGTACTTACAGTATGAAACAACACATAAGACGTTCCTAACTTTTCAATGCAAAATTGTGTTCTTTCGACTGAAAACTTCTTACTAACTCATCTCTGTGCAACTGCATGGAAGCCCTAATTGATAATCTTTCTATGCCTGAGAGACATAGTTTAAGTCCAGCTGAAAAACTAAGATGGAATTCCTGACCTGTCTGTAGTTCCTCCTGTCCAGGGCCATCCTGTGCTGCCAGAAGTGTTTGAAGAAGGGCGGCAGGATCTCTTCCCGGATGTACTGGGGCTCCACACCGTCTGTAGCACAGCACTGCTTCACTACCTGCAACACAACACAGGCTGCTCACAGAAAAGGTGGATCTTTCCTCAAATCCTTAGACAAATGTTACATTTGAAACAGATCAAGCATTTTTCCCTGCTTAGTGACTTTTACCTGCATACACAAATAGTATCATGGCTCATAGTTTTACTTGAACTTATTGTATGATATATTGAATATGACCTGGGCCTAACATACTGCACATGATTATGAAGAGCTTATGATGGCAGCCTGTTGTTGTTAGGATACAATGCCTCAGTCTGACGTGCTTTCTCAGCAGAGACCTTTGCCTCTGACAGGGATAACTTTGTCATCATCACAGACACTATTCTGTACCAAATGGCTTAGACTGGAATTAACACATTTCGTGGAAACTATGAGGAAGGGTAGAGACCATGACTAGATATGATCTCTCTACTTCTTTGACTTCCTCATATTTCACCTAAATGTTTCTTTGATATGCACAACTAGGAATGAAGATCTGAATAGAAAGATACTCACTTTCAACACAATTTTCTTCATTTCCTCATCAGGAGACTGGAACTCTCGGATCAAGATGAGCATCACTTCACGGGTGTAGTAGCTGGCGTACTCGGCGTCCATGAGGGGGATAAGGTAACCAATGGCCTTCAGGAAGGCAGCTAGACCCTGTGGTGCAGGATAGCACATTTGGGTTAATTACTGCATATAGCACATGATATTCATTGAGAAGATAGGAAAGCTTTCTATGCCATTGTTGCTAGGATACAATGCCTCAGTCTGACGTGCTTTCTCAGCAGAGACCTTAGCCTCTGACAGGGATAACTTTGTCATCATCACAGACACTATTTCATACGATTCTTCGACTTCAGTTCTTGCAACAATTTCCTTCAAGTTCGTGCTTCAATTACTTCAATGACACACAAGTTCGGAATACCTAAGAGAGTGCCTGTTTGACAATGAAAATCATACCTTTACAGTACATGAACTTATAGTGCAGGAGTACTATAAAGAGAGATATTCCTGTGTACCTTTCCTCTGTGCTGGCGGATACCCTTCCAGAGCGGTTTGAGAACACTGTCAAAGGACTCAATACCGTAGGGTGTGGCTGCTTCAGCCAGGGCAGCCAAGGCCAACGCAGTGATGGTACGCACTTTCTGCTGTTCATCTACCAGACCTGAAGAAAAGACAGAAAGTTTCTTTTTATATAACTTTTTTAATAGCATGACATAAGAAACCATTTTTTGTGTCTGCTGATAGATCATATAAAAGGGGTTCAGGCAGTCATATGGTAGAACATTAATATACAAGATGGACAGTATAAAATTCATATAGCTGCTTGTTGTGTCTATGCCTCAGTCTGACGTGCTTTCTCAGCAGAGACGTCCTTGTCTCTGACAGGGATAACTTTGTCATCATCACAGACATAAAAGAACATAACTTAGAATTACAACTACCCACCTACAAAAAGTTAAATACAATTTGGCAAGATAAAAGGATACAGAGTGTGACCGTATGAATCAAATATTGCAAAAGAAATAAGAAATAAAGTATTTTCAGCCCTGATATTCGATGTGAATTGTTGGCTTAAGCTTGTATACTATTTAGGACTTTGCATTACACAGCCTTTTCTGAGTCTCAAACAAGAACCACCTACCGTGTTCGATGATCTCCACCAAGTTCTTGAGGTGAGGCAGGATGGCACAGCCCATAAGGATGGCGATCTGCTGCACGATCTTAATACCCGTGTGCCGAGCCTGCCAGGACTTCTTACTCCTGCACACAGCCTTCAGGAAGGGCAGGAGGGACGGGATGCCGAGAGCCGACGCCACAACGGCAAACGCACGGGCCGTGGTGTTACGCACGTACTCATCCAAGTTGTCGATGTCGGGACGCATGGTGGAGATCATGGTGGCCAGGCCTGCAGCCTGAAAATATAAAAACACAATAATAATTATTATTCATTATAGGTTTTTTCAACATAATACAAAAAAAACATCTTTTTCTGTGATAAACATCTTCCACAAGTTGTCAACAGCACACGTGAAATAACAAAAATTCACCAGTCAGCTTGTTAAGGATCTACATGAGGGATTATCAAATCCCTGCCATCCCTGTTTGGTATCATTTATGTATTCAGTTCTATCCTCTCTTCACTTCTGAAAGCAGGCTTTTAGCTAGGGGGGCGTCCGGGCGTCATTTGGACGCCCTGTACTGAAAATATTAGGAAATTGGACGCCCTACTTTTTTGGTAGGACGCCCTAAAGACGCCCTATTTTTTCCGCCCGAATTTTCTTTTTTCTCCGGTAAATTTGCTGAATGTGTTCAAAATTCGCCGAATTCGAGCTTTCAGATATTTTATTCAACAAGAATTCCCCGATCTCCGCAAAATTGCCGAGCCACGCCGTCCTCGCGGGCCTGCAATGACTTCCGCATGCAGCTCGAGTTGAAAGGTCACTCAGGAGAATAGTCACCTGACCTAGTGTATAAGAATATGACTCTCGCAGATTCTCGCGAGATTTCGGGAGATTTGAGTTTTTGCAACATGGTGGACCGGACTGAAAACACAAGCGGAGACGTGTAAGCTGAGTTTAATCGGACGTATTTGAGCCTTCTGACCGTCCTTTTCTCAAGTTTTCGTATTTTTTTGAAAAAGTACACTGTTAACAACGACAAGAATACTATTTTTGCGCATGGTTGTGAACTATTTACGTAAAAATAAATTGTTTTGGCCGCGCGCTATCGGCATAATTTTTGCAAAGGGGGCCCGGCGCGGCGCGGCGCACGGCCATAACAAATTTGCCTTTAAAATATAGAGACAAAATCTTGCCTTAATTCCACAAAATTTGCCTGACAAAATGCAGGAAATAGAGTCTCAGGAGGTTTCAGATTTCAAATTTTCCCGGGGGAGCATGCCCCCGGACCCCCCTAAAAAGCTCGCGCCTTCGGCGCTCGCTGCGGGGCTAGCGCCCCGCCCCCCCCCCCAAATATAAAGTGGACGCCCTGTCTCAAAATCCTAGCTAAAAGCCTGTCTGAAAGTCATTTTGCTACCATCTCCTGAATGGTAAGCCTAAAACAGTTTGAAACTGTCTAACAAAGGGTAATGCTTCCCCAATTCAACCAGAAGCTGTACAGACCTTAGCCAAGTTGGAGATGATCTCCCTGCCCTCCACACGTGCGTAGTAGTCCTCATCGATCAGCAGCGGTTCGATCACCACCAGGATCTTGTGCACGTAGGGTCGTACCAGGTCGTCCAGCTTGTACAGGATGCGATCGATCACCTTCACCAGTAGATGGCGTTCCTGGTCCTCCAGTGTGGGAGACATCAGCAGGGGCAGGATCTGATTGAAAAGGGGGCCGGCGCCGAACTCTCGCGCCTTGTCGGTGATCTGTCTCAGGGCAGCCTGGGAAAAAAGTTTTTAAAAATTAGAATGACAGGTCATTAGTGTTGGTATAATACATTATTTTTAGAGTTATCCAAGCCACTCCATTGTGTTGGATAAAAGTAAAAAAACTAAGTATAAAAGAAAGAAAGAAAGAAAGTAGAATGGCTTGTGATCATACTCTTTACCATCCTGTGAAATGTTAGAGAAAATTTAAACAATGGTGAAGGGGGCCTCAATGCTCAAACTATGCTAGCTAGATCACTGAACTGCTCAGTATCAAGCTTTTTCCCAACTATGTAACCATCCTAGGAAATGTTATAGAAAATTTCAACAATAGAGAATGTTCTGAGTGTGTTGTTTACCTTCCTCATAGGTGGAGTACCGTTCTTTATCTTCAGGAGGAGCTTCATGATCTTCCTCTCTTTCTGCTCCTCAGCACTGAGCGTGGACTCATCAACATCCACCAACAGCTTGTCAAAGTACTGCACATCATCTGGAAGGAACAAAACATCAGTCACTTTTCTGCCAAAGAAACCACCTTCAGTAGCTTTAGTTACTATAGTTTTGGAAAGGTATGGACAATACTGCACTTTAATATAGGGACAGAACGGGAAAGATCTCATGTTTTATCACTATACAAGCAATTCATGAAATTGTCTCCCATAGCTAAGTCTTCAGATTTCACTGCCATTAACCATATAGATGTATGATCCAATTACATGCTACTGTGCTGTGCTGTGATCTAGGAAAGTGCAAAAAACACACACAAGTCAGGGAACTGCTGCTTTATTTAGTCCACACATGTTACCTGGTTTGAGGAAGGGCAAGTTCCCAGAGGGCTGGTCTGTCAGTTGTTTCAGGCTCTTGTCCTCCACCTGGATGTGGAAGCCTGTCATACCCCCCATGGGGGTGGGGGTAGCTGTGAGCTTCCTGGCTGGGGTACGGATGGGAACATAGCCGGCAGGGGGAGCCAAAGTCTGCAAGGAAGCAACATTTCACTGTGAGATTTAACTATTTCCTGCTACAGGATTCTTAATGCTTGTGACAATGCAAAAAATTATCTAAGGGACCACCAAGATGTGGTCACATTGGCCAGGTGGTCCTTATGTAGAGGTGGTCCCTTCTACAGGTTTGACTGTAGTTTAAAGAAGCTTGGTGTCTGGATGGGTATATTCTTGAAATGAATAAGTGTAGCCTAACACTTTGTAGTTAGAAAACCTGTTTTACTGACCTTGTATCCCTCTGGCAACATGGCATCAAGTTCCTCGTCTGTCAGAGGCCTGTTCCTCTCGTCGATCTCACGCTCCCAGCGCCAGGCCTGCATCTGTTCTGGAGTCATCTGCATGATGTGACCTGGTCAGAGGAAAATGTCATTTTTACTTTTTGTGGAAATGAGTCAGTCACTGCTAAGTTTCAAATGCAATGAAGATGAAATACTGATGTTACAAAAATCTTAAATTATAACAGTGATATATATATTTTCAAAACAAATCATCTCTTGTTGCGCTGAGGTCTGATTTTCATGCATAAAACTTCTGGAAAACCTCTCTCCAAAGACATCAAAGAGATACAGTATATGTGTATGTTGTGAAAAACTGTTTTACAAGAATCCCCATGCAATTCAGCGCCTGGCTGCCAAGTGGGGCTTGCTGTTCAAGAAATTTTAATTGAGCCAACTAAACCATTATTAGTATTATTATTATCTACCTGGAGTTGGGGTGGCCATGTTCATGGCCTTTGGTCCTGTAGGTGTGATGCCCTGTCCCAGCATGGGCGTGGCTGGCCCAGGTGTTCCCACAGGTGTCTCGTCCCACCTGGAGCGTCGCTTGCTGGAGGCACCAGGTGTGGGCGTCTCCGAGATCACGCCGTCGCCCATCCCGCGGTCTGTACGCGGGGTCTCAGCCCAGCCACTGCCGTGTCCAGGGGTTTCTGATATGGTAAAAATATACTGTTATGATGGGGATCATACACATTATTACTGCATTGTAGTAATGGTTATCAATGATTATTACCATGAATCATAACACAATCTATGCATTATAAATAAACAAACTGTGAATGTCAAAGCAATACTGTCTATGATAACAGTTAAGTTTTTTCAACAAGTCCATAGGCTGATATGGGTAGCTACCAAGATCCGAGACCTTCAAGTATGAGGATGGGACTAAGTAAAGGTAAGGAATAGTAAATCTACACCATTTACCTCTCTCAGTCTTGGGAGTTTCGTCCCATCTGTTTCTCCGAGCGCTGGGTGTGGCCCGTGGTGTCATCCCCCCAGCTCCAGGTGTGTCATGCCCAGGTGTACGCCCAGGTGTTGTGGCGCCAGGTGTGGCATGTGCAGGTGTCTCCGCCCAGTTCCGTGTGCTCTGACCAGGTGTGGCACCAGGTGTCTCTCCACCTTTGGGCCGACCAGGTGTTTCGTCCCATCTGGTCTGGGCTGGGGTGTGGGAGGGAGTCTAGAACAAAAATACGAATATGTTTACTTGTGATAATAACATAAAAACCCTTCAAGCTTTATATGGTAGATATATGGAGCAAAGTAATCCTCTAGCTAACCAACAACTTTCCGAAGAAGATACTACAGCAAGCATTCATCCATTGGAGAATATGTAGAAGACATGTGGAGTGGACTAACCCTTTGGCTTACTGACATCTTTCATGTTAGCTAGAAGGATCTACCTGCTAGATTTATTAAAGATTCTGCATCAAAATCTACATTACAAGAGGCAAAACAAAGTAATGATACATACATCAGCTTGGTCCCAACTGGACATCTTCTTCTTGGGAGTGGCAGAAGGTGTCTCATCACCAGTCTGGTCCCACCGTCGCCTCTTAGCTGTAAAGGGAATAAAGCATTATCATTACTTTTCAAAGATTTATACTGATGCAAAGTTGCTTGATTACAGACTCTTTTGACACAAATGTAAGTTGGTACTGAGACACAGAAGACCTCTGTTTACCAAATTAAGATGTGAAGCACAGTAGGTATGAATATGACTGAACAGAGGGCATTCAGAACAACATGAATTGTACGTAATTACACCACATATCTACAAAACTTACTGGCTTTGGGTTTCTCCTCTGCCACTTTGTTGACCTGCAGATCTCCTGTCTTCTGCTTCTGTAGAATCTCCTCCCGCACTGCACGCTGCAAACACAAGAAGGGCAGACTGTTAAGCACATGTTTCCACTTTCTTCAGCTATTTTGTCATTATTTATATACATTTTGAATCCTACAGTGCAACTGGGTGTTACATACACTACAACTTGAACATGATTTGTTCACTGCCAAACTATGGAAAACAACTTGACAACATCTAAACTGGTTATATCTTTTAAGACAGAGATCCAACTGTCCTATGGGTAATCTACAGTAATGCTGTACGTGATCATTTAAACAATCTCTCAAACAAACATTACAAACCTCATCTTTCTTGAGCGCAGCCTCCCGCATGACATCCTGGTACGTTCTCACGGTGGGGTCGGGGGTCTTGCCACCTACACAGCAACAAAGAAAACGTCATGGGAGAGAAAAGATAAAAGCGTTAGTAAAGTGAGACAAAGCAACAACAAAGCATACTCTCTAAGACTTCGCCCAGCCTTCCACTTTCTTCAAGAAACAATATTGGAGACACAAGTCTACACTTTACAAAAAATTCTGCTTATCATACTGCAAGCCTGAGTCAACACAGCTTGGAACAAATTACACTTTGGCAACATCTAACTCATCCTTAGTCTTCTTGGCAAATAAAAGAAAATTTTAGAAGACCTACAAAAGTAAAATCAAAGATTTGATGGAAAAAATGAATTCTGGGTGGTCATCTCAGAGAGCATACTCACATACTACATCAGTTCAACAAGAAGTTAAATATACTTATGATATGAACTTGCATTCAGCTATATATCAAAATAAAAGTCCTGCAAGCATCACAACTAGACCCATGACCTTTCTTAAATCAAAAAAGAATGTTGGACAGGTGTGCCCTGTGATTTGTCTGAGTTTTAAAGGTGTGAAATGTGGTCTGTAGGTTTCTCTGTCTACAACCTCTACAAGAAGACATTCATGTAGCAATGTAATGCCCTGTTCTTGGTAGGGCTGTAGATCCAGCGAAACCTCTGTGTTGCCAGCAGTTACAAGTTATGCATATAAAATGGCAAGAACAGGACTTCATGATTCTAGTGGTACAATAAAATACTGAACAGATGCCCCCAAAGGTGTAAGAATGTTTAACAAAATCTTATAATAAAAACTTTTCCTTCACAAACATTGCTTTGCCAGCTTTTGGCAATAAATACTTGTTGGGAAATTTCTATAAATACTTTTTTCTTTCACCAGTTTGGGGTCAACGGTTCCAAATTCCATCTAATACATGAACGACACTTGGCATCAAATCTCATGAATACACAAGGAAAGAACACAAAGGCAGCCATCTTTATGGGATGGTGCGGCATCCACAGGAACAGTAGAAGTGCGGATGTGTAGATGGCGGTGGCGGTTTATATACCTACTGTGTCCTGCCAACGGCCTCAAACCATCGCTACCAACTCTTCCGCATCTGCAAAGAGCAGGCTTCCGCCTAAACATATTACCTCAAGGAGTTAATAGACCACAACAAGGACCTACCAACTATCACAATCTACAAATTACACTTCGAGACAGAGCAAATTTGGACAACACCAGTCACATTTAAAAGCCAGAAGCTTACAATGTTATTTTTCTGACTCCTTCGGCATGCGTTTGGTTAAACATACAGTTCTGACGTGCTTTCTAAAGTAAAAGGTTGGCTGTTTTCTTGACAAGTTGATGTTAAGAATAGTTTTTTCCGAAGGCTTTTTGAATGATACGGTGACTACTTCAGGCAATCCACTGCAAAGTTGTTTCTGTGTTTCCTACTCATATAGCCAATACATTAGGTTACAGCCTGAACAAGCTATGGACAAGAGCTAACAGAGTTTTTTTTTGGCCAAAAGTTTCTTTTCGAGCAACCCTGCACCATGTCCTGTGTGCTAACCGTTGTTTTCTCAGAGGAAGGATGCTGTTGGAAGAAAATTGGAAGGTACGTTAGTATGTGTTCTTTGCAAGTTTCTTATTGATATAGGAACTCATCATGTATAACATGGATGCTTGACATGTACCGACATGATGCTAAGAAAGTTCTGCTACCTTCTTAGCATCAGTGCCACATATGACAGAGAGAAAACATTTGGTGTGTGGTTCACAACAAAATCTTGCACTCAATAGAGACTCACCCCATGCAGTATAGATTCACTAGAAGACACAACAGACTCTTGGAAGTTAAAGATACCAGAAAATCTGAGACTGTTCCAAGCTGTGTTGATCCAGACTTGCAGTATGATGAACAAGAATTTTTGTAAAGAAATTTTGGTTTCTGTACATTGTCTAGAGGTGGATGAACAAACAATGCAGCAAAATTTCTTGCGAAAAAAGAATTTGATATGTTTACATTCTCTGTATTCATGGAAAACATCTCACAGTTACATACTGTACACCTTTTTCTTCTTCTTTACATTCTCCAATGTGACAAATACCTTCACCACAAAGCTTTGAATTATTTCAAAGAGACAAACGAATGTACAGAAAAGTAGCAATGTTTAATCCCAATATCCCAATGTCTATTTGGATTCAGAGCTGAATCATAAGGCATAAACCTGGGTAGCACAGCTGGAACATATCTGAGAATGTAACAAGACCTACCTGTCATATGCTGTAGGTATAACACCCTTCAAGTTTGAGACTGCTTCTGGAACTTTCTCAATGTAACACGGACTTTCTTCCACACCTCTTTCACAACAGTACTTAGCAACACACACTTGCCTGGCCAATCATTTAATACATGCTAATAAAATGGCCACAACATACAAGGAGTCGCTTGGGAAATGTTATAGGTATGCTTTAGCCTTTTTTTAACCGGGGGATTTTAGTTAACTGGCATCAGGCATGTGCATGCCCACACACCACTGGTTCATAGGTAATGTTGTACATAGTAGCAGCTTTTCAATGCAATGAGAATAAAGACGACCACACTCTACCTTCAGCGAAAGGGTCGAATCGCTCGGGTGAAATGATGAGGTTGCGGCGACGGGCCCTGTACTCGTCCTCCCTCTCTGCGATGGTTCGTACGCGATGTTCAGCGAAGGGGTCATAGTTCTGGTGAAAGGAAGGAGACGTGAGCCACAATAATCATCACACAGGAAAAACACATGGCATAAAAACCCTAAGTTCTGCTGCAGTGCCAAAGAAGCCCACAAGGTGGCCAATAGTGGAACTTGTCCCTTATTTTGCTATAGACCACACATTTTACCATTACAAAATCAAACAAGGGTAAAAATGGATGGTTTCTGACAATGCAACATGTAAATGACAGTGAAAGATCATTATTTGACTAGTGTCTTACCTGTTCAGCCTGTGGGATGTCGTTAAGTAAGGCGGCTGGTGCTGTGTATGTAGACCTCTTGGCTAGCACACTGCCTGTGTAGTCATCTTCATCATCATCCTGAAAAAAAAATCAAGAAAGTGTCAGAAAGGTAAATATATCTTAGAATTAGCTTCATCTTAAGCATAGGAACTGAAAAAAAATTGGCATCGTATTCTATTTCTATTTGCAGCATTTCTCCTATATTCTAGCATTAATTTTTTTCAATGCAATACATTGTTTTGAGATCTAAAAAATTGTGAAATACATTTACATGTGAAGGCGGAGCAGATAAAGGTACAACATGACGTTGATTGAACATTGCAGTTAGTGCAAAAGAAATGTTACAGCTTCATTAGATTCATAACTTCTGAACACAAATTGAAAACTTTGAAACTGTAGTTGAAACAATTCTGATACCTGGATGTCATTAGCAGGAATGGAGGTCACATATCCCTCGAACTTGCTGTTGGTGCCGCCGTAGATTTCCTGGTCAAAGTGACCGTGTGACGTCAGGCCCACGCGATCATTCTCCGGCGGCTCTTCTTCATCATGTACGTTACCAGACTTCTTGGCCTGGATTTGTCTGATCTGTTCTTCAAATTCTGCAATATGAGGGAATGACAATGAAGGTATCTTATATAATACAGTGTTCGAAATACTTTTTTGAACCAGGTAGCACAGTGTGCACCTTTGAGTTCAGCGGTACATATTTACACATTGCGTGGTGCGCTACCTGAGTCAGGGAGCAACTAGCGCACAAGAAAATCAGGTAGCAATTGCTAGTGTGCTAGTGGGTATTTCGAACACTGTAATACCAAACATAATTTACTTGTTATATAGGATTTCTCTTCCCATGGTACCCAAATAGAGGAGTCTCGAGTAATACTTAACATTTATGCAGATTAGTTGGAAGAAAAGGATCCTTGGACATATCTAAAGGCATCAGAGAGATGATTTTTAGGTTGTCACTACAAGACCAGTCACCCAATTTAATTGGACAGCAATCGTATGCATGTGCATGTGCAAAGAGACATCAACATCAATATGGATGATAACCAATGCTCATCACCAAGTCACCACCAAGTTTCAGATCAAATTTTATATCCACCATGGTCGTTTCGGTCTGGGCACTTGAAACAAAAACATGCACAAGATTTTCATCACCATAGTCCTTTTGTGGACAATTTCCCCACCATTCCTACCAACTATGGGCCCTAGACACTTAAATTTTCATGCAAATTATTGGCGGATGGAAGTAACAGCGCCAGACGGTGTTAAAGATCCCGACTAGGTTGCTTTCCTGCAAATTTCTCCTTCCAAAAACACGCATGGGTTACGCTAAATTTTGTGACGCCATTTTGGAAAATCTGTGTCGCGAAGGCCAGAAATCAAACGCTGGTAAAGCAGAATATTCAACAACATAGAGCCACACACCACACGCCAACATAATCTATGAAATCTTCAGACCATTCTGTGAGGAAAATCTATGGCGCAAAGCTTAAATTTACGTGAATTAAGCCTACCTTCGACAGTGGTCGGCGCTACTCCTGTAGTAGCCATCGTGCAAGCCGAAAATGTCGATCCCACAATGCACCGCGGCCGACGTCGACCCTTCGTCTTCGCTCGGAAATCATCGGAATCCGGAATCAGAAGAAATGTGACACTTTTCAAATTTCTGAAAACTTTGAGCACTTTCAAATGATCACATCATAATATACAGCAGTTGTATTTTGTTTCGGTATCGTATGGTTTATTTCTCAGTTAAATTCATTTATTTCACATCTTTTACGGAAATTTCCGAAAATAGCCGAGCCTGGAATCTTATGAAAGCCTACGTCATGCAACGTCATCGGTGACGTAGTAGAGGAAAGGGTAACCTTCTTACGAACAGGAAGATGGCTTCAAGCTTCAACAACCTGTCGAAACTCGGCAAGGCTTCTGTACAGATTGCCAGGGCCGAGATCGGTCTTTTAAACACTAGGAGGTGAGTCTCTGTTTCCTGAAATAGCAAATCATAGAGATTTTCGTGAGTTTTGGGCGCGAATACCAGCGTGACGTACCCAGGTCGATGTGACCTAGGTGGTGTCGAAACGCCGGTATATGGGGAGGGGGGCGATATGTAACACATGTGAAAAGTTCGAAAATGCCCTATTTTCTCTGCATTTTGATCACAGCTTGATGATGTAGCGTATCAACAATGATAGTCGTTGTATTTGAGCCCAACATAATGGTAGAATCTTCGATCTAAATGTTACTTTTAGGAGACATTTTTCTCTTACATAACATAATTTGGCAAGGTGTGTAAGTTATATACGTGTTATGATTAAAAAAATATGAGCGTACCAAATTATGTGACCTTTTGCCTTTCCAGATGCTATTACACATGTCGTGTGCTAACGTTAAAAACGCCAGAGCTGTTGACAAAACCAGATGACGTCCAGATCATACAGAGCAGAACCTTCTTCAACCCGTTTGACAAGGCTGCAGAACTCAGTCCGTTCAAGTCCAACAGGAGAAAGGAGTACTCAGAGAGAAGAATCCTAGGGTACCAGCCTTTTTGTCTTCTAACATCATGTCATCATTTTGGATTTATCATAAATGTGTAGTTGTCTGTGTGTATATATTTGCAATTTCATAACAGTTGACCGGAATTTACATTGTATTGTGTATGTGACTTGAACTAAGGAGGTTGTATCAGCCTCCATGCTTGAACCATGGAGCTTGTACTTCTTGCTTGAACTTGGTTAAAAAATCTGTTGGCTGCTCATTGAAGGTTTGACCATGAACATTTCTTCAATAAAATGGTTTTCCTCTCAGTCTTTCGTTTCAAACAAGTCTAATTCAAAGTCTTTACTTGTCTTCACCTAATTTACACCTTCAGTATGTAATACATACACACACCTTTCACAAAATATTGTATATCTAAATTTGGTCATCTTTATCCTTACAGATACACCATGGATGAGATGTACCAGGTAGTAGCTGATGTGAATGAATACAAACACTTTGTGCCGTGGTGTCTGAGCTCCAGAGTTGTTTCACAGAAGCCTGGGCACGCTAAGGCCAAACTTGAGGTTGGCTTCTCACCGCTGGTGGAGAGGTACACGTCAACACTCACACTGGCTCAGCCACATCTAGTCAAGGTGAATAGATGATTTCAGATGCTTTTGAACGTGAAATCATACATTGTACACTTGTGAAAACCTAAAACCTATTGTGAAACCAGTGAAATTATCATATATGTGGTAGACAATGAATAACTCAGATGCTGGAATAGTCAAGGGTCAATGACCTTTAGGACAATGTGACCTGGATTCTTCCAGGCCAGGCCTTTTTTAGGATAGGTCATGTTACTTATATATATCATGAAGTATGTAGGAGAAATTTGCCAACCACTACATGTAAACATGTAAAAAGCTACTAGTAGGGAAAACCTTTTAACACCAGTACAGGCTACCTGGTATTGTTGAAAAGTGAAGCAGTTTTGAGAGGAATTGTAGATCTAAAGAAAGTTTTTTACTTTTCTATCCCAGGCCGTATGTACCGATGGTAAGCTGTTCAACCATCTGATCACGGTGTGGAGGTTCAGCCCTGGTCTACCTGACAACCCCAGGACCTGCACTCTGGACTTCTGGGTAAGCAGGGCATCATGGGATAGCACTTGAAAGAAAAAAAGACTTCTTTTGACAAGCAACTTTCTTTATGGTTCACGTTACGTATAAAGAAAACTCAATTGCAACAACATTTCATCCTTTGATATCATGAAAAACTTGTATCTTTGATTTGCCTCATATTATGATTTGAGATTATGCTGTGTACATTTATGAAGGGTTTGCTTGAGAGCTTCTTAGGAATATTGATGTACTATCTTTTATATTGTTTCAGATTTCGTTTGAGTTCCGGTCAGCGTTGCACTCGAAGTTGGCGTACATGTTCTTTGATGAGGTGGTGAAGAAGATGGTGAAAGCGTTTGAGAAGCGGGCAGCAGCGGTGTATGGGGAGACGGCGATGAGGTCTCAAATCATCTCTCACAGTACATCATGACAAGGGCAAGATAATGTTGGAGATAATGTTGTTATGTGGGAGAGAAAACCGCAGAATTATAAGGGGAGGGTGACAAATTTGTCAGCAGATTTTAATAAAATATTTTATTTTGGAGCAATCCAACTGTTCTTCAACTCCGAGTCGGAGAACAGTTGAATTGCTCCATAATGTGAATCACCAACTCAGATGAACTTTCATGCTATAATGTTTTATTTTGTGCTGCTAAATAAGGTTACTGCCCTGTACAATATCTGTGGTACAGATTAACAATTTTATGAAGGAAAAAACAAACTACATGTACTAGTATTTCAGCATACATTTCTTGGAAATAAAAGGTGATGAGGACTGTTTTATGTTTGGAGTAAGGATTGACAACCAGACTGTACAAGTGTAAATGGTGGCCCCTGATTGGTCAAGTCCAGGGCTTTTAAATCATAAAATCATGTATTTTTGAAAGTTACATCCAAAAAAGGCTTGTCTCTGATTGTTCAAGAATCTCCTCTCTCCCTTGGCAGAACACCTGCTAGCTGTCAATGTTCTGTCCTGATAATTACATTTGTACATATATATGAAATAGGAACACTTAGTTGTGGTTGCAGAAGACAGTAACACTTAAATGTTACAACAAATGTGGGTATTTTTGGCTTTTGAGAATGATGAAACAAAAAGGATTAGATACTTAATCAAGCCTTACACTGTGATCAGACAATAGACATGCAACTCAGGAAAAATCACACAAGGACCATTTCTCACTGAGATGTCAGTAGGTAATTTCGTTTGAAAACAAGGGCTGAATTACTCATGAACATTTCTGGTTGACTTGTTTCTCAAGGCATGTTTCACAACTTACTTTCCCATGGACTGGTATTTCTAACGAAACAGACCTGATAATTTCTTCATTTAAGTTATAGATGTTGTAAATGAGTAAAGAAAATGTGGATTGTTTTTTTTTTTTGCTGATGTGACCATATAAACAAAACATGGAAATTAGTCAATTTGGTATTTATTTAATATTTATATTAAATGATTGGATAAACATTTTGAACTGAAAGTCAATGTTGTTTGGAACTTAATGCAATCTAATGATAAAGAAAAAATATGGTTTTTATTTGTTAAAAGAACTTTTCCAGTTGCATGTGATTTTACATATGGAAATATTCAAAGTTTATGAGTATTTAAATATACATGTATATCTTTTTTAGATCAAACAAAAAGGTGGAAACTTAGTTTCCATAGTAGGATCTGACTCTGAGATGAACTTGAACATTTAGTGCTGGACATTATCATTAGAATTTTACATGTGCACGCTCAGGAAGCTACTATTGACAGCTTCTGAAATGTCTCAGAAAGTGTTGTAATTTCATCATATTTAAATCTTTATCTTGTTTTATTCACTATGCACTCTCGTGTCAGAACTCATCTGATTTAGATCTGGTTTAGTAGAATAAAGACATCAGAAAACAGTATTCTATGCATGGCTTGTTTTTATTTTTCAAAGTTCATCCATGCCCTGCTTTACTTTTGTTTTGCTTGTCTAAAATGCATTGTGCTAGGCAACAAATAACTAGGCAGTGTCTTGTTGGCATAATGGTGAAGTTTATGCAGTCAAACTGGGCAGAAAAATGGAAACTTTACACAGGGAGCATTTTCTATGCGTTACTAAGAGTTGATAGGAATATTGAACAGGCCTGCAGGCAATATGCATGGAAATAATGCTACTGTTGATTTTAAATACATCTATACATTAGCGTGTAAATCCAACCCTATCCCTTCTTTTCTGCTGCACCATCATTGCTAGATGGCTGCTCGAGTGTTTAATATTCATACATTGTTCTTGTTCTTCAGGGTCCAGCAATGAAGACATCAACACTCCTATCCAGTACTCATGACTACATTGGAATAGGAAATTTTAACTATATGCAAGTGTTTATGATAATTGAATAAATCTTTTTTGAAAATTGTTGTTCTACGACCTGTTCTCTCAGTTATGGTAAGCAGTAAGGTAGACTGAGATTGGAAGAAGTTGGAGTGGAAGAGCTTAAAATTGTCTTACTACCAGACTTCTCTGATTGTAGTCCAAATCAACGGGCTGTCAGAGAAGCCTGGCAGTCAGAGTGTCAGTCTTCCACTCCAACATCTGCTCGGAGATAAGCATTGACTCACAAGAAACCTCATGTAAACAATTCGAGACCTTTTATTGGACGATGAGAGAAACAGTTACACCTTGTAGAGGACTGAGCTAACAACGACGCATGCTGCACTCATACATAACGGGCACTGAAGGTGAGAACAATACAAGCCAACGACTTTTGTCACATGATTGCATACTAGTCTTCAGAAACCGTTCTAGCATCTGTATAATGCAGCCTGAAGATTTGTACATCTGTGAGGGCACTAGTAGCTTGTCTAAGTGTTAATGCTGTAAGTGTTGGTTTTTACTCCATGGACAGTCAGCTATAGACTAACACGTCATACATGTTTGCAGAGAAGGAATGGTCTGATCTAATAATTGCATGGGATCCATCAAATTTACATTTATACATCTCTCTTCCATACAACTACTGTTATATACTACCTCTAACACCTAAACTTTCATATCTTTTGAGTTAATAATTTCACATCTTGATGGTTAATATACTATACTTTTCCCCCCATCCACCACTCAGTGATGCTGTTAGACCATTTTCCGACATGGAGTTGTCTAAGATGGATTTGAGAGTCTTGTGGTGACCAGGGGATCCTTAGTCAAGGTCATGTATACAGAAGTCACAGTATCCAAGTAACTAAAGTTCTAACCACAATTTTGTCCATAACAGCTGATCACAGAACACAATATTTCCCAGCTATGTATAAAATGATGTCCTCAGAATTGGATCCACATTGGAATAATTCAGACTTAGGAAAACCCCTTCTTTACAAGAAAATGTTCTTTCCTAGTTCAGTTTTTCTTTTTTTACATCATTCCTCCCATGCCCCCCATCCCGCCCATTCCCCCCATGCCTCCCATCCCTCCAGGCATTGCCGGCTCCTCCTTTGGAATTTCTGTGATGACGGATTCTGCCGTTGACAACAAAGATGCCACGCCTGCAGCATCTACTATGGCTGTCCTCACAACCTGTGGTGGCAAAACATAAGGGTCAGTAACTTTGTACAACACAATAGACACAAAACAGCAAGTCTGACCACTTTTTCAAAAACATAGCAGTCTCAACTACCTTCCTCGTTCACAGAGACTGTCACATGTCTATGTTTTGCCAACCATGTCAAAATTACATGTTTGTAAAAGGTAATGGTAATTATCATTGTTTGTTTCAATGATGTAAAGAAAGCTAAATGAGTCTTTTGCGAAAAGGTTTATTTCAGGAAACCAATAAACCTAGGTGCAATTTAGCCTTCTATGAGAACAATACAGTAGCCCTGTACAGAGAAACAGAACTTTCTTGTGCCTGCTGCGTACCTTTGTGGGGTCGATGATACCAGCCTTTATCAAGTCTGTGTACTCTCCCTTCAGTGCATCGTAGCCTTCGTCAGCAGACATTGCCTTGACTTTTTCCACAACCAGCATACCCTCAATGCCTGCGTTCTTGGCTATCGTGAAGCAGGGCATTTGTAGGGCCTGTCTTATTATATCAACTCCTGTAAAAGGGGGGAAAACAACGATTGTTAAGTTGCTTACACATCATACTATATCAAAACTATAATTCAGCTAGATATACTTTAGTAACTTCATTGGAGTCATGAAAAAAAAAAAATACTGAAGACTTTGGTACTGTAGGAACAATTTGGAAAATTGTGCCAAATGTACACTTTCATGTTTCCACTGAGGTACATGGTGGTCAATCTGGACACTGAGACTTGCAATAAGTTATTCTAAACAAGAGAGGACCACACTAACTCAGTTTGCCTGTTTTACAAGAGAAAGCTAAGACTCTACCTGTTTTTTGGTCATCGTTGTCACACTTAATGCCATCCAGGGCCGGCAGACACCTCAGGAGAGCGGTGCCTCCACCAGGCACAATGCCTTCTTCTACCGCAGCTCTTGTGGCGTTCAACGCATCGTTCACACGGTCTTTCTTCTCGTTCACTTCCACTTCACTGGAGCCGCCAATCTGGATGCAAATTTGAGGGAAAGGAGTGCTTAATGAAAGTTCTTTTCCAACTTATATATTATGGATCCTGTGAGCATTTATAGGGGACAAAGCTTATTTTCAAATATCGAAGTAAGACTTCAAGTTACTTTTGATATGGCAGAAGGCATCAGATTTGGATTGGCTTGAGTAGACAAGCTTCTTCATTTATCGATAAGATGGGGAAAGAATATTGGGTTCATCATTTGTCTCTGCCATCTATACAAGATAAGCCTTATTTTGTATAAATATCATGATATAGAATGTAAAAATGCTGACAAGGTGTTAGTCCACAAATTTTGGAAACAGAAACTTCAGAAACAGTACCTTCAAGACTGCAACACCATCTGACAGTTTGGCCAATCTCTCGTTCAGTTTCTCTTTCTCATACTCGGAGGTTGTTGCTTCCAGCTCTTCCATGATCTGTGCCGCCCGTTTCTCGATGTCTGCCTTGTTGCCCTTGCCCTTGAGAAGCAGCGTGTCGTCCTTGGTGACCACGACCTCCCCAACTTGCCCAAGGTCATGTGGTTGAAGGTCTTCAAGTTTGACTTCCATGGCTTCATCACCAAACACCTAGAGGGGATACAAAATATAAAGAAAACATTATGTTTTACTCTCAACTGTAGTATGATGGAGGACTTACCAAAAACAAAATGTTGAGAAGTTTGTTAACACTTCTTTTAAGTTGTGGACTTGCATAGGCTGGATTATCTTACCATGGCTCCTGTGGCGATGCCCATGTCCACAAGTTGGTTTTTCCTGTTGTCTCCGAAACCTGGAGCCTTTACTGCCACAATCTGCAGGCCAACCTTTAACCTGTGGGGATAAGGAAGAGTGTATAGTATCCTTAGATTTAAAAATTGCAACGTTCAGAGGAAAATTAGCCCTACAACCAAGTTTCTGTGGTTATATCTGGAAGGTAAAGTGCTAGCTTAGAAGAGCCTGAGGTCAGAAAGACTAATCATTGCCAACATGTGTGGTTTCTGGGGTTGAGTCTTTCATCATACCTCAAGGAAGACCTTCATAAAAATGTGCAACAAAGATGTAACCACTCCCTCAGTGGTATACTACAAATATCCATTGAGCTTTTTCAACAAAGACTTGTGCATCTGTACCTGTTGAGTACTAGTGTGCTGAGAGCTTCCCCGTCAATGTCTTCTGCAATAATGATGAGGGGTTTCCTCTGCTGGTTGGCAATCTCTAGCGCGGGAATGATGGACTGGACAGACGAGATCTTCTTCTGACTCAGGAGAACAAATGCATCCTGGTACTCCACCTTCTGGCCTGGAGGATCATGGGTAAAGTGGAATCATGGGTAATATGCTCTGACAGTTCAGTTGTTATCAATCAACAACTTTCACATAGAAATAGTCTATAGACTATTAAAGTGCTTGGGAAATATTATGCTTGACATGTTGTTGCTGTTTGAATTTGAAAAGTTTCTCAAACGTTTATAAAATGAGCAGCAGGAGACATCAGATTTGGATTGGCTTGAGTAGACAAGCTTCTTCATTTATCGATAAGATGGGGAAAGAATAATGAGTTCATCATCTGTCTCTACTGCTCTTGACAACAAAGTTACTGTTCTTCTTAAACCTAAAGCTGTCAATCTATCTTTTCAATGTCAATTTGAAATCTATATTTAATTTCTAGCATTGATTCAACTTCACACCTTTGTCTCTTCACGTTACAGGTCTGAGAAAACAAGAACTGTGTACAAGGAAAAAGGAAAATACTGGTACTCCAAACTGACATAATTCAAAATACCTTTAGCTGTATTGATGAAGTAAGGAGAGATGTAGCCTCTGTCGAATTTCAGGCCCTCGATGATGTCAAGTTCATCAGATAGTGTCTTCCCATCCTGTAAAGAAGATGAAAGACAACATATTGAATTAGCAAATTGTCAAGAAACAAAAACTATCATTGCAAACTCAGCAGGTGAATGTACATGGCAAGACACAAGGAAATAAGTGTTTGTGGCTATGCTTGAAACCAACAAGATATTACAATTACTTTTACAAGTGAAAAAAGATATTTAAGCTACTTTTACAAGTGAAAACATATATTTAAGTTACAGCAGACTTTTTATATACATGTACTTGCCTAATACAGCTAAACCATGCACACATACATGTAACTTTGTGGTCCTTTTCATGACCTTTACTGACCTTGACTGTGATGACGCCATTGCGGCCGACCTTCTTCATGGCATTGGAGATCAAATCCCCGATGATCTTGTCACCATTGGCAGAGATAGTCGCCACCTGGGCAATCTCCTCCGGGGTCGTGACTGCTCGTGACATTTTCTTCAAGGAATCCACGACAACGTCTACTGCCATCATGACTCCCTGCCTACAGGAAGTAAACACAACATGTCACAAACTCTAGTCGTCTTTAATCGTTCTGTTCAGGTACAACAAACACACGTTTTTTGTTGAATCTGTGGGAGGGTCTTAACATTTCAATCGAGAAGAAGCAAGAAATGATGAAAGATGCTGCTATTGTTGCTCAGACTGTCCAGAAGACAAGACATCTCTCGACCCCCTGCCAGTACCAGTGGGTTCTCCCTTTCGGGCTCCGGCACGAAACAGGGGGCTCATAGCGTGGACTTTCATCATCACAACATCACAAACCTTCTATAACAAACATCTCTGAAGTCACAACTTTTCTTTGACAGCAGGGAACTGCTTTTTCCAGAGAAGTACAATTATATATGGAGACTCGATGTGACAAAAGGTAAGCATAGAATAGTATTTCTTTTTCCGTACCTGACTTCAATGGGGTTTCCACCACGGCTGATCTTATCAAAGCCTTCCTTGGCGATTGAGCGAGCCAGAACGGTGGCCGTTGTTGTACCATCTCCTGCCTCCTCATTTGTGTTGTTTGCGACATCCTACATCAAAGATCCGAACACATATACAGTATTAGACAGTGAAAACTTCAATACATTGTACAAACAAAAACTGTATGTACGTGCTAAATAATTTTTCCTGCAGGTGAACAATCACCAAGGATGAAAAAAAGATTCTGCCCAAAACTCTATTTACACCTGTTTTTGCTGAATCTGTTGTTTCATTCATGGAGAAGTAAGAAATAAGCTGTTATTGTTGCTCAGACTGTCCAGAAGACAAGACATCTCTCGACCCCCTGCCAGTACCAGTGGGTTCTCCCTTGCGGGCTCTGGCACGAAACAGGGAGCTCATAGCGTGGACTTTCATCATCGCAACATGGTAGCCATTTTGTCCTTCAAACAGACTACACAAGAACACCAGTCTCTTATCTCAACAAGAAGTGCTCTTGATTTCCAATGTTGTGATTCTGACACCTACGCACCTGTACAAGTTTAGCTCCGATGTTTTGCCATTTGTCCTTCAGCTCTATCGCCTTGGCAACGGTCACACCATCTTTGGTGATCTTCGGGCTGCCCCAGCTCTGTTCAATGATGACATTACGGCCCTGTGGGAAAGAATTGTTAAGTACATTATTATGTAATACAAACACTGAATCCTTGTCCCTCTTCCCCTAGCTTGCAGACAGCTCATTAAAACTAAGAGGCATCAGATTTGGATTGGCTTGAGTAGACAAGTTTCTTCATTTATCGATAAGATGGGGAAAGAATAATGAGTTCATCATTTGCCTCTGTTGCAACGAGCTGAAACTTATACCTACTGTGAGTGTGTCTTACAGTGACTGTGTGTCTTGACAGTCAGTTGTTAGCTCTTTATATAACTGTGATGCTGCAATTGCTGTTATGTCTTACATAAGCCAAGTATGTCCTATGCTGATTTCCGATGCAATTGCTCTGTTTGCATCATTTTGTCAAAAATTCTTCAAAGTACTTAATGGTTATGGCCCAAGCCATGACCACAGTATATGGTAAAAAGAGGGGGTTTAGAAATTTTGGCCTTTCATGCCATATATAGGCATCAGCTGGCTTGTACAACCTTATAAGGTAGTTATGACCAAATTAGGATTCAGCATTGACCAGATGGGGTGAGATACATATAGGGAGAAGTCTGTTACAGCTGTTATATACCTAACAAGAAACACTTGTAAATTTACCTAACAATTCTAGCTAGGGTCAAAATTCTTGAATAATTGAACAACCCCTATGATTGACAGCTGCCGATCAACCAAAGATGATTGGCAGGTGTTGTTCAGTGCATCCCACGCCTACCTTAGGCCCTAGTGTCACAGCCACAGCATCTGCTAGTTGGTCCACACCCTGGATCATGAGCGCACGGGCGTCCGCTCCGAACTTGATGTCCTTGGCATATCCTCGCCTAGCGACCGGCGCGAGCAGCCTAGACGCAGGACGCAGCTGGCGAACCAAGCCAGATAGTCGGTACATCTTCAACTAGAGGCTGGGAGGAGAAGAAAGATATTGAAATATGTGAGAAAAGAAAGGGTAAATGCAAAATGACTGCTTGAGATCTGTACAGCATGTGGATTTGGGACAAAGGGGTTGCTCTTGTTGAATTCTAAAGTTTGAGATCTATCAGCTTGTGAAGAAATGTTTAAAAGCTTATGAAATTTTTTGATGTAAGGATCAAATAGTGGATGAAAAGGACTGATTTTAAAATCATCTGACTTTCTGAGGTTGAAAATAAATATGCATAACTTGATAGTGTAAGTATTACGCAAGAGAGACGTTTGCAACAGAACTGGTCTGAACCGGTTTGAAACACGTTGAGTAGCTTTGAGAAAAGTCTCTTCTGTCCTGCAGAAACAACTAACTCTTCGAAATTGTTATGTTTACAAATCATAGATCAACATCTCACGTTTAGCCGGTCGATACACACGCCGCCCACGTTGCCCCCTGCGCCCCCCTCCCCCAACAACCGGCAAAGTCAAACCTGGCTCAAAGAAAACGTGCACTAAAGCCCCGCTCATTTTTAAGAAAGCTTGCAGATGTAAGCGTATTACAAGTCAAACTGTTATCATTATCATTAAAACTAAGTAAAACACATGCATCCTACGGCCTCGGATTTAAATCACGCAAGATCATGCACGCACGTGGTCACCCCCAACCCTCCTCTTTTCCAGAAACTTCGTCTGCAACGCCGCTCATTTTCAACCTAAAAAAAATCCCCTACGCAAATTTTCGGCTGATTCTTCAGGACGTGCAAGATCTAGATGTTCTTTAGGACTTACTGTGTAAAAATGAAGATTGAGGGGCCCAGGGAAAGAGAGAAAACCGGGGGGAAATGTGCCGCACCTCGTGCCCTGGTCCTGTGTGAATCGCGTCCACTTTGAAAGACTGATCTACTCTCGTCGAGGTCATTCCTCCAACCAAATATGGTAATTAGCAGTGGCCCCAAACCGTGTATAATACTGGTTTTAGGTAACTCATTATTACCTAACTATTTTTCTGGATAATGTTAAGTACAAAATTCATGCAAATCACACAATGCTATATTTCACAAAAGGTTGATTTGCATATGTTGTCTAAATATTGTGTAAAGAGTTAGCTAAAACTTATATAATATCGGTATGCTAGGTACAGGGCGTTTCTTCTGGAACCTACCGGCGTTGTGCTTTACAGATCTGAATGATAAACAATGAAATCAATAAAGTACGCAATTTTAAACTGATGTTACTGCTTTAAATTGATCTATACAATATAAAGGAGGGAACTGATTGGTAAAACATCATAATTCTGGGATGAAATCACATAAAAATCTCTTATTTCCGGTCTGATCAGTTCTCGTGCACTCCCGGAAGTGATCGTGTGCGCATGTGTGGAGGGACCATGTGTGCATGTCTGATCAGTTTCTAGCATTTTCGTCCTTCAGCGTGAGGGTGACGCAAGGGAAAGCTGCACTTTTGCTTCAAAATGGTAAGATTTCTACTTTTCTCTTGACAACTACCTGAGCAGTATTTGATTAAGCTGACAATAAGATTGAGATATATTTGATCCATGTTTCAATTCCAGTAGAAAACGCCAGTATGTAGTGTATTTTGGCTTGTCACATGGGTGGTGACTGGTGAGCACACACGTGGGAGGGGGGTTAATCTCTGAGATTTCATTTTAGGTCTTTCTTCCCATGATGTTGCTATTATTCCGCGTCAATGATCTTGAGTAACATGTTGATGACTAGTATATTTTGTTATGATCACAGGGTCAACAATAACGTTGTAGCAGGATAGAACCTCCTTTTGCAACTTAATTTTTTTATGTGCAGGAAAATTTGAAAATTAAGTGTTGCATAAACTGCGTGCTGAAGACCTGTAACTGACAACAGCATTTAATACGCTGAAACACTTATTCTTGGGGAGGGAGGGAAGTCTGTACTCTTGCAAGTATTCTACCTCAGTACCTTTGACCTTACATAGGTCAGTGAGAATTTGAAGATCATATAATTTGCATTGGGTCCTAGTGTTCATGATTGCTCAGTCGAGAATCATTGAAAGTTTCAAACCATAAGTTGACAAGACAAGAGGTAGTAATTTCAAAGTGAGTGATGTGGTCAAGTGTGACAATGTCCAATAGAAGCAGCTGTTGTACATGTCCTTTCCTGGAGAGCATCTCAGCACCACTACCATCTTGGGACCTAAGAACCAAGTGTTCCCACAGGAACTTTGTCATGTTTGTAGGCCTTAGCCACACCCCTTCCCATCATGCTTTGTGTCAGCCACAAATTGGACAAACTCTGATTTCTAGCAGAATCTGTCAAAAGCCTTTTTTGCAATACATTGGGACCACCTTAACAGGGCAATGTGAAGAGAAATACTTTTAATTTCTTTCTGGAGTTTAGAATGAAATTTTTATTTTTCCACAGGCGAGAGCACTGAAAAGCTTCATTCCACTGTTCGACCGGGTCTTGGTGCAAAAATTCGCAGCAGAGACCACAACGAAAGGGGGCATCATGCTCCCGGAGAAGGCGGTCGGAAAAGTTCTGGACGCGACAGTGGTCGCTGTTGGACCTGGATCACGGAATTCTGTAAGTTTCATCTTCTGATGGATGCTTAGGTCAATTCTTTTGTAGTTTGCAAGGAATCTGAGTAGTGTATTCATGTACATGTATTTGAAAACTAATATGATGCATAGTTGGGATAGACTGTCATCAAGATGCACTAATTTCTGGTAGAACTTAAACTGAATCTTACCTTTTTACATTACAGAAAGGTGATCTCATGGCATGCAGTGTGAAGCCAGGAGACAGAGTGCTGCTCCCAGAGTATGGAGGCACCAAGCTCAAGCTAGAAGACCAGGTAATATACAGCTATTACCAACATAGAATTAAGACCAAACAATACTTAACCAGATGTTTTTTTGTTGGTCTTTCAATGGTACAACAATGCATGCACAGAACCGGGTCAATATAGAAAATGTCTAGCCAATTTGTTGTACATTTTATTCTTACTTTTGTTTGTCATAGACACTGCCAATGCTCTGATCTTAGGAAATTTACTGACATTTGCATATGTCCTTGTCTTTTCAGGAGTATCATCTCTTCAGGGACGGAGACATTCTTGGCAAATTCTTAGAGTCTGATACTGGCAAATAATGATAAGACATGATAAGGTTCCATCACTGTACAACATTGTTCCATGTCAGAGGAGAAGAAAATATGTCTTGGTGTATGAATATGGTATAGTCTGGTATTGACAAGAAAAGTATGAACACTTGAAGACGTATTCCAATATTGTCACATTCTGAAAGAGTAGAAAACACCCACAAGATAAAATACCTGGAAGTGCTACCAAAACTCTATAAATAGAGTCTGGCCTAGAGTTTTGAAATATGTTGGAATGACCATCTGTTGTATGAAGCCTTTTGTTGATATTGTGTCCATTCTGTGCCCAGTAGAAAGCCTCCTTGAGCTAACTGCTCTACTTGTATGTGAGCTGGACTTGTTGAACTTCTACTAGTACAAGCTGGTTGTAGTTTATTACCAATCAGGATGTTCTGTGATTCCCAATAAACAAGATATCATTCCTACAGAGTTTTCTCTCGTTGATCTGCACTTAAGACTCAGCCTTAACAAGCAACCACTCAAGTGAACTAGAAATACAGAAGAAATTGTCTTTTTTCTGACAAGATGGCAAATCTAGACATGTTAAAATGTAGTCTGATGGTTGCTGGGATAGCTAAGTTTTGTCTTCTTAAAAAAATCTAATTTAGTTCAGCTTCAATGTCATTTTTTAGCCATATGTGCAGTGGCTTGTGGCCAACACAGTTTCAATGTATGGGAAAAATTAATACAACATAGAAAACTGGCTAGACCAGTAATGGCAAGTATGTTAAAACTAATTATTTGAATTGTAGAAAGACCTGATCAGCTCAAAGAACTGGAGCAGGGACTTGTTTTGCATAACAGCTTAATAACCAGTGGAAGCCACAGCTGTCTCAGACTGATGTTCAAACTTGTACTATATTATTAATTTCCTAATTGGGGAATTACTTGTGCTATTTACAATCTTAAACTGAGTGTTCTGTAATGCATCATGGCTTACTCTATTGGCTGGTGAACAAAGGTTAATGATTTTAGAAAAGCCTTGCATTTAAAGAAGTGTACATTTTCAGAGTTTACGTAAGACTAAAGATATCTAGATGTGCACACTTATGCCGTACTGTAGCTAATGTTTTCAATCATACTCATTATGTTCATTAAAACACCAAAATTTATTGAAAATATACAACAAAAGTCAACACATTCACAATCATACAAGACCTTCACAATATAGCATACATTTACACAAAATTACGAACTTCACATGTACAACTTTATACATAGACATACAGGCTTTTCTGTCGAATCCAGGCATTTCTGTGAGAGTTTTCAAGTGATGTGTATTACAGGTGTTACTTCTGACTATTCGGGTGCAATTCTTATATTAATTTGATTAAAAGCGTAAAATAGCATGTCAATTAATTGGAAACAGCCAAAAATAAAACAATTTTTCCTCTTGTCCATCACAGGCCATGCGTCAAAACGGTTATAGTCAATTCATCTAAAGCTAGAACAGCTCCGCTGCAGAGTCGTTGCCAAAAATGTCAGTATTTCGCGTGGAAAGTCAAGTTCAGTCCATCTCGTGTGAAAGTTAAGTTCAGTACTCCTGTGACTGAGAAGACGGATGTCCCGGCTCGCCGCCTTTGCCGCGGCCGGTCTTCTTGGGCAGGAGTTGGTTGTGGATGTTGGGCAGCACGCCGCCCTGCGCGATGGTCACTCCCGACATCAGCTGGTTCAACTCTTCGTCGTTTCTAACCGCTAGTTGGATGTGGCGGGGGATGATCCTGGAACAAAATGAAGCAAACGATAATGAAACAGCTCAGTTCTTCAAAAGGGAATGATCCATTCAAACCATTCTATAGCTAGGGCTATACAACAGCGTTGAGGAAAGACGTAAATTAAATGTATTTATGCACCAAGGAACACGGACTAATTTTGAATCACGGACTATCATTGCTTGAGTACCTTAACCAAGTCAAAACCATCACAAAACGTTACCACGTGCTGTCCCATTTTCGTTCGTTGAATATATGTACTAGTTTTCTAGAACACCTTTTGTCAAGCCGTACGGTGGGTTCAAATATCAATAGACATATTTCACCAGGTAAGACGTCTGACATCGAGTAGACTGGAGGAAGCGTTACCTGCTCTTCTTGTTGTCTCTGGCCGCGTTGCCGGACAGCTCCAGGACTTCGGCGGTCAGGTACTCCAGCACGGCCGCCAGGTACACGGGAGCGCCCGCTCCGATCCGCTGGGCGTACTTCCCCTTGGCCAAGTATCTCTTGATGCGGCCGACTGGGAACTGGAGACCCGCCTTGGCCGACTTGGTCCGCTGGCTACCGGTGGCCTTGGCGCCCGCTGCTTTACCTTTGCCGCGTCCAGACATCGTCGAATTGGAAGGTTTCACCACGTGGACTGAGCAGAAGGAAATACGGAATCGACCTCCTAGACGACACTGACGAAGACTCAAGAAATGCCTGTGCAGCGCGCTCTTTTGTGACGTCTTATATAGCCCCCACACAGGTGTATTGGACTCCTGCATGTACAGGTGTCTATAGGCCTTCTTCTGTCCACCTGTTAGCTACATGTTGGTTGGTCCTGAAAGCCTAATTGCTTCACAGATCTTAATATTCTCATCATATTCATTTATGATCAGTAAAGTATTGTGATATGATACAAATATATTAGTGAGTAATATATCAATCAAATTCCTTTCTTGTTCGAAATACATAGTTACGATGTAAGGAATAATTGAGCACAAGGGTGGAAGAAGTAAAACTGCAGAAATATGGAATCGTCAATGTCAGTACATACGATTTACGTTAGTTGCGTAACTTGCGTTGTCAGATTGTACTGGCATATGTATATTTATCAATACCTGCAAGAGGGCGTTATTTTCGGTTACCTGCCTCATAGGGGTGGTAATGACATACCAATTGGGTACCCCTCTAGGGGGTAATGAAGAGTCGGCCATATTGGATCCGCCGAGCTGGGAGGAGATTTCCGGGTTCAGAGTCGCGCGAACTTTTCGACGATTTTCGTCCTTTCAGAGGAAAAATGCCAAGTTTCGAGACGATTTTATGAAGGAGTAAACTTTTCTCAGCGTCGGTACCGAGGTAGGTGACAAGAGAACGACTCCGTTTACTCTAAAGATACCCTTTTCTCTCGTGAAGTGCTGAAGATGGAATGTATGGGGGCGTAGAAAGATACAAACTTTATCAACTGTAAACTTTGCCCAACGTCCTTTTCCCATTGTTCTTTTCTCTCCACCACTCGTGTGCTTGATGCACGCTATCAATGTTGGGCAGGTTCCATAGATAACTGCATTGCCATGAGGGCGGCGCTGTGGGACGGAAGTGAGTGGTACGGGATGGTATGAGATGGTGGGTCCCGGAAAGGGGGGAGGGGGGCAGCCCTCGCCCGCCATTTTCTCGTAAAGTGGTAGAAAAGATGTGCGTGCCGTTGTCATATTCCTGCGGGACACCTGCAGGAATTCTTTCACTCCACAAGTGTTATTGTATGACGACATTTGCGCGCTGTTTTGATTGCGTTTGGCTCCTTTGATTGCACAATCACAAGGTTGCAAAGGGTCAAATGTTTTCCACCTTTTTGATGTCATGCATGTGGACGAAGTAAACTTACTGCACCTCAGAAAATATATCAGGTCTGTGAATTTTAACACTGCAAGTGTCATGGCCTATGTGTAAGCCTAGGATTAATCAGCCTTGACATTTGGAGGGTTAAGGTGCATTAAAGAGTCTTAATAATTTGTACAAAGCAGAATCTATGATAGTGTCAGTTGAAAATGATTGAACTTGAAGATAATATCTTAAAAGTACCGGAAATTGAAAGACAAGATAATGTAATGTCATCTGCTTTTAGCACTATTCTGTGATGCACATTGACTTTCTGTACGAGATGTAATTATCAAATGTGTTACATCCTACTGTTAGAACTTCTAATGTAAAAAAAAAAATACATTGACAAAAAGAAGTGTGAAAGCTAAGCTGTGTCAAGTTTTGCTTGGTCAGATTGAGATATACAGTATGTGTTTCTGAACCAGAAATGATCATCTGCCAACAACAGGAGCCAAAAATAAAATGCCCTGCTCTTTTCCAGCTCACTGAACACGTTAGCACTTCCTGTTCACATTTAAACCAACAAGACTTTTCAAGGTAATTTGTGCCAAAAAATTTCCTTCATGAAGTTCAGTTACATTCTTCAGAGAATTCCAAGCCTTGTTATACTGTGAAAAACAATGTCGCATGTTGGCATGAAAGTCCTGATTTATAATAGTCCAAAGTTCACTAAATCATGGTCAGCTCCAACATTGACAAGATCGGCAAACAATGGCTGAGCTGCAGTGCTTTTGTTTGTTTTGAACATTATTTGCAGGGCTGTTCCATTTCGACATTTTGGGAGGGGAAGATCAAACCGTTTTGCCCAAAAAAACCTTCCTGTCGGTATGTTGAATTGTTGTGGACCCCAACCGTCCTCTAAGTCTAATTAGCAAATTTGCCGATATGCCCCGCTGAACTTTGAAATGTCACGATTCATACTAGCGTGACCTTTACCAGTATCATGTTGGCCTTTTTGGTCTCTTACCAACATTCGGTAAACGGACAAGTTGTTCTTTTTTCACAATTTTGGACCATAAATTCTGTTCTATTCCTTCTTTGATTAATGTGTTAGGTCAAACTAGTATCATACCTGCAGCAAAGGCCACGGTTCATTGAATGCTAGTGGTTAGATGTCAATGTTTAGAAAGGCTAAACATTCGAAACCTGTTTATCAAGTCAACCAATTACAGCGAATTAGGAACAAGTTGTTAAAAGTGGTTCAATCGCACAAGAACTTGCAACAAAAATATTTGTCTTCATGATTTGTGCAGAACTACTTGTGATTTGGGCTTGGGAAGACAAGGAAGTATTTCTGCTTGAATGAACAAAATACAAATGTAAGAAGTGACGTCGCATTATTGACAGGACAGCTGAAATCTTCACATTGTTTTAAGCCTGTCCTCTCTTCAATATGAACTCAACTAGCATCAAAGTAAGTAGCATCAAATTGCTATAGGATTGTGTACTATATATGATGGTTCTGCATTTCATACAGCCTTGTTTATATACAAGCAATCTGATGTCCAAATTTAAGAAGACTAATCTAGCTGTTGTCGTCCTTGGGAAAGCTTTTTTCATTTATAGACATGATAGTCTAGACTAAAGTAAACCTTGTGCACGCAAGGCCACAGGAACTTACAGCGTCTGATATATGCTTATCATGGGAAACATATTGTGTTTAAATGGGTCCGGAAACCCTAAACTAAAGTCCTCTCTCTTCTTTCCACTTCCCTCAGAGCCATTTTTCAACCGTGAGCAGACAACTTGTCATAATTTGGCACGAAATGCGATGTCTGTGAGTAAGGGTATGCAAGGAAGTACATGTATCAGTAAAAAAATGGATATGTTCTCGGTTTTAGCATGCTTTTGTTTTCACCTGTTATACATTTGGGATTTTTAGAGTTTGGGCATTGTGAAGAATGAAATTCAAGTTATTGCCAAAAGATTGTTTGAAGATTTAAAAAAAATGAGCTTTAGGAAGTCAGCTAGGTTTGGGAAGTGTTTATGGAAGTATTGCATAGTAAAGTAACTGTTAGGTAAACATACAAATTAATGAAAGTTGGTTGTCAACATGACTACATACACAGAATTCCGTTGCAGATTGTTCAGAATAAGTGCCCCCCTCCCCCTTCACAAAAGTGATGTCAGTAATCACTTATTGGCAATTGTATATGTAAAATTACTACAATGAAAAGTTTTCAAAGATTGAACTTGAGAATTGAGGCTTAAAATAGAGTGTAGTACTGTTGGCAAGGCCATGACAAGTACTACTGTAGTGTTTGTTGACTTTATTCTGAAGTGTGTAGTCTATCTGCCTCTACTTGCTTACAAGGTATGTATGGTATGTGTATATAGGGGTCAAATTAGCATCTTTCCTAGTAAGCTATGCATGTAAATGGCTTTTTAATCTTCACCACTCTGTAGATGCCACATGGTGCAAAATTCTAATTTGCTAATGGAGGGTATGGTAGAAGATTAAACCTTGGATAACATTGGAAAAGATATCAAAACAACAGAATTGAATATTGAACAGGTGAGATTACGATCTACCTGTCCAATCTCTTATGACCTTCTATCTTAATCTATAAATAGTAGAATCAAGGGAGCACTTGCAATTGGCTATCGTTGTAAAATGCTGAAATTGACATAGTTCTTGTTAGTAAAATGTTACATCTGGCTTTAGAAAATAACAGCAAGAAGACATTATACCTTTTTTACATGATGAAATTTGATATGAGACCATCTTGGTCAAAATGCCAGGCATTTCGTCTTGCTTGTTTTTCAAGTTAGTGTCAAGGAATGAAAAAGTTGTGTAAAATGTTACCATTTATATTGTAAATCGTGATGTAAATGTATTGCAAAAGTTCCACACTTCTAGTAAGTGACAAAATGTAATGTTGCCCCTCTCACCAACATGTAGTCTACGGTCTACCTGTACTTTAGAAAAACCTGACAACGCTCTGTTGACTATTGACCTTGACATGCGAAAAGACCACCGACATGGCTGACACCACATACACTCCCTGGATACACATGACCTATTTTCAGACAGTATGAGTGAAAATGAAATAGGCAGAATACATTTATGTCATATCATATTGGTGTCATATCATATTGCCTCTCTTCAGAGATTGAATCTGAAGTTCTGTGGCTAACTTTATGTTTTAAACAAGTAATACAACAAAGGATTATGATTATTTTTCTGACACTAGAATGTCAAGGATATGCTATATACTCATCTACACGTACATGTACATAATCCTACACAAATATCTAGGTGCACCAGACACACAGTCAAAATTATTCAGGTACACAGCTCAGGTACAAATTTTGGGTAATATACATCCAGTATTTAGCCAGGTGCATATGATATAAATATCTGTATATATGGGTTTTATCTTTATGTTTGTCTCACAGTAATAATATGCAGATCCCCCTCCACCTAGAGGAAGAAACATAGACAAGTTCATGGAGACAAATTTCTGATGGAAGCAAATTTTCTGAGTGAGCTTGGAAAAGTTCCAAAATCTATAGAGAGAGTGAAATCATGGTGTCAGGCCAATTAGAGAAATGAAGACAGGATATATTTACACATATGTATGTTATACCAATATCTCTGGTCAGTATATTAGTCTGTAGTCTATAGATCAATAGTAATAAAGGAAACTGTTTTTTGTGGCTAGCTTGATTTGGGTCGATGTAAATAACCATTGAAGAAAGTCTAGGACGTTCTTCTATTCCAAATATTGTGTCAGACAAAATCTATGTGTCAGTGAATCATGTTTGAATGTTGCTTGTATAGTGGATATTTTGGATAATTTGATGGCACATGGTATCTCATGATAACATTTGCATGATATATTTGCATTCTTGACATTGGAATCATAAGAATTTTATCTTAAGAATTCTAACCTTACTGAAACAGATTACAGTATTTCTTTTGGAACATTTTTTGCAGCAGTTTATTTGTAAAAATGACTTTTTCAAAGTTTAAGTAAAATAGATATCTACTCAAAACTGTTTCTATTTCAGGACAATAAGAAGTGTGTCACACTTATCATAACAAAACACCCCCCTTGTTAAAATGAACTTGTCCAATCTTAGATCAGTCAGACACAAGTATGGTAGGAATGACTTGGGTGGAGCTAGTTGTCAGGGGTTATTCAGGGTCAAAGAAACAGGTCTTGATATTTGTTGTTATTGATAGAGTATTGTCAGATACACAGTTTGGTTGGTTTTACAATTTTATTCTTTAAATTAAATAGAAAATGTTTCAATGTTTGGAGATACTAAAAAGTTGTCATTTAGAACATCATACCGTACAACATTGTACTATATAAATTAATAACAACTGTAGGCTGTCACATGGGCTGACCATTGTATTGTCCTCCCCCCTAGCACGTTAGCAGAACATGCTGCGCCCAGATTTTTCACGGTTTTCGTTGAATGTTTGGTCAATGTTGCATCAAAATTTTGCTTGTTGCAGACGATATCTTTTCCGACACAATATTTGAAAACTGTAGATGGGATGTCATCCCAAAATACGACCTTAAAGTTAAAAGAGACACTCTGCCAAAGTGCTATGCACAATACATTACAGGTTTTACACAGGCGCAGTACGTTCTGCCAAGGTACTCCCCCCTCCCCAACTCCATTTCATAATGAGGTCACAGTGGAACTATAAAGGTCATCGTTAGGATATTATTTGATATATTGACCTTTGCTGACCTTCACAGGATAGGCATTTTGTATATTGTAGTCAAATGTACAGGATGTATCTTTTGGGTACGATAAAACATGATTATTAATAGTAATAGGATCATAAATGATTTACATATATACAAGAAGCAGTTGATCTGTATTGATTATTTTCTGAAACTGAAAGATAATCATTTACATGTATCAGATGACATTGATGGAAATGTTGGTCATATCAGGTTGATGTAGTTACAGCCAGATGTGCCAAAAATGAAAATTCGGTAGAACAAGAAAATTGAATTTCTTCTCATCTCTCCCCAAAAATTCAATACATTAGAATCTAAATTGCTAAAGATGGGTAGAGACTTGTTTTTTCCTTAGTAGGTTATGTCTTCATAGGTCTTTGTTAGCTAAACATAATCATACAGTCAAATCTACATGTATACAGTATACTCGTGACTACATAAGGACTACCTGGCCTTTGACAATTTTTCACCTGTCCACATAGACCAGATTTTATTTTTGTATTTTTGAAGTGGAGTTTTGACTATATTTCTTTGTGAAAAAGAGGATGTTGTCCCCATGTCAGAAAGGTTGCATACTGAAGAAACAGATCTTTGTCAGGTGTAGCAGTGTGGGTGTATAATATATTGTTTACATATAACAAAGTAAACTCAAAACAACAGTCGGTCACTGTTGCAACTTGAAACTGAAAGTACAGACTGTGAATAATATTTTCCAGGTTATTCTTCCCGTAGCTAGGTGAACAGTCAAGTAAGTAATTCATTTGACAACTTTTTATTGAAAACTGATATCTAATTTGGCTAATTGAACATTGCAGTCCATTCAACTGTAGTACAGTAGACATGTATGTATGGAATGGTTTTGATGCATTATTCTATAGCAGAACCAAAAAAAAGGAACCTCATGTCTGTATGTATAAACTGGTTGCTTTGTCAGATGATATGGGATGGTATATGAACGAAACCTAGTCCTCAGGGAAAAAAGTCAACTGACAAGAACACGTCAATATTACGTGTGTTCAAAATCACATTTGTGTTGTGACTCATTTTAGATGGTGAAAATGAACTGTTTGGTTTCATATAGTTTATTACAGGTATATAATTTCAATAACTGAAAAATCTTAAGTACAGTTTCTGTTGTGTTTTTCTTCTAACATGTTGAGAGGTACATGTATATAAAACCCACAGCAGCGTATTTTGTAAACACACATCTACAAATGTTTTTACATGCATTGCTTTTGTATACATATCAATCTTACATGCTTTATGCTAGGAGATCATATTCATAAACATTTCTGGTACCAGGAAAAAAGCATTCATTATCATATAGAGTAAACAGGACAGTGAGGACACGATATGCAATCTGCAGTGGAAGAAATATTTGTTATCCAATACATGTCACTATGCAAATTAGAATATTGTACAACTGATTGGTCTGGTGTTTTACAGTGCAGCTACAAAAATATTTGTATTGAAAGCGGAACACAGTTTGCCTCCCCCTGTAAATTCTATACTGTTTTTGTTCATTTCCAAAATCACATGTAGAAATGTATATTGATTTGCTAATAATTTTACCATCATTATTGACAAACCTGTTCCTTTTAGTTTTATACTGTAAACGGAAGTATGTATACAAGTTCAACATGTATCTAGGAACCCATCTAGAAATGTTGTTCAAATTGACATTACAGTCTAAAGAGGAACTATGGTGTGTGGTTTACAAATGTACACTTTTCTGATACCTTTACTTTTGACAAATCACCTTTCAAAACGATACATGTAGGTGAAGTCTTTTGATTTTTACCTGTTGACAAAGATAAAGGGCAACCTATATTTGTTTTTACCGTTTCTAGATTAATACATCAAAGGGTCAAAGAGAAACTATGCATGTACTAGTACACATGTATATGGACCAGGGTACATGTATGTGTCTCAGTCTTTTGAAGTACGATATAGTGAATTACATAGATGCCAGCTGTCTTATACTGGTGTGAGTGACCTATATCAGTAATAATAGGTTCAGGATTTTGCACATTTCTTTACAAAGCCAATAACAGTTGTGTGGTACAGGAGGAGATGCATGTGACTTGTACCATAGGTAGATAACAAAGACGAGAGGGGACGAGGTATTAGTCAAGTGTCAGCTGTGTATGACACCTGGGGTAGACTAGGTCCCCAGGCTTCTCCCTGGAAAAAGTTAGTGTCCTTCTATTTTGTGATATACATCTAGTACAGTATATACTCTCGCTGAATTGACTTGTGAAAAATTGACATTGATACCTTAGCCTGGATAATGCTAGTATTTTTCTGGCTTCTGCAAGTGCAAGAAATACATGGAAATACATTGCATTTATGCTCAGGACTTGCTTTAACATGTACCATGAATGATGAAGCCTAAATGTCTGGAGTTAGAGACTATGTGGGGCAGACTGTTTGGTAGTTTTTCTTATGTGTGAGCTGATGTGAATGTTCTAGATGTTCTAGAAGGATAGACAGTCATTAGTTTTGTGTACATACATGTACTTTCCTTCTACTTTTTCTAAGCAAGGTAGTCATGTTGTAGTTGTACTTGTAGTACGTTTTTTTATCAAATGCATAAGGAGTATGCCTGAAGCTACTCTCAACTGCCGAATAAACATACCCCCCGGAATAAACGTACCCCCCGGACAAATGTTCAAAATCTAATAAACATACCCCCCGGAATAAACGTACCCCCCGGAAAATTGCCAAAATTGACGGGTAACCTGTGTCTCTTATACTAAAATGTGCCCTTACTGATATATGCGCATAACGTTATCTTTATGCTTCTGATGTCGTCTTGCTGCCTGTGGTTATTTTCATCTACCGTCCTGGAGATAAGAAGATACATGCAGGTAGGTACGTAAAGGTACACTACACTAAGAATCAACAAAAAATAAACAAGCTAACCCTGCTGGATATAAACTACCAGAAAAAAATATTGATATTTTGAAAAAATTGGGCATAGGTTCCACGCTATGGCCCCTTACCGGGGGCCAACGGTGCCGTCAAGTTCAGCAAGTGAAACAGTACACAACTTTAAGTCATGTGTTTTCTTTCTACTTGGAACTTGAGGCAAGGCAATTATGAAAAAAATCTAGAGAAAAACCTTCTCACCTTTTTTTTGTTACCCCTCTAGTTGACTAAAAGTTACATGATATCAGCAACAAATGAAACTATTGACAGCAAAAATATGTGCACTGTTTATTTGGAAATATCTAAATTTCTATAAACATTTTCTTGATCAAAATATCAACAATAGAACAAACACACTGATTGTATTTTGAATAGAAAAAAAATTAAGAAAAAAATTATCTTTTTTAATTAGCACAAAATTTTAATTGTTTTCTACTGCGTTTGCCTAAAAATCGATAATGCTTTACGTACTCATATCTATATTTTAAAGCCCGAAATCGGCGGTTTATTCTGACTTTAGCAATGCGCACTTTGAACTTTGAACTTTTTTGGGGTCATGCAGGCACGCATCTGAATGTATGGAAGCTCCTAGTCGATAGATCGAGGCCGTATTTGTGGACAACTTTAGGTATTTGTAGAGGTTTTGGGACTTAAAAAACACTCCAGAGGAAAACTAAAACCTCGTACGTTGTTTTCATGGATAATATCGCTGTAATGGACGAGTCATTTTTCTCCCGCTTCGCCGAATTTGACGGAATGTCTCGCGGCCGCAACGTGCTATGGCGCGGTAAGGGGATTTTTCCACAGTTAAATAGCTCATATTTCTGACACAATACGTGTTCCTAAATAAAATTTACATCTAAAAGGGAGGTAATATGCTGTTACAAATGTCCTGGTTTTGAAAAATTAGTAAGCGTGCTATCCAATAGAACGTACCGGGTGGATGTTAGGGGTGGGACCCAAGAGGCCATCCGGGTCATTGGCCACAAAATTATGCTTGATTATGCGGCCGGCGGCGAAAACAGACCCCAAAATGACAAGTTTTCCGCTACAATACGCATTTATAAACGTCTTCACGTCGAAGATTTGTCGATTTTTTTCATGCGTACTTTAAAAAAAATACAAATTTTCCAAAAATTAATAAACGTACCGTGCAAAATAAGAACGTACCGGGTGGACGTTCGGGCCCAAAAAAATAAACGTACCGGTACGTTTATTCGGCAGTTGAGAGGCTATACTTGTTGTGCATTTGTGCCTGCGTGTAATTTCTTTGAAGTTTTTCCGGATTCCATTGTAATCATGGCTTTATGTATGTCTGTATTATGACACAAAGAACCCCTTTGTATAGTTTGAAGTCTGTATGTCTGTATGTCTGGCTACGTATACAATACAAGCAATTTTTAGATTAGTTACTATCAATAGCTTATTCACAACTTTTGTAAAGGTAGGAATACTCCTTGTAACCAAATTGTTCATGTAATTATCTTCACATTTGTATATCAGGGCTTGAAATACTTCTTTTCCTTTACAATTTGGGATTCATAATATCAGGCCTGGGTTTTTCTAGCCTACAAAATTGTAAGTACATGTATGTATATTTCTTCCTGGAAACTCTCTTCAAGTTGTAGGTAGGAATTTCGAGCCTTGTTTATACATGTAGTGTACATGAATATGGTAGTGTAGTGTACCTCGTCAGTTACATGTTATATGTATCACATGATTTGACTGTTTTTCTCTATTTTCCAGGTTCAGTCAAGCTAAGAGTGGGGCAGGTGGCAGACTAAAGAGACTGCCTTAGGGACACAAAGTTCCCAACATGCCGCCACCACCACCCCCACCCCCGGGGCCCCCACCCCCTCCCGCGTTCAACGCAGCACCACCAAAGCTCAACAAAGGTGAACAGAAGGACAGAGGCCAACTCCTGTCTTCTATAGAGGCGTTCAAGAAAAACAAGTTGAAAAAAGCAGAAACGAATGACAGGAGTGGACCTTTAATAGACAGTAAGTTTGTGCTTTTGAACACTTACGGTATACGTAATCTCGCTAAAATTCGCTGATTTGTGGCTGAATGGCTAATTATTATTAAGGCAAGTAACTGTTGGACTATTGGTGTAGGGAAGCCACATTGCACTAGTAGCTACTTGAAAAAGCATCATGCTTCACCTCAGTTGAGGATGACAAAAGAAGAGTTCTTTCCATGATCCATTATAACTGACCTGTGACATTCCACCTGACCTTTGACTCCCCTGCAGGTAAAACCTCATCAGGAGGAGGAGGAGGAGGAGTTAGACCAGGAGGCGGAGGTGACAGAGGAGGCGGTGGAGGAGGAGGAGGAGGGGGAGGAGGTGCTCCTATGGGCCTTGGCGGCCTTTTTGCTGGAGGAATGCCCAAATTGAGATCTACAGGACTCAGGCAAGGTGGAGGTAAAAGACTGCATTTTTAAAAATCTTTTTGGACTGTAGGATTGTGGGAATGGTATTGGGAATAAGCTCAACATCTACAGAAAACAGTCATAGAATAGAGTTGTGTTGGAGACTTTTGGACTATCTGAAAGGTAGCATCAGCCAGCTTTAGTTTCCATAATATACAACTCTGTCCAAAGGTGTTTATTTACTATCATCATAACATAACATATGTCATACTGTCTATACATCACCCACTCATTTCTTTGCACAGTGCTGTCTTTCAGTTCAGGAAGTGATGTTAAAATGTAACAGACAAAAGACATTGATAATAGCATCCCATCTTGACAAGACAAAGAGAATGCTAATATGTAGAAGAGTAAAGAAGCCTCTCATGAAAATTAATAGGGATACTTAGATACTTTATTACTCCATTAGCTTTCATACAATATATAGGGTTAAAAGATGGTGGTTCAAACCTTGATACAGGAGACCACAAGTATTTTCCCTGCTCCCAGTCACATGTAGATGCTTTGTCCCTTCACACTTGCTAACTCTTAACATCTTTCTCTGCTCTCACCCCAACACCAGTTCTTCATAGGTATAAGTATTACACCATAGGTAAGGCTCACTAACCTCAACACCTCTAACTGTTGTGCAGTGCTTACTGTGAACGCATGCTGAACATATCAGTTATTTCCAGGGCATTGTATGTTTTTTATTTACATTTGATTATGTGTTTGTAAAGTTTTGTTTTTTGTGGTTTTGTGCTGCAGTGTTAGTTTTTCATTTTTGTGAAATAAAAAGAAGAAAATTTTTAGATGTGTAGGAAGTACCAAGAAATGAAAAAGACTCTACACAATGTCTGGTCCCATCAATATTGTTTGAATAGAATAGCATACATGCGTATTTGTACATTTATCAATTTTCCATATGTTTTCTATGTTCAGGTGGCAACCTAAATACACAAAACAACAAACGCAGCCCAAGTCCTAACAACAGATTTGCCAGTCAAAGCAACAACAACACAGCAAACAACGTCGGCACCGTGCCTCGCGCTACGCCAAGTCAAGCCAACAACAACACGGTCCCACGAAACACACCCAACAACTCCCAACCCCCACCCCCTCCGCCCAGCAACAGGAACCTTCCCCCGCCACCCCCCTCTAGCTCTAATAAACCAAGACCCCCCTCAGGTCAACAAAGACCCCCCTCCGCTCCAGCAGGGGTCAGAGGTGGACCACCCCCCTTTGGGAACAGACCGCCTCCTCCACCACCAGGGAGGCCAGCGTCAGCTGCACCAGGGGGCCCAAGACCGGGTAGGTTTAGTTTATCTTTCTTCTTGATCTTACATGCACCAGCTTTGTGGTAGTTAAAACATATACAGTACTTGTATTGTGTTTTATAGTCATTGTCCTTCAGGACAGAACTTGGTTGAGTTTTGACTTACTGAGTTTTGATTGCTGTAACCCCATTAACATTTATCTGACTGGTTACATATATTTGCCACTCTGAAAAACAGTGTGTTTGAGAGATCTCTAGTGCAGCACCTCCCTTAGATATGCAGGAGTGCTTTATACTGGGGACTTTGCACTGGAGTTCTCTTTAGATTCTTGTTTTCAGGGTGGGAGATATAGATCTACATTTGTATGTGACCTGTTAAATAATAGCCTCCTTTCAGGCGTTCCACGAGAGGGGATACAGGGTTGCCGGCAAAATCTCTATCGCGTGCTATCTTGTGATCAGAACATCGTAGAACTTGCAAATAAGCACCCCCCCCAAAAAAAAAACGCTGACCGCGCCGGGAAAAAAATTAGCCCTAACCCCCCCTCCCCCCGTGGAAAACGCCTGCAAAGGAGGCTAGCAAATAAATGGTTATATTGTATAGACACAGGATTCTGTCTTTATTGTACTGTTCTTCATGCACACCTGGTAAGTTTCAGCTATAGCTGGTCCTCTGTTTTGAAGATGGTCTTCCTTTATTTCCAGGACCCCCTCAAAGAGGCGTGAGGCCACCACCCCCTTCGAAAGGACCCCCACAGATGGTGCGGCCACCCCCTCCACCATCCGCCTACCCCCCTAGAATGAACGGGCCCAGTTCGACACAAGGACCCCCTCCACCACCCCCTGGTATCCGTGGTCCTAGACCCCCACCTCCCCATCAGCTAACAAGACCCCCTCCTCCGCAAATGACAAGACCCCCTCCCCCACAAATGACAAGACCACCACCCCCACAGATGACAAGACCCCCTCCCCCACAGCAGAATAAACCCCCTCCACCACCAAGCAGTGCAAGACCGCGTGGCCCCCCACCCCCTCCCACAAGAGGGGGGCCACCCCCTCCACCTCCAGGAGGCCCCCCTGGCCAAAGACCCCCTCCCCCACCTCCCCATAGATCTGCATCATTTAGGTGAGTCATCTGGGCATTATTCTGATTTTCACTTGAAATTACACACATTTTTTCACTGGGACTTGTCTGGAAAAATTGGCTGTTATTAGTTTGTTTACATCTGAACTGTATTGTGAATATTCTCAGGTATTATTACTTCTTCGCAGAGGTAACATAGGTTGAACTCTCAGCATATTGCTTGAAATGAAGCTTTTTGTTGTCAGTAATTACATGTATATAGACACAATTGAAAAATTCTTGGAGCTCAGCCCTTGAGGCACAGCCACATACAAACACGTTGTTTGTTGTGCACGCCTACCCTATAAAGAAAACACATATAGATAAATAAATAGATATTGAGATCATAATAAAATTTCTCTTTTCCAGGGATTCACAGGGACCCCCACCTCCACCCCCTGGGAGGGGCCGCCCCCCTCCCCCACCCACAAGGGGGCCCAGCGGAGCACCACCCCCTCCCCCTCCCACAAGAAATGGGCCTAGGATTTCCATGCCTGGAGTGCCTCAGAAAAGCGATCTAACAGGTGAGATTGGAAAAGACCCAATGTTTGAAGTTTGTACCTTTTGTAGTAGGTATATTGTATGTGTTACTACACTCTGCTAAAGGTATGCCAAGGAACTTAGATGTTACAATGTCTTAGTGCATTGTTATTGTCCATATACATCTACTGCTAATAGACTTAGTATGACTTTTACAATTTACAGAGATCCTCCACCAGACCATAGATGTCAAGTCTGTATTTCTGTGTGTCAATGTGTTTCTGTGATGTAGTTGTTTCTTCTGTTATATTGGTCATTCTGTCATACATGTATGTACATTCTTAACTGCTTAGAATTCACAACTTACGATTTGTATGTTCTTGGGACAATTAGAACAAGACAGATGTCTTAAACTGCTTGCTCATCTTCTTCCTTTAAAGATGTAACTTTAGTGGTGTTTCTGTGCTCTATCTCTAGACCACCTTAACTAGGTTGAATGGGTAACATCATTTAATGCAACATGGCAAAAATAACAACTACAGTCTGTATTGGAATAATATTCAAATATGACAAGAAATATATCTGTACAATATCTTAATGTGCCCTGGAACGTCAAAACTGTAAAAAGTTTTAACATTTTTGGTATTTTTCTTCATGTGATGCCATTCATTAAACATCTTTGTTGTTCTGCTTTCTCCACATGTGTGCTATCACCTTCAGTCTAAACATGTACATTGTATGTCTCTGTTCCTTTCTTTCTTGTGGCTTTCCTGGACTTACACCACATGTAGCTGGGTATAGGTGGACATGGTATAAAATGTATGGCTTCTATGATATGAACTGTGAGTATCCAACCCTCAGGCTGTCTTCTGTTCTAAACTCTTTGCTTTGCTCCATCCCCTTTTTTTACCACAGCTATGTGGTCTGCTCTAAAGCTCCCTCTTGCTGTTTTGTTCTGCATTACACCTAAAACACTGTTGCATGTTGTATGTTTGTCACTGTACTGGGATGTAATGAGTAAACATTCTTTGCACAGTATGTCGTAACATTTTCTTTTCCTTCTAGTACATGCCAAGAGGTATTCACTAACCACCTCAAGTACGTGTAGGTTTGATTCCAAATGGTTTTGTGGTGGCATTTTGTTGCATCCACATAGCATATTGATTTTCATTGTCACTCACCTGTTGTGTTTGTGAGTAGTATTGCTGTGTTGACATCTGCATGCAAACAACATTGACCATGATGTTTTTGCTGTTTTGATTGTTATCTCTAACAGAAACGGTAGCCAATCCTGGCCTGGGTACCATCCTATTTGTATACTGGGGCTCCCATACTCACTCCCTATAAAATTTTTATTGCAAGTACAAATGTATGGGAGCCCCGTTATACAAATAGGATGGCATCCAGGCTAAGCCTATCCATGGACTTTGTAAAACGTAGAATGTAGAATATAGGAACAAATTTGATTGACACTTTTGCAAGTTCTTTTTAACAGCTTTCAGCTAACAGTTTGTTTCTGATGAGTGATAGTAAAGTAAAATAAGATTGTAACTTTTGTGTAAATGTGTGCCACAAAGGTCAAAAGTGTCAAAATCTTCAAGATGTTACTTCAGACTGTATAAATGTCTTGAGGGATTCTTTAGTGATAGTCTGCAGTTCGGAGAAGTATACACTACCCAACAAAAGCCTTTCGTGATATGTTGCTTTACATTTCCTACATGTATTTCAATTACAGCATATACTGCAGCCTCACAGAAATATCAAGAGCATTCCGTTGCCTTTCTGTGCCTAACAAAAACGTGCTAGGTATCCCATGCAAAGATTGATTATTTTGGGTACAAAGTATGTTTATAGTACTACTGTAGTATTCATACAGTATACTGAAGTAGTCCTTATGTAGAGGTAGCCACTAGAGCAGGATTGTCATGTATGTAAAACTATAAGATTTTTCAGGATACTTTCTGAAAGATTCTTCTAACACAAGGTTTTTGTTTGTTGTTTGTTTGTTTGTGCCACAGATGAATTTGAAGCGAGGTTCAACTTCCCGACAAGTCTGCCTACCCCGCCACCCTTTGAGAAAACCAACAAGACGTACCCTAGCAAGATAAAAAACAAATCAGGTAGGCATGACATGTCATTGATAAATTAGTACTTTTCTTTGTAAGTGGAACTAATGAGGAAGACTATTCAGTTGTTAATGTAAAGATGTTACTGTTAGCATTAAATTAGGTGTTTCATTTAGTACATGTATTCTTAGGCTACAGTCTGTACTTATAAATACTTACATAATACATACATAATGTTTGGATAAAGAGGCTAGCAGCCTATAAAAATCCGCTTCTTAAGCTGATGTACTTGATGTAAATCATACTGTAAAATTTTGCCAGTTGTTTCCTACCAGAAAAAAAGGAGACTGTGTCTTTTGTTCCTGACATGATACAATAGATTATGATATTTATAGTTTTGTTTCATGGATGTGGTGTTTTTTGTTCCTTTTCAGCAACAAGACAAAGAGGAGTTCCCCCTCCCCCACCCAAGCGGTGATAGCAGCGCCACCTAGCATGTGACACTTAACCTGCAACCTGCAGTTAGGCATGGGCTGACAAAACAAGGATTAACACATCTTCAGCTGAAGATACTATTACTTACTCCAATGTTCAGGGTAAAAATCCTTATGATTAAGGAATGACTAGACAGTAGAACGTAAAGGCAAGACCTTGAGGTTAGCAAAAGTGAAGAATTGTTGTCAATCCTTGTGTTGTTTGTCTGCCGGGCCATGCCAGCTCAATTCTGGGGAGAGCATCATCACGTGCTTGCAAAGGGACGGTCCAATGAGTTGGCATTATGAGATGTTCAGTAACATGAAGAACTTTTGTTACTACGTTGGCACCCCCATCAAACTCCTTTCAAGCCGTACCCGGAAATTCGTGCCGTACCCGCTCAAAAATTCAAGCCGTACCCGGTAATTCGTGCCGTACCCTGTCCTTTTTCGCCGTACCCAATGGCGGATATCGCTCAGCCTCGGTGCGTAGTCACTCGGAAGTCGTGTCTAAATACCCTGTACGGCAACGATACACAACCTCATATAGCCTATGCTCTGGTAAATACTCCTGGCCACCTATCTACCGAATGGCGTCGTACAAATCGCGCTCAATCTTGAGAACACTTCGCTCGGCCGGCCGTTCTCTCCAGACCGCTTCTCGGCCGGCCGAGCGAAGTGTTTTCAAGATTGGGCGCGATTTGTACGACGCCATTCGGCAGGTAGGTGGCCAGGAGTATTTACCAGAGCATAGGCTACATGAGGTTGTGTATCGTTGCCGTACAGGGTATTTAGACACGACTTCCGAGTGACTACGTACCGAGGCTGAGCGATATCCGCCATTGGGTACGGCGAAAAAGGACGGTACGGCACGAATTACCGGGTACGGCTTGACATTTTCGCGGGTACGGCACGAATTTTCGGGTACGGCTTGAATTTTTGAGCGGGTACGGCACGAATTTCCGGGTACGGCTTGAAAGGAGTTTGATGGGGGTGGTTGGTAGGCAAGATAATGACCTAAGCAATCCTTTTTTTAGACTTGTGGGACAGCAGACATACATGTTTCTGTACAACAATGTTAACTGTTTTTTTTCCACGTCTTATCACTTTGGCTGCCATAATTCATTTGCAAAGCAAAGTGTCTACATCCATTACAGAAAGGTGAAATGAAAACATGTATATACATAGGTTTTCATCCTTCTGTATTGGCTACAGATATCTGTGTAACACCTACATTCTTATAAACGATGTTGTAATGCTATTTCAGTGGACTGTTCCTTTACAAGGACCACCTGTGTAGAGTACATTGTTATAACTAGAGGTGTATAATGTAAAAAGGCATATGGACAAAGTGACCTTATATATGTACAGTTATGGGTGAAAACTTGGTATTATCCATTTTATTTGAAATTGAAGTCACATGACAGTACCACATTATACAGAGCTGTTGTTAAGCATAGCTGGTGTAAAAAATACCATTATTTTTTCTCTCTCTAATGATGGGAAACCCAGAATTGAATAGCTATGGCCTCATGTATACCTAGTTACTGCCCTAGTATCTGTCTAGGACCCCCCTCCCCGTTATTTACAATAGAACAGCCCAGAATCAGATGATATTGCTGCAGGGTTCGGACAGTGCAACTTGGCTTAGAGGGGTGGGAGGGATTTTTGGGTAATGTTGAAAGCGTCGGTAGCTGTAGTTTGTGGCTGACATTCAGTCATGGGTGTTTCTTTGTTTTTGCAATCAAATATACTACACAACAACATAAATGTAGTAATATTAGTAAAACATCTTTTAATTAAGCATAACCCCCCTCTGTCCAATGGTACAACCCTACAGCTATGTTGAAGCCCTTCTTGTAGCAAAACACTTGAGGTAAAGTATGACATATTTGCCAATAGGTACTTACACTACAATGCAACCTACCCCTTTAAAAATGGTATAGTCTCAATTGTTGGGTCACCTAATTTGTGAGGAGCAATCCATTTGATTACAGCGGTGGTGAATATCTTGCAGATATCAGTTGTATTAAGATAATTTATGTTGGAATTCAATGAGGCTAGCGGTGGTTGAATTGTTTCCTATAAGAATATTGTATTAAGATGCTGTTATGCTGAATATTTTGCTTTTTTTCAGCATAAAAGACAATATTGTGAGGCAACACTGTAATGATACCAGTTGGGCACTGTGAGTAGTTTTAGAAAAAGAAGATTAAATAGAGCAGTATGTGCTTGAGTCTTAGCAAAATTTTCCGGACATCCCCTGTCCAAATATTTGCTGGCAAATTTCCCCATAAAAGATTTTACAAAAAAAGAGAGCGCTATGTTAGATATGTGCAGAGATATTACCTGTACAAATGTATAATGTGTGATGCAACATTACCGAGCACCTAAATAATTTGTTTGAGAAAAGATGTCGACATTTGTATTATCAGTTGACACTTTTTTTTCAGGTGGGGTTTATAGTTCTAATAAGATATTTCTGGTAAGATAATTTTTCCCTCCCTTCTGTATTATGTCAATATTTACATCAAAGCAGGTGCATTGTACTATAATCAGAAATCTTACATTTTTGCAAAGAGTTATGGATGATAAATGCAGTATTTCTTTCTAAAGTACAACGTCAAGGTAACATCCCTATTTGGAAGTGAACCTGTCCAGACAGGCATATCATATCAGTGATATCTGGAAGAGACCACTAGAAATTGGGGCCCAACTGCTTTACGGTTTTCAAATAATACAACAAAACTCGTGTCGTGTAAAACTATGTTTCAGTTCGACTCTGCATATTACTGGACTTGATTATTCCTATGATAGGAATTGACTTTTTGTTCTGACTTTAAAGAGAAATATTGCGGTTAAGAGCTCTACAAATTTTCTATTGAATACAGTAGGCAGTAAGACTATGTAAATTTGTAGAACATGGCAAGGTGAAAAAATGAACCTGTATGCAAAGTACTAACATTTGAAAATAAAACAATCAGTATAAGTTCTGAGCACGGCTATTCTTACATTGATAGATGTAAAGTACAGTACTAACTACTAAGTCTATAAAAGAAATTGAAATAGATTTGCATGATTATTGTTAGGTTACAGACTCGTATGAAACAAGAAGCATTTATCAATAGAAACAACATTTTTTAACAAAAATAACAATGAAAACATGTCTCCATTTTGCCAGAATCTCTAGAGGAGAAATCTACACAATTTCTTGTAAGAATGATTTTGCGGTTGCCATCTTGGATCTTCCAGTACACCAACATGGCGGTTGAGTAATCAGTTACCCATGACCTCTGACCTACGTGTAATTCACCTGGTGCAATATGCGCGGGCGCATAAGCATTGGATACCCATAATATAAAACGAACCCTCCGATATAATGTTGCATTGGTTACGTGCCTGTAGGCTACTAAATTGTTTCACGCTCGCATGAGCATTGCTGATGTAATAGCCTACCATCAGGTACATTGGCGGTGGGAAATGATACCAGCTATTGCCTTTTATGGGGCTGGTTATTTAGTAATTTTCAGAGAAACAATCGACATCAAATACAGAGATTACGTGTACCTTGGTGCACAAGCTTTAAATAATTCATTGCCTTTGACTGCTACAGGTGCAGGGAGATTACATAGTGCACGAACTTTTATCCTTGTTAAGTGTACAGCCGCGCGATTGTTACCCGCGACGTCCTTTCTGAATGCGACTTTGCGAATGCTAGTTTCCTTCTTTGCATCAGCATCTGACAAGGTAAGTTTGGAAACTCTTATGTTTGAGACCTCTCAGCACGCTGTACTTAACCATTACTCTTAAAAACCATTTCTAAAATTCTGATATAGTTAAGAAAGCAGCACTTTCTTATAATCTCCTGGCAGATTTCTTCGGGGGCATGGAACTAGAGTTGGCCAGCCCGTAACCAGTTGGCCCCAATTTTGAAAGGATAGCTCCGGCCTAGCCTGGTGTTCTGTGGCAAATTCTATGGAGGCCAACTCTTGGAGATTAGCACTTTCTGTGGCCAAGCTAGCGGTCTCTTCCCTCAAAAAAAGAGGCTGATGCCGATGATGTCTGATGAAGTTGTAAACGGAGTTAAATCATGCTAGAATCTGTTTTCCAAACAGATTTTTAATTTGGACGGCATCCGAAAAAAACTGAGGCATTTGGATGCTTATCTTAGCACACAGAGCTCCAAGATTGTATCAGTTTCTTTGTCTCTGAAACGTGAAATAATGTTTTTTTATCGAATGTTATCCAGAAATGCTCGGAGAGAAGTTCTGTGTCCCTGTGCTCGTGGTGTTGGCGGTTCTTGGGGCGGTAGAGGGGTCCCGGAGCAGCCGGTGCAGCTGTCCATGGGGTTTATGGGGCTCCTGGACAAGCTGTTCACAAAGATGTGATGGAGGTACTAGTACTATAGCCTGGTTACCAAACGTATTTGTAGCTCCCGGGTCCTACATCCCCTCCGCAAAAAATATTTTTTGCGGAGGGGATGTAGGACCCGGGAGCTACAAATACGTTTGGTAACCAGGCTACTAGTACTAGTAATATCTAGAATGACATTAGATAAAATTTGTTATTTGTTTGCGAGTTTGTTGTGTATTTAATGTATTTCGGGAGATTTTGGCTGTTGCAGAAAAAGTCATCCCCCTGATATCTTTTTGTGTCTTGCTGTATTTCATACAGGAACTCGTTTGCGATACAGATACCGCAGCCATTGCTGCTTTCCGAACTACGACCCCCAGATGAGCACCTGCAACACCCACAGCTGCTGCAGCTGTAGCTGGAGGTCCTGGGGCCACTGGAGCAGCTGTTCACGTACATGTGGCGGAGGTATTGTGTCATTTAGTTATAAAGAAGAGAAAAGTTGTTACAATCCTCAAACATGCCCGCTTGCCTACGAGCCTCATTTTTGTTGTCTATCACCAATGCCTGAACTGGTACCTCAGTTCGTACAGCATACTGCCCCTTTAATTCTTAATGTGAATCTAACGATGGTCTTTATTATTTCGAATACGCACCCCCTAATTATCACAGACAGGCATTTTCGTAATGATGTCAGTTGCTCTTTCTTCAGGGTACTGTAAGTTGGTTAGAAATTGTATAATTTGATCTCAGAGTTGAAGAAATCCCTCAAATACGTGTAATAAATGCAAAATGCTGAAGGCCCCTTTGTCTGTACATATTGATTGTAATGGTTGATCCACTGTATCTCAGGGACGATGACTCGGACAAGACATCGGGACTCCTGCTGTTCTCCCAGCTCCGACAGCCAGACCACGTCCTGTAACACCCAGTCGTGCTGCTCGTGTGAGTGGGGCAACTGGCACGCATGGAGCTCCTGTTCACAGACGTGTGGAGAAGGTATAACATCTAGTAGACTGTCATTCTCAGACGGGGAGTCCCGAGCTAGGGAAAATGTACATGGCAGTCCCCATTCTCATTACTGTCATTAAATAGGAGAACTGGAACTCATAGAGCTCCTGTTCACAAACGTACGGCGAAGGTAGACTGCCATTATCAATCATGGAGTCAGTTCTAAGCGCTTCAAGCTAGAAATTTACATGGTAAACCCCATTCTCATTGCTGTCATCATCATTGATGATTACTAGACTACTTACTCATGAGCCGTTGTACCGTTCTGTCTAGGAACTCAGACACGGACCAGGTACAGCGAGCCCTGCTGCTTCCCCAGCCATCATGTCGACACACGGTCCTGTCATAACCACTGTGAGAACCAAGGTAACAATGTAGAGTTTTTTTGTCCATGTAAATCCTGTAAATGTACGGTGCGGTTGGAGACATAGATTTCTGGCGCATGCTTTGCCTCGCGTCGTTTGTTTTAATCTTTCCAGAAAATTCAAATGACGAAGATCAAGTTATCAAGTATGCATTGGTATGATATGATTTCTAGCACACGCTTTGGCCAAGGAGGTTGCTTTGCATAGCGTCCTTTTTTAATGCTTCCAGAAAATTCAAATGACGAAGATCAATTAAGTTCTCTAGTTTCATGGTGTGATAAGTTGATTTGGAGGTGTTGCTTTGCGATCTGTCGTATTTGCATGCTCATCATGAATGTTTACAGCACAGGAGCAGGCCGATGGTTGTATAAGCAGGCTCGGAAGAAGCACAAAAATACATGCAGATTATGACGACTCAAATAGTTTGCTTTGCTGTGGACTTCACTTCGACAAGAACCTCAAACGTTAACTTTCACCGTAGCTGATCCAACTACGGATTTCTCTCTTTAATTACAGGTGGCACGTCGCCAACGTCTTGGAACAGGGAACGTCTGATCTTGACCATCTTAGGCGTGTTGGCCGGGGTTGCGCTGGTCGCGTCTTTGGTTTGGTACAAGGGGATCCGGGACCCGGACAGGGTGGTCGATCTGAGAGGGAAACTCTAGAGAAATTAGAAGAACTTTCACTCTGAACAACAGATTCTGGATGGAAAGTAAAAATTCGGAGAGTATGATGTACGACCCTGAAATATAGATTGGTTTACATATAGAGAGATCGGTTTATTTGTATGTGTAAAGCTCTTTGCAGCCCTGGGGCTGAATTGTGAGTTTACACCAACTTGACATTCATAATCCAACTCATGAAATAACTTGTGCAAACTTAATACAACAACTAGTCTTAACTCATCATTACATCAACTTGACCATAATAATAATCCAACTAAAAAATGGTACAAACTTAATACAACAACTAGACTTCACTCATTATTACATCAACATGACCATAATAATCCAACTTTTAAAAAAAGAACTGGTACAAACTTAATAGAACTAGACTTAACTCATTACCTTCACATAGGAAGAATAAACATAATCATCACTAAACAATACATGGTACAATATAACAATCCATACTGAGTAAAATAGGAAGAAAGTTTTCCATTTTCGTTCATACATAGTTGTTTAAGAGACTGGCCATATATGGCAGGCGACTGTTGGCGTGAAGATATGACTCCCACAAGCCTAGAATGTATCTATGGATTCTGGTGCCCCTACTTGCTACATGTGTAATTTTTACTACTCAATATTGTTTCTAACTTAGGTATCAGGGATAGATAATGTTTCGGTCCTAGTCATGTAACTTTGAAGGACCTTAGTATATATGATAACCATTTAGTAAATGATCTGGGGACATATTTTGTCTATCAAAATAAATGTCCTGATGACGATCTCTGGCGTTCCCCTTTGACGTTACATAAATGCCACATCTTACTTCTTGTAGACATGTACGTAATGCTTCAGACGTAACTGCCGTCTGGTGCAACGATTGGTAGCCTTGGTAAACGTCGGACAGAGTGTACGATATTAGAGGGAGATACTAGAGAATACGTTACTATAAGCTTTCACTATGACTCCCACATGCCTCGCATGTACCTATAAATCCTGGTGCCTCTATTACGTAGGCACGTGGGGACTGCCCTTTGGCGGTCTGTAGACAGATTGTATTGATGCAGTGAACCTTGAAGTTACAACAAGAACAACAACACTTGTGTGTAGGGCATAGTTCAGGGGGCGTCCACCTTTGTTGATACGCATACGTATGTAGTTACCTTAGTAAACACACCCTCGCTTTTTTGCTTGTTTTTTGTGTCACACTAGACTGAGAGGCGTAAACAGAAACTGAAAATACAATCTTCTGTATTAAGCGAGAATGGAAATAAAGAGATCGTCACTGTTGTTTACATTTATCCTAGAGAATCTAAATCGACTAGTCTATTCAGAACAATACATTAGAAGGATAACTAATTATGAGCGCTTTACAAATAACGTAGTAGACATTTTTGCGACATTTTGCTACCACAGCGACGTGACAAAATTCTTTTGTTTGCTGACTTTGGAAGTTTGGAGTGTGTCTTGTGCCTGAGGTGGTAAATTATATCTGACGTATAATTCGTGTGACAGAACCTGCTTGGTAACTTTCAAAAGTGTTCTGCCACTGACGACACCGTGAGCGTGTCCTGTCCCATTTTTACCAAGGTACGACATTTCTGTATTTATTCCTAAACAGCAGAAAGTTTTAGTATATCTGTGTAAGCGACAGCATACAAATGGAGGGGGGGGGGGGGTTGAAGCATATCGCTGCAAAAATAAGGACGTATAATCTTGAACTTACGCTACGATAACTGAACCGTGCATGTCGTGTTCTATCATGGCGGCCATACGGTGAACACACGCCCCGCGCGTGTGTGTGTGTTTGTGTGTGTGTGGATTTGTGTGTGTGTTTGTGTGTGTGTGCGTGCGTGCGTACGTGCGTGCGCGCGCGCGTGTGTGTGTCTTTATCTCTCTGTTGCACAAGGGCCGATATTTTGCAGGGAGTAGTGCCCATTCGCCTAACAGACGGAAGTAAGTGGCCATTCGCCTAAAAGACGGAAGTAAAACTGTCAACTTCGATTTATATAACTTCTGATCGATGTATTCGCTTGAGATTCAGGATTAATAAATGGGAGCACAGGCTGGACATGACTACATAATAAAAATTGAGATTCATGCTTCGCCGACGTCTCCAGAGTGGTCATTTGTGGTCATTCGCCTAAAAGTCACTCCCTCTGTGGATCTCTCTCTCTCTCTTGCTCTGTGTGTGTGTGTGTGTGTGTCTGTGTATCTCTCTCCCTCTGTGTGTGTGGGTCTCTCTCTCTCTGTATATCCAATATATGTTGTCGGCGAGAGTGGATGGACGGTTGTGGAGAAGGAACCAGACACACAGGGTAGTCTTGTTCCTAAAACTTTGCTGATAAGATCGAGCATACCGATGTATTCCTTCTATGATGTTATATCCATATACAATTTACTTTAGTCCATCACAGACCAGTAGCTGAAATTCTTTTGCAGGGTTGACGTGCTTTGAATCCTGTCCCGAAGCGAAAGTCCCAAGGCATGCCGTGAGTCAGTATTGATTCTTTTCTTTGTCTCATAAACTTTTCAGTGCCCGGTTACAGTTCTTCTGTTTTTGTGGACATCATTATATATTTCTCCTGCACTTGTCATTTACACCTATTGACAAGACCCCAAAACATATATAACGCACATTTGATTTTATAAGCTACCATCCTACATGTTGTTTGTTGACCTTGACCAAGGTGTAAACAAAGGTCTAAAATCTTCTAGTTTCCTTCCTCGTCTGAAATGTTTACAGATTCTGTTCGCTTGTACTTCAGACATGGCGTCGGGGAAGTTCTATATTCGAGCGGTTCTCATTGCGGTGGTTTTGGCGCTGGTTATGACAGAAGGGGAGGGACGTCCACATGATCATGGACAGGGGATCGAGCTCGAAGTTGAACATGGTAACAACTAAGTTTCTAAAGGCTAAGGAAAAATGTTGTGTTTCCGGGTTCCGCCCTGAAAAAAAATTCAGTCAGTAGGTGGGGGTTCGCTTTTCTTCTTCTTTTTCAAGTTTACGATTTCGGTTGAAGTTACCCAACAAATACAGTTTAACAATGTAAAACTGAAATGCATCAGGACCAGGGCTGTCTACAGGACCCGTCCCTCCTTTTGCTTGTGGGGATACGGGAAGGGACTAATATTTCACCCGATTTACTCAATAAAAATTTGCCTCTGAAAATCTGCGTGAAATAGCGTTTCAGAGGGTTTGAAATTCAGATGTCAGATCGAAATTTGTAAGGCCTTGCCAGCGGGGAACCCCCGCCTCCGCCCCCAAAAGGCTATGGTAGGCAGGTTTTTATAGAGTCGTTAGGGAAACCTGAAACACAACTTTTTTTTCTCCTGGGCCCTAAGGGTGGATGCAGTGCCATAGGTTGAGAAGGGGCTGTGCTGTTATTCTCTCTAATAGTGATTATCTGATCATTCGTTCTGTCGAGTCCAAAAAAAAGAGAGATTTGGAGATTTTATACACTTTATGCAGGGGTGGGGGTTTCAATACATCTGCTTCGACGAAAAAAAAACTGAGTCTATATATACTGTGGTCCGAACACTTCTAATACTTGGACGTTTCTCTTTAACTTTCAGGTGTTTCGGGACTGACCTTTCTGGGCACGCAAACGACCCTGATCATCCTGGGGGCGTTGGTCTTGATTGTTCTTGCCGGTGCCCTGTTCTGGTATTGCTGCGTCAGAGTCCAGAATAGGATGCACTCTGACAGTCTGATCTATGAGCCTGGATCTATTAGGATCCATTAGAGGGAAAATCTAGTAGAGAACCTAGTAGATTATCAAATTTTCCCTTCCAGTATTTTTCTCCTCTGCCATAATTGGCCTTGGTGTTTCTAATTAGCCTTTGGCAGCTTGAGAGTTAGTGCTTTCATATCATATACTGTATACCCGTACGGTAGAACACATTAAAGTATACATGAATGAGTTGGCCAAGAGGCAATACATTTGAAGAATGTTGATTCTGATATGTAAAATGGGAAGTTCTGTTCGAGATGTATTATAACGAAACGAGAGTTAACTGCGTTGTGCATTGGGCGATCTGTATATCGACAGCAATTCATAATTAGCTAAAGTGATCTTAAAGTTATTAATCGTACAATTCCAGGATTTACTATGACCAATTTTCCCAGCACAGAGATACTTTGAAGAAAATCTAGACTTTTAAAAGATCACATATTATTCACTAAATTTTTCTTACCTTATTCCCTTGTAAGGCAACTACAGTTTATATTGAATAGTAGAACAGAAAGTGTAAATTCAGGTATTCGTATCATTTTACTTTACTCTGTTCTTACTTTGTTTCATTAGCTAAGAGAAATCTGAATAAAAAAGAAATCTTTCAGACCGATGGCATTGCTGATAAGTATCGGTATTCTGAACGTGCGAATTTTACTACCCTAATGCATCTTTCATTTATTGTACTACAATCACAAGGTCTTTGCTCCTTCCTGTAAGTAGTATAGAAAGACTCAATGGTTTCTTTTTCTTGCAACCGCTCGTTGACGTCACACGTTGAGACACGCCACTGTGCCCACCCTCCCTATGAATGAAATAGAAAGACACGAACATAATGAATTGAGGCAAAGCTACGAAGTTGTCCATTATAGAGTGAAATCAAGTTTTGCAGTGTCTGTGCAGTTCAAGCACAAAGTGAGCTGTCTGTCATTTTGTAGAATTGGTCCCTGTACTAAAATTATTTTTACAACCCAAGGAGGTTTAAATCAAGATATTTCGTTTAAACATCCTTGTATAGACCAACCAGATTTTTTCACCGGAGACACTGCAATACCTTACCGTGGCGCTGGGAGGCCTCGTTGCACAGCCGGGTGAACCTGCCGCTCTCGACCAGCTTGTCGAAGCCCTGGTTCCAGTAGATGGTGAAGTTGTTGTCCTTCCGGGTCATCATGGCAGCTGCGGAAGTAGTTGTATACTTCTTGTAAACACACCTGTCATTTTTCAAACCAGGACAAACCAAAAGGAAGCTTATCTACAAAAGCAAGTCATGAATCGGAAACTTTGAGTGCATTGTTAATACAATTGGCTACCACCTCCAAAGGGTTGGAGAAGGGGTTACTTTAAAAGTTCTATCTTTTAGATAGTGAAACTACGACACTTTCAGCTTTACTACCCCCCCCCCCCCCTCCCTTCCCCATGACGTTCATGACTTACATCCGTCCAGCATGCAGTTTTGAGGCGAGGTGGGAGGCAGCTGTTCCAGGGTGGAGCCATTGAAGTATCCCTGTGAAATGAGCGTACTGGCTCCCCACCCTGCATCCGCCTGTAGGATAAGCCATATCCGTTACAAAAGTTCAAAATACAGTGCGCGAACCTCCAAAATGTATGAGGTAAATTGTTGAGTGTTTTCATATATATGAAAACACTCAACAATTTACCTCATACATTTTGGAGGTTCGCGCACTTTACTACATTAAGTTGACTTCTTATTGAAAAATATGCAGGATTTTGTGGTCTTTTTGTGGACAGTTTTCTGTACAGAAAACAATGTAACGCCCCGTATTGTACTAGGCTGTTGGGAGATCCCACATTAAAGGCTAGTTGCTATTATATCTTTCATTTGATTCCGGTTTTCCAGAGCCATGATCTTAGCATTACATACTGCCTCTTCCCAATATCGGTAATGACATCGCAGGAAGAAATGAAGTAATGATAGCAAAATAAGGAAGAGTTAGTTAAACGGGTTACCTGTCCGGTTCTGATCTGTTCCAGGAATGCGTCTGTGCCTGCCACGTGGACAATCCTATCCGCAGGCAGCACCGATCCCGTGATGCTCCGCTGCCTGGCCAGGCACTTCTCGTCGTCCACCCACCCGTCCAGGAAAACTGTGGTGCGAGACATTCGAGAAGGCAACGTTGAACAATCATTTAAGCCCATTTTAACACTGTAATATGGCTTATTCTACCCATTCATCAATAAATATTGATAATGTAGGTATATACGTACTACATGTAGTTTTAGTTATCATAATAGATTTATACGTAGTAGGGACAAAGTGACTTTTAGGACATGCTACATGAGGCTTTAGGTGCTTTATTTCCTCCATTAGCTAGCATACAAGTACAAACAGACCAGTATATGTAGCTACATGTAGTCTTCTTGGAGTTAGACATACACCATACAAACTACATTAAAATTGAAACATTTGAACCGTGTAACATTGTTACTGCCGATGCGCTATTTCGGGGAGACTTTTAGGCTCTGCATTTTCATTTTCCAAAGCACCATATACGAGAGCAAATTATGTGAGGTAAAATATTGTTATGATATTGGTAGCAGTTGAAAATTACCAATCTTCTTGCCAGACACGTCGTCCACGTTGAAGTTGCCGGGGTTCCCCGTCCTGACGTAGAACGCTGCCGTGTGAGTCGGCAGGAAGGCCTTGGAGAAGGAGAAGGTTCCGTCCCGAAGACGGGTCCGCGACCAGCCCGTACAGGCGTCGTACCACCCGTTCATCAGGCCTGGGAGACATACGGCAAATGTAGGACAGTTATGGAAGCTGTTCTACTGATTTACACTAGTCTCTACAAGACTAACTGCGCTTGCTATAATAGGGAGATATTTGCAAAGGGAGTTTGGCCGCCTTGGGGTTTGACTGGTCGCGCTTCGGAGGGGGAAATCAACCCTCCCACGGACTGACTCTACTGGCCAGCTATTTCTCTTCTTTTGCCGAATTCCACGATCCGTACCCCCGTAGGAAGGCCTGGTGGAGGCTAGATTTACACGCAGATATGACTTCTTGTTGTTTTCAGAGCACAACCATGAAATGCCTATGAAAATTCTAAGAATTTCCCTATGATGTGTGTACACAAGATTCTTGTATTTCTCCCTTGTACCAGTTCCAAACGTTTAATGCACAAATCTGGCACTGACAAAAGGAGGATAAAAAGTGTTGCACGACCTTCACCTCCATTCTTGACGACACTCGACCTTACAGCGAGGTCACATCTTCGTACGATTTTCATGTCGTAGGATTTAAATTTTCAACCACTGACAAGGATCTAAGACAGCCTTATCTGTAACAGGACAGCTGTTTATTGTACGACACATGCACGACTACCCCAAGGATGCTCTCATTTGCGATCTCTTGACGAATATGCCCAGACTCTTACCTTGCCCTCCTTTCCCGTGCTGCCCGGCCTGGGAGTCCCAGCAGTTGGGGTAGGAGTCCCACACCGTGCGGCAGTTCAGTCCGGCCGCCTGACACACCTCACGGATCAGGTCATGGTGGTAGCCCGCCAGGTTACCTTCCACATCGCTATAGGGCAGATTTAGGATAGATACAGGAAAACTTTGAACCATGATATGCTATGAAAAGACGTTCAAAATTACACAAACAGTCGTTCGACTGCCAATTATCTTATAGCCAGACGACGTCGACCATAACCCTGTATTGAAGAACAGATAAATAATCAACCAATCAATCAATTGATCGATCAATCAATCAATCAATCAATCAATCAATCGATCGATCAAACTTGACACACATGAATACAATATAACGTTTACGAACGTTTGCGTCAATTCCGTATGAATAGAAGCCAACATGAGCTTCAAGGTAAACATTCAAATTTGCACAAACATCCAAACTATAAAACCATCACACGTCGTGGTATTATACAAAAACTACATTTGCTACAACGTAGCATTCTATAGTTATCATGCTTGTTTGTATATCTATATATTGTAATTTTTTGAGGTTTGCATATTTTCCAACAAAGGGACAGTGTTTTCTACCCCATGTTTGACCTTTGGGAGACGACCCTTGAGGGTCAACGCCCGGGGTATTGTCCTCGTCTCATGTTGCAGTTTACCAAGTCATCTTACGGTTGGCTACACCTACTGAATATGTTCAGCACGTATTCTTTGTTTCTCAAACGTCCATGGCAAAAACATACACAGTTGTAACTGACGTTCATTTGCAAACGCAGGAAAAAAAAATAGTGGTGTGAGGTGGCTCTATAAACATCCTTACTATTCCATCTAAGTCTGGATAGTTGATTTACCATGTTTTTGTATAGTTTTATAACTCCTTTGAACTTATGGAATACCTAAATGTACCAGCAGGTGTCCATGCAATTTTGCTTAAAGCTCAGGTCACATGTATCGTACGATGCACCTACGATGGTTTTGTTCCCATGATGTTATCGCCTTACGTCGTAGAGTTGAGAAGAATCAGGTGCAATATAGTTAAATCTTTAAACTATAGAACCCGTTTCTTCTAAAATATACGGCACGGCTCGATCGTTGCGGAAAACCCTCGTAGGTGCGTCCTAAGACGTGTGTGCCCGGGGCTTGACTTACATATACTCGTGTGCGCCGTAGTCGTGCCCGATCATGATCAGCCATGTCTTGCCGGCCTCCTGTCCGTTGTTGCCGCCCCCCGTGGTCGCCTGAGCCGCCCCAAGGTTGAACACGTTCTGTCGGTTCATGCTGACGGCGGCCAGCACGATGGCGATGATGGCCAGTAGGACACAGAGAGCCCCCAGCAACATGGTGGGCAGGTTCAGCCCCGAGCCCTGCGTCTTTTCGGGCGGAATCACGGCACGGATATCGGCGGTGCTGGCCGTTCCTTCTTCGTCAAGTTTCCTCATGTCGATCTACAAGTCCCTTCGCTTTGATTTGAAAAGATTTGACAGTTACCCAATCTGCGTCACACCTTTTCCAGCTAGTTAGCTGTGGTAAGACCTGTGCGTTTAGACCCAGGGGAGTGACAAAGACTGCCAGTGACAAGCGCCGTGCCGCAGGGGACAGTGTCAGGTCGGTATGTGTCCCATGCGTCCCTGCACAATACAAGGTCGTCAACAGACACCTGAGACGCCCTGCTCACCTTACAGGTTGTTGTCTCACCTTAAACACACCAGGCACTGCTCCAGATACGCACTGCTAGTCTTCAAGGTCACGCAGTTTGTTTTTTTGCCTTGAAGGATTATTGTCATTATTTGACTTACGTAACTTGTTAGGCCAATATGGTTGTTATGAACACAAACCTGGGCCAAATTCAAAAGAACATATCGTCGGAATTTAGCTTTTAGCGTACTCTTCATCCACAACAATAATAAACGGAACATATCAGGTCAGAAAAGCGTTCTTTATTGAACACAGGATAGCAAACCTTTAGCAGACACGTCAGAACAGAGCATTTCACATATAGACACATCGTCTACTAACTACTGTTTCATTGTCCACTAAAGTCAAGTTTCTTTAGAATTGTGTAGTTCATAGCACCTTTGTTTGTTCACGTTCTTGCTTTCTCGGCATTTTTTCCACATCGATCGAGAAGTCATAAACACGGTCTTTACCATCAGCATTATTATAAATATTGTGTTAAAGATCAATAACATCTGTAAACAATTTGAGCCTAAGAATAGCAAGTGATCCAGCAAAAACACGTAGAAAAATATTCAAAACAACATAATACGAACAGCTCAAATACTGTACTCCAATTCATGATTCTAGAAGTAATTTTCTCTCAACTTCACACATTAATGGTACATTTTCATTCTTGCTGATTCTTTTTGATGTTGTCATGTCTAAAAGGTGTTAATGGCGAACATTTCAATAAAATTTATTCCACAAGTGCTAAGAAAAAATTGACATCATTTTGCTAAAAGCGGTTCCATGAGTCTGAGATTAAGTTCGTTCCCGTTGTCGTTAATGTCATTGTCATCGAAAGACCCGTCAGAGTCGTCCTCTAATTCGAACTCCTCTTCCGCCGCCATGTTGTTGTTCTTTGACACGACCTCGGCTATGGCCACCTGATTGGCGTTTTTGCTGTCGAACGCGGAGTTAGACATGCCCGTGTGATACTCGTTGTTGCCTTGAAAGTCGTCAGCATCAGAAGCGCCCTCTCCCGAGAAGAGGCGGTACCGCTTCTTGCGGCGTAGCTTCATGCAACTCAATGTCCTCCCGAGACCGGTTTGGAATCTTCCGTCCGCTTCGATATCCGAGTCTTCGGACAGGTCTCCGCCGGTGAAGGCGCAGCGAAGATGTAAGATTGCAGGACGTTTGTTCTTAAAGAGATCCTCGTACATTCCTCTACCAACTGGGGTGATTCCGTCAGGTTTGGGTAAGACCTGGAGGTTTGAAAAAAGAGAGAAAGTTTTATACAAAACCGTCACAAATATGACTGTTAATATACTCTGTATAGAGTCTGTAATAGAATTACTAAGACTACGATGACAATAGCAGTCATTGGTAAATGAGGTACGTATCGCCAAATACGTCAACTCTATCAACGCAAAAGTTTACTTAATATTGTCATGCATAACTGTACTATACTACATTCATAATTAGCGTAAGTTATTACATGGCAACTATCACGAAAAAAATCACGAAAAAAATTAAAAACACCCAACGAAATCTTACTGAGAGACAGTGTTATACAGGGTGGAATATATTTCACAATGATGAAAGAAAAGTGCCCAAACTCTAAGAAGTATCCCCTCCCACCTCTATATGGAACTTGTGTTTGATTTTCTCCTTCGGGTCGTAGCCGTTCTCCTTCAGTTCGAAGGTGATCTTGATGCAGCACTTCGGCCCGATGACGCCCATGTTCGGGTCGCTATAGCAACGCCCGGGGGCACACGACTTGACGATAAAGCACACATGGTGGTCGGAGGGGTTGCAGACGCGAACGACCTGGAAATACACAAAGACATCGGATTAATAGAGTTATTCAAGTCCTTCTAACATCATATGGTGTATAGCGCCGTCTATCTCCGTTTCTATAGCCCCTGGTTCACACAGTTGTGCAAACACTACAGCAGGGGGCTAGTCCACTGGTAGTGGTGTGTGTTAAACTACCATACTCTCTGACATAAGTGCTGAATGCTAAGCAGAGAAAGCAGCATGTACAATTTCAAAGTCTCTGGTACGAGTGGGATCAAGGATGAAAAAAGAGTGAATGTCTATTATAAAAGTGATTTTACGGTAGCAAACCACTTTATACAACAGTTGATCTTGAGTGACACACGTATTACGTTTTAGATTAACAACATATCCAACTTTATCACGCTATCATGCCATACACATTCTGTCCCTGATTCCTAGGATGTCCGCTACCATCATTCTTGCTCTAATGTGGTGTATGTAATAGCATCACCAGTGGTGTAGAAAGATGATGATCAGATACTCTCTAAGCATGTACGTTCCATCTTTTTTGTAACAAAGCCTACTGTAACACGTTGGTTCGTCCCTGTCTGTCTCTGAATGGGACATTTGACTAATGCGGCTTCACGGAGTGTGTTATCTGCACTATACCTGCGTTAGTCACCTCTTTTAACCGGCTGCCAAAGGCCCCGAGATCAAGTACATAGGGCGTATTGAAAACACGGCAGGGCTTTGCAAAACGATCTAAAGACCTATAGAATCTGCTGCAGGGGTTTAACCTGTTTAACCTCTGCGTAGGGGTAGTAAATTATCCCGTAATAAGATCATACCATTGCTATTTGTCACATCAAAGTCCGCATAAACATCAAATAGTAGATCTCATCTTGTAATCTATAACAGCCAAAAGTAGATACAGTCTACGGCAACGAGTTTAAATGCTAGGCGTTATATATTTGCCACGAAGGTGTACATGTATCAGCTATCTAACTCTTTGGCATCACACACGGGAAACCCATGAGATCAAGTACATACGGTGTATATTTTCAAAACGATCTGATGACCTATAGAATCTGCTGCAGGGGTTTAACCTGTTTAACCTCTGCGTAGGGGTAGTAAATTATCCCGTAATAAGATCATACCATGGCAATTTGTCAAATCAAAGTCCGTGTAAACATCAAATAGTAGATCACATCTTGTAGTTTATAACAGAAAATGTTGATACAGTCTACGGCAACGAGTTTAACTGCTAGGCGCTATGTATTTGTCACGAAGGTGTATAGTGTAACATTTATACTTATCAGTAAATTGTCTAACTCTTTGGCCTCACACATGGGAAGTTGGAAAAACTTTCTTTAGAAGTGGACAAGTTTTTATCGTGATCAGTGAAGAGATATGATGAGCCACATATTCGTTCCTATCGCAAGGTAGCTGGAATCGTCCTCCACTAACTGCCTGGGTATCATTACCATCTAGTATTGCACAATGATGGTGACGAATACACAAGTCTTTATCCCAATGACAAGATGAATGTCCAATTAACCAGTTACACGAAATAATAGACCGGATTTTCTCAGAGGTGTGTCGTCCAATTAACCTACATCCGGGGTAATGGCGTGTCCATGGCAACGGGTCATTGATCTGGATATTGGGGAGCAAGAAGGGGTTGTGGTATATATAGAAACTCTCCCATTTCAATTGAATAAGAAAGAAGATGCTGTCTTTGCATGTTTTAGGTATGTGTCTATAACGTTATCAATACCTTTCAGTTTTAAGAACAAAGCTCCATGCTACCAGGTAGGATTTAGAGTGTCATATGTGTATTGTTTAAATGTATGGTGAAAAGCTGCATCATGTTCTACTCCTATTCAAACAGGAAGAAAGAAGTCTAGTCACTGCAGCTGACGTCTGCTCTTGATTTATTTTATTTTATTTACCCACCAAAGCTCTAAAGCCGAAGTAAGATTCAAATATGCTACCAGTCGAATCACAATCAGAGACCTCCGTGACTTCAGGTCAGCTTACTAAGTATAATCATCGCTCGGTATATATAAATACTGTTTGAGTTTGCCATTTTATTAACCGCACTCATCACTACGTCAATACATCAAAAGCCCCTGTCGTCACCCCTGTATACATCAGTGTCAAACAAGCGAATTGATCTTCAGCACATAAAATCAAATGGCTCCCAGGCGTAAAGGCTTTGGTGGCCCTGATCATTATATAGAGTGAAGAATTCCTCAGTACCAAGCAAAGAGATAGGTATTGAAGCTGCTGGTTTCTGAAGGTCAGAGCGTTTGGGACACCAGTGGCATGATGATAACTCACGAGGCTTGCCTGAAGTGAAAATGACCGTTTTACTACTAGTGGGTGTCCACGAAGTTCATGAATCAGACGTTGGCTTGAATAGAACGTACATATATGTCAGGGTGGAGATTACAATCTGGCATAGTCAGCAATTCTGCCGGTGGAGTCTGTAAATTTTAAGATACTCGCTTAAAAGAGAGTCAGAACTGTGAAAGACAGTGGAAATGACCTATGTTTTAGTCTCTGGTGTAAACCTGTATATCTTTCAATGTCAAATCATTGTTGCATGACCTTTAGATTTTGTTATCCTCTTTTCAAGTAAGATTGCTATGACTATCTTAAAACATCACGGGTAGCTCCTGCCTCTTCAATCCCAACTATCACATCATGGCTTACATTTGCATATGTTTTGCTAGGTGAAGGTGATAAACTATATCCCCCTAACCTACATATCTTTACGGTCCTGGTACACAAAACAAGATGTTTACGACCTTATTCCACTGGCAATGCTTCAAACGATGGCTGCCTGAAACCCGCCCATAATCTTTAAATGAAGTGGCCCTTAGAGACGCATTAGACCTCAGATACCTTTTCTTGATGTCCGATTACTGACTGTAGATCGACCCAGGAAGATCCATAAAACATTAAGGAAGGCCATGAACATAGAATTGCTCGGACCGTGGCCGTAATTTAAACATGAACACAAGAGCGTGGGGTACATTTTTTTCGTGCAGTGAATTTATTCTGGTCCAGACTAGAATTACAATTAACCAGGTTGTTCTAATGATGTCTAACAGAAGTCTATGATATCTGCTAGAAAGAAAACAATTAATATTAGGTACGATACCATCTATTATGAAAGACGAAAAACTACTGAATAAAGTATGTGAATATAGACGTACAGCCAGCAAAATAAGGGAATAAGCACAGATGCACCTAAACAAAACAATGTGGATTGAGTTGCTGACGATGGAGAAATTCAATGTATTTGTCTTCCACAACAAAGCAGTGTGCCTTGCGTGCTGTTCTGGAGTACCAAATTGATATGAACAGTTATAAAACTTAGTGATACATAGAAAGTACATGTACACAGTATCACCATAAATTATTACCTACGTACAATTTGTAATCGATATCATGGTAATGTAACCATTCGTATGTAATCAAACATGCCTTTGTTACAAGTATAATAAATGTCGATCATAAAACCATGTCATATATCACCTTGTCTTTAGCTCTTGCATCAGATATTTTCGGCGTTGATATTTTCCCTACTAAAAGGTCGTATGCCGATCATAGCACTACTTGCTAAATCTAGTCATCAGGTTCGTCAGTTAAGTGTATCAAAACTGTGTTTATAATTCTGATGTCAATCTACCAGGCACTTTTGATTAAACTCACGTAACTAATTTGCAACCCTTTGTTCTGCTCTATTTCATGAATAATAAAAACCAGACGCCGTCAAATAGAATGATCATCAAGGCGGAACTACCGTTGATTAAAGTTTTGAGGAGCCCCTGTAGACTTGGCCAGGCTCGATGTACATATTTTAGTGTGATTTGCTAACCATTACGTTTCTTTATGCTGGCAATGGCTGTACTCATGATTGCATCGAAGCATTTACTGCAGTAGACAATTAACCAGATCATACCAATATTAGATATGCTTTGCAATTACTTTTTATAACAAGTGTTGAAATTCTAAATTCGTCTCATCTAATAAATCTATAGTTCAACCTTATTTTGACATTGACAAAAACACTATCGGGTTAAAGCAACGCTTCTTTCAAAATACAAATCACCATTCATAACCGTGATGTGTTGCTGATTCAATTGGCGTAATAGCATATTGATTCTTCTTATCTCTCATCCAGAAACATTAACATTGATCTGACGTCTGGAGATGAGACCAGAGAGAATCGATGTTAGTTGAAGGTAGGGTGGGGTTGGACGGGCAGGGGAAGGAGAGATTTTAAGAATGATTTTAAGGCTCAGAATGTACGAAGGTTCGACCAAATCATGACGAAAAATTCCATTTCATTCGTTGTTTATCAGTTTGTAATGTCCAAGGTACAGAAAACACGAGTAAAGGAATATGAAGGCGGTTTAAAGTGCGTTTACAGAAGCCAAAACATTAGCAACTGCACGTTGGCATTACCATATAGAAATACATTTAACTCTGTGATGAGATACACCCATGCTGAGCACACAAAGTCACCAAGTCAAACTTCACAACATCTTGTACCTCCCGAGGCAACGATCCGTTAAATTAGATTAAACGGCTTTGGCGCCCAACTCAATTATCTCTGGCTGCCTTTCGTCCATCTTTGTTTTGAAGATATGATTTCGGATCTTTTGATTTGTATTTCCCGGGGGCTCACGGGTGGGTGGGTTGTAGACAGTGGGGCGGGGAAACCGTGGCGGTTTTTAGGAATCAATGAGACGGAGATCTGCAGTGTCGGCAGGTTGTATTGGTGAGTTGGTCATCCGAGAAAGTCTCTGTCGACGTGTGATGTTTGTTTAACGGGCCTGAGAATGGGAGGTAACCCTAAGGCATCTTTGAATGTGGTGTAGACACCATCCTCACCTTGTCTCCTATGCAAACAAGTACCCATTCGAGTAGCCAAATATTGAATACTCTCTAATATTAGGACAGTATCCTAATCAAAGAATGAAAGCTCATCTGTGCTGGTAGAAACCATAATGGTAAAGTTTAACTTTGATCCAACACAAGAAGGTTGACGAGTTCGACCGAAAATTCATGGTGAGTTCCCTTCTTGTGTTGGTTCAAAGTGAATCTTTACCATTAAGTATCATAATCAACAGAATTTGGTGATAACCGCATGGAAACGTTCATACCAGTACATTGTCGGAAGATAAGCTGCTTTGATATCCAATTGCAATGATATGAAATCGCTGGAAAGCTCAGATATACAGAGATAAATCTATAGCTAGAACTCCGTATCGTTTTATGTATTGTTAAAATCATGATAAACAGTTGAGTGCTGCTATCAGGTGTCTTCACTACTTCACCAGATCGTTTAGTATTCCACAGCGCTAACTTTACATGCTCGATGAATAGCAGTCTTACGATCCATCTTGTAAAGCTTCCCAAACAGTCTTTTATTGGCATGTATTGGGTTTTATGATCACACCCTATCACTTTAATACATGGTATTGGATCGCACGAGTTTAATAGTACGTAAGAAGTGGGAATTGGAAAGAGTTAGCAATTCGTCAATTCTTGTGAAAGTTGAAGACCGTTTCTCTTATATCACTCCTGTTGAGATCCGCTTGTTCTGATGAGATTGCATCGTGCTACAGGGAGTGAGTCATTGTAAAATATTCGAAGCTTTTACAAGCAGTATTATGAGCACGCGGGACCGACACGTAGCTTATATGACGTGATGAAGACATTTTACATGCGGAATGCGAAACTTTCTCTCATATTACTCTCTTGAGGCACAGTACTAGATGTCACAAAATTGCATCGTACTGTAAGGGGTGACTTGGAGGAGGGGCTGGAAAAGTTTTATAAGCCGAACGATGATAGAACTAGGCCGGTATGACGTCGAGCATACATTTTACATGCATCTTGGGAAATAAGCAGGACTCTAGGAGCGAGAAGAAACCGGGGATTGTGGGATTTAGTGACGTCATTGGGGCTTCTTGGCAATCACTGGAGAGCTGACCGAAAGGCTGTGATCATCACGGAGGGGACGGGGAGATTCTTGTAACAAGATTTTGATTAGGGTACTGACGTACTTGTTAACTTGTTCGGACTGTAATTTCCTTCCTATCTGGCATGTAGGGTGAATTTTTTAAATATCGCCAGGTATCAAAGAAAGCTCTTCAATGTCTTGATCACCAGAGGTGGTGAACATGAAAGTATTGATAAAAATAAGTCCACAGCTGAAAAATTATAAGGATATTCGATTAGTCTTGAAGAAATCTTCCAAATCTTCATCGAATCAGAATCTTCGTATGGTCATTTCTTTTTGTAGTTTGAGGGGATGAAATCTTTGTCAACTCTATAACACTTCTATAACATACAAATCCTTTTAACCCGTCATTTCAATGCATTTCAACACATTTCAACAGACACCGAGTTTGTAGATACAATGCACTAGCTATAGTAAACAACGCCGTCGACTGCAATGCACGACGATACACAAGGTTTGAAAGTCTCCTCGTAGCGTGGTTGGAAAGCGTGTCTTCCGCTTAACATCCCCTAAAATAGTTGGTCTGGTCCATCAAACTTTCCAATGTTTCTTTATTTATACCGTCCCTTTAACCGACAACATAAAACTTGATTAGCACGCATCAGATTGTTTCTATTTCTGGAACATTCCAGAAGACATTACCTATAGTTTCTGTTACAAACTTAGAATTAAACCGCCACATATTAGAACCAGATGGTTACAATTTCACGGACTTATTGGCGTAGAAAATTGAAAAGGCAAGCAAAAGTCAGAAATTGTTTCACACGGATTCTCGCCGTTTTGTTCGATGGGGTACAACAGGTGGTGATTATTTACAATAAGGTACCCGTGCTAATGATTGATACAGGGATGGGTGCACTGTGCCATTTTCGCCCGGATGACACAGCCCGGAAAATTGGAAAACATAGCGAGACAGTATAATTTGTTGCAATGGGGATTTTATGTGGAAAGCGCAGCTGGCATACCTGTAAAGTTACGGGGTAGTGTGGCAGGGTAGGATGGGGATTGGTACAGCTTTATGGAGTGGGGGAAAGGCAGAATGGCCGCTTAATCAAACTCTGTATAGAGATGAGTGGGAACAACTCTCCCGTGAACGGTTTATATTCCTGAGGACGTTTTATATTCATCTGCTATTTCAATACAACGATACACTGATCCAAACAACAACATAACAACTAAGAACGCACATAACATGATGTCGTACCTCATTGAAACGTAACATTACATCGTTACAACAAATATCATCATAACCACACATCACTTTCGAGGCAACAAAGACTATGGTAGGCGATCAAGAAGCGAAACTCCAGGAGCTATTCCCGCCACGTTTGGGAGAGCACAAAATTGTCGATAAGTGTAAATGATCAGGAGGAAATGCCGAATACTAAAAGGGATGGCACACGGGAACACACAGTTCAGCACCAAGGACAGATGCTACTGCTACAACATTGCTATTCTGACTGTATCAAGGGGGTCACATGTGTGTGTGTGCGCGAATGTGTGAGTGTGTTTGTGTGCTGTGTGTGTGTGTGTGTGTGTGTGTGTGTGTGTTTGTGTGTGTGTGTGTGTGTGTGTGTGTGTGTGTGTGTGTGTGTGTGTGTGTGTGTGTGTGTGTGTGTGTGTGTTCGGAGGGGCCAGGGTATGTCACAAGAATTGTGTCGTTACAGCACATAATCGACCCAAGGGAGATAGAACATAGGCACCCGAGGACGACATTAAAAGCCTGCCAGCTTTCAGAATGTCGCACGGTGTTAAAAGCACAATCCCCGATGTATAGCAGTGTCCAAAACACTTAAAGTATGTACAGTACGTAAAGCTAAGTTCTAAAGTGGTAACCTGGCTTGGTACCTGCACGTGCCTTGATTATTTATCAGAAGATTAGACCTAATTATACGTTAAGCAATTACACAGAAGGGGCAGCAACATCTCAGGGTCATCATTGGACAGTTCGTAAATTAGACTAATGAACGAAACCCTGTTTTATAAATGCGGTCTAACAATATTAGGAGCTGGTATTGAGTCATTCGCCTTTGTTGTCGTAAATCTGTTTTCTTTGGCGTCAGTCCCAAGGCTTGTTCATTAAGTTATAAACCACTTAGTGGATATAAATGACTTTTCGGGTGATGTAGTCCATGGGCCTCAGCTTTTCAAATCTCATGGTGCCTGGAGTAGGCTAAATGTAGTCAGCACTTTGTTCAGTGTTTGATATCTGATTTGACTGTGAATGTTACGAGCCCCAGACACTCCGCTTCTTCTGCTGTAAGCCCAGGAAAATCCAAGACGCACCCCCACACTCTGCTACACACTAATCCAAAACTTTTTCTACCACCAACGTCCCACATACAGAAGTACCATGCATTGAAAGAAGTATATGGGTTACATAGCGATGTATTAGAATCCAATTTAGGCCACACGAATTCGAACTCTTATCTGTGTGTGTCTAATGGACCTGCGTTCTCTCGAACACACTATCGAACCCATTTCCGCTCGCCCAATGAGAACACCATAAAGATGGCGTCAGGAGACCGATAGGTCACGTGACCCCTGGATCCTGAGTGACAGATTTAGTTCGGTTGCTATGGTGATTGTCATGACATGGCACTAAGGAGCATGTGAGAAGTGTCTTGACTTGGCTCCGGAAGTGCTGCAAATGTCAAGATATCAAACATATAACGTACTCCCAATAGTAGCGGTATTGTTATAATGGAAACTATCTACTTCCTCGTGAAGAGTGAAGAATAATTGCGGATAAACTGACGTACAAAATGAAAAGGTTTGTTCAATGATACTGTCTGTGCTAAAATGACATAGAGGAAAACCGGTCATGCAATGGCTAGGTATAGTATTACATAAACCTTAGCATAACAGTTACTCAATGTCGTCTATACTCCCCCATATAGTAAACATCCTGTTTTTAATATCCTCTCCAAGTCAGCACAGATTGCCAAAGCACCGCCAATCTGCCAGGGAATACTCCAGGGTACATTCACAATAGGCTTACGGGCTTGGCTAAGGTCCCAACTGGAACAAACACACGTGAGGAGACTTCGGAAAGACTCTAAATTTCGATTCTCAACCTCCCCTTTTCTTCATCGTAAGATTGTTCTGCCAGAAAATACAAACGGTGATAGTTACTGTAACTGTAAAAGATTGATGTGCACAAGTATATACTGTGTATTTATTAAGACTGTGTTGGTGCTGAGGTATTGAACACATTTTTCCTGATCTAACAAGTGAATCCAGCGAATCGGCTGCCCTAATAGGTCCTCCCATTCTAAGGGATCATATGTTCAAAGGTGGGACAAACGTACGTGACATTTAAAGTATCGGCGACTTCTTAGCCGGATACCCAGTCCAATCTGACTCATTTGTTTTATGATAGATCGAAGAGTGGGAATTGTTAGAGGAATGTCCTGGATATCCTACTACACGATCACCGGTGCCATGTTGATGGCAGACTGCCGTTTTCTATCAGGTCATCATGAAACCTATGGACTTGTAGTCATGAGTTATAACACCTTGATCAATTTTCACTCGAAGTATGAGGACGATTGGTTAACGTTAAACGACGTGGGTCGCTAGAAACGTGGTACAAATTAATCTTGTGCCCGAATGACACTTCCAAATTGGAAACGTCTACCAAAGTCCAGTCTACCAACGTCGTACTGCCCGAAAAGTGAATTTACCAATGGTAGTAAATGCCAGTATAGTCGGGTAATGTTTACTTTGTAGACTTTACAATGGTAGTGAATAAAAGTCAAGGTCGATAATGTCATTTACTACAGTATTGTTAAGTCCGAATTTACCGGACTTGACTTTTATTTACTTAAAGTAAACATTATCCGACTTTACTGGCATTTACTACCGTAGGTAAATCCAACTTTTTGTGCAGTGATATATCAATGCCAGGCCCTTCCAAGAGAACAAAGTGAAGAGTACGCTTTTGCTGACACGATACTATCTAACACATGACGCGTAATTAACGTCGCTTCGGGCGATCTACAGCCCCGGACGGGGGATTAAATATGGATGGGCGGCCATCAACTGTCTCATCGGCAGGCATTAGCGGTAATGTCACGAAGCTGCGGGGGCGAATTATTCACTCGCTTCTGTCAGCAGTCTGTCTGTTGTAAAATCAAGGGCATGCAAGCTAATCGACCGTTGGCTTTCACTGGTAGTTAAAGTAGTAATAAAGTAGCATATAACGTTATATATATATATACTACTCTCTACTAGAGAGAGAGAGAGAGAGAGAGAGAGAGAGAGAGAGAGAGAGGAGAGAGAGAGAGAGAGAGAGAGAGAGAGAGAGAGAGAGAGAGAGAGAGAGGAGAGAGAAACGGACAGACAGGCAGACGAGAGAGAAGACTCAAACAAATACAGAAATGCATCTTCCTTGAGCTGATCTCATTTTTCAATACTTCATTCTACAGTGTATCCAGATAACGTTGGATGGAACAACTTATAGACCACAGGACTAGGTTGCAACGTTAATTATCAGTCTGTCTGATGCAGGCATACTTAGGACGGCACAGTGCGGTTGTAATTGATGACTATAGGACATACAAGTGTTGCAATTTACAGCTTTCTTATCGATTCTTTTCCCCGGGGGCTTCAAGGTCACACAAGGGCATACCTCAATACTCATGCTATAATTAATCATGGGTAAGGTCAGGTCCAGCTGTACTGTGGTTGGATGATTCTAATCAATGAGATGGACTCCGGAATTGTATACAGATTCTGAACTACCTTGCTATCATTAGAATTAGGTGAAAGGTCATCTGTCTACCATCAGAAGTCATCAAGTTTGCACCAGGCAATAAGCAAGCCGCCATTTTTTTTTTACTTTGTTCTGTGTCGTATCACCAGGTTAGAACTTAGGTGAAAGGTCATCTGTCTACTATCACAAGTCATCAAGTTTGTACCAGGCAATAAGCAAGCCGCCATTTTTTGAATACTTTATTCTGTGTCGTATCACCAGAAGTGGGGGAAGCCAGATGTTCATTCCTTTTCTATCGATCTTGATCGGGTAAAAAGTATCTTGTCATTGATAGTAGGCAGGGCGGTAATTACATCTGCTGGCTAAAATCATTACATGGTGTCATTGATCAAAGTCAAGTGGGATGGCATAGAAAAGCCCCTGTCATTCATTCGACCACCAGCCAACTATAGCCGAACCTCCCGTTTCACACCCGAATGTAGCCGACCTGGCCGAACACCAGCCGACCCTGCAGCCGACCTTGCTCCCGACCTACTCCTAACCATGGTTGGGGGGAGTTCGGCTAGTGTTCGGGAGACCATATTCGGCTATGTGTGATAGGGGTTGAAGGGCTGCATGACAGCCAGAATTCACACACCATTTAGACGCTGTTGGAGTCAATAGAACTTCGATTTTCTTCAACTGCAGGGCCAAGGGGTGTTGAACAACACTTTCATACGACAGGAAGCAACGGAGTGTGGCTTATATTTTACTAGGATGACACAGACAAACGGAAAAGGCTATATCAGTTGACAGATCTCCTACATTGTTACTACATGCCCTTCTGGTTTATGTCTTCGGAGTCAAATCTATGTGTAAAGTTGGACCAGTACGAAATCTGAAAACCACTATCCTAAATTGTTATGTGTTCAACCATATCCCTTCTAATATCTTGAAACCAATCTCTGTGGTGTTAAAAGGCTTCCAAAGGGCCTCGTAAAATCATGTATCAGCAGTCAACTTCACCGGGCGTCAAACGCCTACTCGTACGTTTTTATTTCACTCGGGTGTAAGGTGGGGCTATCTGTCTCGCCTCTATTGTACACTGGATTAACCTGTTACACGAATGCTCCAAATATACCGTTGATAAATCACCAATAACTGCAAAAATACAATGAAAAGGTACAGGGTCACCGCCTGGGGAGTGATGTATCATCTGTGTTGAAAGAAGAGCGTAGGACGATAAAATCTCACCATCTGTCTTCTCAGCCAGATTTCTGTACTTTCTGACTCCCGACGCTGTCCCAGATCTCGTTCCCAGGGGAGTCATCAATTTCTGTGACGCTAACATCGTTTTCTATGACGTAGGCTTTTCCAGTCCCGCTGAATGTACGGCTTGACTTCTTGACATTGGACAGTAAAATTCCAGACATAAGGATTCAGGAGGGAGTTTTGAAATTTATCGATCGATTGCGTCTGTTTTCTGTCAAACTTGCCTGTAACCATGCCGTTGTCTGTGTTTGTTGTTCTAGTCTATTCAAGATGGCGCCGCTACGTTACAGGAAGAACCTTTCCGCTGCAAAGATTTTGTGATGTACAGTAAGACTGGCACGCTAACAGCTTGAGTTGAAACGCTACTCTTCAAATTGGACATGACATCCATTAAAGCGTTACAAAACCTACCAGGGAGCTGTAACCATCTCACTTTGTTCCACATTAACGTGCAGATTAGTGCAGCCCAGGTAGTACTCAAGACTGCTGCTTCCATTAACTTGCAATTCTGCCCAATTTGTTCTAGTGTTAGAAAGCATTACATAAGATGAGTAGTAAGTTAAAGACTACTTCATGATCGAAGTCACGCAATAAATATGTTCAAAGCTATGCTTTACACTGGCAGAGAAGTCGAAAGGTCGCCATAATGATCTTACATTGCCAACTCATAGCCTACTACATACTAACATAGAGTACATGTAGATCCAGAAATGGCTGCATCTGATGGAAACTTGTTAAATGAAATTATGACTAATTAGTTTGTACTACGCTTTACGTACTCATAGACAATTCAAACTCTCATCTACCCGTATTCTATCCAGTAGTAGAGTTTGTAACTGTCTATGAGCATAGTTTTTCTAGATGTTTATCTGCATGTCTGGGCGTCTGGCACCAATGAATATTTTAATAAAAGTTCGTGATGGTAGCGAACACTTAATGATCTTTTTTAATGAGACATAATTATAATAAGATAACCAAAATTCCATTGTCTCCATTATAAATCATCACAGCGTTTGAATTAAAACTCGTAGAAAAGGCATCAACTGTACCGATCGCCAACTCAGCAATGTCGGGAATACTACAGAGGGATCAAGACATCCTTCTAATCTAAACCCAGGATTATGATGTCGATGCCCCTTCAGTAGATATTACGTTTTCACAATTAATTACAGTCATTAAAACACTCTCATATTCATCATCAAAATAATTATAGATTTAAAGCGGTGCCAACGACAGCTTGGCAATTAACGTCCATGCTATATTTCATATTTTATGACGAAAACAAAGTCATATAGAATGATATATTGCGACTTACAGTTGTAAGTAACACCCATGGTAATGTGAGCATTAAACTAATCCTTCCGCAGGGCTATAACACGCAAAGCGCGCCAAATTGATCACACAGGGCGGCTTAAGTCAGCTCCCTTCTGAAGGATTTACCTTACAGGCTGACAAGGAAAGATTACGGCACCTTGGCTTTGACAGATCGCTTCGCTTGTTTTCTAACGAGAATATATTACACCTAGCTTCTTTCCACAAAAGTCTGCGACCGCTGACAAACCCAACATTCGACAGATCGCTCAACGAATGTCGTTGAAAAAGGACGAATCTTTTTATGTTTTGTATGTCCTGTTTTCTTTTACATCACACTTTTAAATCGTGCATGCAATTATAGAACCACGGGTCATACAAATCCAAGTTTGTTCGCTCAGCAATCGCCGTCTAGAGGAAAGGCTTTATACTATGTGACGTTTGTGACGAACCTAGATTTCTTTTTAATGTATGTTTACTTGTGATCTGTGCCAACAGCAGAAAGATGGTCCATACAAACATTGCAATGGTTTTTTTATCTGAAATACCTTTGATACATTCTGTTGGAGACCGATTTGTAAGTTCAATGTTAGTGGGGTTGTGGATAGGAACCCCTGAAAATTAGCTAGAAAGACACCTATGCTAAGTGGTCTAGGCATCTCCCTTGGCTTGTCTTCGGTGACCAAGATTTCAGGGACCTTTTCTAAGCATCACAACAATCGCTATTGGCTACTTAACTTCAGTTCAGACAGCGTTTAACGATGATGCATGTACTCCTCTCCGAAGTTCATCGCATAAATTTCTCCATGGCCGATGCGAATCTCTGGTTGTTCCGCTGTTGTCTCAGCCTAATCAGGGTTCCAATACTTGGTCGGGAGTGAAGCGTCGGTGTTATTTGTGAGAAAACCGCCGTAAGTGGCAGTAATGCACATCGCGATCTCCCGGCGCTAGGCTAATTCTACTTTATCATCCCCTGACCTTATTTCTAACGGGGATTGGGAATTTACGATCCTGCCTCCTCTTTTCCACGCCCTTCCAGACACCCATTCCCAATATCTGCCGGCTTGGAAGGCGTTGGGAGAGTGGTAAATAACATTTTCCAAATCTTTCAAAATTGTACAACCCGGAAACCCACCAAAGTACCTTTATCATTTTTCGTGAGGAATATTCTCCAACTGATTAAATATTTGTATGTATGGGAAGATCACAACCGTTGAGACCTCTTAAATACATTTTGTAACATGGTCTGAGAAAGAACAACTAAGGGTATTATTACTTGAGTGTTTGTAAGATGATACAAAAAAGTTGATTTACCAGCAGAGCTAATTGTAAACATTTTCGCATGGAGACAAGGAAATATCTACTAATCAGTATGTTCTAATGTAATATTTGAGTCGTTCTAATTGTTCAATTTCATCAAAATATATCCCTGGCGCCAGTGCCATAACTAGCATGCGGAGTTGAGATAAATCTACATTAGACGGATTATCATATTTTCAACTGTCTCATATGAATCTGCTTTCGTAGATCTAGGAAGATTATGCTTATATCGCAGAGTACATGTGTAGAATATATTAACTTTCCCAACGATACAGCGTAAAGCATACACACTATTTTCTACTCCAACTGCCACACTTATACACAAGTGAAGATACCAACACTGGAACAGCCTATTTTAGTGCCTACGTTTTCATAATTTTGTACAATTTTCCGCCCTGATTTGATCTATAGTATCTTGCCTGTAGAACATACATTGTTACACGTATCGACCCACGACTGAGCCACTCCCTAGTTCACAACATGTACATAAAAGGTGCCTGCATACCTGCGTTTGTCTCCTGTCGTACGGAGCGAAGAAATTCAGCACACTACGATCCAAAGAAACCGTCTTCTGCTCCTTATTGTGCTCCTTCATCTTCAAGACATCCAGTAGCCAGCCCTTCTTGCGTGTGTGTGTATCTCTCCTTGCCCGCGCTGGAGGAAGCTCGGAAGCGCCTGTCGGTATTACGCTGTGCTATCCTGTGTAGAGTGAAGAGTACACGCGCGGTAACATGGATGAATTCAGGTCACATGTTTTGTGCGTAATGAAATATTACGGAAGGCGCTGTACACCCAGATACGGGGGGTAGGCAGTGTCAGGGAAGTGCTAGAGGGGACAGGAAGGGTGAGAGACGCCAATTTGACGGTACGTCGGAATAATTGACGTGAAGTTACGCCTGCTTTGATGACCATCGAAGGCCCCTGATAAAAAGGCTAAGCTTGCCAACATACAACCAGCGTTTTTTATTTAGTCATAGCTGCATCTTAATAAAAATACAACCTTAATGCAGATGCATAACACGAATATGTTGCGAGCATGAATAATTCTTTATTGTGTTGTGTTCTCATTATATTGTTTCATTCATTTGTTACCTAACTTACTTATTTCGTTTAATTTTGTTTAAATGAGTTGATGAAGGGAGGCCTTTATATAAGCATATTAAGCTTTCTGCCCCCTTGCACTGTTATATTTCGTTCATCTATTTATTATCTTTTTTTTAAAGTGCGAATAAATAAAATCAATATTGATAAAATAAAAATGAACACTACAGCCTTATAGAACAACCGGTGGAAAAAAACAACCACGGGACTGATGAATTGAACAAGGCTCAAAGGTGTTATTATACCGTCTGGCTGATCAATTATTAACGCATGTAATAAAGTGATGATAGAAACATGATACATATTGATGGTTAATTTTTCTTTTTGAAACAGCACAGGACATAGAGAAAGACCGGTTCTTAAACTAAAAGATATTATGTAAGTAATGGCTGTTTTAAAACTTGTCTTTCTTTCAAAAGCATTCAAATTAGTTTGATGTGACCCTAAACAATAGCCCAACTGAATATGATCCTGGGTTATGATGTATGCCAAGTTTATTTATACATTTATGAATTAGGAAAAAGATTGTCTGTTAAACCTTCTATGTCAACTAGAAATAATGTTAGAAATTATGTTTTTTAATTGTATTATGGAAAGCTGTTACAGGCTTGCGATATGAATCAATGGCGCAGACTAGAAAGGTAACATTTGCAAAGCAAATGCATAATGTTTACCTTCGCATGGTCTAGCGCAACAAACTACTGCTCTGTTTATTATATTCTTACTCAAACACATTCATATATATGGTGACCAGCTCTTCCAACTCTGTCCTTGCCATTGCTACATAATGTAATCCAATTAAAATACCAGAGGATGTTTACTTCAGCACCAGTTACCATGGTGACAGCCGTCTGCTTCAGTCCATTGACCTTATTTGTTTGGAGAAGAAGAACAAACAGAGCAAAAACAATATGATTTCCTTCTGCGAAGGAAGGAAGCATAACAATTGAATCTAGAATAGAGAAGGTCGGGATACAGATCACAGGATGACGTGAAGCACAATGTTCGTTGTCTTGGCCAAACAAATCCACCCGCCCTGGATTCGCGCCAGTGATTTCGCCGTCCCCATATTGATTAATTGGTTTCAGGTTGTGCCAGGATATTGGACGGTCTGACGTGGGGTGAGCAGATTCTACTGATAAAGGTCATCAGGAGTGGGTGCGTGTGTGTGTGTGGGGGGGGGGGGGGGGGGGTAAATCTTTCTGTCCTAAAAAGACATTAGGAGGACACTGCTTTAAGGAAAAAACATAGATTAGCTATGGTAGAATTGAAATTTAGTATAGTTAGTATGGATTAATTCAGCGTGTATCTACCCTTGTTGTTTATCATAGTCTCTGCCATACATTGTACCATTGTACCAGTTACAGTTGTTGAGCAATAAAGTTGATTTGATTTAAGAAGTGTCAAGGAGCAGCTATGCATCTTTCTTATGCAAGCGAAATTTTAAAAATGGCCTTACTTCATACCTTACGCTTCAAGGATCTAATGATATCATACTCGCCACAGCCAATACTTTGATGGGTGTGGTGTAACACAAGATGCTATAGTAGCTTAAATTGCGTCATAAAACATCTTTGTCTAATCCACACTTTGTTTGGACGTAAGTAGTAAGGCATGTGACCAATTCAAGCGACGTGGATCTCTTAACGTTATAAACTACAAAGAGGTGTGAAATTTCAGGTCACTTTCCCTTCCGGCCACTCAAAACTAATTAGGCAATACTTATGAGACCATCTAATTAAATGAGTCAAAAATCTGACGAGCGCATAAAAACTGGCGGCAAAATTCCCCGGAACTGGGGCAGCCGATCGATAAATTCTATTCTAAAGCTTCCCGTAGTAATCTCAACTCACGTTGAGTTGTGCAGGATGGCTTTTCCCAAGTCCTCTCGTAAATTACAGTTTTATTTGATGACCAAGAGAAACACGAGATCCACCATAGAGTATTAACCAAATGTGTATAACGTTATATATAGCTTTATTGATATAGTGAACCACGTGTGAAACCATTCACGCGTTACTGTGTATGTATTATTGGAAAAGAAGTAAAGTTTTCCCCTTGGTACTGAATTGACCTTCCAGATATCGACCTATTAAGTACAATTTCAAGGTTATCATATTCCGGCCGTTAAAAACTCACTTTACAAAAGCGCACGCTAGCTCATTAACACTGGATGCCCTTATTACATAGTGAATGGGCCCCGTTGCCTACCTTTTTAAAGTTCAGATGTGTTCGGTGGGGATTTAGGGCCGTTTTATCGGCCCATAGTGGTATATTTGATCGAAAATCCTAATGAAATTCATGAAAGCGCTTTGTACATACATCAATGACGAAGCGCTCTACCGCTCTATATCACGCTATAATCTATAACAGCATCTTCATGTTTCATGTACCTCTTATTTTGCGTAAAGGGTAATTTTGCTGGGATTTAGTAGAATGGTCTTGATACAAGGCTACCATAATCGTAAAATAGTTTGCCCCAATTCCCTTAACTCCTGCTCTTTCATGGCCTCGGTGTAGATTGAACTCCCAACCTGTGCATATGAAGTTCGGTGCTCTATTACCTTACCAGTGGCCGTCCAACAGTGTTTGTTTGTGAATACAGTCATATTTGTCAGTAGTAACCAATTCAGGGGGTTGAGAAAAATGGTCACAGTAAACAGGTGATAACTCTAGTCATAGATAGAATTTTTAATACTTGGGTTAATCGGTTAATGGGTGAAGGAATCTAAAGGACCATCAAAAAGTGGCCACCAGGTGGTCTTTATATAGAGGTGGTCATTATTACAAGTTTGACAGCACATAGCGTTCAGTAGCCGAGATACGATCAGCTGCTACGATTTCTGTCGGAAACGTATTCATAGGTGACTATGCCATCAAGGTAACCCAAAAGATAAGCCACAATAGTGTGGGTTAGTAATCAGAAGGTGCTCTACTTCTCCCACTATTTGTCATTTTTCTGGCCAATATGCGCATTTCTCGTTATTGGGGCTAGCTGCGAAAATAAGACGTTCATTTTAACAGTTATCAAATCCCTTACCAGCTATGCCTTAACGTCATGGCAAATATTATTCCAAGTTACAATAATGATTGTTGTCTTTATTATGACAGTGCAGCGAAGACGTACGACAATCGGGTCGTGCCAAACTGTGTATACTATTCAAGACATGTATGTAGAATTAATAGTTACGATATCCTTCCGCGTATTACAAAGTATTAATATTCATTCCAAAGCCTTCTGTGAGATACAGATTTGACCTAAATTCGTGAAAGGACTACGGAGTGGCCAATATTACATTGCAGTTTTCCATAGCTCCAAATGGAATTGATGGAAATCAAGGAGTCTGCACAATAATTGCTCGGTTGTCGAAGCGGTTAAAATCATGCATCAGGGAGTTGCAGCATTTGATTTGAGTTCCCGGAAACACTGAACGAATGGCAATGCTACATCGATCGATTGAATGACCAGATTCACAGTCTTTGCATGCTTCTAGTATTGAACGTTACAATTGTGGCTTTTGTATACCGTCCATTATACTCCACTTCATATACCATGGGTATTTGATATTTGAACGTATGTAAACGCAGACACTTTACGATTACAACCGTACGTCCCCTTTATTAGTAACCCAGCTTTGGTATCAATCTGACAATGAAGAATGTATTTTCATTAAAAGTCTGATAACACAGATTTAATCGTCATGTTAGACATATTAGTTCGACACCAATGATGATTGATTATGTAGAAACGGAATAGTGACTTTTCTGGCTCCAGTTCCTTTCCCCTGTAGCATAGAAGCCAGCATAGAAGCCAGTAGAAAAAAGTCTCATCATCAACTTGTCTGTGTCACGTAAATGTCAACACAGCTCTTCGTCTAGTGGACGGAATTGGGAGGGTTTGATACTGCTGATGGATAGAATTCCCACACTGGCTTTCTAAAATAGACCAGAGGAAAAACGCCCACCAGGCGAACCCAATAAAAGAATGCGTTACAACGTTCTGGACGTTCTCACAAAATACAGAATTAGTCAACTGAACAAATAAGGAATAATAAGGAGCCTTTCTGAATCTAGACGATTGTGGAAGAAGACGCTCTTGACTGACGGGTAAATAAAGCTTACTTGGGGAAGATGTAGTGTTACTGGAACCGCCTATAGCTAAGATATATCGGAAAAGATAGAGAATAGATTTATATCCATAAAATACCTATCATCCGCTAAAAGCTTTCCAGCATTTCAATAAGAGTCAATCATTTTCAAGTGCATCGACTCATATGATTTATTAGTAACTCATCGCGACCTTGCTCCAAAGAAAGGAAACTAACATGGGGTCTGTCACACAACATTTACCCCATCGGTATTCCATTCCAGGAGATGTAATTAAATCACTGTTCATTGAGGCGTTCCTAATTTGGTTTCTCTGTTGGCATTCTTCCGGAAATGATTGGCGCCGTATTACCATCAATGATTCACATTCTTAAATCAAGTTGTAATAAGGTAAACTTTTCCTTAGCACTGAAAATAGCCTACAGACATGCCTGTCCTTGGTGCTGAACGCCATCCTCACACCTACAGACAGGCCTGTTTTTAGTGTTAAACGCCGTCAACACACAGACAAACATGCCTGTCCATATATAGTGCTGCCAATCATCAGCACCCTGTTTACCAGACCTGTCCTTAGTACTGAACGCCATCCACACACAGGCAAAATGCCTGTCTTTGGTGCTGGACGCCATCCACACACATACAAACGCGTCTGTCCTATCATATAGTGCTGCCAACCATCAGCACACAGCTAATAAGACCTGTCCTTGGTACTGAACGCCATCCGCACACAAACATGCCTGTGTTTAGTGCTAAACGCCATCCACACACAGGCAAACATGCCTGTACTTATAACGTAGCGTTGCCAACCATCAGCACACAGTAACTGGACCTGTCCTTGGTGCTGAACGCCATCCACACACAGGCAATTGCGCAAACATGCTTGTCTTTAGTGCTAAACTCCATCCTCGCACGAGCAAACGCGCCTGTCCTATTATATAGTGCTGCCAACCATCAGCACACAGCTAATAAGACCTGTCCTTGGTTCTGAACGCCATCCTCACACAAACATGCCTGTGTTTAGTGTTGAACGTCATCCTCACACAGGCAAACATGCCTGTCCTTATACATGTATAACTTAAAGCATTGCCAACCATCAGCACGCAGTAACTAGACCTGTCCTTGGTGCTGCAAGCCATCCACACACAGGCAAACGTGCCTGTCTTTAGTGCTAAACGCCATCCTCACACAGGCAAACGCGCCTGTCATGATGTATAGTGCTGCCAACAATCAGAAACAGTAGCTAGACCTGTCCTTGGTGCTGAACGCCATCCTCACACAGGAATTCATGTGTTTAGTGTTGAACGCCATCCTCACACAAGCAAACATGCCTGTTCTTATTGCTGAACACAATCAGCACAACAAGTTAACAAGTCATGTCCTTAGTTCCATGTACTTTTCACACTTTTACCGTCCCCTCAGCCTTGACATTCATTTCGTCTGACAGTGATCAGTAATTATTTGCGTAACGTTAACAACTGTCTGAACCCCACCTCAGCTCTGACGACATGTCTGGTTACCAGTTCACTGTCTGGGTTGGTGACAATAAATCTTTCATAAGGCTGCATAGTGGGGTACTGTAGGCTTATAAGTAGCTTCTCATCAAAAGTCTAAAATGTACAACTAAGGAGCTTTGTGTGTGTAAACGTTAGCCAACACGACAGAAACAACATGGCCCATTCGGGCGGTCCGTTCGCATTCGGTTTCAATACGCCAAACAAGCAAAGACAATACACTCTAAATTCTGAAAGTGACATAATTACTATAAAGTTATGTCGAGAAATTTACAAACATGAAGGGCCTATTATTTTTTTTCCAATATACGAAAGGTCTAAAGCCCCCCCCCCCCCCAACTAGTGGTATTTCCAGTGTCCTTGACCCATAACCCCTTGCGCGGGACATTTGAAGTGATTTGCATACAGGACGACAGCTGGAGTATCCTGGAGTGGGGCGTGTGTGCGCGTTTACGTGGACGGACTACTCTTACTCCTTCGTTCTTTCACTATAAGAAAGGTAAATAATGTATATATATCACTGTATAGGCCATTTTCACATTGCTAGAAGAGAAAAACGCTTTTCGCGCGAGTAAAAGTGAAGTGCGTTTGTACGACTTTTGGGGGAGGGGGGCGCAGCATTCTGTTGCATAACATGGCGTACTTTGTTGTGTAACCGTGTCACATGAAGGTCTAGGGTAGGTCTTTGGGCTTAAGTATAGTTCACTCACACTCACAACAAGGCACAGGGATCGATTGTACTCGCTCGAAACTCTACTTTATTCGTTTGAGTCAACACATACATAGAGAATACAAATACATATATTAAAGGGCACACAATCAATAGACGGGGCAGGGACACTTTGCGAAATAATAGTAACGGAAATAATTGAGACTCACCAAAGGTTGGACACGGAAAGTTACCGGGATGGCAACTGAACTTAAACTAAACTTTTGGGGACTTAACAAACTGCTGCCGAACCGCGTGGAGACGCCTGATCAACCTCCGACTCTCGACCCGACCGCTGGACTCTCTCTCGCTCCTTCTCTCTCTCTCTCCTCTCTGAGCACGCGGTCAGGTCTTCGAGTTAAGAAGGGTAAACGATTTGCATACTCAAAGCCGAAAAGGTAAGTTTGGACTATGATTTGACAGCAAATATGCATAATTAAGGCCGAACGGGTTAATTTGGACTCTGATTTGGCAAGCCAGGGGGTTTCCACGTGGGTTCAAGCTTAAGTGAACTGGGCGTGGCGTCATGTTTTGCCGACGCAGGGGGAATCCCAACACATGTTCTATCTGCTGACGTAGGAGAATTACTGCTGACGGAGGGGAATTACAAAACAGGGGGAGATCCATTTGCTACACCATCCCCGCCCAACAAGTTAATGATGCGTCCCCGCATCAAGAAATATCAAAACAAATTAAAGAAACTATAACTAGCCACGAGGGCGAAACAACAACAGTGGTAGGAACCACAGGTCACTAGTTAACTAAAGGTACAACAATAAGTAAGAAATGTAAAAAAAACGGTATAAACAGGTGTGACAGCTGCAGTTGGCCAGCTATGTACAAACAATATGCAATAATGCGATACATGTTGGTACAGAACGAAATAGGAACAGGCTTACAAAACGTTATCATTAACACAATAATAAATGCAAAACATAAAACAAACAATCAAATAAACAAGGGCATCATCATGACAACACGTCGTACAATTACCTAAAAGCCGGACAAGAACCTCAGCACGTACATCAAAGTATCCACCGTTTACGAGAAAAAAAAACATCAGTGTACCTTCTCAACTCTCGTACAACATGTCGAAGATAACATACTACATTTAACTAACATATAATAAAACAACATATCATAAAACTTAACTGACGGTGACCATTTGGGGCGTGCATGTCAAAACGGTTGAGTTTAGGAGTTAACAGGTAGACGGGGGGCTAACAACGCGTCCGACACTCAGGACAGGGCCCAGCACCCACTTGACGAACGAGAAGGAGCGGCCCCCGTTACTTTCCGCACAAAAATTTCTTGCAATAGGTCCCATGTCGTTGTAAACATCACATAGATAAAGGTTCCGTACAGTTTATTTTCCGGAGATTTGGACACCAAACACAAAGTTATCAAAAGACTAGAATAGCAAAGAAAACAGGTACATTCGTAACTTTTCCCTACGGTTTTGTTTCTGGGGACCTGGACCCCGAGGGAAAGACAACCAAGAAATACTGAAACACGTCCTAGAACCAGAAACAACAACTAGACGGGATTTGGAACGGATCGTGCAAGGGAGTGGCGAAAAACCACGGTCACCCTGTATACCGCTGGCACCTCGGTGCGGCGTCGTCAAGTCGCCTACAGGTGGAGGGGGACGCGTCGGACGTCTGATAGCGTCAGGTACCATACTTTTTGTATGTTAACTTACCAACTGTCCTACCGCAAGATCTTTGCTGGGGGGTATCGGTATATGTACGGCCTAGGAAAGTTTCAACGGGGGGAAAGGAGGGATGGGACGTCTTTCCCACCCACCCCGAGGGTTCCCTGAGACACTTCCCCTTTTTGAGGCGGAGTGGGCGTGGCATAGGAGGAGAACTCCGACCCTAGGACAGAGGTGGATGGACCTTGATTGACACGTGCCAGCGCAGACGCCCAGTGGGCCCGCGCTCCACGGGAGGGGAGACAACGCAGAACGGCAGGGACAAAGGTGACAAGGGGCACGATACCGAACGTAAATCCCAATTTGAAGACGGCCGAAGTCGTCGGGTTCCGGATTATAATGGCGTGAAACCGACGCCCACACAATTTAACAGACTAACAAATGAGACGACCTGAAGTGCCGCCGGGTTTCGAATTATAATGGCGCAAAACCAACGCCGAAACAATTTAACAGACTAACCAATGAGACGACCTGGAGTGCCGCCGGGTTTCGAATTATAATGGCGCAAAACCAACGCCGAAACAACTTCACAGACTAACAAATAAGACGACCTGGAGTGCCGTCGGGTTTCGAATTATAATGGCGCAAAACCAACGCCGAAATGAACAGAAAAAGACGACAAAATTGTCGCCGGGTTTCGAATTATAATGGCGCAAAACCAACGCCGAAATGAACAGAAAAAGACGACAAAATTGTCGCCGGGCTTCAATTTGGATGGCGAGAAACCGACGCCCTATACAACAGGAGGAAGACGACATGAATTGCCGCCGGGTTTCAATTTGGATGGCGAGAAACCGACGCCCTATAAAAAAAAAGAATTAAACCGAACTTTTAGCAATATTTTGGGAGAAACTTCAGAATCCATGTGAGGTAGTTTTTAGAGACGGAATGGGTGTCTGCGCATCATTTTAGCAAAAAGCCGAAGGGTCAGTCAGACGAAACATCAACCGGAAACCGGCCAATCCCGACAGACGGGGGCGTCCAGCCTGCCTTCTACCTGAGATAATAAGAAAACCTACTGTAGCACACCCTAAGTGGTCACCCTCTAGATCTCACAATCAATGTACACTTTACACAACGCATTAAGAAATGTCCAGTTGTAAAAGTTCGTCCTCACTGGAGGCGTCATTCTGGCATAGAAAGTCTTTCAAATATGCCGGTTGACGAGTACGTCGGGTGGGGCGGGTGGCGCGATCGTCATCATGGCGCGGAGCCCTGGTGGTTTTACAAGTGTCCGAAACACCACCAGGGGCATACACGGATGAGCTCGCCGTGGATGGCACATTCCTCCGGGGGGCGGGGACAGGAACAGGTGGCTCACGTTCGTCACTGGCTGCAGCTGAGGACGACACACTTCGCGGATCCCTGGTGGTTTTACAAGTGTCCGAAACACCACCATTGGCGGGAACAGGAGCGGTCAGCCCCGGCTGGTCGCAGGCTGCGGCTGGTGACGACACACTTCTTCGGGGGGCGGGAACAGGAGCGACTGATGACGTAACACTGCTTCGTCGGGGGGCGGGAACCGGAGCGGCTGATGACGTTACCATCTGCTGGTCACCTGAAACAGAGGGAAAAGAAGAAACGGGGTCGTGCCCCGGGGTTTGGGGGTCCCTGTCGGGGGAGGGGACCGGAGACCTGTCCCGCCGGGGACGCTGGCGATGCCGAGGACGGCGAACTCCCTCCACCTCGTAGTCCGGATCGTTCTGCTGCGGACGGAAGGGGGTTAAGTTTTCAAAGTGGACGATTTTTGTTTCGTGTCGTCCCCTATTGTTCCTCACTTCATAGGCCGAGTCGCCAATCTTTTGTAGGACAGTGTACGGCCCGTTGTACTTTCGGGCTAGCTTTCGAGCAAGGCCCTTGCCCAAGGCCTTGTTGAGGACAAGGACCTCATCCCCAACCTCATAAGGGCGACCGTAAATTTTCCTGTCGAACAATTCTTTCTGTCGGGATTGCCCTTGTTGCGTGTGTTCCTGAACAGTTTCAAAGACTTTAGGGAAGCTGCGGCTAAGCCGCGTCACGAATTCAGGAATGTCCACGGATGGGGTGGGGTCTCCAACAATTAACTGTAGGGGGAGTCGAGCTTCCCTTCCGTGTACCAGGAAAAATGGTGAGAAGCCGGTAGTGGCATGTTTGCTGGTGTTGTATGCAAACTTCACCCCGGGGAGGTGGATGTCCCAATCCCGCTGATTGGCAGCCACATAGGAACGGAGGATAGCACCCATAGTGCGGTTAAAACGTTCGACCATCCCGTCTGATTGCGGGTGGTAGGGCGTAGTTCGAGTTTTGTGAATCTTTAACAAGTTGCACAACTTATGAATGACAGCAGAATCAAAATTGCGGCCCTGGTCCGAATGTAGGGATTGGGGCGGGCCATGGACACAAACCCATCCACTGTACAAACACTGAGCTACAGAGTCAGCCGACACGTCCGGAAGGGGGAATAGTTCAACCCATTTTGTAAAGTAGTCCGAAATTACTAAAATGTGTTTGTTACCTAGCGCGGATTTGGGAAGGGGACCTACCATGTCCATGGCTATACGTTCGTTAGGAAAGCCGACGACTGTCGGGTGAAGAGGAGCGCGTGGTTTCCGACCACCTGTTTTATTGCGTTGGCACACAAGGCAACCCAACACATAGGCGCGGATATCAGAAGTTAAGCCTGGCCAATAGAACGCACGTTTCAGGCGTTCAGTAGTTTTGTCAATCCCCAAGTGGCCCCCTAGAGGGTCGTCGTGAATCATTCGGAGCACTACCTGTTTGAGTTCCTGGGGGACCAGCAATTGATAGCAAGGGGGTAGGCCGTCGGGCTGGACCCACTTACGGTATAGAATGTTGTCGCGGAAAATCAGGTTATCCCAATCACCATACAGGGCGCGTTGTGCCCTGCTCAACCGTTGCCAGGCAACCCCAGCCGGCCGCACGTCATGAAACTTGTCAGCCACAAGCTGTTTTAAGACTGGGTCTGTCTGCTGACACGCTGCGACGTCGATAGGGGCGCAGAGGGGTAACGGGAGGGGGGGAGGTAGGGACTGAATACTGTTCACTTGGGGAGAAGGGGCGGGACCTTGCTCCACCGTGCCGCATTGAGAACAAGGACGCCGGCTTAGTGCGTCAGCGTTGACATGTTTGATGCCCGGCCGGTGTTCCGTGCGAAAGTTGTATGGGGACAATTTAATGCACCAACGGGCGTATTGTCCAACAGGCGATTTCATCGACATAAGGGCTTGGAGGGCCGTGTTGTCGGTGCGTAGGGTGAAGGGGTGTTCGCCCTGAAGGTAGCAGTCGTGTTTAGTGATAAACTCTACCGCGGCGAGCATCTCGCGTCGATGCGCGCAATAGCGCTGTTCGGCCGGGGACAACGTACGACTGTAATACAGGATTACCCTCTCGTGCCCGTCTTGTAATTGGCTAAGGACCCCCCCAATACCTGTGTCCGAAGCGTCGGTGTCTACAATAAAAGGTTGGTCGAAATTGGGGTATGCCAACACCGGAGCGGATGTAAGTGCGTCCTTGAGAGTTTGGAATGCCGCCTGACATTCGTCGGACCAGACAAATTTGGTGCCTTTAGCCGTAAGGGATGTTAGGGGTTTGGCTTTGTGGGAGAATTCCCGTATGAAGCGCCGATAATAATTTGCAAGACCGAGAAATCGTTGGACTTGTTTAACCGTCTTGGGGGTTGGCCATTCGGCAATGGCGCTTGTTTTGCTAGGGTCCGTCTGTATGCCTTCACCCGTGATGATGTGGCCCAGAAACTCCACCCGGTCTTGGAGGAACTTACACTTCTCTGGGTTTAGGCTAAGATTAGAATCGCGAAATCTTTGGAATACAGCACGAAGATTCGACAGGTGTGCGTCTACATCGTCCTTTGAGTGGGCGATCGTGTCGTCAAGGTATGCAAGACATATGTGCGGCTGCAGTCCTCTTAAAACTGACTCCATTAACCGTGCAAAGGTGCTGGGGGAATTACACAAGCCAAATGGTAGGACGTTATACTCAAAGGTACCAAAACAGGTGGAAAATGCTGTCTTTTCTACCGAAGAGGGGTCGAGTCTAATCTGATGGTATCCCGATCTAAGGTCTAAGGTAGAAAATAACTTAGAACCCGCGAGAGCGTCCAGCGTATCGTCGATTCTAGGGAGTGGCCACGAGCACTTCTTAGTGACCGAGTTCAACTTTCTATAATCTACGCACATACGTTTAGTCCCATTCTTCTTCTTCACCAATACTACCGGGGCTCCCCAGGGAGAATCGGACGGGGCAATAAAACCAAGGGACGTTAGTTTGTCAAGTTCGTCTCGGATCGCGGCCTTTGCCTCAGGGGAGGTACGTCGCGGTGGGAGCCGAATAGGGACAGCGTCGCCCGTCTCTATGGAATGGGTAATACGTGACGTAGTAGTTACATCATGGGGGGAACGAGAAACAATATCCTGGAATTCAACCAGCAGATCCAATAGTTTATCTTTTTGACAAGGGTCCTCGATGTATGACAAATCGAACAGCGTATTCATCTCCGTACGAAGGGCATTTGCGTTTGGGGAAGAAGTTAGTAACTCAGGGGCAGGAACAGAGCTTTGCGGGGATACTACCTCAGGGGTCGGGGTGTCGGACGGTCCGACCTCAAAGGAGGGATAGGGGGTATAAGGCGAGAGGGACACGCCAGAGGCATAAGCGGTATCCGCGTCAAAAGGGTGGTAGAGGCCTAATGTAGTGCCTGCTGGGATGAGCACGGAATCTAATTGTTCATTAACAATAAAAGCACGGGTGGAAGTTTTGATGGGGGTGTGGGTAATGAGTTCTCCCGAGAGGCCAAGACGGTTTAAGGAAGTTAAAGCGGGCTCTATAAACCCGGGGCCACGCGGTGTTGCAGAACCTTTCCCCACCACTTTACCTGGGAGAAGTTCGGTGGAGCGACCTGGAATGACTACATCGCGGCGTGTGACGACACGTCGCACCCCACAGCTGGCTTTACGAAAGACGGGAATGGTAGCCACACCCCCAGGCAAGGAGAGGGTCAGTGTGCGCGTGCGCAAGGACAAATCAGCTTCGTATGCCAATAAGAAATCTGTGCCAACCAGGAGGGGCGTGGTAGAATTTCTACAAACCAAAAATTTGGCGGGGAACTTAAACGAACCCCACGTGATGGGAAGCTGGACAAGGCCAAGGACATCTAGGGGTCCGCCAGCAACAGAGGAGAGAGCTTGTCCAGTGTACGGTTCTACGGCCGGAGCGGCAGTGGGGGGAGATAGACGAGAAAGGAAAGTTTCTGATATCACGGAAACGTCTGCGCCGGAATCAATTAAAATATCAAGAGAATGGTCATAAATTTTAGCGTTGAAATGAAAGCTACCTGAAGGTTTACGAGGGTCAGGGGAAAGGGGGGGAGGAGAGTTGGGGGGGAGGGGGGGTGGTGAGGAGTTGGAACTGGCTGGTCCCCCACTAAGCCAGCCGACCTCCGTTTCCCTGATAAGGCCGGGGCGGTCTGTAAGGGCATTCGTTCTTCCAGTGGTCGGTGCCGTTGCAGATATGGCAACGAGAATCTGTGGGTGGCCGGCGGGGCGGCTGGTAGGCGGCCGACGGCCCAAGGGAGGGAGGTGGACCGGACGCCTGTGGTGGGCGCGACGCGGGTGGGGGCGGTGGGGGCCTAGAAGACGGAGTGGAAAGGAGAGACTGCACCTGGTTACACAGTTCGGACACCTGGCGCTCGTGGTTGCGCTGCAGGCGAGTCATGTCAGCCCGGTGGTCAGCTAAAAGGCGCGAGACGGTGGGATCGGGGTGGCTGGAGGGGGCATTATGACTATTTGGAGTGGAAGAGTTCTGCACGGGCTTGGAGGGGCGGTTTAGATCCGAGAAAAGTTGCACCTGCGTGCGGGCGGCGTGTAAAGTGGCCGGCTGGAATTTCTTTACTTCCAGCGCGATAGTAGAGTTATGCAACCTGTCCAAAAACAATCGCTTGGCCAAAGAGTCCCTGGCGACACTGGGGACAAGGGGGTAAGCTTTGGAGACTAGATTTCGAACCCGGACCTCGAAGGCTTGCGCCGACTCGGTTGGGTTTTGTTGGAGTGAATTTAGTTCAGCCTCATAGTGGGAGGGATCATTCGGCCGTTGGAAGATGGCTCGAAGAAAGTCGAGCACATCGTCACACGAACCGTTTTTGATAAAGTAGTCAGCCGACGTGTAAGTTGAAAGAGCGTCACCAGAAAGGTGGCGCAAGAGAGTAGCTTTACTTAGTGCATCCGACCATTGCCCAAAGGTCCTATCATTAGAAAAATGAGTCTCAAACTCCTCCCACGACACTGAGGACGTGCCCGTGAACCGGCACATGAGTTTTGGAGGATTTGGGGGGTTTGGAGGGGCAGCATTTTGATATCCCCGTCCACCCAAAGCAGGGGGGGCCGGGGCAGCAACGGGCGCAAAGGGATTCAGAGGATTTGGGGGGGCAACATTTTGATGAACCTGGCCGCCGGCAGCAGCGGCTGCCAAGGGATTAAGGGCCTGCGGAGGGGCCGCAGCACCCGGAGCGGGGGGGTTTGGGGCCTGCCCGACAACAGCAGGACCTGGGGCAAACGGGTTGTACGCCTGAGCGTACACGGCCCCGGGGACTGGAGCGAACGGATTGAACCAAGGAACTGCGTATGCCGGAGCCTGCGGGAACGGGTTAAGGGCCTGGGCGGCGACAGCAGGGTTCGGGGCGAATGGGTTGAGGGGTGCCTGAAAAGGGTTAAGGTTTCCAGCTAGGTTGTTGGCGGGTGGACCACGCAGACGACGGGCAGGTACAGGGCGCGGAAGGTTAAAAACGACAACATCATCGTCAGGAATGGTATCAGTGTCACTAGTGTCCGTCATGGTAAGGCTAGGGTGGACGAAGGGTGGGGGGTGTTGCACCAAAGACAGGCAGGGGGTAAGGAGGTAGGGAAATCAGATGCGGGTGTGGATCAGCGGAGAAGAAGACACAGATGGGCTGGGTGTTATCAGATGAAGCACACGGTGATAACGGAAGAGAGAAATGGGAGGTGGGGCAATAAATCAGAGCGAAGATGACAAGGAGCGATTTCTGGGAAGAGGGCGGCGGTGCTGACTAAAGAGAACGGAGGAGAACCAGATGGAGGAGAGGGGAAGAAAAACAAACCAAGCTCACGGGGAGGTAGGGGGTCCAGACAGAACAGGGACGGAGGATGGAGTACAGATGACACCACCCAAGGGCAGAGGTCGTTAAAAAGTCATGAAACTATGAGGACAAACAGATAAGGGAAGCGGCACCGGACACAAAGAGGATGGATAGGACAAACACAAGCGGGTGGCAGATGGAAAAATAACAGAGAGATGAGCAACAGATGAGACGACGAGGCAGTAAACGTGGGAATAAATGAAACCCGGCGCCAAGCGTGGAAAACCCGGACTAACCAAGCCTAGAAGTAGAACTTAACCGAAAAGCACTAGGAATACTTTACACGAAGTTGCACTGGTCGAACACCCAGGGGTACGAACAATAATTGAAACGGACATAGAGCACGGGGAAAGCTACCAGTACCCAGGGGTACGAACAATTTAACGCACATAGACCGCGGGGAAAACGAAACGGACGGGGTCGTTCAGAAACGGAAGTTTGAGGGATTGTCTACGGATAAAATCGAAATTTGAAGCGCTAGAACTTGTGAAACGCAACTGGACGGAAGGAGATTTAGATGTCACCCCGAGAGGGACGGGCAAAAACACAGCAAAATAATACAAAGAGGATATTGCGAGAAACGTACCACTCACTCGGGGAATGCTTCACACGAAGTTGCATTGGTCGAACACTCAGGGGTACGAAAAATTTAACGGACATAAACCATGGGGAAAACTAAACGGACGGGTTCGTTCAGAAACGGAAGTTTGAGGGACTGTTTACGGATAAAATCGAAATTGGAAGCGCTACAACTTGTGAAACGCAACTGGACGGAGGGAGATTTAGATGTTACCCCGAGAAGGACGGGCAAAAAAAAACACACACGACAAAACAATACAAAAACGATATGTCGAGAAAAATACAACTCACTCGGGGAAAGTTACAGTATTAAGCGAAACTTTTGACGGAACGCCACGGAGACGACAGTGATGCCACCGAGAAAGGTACTGCTCGGACGGGCGAACGGATCGAACTTTAAACGTACTTATACCAACAATACGGGCGAGAATGGCGGTAGACCTCACGAAAAATACGTCTTAGACGGCAAAACCAAAATAACACATAGAAACAAGTTTTAAACAACGAGGTCGGAGAGTCGAGAGCGAGGTTGACACAGGGGCACAGGCTTAGCAACTCCGCGCGGGCGGCAGGCGGGAGAAGTTAACGAATTTTTTGAAAATCGGACAGAAAATCGTGGGTGACTCAGACGAACAGAGCAAGAGTTTACAGAGCGAGTTCGGCAATGGGAACCATTTGTCACATGAAGGTCTAGGGTAGGTCTTTGGGCTTAAGTATAGTTCACTCACACTCACAACAAGGCACAGGGATCGATTGTACTCGCTCGAAACTCTACTTTATTCGTTTGAGTCAACACATACATAGAGAATACAAATACATATATTAAAGGGCACACAATCAATAGACGGGGCAGGGACACTTTGCGAAATAATAGTAACGGAAATAATTGAGACTCACCAAAGGTTGGACACGGAAAGTTACCGGGATGGCAACTGAACTTAAACTAAACTTTTGGGGACTTAACAAACTGCTGCCGAACCGCGTGGAGACGCCTGATCAACCTCCGACTCTCGACCCGACCGCTGGACTCTCTCTCGCTCCTTCTCTCTCTCTCTCCTCTCTGAGCACGCGGTCAGGTCTTCGAGTTAAGAAGGGTAAACGATTTGCATACTCAAAGCCGAAAAGGTAAGTTTGGACTATGATTTGACAGCAAATATGCATAATTAAGGCCGAACGGGTTAATTTGGACTCTGATTTGGCAAGCCAGGGGGTTTCCACGTGGGTTCAAGCTTAAGTGAACTGGGCGTGGCGTCATGTTTTGCCGACGCAGGGGGAATCCCAACACATGTTCTATCTGCTGACGTAGGAGAATTACTGCTGACGGAGGGGAATTACAAAACAGGGGGAGATCCATTTGCTACAACCGGGCTAAAAGAAAATTCTTATCGTTTTCTGTGTAATTGAGCTCAAATTGCATTGAGTTAAGAGAGTAACGGCGATATCAAAACATAACGTGACCTAAGAAATAGTATGTAGAAATCTTTGTTTGAACAAGAGAAAATTACGTTGGAAGGATCCTCTTGCCTAAGCCCATGTTAAATTTGTTAGGTAACAGAAGGAAAAGTTTCCCATTGCTCCTGTTGTGTGTGTAATTTGCTGCACAGTAGGCATACTTTTATTTGAGAAAAGTAAAAGGAGATATGTAGTTTTTAGTTCTTAAAAACACCTTCATGCCTGATAATTTGAACCTTATGTAATTTGATGTTTTGTATGATTTATTCTATGGAGGTCTCTTATTTAGTCTAAAACAATGTGCTTTGTTGTTCCTCTCCAGGCAGTGCAATGGCTACTAAAGTCCAGCACAGCACCATCCATTGGTTCCGTAAAGGCCTTCGCTTCCACGACAACCCGTCGCTTCTTCACGCCCTCCGCACCTCATGCCATGTTTATCCCGTCTACGTGGTGGACCAGACCTGGATGAGGGACCACGATATCCGCTATGGCGCCAACTGGTGGCGATTCGTCATACAGTGTCTTCAAGAGCTGGACACTCGTCTTAGGAAGTACGGCCTGCGACTCTTTGTCGTACGCGGGAACACTGAAGATTTCTTTAAGGAACACTTCAAGAAGTGGAAGATCACGCAGCTGACTCATGACGTGGACACGGAGCCCCACCATCGTATTCGGGATGCGACCGTGAAGAAGATTGCGTCAGATATGGGAGTGGAGGTTGTCACTCATGTGGCACATACACTTTATGACATTGACAGGTTAGCAGTAACTTGGCACAGTGTGGGATAGAATGTTTCTATAAGCGTTGTTTGTCGGTTTGAAAGGGCATCTAGCTATAAGCTATAGGATTTACTATCAAGTATATTCTTTGTTCTACAATTGCTTGTATGCTAGTGGATATTGCATGTATGAAAGCTAAGTAAAGCAATTATCTTTTAACTTATCTTTAAATTATCTTTGATGCTTTTTCTGATATATAGGCTATATATCTGTCAAGAATATTTTCAAGTTGCCTCTCTTTGCTAACCGTACTTTTATTATGGACTCATATGAGACTTACTGTAAAATTAGTTTTGCAAGCATACCTACTTCCAAACAATAAGTCCCTACTTTTTTGCAATGCCAAGGTATTGTGTTGTTTGAATTTGTTTTGGAATACTCACGAAAATGACCTGTGGTAACGTTCTCATGGTTTCTGTTTCTCTTCAGGACTGTAGAGCGGAATGGGGGAACACCGCCGCTAACATACAGGAAGTTCCTGAAGGTCCACAACGAGATGGGCAAACCTCCCAAGGAAAGGGAAACGGTCACAGCAGAGCACTTTGCCAACTGTGCCCTCCCCCCAGAGGCCCTGCAGGATGACAAGTTTGATATGGTAACATTGGAAGAGTTGGGGATGAAGTGTGACCATCCTGCCAAGTTTGTCGGAGGGGAAACAGAGGGACTGAGAAGACTAGAGAAAAGTCTGGAGGACAAGGTATATTTTTTGTAATAGTACAAGTTCTGTTTAACAATTTTTTTATTCACTGTATTTTAGTACCTTCCTCTACATACAATAATACCACTTTCATTTTTCATGTACAGTTGTAACATCCAGAAAGTTAGAGAGTCATAGTATTTCGGGCATTTATTCCACACTTCTAAACAAACTGTAGAAAATTTAAATACTGCAAGAAAATGTCTTGCAAGACAGTATGCTTAGAAAATTGTAAAGATAGGCATGTTTACATTATAAGTAATTTCAGGAAAAGTAGTATGACCTGTCAATGATGATTCAATTGAAGCTAACTAATATAAAGGAAACTGTCCTTTTCTTTTATAGAATTATTCTTCTATTTGACTTAAGTTTCATCGATGCTTGGTTAAATCATGAAATAAATTTGCTGATATAGAGCCATAACGTGGGATGATTGATAAGTTAATCTAAATAATCTATTTCCATTTTGTTGTACTTCTAGGACTGGGTCCTGAAATTCGAGAAGCCAAAGACATCACCCAACTCCTTACTCCCCAGCACCACTGTCCTCAGTCCTTATATAACCGTGGGGTGTCTGTCTGCACGACTGTTCTATCATGAACTGGACAAGATCTACTCAAAGGTACCAAACATGACTAGTAATAGTTTCAATTGAATGAATAAAGGATAGATTTGGATAGATAATTTCATGTCCTGGCTCATAACAGCAGCTTAGTAATCATTCATTTACTGACATGAATGAAGATAACAATATGGTTTTTGGTATATCTGTCATTTCTTCTAAACATTACAACTGTATATGCACATGTACATGTAGACTTGTATTTCTGTACGTGTATGTAAGTTGTAGTCAAAGAATTGTGTTTAGCAATACTGGTATTTTGTTATGTGTTTCATCTGGTTGCAACCTGAATTTGCTGGGTACTCAAAGACTGCCAACATCGTAATTTCACCGAAGTGAAGAATTTGTCTGTGTTGTGTTTTATGTATTCATGGAAACAGTGCTTATAAGATGTTTTATACATTTTTCAGGCCAAGAATCACTCCCAGCCACCAGTATCCCTGCATGGACAGCTGATCTGGAGGGAGTTCTTCTACACAGCAGGGGCACACACGCCCAACTTCAGTCAGATGGCAGGCAACCGTGTCTGTCTGCAGATCCCATGGAACAAGAACAGCGAACATCTCACCAGGTGGAGAAATGGTAGGTTCAATCTGGGTTGGGCCATTCTTTAACTTGTTGGGGTCTGTTACTGGTCAAAGCATCCTACATAAAACACAAGGAACTTTGGCGTAGTCTGGTGTACAGCCAATTAGAGTCCCTGATGTGTTTTGTCCAGTTGCTCCTGATGCTGTTGTAAGGTTGACACTGGTTGGCTGGAAACTAGGTTGTGCTAAATTACTTAAATTAGGCAACTGCACAAAATTAAAGTTCAGAGATCCCTACCTAAAGCAGTAGCGTGCGTAGTCCAGTGGTTAGCGACCCTGCCTCTGGACTAAGAGGTTGGGAGTTCGAATCCCGGCTGTTGTCGCTCACCCGACTTGCACGCTACTGGAGAGGGTCGCAGTCCTTAGGACGGGACGTTAAGCCGTGGTCCACTGTTCATTGTACTTGTCGAAAAGAGCTAGGGGAATTTCCCCGGTACAATGAACCTGTAAATACTGTACATAGCGTCTGTCTTCTCTGTCACGACCAGTGGAAGAATAGCTCTTCAGTGATCACTGAATGAGCTAAACTGGTTCGAGATCACTTTCTTTCTTTCTTTCTTACCTGCCTTAATCTGAAAGTTTTCTCACAAACCTAGAAAATGACCCACAAATAAACTTGTGGCACCAAGAACACACTTGGCCTTTTCCTAGTTTGTTACTTGTGACTTTTCTTGACATTTCTTTATTGTCTTCTTTCTAGCTGAGACAGGATTCCCTTGGATCGATGCAGTCATGACCCAACTGAGAAAGGAGGGGTGGATCCACCACTTGGCACGGCATGCTGTGGCATGCTTCCTGACCAGAGGGGACCTCTGGATCTCCTGGGAGGAGGGGATGAAGGTGTGTCAATCACTGTACACACTCCCCATCATTGACTTTTTTTAAAACATTAACTTTTTAGGTTTTCCAAAAATTCTGAAATTACTGTGAAATGTTTTGGGTACATAGTACAATTTTGGGTACATAGTACAATTTTGGGTACATACTACAATTTTGGGTACATACTACAATTTTAGGTACATATATGCTACAATTTTGGGTACATACTACAAGTTTGGGTACACTCTATAACTTCCTATAGGCCCTAATACAGCTGCTCGTTCCAATAATCTCCAGGTATTTGAAGAGCTGCTTCTGGACGCAGACTGGAGTTTGAATGCAGGAAACTGGATGTGGCTGTCTGCCAGCGCATTCTTCCACCAGTACTTCCGTGTCTACAGCCCTGTTGTCTTCGGCAAGAAGACCGACCCGAAGGGGACATTCATTAGGTGGGTTTTGGTCTGGACCGATTAGTCCAAAACTGCTACCTCCTGTACTATGGCTATGGTAACATTGAACTTGTCATCACCATGATCATCTTTGTTGCATGTATGTACATGTATGTTGGCAGGCTGCTAGTCATACCAGGGTAATACTGATCAGCATACCAGTTATGTTCGAAGACGTGACAACTTCAAGCTTTGTGTTCCAAAAGAATGTTGACTGTTGCCCACCGTTCTCTTTGTTTGTAATCTGGCTATGGCTGTCTGAGGGTTTTAAAAAGTCCCTTTAATTTGTCATTCACAAAATCATTAGCAGCAACAAACTGTGTTGTCTTTGAAAGGGGCCAGGTGAAAATGTAAGGATGTAAGAAGTAAGAAGTTTACTCCTTGCATTCAGATATTCATGTGACATGTAGTGTGATATTCAATGTCGGAGATTTTATTTTTACAGGCACTACCTCCCAGTTCTGAAGGACTTCCCTAAGGAGTTCATCTATGAACCGTGGAAAGCCCCCCGCAAAGTCCAGGAGAAGGCGGGATGCATCGTGGGTAAGGACTACCCTCGTCCAATGGTGGACCACAAGGAGGCCAGCCAACGGAATCTGGAGATCATGCGGGAAGTGCGCAAGGAACAAAAGGAGACTGTATCAGTCACTCTAGGTGGGCAGTAGTGCAGTTTTGGCAAAATTAGGCCATCCGTACTAATCTAGTTTGTTGAGGGGAGGGGCGGTTTTTCTCTTCTTGCCGCCAAGGGCTGAATTATGAGGAGTTAACAATTGGTTGGGCTGAATCGCAAAGGTCTGGAGGGGCTGCCATTCGGCGCGAACTCTTGGTGACCTCAATAGTGTACCCCAGCTGTGGCCACCATAGGACTGTAATGTTTTTGAACCACTCACACTGGGAAGGAAGGACCCCTACTCTTTTTGATGAGTATGGTGGGTTCTTTAACGTGCGTGGGTTGTGGCTTTCTTGAAACAAGGGACCTCCATTTAACGTCCCATCCAAGGGTCTTGGTTCTTAAAGATAAGATTGCTGAGCTGAAAAATCAAGATGAAAACACAGTTGTAAATTTGTACCTTGATAGTTTGTACTGAACACTGTTTGATACAGGTTTTCTCACAGTCCTCTGTTTTGATGTTGTTTGTTTTTTTGTAATATTTTTTTACTTTAGGATGTCAGAGAACCAAGGAAATAGATTGATACATGTATGTCTTTAGCCATATCTTCATCTCAGCTTTTTCTGGATTCCACTGACTGATCCTCTTTTCCTGTTGTTCTACAGGTTATGGAAAGTAGAGACCAGTCCTAATATGGGCCAAGTGGACCAAAAGGGAGAAAAATGCCTGATCATGATGTATGGATCCTTACAGAAAGGTGTTCAGTAAGTAACACTTGTAAGTATGCAAAGCAAGGACAAATTTATTGCATCAAGAAATGCATTTTGTCTCTTGTTTTTTTTAAGTATGTGAAAAGTTTCAGGTTCAAGTTACAAGTTCTAGTTTACCAAATGCACAAGTTACAAGTTTACCGTTTAATGTTGATTGTGTTCTGGTTCAAGCTATGTAATACTTGAAAGTTTGATGACTACCAAATGTGCTGTTATTTTGTTATTTGGAATAGTTGTTTAGTTTGGTTTCAGTACTAGAAGAAGTTAGGATTTTTAAAGATGATGAACTCATGAATAGTCTAATAACCTATGCAACACTTAGATAGTTTGATGTGTTTGTTGAAATCCTATTACAGTTCAATGCTCTACCTCATTTATGGTAATGATAATGCTACAAGACGCACAAACAACTTGTTCTGAATTCACTGTGGTTTAGGTGATAGGCCCTCATTAGGACCTAGTATGTTACTTACCATTGTCAATGATTTCGCAAATAAAGTTGTAAGCTCTTTGTCCTAGTGCCAAAGTTAACACTAAAGTAGTTTTCTCCAGTCTCTCCCATTTTATTCAATGTTTCAAGCACACCGGCACCAATATCACTTGTAAGATATACATTGTATCAGTCAAAAGTGGTGCCATCTCCATTTCTATAGCCCTTGGGCTACACAGCTGTACAAGCACTACGACAGGGGGCTAGTCCACTGTTAGTGGTGTGTTTTCAACTCACGCACAGCGTTCTCTGCGTAGCACTCAGCACGTATGAGAAAATGAATGCAGAGTGCTAAGCAGAGAAAGCTGTATACACCATTTGAAAAGTCAAATCAGGGTCATTCAACCTAATCCAGGGATCACCGAACATAAATTATACATAGTGGGGGCTTGTTACCGTCTCCATGGCAACAGTTAATCCCCTGGATTAAGTGACAGGTCAAATTGATTCTGCTGGGTTTAGTATAATCCCATACATTAGACCAAGGCATACTCCTTTAGCTATTATACATAGCAGTACGTATGATAGCAGCCTACCACCAGCAAGGACGTTCTATTCAATAAAATCTTGCCACCAGTAATTTAACTGTATGTCACTGTATGATGTGCATGTGTCTGTTAATATCTGCTGTTGAGTTCAAATTTCTTTTTAGTCTTCTATTCCTTTTGAGATGAATGCATTACCTACTCGAGCTGCTTTAAGTAAGTATGGGTTTTTATTAAAGAAAAGGAGACCAGAAAAGGTAAGGAATATAACCAAATATTTAATTTTTATTTTGAAGCTTTATAATGATAAAAGATATGATAAAAGATAAAGATCAAGCTTTTTGTTTTGTTTCTGCATTGCCTGGAAACTAAGTGTATAGTTAGAACGGCCTGGATGCTGATTAATTTGATTTCTCTTCATATGACAACGGTTGCAGACGATACAACTAGCCAGAAGTGGTCATGTGACCCCAATTGATCACGCTATAAACCCCCAGTGTCCAAGGTCGTTACATGAATCATTTATTGTCTGATCACGTGATACAGCGATCATCCTATATATCTCTGACACTGTAAATGGTTATATGGCTGTTTTAGATGGCCAAAACACATTTTAGAGTTGTAGATAAGCTCTGTGTTTTATGTAGTATAAAGGCCAAATCTTGATGTTATCTGTTTTATAAGCCACTAAAATATCTATTACTTTATTTTTCAGACTTTAGTAATGCCATTTATCAGTTATAAATGTCCCTAAACAGCCCATCGTAAGGGCAGAATCAAATTATAAGGGTTAAGCAATTGAGTAATTTTGCGTTACTGGTACATGCCCTTACCACCCATGCTTTACTTATATCATTTAATAACTGTGACCAATCCGTGAGAAGAGACAGAAGGGTGTTTATGTTTGTATTTAATTAGACTAAATCAGTTTTGACAGGCAGTAAATGTTCTAAATACTGTCCGGATCTCTTATCATTTAAAAAGCTATTAGTAGCATCAGATAACGCAAACATGGCACACTGGTCATATTTCATATCAGATAAGGACCGAAGTCCTATATATCTGGGTCAACACACCACCATATGCAACTTCTTGGATTAACTCAATGTCGGTATAGCCAAGCCAATTTCAATCAGTATTCCGTCAGTATTCTAAGGGGTTTGTAATATTATCAAGTGACATTTCGGGAGTTATAATCAACAGACTCCCAGGTAGCGTGTGAAATTTGAACGATTGCGAACTTAACAAGAATAATTGTACTGCCTACACTAAAACTTTTAGTCGTAAGAGCATGCATTAAGCAATAGGTAAAATGAAATGAAAGGAGCCAATCATTGCAGAGCTCCAGTTTGAATCGAATGTTCATTTTGTCAATCGATTGGTGTCGATACTAAAAAAACAACCTCGCTATTTGGTTTGAAATTTGCCTGTTAAACATTTAAAATTGCCGTTACTCATTTGAATTTTTGCAAGATATAACTAATTCGAAGCATCCCATCGGGTCAAGAGTTTATTAATAGGTAATTATTGCCAGCATCTGGTTCACGCACATGTTACCTGTCTTCTTACGTGACATGTGAGTTCAGCGGAAGGACAGTTGGACTTCCGCATTGTTGTTGTGCATCGTTACGTACACCTCGCGTTGTTTCCGGGAATTAGGGACCTCGGGGGAGATACAGGCTACCGCTGAAGCATTCTTTTGAGTAAAATATTTATAAACCTGGAGACTTTACCATCTGAGTGTAGCAGAAAACGTCTCAGGGGGAAAATAAAGCCCCTCAAGTCCGTTTCTGCAGGCTATTGCTTTTGACCTTGATGTGAAATAGTGGTGATACGTGCATCAATTAAAAGATAAATTCTACAATGACAATGTGATGAAAAAATAGCTAAAACATATCAAGCAACGGCCAATGCTTTGAACGATAAATTTGATAGTATCTGCCGATCCCAGCCATGCGTATAATTGTAAATTTACGCAGTATTTCTTTGATATATATATATATATATATATATTATGTACTCTACTCGGGTTGTTTCAAGTTTCAAAGATGTGGGAGGATGTAGTACAAGCCAACCTGGTTTTTCTCCTCTAGCAGTAGCACAGACTACAGAATCATACAGTAAATATTGAATTGGGTGCCGAATATCTCTGACATGTGCTCCACGCTACGGCGAGGGCGTGTCGCGCCGCAGTGCACGATGTTTGGTATTGTGGGTTCAGTGAACTCACAGTAACAAACACCCATCTCTAACAGTTAAATCCCACCATAGGACCGAACGATTAGCACTGACGTGCAGTGTCGTTCACTGCGACCAAGGACATTATATAGCTACAACGTACTCTAAAGATTGTGGAGGACTCAACGTGAAACCCCGCAATGCCTAACTTGTCTGATAATCGTCTGTGATTTCTGCTCGAATGCTCAGATCTAGTAAACGAGAACAGAAGTATAGAATATTCATCAGGCACCAATACGTGATTAGCGTTGGTTCCTGATAGAAGCCACTACACGATGAATCTATTCTTTACAAAAAACGTATACCCCAGTAGAGGCCTTGTTATAAATAATCAGTCGACGTATTGACTTTTATGTCAGCTAGAGTTAATGACATTGATGAAAGCCGCCAATTTTAAGCCTTAATACCGATATCTATAGGCACACCATGGTAGTATTTTCATACAGGCAAATCGTAACGTACCTTCCGGCCTTACGGCGACGAGTGTAGCCCCTCCAAAATGTCTATCCTTCTTTTAAATGGATGGTGGAGAGGGAGTACAGATTTATAAGACTGGTAGACTACACATAACCACGGGTAGATATGCCGCAGCCCCTAAACGTCAACAGGGGTTTTATTTACGCTGGTCCGGAGGGAGGCGATGCTGATTGGTGCATTGGCCAATTCACCTGGGGCAATGAACAGCTGCTACAGATAAAACTGTTGTTTCGCGTTAGAAATCTATATCTCTTTCATTACGTACAAGACTTAGTGCATAGAGCATTATGGAGCAGTTAAAACGGAATGTTTGTATAAAGATAGAATTTCATATTTAACTGCTAAGAAGTAGAATAGCTAGTCAAGCTATTGCAATTGCGTTGGATGATATAAAGATGATACGCTGAGTTGAATTAGCTATTAATAATAGCTTCTCAAATTGTTATGAGGTATTTCTCGACAAAATTGCGGACAAACATAATACGGTCTTCAGCACGACTAAAGAAGTTAATGTGGTGCACACTACAGCAAAGGACATTGTATCAAGTGTGTTGAATGAATTTCGGTAAAACGAATATTCTGGAAGACTACAGAAGTCTGATAGAAGATACATAGGTGCGTTTGACAAATTGGAAATGAATGGATAAAAGGAATTTGCTGTAATTCATCAAAATGGATAAGACAGAGACGTCTGAACGATGGAATAACGTAGTTAAAGGCCTTGTCGTCTCCTCGTCTTCCTGGATACTTTGATTATTTTTCCGGGAACCATGTATCGAAGAGTGGATTATAGAACTCATTGTAACCAATTAAGTGCAATGAGGTTAAGGTGTGTGACAGGTTGTTCGATACGTTATACAGGCTGTACAATACACATAGAGATTGCCAGGAAGACCGGTATCGGTATGATGTGTAGACGACAACTGTGAACGATAAGGCGCCATTCACGGCATTCTGGGACCCATAAGGAACCCTGTCCTTCAACACATGATATTGTCGCTGCGCCCGTCACATGCGCGGGGACTATCTGGCCGGCTCCAGTTGATTTGCAGCTTAAGAGGGCAGATTTGTAGGAGCAGACGGATAAAATGAGGTAGTGATAAGGGACGATAATGATGGGGGAGGTAATGATGCAGAATTCCGTTGTTGAATGATATTTGATACCAAAGGAAGGGCTTTGCAATTGCTATCTTTTATGTACGTTTAGTTCAATTAATTCCTTATTTGCACTTAATTGTTTTATTTGTTTTTATTCGGCGAGGAATACGTATGTTATTGACCGCTGGTTACTTTGTTATTTTGATTAGTAGAGAACTGTGAATGTTGTTGTGTGCATAGAATATTCATTCTTTTTTAAGTAGTCCATGGTTTCAAGCAAGAAAATTAACTTTTCTTCAATATCAAGAACATAGGGATCCACTGGCTGGTTTCCTAAGCCTTGTCTAAGAAAGATACTGCTCGAGGTAATTATTTAAGGTATATGCGCGGTACTTACTGCAGTTTTCCAGTATTCCTTTAGATGTCTCTCCGGACAAGTTTTTTAGGTTTCACAACACAAGTCCATGCTCACAAACGCCATATCTTAAAATATTTAATAGAATATAATCTTTGCATAATGTTCCGTTAAATTAATTGAGCAAGACAAATTTCGTAAATAACATGATATTTGAGAAGTTATGATAAACAAATTGCAACACTCATTTTGTCTACGTTTTGTCATTTCTGGACAAATACTATAAATTAACTCAGAGTTCAGATCACACGAAGTAGAGGAACTAGGTTGTACTGAACTGACCAGAGTTGCTTATGTACAAAACTGGGAATATCTAAGTGTCTACAGTTCAGAATGACGTGATTCTGAGTACGTTAGGTCCCTCCGTCTTCTCCGTTTGGCGCTGGGGAAAGTCAGTTGAAATCTGGCCTGGTCCACTGTGCTGGGGACGAACAGCGGGCTGCCAATCATCCTGCCGTGGTGCTGGAACAAACCACTGTCCAACAGGGAGGTGGCTGTGTAGGGGCGAAAGATATAGTTATGGAAGATATAAATCACTCATCACTACATATGGACGGGGGGCGGTACCGACCTTCCAGCACCCTTGACCCACTTTATAGTAACGTGGCTGTGTAATGTTGAAAGATATGATTACATTCTTACATGACTAAATCTGGACGGGGGGCGGTACCGACTTTGTTGCGTCACCTTGACTCACTTCATAGTGACGTGACTGTGTCGGGATGAAAAGGACACTTATGGACCACCGAAGTCAGATATTACTCAACCAGGATGGGGCGGTACAGACGTCTAGGCACCTTTGGCCCTCTTTTTAGTCACGTCACGTGTACAAAGTTGTTGGTCAATCATCTTGAAGAGCATTTGGTGATTTTTTATTTTTGTCTGTTGGGAAGTTATCATGGGGTCTACATGTACTTGGAATATATTTCAGCCAGGAATATAGAAGATACTAAAATGACTAATTTGTTACTTTGTGTACCCTTTTGGGGGCCAAAGACTTTAAATAATCATAGAAACCGCCACCAAGGACGTGTTTTTTAAAAGTAAATGGGGAGGAAAGATTACCGTTTGTTCCCTCACTGTCCATGTTGAAGTGCGCGTTCAGGAAGCGGCGAAGGTACTGCCTCTCCCTGCCTGATGTCTGAAGGTCTTCTGTGATCTCCTCTTCAAGAAGCTTCAGTCCATATAATCGGACCTGTGGAGATATCATAGTGTTAGCAACAGCTGCATACAATTAAACATCTTAACTCAAAGGTATAAACACAAGGAAAATATGGCAGTTTTTATCAGAGATCATGCGTTGCGTTTTGAAGCTTTACACAAAGATTAAATAACGAGTTGTCTATACATGATATGTAATGAAACTCGTACCTCGTCTAAAGTTCCATTGAAGAAATCATGTCCGTCCCTTGCGATGTACAAGTTGGTATCATTGTTTGACTGCAACAGAAACCAAAACACATTAAGCACGTCACTGAAAATTCTGTTTTAAGGACTTTGGTCAGTATACATGTAAAGAATGACAGCCTGTTTGATCACATCATGTTGAAATCATAAAATAATTTTGAGGAACCGCGGCTATATTCTAGTTAAACTATATCTAAATCCTTACCCAGTCTAGCGGCATGATGCCAGTCTGTGACGTCTCCTGCGTGCCGTTAATGTACAGGGACAGGATGTACTGTTGGGCGTCAAACAGCATCGTCACGTGACTCCACGTATTTGCCTGGAATTCTGTCGAACCTTGTATGACGTCATCACCCAGTTGGCCTCTTAGATATCTGGAAGTCAGAATCAAATATATAAAGCGAGAGTCTGTGAATCAAAACATAAAGGAAAGTGAAGTAACAGCTACTCTACAGCTATTTCTGGCTCAGCTATATGTGTTTATCAAATGGCACAAAAGAACTATTATAGAAAGTTTATTTGCAAAGTCATGCCCGAAGGCTAATTGCTTTTCACAAAGTCAAAGGTACTATACGGCACAATAACAATAATAGGAAAGAGACAACTACTGTCTAGGAAAACTTATACTTCTACTACTACGTTTGCTATTATGAGGTTTGACTTCTTCTTTGAAGGCAGTGGATAATGAATAGTCCCACGTTTTGCATAATGAGTGGGTTTTGTGATCTTAGTAGAAACGTAGTCTTTTGGTGATCTTTGAAAAGAGGAAAGGATGGGGAAATTGTGGTAACTGTTTGAAATAATCTATTTCTGTCTGTCTCATAGTGAGGACACTGACTAATAAAATGTGTTTCCTTTTTTCACTGCATTCATTGGGCAATATTTACATAATATCTCGTGCACAGGTAGTTTTAAGTGGCGTACCTGTCTTGTAGGAACAAGCATAGTCTACTGTCCCAGGTGCAGATGATCGGCATCTTGGAGGTCGTGACCTCTCCACCCAGCCGGATCCAGCCTTCTATGGTGAAGCTTTAATTCGGAAATGGAATATAGGAAAAACTTTAGGATTGTTCTAATGTTGATGTACTACAGCCATAATATATCATAATATGATATAGATGAATAGTATTGCTTGGAAAGGTACCTGTCATGTAGCTCCAGAGCGATAATCGAGGGCAGCTCGACATAGTCGTCCATCCCGTCAAAGTACAGTGCCTGATTCTCCCTGTAATAGAATGTGACACATTGTTAAGCTGTAGATACGGTTTGTAAACCGTGAAGAAAATGTGTCCATTAGCGTTTTTCGTCCTTGTGTAGACGCGTCTTCGTGGACGGTTAGGCGCGAGGATTGTGTATACGCTGCAAATCATTATCTAAACATTGAAGTTTCTTTTTTCTTAAGCTTGAAGCTTAAGAAAACGACTAACGCACCTGTCCCCGCTTAAGAAAACGACTAACGCACCTGTCCCCGCATGTGTAGCGAAGGTTGGACCAGGTGACGCCTGTCTGGTTGTACTGGAACACCCCCAGTCGACCCCCCAGGATAGTCGTGTCGTACACATTCCCCGTGTCAGTCAGGACCTCCATGTTGTTAGAAATGGTTACCCTGAAAAATGCCGTAATCTTAGTGATGTATTTATCAACTTAAAAGTCTTTAGACATGCGAAGCCATTTCTTAGTTAGTAAGCTGAAAAAATAAGATACCGGAAAATTTTCAAAGGTTTGTACAAAGTACACCGTCCGTGTACAAATTCTGACCTTGTAACCGTAAATGCTGGTAGAGTTACGAGTTTTGCCCTATGTTTCAAATAGGTGCCCTTGGTATACAGTGCTGGTGGCAGAACAAGAATGCATATTTTCCCAACGATAAGGAAACATCCCACAGCTTTCTTAAAGACACGTAGATGAGAGAAGACATACCTGATCAGCCCTATTGACGGCCGGTGTATCAGGTGAAACGTGTAAGGCGTACGATGTTCCCAGCCGCGCATGTCAGGATCGTGCCACAGCAGCTGGATTTGGTCGGCTGTGTCGTGAGTGTGCCACAATGCAGTCGCTAAAGCTGTATTAGGACCTGTCGTAGAATCTACAAGCTGCAAAGATAGGGGATGGAGTTAGTGAGGCTTTCAAAAAGTTTCATCAAATCGTTTCTTTCCAAGCAGATAGAAAACAAGATTTAGTTCCATGATGGATCTTTTAAAGCCCCAATAGGTATCTTTGGTCGTATCACATGGCAACAATTCTGGATCTGATTTAATTTTATGAAACTTAGAAAAATGGTTTGAAACACAAGTAATAATCGACAAACTTACTGCATGACGGCAAAACATGAAGACGAGTGAACATAGAGTTATTACCTTTATTTGGAGGCCTTTTATTCCACCAATCCTAATACTGCCGTCTGCGTTCTCGTTCTCATGTTTCCACATGGCGACGTAGAACTTCCGGTTACTCTGATAGCCGAACACGAAACCCATGAAGTCGTTCCCAGAGTCCTCACCGACGAACATCGTTCCCGTGAAGTTTACTGGTCCAAAGTTGTCCCTTCCTGCGAGCAAACCAAATTGGGTTGTCAGTTTTAGCATAGTGTAAACATAGTTTCACACAATAAAAGTGACCATTGCAATCACACTCTTTAATCCTTCCGGATATGAAATCGGCTTTATTTATACTTAATTGACAAAATATAATATAATATAATTGTTTTTCTCATGTATGCTTAAAATTCTATTGATTTGTGAAAATAGTTTCCGGCAAGGTCTGCTGGTGTGTCATGTCATGTGACGTACCTATCAGTAGTACAGGACTGTCTGTATCACTGAGTTGACGAATGTTTCTTCCCTGTAAGGCAATACCGTAAAAGTGTTAGCAATCAAAATGTTTAACATGCACAGTCTAGGTAAATGCATCACCGAATGTTGAGATGATAGGGATTATACATAAAGTAAATGGTTGACATTTTGATGAATCTATGTACTAAGATCGTAGATCAAACCCTTTTTTATATTTTAGTACATGTGTTTATACAAGTCATGTAGAAGAGCTCGTAAAATTTAAAGTCAACGTTTTTTGTCGTGTTGATTAAGTATATCAATATTTTACTTACGTTGTCTGTTATTTCCCAGTCTGGGGCGGTCCCACCAGCAAGGTTTACAGAGACGTGATTGGTGAAGGTAGTCACGTGATAGTTAGGAAGCTTCGGACAGATGTCATCAACATCCGGGACACCGTCGCCGTCATAGTCGTATTCACAGGCGTCCCCAACATGGTTGCCTAGTGAGAAAGTCACAAGGGTTTCAAGGCTTTTGGGGTATTACTTGAGACCAGTGAGTTAGCCTGTTGTAGTTTGTGTACAGTTGTGTAGTCGAAGGGCTATAGAAACGGAGACCCTAACCACATTATGGTGTGGGATGGCTTTTCCTTAGCTAGCTTGAGACGGTAACAAAAAAAGCAGTATTTACATGTGACCAAAATAATAAAAAGAATTGGAGCACAGAGATGGCAAAACATTGTGATAGTTCCAGTAGTTTTAGTTTTTTTTGTTAGACTGAACTGCCAAAGAGAGAAGAGAAGTGCTTTTGGTGGGCAGTACTTGGCATATTTTGGAAATACTAGACACTAACCATCTACGTCCTCCCAGCCAGTGTTTGAGACATAGGGACAGTTGTCCTGGTTATTCGGCATGACGTCATTATCAATGTCGTCATCGCACGCGTCACCTATTGGTAGAAGATACAGAAGACAAAATTTTCATCAGGTGTAATAAGTGGTTATACATTACATATATACAACAATCATAGCATGCCTTCCAGTTAAAATGTAAAAACACAAATCTACTTCAAATGCATTCTTATCAATGGGATTCATGATTGACTAATTCTACTTCACGAGAAATTACTAAGATTGAGTTACCTATTCCATCACCGTCCGTGTCAGTCTGTTCAGGGTTCGTAATATCTGGGCAGTTATCAACCGTGTTGACAACACCGTCGCCGTCTCTGTTAAAATATGAATACAGATGGAAATGCCATGCACTACAGATGACCAGAATCTTGTTCAACACATTAAGAAACAAATGTCCATATCTGTTGTTGCAGGGTGTATGTAAAAACCGTGCATTGCTCAAAGAACAAGACGCCCTCCTCAAGTCTGTCGTTCAAAAAATTTGATAACGTATGTAACGTCTTAAACTACACATTCTAGGAGAAGGACTAACAATATTGGTACTTTGGTAGTTCAAATTGCTCCTAGCAGTGGCCAAATCGACGCGCATTCTACTGCGAATCTAGAATCTAGTGAAGCCTTACTTGTCGCTGCCGTCGCAGGCGTCCCCATACCCGTCCATGTCGGCGTCTTCCTGACTGGGGTTGGCGACGTTAGGGCAGTTATCACAGGCGTCTCCTACACCGTCACTGTCTGCGTCAGCCTGCGTGTCGTTCACGTGAGGACACACATCGATGGCGTCATCAACACCTGTGAAAATGAAGGGCAAACAGCAATGCGTCATCAAAACCTGTGAAAAGTGCCGTAGTGTATGATGAAGGATTTCATGATGTTGGTGGCTGCGTCTCCTTTAGTTTTTTTTATGTTGACGTATTTGCTTGTAGTATTTGCCCATTACATATTCCTATGGTTCATAATAATTGATATATGGTACTGTCAATGGCATGCTAGTCTTGTACTCTTTACGTCTTTTCTTTGGGTGCTTACACATGAAGTACTCTATTTCGCCTATCATGTTCGTTTGTAGCATTGTTACGATACTTATGAACCTTGATAACTTCTTACCATCGCCGTCGTCATCATTGTCACAATCATCTCCAACACCATCACCGTCTGTGTCAGTTTGATCCTGATTGGCTAAGCCGGGACACGTGTCACATACGTCACCGTATCCGTCTCCATCCGTATCTACTTGGTCCCAGTTGTCAACAAAGATGCAGTTATCCTAAAAAAAACAGGCCACAAAGATTAATCATGATCCTTTTTTTAATGGTTTCTTACAGCATCATTTTCCCTGGTTCATGCGCAACAAAGTCATATATGAGATAAGAGCAAGATGTGATAGAACCAGTCTTTGTTATATTCTGGAGGGTCGTAACCATTTGCTGAACTGTTCCAAAGATACGAACCTTGAGGTTATTTCATGCTGGGCAGTTTACTCTCTTACCTCAATATCCATCCGCCCGTCATTGTCGTCATCAGGGTCACACACGTCACCCATGGTGTCCCCATCGTTGTCCTCCTGCCCGCTGTTTGGGTCCAGGGGACAATTGTCCTGAGAAAAGTATAGCATTAACAAGCTTTAGTCAGAACCCATTTCTCGGAAACAGGGCTAAAGTAGTTAAAGCAGTCATAAACTTGGCAATACAAGTCAGTGCTGCTTCGTACATATATATGTTTATATGTGCCAGAATGCTTAATTAAGTACTCCCGATACCAGCTTGTTTGCTACTTGTAAACTACACACTGAGTAAGGAATAAACAAAGATGTTACTTAAGTAGGGAGTTGAAGCTTTGTCACAGAGAGGTATTTAGTTAGTAGAATGAGTACAACCTTTGCACAGTTCCTGGTGAGACATGACAGCGGTTCGTCCGGCCAGCCGTCCTGGTCAGTGTCCCTGCTACAGCGGTAACCGTCCCCACCCTGTCCTGTTTCACACTGCAAGGCAAACATGTTACAGAATCACCCTTTCACCGGAAATACGTATTCTTTTAAGGTCATAGGTCATTTCCGGTGACATGTTTAATCATCAAGGTGACATTTTTCCTTTTGGGCTGGGCTTCATTATGTCGTTTTATTATAGATTTGATACAAATCTAGAAACTTTCAAATCTTTGACGACAAAGTTTTGTTTTCGTGCAAAGAGTTGTGATACATGTACTAGGTTATCCGTAGATATAAGGGCAGTTCAATAATTGGTAATTTCTTCTCTCCTAGCCTTACAAGTAGTAAGATAACATCAAACACTGATGTATACTCACTCCGCATCTGAACTTGCCGTTCCCCAGAGACAGACAGGTGGCGTTGCTGCTACAGTTGTGCCTGCCGAGTTGACACAGGTCCTCCGGGATGCAGCCCAGGTAGATGTCGCTGATGTAACCTTCAACGCAGTTGCCACACCTGTAGCTTCCCTGGGAGAGAAACTTATTGTAAGAATCTGTATCTTAAGGCGCGGTCACATTCGTCATATGACGTCTTACGATTTTGATGTACAACTTTCAAGCAGGCTGTGACAGAATCAACGTTAACCGCCGACAAGGATCTAATACAGGCTTTTCCCTGCAAGACAGCCGTGTGCCGTGCGACGCATGCACGACTTTTCCAAGAATGCCCTTAGTTTGCGATTGTACGACGATAGCACGACGTATGTGACCTTTGGGAGAAATATATTGGCAGTTCGGAAAGTACGTACCAGCACAAAACGTGATGACAAATTTGCATATAGAATATTTTTTCTACAAAGATTCCTTGCTTAAGACTTAGAACTAAGATAAACGACGTTGGTGTTCTGTTACTTACCGGTGTGTTGATACACTCTGCGTACTCGTGACACCCACCGTTGTCAACGTCACATTCGTCAACGTCCAAGCACACCTGTTAACAGATATACATTGTTTTGGCATCAGTTTCAAGTAAAAATGACTAGTAGATGATTTACGAGTACGACCTGCACGATTTGTGTGCTGTGAAACACTTGTATTTTCCAACTAGTGTGGCTTCTACAATATTGATGTTGTCAAAATGGTTGAGACAACAAGAAAAGCACCTGCGGGTAGTTCTGCGCATGCTCCAGTCCGTATCCATGTGAACTTTCCCCCGTATAGCCTACTGGGCATTTTCCACACTCGTACCCAGGGTTAGAGTTTTCACACGTGGCGTTGGCGAAGCATGGGCTTGCCATGGAGCACTGTGATGCAGAGAAAAACGTCAAAAATCAAAAGATGTAATACTACATATGTCAGATAAGCAATGAACATGACATGTCTAAGACATTGTCTTAGAAATACTCTTTTCATAATATCATTTCGTTTTACTCTTTACTCTTCATGTCTGACAGGATAAAAAAAGTCAACTGAGAAAATGACTTTGGAGGATTGCATTTTAGGACCTATGCTTGAATTGCTAAAGTACATTTCACTACAATAATGTGTTATGTTCACTAAGGAAAATGTTCTCATCAATAATCACCTCATCAATGTCCTCACAGGTGACGCCGTCCCCGCTGAGGCCTGCAGGACACGGTCCGCACCGGTAGGTGGCGCTGTCGATGTTCTGACAGGTCACCCCTTCAAAGCAAGGTTCACGATCCAAGCAAGGACCTACAAACCGGCAGCAAGAATTTAATCCGTGATTTGTCTTTCACGTAACTATCTAGCCCAATGCAATTGAGCATATAAGACACTGCCTGTTTTTCATGTTGTCAGTAGTTTTTATGAGTTACTAACCTTCTCTCAATTGTGACGGGGGGGCGATATCGACTTCCCATGAACTTTGACCCATATCTGACGTCACGCGTGAACAAAACCACGTGATCGTAGCAATCGGGTCAAAAAGGTGGGGATGGCCGAGTGATTCGGTCTAAAAGTTCGGTAATTTTTTGAGTTGGAGAACAGTTTAAAACTTTCTCATAATGTATTTTACCAACTCAGCTGAACTTTCATGCTTGTATTTCAGTAACTTACATTCTCCCGGGTTGCAGCCCACGCACGGTGTGCAGTCCCCCCGTGACCAGGTGAAGGGATGGCAGGGCTCACACTCCGTCTTCCCGCTGGTGCTGTAGAACCCTGCCGGACAACACTCACACCCACCCAGGCCAGACTGGTTGTTGTAGGACCCAGGCGCACACGGCTGGCAGAAATCTGCAGGTAAGGAAGGACACAGACGTAATGCCCCGTGTAAACTTTGATATAGTACAGTGGTACGAAATAATATGCAAGGAAAAATGGTGTTTGTTTGCAAAATCAATCAATAGCATACCTGTCTTCATTTATTTTTATTGCTATTTATTTGCTATTAGCAACAACAATGAACTAAACAAACAAACAAAAAACAATAAAGGTAGTAGCTCCATACCTGTGAGTCCAGTTCCAAACAGCCCTGCCCGACACAAGGTCTTCCTCCCGAACAGACAGGCGTACCCGGTTTCACAGTCTGTGCAACTCGGAGGGCAGTACTAGGAGAGAATTGTGTTGAAATCAACCATCTAGGAACATGTGTCACGCAATTATATTGTTTTTTCCCATGATGATCACGTAACAGCAAGATATAGTTCCACTTAACCAAATGACTTCTATCAATGATAGACATTGGTGCTGACTAAACAGAAGTTTGCATTGTAAGTATTTACTAGACTTACTGTGTCATTACACGGGTCTGCATACTGGTACCGGGAACAGTTGAAAGCATAGCCCTCCTGACAAATCTGTAAAACGTCGGGAACAACAAAAAATGATCATGAAATATCTACTTTATTCTTGGACATGTTCTTTAGATTATCTATATACAAAAAATCAGTATATCCACGACACCCCATACTTACCCTACCAGGCGGACACGGGCTACACTCCGAGGCGCCACCGAACGAATGCTCGGTAGGGGAACGGTCACAGGTCGGGGAGGGCGGGTCGCAGCGGCCGCACGGTCTGGCTATCCCGTCACCCAGGCAGTAGTAGGTAGTGGGGCACCGTTCACAACGGGTGTTGCCTGTATGCAATATGCACAATATGTATTTACAGGTCAAACATTTCGTATAAAGTACCTAGAGATATCTAAACCTGACAATGATCCATTTTGGGTTGGTGGTAAGGTGTAATAGTTAAGTAAGATAGCTTCTCATCTGTCTTTGATAAAGGACTTATTTCAGATACGGTTGAGGTTATCAACTGGCTGTTATACAGAGATTCTTTATTGAATCGACAAAAGTACGTATGGTCTACTACAACTAAGATCGAACAAAACTAAATACATGTATGAATAAAGTCATCCTACTTACAGAATGTATGCGGCAAACTACGTACAGAATATATGTCAGCGGCAACATTAGAGCTTTAGCTATTCTATATTATATAGGGTTATGCGAACATATAAATAGAAACGTACGTATATATTGCAGTTTTACAGTGCATCCAATCAGCTCCATCCTCATGCTGATACTGTCACGCCAAGTCAGCGGATGGATCCGGATGTCAGTTACTGTGATGGGGTCGGCAAGGTCTTGTTGCACAGTTGAAGAGGCGTCTGTATTTCCGGTGAATACCTTTAAAGAAAAATGGATTAGCTGTTACTTGGTTAATCCACATGTAATTTCCAATAGTATTGTAATTCAAACAGCCTTATGCTCTCCAGTTCTTCATCTTTCTTACTATGGCAACATCAAAAGTAAGACAAGCATCGCAAGAATGATTGGTCAAGATGCGTCAAAAGCCTTTGCAACACCAACTACACTATATATGATCTACATACCACTGAGAGCCATTGACATATATAATAAATGTGAATTTTAGTTCTTTACCCGCTGTGCTCCTCCTTCCATGTACGTCTTCCACGTGTGGTTACCGGTACTCAGGTATGTCACGTAGTACGTCTCTACCCAAGCCTGCTCATTTGCACTCCCCTGTAAGATCACTCCGCTGACGATGGTCTCTTCAAGAAAGGATACCTATAATGAAAACATAAAGAATGAGGACAAAACTTCACTGTAGCTAGTTGGAAAGTGTTAAACAAATCTATTTAAACCGATTTAAAAGACAGCTGAACTTGAAATACAGTTAGCATTGGTCTACTGCAGCCTCAGCCTCTGGATTGTAAAGGACAACGATCACAAAATTGCATTTCAAAATGTGATGTCATTATCAAAACATAATCTAGACAATGGGAAGCTATAGCAATAAGCACTCATGGCGCTAAGACTTCTACCACAACAGCCATAGGTTTGAAATAACATTGACTATAATACCACATGATAGACATGATGATGACTGTTTCTTCATGTCCGAAGAAATCCCATCAATGGGAAGGTTGTCTCCCTCTGCAAGCTCTCATGTGGCTTTATGATAGACATAAAGCTGAAAGATAAGGTTCCATGAAGCTAGAAAAAAAGGTGACCTGTAAAGTCATCAATAAAGAATAAAACTGTCTGCAAATCTTTCCCACCTGTAGCCACTGGTTGACATCTGTGATTTCTGCCTTCCAGTTTCCCTGTGCGAACACTCCCGTGGTGTCGTTATTTGTGGGCTGGTTGTGCAGCCGTCCGTAGTGCGGCTGGTAGTACTCATACGCGGAGGACGCCGTTATTTGTGTGAAGAAGATCAGAGCGCTCTGCATTCCCAGGGGCTGGCCACATTCTAGATAATAGCGAGAAATTGCCCCCTGTTTACGACGTTAATCATATACAGCGACTGCCACAAAGGATACCAACGAAAGGAAAAGAAAAAAAAATACTACAAAGGTAACTTTTCGAAAGCAAATGCATAATGTTTACCTTCACATGGTCTAGCCCAACAAACTACTGCTCTGTTTATCCTATTTCAAACACATTCATTCATATATATATGGTGACACTAGTCCAACTCTGTATTGCAACTTGCAACAGAAGGTAACCCAACACCACAGGGTGTCTGCTACAGCGCCAGTTACCATGGTGACAGCCGTCTGGTCCAGGTCATTGACCTTGTGTGTTTGGAACAGAAGAAGAAGAAACAGCAAAAACAATATGTTTTCCTTCTGCGAAGGTAAACATAAATAATAATACAAAGAAATGTGACTATGTTAGTCAAGATTACTGACTGTATCTCACCGAATTCTTTGACGTAATACTTGGGCACTCTGATAAACACTCCTCCTGTGTCATTCACACTGATCTCGTACGTGATTGGTTGGTCCAAACTGTCGTAGAGACATGCGTCGTTTATCGTCACGGCTACGGTTGCAATGTCCCCACGGGGTGGCGTCCCTTTGTCGACCACGATGATGTAGAACTCTAACAACGTGCTGTCGTACGTGCTGTCGTTCCTGCTGTCGTAAATAGCGCTGCAAAAAAACAAAACAAATTATGAGCTCTCCAAGATGACACCTTTTGGGAAAAAGATGTCTTGTTTTCCAATTAGTATATTTTGTAAAATTTACCATTAAATCTTAACTTGTAGAAGTATTCTACAGGCATAACTGTTCAGACCTACAGACGAAGTTTATTTCGAACATAGTTGCAAAAATATCATAACAAATTGACAAGCAAAGGGGTCGAAAGCACAAGGACCGCATAGGCATCAACTTGCTTTCGAAATTTTGGTGAATGCAAAACGTTGTTGTCCTTGTTGTCAAAATTGTCAAGACATTTCTCCATTTATTATGGAGGAAACTTAGGATTGACACCAAACGTCATATACGTAAATGGACTAAGGTGAAGTGTTTTTACGTTTGGTTGATCTGTGTCCTGTGGAATGTTGCGTTGGCGTTGTCACCGCTGTCTCTATCCTCCCACATTAGAGACACCACGGGAGTCAGTCTCAGCACAGGCTGGGGATGGAGGGTAAACATCGTCTCCTCTAGGATGGGACAGTTGTCGTTCACGTCCTCGATAAGGATCTACAAGAAAAAAATTAGTTTTCTTGGAGCTGAAAATGGGAAAAAAAATTAGGCTGACATACTGCAGAAGTAAATGCTCATATAGGGGTAGCAAGGCATTTCCACACAAGGATTGTGCATTGGCCAAGATAGTTAACCTTGCAAAGCTTGATGATGATTGCTTTAACCGGTTGCCTTTTGAGAAGAATTGTTTTGGTTTTCCTTGAACAATTGTACAAGACTGACGTGTTATTTACCGGTTATGCGAAACAAACAACGGTTTCCTGGCTGTTGAATTTAAGTGTCTTTTTGGGAGTCGCATACCTTGATTGCCACTGTCCCTGTCCTTGGTGGTGAGGCGCCATCGTCCTGTACGTCTAGTATCAGTGTGTATTCCTGGGCCACCTCATAATCCACCTCAGTATCAATACTCAACAAGACAGTTGTTGTGGTCACTACGAAAGATTCCGTACCTACAATGATACATATTTTGGGATATGAAGATGACATTTGCTATTTCTCGTTTAGTCGTTTAAAGTCTTTATAACTTTATTATTACCTATCAAGACTTTGTTAAAGGTTTTTAAACTGGTAAACTTACTTTTCGTCGACATTTTGTGCAATCTGTTTACCATTGTTTGGCCTTTCCTTTTGTTATATTCTACACGACCTAACCCCTTATGGTCAAATACTTCATTATGGAATTTAATATTTTAGACGTTTTTACGTATAACAACAGCGTAACAATTTAAGAAACCCCTACCTGGTATGTTGGGATCAGGTGCCGGTGTTGGTGTCTCGTCGTCACAGGTCACAAACGACAGTCCCTCTACTGACATCCATGACATAGGCGCAGGTGAGGGCGGGACAGCCGCCAGACGGTTGTCAGGAGTGTCTTCTTTGATTGTGAAATGGCGAGCTTCGTTTCCTGAAGATATAAATTGTATCAGCACATGATGGAAATATAGTTTTTCTTTGAGGAAATTTATGACAAACAACTAAAGCTTAGCACTATACAATAGCATCCCAGCGTGAAGGGTTATAAAAAAAACATGTAACGTTATAGGAAAAAAAATTAACCAAGAAGGTACAGTCAAGGTCCATGGCTACATATTGAACATTGTAAAAGAGAAAATAATACTTCTAGTCATCTTCTTGATGAAAAGTAAAGAAAATATGATTATATCCATATGCTTGTAATACAATGCAAAATAGTCGCTAAACATGCACGTACCTTTCAGAATGGACACATTGTACGATGGCCCTGTAGAGAAAATGTCAGTCACAACTATCGTCTGCACGGTGCCGTTCACATGCAGGTCCTCCCGTATGGTCACCTCGTAGTCGAGCGGGTACCCACTGACGTCAGCAGATCTTCGTTTCCTGCTCCCGCCGTCGTTTGCAGAGCTGTCAATCACCTGTGAGGAGAAGGTCGTCCCGGAGATCTCCAGGAAGAAGGAGGAGACGCACTGTTCTCGCTCAGCGACGAACAGGACAAAGTGGTAAGTTTCCCCAACCTAGGGAAAGAACACAGAAACGGTTATAAAATTAGTTATGACCTAGTTGATGCAACAATAAGGATACACTAGTCTATGTTACACATGTCTAAGCCTCACTCTCCATGGCTCCATGGAGTTCCTCACAGCAGACAAGAAATCTGCCTGACGTTCAGAGGCCTGACCATTGGAAGAGCTGCTAGAAGTGTGATTTAATTAGTCCAATGATACAAGTGGTGTTGAAATGTTTAACAGGTCTTTCTTGTTATCTATTTTCATGTCTTTCTCCATCAGGGTATTAACTAGATGTTGATACATTATAAGAGAAGGATTGCAACCTTTGTTTTTGATCTTACCGTCAAGTCCAATGCCACAGTGTCATTCGATACACTTCCTCCTGGAACACATTCTGTTCCTGTGACATTCCCGGAAACAGGTACAATACTTCCTCCGCCTACGAGATATTGGACAAATCGTCAACATTTGTAAAACAATAACAACAACAACAACAACAAGACCAGTTTGACACACATTTTTTCCTAGAAACAAGAGATGAGAAATGCCTTTTTTTCAGACTTGTAACCAACTTACCTTCTCCCTTCGCTGGCAGTAGACTGATTTTCGAACATGCAGTGTTTGTAGAACCGTCACCCTTCTGTCGCCTTAGGTCAACAACTTTCTGTTTGTCAACAAACAACCAGAGCTCGTCCCCACCACCAACGGTGATGATCTCGTTCCCGGTATAAGTGATGGCTACACGAATAGCCAGGGTAAATCTATGGAACAATGGGAGAGGCATATCAAATCACACTTTTTACTTCTATGATTACGAATGTGACCGTAATGTTTTGTGTTTGTTGTGTGGCATTTATACAGTTTTTGTATACTCCTTCTTTAAAAATGTACCACTAGAATGCCTACATGAACATCTCAATGACTGACTGCAGCCTACTGTATGCGCTGTCCACCATAACTGGAATAAGCAATGACACTGCAAGTCATTGAAATTGGTAAATACGCTATTAGCGACGATGATCAGGGCACTAACCCAAAGTTGTGGAGTACATTGTTGCAGTCTCTCTGTTGTTCAGACCTATATCCAAGCCCGTCCATGGGAAAGAAGCTGTCACTGTAATACCTGGGGATAGGAACGATGTCAAAAATTGCAATATGAACCAAAGGGCAATCTATTGGCAGACATAGCGTTGGTCGAGACGTGGAGATATCGGGTAAAAATGCATCCAGGTTCAGTGCTATGCATGTTATAGACCTTGCGAATGCAATCTAACATAAACATGTGTACCTGTATGTATCTGTATCATTTTGCTTCTCCAACGTCAGTGTCGCCTCTCGAACGTAGTTCACGTTAGGGACAGACGCGAACCACTGAGAGATGGAGTCTGTGGCCGGGTTATCTGTTAAAGCACGAGAAGAAATGTTTATGACCAGACTGAGCAACTGCAGTTCATGAGAGTAACCACAAAGGACGTCATATGAGTAATAGGATTAAACGTGTCTCCCTATTGACTTCCAACACAGGTTAGTTGTGAACAGATTATATGGAGAAGTCCCAACGTTGAAATTGGATGCGGAAGTACAAGAACACATTAGCTATGCATACTTTGGGTGCTTAAAATACAATGATGAGTGACTTTTTTTTGTACGGGCAACCCCATAAATTGTTTCTACACACCTGAAAGGGCCAAAAATGCGCCAAACGGACTGTTGACGTAAATCGGTTCTCCCAGTTCTCCTTGCCTGGTGCCGTCAAAGTCTGGGTGGTTCACACTGAAGTCATAGTACGTGATGGGCAAGTCAAGGTCATCCGTCGCATTTGACGTTGTTCCATTCACGGAGACTGAGGATAAAAGACAAACATTTTGTGCCATTAAAGTTAAATTCCTTTTTTCAGAGCTCTACTTCTGATAATACAATAGTAATATAACAAATTCCCTCCACTTTATAGTGACTGGGTGAATTCGGGCTTATAAGCTTTCTTAAGATGATGATCTAAGGACCTTTCTAAGGATTATGATATTTCATTTTAGAAGGAAAACGTAATCAATGAAAAAGCCAAAATGAAAAACATTACCGATAAGCTTTTATTACTGCTAGTCTTTTTACAAACTTGTAAGCAATACATTTTAGGAGCAGGTACCTAGGTCTTCTAGGGTTGTGATAGGTTCCGGCCACCCCACTGCGCTGTAGCTTCCGTTGTTGTTGAGAATCACGGTGCAGACGTAGTCTGTACCTGCCCTGACGTCATCTGCAGCTGCGAACACCACTGACGAGTTCGTCACACCATCAGCGGCGATGTCCGGAGCATCGTTACTGGTGCAGTTGACATCATAGGTCCTGGTAATGTCACAGAACACATGTCAGTTTATTTCCTATCTCTCTCTGTCAGTCATTCTCAAGATTATGACTTTCTATGACTTTCTTTCTTGCTTCCTATAGTTTTGGTAAAACCTTGGTTTAGCTGACCAAAGCCGTAAAGCATTGCTGCTGTAAAAGGCAATGGCATAGCAAGGCAGATAAGAATTTTCAAAGCTCTCAAAATCAACGTGCTTATTCATCAGTTTGCGTTGTGATATTCTTAGAACCTGTCTTAATTGCTTGTCTGATAGGCCCATTCAACCTTTAAAACACGTCAAAGACGTTCTACCCTTGTCTAAGGTAGTACATGCATGTATCACTCTCAGAACAAGCTCATCGATCTATATATGATAGGTTTATAAGATTGAACTGTAGGCTACTGTAAAAGAACACTCACCAGAAGCTACTGTTGGCCACCGTGTCACTACATCCTGATGCATATATCTGGAACCCGGGATGAGAGGGTTGTAGGTTGGTAGGGGGTGTCCAGGAGACTGTAATTTCGTTTTGACCTGAAGCTACTGCTTGTACATTCTCCGGAGCTGCAAAGGGCAAATAAAACACATTCGTACCAGTTCATGTATCATCAGTAAAGCATGGGAGAAAAGCTTCACAGTTTTCGGCAGTAAGCGACAATTCAATGTGGACAAAATTGATGTTTTTATACGTTGGTTTATAGCACAAAGAAGCACATTGCAGCCAGATGGCTGAAATGCACGCTTGTTTACATAATGTCAGTAGAACACATTAGAATAGAAATTAACGCTACACAATGTAGTTTCTAAAACTGTTACGTATCGAAAATCACACAAAACATAGTGGTACGTAACATAGCTAAAATCACTCTAAGCATAGTACTACGACGATGTAATATGTCGATGTAATATGATACGTCAAAAAGGGAGAAAACACAAAAGATTTCATAAATTCCTCACTCACCACAAAGGAATGTCTCAGGACACACCGAGAGGAAGTAGTTATCACTGGCGTTTCTTTGTGAGGAGGCGAAGGACACGCCGGCTGCCTGGGCAGGAGTAGCGCATTCACCCCCAGTTATGGTAGTAAGATTCCACAAGTTCGCCATCATGGTAACCATGGAGCAGCTACAGGCTAGAGGGTTGCCACTCAGATCACTGAAAAACATATATCATGTGTCATGTTACGTTACATTTGGTAGTATGGTGTGGAAATATTTTGTTTTTAAAATAACAATTGCAGATACCTTTACTATCAGTGAACCTGGTTTCAACTATATCAACAAACATTAAAAAAATATTACTTCTGCCTTGTTATCAGGTGAAAGGGTTCTTAGTGTCTTATCACTACTTACATCTCGATCTTTACGTTGTTCTTGATCCCGTCAAAGACACCGTCTGCTAAGAACTGGATTCTGTTGTTGGAGAGGTCACTGGAACATTTTTAAAGTGATTGTTATGTATATGGTAACAACAAAAGATACGTTAATGTACAAACTGGCTTAAACAAATTGGCTTCAATGATTTTATGGTGTGTAAGTGCTCACAGTTCTTCAAGACTTGCTAGATTGTCGAAGGTTGTCGACTCTAACATCTCAATCATATTCCCCGCTAGAGATCTGGAAAGGAAAAGATAAACATTTTGCATACAACATATTGACCAATAATCCAATTTAAAAAATCAAAGTCATAAGGTTGTAAAATAGCATTGTTGATGTAACAATGTAGAATATAGATTTGCTGCAAATGCAGGTTGTTTTTCACATTATATCAATTTTGAAAACTCACAGAGTACCAAGCTGCACAAGGGAAGCTAGGAAACCATCTGGAATCTGTTGAAGTCGGTTATTTGCCATGGACCTAAAAATATGCAAATAGCAAACTTAGATAATTCATGAACATGCAATTTCCTATGACTCAGGATAAAGCAGAACAAAAACTATAAAAAGGTATTCATGTACTGTGTGTTACCTTGCCATTTGCCTTCGGGTATGAGTTTGGAAATAAATGGATAAATATAAATACATGATGTTGATATATATAAGTAGTAATGCATCTGTGTGATATCAATGTAGCTATCAGCGTAGATACGATATTTGCTATTACTTGTATTTCACGTTTATTGTTGTACCGTTCATCTCCAAGAGCAAAGACATTCATGGGTGTACACAAATAGAATGTCAGACTTACAAATTTTTAAGACTACCCTGTGTGCTGAGCAGATTCGAATCCAGTGTCAACACTGCGTTGTTGTCAATGTTACTGTAAACAAAAACACAAAGCAGAATAGGAAATGGTTAAAGTCAATACAAAAGCAGTATGAGAGAAAGGTAACGTGTTATACATACCAATTCTTTATTGACTCGACAAAAAGTGCAGGGACTTTTGTAAGGTCAACTATGACTACGAACATGCTTTATGTGTTGTTATCCTTGCATGAGTCTACTAGCGTTTAAAGCTATGTAAATCTTCTCCGGTCTACAATACATACATACATAATATCAGCCTGCTTCTTTACAATGGCCTTCATCATGAAATTAATTGTAGAGGTAAGTAATAAGGAGTACTAACAGCAGGGTTAGGGTCACACCGTTGAATGCATCCGGGTCAATGTAGTAGATCAAGTTGTCTTCTAGGTGTCTGTAAAAGAATAATGTTGTTAGCTGAGAATATCGAAAAACTAAGGCCATTAAAATAGTAATTAGAAAACGGTTTGTAAGTCTTAAACAAGTAACTCAGGAAAACTATCAACTCACAGTTCCTTGACGACGGATCCAGTACTGAAGATCCGCCCTCTCAGCACCTTAATGGCGTTGCTTGACAGATCACTGTCAATCATAAAGAACGACATAATCAGTCCAATGCAGAACAAATTCTCTGTTGAAAATGTCTAAACTTGACCACATCGGGCACACAAATGGCGAATAGACAAACTGAATGTGGCGAAAAATGCTATTATAAAGCTTAAGTGAAGTGACGCTGTACTTTGTAAACTGTAATGACCTATGCTGTGGGTACGTATACATTTAAGTTTAATCTAGTAGAAAACTCACAGGCTGTTGGTGATAGTTACGTCGAAGGCTTGCTCTTCTATCGATGTCAGCTGGGTGTTTCCACTCATACCACTGGCGGTAAATGATACGATAACATTTTTAATGTCTATTTTTTAACAAGAGATAATATTTGAATTGATATATCAATATCAAATATAAACTGGTGCATAAAATCGAATGGTGATTTTACAGTTGCCAATGCAGATTATTTGTAAAAGATGTTTTTATTTCATACTCACAGATTGTACACTGTGACTTGGTTAAACGCGTGCGGTGGTATCACCGTGAAGTCCATGTTATTTAGATACCTGTGGAAAGAACAAAAGTGTATTGTTTTGTTGTTTCAGGCCTCTGGAATCATACAGTGTATCAAAAATACGGCTTAACCTTGTGTCATAGATAGCCTTACAGTCGCATCAATTTCAATTGCAATAAATATTTTCAGACAGGAATGACACATAAGCTATTATTGGTTCAAAACATGTATACCTTTGGTACACAAAGACCTTCATGATAAGGCCCTCTATTTCAAAACTACACAGTACAACTGTATTGTTATCGAGTGGTAAAGATTGTATAGCAAAGGATCATGAGTTGAGGTTTGTAAATATATTCTCTACAAAATAATGGGAAACTGCCAAGCAATAAAATATAATATTTGATATAATGCAAGTTCTCACAGGTTATTGGTGACGGTGACATCATCAAAAGCGTAAGAGTCAATAGTTGAGACAGGGTTCCCCTGGAAGTACCTGTGAAAGAATAACCAGGATTTGGTCATCGTCATTAAAATGATCAAACATTGTCATATATTACGAATCAGAATACGTGTACTGTGGCAGAAGTAATTTCTTTAGACCCACTGTCTGAAATACGTGGTCGATGAGTTATCAATGGAATATATCTAATAGTTATATTTTGTGCTGTTTAGTTTGAAAAATAAAAAAACACTAAATTAAGTCATTTACATGGAATTATATAGAGCATAGCGATTACATGTATAGTTAAGTAATTTCATACTTACATGTATCGACTGGAAACAGCATGGAAAGCATGTTCCCTTATAGACGATATCCTGTTGTTCCGCAAATCTCTGAAAGCAACATTAACATGGTGTCATTATGCGATGTTCATGAAAATTTCACGAAAGCAGGATATCTCAAAAGACTTACAGATCTGAAAAAGAGAATACTTACAGCAGATTATCGACGTTGACTGCATTAAGAGCGTAGGGAGCTATGTCAGTAATTGCGCCTCCATCAAGGTACCTGGTCAAGATGAAGTACGAGGCAAACCGGGGCCAAATATTAGTTATGATGTTGTCATATAAGATTTAGTTCAATTTAAAAAAGAACAACTCGAAACGGCTGGGAAAGGTGTACATCACAGAGTATATGCCACTGGAGTGTCATTCAAAATACCACTTACAGATTTTTGACATGCACGTCGTTCAATACATAAGAGCTCAGCAACTCGAATTCAGCATTCTTGAAGGTCCTGCATGAGGAGATAGAGACCAGAAATGACATGGCATGAAAGTTCATCTGTGTTGGTACAAGTCATTATGAAAAGGAACTAAACTTTACTGCCAACACTATAGAGAATATTGGGACTTACCCCAAATTTTCGGTAGTAGCGGGTCATACGTGCCAGATAACTTGTGTCTACCCCCGTCTCTGTTCAGGGTAGGTCTGTGAGCTCTTATGCATATGTAGACCGCCTCCTTCACTCCTCTTGCAAAGAAGTCCGATTCAGAATCAAGGATTTTAACCCCTTCTAACGATACTGAGTGTCCCGGCGATTCAATATGGATATGTTGCGAGACCTCTGAATTTACAGAACTAGGGCGTTGGTGGTCACGTGTCTCTGACGTCACGTTCCAAGAGTAGACGGGTCCATTCCGTGAACAAGGTTGATGGAGTCAACCGAAAATTTGGGGTAAGTCCCAATATTCTCTATAGTGTTGGCAGTAAAGTTTAGTTCCTTTTCACAGAAATGACATGGTCAGCAATATAATTAAAAATTCACACACATTTTTGCCTTCGTGACCTTTTGAAGCCTCTTGAAAGTTCAATTTCGTCATGGCTGAATTGCTTCTATCCATTATCATATCCATTATCATGTCTATCTATGTATTATGGATGTCTTAAGTGACATACTGTTCAGTGAAGTACTTACAGTGCTCCCTCATTTACCACACACCGTACTTCGTTGAATGCATACGACTCCACAAACTTTGTAGGGTTGTTATCCAGATCTCTGCAAGAACATGTAATAAAATGTATCAATACCGCGTTACTAGTCATCTAGTAATGAGCTGGTGGTCCCAGCTGGAACACACCACTCTTAAAAGTTATTGCAAAAGTCAGCTGTAACTTTCCATTTTCCCTTCTAAAATCTGACAAAATGTTACCGCACACTCTGTAGGCTTTTTTTTGGAAAATCGTAAATACTCACATCTTTGATGTTGAAACATAGTCGAAGGCGTATCCCTCTATAATGGAAATTGAGTTGCTTTCTAGGTTCCTGTCATTGACAATAACAGAAGAATAGTTAGTAAAAAACATGGTTTTCAGTTCTGTATCAAACCTGTTGTGTAATATGGAATAGTATTCTCAGTACATACATTATATGTTCAATTGAAAACAAACTGAAAGAAGAGAGCAATTACATGACAGTGAATAATAGATAATGCAATTTAAAAAAAATATTTCTTCTATGTATAGTGGCAGCAAAGAAAGGAATCGAAAACATGGGGTTATCTTTGTATTGTGTAATTGAACGATATACGTATACGTACAAAATATCTGCACTTATTTCCTTAAAGGTGTTGTTGCGGATTGCAGTTATCCTGTTGTTTTCGAAGGTACTGAAATGGTAGAAGATATGGTTTGGTTAAGATAAGATACTATTCTGTTCATGATAAATTGGCAGTTTTCAGAATACTTTTGTCCCTTATTTTATATGTGTAGTCTGTGCGGTTCGTAACTTTTTGTTATTGAATGCAGAATTAAACAAAAGGCAAGTCGGTCAATATTATAATGTTTTGATTATTTAAAAGTAACCAACAAGTCTTTCTTTTAAATGATACATTATCATTACGATAACAATCTCTTTATAATAAAAGTTGATGGATGATAATGCATATATCTGATCTGATATGAGAAATACAAGTACGTACAGGTCATTGCCGGTGATCTGGTGGAAGTCCCCAGTATTTGACAGAGCTGTCAGATCGTTGTTATTCAGTTGCCTGCAAGAAAAATTGGATTATTGAGAACATACTGGTACCTGTGATGTGATGTGATGATAACATTTGAGATTGAAGTCCTAGAAACTCTCCAGTAACGTGCGACTTTATGAACGATCTGCCTACTTCATAATCTCCAAGAAGATTCTATGGGGCAAGGGGAGTCTATATTGGCCGCCTGTATCCATTGACCTCCTGTAACCATTGGCCTCTTGGGGCGGCCAATGGTTACATATAGACTCCCTTTGGCCAACAGATTATCTACTTCAATGGTCAAAGATAGTTTCCATCATTAGAATATCTAGGACAAACAACACATTAAAGATGCACTTACACATGTCTGATGCTTGGTAACTGGTCCAACGTCCCTTCCTCGACATATCCAATCTCGTTGTGGTCGAGATTTCTGGTGGGAAATGATTAAAAATGCTGACGTTTACAGGTGTTTAGTAAAAAAACAAACGACGTTTACTAAATCATGAATGACCAATGTTTGCCATAACATCGACTATCAAATTATAAATTCAAAGTAAAGAATCAATGATTACTTACAGTGTCTGAAGAATGGTACAATCCTTCAAAGCATCCTTTGTTATCCAGCCTAATCTGTTGCTACTCAGTGTCCTGGAAGATATGGTAATGACGTGATCAGTAAATTAGTAAAATCTAACATGGTTAAGAAGTGAGACTTTTATAATGGCTAGTGAGTTTTTTTGGTCGTTTTTTCGCACTCATATCATGGATTTGTAGTAGATTCTGTCCCTTGTGGATGAACATATACTATACATAAACATGTACTATACTAATGACAAGCACAAACCATTTCATGTTTCATATTCTTCTCATCAACATGCTTTCTATGTTCTATGGTGCTTATATTCGAGACTGTGAACACTTACAATCCTACTAGATTTCCAAGCCCGTAAAAGGCAGTTTCCGGGATGTCTGTAATCGCGTTTTGATCCAGAAGAAGTCCCTGCAGCTGTGTCAGGTTGTTGAACGGGTTCTGATGACGAAAGTCGAAGTAAATATTGTACCGAAGGGATCTGGGGAAAAATAAAAATGGTCATGTATTTACTTAGATTCTTTGGGGATTATCGTGATTTTCAAAGCAAGTAGCTCTACAGATAGTCAGGTACCTAATTTAGCATTGGTGACATTAGCGGCTTCAATAGTTATATACCGTAGGGATTGAAAACTAACATAAGCTACATAACATATATATTAACTAGACAAAACTTACATGATCCCAATCTGGTCCGGAAATGTTCCATCTTCAACTGTGATGATTCTATTGGAATCCAGGATCCTACGTTATGAGAAAATGTCATTGATATAATCACATTATAGTAAGATTTGTCCAAGGTGTCCAATGTTAATTGTACTCATCAGTCAAACAAGATTCACACTACTAGGCAGATAACAAAAGCCAAAATGTCTTTCTTAGGAAATATATGCTTACAGATTGATGAGAGATGTCAGGTTACTGAAGGTGCCCTCTAGCAGGAAGGTAAGCCGGTTGGAGCGAAGGTCCCTAATATGACAGCAATGTGAATCATTAATTGCATGTATGTATTTCATGACAGTCGTCGCTTAATCTCATTGCTATAACTGTTCATGTCAACTTAAATCAGCTGGTGCAATTGCTTTAATCTCAAAAGTTATAGGCGTATTCTAATTATTGTTCATATATTTTGAAGATACTAGATCCATATTCAGATTCACACTGACCGTAAAACCGCAATTGAAATAAATGAAGATAACAAACTACAAAATAGAACTAGAAAACCAATTAACATGAGGAAAGAGGTTGTTTAAAGGGGAACAAATTCATGTACAAACAAAACAAAACAATTTCCCAAATACTTACAATTCCCGGACTACTGGTGGATATACGTCATCGTACTTAGACACCGGTAGGTACTGGATATGGTTACTGCCGATACGACTGGAAGAACATATTTTGATTTCTCTTGTTAAACAGATCAAAATGTTGTCTAGCATGTAAGAATAATGACTGAAATGTTAATATTTGATTTGCAAACAGCTTGATTACATTAAATGGGATATTTGTAGAGTCTGTAAGGTCCTAATTGTACTTATAGAATAAAGTCATACATACGAAAGGGCTTAACTTCCTTGTTATGTTTTGAAAGAGATAAAACTCTCAGTGAAAACTTACAGGTTTTGCAGATTTCCAAGACACCGGAAAGCACCAGACTGGAGTGTTGTCTCGTCCAAAGAGTTGGTACCAAGCTCACTATGAAACAAATATAAAAGACATTCTAGTATGCTACTAGTCAACGAGACAAAAATTCAGAAATGTATTAGTCAGTGCAATGTAATAGTGCATAGTCTTACAGAGTTGTCAGGCTCCCCAGATTACACAGATCATTCTTACGAATAGCCGCAATGTTATTGTCGTGGAGCCACCTGAAAAAAAGATACAAACAAGATTTCAAAGAGTGAAGGCTATACGTAATTTCATAATTCGTACTTAGGAAGTACATGCAAACTAATGTACCAATAGACATACTATGCATCAAAACAGCAAACTGTTGCTTACAACCATCATGTAGATAACAATGAATTTGAATTGCCGTCATGTCAGTAATGTATATTTCACTTACAAGGTCCGTACAGATGACAGTTTTGAGAATGGTTGACCCTCGTGTTGTCTTCTCCTGGCCTCATAAAGAGACAAATACACACCCTCGAAGGCATTGGAGGAGTACTCAGTCACATTGACGATTCTGTTGTTGTCTGCATGTCTATAAATTTGTGATATAAACTTTGTAAGACTCATTTTCATCAATTTGCGTCTCTTTTGCCCAATGCATGTTGCCAATCAACTCGAAGTGTCACCAAGATGACAAGAACTTGAGTTATAAAAGTACATGATACGTGATTAGAAAACTTGTCAACAAAGCGATCAATGGTGAAGTCATGCTTCATTACATCTATTTGTCAGGACAACGGTAAACAGACTAGAGCAAAGGAAAGCTCACAGGAATTGTAGATTTGGCCAGTCCTCTTCAGAAAATGCAGGGTGTGGAAACGTGGTGAAGTCATTGTCACTGATGAACCTGAAATAAACAAGTCAAAGGATCATTAAGGGTGTAGATAGTACACAATTAGACGTTCAGGATAGGGTGCAATATAACTATAGCTTCAATTTAAAGTAACACAAATTTGACTTCCAACGTACACACAGTTTGGACTTACAATGTCGTCAGTTGTGTGAGGTTGTAAAAGGCATCAAACATGATTGCTGACATGGCATCCGGTGCCTGTTGACTGTGTAGGATCCTGTAAGATAGCATAGTATTTTATCGTTTCGTATGCATTCATTACAGTTATAGCAATGTGGATGAAAATGCAATGTAGTGACTTCGTAGCTAGAAATCAACTTTCATGATTGACAATAAGTCTTACAATGTTCTCAGCTGGCCCATGTTTGTAAAGGAGCGGCTTGGTAACTTCTGGAGCTTGTTGTTGTTGAAGTCTCTGTAGAAAAAGGAGCAAACAAATTTAAAGTAACACTTAAAACCCAATAGAGAATTTGTATATTTAACAAAATAGCAGCCAATTAAAACATTCAAAAGATCAGCATTCAATGGGCGTCAACAGAGGAAAACCATGGAACAGAATACTCTAAGAGCCCTGTTGTTATCGCACGCATACACACTACACGTACATGTGAGCAATGATGCTTTTCATATGCTGCACATGCAGAGCGAATCTAATGAATATAAGAAATGCTTACATGTGAAGTAAACTGTGATAGTTGTCGAAAGTGTTCCACCCAATAGTAGCCATCAGGTTCCGGTGCAGTTCCCTGAATAAGAGATACATAATGTTATCTATACAGAGATACATGATGTTCTTTAAACAATCAAGTAGCTAGACCGTCAATCAGTACAATTGTTCGAAATCCAGTAGCAATAGCAAAGTTAACGAAGCTAACAATAAAGATACTTACAGAATCTTTAGATTTGTCAGCTGAAGAAACGCCTTGGCTCCAATGTAACTGATCTCGTTGTTGCTGAAATTGCTGTGGAAAAAAAACCCTCTAGCCATAAACCATTCGATACATTGTGAATATTTTGGTTGAACGCAGTAGTGCTTTCAAGTTTGGCATATGAAGTTAGCTGTTTATTATGAAATGTTTATCACCGTACTTACAGATGCATGATATTAGACACTGCCAGCGTGTCCAACGTTATCCTTGACAATGATGTCAGCTTGTTTTGGTCCAGAGATCTATAAGAGAAACAACAATTTAGGAGAAAATATACACAAGTAGCTAGAGTTCTTTAGTTTGTGCTATTGTGCATATGCTTTTCTGTTTTATTTTCTTCAACAATAGTAGTTTCAAGTTGATGGCCGACTGTTAAGCATTTTGTGACTATTGAATAATCCTGCGTGTAAACTTTGTATAGATAGTATATGCTTAGACTCTTTCAACCAACCCCAATTTGCAAGTTGTTGACACACTTTACGCTTGTAATAGACTATTCTTATAATAGCTTGTGCCTAACAAATCTAGAAAACCACTACATGTACTTACAAGAACTCCAAGTCAGTCATGTTTTCCAGCGCATTTGAAGGAAACTGTTTTATCTTGTTCACACTGAGTCCCCTGTAGAGAGATGATAAGCAGAGCTTCAGGACAATCTTTTTTATTCATCCATTATTTATCTAATTCAGAACTTGGGTGATTTTGACAGCACACACAACTTAGTGACAACAAAGAAATAATACTTACAAGAAGCGAATCTTGGTTCCAGAGAAGAGTCCACGTGGAACCCAGCTGATGTTGTTCTCCATAAGGCTCCTACAGTAAGACAAAGCATTTTGAACTACCTTCTTTGACTTCTGTCAAATATTTTGTAACTCAAAGAGTTTATCATCTTAGAAAGCCCTAATCATCAGGGTATACATTTTGTCAAAAATGGAGAGGTTACATTAACAAAAGAATACTCTGTAATGGTGATCTAATAGTTTGATAGTTTGATGCCAAACAAACAAACAAACAAACAAACAAACAAACAAACAATCAATCAAACAAACAACCAACCAACCAAACAACCAAACAAACAACCATAATGTTAAGTTAAGAACATTCAAATGGGCGAACCTATCAATTCGACAGAATAAAAGCTAGAGCATCTAGTAAAAGAACTCACACATGTGTAAGCGTGTCTGCAAACTGTAGTTTTGGATCCACACCAACAGGGAAGGCAATGTTGTTGTAGCTCAGGTCTCTGAAGTTAACAATAAAGAGGAAAACACGTTATTCATTCTGTCTACATAATACTTTGGCACACATTTGCTTTCACATGTTGTACATGAATTGCAATCTACACTGTACATGCATATCCAATGTACTAATCTACAATAAAAATTTACTACGGATTCTAGAAATTATATCAGAAATTCATCTTTTTCATCTAGACAACTTACAGTCTTTGCAGAGCCGTACAGTTTGAGATGTCGGGAAAGTATTTGATATCTGTTCCATGGATAGTCCTTGTGAAGAGGAGAAAGCACAGTTAGAAGACATTAATTATTTCAAAAACACCTAATATTGATAGTTCAAACCATTAACAGACACATTATTGATTTATTTAATCGTTAGAAGATGCAGCCATACATGCATATATCATTACAGCAAGATCTCGGAATTGTCTTCACTCACAGTTTCTGGAGGCTTCTGAGGTCTGAGAACGTTCTCTCGTCGATGTACTGTAGTCTGGAGTTTACTATGGTACTGAAGAGTTAGAGAGACAAAAAAGTGAGTCATGCACGAATTCATATTTTCTTTAGTTTACATAAAAGGCATAATCACAAACAAGCACCAACTTTAAAAATACCGGGCAAATCGCTGAAACATACCATATATATGACAATATTTTATGCCGTATTTTTTTCAACTACAAGCAGGCCGACTTCTTTACTTAGAGAACGATGGATCAGTATCAAGAACTGTAAAGTGTATGTAGAAGACTTACATCTCAGTGACATATGATGAGAAAGTTGTCTCCGTCAGGTTAAAATGGAAAGACTGTCCTCTTATGGTCCTGTTAATTGCACGAGTATCATCAGACGTATTGCATCAAATAGTTAATATCATTTATTGCAACTGACCCTAACTTTGCGTCATTGTAAAACACAATTAATTCCAAAGCACTGCGTGAAAAGTTGGATTCACCAATGCTAGTAAATGCCAGTAAAGTCGGGTAATGTTTACTTTGTAGACAGTAAGGGACCTTAAAGTGCAAATTAAGTAAACATTACCCGACTTTATTGGCATTTACTACCATGGGTAAATCCAACTTTTTATGCAGTGAAGAGAGTTGGAATCATAATAAGGAGCTTTTGTATTAGTTTAAGCAGTTTTCTATAGGTCAGATATTTCTGCTTGCCATATTGAGATAGAAGTACGGTTCCTATACTTACACAGTAGTAGCAGACCCACAAGAGACCGTCTGTGTCAGTGAATTGCAGGTACAAGACCAGCAACCGCTACTAGAGTACTCTGAAGTTGCGCGTCGATAGGCTTTTCGTGTTCCCTCGTCAGACCACAGGCCACTAAACATGTCACTACCTTCAGAAGAAGAAAGGAAAGTAATACATTTTTCCCATTCAAGGCTCCTAAAGGAATATACACCCGATGAAAGCATACTTCTATTACTCGATCCCCTTGATTCTCTTGGTGATTTTGTAACATTCCTATTTGCCTCTGAAAAACTTTTGCCATCTTGATAACGATATTATCATAAAGAGATATTAATAAATATCAGATGTTTTAGACTTCATATATATTCATGTAATGCCGACCGTAGACTTACCTGTGTCATAGTTGATCCCTAGGCTACCGTAACGGTCGTTCCAGTAGTTCGCCCCAAACCAGCCCTCAGACGACCGTATGAACATCAGCAGCAGCAGTATCGGCATGCAACCCCGGCGCTTCATGAAGTAGTCAGCCGGGTGGCGCGAGGCTGTGGTGCTCAATACCATTTTGTTTTCCTTTGTTCAATCCTGCAAAAGACGTTCATATTGGTAAGGGGAATATTCGCGGTATATATACGGATCTGCTGTGTCAAAGGTTGCATATGTGTGTTTGTGATGGTGTGTGTGTGTGTAGTACTAGCACGTTTATTCTGTCCCATTCTTACGTGTTTTTCTTATGCATCACCCCTTGTGCACATCAAGAGTTACTATTCCTTCTAGGATTTAAAGTTATTTTTGGACAAAATCTCAACCTTTGGAGGGAGAAAGTCAATAGTATGAAACGAAGTTACGGGACGATCTAAGGTCTAAGGTAAGATCTAGACAAATTAAGAGTATTGAGTCTAAAAAGAGACCATTATTACGTTTTTATAATCCCATACGACATCTACTCCTGTCTACGTGACAAAACACACTACATTAAACAATACACTCCATTGTATTTTTTCAGCCAACACTGAAAAGGTACCGGTATTTGATTGAATTGATAGAGCTGAAGTCCAGGAATGCCAAGGTTGACGAGAAAGAGCTTAGAAATAGAAATGTCGGAAGTATATTATGTTCACTGACTTAGGCTGTAACCATGTGAGAAAATTCAGATTAAACATTGAAAATACACTTACGGCGAGCCTAATAGTATACACTGAAAGCATTTACCTCCGACTTTGGACAGGAGCAACCTTCGGCTAGGTACAATTAGCCATGCGTAATAATAGGTAGTCTGTTTGTGTTTGTGTCACATCCACGACAAAAGACAAATATTTACACATGCACGAGCTCAGTGCCGGGGTTGGTACGTTGCAGAGAGGAATGTTACACTCCATAGATCTTAGGCACAAAGGATTTGGTTCAGATAAGGCTTGACCCCCAACCCTGTACCTTGACTATGTACACAACATCGCTGAACACGCAGAAATGTGCCGGGCGAGGAAGCTACATGTGTAGTGTGTCTGTTTGAACCATTCTATATCCATGAGATGCTCGAATCGGCCTGTAGGCCGCTTTTCATTGAGGTCATGAGGGAAGAGGTAAGGGTCAGACAAAATATATATAACAAAGATACAGTTTACATGATTTAAATGTAGGAGATCAGAGTTCGCCTTTGTTGTTTAATTACGTTATCTTTAAATGTTCAACGTACGTAGTACAAAGTTAGGGGTCAAGACCTTCGGCTTTTATTTGCAAATTAACGTCGACTTGGCACGTTTTTCATTGGAGTTTCTGTGCACAAATTTCTTTCGTTAGGACCTTTGGCTTTCATTTGCAAATTAATGTCGACATGGCACGTTTTTCTTTGGAGTTTCTGGGCCATAGATGTCTTTCTCCACAGACACAGTATAGACGGCTGTCTCTGTGTGACTTCTTGCCATGTCACTTGTCAATTAGAAATAGAACGTAAAATTAGACGTTTTACCTGCCCTGTGTCATTTTTATCAGTCTACCCCAATTCTACCTCTAACAAAGACTTAAATAATTGACATCTCTCTTTACATACATACTAGCGCCACAGACTGAATTCACAAAAAGCGGGCGCGTTTATTTGATGATAGTAGTAACTGTTTACCCACAAGCAACAAGGCTCATGTTATCTTGTAAGGGTACAGGAAGTCAACATAACCTTGGCTGGCAGTTGTTTTGTGATAACAGAAAGACCAAAGACTAAACAGATAAGTCTCATAGCTGTAGTTGTGAAATCATACTCTGAGAAAATAGTACGCCGTTCGTGTGCGAAGATTCAATGTTGTAGTTGTAACCATACACTTTGTGTATTTGAGATAATTGCTCTTAAGAGAAATGCCAACCAAGTGTGCGAACCTTAACGTGGATGGCACGTAAGCATCACGACACAACTGTCAAACAAAATAAAAAGACTGCGAATCAAATAACAATTTAATCAAACGCTCACGTGAACTTTTAGCATAGTCCACGAAATATATGGAAGGCACCTGCCGAGAAGCTTTAGATGTCGGCGAAGGGTGACAAAAGGTGTTATGTTCGGCCCATGTTTTTGCTAAGGTGTTGAAAACAGAGCATGTTCCTTTTGTTCGACACGTCACACGGTCGTTAGAGCGCGGACAGGTGCATGACGACGTTGCTAAGCAACAGAGGGGTGTTAATTGTGTTGTTTTTAGAAACAGACGACAGTAGTGTACGTGTTTCAGACAATCTTAATCCCAGTTTTCTAAGGAAAACTTTGCTGTCATTTTTTTTGCAAAAACTTCATATAAGGCTTATGCACTATATGTTTTTACGATCCTTGTCGTTTCTTTCTTTTCAAGTGTTGTGCTAGTCAAGCTTTCAACGTTTATGTATAAGATTAATTATAGGTAGGTTTAAGATATAGAGTAAGTAATAGCTTATTGGCAGTGCACAACACTCTTACGTGAGGTACGTCAGTTATATGGTGAAATATTTGTGTTCTTTGCACTTATGTCCCGGCGGGTCGTGACTGAGAACAATAGACTCACCACAAGAAGGAAACACTTGGCTACCTCCTTCAGAGAGTACCAAGTTACCTTATGTATGAAAACTTTTGCTGTGTCAAAAAAGGGGGAGGATACAAAAAAAGGGTGGGAGGGAAGGTCAAGGTTGATTTACATCATTCTACATTATTATATCTATTATTAAAAGTATTTTTACCTTCGCCAAGATCATTATGCTTTTTAATGGAGTTTGCAACGGTGTTCTCAATTCACCGCATAAGTCATGAATGCTTTTAGATAATTTATTTATGATAGTTTGTTTGAATAATTTCCATCCGTTTCATCTCCAAATAATGTGTTGTTAAAATAAAGAGGCGGATGGTTGTTTGAAAAATGATATTTGTGTCGTCACGACCCGATATACGTGTATCTACATGACTTACGTTTCATTACAACAAAGTCTCCGATACAAGAACTGTCCTCTGTCCTAAATGTAGGTCCCAATGTACGTCATCATGATGTGTTCAGCAACACATACACAGTAAAGCAATCGCTGATATTTTGAGGATAACTTGACCAGGTTTGTAGGCAAACGTCGCGTATCTCTAGAGTCTATAAAAGGGCAATGATGTGTCATTATACAGTTCGCGTGCAAACAGTCACTTTTGACTTGGTGCTTCAAGTGGAAAATCTAATTGTCATGAAGCATGGACGGAGCAATTCAACAGGTGTCATTCAAACCTGGTAATACACAGGAGGTAATTTTTTTACAAGGAAGTGTAAACACATGGCAATGTCTTTGTACCAGCACTAAAAGTATAGTGCTTAGATTAGTTAGATTATGTTGACTCTAGTATGCTTACATTTCTTTCTTCCCTGTTGTCAATTAATTTCATGTCGATTCTATCGCCCCCGGTATTTCCTAAAAAAACTAATTGTAGTTTTTGTTTGACAAAGGAAGTACATTTAAATTCCTTTCCCTATAAAACTGCTGTACGCTCTTTCTGGTATCGTGTGTTTTTCTGGACGTTAATGCAATGGCAAACATGTCAGTTACTGTTGTATTCAAGTCTCGCTTCCGCGTTCATTAATAATTTACCGCGTTATATCATCCTTCTATACGAAGGCTACACTATAATCATATACAGACGAACGCACACAAAATATCTTGTCACCTTGTTGTAGTTTGTCTCTACGTAGAGATATGCTTGGGTAGTTTTAACAGCAAGCGATCTTCTGTGCTTGCTGTAATTGGGACAATTCTTAAATTGCTTAAGCAGTTATTAATTTTCCTCATTGGTAACGTGGTTGCTACGTGTGTTTATATATTTATGTCTGTAACCTGATCAGGTGTAAACCAATTATAATATTTCGCGCCATACCATAAGTATGGATGAAATATATTGTTACATTTCACTGCATACGGTAGGTATGGATGAAATATATTGTTTTTCCTCATGTTTCTTCTCACTTTCCTCCTTCTACTGCCATTTCGTTAAATTGAGATGGAGTGAATATGTTGTATTTGCTCGCAAGAAAAATGTCGTTCTACAGTGTATCTATGGTTCTTGATATACCTCTATAGCGCAACAAAACACTGAGGTATTGCGTCTAAAAACTATAGAACTGTCAGAAATCAACTTGAAGACTACATTGTGCTATTCTCTGTATAGATTATAATATGAATCGATGACAGTACCTGTCTGTGTTTGAATTCGATGTGCACGGGACATTTTCTCAGGCTACTTAACAAACATTTGCTACAAACAGAATTGACCCGACAGGAGTTTACAATATCATGCACGGCGTACATTCGTACAGGCGCCACCGTGGTGGTATAAACATCTGTACCGAGATCATTGGACTTTGGTGTATGGACAGTCCAAACTACAGAACGGCAGTGTTATATGTTTGTACGTACCAGTCGAAAATATTGTCAATAGTCTTTGCAAACAAATGTAGTTTTACAAGGTGCTATATCACCATTAACCTACTTTTCAAGTAAGGTGGACACTTTGTCCATCTTAAAATCTAGTCTTTCCGGATTTGAAGGAAATGGTGTTTGTTGACAACTAAAAGTATATGTAGAGCGTTTAACTGAGACCAAAATCAGCCAGCTATCGCGCCGAAATAGGTCACAGGCAATACTATATCTACAATGTGCATGTGTAGTCTGTTGAAAAAGAAACGAAGGATGTACATCCCAAGTTTTAACTTACAGAAAGCTTTCATCCTAACAATGGTCGTAACAAAAGAACAAACGCTATGCACAGTAGGTACAAATTCAATTTGCTTAGAAAATTTCCCCCGCTCATTTGAACAAGTGCGCCGTGGAGCATGGCTTACTTTCCCACCCTATTTAACGACTGTGAACCTTGCGTACAGTATGCCAGTCAGGTGAGCGAAAACAGCAGGGGTTCGAGCCCTACACATAGACGTATAGAAGCGGGGATGCTAGCCACTACACCATACAACATCAAGTTAACACACTATCAGAATGCTACTTTGAAGAGATATGAAAAGTGGCTTTACCTTTCAGTGAAAGATATCTTCTCAGCGCTACGTGATGTTACTCACAGAAACGGGAGACGACAGGTAACATAACATTCCCTCAGGTGTATAGTATTCCAACTTCCCTGTCTGGGACGTACCATCCACCACTGTCGGTAGGGGTGGCTGACACAGCTACAGGTAAAATCGTCTCAATGTTCTATTGTGTGGGTGCGCATGCCGGGTGTTTACCGTATTTTTGAAAATTGTCGCTATTGTTAACTGGAGGAAAGAAAATAGGACATGTTCCCCATGAGATCTTCGTAACTTTGAAATTCTGTTCGGTCTATTTAGAACTTTAAGCAGTGAGAGGTTGCAAGGTTATCATCTTTATCTCACAGTAAATAAATAAAGTATGTTTACATACGGCGGCCCTGTGTCAAACAATACCCTTGGCTGGAGACCAGGGCTGTGTTGTAATACAAAGACATTCCGCACGGGGCTATTTGGCACAATGGTCTTTTCAGAAGGAACGTCAAAGGGTTCAGGTTTTTCCGTGTATTTTGTCGAGTGGAACAAACAGAACGACACGGTAGACAGGTAAGTATATATGGGCTTTGGGTGTAAGTTCTGGTGTCACTGACCTAGAATACAGCTAGCTAAGAACGAACAGAAGTCGGTATACATGTACTTGAAAAATACTGCTTTATTTCTATGTAACATTTTGTCACTGTACAGGCAAGGTGTGGTGATGTCAGTATGCAAAGAGACGGGAACTCGCGTAAAAGTAGTTGAGATTTTCACGACGCAAATTGATGAACAGTAGTCTTTTAAAAGAAATCTACAATGTAACTACAACCGCTTCGACCGAAGATTCAAGAAAACATGGCAAAGTTATCGAGGTGATTCGCGAGTGAGTATCATTATTTTTCAAAGTGTTGTTCCTGGACACCATATACATGTATCTTTCACAGATAAAGTTGTGTTTTCTTCTTTCAGTCGTCTGTTGCCATGGCTTCGTGTGTTGTGACAGACTGTGTCCTGGTGGGCACGTGTGCTTTCTCTCCCTTTTTGTTTGCCTCTGGAGGCGATTTGCTGAATTTCTTGATGGAGAAGTATTCCCTGTTAGGGAGACCTCGCATCACGCCACAGCTCAGGGCACTCCGGTACAGACTCATGTCCGTGGCGTCGTACCTAAAGGTGGAAGGAATTATCAGTACCATAAAAGTCAGAGGTCACAAAATCTCTGATAACAGTATTTGGAATCCACCGGTACCCTATCATAGCCCTAGACTAGTTTTAGTCGCGTGGAATAATCGACCAGAGTAGCAGACTTGGGTCATGATTTTAATAGATTGGGTCATGATCTTAAAAGATGGAATCCCGACTACTATAAACCGATTGACTTGTCCACTGACAGGAAACAAGCAACCATTTTCCGTCAGCGACATCGCATTTTTGCCTCACAGATATCACGGAATGGGGTCGATTCAACTTACTACATTAAAAACATGATCAGAAAATTGACTGTAAAAATTCAGCTTTACTGTCCTGAAATCGCTTTGGGTGCCTTTAATATCATTTTATGCTACATTTAATCGTGTGTTCTGTGGAAAAACATAACGAGCCTGAAAATAGTGACGTCGTACCATTCGTTCGTTCTCTCGTCGTAACACTCCACGTGACAGATAGTGGTGTAGCCGTTGAACCCGCCCACCACGAACAGCATGTCGTCGATCACTTCTATGCCGAAGTTGGAGCGCGGGTTGTACATGTTGGGGATCATCGTCCACTGGTTAGACCCCGGGTCGTACCTGCAAAATAGTCCAGGTGGAAAAGCTCGTTATTCATGCCACGATATCGCGGTGGGCGAATCAACTCCAGTCGTGCATAACTCCTACCGGTAGCCTAGTTGCGCTGGGCGGCGTGAGACTACTACAGCCCCGAAGAGAGCCCGCCCAAATCACGGTAGACTGGACACCAGGCTGCGATGTAAGCAGTATGTGATTGTGTCAAAGAATCGTGATCCATTTTACTGAGTGGGAAATGTTTACGCCATGTTTCTTATTTGTTCCTTACTTCAATTGTCTTGTAACGTAGCTCGAGGTCTCCCATGCTTGAAAACAGTCACACCTCAAGTACGTTAAAAAAACCCACAAATAAGAGTAGAGATACGCCCGGTGTTTATGCGCTATATAGCTAGTCAAAACAATCTATCCATTCTGGCTGACTCTCAAGCTAGTCCATAATGATAGTGTATGACTACGTCTACTTTGGCAACCTTGGCTGTACATGTACGGTCAGTCTAGTCTTTCATAGCCCATATGAATGGCTATGTAGTTCGCGGTAATGCTAGTCTTCATGCATAGATTCTACTTAGACTCATGTTTGTGCATCGAAGCTTTTGAGCCCTTCCCGTCTCATTACGCCGTTCCCCTTTGACACCAATGACCTGCCCCTTGACCGTGACCTGCCCCTTGACCCTGACCTAACCCCTGACCTCTCGGCAGTGTTGAGTCTGTTGGCGCCGTTGAAGCCCCCCACGGCGTACACGTAGTGCCTGTAGGCGATGACTCCGATGCCGCTGCGCCGGCTGCGCATGTTGGCGATGGAGATCCACTCGTTCACGGCGGAATCGTAGTACTCCGCGCTCTGCAGGCACTCCTGCCCGTTAAACCCGCCACAGATGTATACTCTGGGAAAAGTAACAACCAGATATTACCTAGCATGAAAGTTCATCTGTGTTGGTACAAGTCATTATGAAATGGAAACTTAACTTCAACTGCCAACACTACAAAGAATATTGGGACTTACAAAATTTTCCAAAAAGTCCCAATATTCTTTGTAGTGTTGGCAGTTGAAGTTTAGTTTCCATTTCATAACCAGATATTACCTATACATGCACGTAGTGAAAACAGAACAAGGTGACCGGCACGTTTAAAATTAACTTCAGGCGCAAGAGATAGAGCCGACCGTAGCACCAGAACCGAAATAAACAAGTGTAAAATATGCCGTACAAAAAGTTTTTATATATATGTCAATATTGAGACAATAGGGCAGATTTATGTCAACAAAAAGCATCATGCCATACATAAGATGTGAATTTGTACAAAAGTTCCCTACCTTCAAACAAACAAACAAACAAACAAACAAACAAACAAACAAACAAACAAACAAACCTTCCCGCCAATGACGTGGCGCTGGCGTCGCTACGCTGTGCTGTCATGTGCCTGATCAGACTCCACTGGTTGTTGTTGGGATTGTAGCGTTCCGCTGCGTTCGTGCGCACCTTGAAGTTAAAGTATATTATGCATTTGATTGATGACGGAAAAACAGATCAAAGTCTCAAACTGCTTTACACGTTAAAAATAAGAAGAAAATGGCCTGCAATCATGTTCATACCTGTCCGTCAAATCCGCCCATGGCGAAGATGTGCCCTCCCTGTACCGTAACGCTGACGTAGCAGCGGCGGCAGTTCATGGGGGCCACCTCCGACCAGCACAGCTTCGCCGGGTCGAAGCACCGCACGGAGTTGAAGTACTCCACACTGTCGAACCCGCCGATCACGTACAACTTCTGGTTCAGACAGGCGATGCCGTGGTACGCCCTAGTGACAGAGGTGTGCTGTTATGATGTTTCAACAAACAAACAAACAAACAAACAAACAAACAAACAAACAAACAAACATGCATAGACACGTACACACGTACACACACACACACACACACGGACATACACACACACACACACACACACACACACTCACTCACTCATACACACACGTACACACACGCTCTCTCACTCACACACACACAAACAGACACACACACACACACACACACACACACACACACACACACACACACACAAACATACAAACACACACTCTCACACATACGTACGCACCCAAACACACACACACACTCGTAGACACACACATACACACACACACACACACACACACACACACACTTTGACACAGAAAATCAGAACAGCAACCATGTGCCAGTACAGTAGCATCTGTCCTTGGTGCTGAACTGTGTGTTCACATCAGCCTTCCGACACAAACGGCCACAAATATGTCTGCAATTTCCGAACATTCCGGGTTAAATGTTTACTAACGTTACCTGGAGTGGCTGTCTCTTGGCTCCACGTCCACCCAGCGGTCGGCACGGGTATCGTACGTCTCGACCACAGGCGTCGGGCTGCGGTCGCTCCAACCCCCGACGGCGAACAGCACTTCGTACGGTATCCTTGGGATGGCCAGCGGGTGGGTGAAGTCATTGAGTGACTGAAAAAAGATATGCAATAATATCGACATATCGCTTAACATTAACCATGCTCTTGGTACAAGATAACACTCCAGGCATACCAGTAAGTCTGGTGGTATAGGTGTTTTCGTTTTACAAGACAACAAAGCCTATATTTAGAGTTTTAATTTTTCGTGTTCATTTTCTGTTTTCTTGCATCCTACCTTCAACCAGTTTCAAGTATGACTCTTTATTTAAGCAGCAACTTCTACTATACAGTTTCAGTTTTGGGGGGTCACAACATTTCACACACACCTGGTTACTGAGCTCCAAGTCGTAGAAGAACTTGACAGCGTCCACGACTCTCGGTTTGCAGGCGTCGTTATCCTTGATGAGTTCGTGAGTCTTCACCTTACTCATGAAGTAGTCCGGATTCAGCAGGCCCACACGGACCTTCTGGAACAATCTATGCCAAAACAGAAATATTTACTAAGTTTTGGTGTCAACATCTATTACTAACTTCATTTTTTTTCTCATTTTTAAGTTTCCCACATTATACATCAATTCGTTATGATTTCCTACTTGCGGCCTTACGGAGAATGATGGCTACATGTACATAAACGTGCGTAGTGAACATGTTGAAAATTTACACTTTGAATATCAGGTTTAACGTTATACTTACACCAATGTTTTCGCACACTACTTTATATATATCAGGCATACAGTTGACTCCAAAAGTATGTGTTAAGAGAAATATAAGCTTTCCCCACCTGGGAACGTACTCTATCCGTGCTGGGAAGTCGGAGTTGACCCAGTGGACCAGACCTTCGAACACGAACTCCTCGTCTTTGGCGTTCAAGTAGTCGTCCGCTAAGATGTTCTCAAAGTCTTCCACGGAAAGGAGTTGCAGTTCTTCATTGGCTGAGAGAAAGTAATAAATATGCTGTATAATTGCTCTTCGTGCCATTTTTAAACGTCTGTTTCTTAAATTAACTGGCATTTTCAACGTGCCGCGATGAAACAAGTAATAACAGGATAGGCACCAGTGACAACTATAGTAACGACAAGTAAATCGGTATCGTGAGCAGTTGAAAAACTTACGGGCACCGGCCATGACATCCGGGAACTTTGTGATGATGAAGTCGTAGCAGGCCTTCTCGAGCCCAGGGCAGAAGTAGCTCTTGGAGAACTCTCGTATCCCGATCACGTTCTCAGGGCTCAGATGACGTCTGCAGGTCAGAAGAAGACTAGCAACTCAGAAGAAGACTAGCAGCTCAGAAGAAGACTAGCAGCTCAGCTCAGAAGAAGACTAGCATCTCAGAAGAAAAACTAGCAGCTCTGAAGAAGACTAGCAGCTCAGAAGAAAACTAGCAGCTAAGCAAAGTGGCGTTTTGGTATGATACCAGGTACACGAATGTGGCCAAAGCATACCTATTGTGGTTACTTATAGGTACTAACTAGCCCCATTCAACTTTTATCAGTTGTTTTTCAAGAGGACAAAGCAGTCTAGAACGTAGTCAAAACTTACTTCGGAATCAGTTGAAACATGTACGACTAAACAATACGGTAAACATAAACAAAAGAGTCAAGACTAAAAGGTAAAAATGTAACATGTTTACGTGCCTGAGGAATTTGCAGCACTCTTTGACGATGCCGTTGATGTTGAACTGGTCGGCCGCTGGGAGGAGCTCCTGCACGTTAGCCTCGTTCACGTGCACGTCACGTGTGTAGGCGTACTCCAGGATCAACTCCAGCATCTCAGCAGAGATACCTGGGTTGTAATATTAGTTACTTAATCAATAAATTGATAATCATAAAGTTATTGGTAGTGGACAAGAAAGGGTCGTGTGGGGAAGGGGAATAAAATTGGAATCAGAGACTAGTATGTTTGATAGAAATTACATGGCAATCCTTTAAAAAGATGGGAGTAGGGGATTGGATGGAGGGGATCGAGTTACATCACTAGATTGCAAAACAAATGTATAAACAGTTTATGTTTGCAGTGATTTGAAAGACTGTGTGTACTGTTGTATTTGCATTGTGTTCTTACCTGGAATGTCGATGACTGACATGGCTGATTCGGTGCATCCGTTGGTGAACAAAGCTCTGTACGCAAAACAGTAATACAGAAGACATGTTAGTTTATTACACCATCTTCAGAAGCTAGACAACTTAGTAAGGCTCACTTCTGCACTTACTAGTGTTATATTTTCTACCTGTATTGAATACACCAAATGTATTGCTGACAAAGAACCCAGTACCCCCACCTGAAGTACTGACTGCAGCCGGCCAGGATGGTCCTGTGTGCCGGGAACTCCACTCCCTCCACCCGCAGTCTCACGTCGCACAGCTGCCCGTTTTTTCTCAGTTCGTTCCATGTGTTACAAGCATGGACGCTCACCTGAAATAGTTCACGTTTACAGAACTGTTACATAGAATGTGGTTTGAATGTTGGTAATGGTATTATTTGCACTCACATTGCCCAAAATTTAGTCCTACTTAAACGTCAGATACTAGTTGCAAACATGCTTGTAGACATTGCGTATGGTTGCACTACGTACTACACTGCGTAATTGCAATATGTGTCAATGTATTTGGTGTTTGTTTATTTGTTTATTTGTTTGTCTAGCGGCGCAACACTTCAGTCCAGCTGTACGTAAAACAGACAAAACGACTAGTACTGTTAGATTTTTATGTAGGTGTGGTGAGGTTTTAACGTGCTTGAGGTGCGGCTCTCCTCAAACATAGGATCTCCGGTCTAATGTCCCATCCACACGACTGCAACCCCCCTACATCTATGTTGCGAACATCGACGAGTCGATCGGGATGATATCAAACTTTGTACCTTTTTCTCCACGGGCGCATCCTGCTCCATTTCTTCCCCCTCGTCATCTGAATAGTCCCACTCCATACCGTTCGCTGGGAGCTCCATCATATTTGCGATATATGCACCACTTTCCGCTAGAGATGCCCTTATGTTGGTATAAAGTTCGATTCTGTAGGATTTCAATGACTAGGTGAGAGCCAGTGAGATATTTTGTTGTCCCACAAACACTCCATAGTGATTCTCCCAGCGAAAATCAATGTTCTAGAAGTGCAAATGACGGCTTGCTACGATTTAGGTCGGAGTGACCCTTGATGACCTACACTGGACATGCTGATTGGTCCAGGGCCGAGCTTTTCTTATTGTGTAGTAACAATGTAAAAATTATAATTGTTTCATCGCCAATGCTTCTTTGTCGAAATTGTCACGTCCGGGGATACGTAAGAAACTACAGCGATAGACTAAGGTTTCACAAGTTTTATGCATTCTGGAATACTTAGTATTCGGTTTGGGCGCATATGTATTCTGCGTAATACCAGTGTTCTAGAATATGTACACTGCTGATTGTTTACGGGATTACAAAAATTGACGCACACACAGAGTAGTATGATATGAATTAACATGAAAGAAATCGTGGGAATCTGGGTGACGTGGAACCTCAACTTCTGGGACCGCCCCGAGGACTTCTTAAAGAAACGACTGACGAAAAACCCGACCTACCCTTTCAGGGAGGTTTCTCCCAACAGTGAGTCTGTTTTTCCTTGTATGCTGTTCCTACGTGAGGTCGTATATCGTAAGACAAGTTTACGAGACATATTCTCGAATTGTTTTGTTCTTAAGAGTCATTGCACGAGAAAACCAGGCAGAGGTCGGAACATGGGGGTCGGCCAAATCGGCTCATACTTTGTATGTATAATAGATATGTGGAACTATGAACAGCCATATGATTAAAACCCTCCAGGTATTTTTTATTATGGACTTCTGGGACCCCCCTTGGAGACCCTCGAAAATCAAACAATTTATGGCTGAAAATTACTGAAATTGCGATGGCTACCCTGATAGTTCTAATGAAGATATGAACATAACTTTTATATTTCTATATAGCATAGATGTTCTAGTTTTACCGAACAAAAGTTGAAGATGAAGTAGTGATATTAAGAGGGTGCACTAGGGGGTTATCAGAACCATTGAAATCAGAATTTTAATCTCTCTAAATTTTAGTCATTTTCAAGGGGCATTATCTCACACTCACAGTGGCTTTGGTGAATGGTTTTACTGTTGCTGGAGAGAGGAACATCTACTGATTCAAAAACAATTATCATTGACGTGGGACACACATAACGCGGGCCGTGAATGGGGGGTCTTTATGGGGATTTTTCGAGTTTTGGACGATGATAAATCAGGTAATGACGTATCTCTGCGGGGTAAGTTATGGCTGTTTTTTGTGTATATGTGTAGGAACCATGCAAAAGTGTCATACTATACTAAAAATAATCAGAAATGTTAATTTGGGGCTCTACATGGGGGATATGAGGATACTTAAAATAGAATTAAGCTGGTTTTACACATTTTATTGTTGTTCTGCAAGATGTCAATTAGTACGTCCCTTGCAGAATTATTGTATGAATTGACTATGTGGTACATAATGAAAAAAGGCTCTGCATGGGGGTTATCAGGACTCCACATGTGATAAAACTTAATTCACAAACCAAATGGGTGTTTCACTACACGTATTTCAGTTGGACAATCAACCTCATGGTCAAGAACATGAGGTAATTTCAGCTATTGAGAAATACATTAAAGTACTTATTATACTAGCCTCAAAACTAAGTAAGTTTAGCAGGATTCCCGAAAAAGGGGAGCTTTCTCCAACCACCGGTGGCTTTCGTGAACGATTTACTGGATAGAAGAATATGTATACTTAGTTTATACAATTTGGAATTAGACATCATGTGGTAAGTTTCAAACATATAATTCTCACTCAGACTGTTCAGGATCTCTCTACAAAACAATAAAAGAAACGAGCTTTGTAGGGGCCTTAAGTCCACGTATATGCACCAGGAAACAATGATCTCCAGTAGATGTATGTAGGAGGCTTTTCTCGACATTGGACCCGTATAGGCAAATTGTTTATTGCTTTTTCTTTAAAAGAACTCCATTTAGTAGTGACAGTACACGCACACACACTGTATCCCATGTGACCTGCCTCCTCCAGAGACTCAATATCCTCCTTTTAGATTCAGATCATCGGCTTGGGCTTTATTGTGGTCTCCGAGCAGCTGGCATTGCAGAACATATTCTCTTGTCTATAGCTGCTCCTATGTTGAGAAAGCTTCCTACATGCATCTACTAGAGACCACTGTGTGATGCATGCGAATGCAAGGCGAAGACATGCTATTTCAGTTTTACTTAGCAATTATGTGTGGCTTTGATACTTGAATGCGGTATAACTTAAGGAAATATGTACTTTCTGCATCTCTACTTATCATACCTATAGAGCTTACAGCTCATCCTGTAGCTGCTATCTGCATGAATGCCAAGCTTTTCTTAAATCAGACGGTTTAGTTTCTAGATTGTCAATTTGATACAAGTAAGTAATTCTGAAGGTACTCAGCGCTTACAGGTATGTAGACATGCATTTTCTGTATTGCAAAGCTACTCCCTTGATTACCGGACATACTGTACATCTTTATTGTTTTAGATTGCATAATTATCAAAGTATGTGATGATTCAGGAATGAATCTGGGTAAATTTAAGAAATGTCATCTTCCATGATTAGCATAATAACAATTTGAAAGTATAGTCAGTGACACAAAATACTTAAGGCCCTTACAAAGCTCATTTTATTTACATTGTTATGTACAGCAAACCTGAATCAATATGGTATGAATGAGAATTCTATTTGGTTAAACTAAGTGATATCACTTTACTGAGTAGATGTTCTCTAGTTAGTAAATTGTTCATGGAAGGTGACAGGTGGTGACTGAAAAGCTTCTCGTGTATGAGTAGATTTCGCTGGCCCCTCCGGACTGCATGTAAAAAGGCATCCAATGCAATTGCAGGGCGGCAAAACTGGATTTTCAAAGTCAATTTTCTGGTCATTCTTTTAATGTAGTAAGTTGAATCAATCCTATGCCATAGCATACTGATATCTTTGAGACAAAAATGCGATGTCGCTGACGGAGAATTAATGGTTGCTTGTTTCGTATCGTAGGCTGCTTCTACCTATTTGTGGGCGGTACCCCTCCCCCCCCCAAAAAAAGAGACACCTCACATAGCTTGTTTTGGGCTACTTCAAACGCATGAAGTATGAAATAGTGTCAAAATTGTTCTAGGACTGGCAGTAAATGTCAATATCAGACAGATTTCCAGAATATTTTCCAGAATCCAGAATATTTTTTTGTTTTACCACCGGGAAATTGCATTTGATGTTTTTAAACCTACCTACTTCTGAGGCTAGTATAATAAGTACTTTAATGTATTTATTAATAGCTGAAATTGCCTGATGTTCTTGACCTTTGTTATGGTCTTGTTTGTTGATTGCCCAACTGAAATACGTGTAGTGAAACACCCATGTGGCTTGTGAATTAGGTTTTACCACATGTGGAGTCCTCCTAACCCCCATGCGGAGCCTTTTTTCATTATGTACCATATAGTCAATTCATACAATAATTCTATAAGGAACGTGCTAATTGACATCTTGCAGAACAACAATAAAATGTGTAAAACCAGCTTAATTCTATTGTAAGTATCCTCATATCCCCCATGTAGAGCCCCAAATTAATATTTCTGATTATTTTTAGTATTGTATGACACTTTTGTATGGTTCCTTCACATATACACAAAAAACAGCCATAACTTACCCCGCAGAGATACGTCATTACCTGATTTATCATCGTCCAAAACTCGAAAAATCCCCATAAAGACCCCCCATTCATGGCCCGCGTTATGTGTGTCCCACGTCAATGATAATTGTTTTTGAATCAGTAGATGTTCCTCTCTCCAGCGACAGTAAAACCATTCACCAAAGCCACTGTGAGTGTGAGATAATGCCCCTTGAAAATGACTAAAATTTAGAGAGATTAAAATTCTGATTTCAATGGTTCTGATAACCCCCTAGTGCACCCTCTTAATATCACTACTTCATCTTCAACTTTTGTTCGGTAAAACTAGAACATCTATGCTATATAGAAATATAAAAGTTATGTTCATATCTTCATTAGAACTATCAGGGTAGCCATCGCAATTTCAATAATTTTCAGCCATAAATTGTTTGATTTTCGAGGGTCTCCGAGGGGGGTCCCAGAACTACATAATGAAAAATATCTGGAGGGTTTTAATCATATGGCTGTTCATAGTTCCACATATCTATTATACATACAAAGTATGAGCCGATTTGGCCGACCCCCATGTTCCGACATCTGCCTGGTTTTGCCTGGTTTTCTCGTGCAATGACTCTTAAGACATGTGTACAGCACAAAATTTAGCTGTTTTGTGAGAAAATGCTGTCATAAATCCCTCTAGCCTGGTATCCAAACCTATTTTAGCTGCCGAGTCGCAAGTAGATGACGAATGAGACTCGGCAGCTAAAATAGGTTTGGATACGAGGCTACGACCCTTCTCCGTTGCCGACTTTATCTTAGCGCTAGCACCACCGAACGTCGTATTTATAATGCTAAATCGTATAATTTATTTCAACTAAGTACAGAATCACTGTATCAAACAGTTGCCAATCCCCACAGTCTTCTGTTATAGAGTCAAGTTGCTTGTACAAATATTTGATCTTGAACCATATATATCGATGTTTTGTTCTGCCAAAGACTTCGCCGTCGAAATCAGAGACTGGAGACTTCAGTTCGGTTACTTGACGGCCATCTTCGGTTTTGTGACCGTCTGCTCGTGGTACTTCATCTTCGGGTACTTTGACGTAAGTCTTACCTCACTTTAACCGCTCTTAGGATACGATATTGTCTTTCAAATAAAATCTATCAACTTGAAGGGTCTCTTTCTCTCTTACGTCTTTGAATCAACAACGAAAATTGAAAGAAATGTTTGACAATTTCAGGAGTAGTCTCTCTCTTACGTTTTTGATTTAACAACAAAATTGAAAGAAATGTTTGACAATTTCAGGAGTAGTCTCTCTCTTACGTTTTTGATTTAACAACAAAATTGAAAGAAATGTTTGACAATTTCAGGAGTAGTCTCTCTCTTACGTTTTTGATTTAACAACAAAATTGAAAGAAATGTTTGACAATTTCAGGAGTAGTCTCTCTCTTACGTTTTTGATTTAACAACAAAATTGAAAGAAATGTTTGACAATTTCAGGAGTAGTCTCTCTCTCTTACGTTTTTGATTTAACAGCAAAATTGAACGAAATGTGCTGCAATTTCAGGAGTACTTTTTCCTGTTCACTGTGGGCTCCCTGTCCACGTGCATGTACCTGATCGGGTGTTTCCGTCAGCCTCGGAAACTCGTGCTGAACTCCGAGTCGCTGGAGTACCTGTGGTACAAGGGTGAGGAACTGGTGTACCGCGGTCACTACCACAACGTGTACCTCCGCTTGGCGGGACAGAGTACAGGTACCATCGCGGTCACTCTATTCATAAAACGTGGTACTAATATCCGCTCTAAATCCGGATGTACTGCAGGCACATTAATAACTTGTACCTAGTACGTATACGTTTCGCGGGGCAGCGCACAGGTACTAAAGAAACAGAGTACCAAATCATCCAGTATAGGAGACCGTGGTACTAATATCCGGTCTAGATATGATAGTACCGCGGTAACTGGGCAGAGCACAGGTACGATAGCAACTGAACACTAAGGTACTGACATCCGGTCTAGATATTGCTGCACCGCGGTCACTTTATTCCTTATCACAGTCATAACAGTCATTACTATTACAGCCATTATAAATGGTGACTATCTATGGCTACAGTTCTCCTATAATAGACTACAGCTCCAGTCTGTGTCCTTTTGTTTCAGGCAGTGCCATCTATTACAAGCTGGTCATTCGTGGCTACATAATTGAAGGACAGGATTTATGCAGAGCAACGAAGAACAAAGAGGTCAAGAAGTTTTGGTTCTACTTTTTATATGAAATGTATGCCTCAACTTTCACAAAGTATCTAAATTGCTTACTCAGAATTCGTTCTGTATATATATATATGAGTGTGTTATTCAGTAATTCACGAAGTTTTCGTTTCTTCTGTAGAGACTTGTGAAGCTTGGCAAACGTCTTGCTGCAAAACTTAACCTCAACTTCTTCGACTACGAGGACTCATCAAGTAATCATATCCTTTTCTTTACTTCTTGGTGGTGAAAAGTAACTTTATTCTAATTTATCTAACACGTGTGATTCAGGTTGATAACCTTGCAGACTAGATACAATTTTTAGTTTCGGGATCGCAAAGAGTTTCTAGAGATAAGAATTACGCAATTTACTATTGAAATCTTAATTCTACATGATTCCATCTATACATCCTTAACTGCCTGATACATGCTATTCGTCACTACTGCCCACCTGCGACCAACAGAAAGACAAGCAGCACCACACGGTCTACTGGAAGCGTCGCCTAACGAGTCTACTTGGTATTACACAATTCTGAACTATCAACCACCTTGCCGGCGTCATTAACTACAATGTTGACTACAGAAGCATTTTGACTGACGACTGAGCTTTTGTGTTCAAAAAGAATATAAGGATTGATGTACAGACAAAAGCGATAATGTAAGCAAATCTACAGTAATGATTTACATAAAATATACATTTTGTACTTAACTTGAAAACGAAGCCACCTCAGAATTTTACAACATACATGTACAAGAAGCGGAACAGATAGAACATGACATAATAAAGTACACAGGTTCAGTAGGTAACGCCATGACCGGAATCTAATTTTCCGTAATTTTCAGTCGTGTAGCCCACACAACAAGTTAGCGGGTACGGCCCTGTCAATCTGTTTGGGATACGCCAGGCCCAAGTTATTCATAACCTCAACGAATTTTTCTTTCGTTTGTGTGAGTCTAGGGTTGTGTCTTTTCTCCTCCCCGACTGTTGTCACAGTTTGACCCTTGTAGTCGTGCGCGGGAAATAGCAAAGTGTCGTCCGGGAGGGTGAAGATTTTTCCCCAGACAGAGTCGTACAGTGTGGCCGGGTCCCCCTCTTGGAAGTCGGTTCGTCCGCAGCCACGCACTAAGAGTGTGTCCCCCGTGAAGGCCATGCGGATGGACTCGTCCAAAAGGACGTAGGTCACACAACCGTTGGTGTGACCGGGAGTTGTACGGACCTATAATTGTTCGAAAATATGTCAATAAGTTAATGAACAGGCAATCAATGTATAGACCTGTAAACAAAACAACGTATACGTATATCTATCGCTTGACACATGTTGATGAGTAGGTGAATATGAGTACCACCAAGTGCCGACCATCTGTCAAAACCATCTAATATGAAACTCAACACTAATTTTAGAACATCGTAGGGCTAGTGTGACTCATTTGCAAGAAAGTGTCAGAAAGTCGCTGGTCAATAATCTTTCATGACTGCCTCTGGGATTTCTGTTAAAAAAACAACAGGAAATACCAATACAATAATTTTCGGCTACTCACCTCCAGTGAGAACTTGCCAAAAGTCACCTTTTGACCTTCCTCCAGGAGGATATCGGCCTTGGCTGAACTCGCCTTGCTGATGACACTCTGACACCCCGGTACCAGGCTCTTCAACTTCCCTGTACCTGTCAGGAGGAAGTTGGTTAAAAGTGATGTTCACTTGCCTATACTAGAATACAATGCTTTAGAAACTCAGTCAGTCAGTCAGTCAGTCAGTCAGTCAGTCAGTCAGTCAGTCAGTCAGTCAGTCACTCACTCACTCACTCACTCACTCACTCACTCACTCACTCACTCACTCACTCAGTCTCGTAGCTGGAAGCCATAGGGGCAGTCCAATAGTCCACAAAGAGCAACTAGGTAAGGTAAAGCAGTCAGTGTAGCTATGCTCTATTGAGCTGCAGCATGATGTTTTTTAGCCCAGCACATATACAACGGGGCGAAACTCTCAATAAGTTATCAGTAAGTGTGTTGGGTTCTTAAACATACAGGAGACCAACGCCTTAACCTTCCCTCTTTGGGGTTTCAGAATCAATATCAAAATGAAAAAGGATGCAAAAATGAGTGAGACTCGACGTTTCCTATTCATGACGCGGTATGCAGCAACTGATGACGTACGTTGCCTATTTATGACGCAACTTGCAACAAGTCATGACGTACGTACCCGTTATGTGATCTGCATGACAGTGTGTGTTGATGACGTACACCAGTTTCAGCCCCAGCTCGCTCACCAACTTGGCATCTCGCTCGGCCGTGTCAACCACGGGGTCTATCAACACAGCCTCCTTGTTATCCTGGGAACAAGAAATATGTGCTTTTAAGTATTATTCAGCAAACGGCATACTAGTATTTTGAACATGAACAAGTGCGGCACCTGCCGAGATTTGGACGAAGGACACAATGGTGAGCTCTAGTGAGGAAGAGACACTACTAACAGCTGCTTGTCTTTCTTTGCCTTTCTACATGTGTCTACAACACAACCTTTTCATCTGAAAATCTGTATAATGTTTTTATATAGACAAAACAAGACCAACATCTGTCAGTGAAGAATTCATTTGTAAAAAAACGCGAGGTCAAAGTGCCCTTGAAAATAATGACTTTACTAATTTTCTGTATATACTGCACCCAAGGGCGTTGTTTAACTGAAAATAACATGAATGGGGAGTGTGTTATGATATCGGGTGCTGGTCCACAATTCGTGTGTTAAAGGTTTTTACAGACACGACAATTGTGACACCTTAATTGCCCCCACATTCCTTGTCCGCCCTAATTATGATTGATGGCTCTATATCTAGAAATAGGACAAGAAAGAACGCTGAGAGGAATAGGACAAATGAGTTGCAAATGTGCGTTTTGTTGTGAGAATTGTCTGTTGTAGCCACAGCCATTGACAGGTGGTGTTTTGTCACGTAAGCTAGTCTCCAGGTATACTTCAGACCAGGGTTAATAATAGGTCTTGTTGGACGGTATTGTTTGCGTGTGAATTGCAAACTGTGAAAAGCTTGTACACAAAGAGCTATCCGTGTAAGTACTAATATGACTGCATACATGCTATGAAAACAACCGTTAACGTTGTCACTGAGTTCACAAGTGTACCCAAATCTCACCAGGCTCATGAATAAATCCAGATGCAACATGAAATGGAACAGCCGCACCTTCGTTTGAAACCTATTAAAGGACGTGTCTTAGGACGGAAATATTGTCATAGACACTTGTTGTCTGTACGAATTCTGCCATAGCCTGGCTTAAAATCCTACAACAAAAGAATGGTACGACGAATGTTGACCGCGCTTTAACACGTATCTTATAAACCTTGTCCTTTGAAGACACATTGCTTGCTTGGAACACTATACGTCACCTTGTCGGCCAGCAGGTACGTGTAGGTACTGCTCTCCTTTTCAAACAGCTGTCGGAACACCAGACTGGTCCCTGCAGTCGCCATGTTTGGTAGAACTGCTGTTCTGATGTTCGTTCGAGCGTTCTTAAACCGCGCTTTGGTTACGCCGTGAGCTCAAGGACGTAACCCGGTATGCATGAATGGTGACCTGTTGTGATAGCAGGTCGGTGTTACGTCACGTGATACGTCAGTGGTCGCTCCACCGGATATTCCGGGAGCACGTCAGCAGAATGTAGTGCGCCTGCGCGAAGCCCGGATTTTTTTCACAGTAGTAGACAGTGGTTGCATTTTGTTTCTTTTCAATTACAAAGTAAATAAACTAAATGAAAAAAGTATTTAACCATATCCCATATCTGAAGAAATTGAAAAATTTACTTACGTTTACAGTTTGAAACAATTGTTGTACATTAAAATGTTCCAAAGACAGGTTTCAATGTGTTTTATTAATCATTGTGGATTCAACACTCGAGGTTACCAATCTTGCCATTTGCAGATTAAAGCCCCGGTCGCATGATATCGTGCGACGCACCTACGATGGGAAGTTTTCCGTTACGTGTCTTATGTCGAAGATTTGAAAAGACAACTTGCAATAGTTAAAAAATAAAGCTACGTGTATTGTACCCATTTCTTTTCAAATGTATGACCATATCGTTGCGGAAAAAAATCATCGTACGTGCATCGTACTACTTAACGTTACTCAGTGCATTAAAATAACAACACAGAAACATTCAGACGTGTAACTCAACTGTCAATTGAAAGTGTCCTTTTCTTGTTAACTTGTAGAAACCAAAGTCGTTTCAACTACATTGTACTTATGATACACGTTGGGCTAATTTTAAACTCCCAACGTCTTTCTAATGGTATCGACATAACCGTACGCGTACTAAGCCATCAGATGGCAACAGCGTCGGACATCCCCATGACGTAACAATAGTCTCTTCCCATGACGTATCTATGGCTTTCACCAAATGGAACAAAGGAACACATGTTACTAGCCCATTGTCTAAACGTATGTGACGTAACAGAGTGTTCAGAAGGTAACTAGGAGACATACGCACGTGTGTTTTCCTAAACAGTCACACACGTTACCCTTCCTGTGAAACTGAACAACAACAAAGGAGTTCAGCGTCAACGTAGACTTCAACAACCTCAAGATGGATCCTGGGCCTGCATCAAAACGGTTTATTAGTAGCAGGTAAGTAAGAGGAGTTGGATGATTCCACTTGTGTTACAAATACTGTGTATATGATCTCGCATGATAAGATATAGGGTATACTATAGCACGGATTTGGTGTTGGCAATGTGCAAAGAACCTTAATTAAGTTGATTTTATATCAAAGCCACTAACTGAAGCTAGTGTTCTCTCAGCTCTGACCCAAGCTTCGACCTCCACCGTTGTGAAGGCGAGCACCACCTGACGCTGAACGCCTGTGTGAACCAAGGCTCGGACGAGACAGAGGGCGTCAGTCGTCCGGGAGGAGACTACAGAAAAGTGTGAGTACAGCTCGTCTGTTACGTTAGTTATTGATCGGCAACTTTCAGACAACATCGTATGAAATATCAGCAAACATTCTGAAATGCAAAGTGAACTGAAACTTGCTGAGAAATGCTAAAGTTGAATTTCGTTCTACATTCATATTTTTTTTTCCATCTTTCGTTGCTGATGTTGTTGTTGGTGTTATAACTTGTGGCCCCATTATAGAAAGCATTCTTAACAAGTTGGGTCAATGGGGAAATAATTTAAGGGACCTCTAACAAGTGGCCACACTGGCCAGCGTTGACTGCATCATGCACTAGCTTTGGCTTTTTTTTTTTGCAACGACCTTTTGTAACGTTTTGTTCCTGTAGAAAGCTGCACCGCTGCCCAGGGGAGTACAAGTTAGCGGTGGAGCCGCCCAGTCGGGAGGGGATCGCCGCCGCCACCTTCACTCGGGCCTTTCCTCCGGGCGACCCGGGGTGCGCCAGGGCGTGAGTTTCCACAGTTATTACACAGGGCTTGGGAATGCAAACACAACGCAAAATAAAAGGGGTTTGAATTGAATTTTGTCAATACTATTGTGAAATTGAAATTAGCGAGAAAATATCGATCAGTGACTGAAACTGACGTCGAAAAAATGGTCTATGTTGCTACATCATGTAAAGCGAGTTGCACTAACTGATTGCCATTTTTAGTTAGTGTTGTATGTTCAGTACCAAGGACAGGGGTGGTTGTTATTAATGTACTAGTATTTTGCGTATTTTAGTATATTAGAGATTATCTACGCAGCCCTTGATGTCCATACAGACCATTTTTCTAATGTCTAACTTTTCCTTTTAATACATTTTTCTCAACAGAAAATTACGGGCTTCTAGAACAAGGCGCCACTCTGAGGGCGACGATCTCGTCACAGATCCGGAGGGGTCAGCCGAGGTCATCTGCCAAGAGACACAGTCGCAGAGTGATGACGTCGCCGGTGACGTCACAACGAAGCCAAGTGCGCAGAAAACATCCGAAATCGACTGTGTGCAAATCTGTGGAGAAGCATCCGAAGTCATGGACGAGATGAAGAACTTGGCAGTAGCTTGAAAATAACACCATTATGTCACTCTACCGGACAATATTTTCCGTGTTTAACAGCGTTAAATCCCATGGCTATCATACGTCCTGTTTTATGACCTAAGATGTAACATTAAAACGTTAGAAGGACATAAGCATAAGAAAACCTGATTATGTCCTGGAAAGGCGTGCAAAAGGAAAGACAATAAAATGCAGAACATGTCAAGTTGTGGAGTATTTCTTAATGCAACGTTGGACAACTGGTCAAGACTTATTCTATATCATTTTCTAACTTTGACTGCTTGTCAGAACTTTGACTGCTTTAATGTCAGAATTCAAAAGAAAATGGAGAGGGAGAGAGAGAAAGAGAGAGAGAGAGAGAGAGAGAGAGAATGAGCTATGAGAAGAAGGTTGAAATGTAGTAGTGTATTCAAGTCGCTTAACCCTGAAATTATGTTCTAGCATATGCTACGTTTTAAGTAAGGGCTGAGCGGCTCAAACCAACTTTATATGCCCCTTATCAAAAATCCAATGCATCTGATCAGGGACGTCCCATTTCCAGTATGCACCTGTTCCATTTCCGGTATTTCCTCATGACCCGGATGTGGAACCGTACCCTTTGCCTTCCGACATTTTTGATGACGTAGTACGCAAGTACACAACACACGGATCTTGGTGCTATTTTGGAACAAGACAAGGTAAATATATCGCCGTTTCTTGCAAAAATTGAGACTCTTTCGACGTTCAAAGTCCCTATGTGTAAGCTTAATACATAGTAGCTTGTATTTGTGGCACTTTTGGTTCGGAAGCAAGTCAGCTAGCGGAAAGGAAGCTCCCATAAATTACGAGTTGCATGCAACTCCAAAATTATCTGTTCTGGCCATCACAACCCTTCGTAAAATAGTAGCTAATATCATCAATCAAATACCATACCTACTTGTGTCTATGTACGTAAAATGTTAAGCAATGGAAATGGGTTTCTTTATCATCGTGTACGTAGCATTTTGTGTCTCATCTGGCCGTGCGTGAGCAATTATTTCGTCAGAAGATACACATTTGCAAAAATTGTGCTTGTAAAAAAAATGTAACGCGTTACACGTGATTTGCTTGACCATCATTTACATGCCCAGAAATCATCGATCAAACCTTCCTATAAATTGCATTGTGTGTTGCGTTACAGGAAAATAAGGTGCATGTACTTGGTGCTTTAATTAAGTTTTGGCTGTGCACCCCCCTCCCCCATGCTAATATTGTTTGATAATTTTCTTTGCCCCCCCCCCCCAATCATCATCAGACGCCCAAAAAAATGCAATATTGAATTCATTTCACAAGCTTGATATACACCTTGCAGTGCTTGTGAACCTGTATTATAAGGTCATACAGTAATCATACAAATGTAATGTATCATAATGTAATGATTTACAAATCAACGTGTTATTTAATTACCAATGTCTAGTGTAGCCAAGATGAACTGGCATAAAGGAGGGAGGGGCCAGAAGCGAGGGTTCGGTTTCGGTGGCTTCGCCCTCGGCAAGAAGGAAGACAAAGGCAGCGCCCCCAACTATGGAATGGTTCCTCCCGTGGGCAGTGGACGTGGTGGAGTGTTCACCAACATGGATATCACTGTAGGGAGGAAGAGGCATGCCATGAGTGATGAACAAAGGTTGGTCAAAGTGTGGTGGATTGTTTCTTACTTTATGACTATTGTAAGTTACATGTACCTAACGTTTAGAGTTAGATGTTCAAAGGTTAGGTGTAGCAAGTCGTTCGGTGTAATGTAGCCAGCTGCCGCCGTGCCGCGTGCCTGCGAAGCTGGTGTGTTTACGCTGAAGGATGGTTATACCGGCTATACAGATACAGATACTTTTACCTTCCACTGTACACGTGTAGCAGTTTACATGCATGTTTGAAGTTTATATCACTGATGTTTTACTGTTGCAAAATAAGGCTCCAAAAGTGTGTATGGTCTTATAATACAGCATACACATCATGTACATATCCACATGCAATATTTATTCTGTACAAAAAAATGTGTATTGTATAAGGGTTCATTTTTAACCTTTAGTATGCAAACAAAAATGTTACGTCTATACAATTCATATGACATATAGTTGTGTATGTGCTTCTTGTTTTTAGATTCAGTTGTTTTATATCTTGAGACCAGGAAGCTCATAATACATGTTTATCTCCTTATGATATACAATTGTATATGCAATCTTTATTGCAGTTGTACTAGTAGGTTGAATGCCAGCATGTCAAATAGAAGTGGTCCTAATTTCTGCTTGCTGTGTTGTTGTACAGTTACTTTGATGATGATGATGATGACGAAGGGAACGTTCCAGCCGTCAGTCCCGGACGTAAACCTGCTGACAGTGATGAGGACAGTGAGGAGGATCCTCTAGACTCCTTCATGGCACAGGTAACAACTTCTACCAGCATAGGAAAGTTTTCAAGAAGTGGCCCCAGACACGAGAACATTCTGGCGGCTAGGAAAACTGCATGAACTGTACCAAGTACTAGTAAATGGACTGATAGATACTAGGTTGATATATTCTAATCTAAGCTGATTTTAGATTGTAATTTTTATGTACTTATACTGTTTAAGACTAAATGTACGTTCAGTTTGTGTGTATATAATTTGTCTTGTGTGTGGGCGACAACACCAGCCCCCGCTGCCTGTGGCCCACGAGTATTGTATTGTTTGCAATCCTAATAAATCAAATCAAATTCATAATGATAGTATTGTTCCTAAGTGCTCAGGCCAGAAGCTGGCCTCCTCTCCTATAGCACGTTGGCAGAATGTACTGTGCCTGTGTAAACCCCATAATGTATTGTGCAAAGCACTTCTACTTACAGCATTGGTGAAACAATGTATTGTGTGATTGTTTAGTGTTTTTGTTTAAGTAAGTAAGTACATGTAAGTGCCCAATATACAAATGTACATGTAGCAGTTGTTTTCAATCTGTGTTATAGGTGGAAACTGCAGCACAAAGAGACTTGGAGAACATGGGCAAGAAAGATGAGAAGAAGACAAAGTAAGTTCCCTTCAGTAACTTTATCAAACCATAGCATATATTTTGGATGATAATTCTGGTGCATGTATTACCTTTCATCTGTGGGGCAATTTCTGTTGACAATCTGATGATATTTATCATTTTATGTTCCCATTCTGCAGAGAGGAGAGATTTGACATAGATGAAATGGATGACCAGGTATGGTGTTAGACCTATGGGGCATGTCTTGTAGAATGCCTTTATGGCATGATGATCTTGTTAATATTATGTTTACCTTTGCAAAAGGAACATGTTGCTTTTGTTCTGTTTCTTCTTCTCCAAACAAATAAGGAGAATGTCCTGGACCAGACATCTGTCACCATGGTAACTGGGGCTGTAGCAGACACCCTGTGGTGTTGGATTACGTTATGTAGCAAGTGTTTGAGGGGCTGGTCACCACATAGATAAACCTGTTTGAGTAAAAAGAAACAGAGCATTAGTTTTTTTGGCTAGACCATGTGAAAGTAAACATTATGCATTTGCTTTGAAAATGTTGCCTTTCTAGTTCATAGTTGAGTTTCTATGTTTTCAATGGTGTAATCCCAAATTTCATGCCTCCTTTGTTCTAGGAGTCGTACTTCAAGTACATGGAAGAGAACCCTCTAGCAGGGGTGAATCCAGACGATGATGATCCAATTGTTGAATATGATGAGGATGGAAACCCCATCGTCCCAGAGAAGTCCAAAATCATTGACCCCCTGCCCCCCATAGACCACTCAGAGGTTGGTATCTGTTTATTTGTTTATTGTTGTTTCGCACAAAATACAGAATAAAAGGAAGTAAATTGAATAAAAACACTGTGCCGGAGAAGGGAGGAAGCCTGTTATCCTACTTGCTATATACTTTAAAAAGTCAAAATCCTGTCCACACCTTTCAGTGTATAGGGTGGTGCCTACATGTTGTACATTGTATCTCTGTTTCTACAATGTATAGCCTTTTTACTACACTACACTAGTGGGCTAGTCTGCAAGTAGTGTTTTGTGTTTAACCATGAGTAGAGAAAGCAGTAAGTGCCATTTTTAAGTCTTTGGTGTGATGCGGTTGGGTTTGAACACTCTCCCACTAGTCCATTGCACTGGTTCTGTATACTTGACCTACTGTATGAACAAATGTTGAATGCAAGTACTTATTGTAAGTAAAATGGGAGATAGGATAGAAGTCTATTGTCCAATTTATTATTATAACTAATACTAATAATGTTATTTTCCCTATCAGATTGATTATCCTAACTTTGAAAGGAACTTCTATGAAGAACACTCAGATATCTCCAAGCTCTCACCTGCAGAGGTCAATGAACTCAGAAGAAAGCTGGACATAAGGGTGAGTAGACTGTCAAAAGTGACTTTTTTTTCTCTCAACAATTCTACAAAATGTCTCTTTTTTACAAGCAATGATTACAGTACTATCAGTACTATCACTATTGTTATATTATTCTATGTCTTGTTTCTCAGATAGTAGTTTTGCCCCTACTAATAATGGACCTTGCCTTCAAGGTTTGTTCTGTTGAAGCTCGAAGATGAATACATGTGTAATTATTTTTGTTGACAGATATTGGGTGCTGCTCCTCCCAAACTGGTGACCAGTTTTGCCCACTTTGGTTTTGATGAGCAGCTCATGCATCAAATCAGGAAGTCTGAATACACCCAGCCTACACCCATCCAGGCACAGGTTTGTACATGTGGCTGTGTACATGTATATCACCCATAGTCATTATGATTGTTACAGTGTAACTGTTCATCTTCTATCTGTGGGCTCATTGACTGTCTGAGTTTCTGTCTCAAAAATAACCTGATTACTCCATGGACTACCTGGAAAAATAGATTTCTTTCTGTTTTTTGGCATCTGTTGTACTTAAATGTGGAGGGGGATTTCACAGTTTTAAACAGTTATGGTCTTACTAGTATTAGCTGCACAACAGTATCATTTTATGCAGTTGTGTAATTTTTACCTGTAATGAATGCAACTACTACTAGCTGTGGCAGAAAGGCAGTCCCATACTTGGCTGAGTCTGTATCTCCCTTTACTGTATGATCTATCAATGTGATGAAACTATTAATGGAAATAATATTGTATTACTGACACGAATGTTTCCTAGGGCATTCCTGTGGCTCTAAGTGGCCGAGACATCATCGGCATTGCGAAGACAGGGAGCGGGAAAACAGCGGCGTTTGTGTGGCCCATGTTGGTGCATATTATGGACCAGAAGGAGTTAGAGCCTGGGGACGGACCCATAGGGCTGATCTGTGCTCCTACCAGGGAGCTGTCACAGCAAGTAAGAACAGCGTCAATGGCTCTGCTCCTGGGGTGTTGCCAAAAAGATGACTGTATAGCTAGTATAGCTATGTGAAATGTTTATTGATAGCTTGTATTATGTCTAATCCTACATGGAAGACTGTTGACTTACCATGGTATAATCCACAATTGCTGCTGGTGTAACATACATGTACATGTACTTCGGTGAAGGTTAGACATCCAGGTGATAAGATACGCCAAAAACAGTTACTCAAGCAACTGGATATGATTTTCCAAAATCATATCCAGTTGCTTGAGTAACTGTTTTTGGCATGTACATGTACTGTTTTAGATATGAATGCAAGGAAATACATGTACAGTACGTACATATTCATACTGACGTAAATACCATATTTCTTTCCATTCTTTTAAGCTAAGGAGAAGCTTGATGTAAATGTTTGTGCTTTTCCAGATTTATGCTGAAGCTAAGAGGTTTGGGAAGTGTTATGGTCTGTCAGTGGTGGCGGCCTATGGAGGAGGGAGTATGTGGGAACAGACCAAGGCTCTACAACTGGGCGCTGAGATCGTCGTCTGCACTCCCGTAGGAAAAGCTCTCTTCTCTTAAGAAATATTAGAAAACTGCATATTAACTGTTGAGGCTTTTCTCCTTATTTGACAGTAATTGCGGCATGTGGATTCCATACGTTTCAATACACAACGCTAGAGTCTTGGTTGAATTATTGAATCATGGGTTACAAATAATTTCAGCGTGTTGCATTTATTAAATGATTACAAATAGATATACATGAGAATGTTTAGTAAGCATAGTGATTGAGAGTGAAAGTAGCTGAGGCTGTTTATGCTTCCATGTCAGTTTTTAATTTTTTTGTAACAAATAAAACTATCAGGCCAGAACTTGTATATGTACATGTATATGTATATGTATATATAAGAAAAGGAAAAAGTATCTCAATTTTAATGTCTATCTTGTCCACTACCTAGGGTCGTCTGATAGACCTTGTGAAGAAGAAGGCGACCAACCTACAGAGAGTGACGTATCTGGTGTTTGATGAGGCAGACAGGATGTTTGACATGGGCTTTGGTAAGCCGTCTTTCTGCTGGCTTGTAATGGGAATGGCAGTGTGATGTATTTCATGTAATTATAGCAGTTGCAGTTTTGAGGTAAGGAGGCACACTTTGCTGTCATCATTAACTTAGATATGCAGATAGGATTTTTGTATCTATTCTAGAGCACTGGAAGCACCCAGAAAGCTCTAAGGAGTACATGTATCGTGCCATTTTTTTTAATAGTATTTTCTACATCGTTCTCATTTTGGTTAAAAGTAAAATCTGCCCAAAGCTTAATTTGAGAAAGGGTTTGAGATGTTCTGACTTTATTCTCCCCACATTTTCAGAGCCACAAGTCAGGTCTATAGCCAACCATGTCAGACCAGACAGACAGAGTAAGTAGACACTGTCTCTTGTGATGCCTTTACTCTCATTATGCAACTGTTGCAATGCCACATTGTAAGGAAGGAACCTATAAGATATATAGAGCTCCATCAGTTAATGCTAGAACAAGTTAGAAGTTTACTTTGTACATGTAACTGCCCATAAGGCGTGGTGATGGTAACAGGCTTACAATAAACATGAAAAAAAAAATTATAATAGGCAGTGATATTACTTTTTGTTGGAAGTTTTGTGCAAGAGATGTCTCTATTTACATTTGCATGAGGGATTGGGATTGTATCTACATTTGCTTGAGGATAATGATAAAACTTGTACTGTATATAATGGTCTGTAATGTGGTGCCATGGTTCCTCCAGCCCTGCTGTTCAGTGCCACCTTTAAGAAGAGAATAGAGAGGCTGTGCAGAGACATTCTCATGGACCCCATCAAAGTGGTGCAGGGCGATCTGGGAGAGGTAGGTGGAGCTGCTGACAAATCTCACCATATTCTTTTGCTCTAACATTTACTCTATCCTCGTTTGATAAAGTCTGTGGGTATTAGCTTTGATTTGATATTACTTTTATTCTCCATGTGTAGTAAAATCAAACCATCCAAATGTCTTTATATATTTAATAAAACGTTTTTGACATTATAAATTCAAAGTCCAAAAAGCGAATAAGTTTACATATATACTCGACTGTGTTCCCCACAGGCCAATGAAGATGTTCAGCAGATAGTTGAAATCTTCCCAGCAGGTCCACCCAAGTGGCATTGGCTGACCAGGAGACTGGTGGAGTTTACTTCAGGTATACGTAGTACAGCACTCTTAAAATGTGCTGCAGAAATCTTGTCTCCTTTCACAAACTCAGGACGCTTACCTAAGTAGCATACATGTACATGTACAATGTCATCTATGTTGCAATAAAAAAAACAGCAACACTGTAAAAACTGTATAATAAAGTTTTTATTCGGACGGAAAAGTGGAAGAGTGCCGGAAGAAGACACTGCTCAAGAAGACAATAAACATTAGTGTCATTTTGTAGCTTCAGTACCTATTTCTGCTGTGAGTGAACATTGTATGTTTTAATGACTGGGTTGATGCACGTTGGATTGTTTCAGTCGGCAGTGTTCTCATCTTTGTGACCAAAAAAGCCAACAGTGAAGAGCTGGCATCCAACCTCAAGGCTCAGGACTTTGAAGGTAATGGAACAGTGAACATTTCCTCACCCTGCAGTGCCACATGGAATGAAAGACCTTTATTGTATGTTTATGCTCTTACAAGGTAAGTACATGTCATGGTGAAAAGGCAGTTCTAGCTATAATTACAGTGATCTAAGACTCTGGTATTTTACTACATCTACAATGGCTAATATATACTATTTATATCATACCCGGGCGGCGATACAGTGCTCCCGGCCGTGTTGTATTCTCCTGTACGACAGGGTGTATAAATCGGGCTTCCATAGAACGATTCGAACGCGTTTCGCCCCAACCGTGTACGCCGCTTTCGAAAATTCGAATACAGGATTCGGACGTTGGAATGGATGTTGTAGCAGTTTTTTTGTTTAGGGACACCAAATTTTCGCTCATTTCACCTTGAAAGACGTGTTTTCTAAGGTGGGTATGATATAAATAGCATACAACACGGTGTATTCCGCATCACCCTTGGTCTCGGCCCTCCCACGAGTCGGATCGCGGTCGGGCCGATACCTCGGGCAATACGGAATACACCGTGTTTGCTCTATGTACAGGTTCAACTTCTTCCCACTTCTTTTATCTACAATGTACCTGGGGTGCTGTAAGGTCTATAAAAATCAAGTAGATAGAGGGAAGAAACTATTACTGTTTAAAACATCTCCATGTAGAACTGTAGTTCCAGTTCCAGAATTGTTGTAGAAATCTGTTGTCTGTTTTTCCCCTTAGCTGGTTTACTTCACGGTGACATGGACCAGAGTGAGAGGAACAAAGTAATCTCAGAATTCAAGAAGAAAACCATCCCTGTACTTGTAGCTACAGATGTGGCAGGTAGGCATGCAGTAGCACGTCGGCAGAACGTACTGCGCCTGCGCAAAACCTGGATTTTCGCTGGATTTTTGGTCAACGTTGCATCAGAATTTTGCCTGTTGCAGACCATATCTTTTTCTACATAACATTTGAAAACTACAGACGTGTTATATACCCTTATATACGCGAATTCGACCTTATTATATGAGACGTTCTGCCAAAGTGCTATGCACAATACATTACGGGTTTCGCGCAGGCGCAGTACGTTCTGCCAACGTGCTGCATGCAGTCATATACAATCATGTACACTACAGAAAATAAATGTCTTAGGGTTGTAGCTTACACCATTATAAAAGATAGGACACTAAACTGAAAATCTGGATATCTATGCTGATTTACATGCACTTCATAAACAATGTAAATTATTTTTCTATTTTGCCATTGTATCACAATGATAAAAATAATCTTATCAAACTTAGAAGTTATGTTGAAGAAAATTGTGAGCAAAAAAATCTATTTCTCAACGTTCTCTGCTGCTCTTTTCTGTGTTGACAATGTTAACATGTGATGTCGATTTTCATAGATGAAGGATAACCATTTTGAATATTTTTCCAGCTCGTGGTTTGGACATTCCCTCTATCAAGACTGTAGTAAACTATGATGTGGCTCGAGACATCGACACTCACACCCACAGGATTGGCAGAACAGGCCGCGCTGGTAACTAAAATCACTGCTGGTTCTTTTCTTACACTAACAATGCCATGATTTGGCTAGATCAAGCTTGTGACAAAACCACTACAATCATTTATGATTGACACTCTTCAGTTAGTACTTAGTACTTAAGTTAGTACTTACAATCAGAAACATTTTGAGGCACAATAGGTTGGGGGTATTCAAATATATCCATAATATTATGCTGAATTTCTATAATGCTTGTATAGAATTTTTTTCTACATCATTTGTATGCAGCCAAAGCTACATGTACTTGAATGAATAAAATAATTATCTTGTTAATTCAGGTGAAAAGGGTGTGGCTTACACCTTGATAACCACTAAGGACGTCCACTTTGCGCCTCACCTGGTCAGGAACCTGGAGGGAGCCAATCAGAGAGTACCTGAGGAGCTCATGAACTTGGCCATGCAGGTAAACTAATCCTTTACTTTTCTTTACTTCTGTTTTGACAAACCTCATTAACTTTGATTGGTGAATTTCAGGACTCTTGCAGAAAGTTTTTGTCTGAAAAGGAATAATTACAATGTCATATAGGACTGAGATCTGATGTTTCATGTTGGAGAAACTAGTACTGTAACAACTGTGGTCAACAGTTTTCCTTCATTAAAAAAAAAAATTTTTTTACAATGTACATATTACATACACATGTATGTAAATGCATTTGCTGTATCTCTTTTCACAGAATAACTGGTTTAGGAAGAACCGGTTCAAGGGTGGACGAGGCAAGAAGATCACTGGCTTTCAGAAGAGAGAGAGACCTGGACTTGGAGCAGACGTAAGAAATAATATTCTCAAAATGTTTCATAGTCTCAGAAGAAGCATTTTAAACTCTTCTTCCAATATGGAAAAAGTGTTCTGAATCTGAGATCAAGAGGTCTCTGGTTTGATTCCTGGCAACACGTTGTGTCCTTAAGAAAGGCATGTCTCTCCTCACTCAAACAGGGAACCTGACTTTTGTTGGGGAGGTAAATGCAGTGGAAGGAGAGGGATGGGCTCCACATTCCAATATTGCCCTAGATACAGTGGATTAATAAAACACTGTCCCTGTGGCCTCAAAAAGGCTATGGAACTATCTAACTAAATACTCACTCAACATTGTGTTGTTTTTTTACAACAGCTCAGTGGCGGAGGCAGCAAGAACGACGACTACGGGGATGATGAGGACGGGGACATGTCTGCTCCGATGACCTACAGCACGTTTGGAGGGGACAACGCTTACTCTGCCGGCACCAGTCGCACGGCCGCCGGACCTCAGAGCGACCGACTGTCCGCACTGAAAAGTGCCTTCATGGTAACAACAACCTTACCTTTCTACATTTTGCTGTTAGACTGGTTGAATATTCTTGATATTTATGTGCCAGAAAAATGAGAGAATGTTTTCTGAACGAGTATAACGGTACTTGTTTGGAATTCTGTTAGCTATAGAATTTGGGTTCATTTATTTTATGTTGTGTACCCAAATTTGTTTTCGTGCACCTGAATTTTTAGGTTAGGTGCACCTGTGTATCTATTCCTAAAAACGAATTTCGAGCCCTGTGTATGTTTTTCATCTCACAGAGTCAGTATAAGAAAAAGTTCCAGGTAGCCAGTGACTCGGCCAGGCCCACTTTCAAAGGTGGCAGCAGCCTGAGCACGGTGTCAGGCAGGGGAGGGTTCACCAGTGGGGGCAGTCTGCACACTGTGGACTCACCAGGCACTGGACTTGTGAGTTGTGGGGCCTTGGATGAGAGTCTTGGAACATGCTGGAATGGCACAACTATGAGAAATGAAGGAGTAGTCTTTTTATTGGTACATGTAAATGTTCAACACAGCTCAAGTCAAACTACAATTCATAACTCACTCAAAAAAGTGTTTATTGAGCAATGCACATTTCCTGGCTATATTATCAAAAATTGATTTCTACCAGTGGTGGCAGAAGTGGGATTTGTTCTGAAAAAAAAAAACTTTAAAAAATCTATAACCTTTTCAGAAAATGTAGTACCTGCTGTGACTGCCATTCCTCAGTGTTCCACTGACCTGTGACAGGCTCTGTGTGCAGTGACACAGCTAACATTTTAATCACACAGAGCACAGCGACATCAACAGCAGGAACCGTAACTGAAGGGTGGCTAACAGTTCCGTTGCTTTGCTGACTGTCATGGAAGGAAAACTTACATCACTTACAGTATCTCACTGTAAAAACAATTTAGGCAGCCCTCTGCTTTTAACTTCAGTTGTGTTTCTAAACATACATGTAGCTGCAAGCAGTTACACATTCAACGTTTGACTCTTTGTAACATTTTTCTAACTTCTTAATGTCTCAGTTCCAGACTGCTCAGGAACTTTGCCATATTGTTTTATCCAGTACTGAGCTGCACAACATACATGTACCTTTCTAGCTGCTGTATGCCCAACTGTTCTAGGGAAGTGAACATCGAACACAGCTTGCGACTACAGTTCTATAACTGACTCACCGTCCTCAATGTTGTATCTGTATTTTTGGCACGCTGCTTCTGAAGAAGCAAGTTTGCTCAGCTTGTGAAGCACTTGTCAAACGGTTGCATTCATGGTCTGTATCTGCCAGGAGAAAGCATGTAAGCGGAACATAAAGTGCCTGTACGAAACCCGGATTTTTCACAGTTTTCGCTGGATGTTTGGTCATCGTTGCATCAGAATTTTGCCCATTGCAGACAATATCTTTTCCTACACAATATTTGAAAACTATAGATGGGATGTCATCCTTATATATGTGAATACGACCTTATATGAGACGTTCTGCCAAAGTGCTATGCACAATACGTTCCGGTTACGTTACGTAGCTAACATTTCCATAGTTGTAGTTGTAACCATTCTCCTTGGTCCCCAGACGCAGTACCAGAAAAAGTTCCGTCCGGCCAGCGATTCTGCCAAGCCTACCTTCAAAGGTGGGAGCAGTCTGAGCACGGTGTCAGGCACGGGAGGGTTCACCAGTGGTGGAAGTCTGCACACTGTGGACTTGGCCACCAGCCCACAGACAGCCTCACCAGGCAGTGTGATTGTGAGTTCTGTGGCCTTGGAGTGGGTTGTTGGGCTCCAAGACAACAGGGAGTGGCTATGTACAAGTTCAATCCATGTTCACTTTGGATTCCATACTACATTGTAGACTGTTTTTTTTTTTTCATTTTTGTTTCAAGCCCAGCATACATGTACATGAAAGTAGTATCCATTGTCTGATACAGCAGTATCATTTTTTCAATGTACTGTGTACTGAAATTTGAAAATATATGAAGTTCATTTTGAGTTCATGTTTTCATCAAGTCAGTCTATGGCACTTGGACTTGATGTAGTTGCCACGGGTAGTGTCAGAAGTGGGATTCTATGCAGATGTGCTGCAATAATGATTAACTTGTTTGCAAATTTACATCTACATGATGTACATTGTCATTCTTAAGTGATGATGCTGGCTTATGGCACTAGCGTAAGACTTGTGCATACCGCAGACAATGCAATTTCAACCTTAACTGTCTCTGCTGGATGCAGTATATGGCTTGAAAGGATGTCTTCCAAGAATCTTACATTTTTCTTGCATCCTTTCTTTGTCTTGACTTGCTTTTGCCTGTTGCAGTTCTTTTCCCATAACAGCTTGGGAGGGCCGGACCTGAGTTGCTCGTTTGTAACCAGTACATTCTAACATCATCACAGTGCACCTTAGTGTCTTGCCTTGTTTTTGCAGTATATTTCCTGTAATTAAATGTTTGTCAACGTTGATGTATTTCAGCACAGCATTGCTTACTGTTTCTTTCATTTCAGCATTCTGTTGCGCATTCAATTTTTAAGACGTCCACATGATTTTGCAGGGTGACATGTTTGTTGTGCCTTTCCAATGTTGATGCAAAATACACTGGTATAAGCAAGCCTCTCTCTGCATTTCTGTGCCTTAGGCCTGATTTCAACATCTTGCTTGCATAAACCGGCATCAAGTAATTCATCACAGACAAAAAATATAAATCTATGGTCAACACTAAAGTGATAATTTGGTATCCTCCAACAGAGTCAGTACCAGAGGAACTTCCAATCCGCCAGCGACTCGGGCAAGCCTTCCTTCAAAAGCGGCAGCAGCCTGAGCACAGTGGGGGCCTCGGGAGGGTTTGGTAGTAACCAGAGCCCAGGGAAGGCATCGGGAGGATTGGGAGGCTTCCAAAGCGGCAGTAGCCTGAGCACGGTGAAGGCACCCGGAGGCATGGGAGGGTTCCAGAGCGGTAGCAGCCTGAGCACGGTCGGGGGGTCAGGAGGCATGGGGGGGTTCCAGAGTGCAGGGGGTCTCCACACGATCAGCAGCCCTACCTCCTCCAGTGGAAGTGGAGCAGCAGACAAATTTGTGAGTCCCAGTTGTTCACAAATACTTCTGTAAATCACTTTATATTTGCGGTAGCAAAAGTTTGCGGCCTGAGAAAAAATGGGCATGTTTGCGGAACTATATGTTCGCAGTGGCGGCAGGTGCAGAAGAAAGAAAGTCGGCAATTTATTTGTTTGCGGTAATGATAATAAAGTACAGAAGTGACCGCAAAACCCGCAAAAAATACGTACATTATTTCATCTAAGTGATCTGAATTTTTGATCATGCTAGAGTTATGACTTATATACATGCTGGAAAATAGTTGCATTGACTGGCTTGCTTCTGTTACAGACAAACTTTGCTATACCCAAGGACCCAGTAACCAGCCCTTCTGCACTGAGCAGAGCACACAATTCGTCTGGCAGCAGATTCGGCAGTTCTTCTAGCAGCAGTTCACACAGAGATCGGGACAGGGATCGCGATAGGCACAGGGATCATCACGACCACGACAGGAGTCGGGATCGCGACAGGGATCGGGACCGAGATCGCGACAGACACCGGGATCGAGATCGCGACAGGGATCACGACCGTCACAGGCACGATAAGGAGCGAGACAGGGACAGCGATGGTTTCAAAGCGCCGGGTCCCGTGTCCTCACCTCCAAGTTCAAAGCCACCAAAATCAAAGCGAAGCAGATGGGACACTTAAACATCCCTCCCTGTCTTTTTCTACTCTAATTGTGTCATATATTATAACAATATTGTATCTTGGGAAGGTCTGTACTCCTGTAGACCAAGCTGAGTGTTGGTATTAGTAGATAGATTTTCAAGATATTGAGTGTGTTACTTGTATGTGTACTTAGTATTCAACGAGAAGTGTTCTGTCTTAACTATATATGTACAAATCACTTCATACAAACAGACAGTTTTGTGGCTGCTAATGATTTGTAAGTAGAGTCAGTAGAAATCTTGAGTTCCTTTGTACAGATTTTACTTCATTCGGAACAATAATGAGCAGTATAGTAGATCATGCATGATACATTGAAGGTTATTACAATAAAATTTGGAGGTCGTTTTACAAATTAAACTACAACTTCCGTAGGTACTGCAGCTGCCTTAGTTTGAGTGTTACATAATGCAATTTCTATACATTTGAAGGGGGGTTGTACTTAATGTATATGCAAACAGTATTTGGCAAGTTCTCTGCATATTTTTGGAAGTGGGAGTAATAAGTACATGTAGATGAATTTTCAATTAACTACCCCGGTATTTAGGAAGATTTGAGAGAAGTCATGGTATATACTGTCACTGCCTAAAATTTTGCACTGATTCAGAAAATGTGCATATCAAAATGTCTTCTTTGCCACTGAGAATGTTGAACTTTTCTGTCATTGATGAAATGTCTTAAACTGAAAGTTGAATGAAATGAAAGAAATCTTAAACTCCTTGGAACATTAAGACAATACCAATGTGCTCTTTTGCAGGAGAATTCCAGAACCATCGTTTAATGCAAAGTAGCTGACATGCTATGATGTGTATTTTGTGTTCTCAATGTAGTGAAAGATTGCCATTGGAAATATTGTGTGTGGTCATAGATGCAAATTTACTGATATCAGTCATTACTGATACTAGTTCAGTTCACTTTTTTTAAGGACGTAGCATTTGCCTTTTCATCTCTCAACTGCAAAATTTGGACTTCGTACCACAGTTGGACAGTTAGCATTCTATACAAAAGCTACTCTTTTATATGGTATTATCTCTTTATTGTAATAGAATTCTGACTGACTAAGGAAATAATTTTTTCACCTTAGGGTGCTTGAGTCCAGATTCCTCTGCAACATTGTGGCTTTTCAGAGAAGATTCTTAACATACGGTACCACCTTTATTCTTGTTTGTATTGTAATTGAATGAAGAAGACAAAACCCATGAACTGAATGAAGAATACAACACATTTTTTGTCATACAAATGTGTAAGGCTTGCATACATCATGTAGTTAATAACAAATGTGTGAAGAACTTCACTCCTAAACGTTTGTCTAAACCAGTCAAATCAGGAATTCATGTAGATCTGTTACGTACAGCTTCAAAGTGAGCTCCATGTTTCATTAATAGAACTCAAAACAGCCGTCTAATATAACACAGACATTGGAAACATATAGTTGTGAACTGGAAACAATGGTTCTCCTTGACTCAAAACATCGCCTAAGCAATGACAAGAGTTATAAGAGTTATGTCGAAGAACTTGCAATACTATACATGTAGTCTATATCTGCTACATGGAGGCATAACTATGGATACAGTATATACATTAGCCACCTTCCAGTGCAGTCGGGAGCGATAAAAAGAGATTTATAACAGTTATAATTATGCCCAACAACTCGCAGTCTATATCTGCCACATATTGGGGTGACTACATAATATATACATTAGCCACCTTGCAGTACTTCGGGTGCTTCCTCCATGGCTAGCCGACACATTTCATCCACGTACCACTTCTGGATAAAATGGAGACGTGCATCTTCCTCCTCATTCAGCCTCTGCACGACGTCCAGAATCTTCCCCAGGCCTTCCAAACTCTCGCCGGCCAACTCGGGCAGATCGTAATACGTGGCGTCTGGGACGTTTGCCGCCATGTTCTTGATCACAACGTTGTCCAACACGTGGGGCGCCGCTACTGCCAGTTTGGCGCGAAGACCGTTGACGTATGCCAGCAAGTCTGCCGAGGATGACTGCTTGGCCGTCAGCTCTGCATACAGGGTGGAGATAGCGGAGATCTGCTGCGTGCAGCGCGGGTCGATCTCGGCTGGTGGCGCCACTGCCTGTGCATTCTTGCATGCGGTTGTGGAAGCAGCCTCCCCTGTGCTCTTTGACTTTGTTGAGGACGAAGAGGTGGCACCGGTCTTGTCGCCTTTGTTAGAAGCGCAGGGCTTGTCTGGTATGAATAAAACAGAATAGAACTTCGTCAGTGTTTCAGGTTCTTCATAGTTTGAGAATCCATAAAAGAAAACCACAGACAGTAGAGCAACATTTTTTCCTGAGTGTATCCAATCTGCTAAAGCCAGTTGGTTTATGAGGAATCAAGTTTGATAAAAGTCAGACTGCAATGAATGCGATGAAACATGTTGGTGATGTTATAACAAGTTCTCAAAACTTTTTGACGGCTATCTCAAACGCTCAGTTTAACTTAGAAATCAACATTTTATCAATTGACGAAACCCCTCATTCTCACCTGCGGTTTCTCCCTTACTCGGGGTCCCCTCATCAACCGTCACGGACACCTCCAGGAACACCCTGCACTTGTGCTGCTTGTCGCTAGGGGTCACCAAATATCGCCTCCTAACCGGCAGGTGGAGGTTGGTCTCCAGGGCTTCCTTCACGTTGATGGTAACGGTTCCAACCGTTTTCTCGGTACACTTCTTGGCCTTACGTAGCTTCAAGATGATGTCATCACACGTGGTGGACCAAGATGTGAACTCGGCTGTCTCATCCCACAGCAGTGAAGCCGCCTTCTTCAGTCCAGTTCGGAACTTGGTTTGTCCCAACCTGATTGTCGTCATGAACTTACCAAGACCGAAGCTTCCCTGGCCAGTTGCTGCATGGACGGTCACTTTTAACTTCGGCTTCTCCTCTTTTGCTTTATCTTTTTTCACGAGGCTCAAAGCTGCCAGGACGTAAACTACGCCACTTAGGCACTTGTCTGCCACTCGACTCATTGTGGACGGAAAATCTAGCAATGCGAAAACTACGAAGTACGAGGACGCTTAGGAGCTAGCGTGTTCTCCGTACGAAGTTTTGTGTCGCAGTGTTGTTCCGTAGCTAGGACGCTAGATGGCGTTCTGTGACGCAACAGTGTTCTGGAACGCCTTTCACAATCTCGCGTTAGACATTCGCAGAACAACACCGTGGTAACTCAGTTTGTCCGCACTTGTTGTGTGTTTTCGGTCACAATCACATTGTATATGCGTATTGTTATGTCAGCGCACCAGGTACATGTTTAGAGAGTATACAGTCGTCTTTGAAATTGGGACCTGTCCTTGGTGCTGAAACCAACATTAGACGCACATTTTACAACTTCTTACCTCCGGAATGTTCTGTTTTGGGCCCTTGGTTCTGTTTTGTGTGTTTCAGCTATAAATCAAGGTGCCTTTGACCTATTTGTCAGTATTTCGGCATAGAGGCTTTGCATTGTCGTCTTGATAATCATAGCCAACTATGTTGACGGGTAAGTAGATTACAGCAGCAGTATGTTGGCAATTTTACAGTGACTATTAGTTAAGACTCTCTGCTAACACCGTCTTACAAACAGCAACCGTTTTTTTGCAGTCCCCATACATAGCCACACGTAAATTCAGTTAAGAAAACGTACTACTGGCATACTATCGGTATCTTTCTTTTATTTAAAGGCCAGTAATCTTGTGAGACTGTAAGACTGAATGCAGCTGCAGGACGTTCTTATAACTGCAGATGCAGAATACAGTGGATGATGATGAATCTTGTAGTTAAGAAAGTTCTAGTTACCTTTGAAAGCAAAAGAATAGGCAAAACGAGTGACCACAAAAAGACAGGCTCACAAGTCTTCTTGGCCATATGTAAGTGCACTTTGCCCTCTGTGCCTCTGATCTTTATTGACTTGAGTATACACAATAATCCGATAAACGACATATTCATCAATTTCTGTCTGTTTTAACAAATCTTTCACTTAGTTACTAAGTGATCGAGAAGTTTTAAATACACATATCATCCAACTTATGACATTAATGGCAAAAGATGCAACTTGTAAGCAATAGTGATTATAACATTCTTTCACCTCTTGGTAATATTAGTATTTTTGGCACTATTAACAACAATGTAGCAGTACTAACAGGTACTTGGTATGGATGTGCAGAAAATAGTTTCATACCAAAACTAAAAATACTGTTTAACTACCCTCTTCTTTACTGACATATCATCATATTTCATACATGGAAGAATGCTGATATTTGTGTATGATACAGATCTGTTTACATACAAATGACAAGGATGATTTAGAACCTACAAAACATTTGCACATAATTTTCTCACAAATGCACATGAATTTCAATATTCCAGATAAATACAGAAGTCTAAAACCCTACATCTTCTAAGGTTCAGCACTTGTCTAACGTAAGAAGGCATCAAATGTTTTCTAAACACAGAAATAAATGCCATCAAAAGGACATTTTTTCCTTCACTTCTACTGTATTCTATTGTACTGGACACCTTTTTCTATCCTCTGAGATTATATATTCACTCTGTATGGTCTTTCTGATTGCACCCTTCAACTTTTAAAAGAGATATAACATACTACGTTTTTCTATGCTTATTTGAGTGAAAACCTTACAACAAACTAGGGAATACCACAGAACAGTGACTACACTGAACCTTAGGAATATAACATATATAACATGATCATACTTATCTTTGTCAGATAGATTATTTGAAAGTAACGCTAAGTTTAAACTTGTTTAGTTGTAATTTCACTCTCTATTCACCATTTTTCTCTGCTGATAATACAATTTGAAAATCTTATACTCGTCTCTAAATAGTGACTTGTACAGTAAAGGTAAGGGCCTGGTCACATTTGTTGTATGATAGGTTTATGGAGCATGTCAGCACAATGTACTGCGCCTGTGTGAGCCCCGGATTTTTCAGTTTTCGTTGGATGTTTAATCAATGTTGCAGACGGTATCTTTTCTGACAAAACATTTGAAAACTATAGACAGGATGTCATCCTTAAACATGTAAATACGACCTTAAATGAGACATTCTACCGAAGTGCTATGCACAATACAACACAGTTTTGTGCAGGCGCAGTATGTTCTGCCGACGTGCTAGTTCATGGCAGCAAATCGACACTCTTGGGACAGCTGTGAATGTGTTGTACAAAATTTGAATGTTCTGTGACAGAAAAGGTTGTCAAAGTTCCTTTCTGACGTTCACTTCTATCATAGCCTCTCTGAAAATCCTTCGACAAAAAAAATCATCTAACAAAATGTGACCATGGCTTAAGTAACGGCCGTGCTACGCCTGATTTATGTTTGCAGCTTTAGATGTCCGTGGGTAAAGCACAAAGAGAGAGAGCTGTATCAGTCCCAGTAGAGCTCCAAGTAAGTTAGGAACCTGGAGAAACAACAACAACATGCAGAGGAGGTAACAGTCACAGTTTGGTACACAGAAACAGTAGTGATCCTGCCATTATTCTTTTTACGCTGTTAACATCCATACCTCTTGTATGGTGCTACGAATGATTGCAATTACTAGAACATGCTAAATTCTCAAGTCTACACAAAAAGATGTGACACAGTTGTTATACATACACATGAAAACATGAAACTAAACTAGCAAATGATTCAGAATGATGCTAAGATATAGGTAACAGTTATCTAATATTGTCAATGAGACATCATGTAGTTCTAGTATCTATGTCATGAGAATCTCTTTACAGACACTTATATTTGAGAAGTTGCTCAATTGCAAGGTCTTAAATATAGTCTTTAACAAAAATATATGCTTCATTCTGGTTCATGCATGTGCTTGAGAAAAATATTGCAAGTATCATTTGTGTTATATGAACTTTTTTATATCTATTATGAATTATTACTTGTAGAATTTCAAAAGCACCAACATCTGGACACAATTGAATGATTATCTAAAAATAACATGAATAAACAAAACTACATGTACATGTATATACATCCTGGATTACTGCAAAAACAGACAGTTGTCCCTATCTAGTGATGTACAATACATGTGTTACTAAATTGTTGGCAATGTCTGAAGAAAAATCTATTATGATGATATAAGATATAAAGATATAAATTTATTACAACTACACAATGATGAATCTACATATCATTCTATTGCACATGAGATTGTCATGTTTCTGGGGAATGTATGAATGAAGGTTTTGAAATATACTTCAAATGATTTCTACATCTGTTTAGAAAAATATATCTGTATTTTGGGTAAGGCACAATTCAGACAAGTCTGATAATTTTTCTACCTTTCTAACATTTTCTTGGTGAATTGTAAAAAGTACAGGACTCTGAAGGGCATGTGGGCTGTTGGGTTGATATGTAAAATTATAAAAGAGAGGAGATCAAATAATAGGGAAGGACAAAAGCTACTGAACAACCCCTGTACTTTTAAATGCAACAACTCTCATTAGATGGCTTACATCAATGCAAATGGCTTTTATGTCAACATATGCAACACAATGGAAAAAAAAGTGTTAGTAGAAACATGCGAGCAAAAGTAAAGTGACACAACAAAACTAACAGCTAATTTTGGTTTAGAAAAATAGGTGCCGTTGTCTGGCCGTGCTTTTCATAGTTGAGCGATACGCGGCGGTGTCCGTGGGTACAGGAAGTACAGGGGGAGTTGAGCGAAACTCAGTAATGCGCCGAGAAGGCTGGGGATCTGGAAAGAAGACGGGGCACCCTGGCTTGTCAACTGTACCTCTTCCCATGGTTTGGTAAAGTTTTCTGAACTTCTCTCTTTAACTTCTGACTTTATTTGGATCCACAATTAGCTTGACACTTCAGCTATTCTTCCTGTGATCCTCACATTAATACATAAAATCAACATAAGAGACAAGGTGACCAAAAAATAACAAAACTCAAACCCATCAAGAAAAATGTGAACCCATTTAGTTGTCTCCAAACATACTGTGACAGCTCAAGGGACAGGGGGAAAGGTTTAAGGTGGACAGGAGAAAATGCTGCTAAAAACGTGTGTGAGAAGATAGTTGTTATGTAGCCTGCTCGATTTTTGTGTGTTATCCATGATTGTGCACTTGTGTTGCTGTTGATTTGAGATTCACACAGTATTAGTGTAGTGCCTGATTTAAAAATCATGCTGTATATGCTGTTCATGTCTGTAAGGTGCTGTCAAATGTGCTGCTGTCAAACCAAAGTCATTCTTGTGCTTTCCCAATGACAGCTTCTTAGAAAGTATGCTGTTGTAGTGTTGCTATTCAATGACAGTCATGTAAAAACAGCATGCTGTGTACAGTTATCTAACTGTACCTGAGTGCTGTTGTGTTGCTGTTTGAGAGATAGTGCTATGTGGCAGTCCAGCCTGGGTATCAACAGCTGTGTAGAAATTGACAGCTATCCTGTTGCTGTTCACCTCAGTGACAGTTGTGTACAGGCAGCACTTTGTGTGTGTTGCTGTCCAAGGTAAGAACAGTTGTGTAGAAACTGCTGTGTGATAGTTCTTTAGAGACAGCATGCTGCACTGCTGTCCAAGCTAATAAAAGTTATGCAGCTGTGTTGCTGACCATTCTAATGACTGCTGTATTGCTGTATACAGTCTGCATGCTGTTATGTTGCTGTCCAAAGTGTTGCTATCCAAAGGATAATTCTACTCTTTCTATCCCAACCACTGGCAGAATACATCCTTCACCAGTAATTGGGATGGAAAGAGAGAGACAAAAAACCAAAGAACTTAATAACACAGATGATGGCCTTAAAAACAAGATAGTGTAACACATACCTGTATGAACAAGTCGTTCACCAGTCTGCCATAGATGTACCACTCTGAGGATACCACAAAGTTGGCCACAGATAAGGCAGGGGTCATGGTCTCTGTGCATTTGGTCCTTAGAACTTCAGCCTAAGATGTTGAAGAAGTACATAAACATCAAAACCAGTATATCATCAATGATACCGATATTATAATATCGGTATCATTATGGTCACCCAGACTTAAGCTATTGAACTAAAGACTGAAGGTTTTGAGAACCTATCATAATAATATTAATAGGAAAGTTAAATTTCAAAATCAGTACTTATCTACCCATCTTAACAAAATGTGTGGAATTTTAGGAATAGATTTTCAAAATACTCCATTGATTGCTTCACTGATTCATTCATCTCCTTGGTTAATTCATTCATTCATACATCAATCTATCCATTCATTTGTTCATTCGTTCATTTGTCCATCCATCCATCCATCCATTCATCCATCCATCCATCCATCCATCCATCCATCCATCCATCCATCCATCCATCCATCCATCCATCCATCCATCCATCCATCCATCCATCCATCCATCCACCCATCCATCCACCCATCCATCCATCCATCCATCCATCCATCCATCCATCCATCCATCCATCCATCCATCCATCCATCCATCCATCCACCCATCCATCCACCCATCCATCCATCCATCCATCCATCCATCCATCCATCCACCCATCCATCCATCCATCCATCTGTACATGTCCATGTCCAGCCCAAGTCTCACCATAGTAGCCAGTGGTGCCCCGTACATGAGAACAGCACAGCCCGAGGCTATGAGGCCCAGGTGAAAGGCCGCCACACTGTCGTCTGCTGAGAAGAACTTCACATAAATCAGGACGGGGAACAACAACGCTGCTCCTCCTAACAGCTGATTGTGGAGGGTGTTCTGGAAAGAAGGAAAAAGCTTGAAATTAGTAGCGTTCGTTGTCCAGGGGTTAAAGCAACTCGGACTCTGGACCAAGAAGTTGGGAGTTCCTATCCTGGCTGTTGTTGCTCATCTGAATATGTATGCTACTGGTAAGGGTAGCAGTCCTTAGGACGGGATGTTAAGCCGTGGTCCACAGTTTGTTGTTCTTGTCAAAAAAGAGAGAAATTGCCTAGGTACAATAAAGTTGTAGACTCTGTCTTCTCTGTCACAACCAGTGGAAGATTAGCTCTTAAAAAAAAAAGTAAGCTAAACTGGTTTCAGATCACTTTTACTTTGTTGTATTTTTTTTCTGACATACAGCATCTAGCTATAGTAGTATCATCAACAATGGCTGCTATGGGCACTAATGTTATCAATATAAGTTGCACTTTTTTTCAATGCTTGTCCTACCTTTTGTTTAGTGTAGACATAGTAGACCACCAGGTAGCTAGTCTGCAGAAGGGCTCCTATAGAGTTGACCACCACTAGTGTTTTGTCTTGAATCAAGACTCCATACTTCAGCCAGAATGTGCAGCTGTAAGAAAAGAAGTTAAAAGGTTTTTTTTACACTACTAGTATTATACTAAAGGTCAGTCACATTTCAATATGTTGAATTCAAACTGTCTGCTAACATGTTGAAGTATGTGTATTTCTGTCTGTAAATTTGACAAAAAATCACTTCATTGTATCTTTCAACAAGATGCAAAAGTCACATATAATGCAATGCCATTTTCTTTAGACCTTGAAATGTTTTGTTTGGTTCTTACTTGACCAGTGCAGTGAGGAATGGATACACCGTGACTCCTGCGGTTGAGCCCTTCTGGGTGATCTTTGACGTGATAACCCTGAAAAGAAGATAAGATACACATGTATGGTATGAAAAGAAGATAGATACACATGTACATGATGTTAAAGTAATTTGTTGCGCTATAAAATCTCTTGGCCCTTGACTCTTACTGTAACATAACATGTTAACAAAAGTAACATAGTATCGGAAAGGAGGAGGAGCGCCCGCCTCACTACATTCTATAAAATAGTCCATAGTAAGATAAATACTGTATTCAAACTGACAATATCTTAAGGCCCGCCCAGGGGCGCACCCGGGGGAGCCACTCACTTAAATACCAGCCTATCAACACACGCACAGACACCTACAGATTTTATTTTTTTCCACGTACTATCCCTCAGTGGAACTCCCTGCCCGACTCGATAGTCACGACTCCCACAGTTGAGTCATTTCGAGCCGGGCTTGCGGCCTGCCCGCCTTAGCCGTAGCCTCTTCTCCCCCCCCCCCCAATTGTACCCCTCGTGGGGTTATCGGGGGGGTAACCATGATGAAGATGAAGATGAAGTATCCTAGGGCTTTGGTATCTAAATTGTTAATGCTATTTCTAACGTTATATCAAATCATGAAGTTTAAAACCTCCTTAATTAAGATTTACATGACGAAAGCCTTGATTCATTCAGGTAAAACCAGCAGTTGAAAAATACTTACGATCCTGTGAGAAACTGCCCGACTGTACAGACAGTTGCTAGGAGAGACATCACGGAGACTAGAGAAAGGTCCTCAAACATTGTCGTCGAGGGAAACTCAAGTTCAACTTCAATCTAAAATGGTTGTGGGAGGGGGGCGGTCCCAAATTATTCGGGTACAGAAATCCACGAAACAAAGGAAGCTGCATTCACATAAAACTCTCACACCTGGTTCTCCCTGTTGAGAAACATTACTGGAATGGAAAAATGGTGAAAATCCGGGCCAGTTCTCTCACATGCGCGAAAAGCGTTCCAAATTTTCTCTGGAAAAGTTCCACGTCGGCTTTGTTTTGGTCTTCGCGGCCATCTTGGACTCCAAATCGCGAATCTCGCGGGAAATTTCGGGGATTTAAATTTTGCAGAGGTCAAGTTCCTCATTGTGTTTAAAAACTATGGAACAAGGATGAGTAAAAAATGCAAACCTCGCAAAATCTGAGCATTATTATATTTTGCAGATGTAATAAAATTTGTGTGCATTTCTAAAGTAACAGTGGTCTCGTCCACGTAACCTTTGACATCCAACATGGCGGCCTTCAGTGAAAACGAAATCGGGCATGCTTCGTAAATAGTTGATAAAGCTGGTCTTCCGAACTCTACTTCTGCTTTCTTTTTTAGTAACTTCTATAGAAGGTAAGAATTTTTTGTTCAGCTGTGTCAAAAATACCAGGCACTATAGTAAATCGGCTTGGGATTTGATGTTTGGATTGCCCCCCTCCCACACATACCCACATGTTACTGTTCGGAAAAAGTTTGAGTTACTAAAATCTCATTCTCTTGAACTTTTACAGAAGACCCAAGATGCCTAAGAGTGCTAAGAAGAGGAAAGCTAAGCGGGCGGACTTCAACAAGGTCAAGTTGAAGGTCGGGAAGAAGCTTCCCAAGGCTGATAATGTCACGGACACCACGTTCAAGTCCAAGGCCATCCACCTACCCGATCAGTTGAAGACTGATGCCTCTCAGCCTACCAACTTCAGGCAACAGAGTGTTAAGGTATGTGGAACTTGAACTTGGCGATTCAGGCATTTGTTTCACGTTTTAGTAGCAGCTTTTTATCCATATGGTAAGGTTGACTTGTATGTTCGCCTTACAATAAACAAGAAAGCTTTTAAAAGAAGCTGTCCATAGGCCGCCAAAATGGGAATACATGTAGCTGGTTGGGTGGCATGGGTGTGCACTATTACTGACTTGCTCACCTTGCTCGAATTGCAGCAATGCTAAAAAGAGTGAATTGAAAGACCTGAAAAATAGACAGTGTTGCTTCCCTTTGCTTCCCACGGATGGTCGCGTTCCTAAATGACGTGGACGTCAGAATTGTCCAATTGCCCCGAAATTGCCGAAACGTAATTTGAATTGTCCCAAGCTGAAATTTAGCGTCATTTTGACATCAGGACATTGTGCGGTTAGACATTGCGCAACTGCAAGTGCAACCTATCCACCATTCACATGTTAATTTCGAGGCCGCGTGCGTGCGTTTAGACATTGCGCAACTTTGTGCGACCCAACCACCAAGGTGATTGGGGGCCTATGGTAAAAAATTGTACGTTGTGTTTCCTCTTTAATAATATTGTATAGCTTAGTACATTGAACTAGATTAAGGTGATTAGCTAGTAGTTTTATATATATTGTTGTGCAATAAACTTTGACTGAATGACTTGACATGTAGGTACTTCCTGCTTCAATATTTTATACTATATACCTTCAGGCCCTCATCTTGAATTTTCTTAATTTTTTGACAGTCAGATCCTTTACGGCATATCAAGGTATAAGTTTCCTTGCTGTAAGGACTTGTTTTGTTTCAGGACCTCCTGACCCAGTGTAACCACTACAGTGCATCAGTACGCCATGAAGCCGTCACGGGACTGAAGGATCTCTTAGTCCGACATCCTGCGGTCTTTCCCTCCCACGTCTCCTCGGTCGTAGAGAAGTGTTCGGAGCTCTTCGTCGACAAGGATCCCGTTGTCAGGAAAGCCGCCATTGGCTTGTTACGTCACACCTTCCAGCAGGCATCGGCCAATCAGATTTCACCTTTCTTCCCTCTGATCAGCGCACACTTGTGTTGCGCCATGACGCATATTTTCGAAGACATCCGCCACGATTCGCTCACCGTGCTGGACGTGTGCCTAGACTGCTTCCCCTCTCTCTTGACGTCAAGAAGCGGGCAGATCCTTACCAACTTTGTCGGACAAATCTCAAGTATGAAGGAGAAAGGAGTGAAGAAGGATGCAACGTCTTCAAGTCACAGACTGTCCGTCAACCCCAACAGTAGGCTAACATCCCTCCAGTGGAGAAGCAAGGTTCTGAACAGACTTCACCACTTTCTAAAGGCCATGTTGTTGGAGAGTGGTACTGGGGATAGGCAGACTGGAGAAGTGGGGAAGGACGGTTTTGTAGATGAGACATTTGGTGGGACCAGACCTGTATATGTGCAAGTGTTTCCTTACAGTACATCGTCCAGCTCTGCAGGATTCCTTATTGGGTAGGTTGATTTGTTTGTTTGTTTGTTTGTTTGTTTGTTTGTTAACAAGAAATCCAGAAAGATTTGAATTCCAGAAAGATCAGAAAATCTTCAATGATTTTCCAAAATTTGATTCTATTACTTTCAATACTGATTGTAGTTGGTCAAACAGGCTCTGATCAATAGATGTTTTTTCTGTCGTGTATTAGATTTTATCTGTTCAATTTTCACTTCTGGGTACATAAGTATAATGCTTTGGGTGGCTGAGCTGTGGGTTTATGTGTTTGTTTGCTCAGAGTGCCTCAGACAAAGTATGTTGACAGCATGTGGGTGGGGGAAAGATTGACAGGCAGAATGACAAGAGATCTAAAGTAGGTCAGACACAGGAAATGGGGTGAACATGAAGGTCTCAGAATCTGGCTGGGAGCATTAATTATACATGTTAGCTGACATGAGGGAATTCAGGAAGCCAAGGATTGCATACTAAGAGTACTTCCCAGGGCAGGAGTCTGAAATCTCTGATTTCTTGTTACAGAAGTACCACCCCTGGCACAGCCTCATTGTTCAGTCTCCGTGAGTTTGCGGAGTCGCTCCTGCCGCTGCTACTGGAGACGTGGGTGGAGGGTTCCCCCGGGGAGGGGCAGTCCCTGGTGCGTGCCGATGTCAGCGACCTGCTACAGGGGGTGTTGGATGTGCTGGGGTTACTGTGGCAATGTCTGCAACACACAGAACAGGACAAACAACAAGACAGGCTGAAGGTAGGTTTTAGAGGGTAGGATGTTTCTGAAACAGATTTGAAATGTAATTTTCAACATAAAGATTGGACTCACCTAAATTTTCAACTGTTCAACTCCAGTCTTTGTCATTTTCATTCCTAATGAGTAATGACACTTGAAAATTTGGGTAAGTCCGATTTGTTGTTTTGGATATTACAGTTCAAATCTGTATCAGATCATCTTCTACCAACACAAATGAACTTTTAAGTTCAGAGGGGTGTTTGATACATGTACTTCATGTGATTAATGATTGACATGTAAAATGTTCTGTTTTTTTCTCCATTTCCAGATATCATTCCTACAACAATACAAGAACATTCATCTTCATCTAATGTCTGGCTTCCCATATATGGTCATGGAACAGTCCAAAAAGGGAAAGGGGCAGCAGAGGGATCAGAGTGGAGGGACCAATGTGCAGGCATCCTTGATAATGAACTTGAGTATCTGTGATGTCATGACATGTAGCCTTGAACAAGGTATGCAATGTTATTCAATTGTTAAGCTTTAACATTTGTGAACCTCTGGTTTTTAATATCTAATTTAAACTTCTGATAAATATATTTGAGACATTGAGACGTTTATAATGAAATACTAAAGCATGTGTCTCTTGTTGATGTGTCCTAGCAGACAGCGGCGGTACTGCAGCAGAGTGGTTGGAGACAGTGTTAGATTTCTTGATAAGCTGTTTGTCTGATGTTGACGAGAACTCAGCTGACCACATGGACAGTGTTCTTAGGGTCATACAGCATGTCATCAAGGTGCTTCCACAACAAGGTAAAGTCTATGTTAACCTTAAAGTGTTAAATTAAATGCCGATTCAGAACCTGGCTGCAGAAATCAAAAACTGGAAGGATGATTAGCAAAATTTGACCTTCCCTAGCATCATAAGAATGTATTTTTGGTCCAAATGTCTTTGTTCATTGACTAATGCCTTGACTATTTTTAGGAACTGTTGTGGTTCATTATCATTGGTTTCATATTGCCTTTAACATGTATAAGGTAGATGTAATTGTGTTCAAACTAGAAGTTTTATATCATGATTGACATGAACTTAAATATTTTGATATCAGTCTTTTTATTAAGCTAGAGTTTTCTTAGGCACTGATCACTAGTGAGCAGTATTTATTTCTGTGTCTTTTTTTTTTCAGACCTTTGCGAGAACTTGTTAAGAGTAGTACACAGGTGTTACCAGTCTGAGGAGGTGTCTAACAGGACCAGACAACAGATAGTCCACTTCCTGGCACAGACATACCTACAGAGAGATCCAGGTCTACAGCAGTAAGGATCAGTAGTTATGTCTGTTGAACAATGTTGCCTCTTTTGTGTAATATCTGTGAAAGTTTATAAATGAAAAGTTATTTCAAGAATATGAAATGTTATTGTAGCTACATTTAGAAAGTATTACATGCTTCCAACCTTTTTTGCTTGAGCAGTGAGGTTCTGACCAACTGGGTGGCTTCTCTGCCACACTATCTGGTTGCCATGGATACAGCCAATCAACAACAGACTGAGGAGGTCCTGCATGTGGTTCAGTCTGCAGCCACTAGGGGGCACTCTTGCGTGGTGGAAAACTTGAGGGCAAACTTTCAAGACATCTATGGTATAATGTGTTGTAATTCATGCCAGTCATTCATGCATAGTTCCTCCTTCCTTCCTTCCTTCCTTCCTTCCTTCCTTCCTTCCTTCCTTCCTTCCTTCCTTCCTTCCTTCCTTCCTTCCTTCCTTCCTTCCTTCCTTCCTTCCTTCCTTCCTTCCTTCCTTCCTTCCTTCCTTCCTTCCTTCCATCCATCCATCCATCCATCCATCATTTCCAAACACTTATGTGCAGACTCTTTCTTCACTTTTAAGTAAAAGTTGTCAACGAGTTGAAGAAATTTTGTGTAATACCCCCTTTAAAGCTAGAAATAGAAGATGCCATAAATGGATGTTTTCTTTGTTAATTACAGGTGTAGGTGGACTACTGTGCTCTGTCACACCACCTCTTCAGAGGCACCTGGTGCAACTGCTCTACCATCTGCTCCTGCTAGAGGGCCTCGAACTGTCCACACTGGCCCAGGCCTGCCGACAGAGGAAAGTGGGAGTTCCAGTGGTCAAGTACCTAGTGCAAATTTTACTGGCAAGGTAGGTAACCTGTGTTACACAATCTCTTGCTGTCAGGGGATGATTGGGTCTCCTCCCTGAGAGCTTGTGGCCATACACCTCTAACTTGAGAGATCTATTCTTCTTCCCAGAACTACCAATAGGAGCTCAGGATTCTTTATCAATCATGAAAATCAGTCCAATAGGAGCTCAGAAGTTGTGTAGCAAACCATAAGTTTCAACCAAGTTGAACTAGCAAACAAAGTTCAAGATAAAAAAGTACTGCTCTAACAATGAATTTTTGAGAATGATGTTTACTTCATGTCTGTTTGTTGTTGATTTTGTTTACTCAGGTCACCCATTATGGCTGTCTGTGAAGAAGAGACAACTCCAGTTGACACTCCCAGCATTCTCAGCTTCCTCATGTCTGTTATGATAGGTAAGAAGACAGTAGGATCATCCATACATGACGCATGCATAGACATAAAAAAACACCTGTACATAGTCCTATGTACAAGCTTTTGTAATTAGTCTTATTCAGACTGTTAAATAATGAGTCTGAGTATATATATATATATGGTCCATTCACTGAAAATTTGCCTTAGATGTTTTCTTGTTTCCTTTCTTGCACAGCTTTTATGTTAAGAACTTCTAGTAAGTTTTGTTTCTTTCACAGCACCTTAAAGCATGCATACTTAGTGATATAAAATGATTTGTTCCCTTGGTGTGGTGCCAGCGTTATTTGTACAGTACTTTAACATCCAATCATGAATTTGTACTTTGTTGTTTCAGGTCATTCAGTAGATGAGCTGAAGGATTTGCAGGAACAGACGTCGACAACAGACGTCTGGGTTCCAGGCTGTAGAACACAGATCTGCTGTGTTAGTCTGGAACTCAGGCATAGACAGAAGAGTCTAGCCAAGGTAAGAAGTGTGTTTTTACACACAGGCATTTAGGGTGGCATTTATTGCACACATGTACAAAAGCATTTATGGTGCGATACAAAATGGACATCCTTCCCAAGAAATTTCCTTTATTACCTTCGCCAAGAAGGTTATGTTTTCGTGGCCGTGTGTGTGTGTGTGTGTGTGTGTGTGTCTGTCTGTCTGTCTGTCTGTCTGTCTGTCTGTCTGTCAACAGCATAACTTGAGAAAGCTTGCAAGGATTCATTTTAATTACACACATTTTAGCCTGGCAACAGACCTCAGAAATACCTACAAAGCTCCAGTCTTACCTGCACTAATCTGCATATGCAGGTGGTATTTCCAGCCCTGAATCAGTAATGTTGAGATTTTCTTTTTCCTCCAGTTTACCTGTGAATGCCTGCTGCAGTTTTCCAGCCCTGATCAAGTGTGGGAGGTGGTGGGAGCAGTGTTGGAGAGATACTTGGTAAGAGCTGGAACGTGTGTCCAGTATGCTAGTAGTCACTAGCCGTTATTCCGAATGGTACTGGCTGTTTGAACACCAAATGGCTGATCCTGTTTTTGGTGTGCATTCTCTTGTTTGAGTACATATATACAATATATCATGATGTTGTGGTAAAGTTTAGCTTTAATCCAACATAAAGGGAAGAACTCACCATAAATTTTCGGTCGAACTCGTCAACCTTCGTCAGATGAATGATCCACTCGCTGATGTCGACCGAAAATTTATGGTGAGTTCTTCTTTTGTGTTGGATTAAAGCTAAACTTTACCACTATGGAATCTACCAACACAGATGAGCTTTCATTCTAATATCATGATGTTGTTTTTGTCCAGACAATGTTCCACACTCTACCAATGGACACAGTGTTTGCAGTGCTGGTTGCCATGGTTACGCTCCTGCCCCCTGGGACAGAGATCAGTAGGGAGCTGCTGACTCCCATCATGCACTGCTGCTGGGCTGCCCTGGACCTCTCCATCCATAAGTGAGTATATAAACTGAATGTTTTATGAATTTTTATGAAAGTTGATCCTTCCAAAATCCTTTTTTGTTTGCCATTATCCTTCATAATCAGCCCCCTGCATTGAGAACAATACTTTTAGCCTAAAAAGGACCATAAAGTGTACTTAAAAAAGTTAACATCTTACACTTGTCCTAAAACAGCAGGGTACCTGTTTCTGATGGGGAGGCTGCAGTTGCTGAGGAAAGCTGGCAGGAGGAGCTGCTGCACATGGCTCTGCAGACCATGGCAGGCAGCCAAGGCATTGTTCTGTCATGGCTTGAGCATGTTGAAGCATTTGTAAAAGGTATGGGCTGGTTGGCTTCACGGATAATTGTGCATAATGTGACTCTATCATATTGGTGATGAGGAAAGTTCATGCCATGTATGCATTATTATTTTTTTTCTTCATCACATATGCCTTTAACATCCTTATTATTTATTCCTCAAACACCATAATTTGCTGCAAATATATTCCTGTGACCATTATGTCTGTCATAATGCCCTTCATGCCATTTTCTGATTTTGTATCAGAACTGCATAAAACAAAAAGCCTTTAAGATGATGGGACTCATACTTTTGTTTGTTTTGTAGGAGGCACAGAAAGGTCCAACGTAGAAGATGTAGCAAAGGTATTACTGAAGGTCATGCAAACACCAGGGCTGCAGCGCCCCTTGCAGCAGACAGGAGTACTGCAGAGGGTGGTAAACACTGTCATGGTAAGAACTTAAGTGTGACATCTACAGTAACTTTTTTTATTCACGTTAGATGAAGTTTAGACATAAATTTTACATGTTATACACATATCTTTATCATATTTGTTTACCATCAAAACCATCAAAACTGGGTTTGTGATAATGCCTTTGAGCTTAAGCTAAATTTTCATCATTGTAATGACTATATATATGTATTCATTATTTATTGTGTGTGATGTTTGTATTTACAGCAGTTATTCTTGTCTTTTCAGGCTTGTTTGAAAGAAGATGAAAATGAGAAGCTCCTGTCCTCTATGGTGTACCAGGCTTCCTTGATCAGATGATTTACACATGCATATCATGTGCATACATACTAGAGGGATTGTTAAAATCATTTATCATACAATTGACAACCTCAATTTAAAAAAAATATGTAGTATTAAGTGAAGCACCATTTCCTAACCTTCAGAATGTATCTGCAGGAAATTGTTTAAATTATATATATTATTACATCAAGATTACACAACCTTGAAGGGTCCAGTAAAAACACACACTACAATAGATATTGTAACACAATGATAGCACAACTGTGAAGGGTCCAGTAAACAGAGTTGTTACAAAGAATGTTGCAATAAACGTTGTGTATTTTGATGGAAGAAGTATGGAGTGTGAAATAAGCGTCTGATGATGGGTTCAGCACCAAGGACAGGTCAACATTATGAAGACTGCATTTGTAATATTGCAGCAGCGACACCTAGCTGCAGTACGAATCAGAACCAGTCATTGTTGCCCCAAAGAAAGTGACAGACGGTCACCCAAACGTCGGATGTAAAAACCCACACGTCGTATTAAAAGAACGTTCTTATACAATCCCATGCCAACCTGATGAAATTATTCACGGATGTGGGCAGTGTTCTAGAACAACAACAGTTTTCTCGTTGCCAAGGAGACAGATATAATTATAAACATCAGACCACAGGACAGAATGGATGCCAGAAGACTGACGTATTTTTCCCTCCTCATATCTGTGTGTGTTGACGGTCTGCGTAACATGGGTAAGTGTCATTAACGTTTCAATCTTGGTTATTACTTGGTGGGCTGACTACTCTCTCTTGGCAGCCAGGGACTGAATTGCGAGGGACATACAATTGGCGGGGGCTGAATCGCAAGGGTCTGTATACGTAATGGCAGGCCTTTCAGCGCTCTAGTGACCTCAATACGACAGTAATTCCCAGGTGCGGCCATAGGACTGTAAGGTTTGATCCACTCATACTGGAAAGGGCCCCTACTCTTTTCGAAAAGTGTGGTGGGTTCTTTAACGTGCTTGAGTGCCCCTGGTGAAAGTATTCTATTCAAAACATAAGTGGACAGGTTTCAGTGTACAAGGAAAGACAGCTATACTAGGTGAGCAGGCCATAATTATCAACTTAGTAACTTCAAGTGTAACACACTGTCCGATACATCAAGGATATCTTCACCTAGTACCTCGATGGGGGGGGGGGCGAAACTTCTGCTACAATTTGTTCTTGAGTTGATCGAATATTACAGTAACGAAAACTGTAAACCTATGTTTTGTTTCACGAACAGTAGAGATGTCTGACTACTGTGGATCATCTCTGAACGTTACCACGCCGAGGCAACTGGGATGGGCTAGGTACCCTTCCAACACGGACTGCACGGTGGCGCTCGTGCCTCACCGTAAAGATGTGTACGTCACTCTGCACTTCGACCAAGTGGACATCGAAGGAAACTTTTTCTGTTACGACAAAGTCTACATTTGCGCTCACAGGTAGAATCCCTTATATATGTCAGGGTAGAGACTCCAATATGGAAGAATCGGCGTTCTACCGGTAGAGATCCCGATCGGAGTCTTTGTCAACAGAGACTCCGATCAGGATGCTGTTAATGTGTTAGGGTGGTTTCCCATTTACAAATTAATTAAATCCTAAATTTTAAGCCAACCCATTGATCTAAAGTTACATGAATCAAAGTTGACTGTCTTTTAAGCGGATGTCTTAAAATTTACAGATTCAAATCGGGATCTCGACGATTCTACCGGCAGAGATCCAGATCGGGTTTCTGTTGAAAGAGGCTCCGATCGGGATCTCTACTGATAGAATCTACCAGCTCGGAGTCTCTGATTTTGCTTCTCCTGATTTCAAGGCATTGTTCTACATTTCAAGACGATCGATGGTATTTCATGCCTACGGCGTTTGTACGTGATAATCTATTTCCTCTCCCCAGACCGTGCACTCCTCATACCGCCGACCTGATGGTGTGTTCAGGCCGTACCGGGGGGTTTAGGGGCGCGACCGGCGGGGCTGTGTACGTCCGGCTCCTGACCAACCAGGCCGGCACCGGCTCCTTCACACTACACTACTATCTCACCAAGGATCCTGGTAAGAGCTAGAGCTATGGTTAGGCCATGGAGGTCCTTATTGAACCTCCTTGGTTAGGCTTATACGTTTCTGAAAACACAAATTTAAAAAGTGCGTTAAGTTGAGGTCATACGTACAAAAAGCGGTTTTATGAATTCCTCTTGCAAAAGCATTCAACTTTAGGCATAACTCCTAAAAGGGAATTCGAAGCAAGAGAGCTTACGACGTTCCTTGCGATCTAGCAATGCACCTTAGAAAATGACGTTTTTATCACATAATAGCAAATAGAATAGCGTAGGTATGCCCTGACAAAGAGTCAGCTGAGCTTGAAAGTTGAGTTACAATGTAGCTTCAATCGTGTGTAATCAGCAATTTAAGACTCCGTACTTATCAAAAACTCGGCATTGTTTTTCCAGCATTCATGTACAAGTCAGAAGGATCTTCACCCGCTAAAGATAAAGTCATCCAGGCTGCGATAGGCGTGACCCTACTGGCGGTGTTCGTGGTGTGTTACCTGCTCGTCCGCTGGCAAGCCCGGAGGATCAGAGAGAGTGCCAGTGACGTAGTGGTTTCCTCATTTACGCCACCCCAGGGGCACATGTATACAACACCACATTCGTCAATGGGTCAGGATGGAGAACTGGGATCGGAGGAGGAGGTTACTGGACCGTCAAACCGGACTGTAGATTGTGTTGAAAACCGCTCTTCTGGTCTCGGTTGTAGTGACGTCCCTCCACCGCCATCATACGAGGAGGTCATGGGCACGCCCCCCTCCCACCCCGCCCAGGACTCCCCGGGACATGCGTCAAACAGGGAACCGGGTTCGTCATGTGGACAGCAAAACATTGATAAAGAACGCGTTACATCGAAATAAAACTGATGTATATCCGTACTTCTCATTACCGTGGTGTACGTCACATTTATGCTAATAAAGCTTATCTATCTTATCATTCAATTATCTCTGGTTAAGTACGTACGCGTGGAGGGGAGGGTGAGAGGGTGGGGCATAGTGCCTACACACGCGACGAATATTATAGAAAGTTTTAGAAAACTTAAGGCTAGTCCATTCAAAAGTTGGGGGTGATCACATAAATGGCAAAATATGTTTTAAAGTGACATAGAACGAGAGAAAAATACATTTCATGAAGTTTTTAACATTTATACACCATAAAACAATAAAAGTTATGACCCATGACTACATTGTACCTATAGGGAACACACCAATACCAATTATAGGTTGCACAACTCCAATAACGTTCATTAAAAAGCTATGTGACGGTACTTTTCGTTATATTCGTCGACATGTTTGCATCAAGTAGATCTATCTAACACCATTTATACCATGCAGCTTAGGTAACGGTTCAAAAGACACAAAACATTCAGATTAGTAGCAGTGCATCATCAAGTTTTTCACTTCTTTCCACAAAGCTTTGGTCCAAGGAAAACAATACAAGACAAACGTACGAATCATGATTAAAACAGCGGTTAAAAGAAATCCCTACTAAAACAAACTAGGCAATCGCGTTCTCTATCTTAGTGATTATGCCATGTTGTCAAACTTTAACTAAAGGGATAAGAAGAAGCGAATATGGTATAAACTTGCAAACTTCTAGCTTACAGAAGTAAACTTAAACTTACAGTCTGTTCTACTTGATATTCATCGAAACACCTGGTATGATACTCAGCTTATAGTACGTATGACATTCAGTGTGTCAGTCAAAACATACTTAGTGTGCACTGTCAATGACTAAATATATCATTTTCCGTTAGCAGCACATTGCAGTAAGCATTGCTAGCATACAACTTTGAACTCTAATTTCTTTGATCTCAAAGCTTCCATGGTTTGCCTCCTAATTTTTAGATGCTGATGGCGTTGGGAATTTCCTTGGGGTTCAGGTACGGGTACGAGGTCTTCCTCCCTTTGTCTCGTTCAGTGTTTTCCTTAGAAATGGCGTCAAGCTCCTGGCGGAACCTACGGGCGAATAAAAAAAAACATCAGACAAATGACACGATGTGGAATCTTCGAAAGTGTACTGTATCGACTACATGTACTTGTTATGTTAACAGTAAGGGAAGTTATCAGTTAGACCAGAATTTTCAGTTGTTGCAAACTTTACAGCAGCAGTGGAAAGCAGCGGAATTTTGACCTTGAGACAACCATGCTACCTCCGCCATCTTTTTCAGTTTATCCCTCAGTGATAAGACTTAGAGGCTTTGTACCCCGTCTGTGTTCTGATTTCATGAAGCAAATAATACTGAATGTTGTTTTCAACTTCGAGTTGTACAGCATTGCATCAAGATAAGAACTTACTCTTCCCAAGCCTTGACTCCTTGCGGATCGAACATGTACTGCCTCTCGAAGTCGCCCAGTGGCTGGGTGGCCCTTTCGCTCAGGATCTTGGTGACGACCATGATGTCCAGGGTGTGGGACTTGTTGGGGAGGGCGCTGATGATGTCTTGTTCCGTTAGAGGATCCTGTAGGGGTTAGAGGATAACCAGAATCTCTAATTAGTACAAAGCAAGAAACTGAAGTCGTTTGGAAAATTAAACTACAACCATCACAACAATAAGAAATCATAGTTCAATCCAACCAATCTAACGAAAACTGTCGTTTACCTTAGTCTTGGGTGGTTCTCCATGCAGGAATGCTGGGTAGTTTGGAGGGAAAGCGTACTCGTCGTACTGACCGAAGTTGGCGGCAGCGTGGCCGACACTACAGATGAATATGATTGGTGTTACCGTGGCAACGATCTCGTCCACAGTCGTAAACTTTCCATCGCCAGGCACTCCCTGAAAATAAGATCAGAAAAAGTCTACTCGTTAGTCACACAGTAAGGTACCATTTTGTCAAGAACACTGCGAAAAATAAACTTTCAGTCATCCTGATTTTCTGGAATGATGGGAACGAGAGTACCTTTATCTCACAGCCACCGTCTGCCTGCGGTGCACTTAACTCTCGTGCCCAGGCCTGGAGTTCATGGTCTTCGGCAATCTTCGCTGGCACATCTACAATGGACGAAGGGTATTTATTTGGATAAACCAACCGAGTCATACCAAAGGCTTAGACAAATGCTTCTCTGCTCAGCACACTCAGAACTTATTGAAAAAAGAAGTTGAATACATAGTGCTGCAAGTGGATTAGCTTCCTGCTGTGCGAAATGCAGTATTTTATATATTATCTGTTCATGAACAACTGTGGCTAAGGATACTGAGATGGGCGCCGCCTTATACACCTTATGGTGTGTCAACGTCTAGTCTTTTAGCGGATGTTGTCTACGTGTCGAGACCAACGTGTTGGCTTACCATAAGTGGCCTCCACCACCTTCCTGACGTATCTGTTGATAGCGTGCCAGATGGGGAGGGCGTCATCACGGTACGGATAGTTGGGGAGGGCTTCAACGTCATCCACCTAGAGAAGGGACAGTAATAACTAGAAAGGTAACATTTGCAAAGCAAATGCATAATGTTTACCTTCCCATGGTCTAGCCTAATAAACTACTGCTATGTTTGTTTTTATACATTATGTTTGAAACAGTCAAGAAATATAAAAGGTTTATACTACTTGTGCATGAAAGAAATGTGCACTATACTTGAATGTGTTAGCCTAAAACATTTAGAGATCACCAGAAACAAGATTGACTGACCCCACGATTCTCCAGTTCAGCGGGAAGAGTACCCTGAACATCCAGTCTCCAGTCTTTCCACCTAAGGAAAAAAAATCAACAAATTAACTAATCAATTAATTAGCTAATCAACTAATCAAGTCAAACTCACAACACTTAAATGTCTCCAAGTTCAGTAGAAGAGCTTCATGCTTACACTTTCTTGACAATGTGGAACAGTCCTGTTCTTCCAACCTGCATCGTTTGGTCGATCCATCCGCCTGGACTTACCAATTTGTCCAAAGCGAGACTGTAGAAAAGAAGTGAAAAGAAATATACAAACAGCATAAAAGACGATATGAAAAGTTTTTTTGGGAAGGAAACAAAAGCAAACATGAATAACTTGCTATTGTATGTAGTCAAGATAATTATAATGAATGTAGTGTTTGCTTTTCAAAAGAACGTTTTTCACCAGCCGTGGTGACAGTGCATTGAATTAACTGGCTGCAGAAATCAAGACCTAGAAGGACGATTTGCATGCTTCGGTGCTCCCTAACATTAGAAGATAGAGTGTATTTTTTGTCCAAACGTCTCCGTTCATTGAATAAAAAAATAATGCCTATAACACTTGACTATTTTCAGGAACTGTTTTAGTTCATTGTCATTGGTTTTATGTTGTCTTTAAAAATCTTGTTGGAATCTATGCTATTGCAAACTCTGTCTCAACAACACATATTGAGTGTAAAAACTATACTATACGTTTAACGACAATCAAATTGCGCCCTAAATGTTGTATTACTGGCCACAGCTAGAAAGGCAGTATGTATGGCAGTTGAACAATTATCGTCATTAGCGCTCACGTGTTGATGGCCAGCAGGTACAGGAAGTGGGGCGCCATCAGGCGGAATATCGGGTGTGATGCAGACAGTTGGCGATTGGTGCAAATCGCAGAGGACTCGGCAATGAGATGGGTGAGTCCTAAAAATACAAAACAAAAAACGTAAAATTTATCTATAAAGTTAGCTTAGTAGATACTTTCATTTTACTAACACACACAGAGAGAGTCTGCTGTACCTACCAAGATGAGTACATGACTGGTGAAAAGAGCAGTCGGCCATGTTGTACCAGATCTTCGCCATCAACCACGTGTAGGGAGGGTCGGAGGGAAGAAACACCTGAAATATTCAATACGAAAACTAAACATCAACACACGAACTAGCATAGTGCTGCCTACCTAAACGTAAAATCAGGTACAGGTTCCACGTAGAAAGGTTTAGGCAATGGTCGGTACACTAATAAACTGTTAACATAATGTTTAAATTAGACTTTAGGAATACTATGTAGCGAACCTGTGCTTAGGACAGAATCTTGAATTAGATCAATTTCGAATCTTCAAAATGTAATAAAATTAGATACATGCAAAAAAAAATAAAATGAATGTTTTCAGGGCATTTTCTTGTCAGTCTTACCGGGTTGTCTGGTCCCTTGACTGGGAAGAGCTGAATGGCGACTGGCATCAGATCCTTGTCCTTGTTCACGAACAGTAGAGCGTACGGAGCGCAAATCTGTGGGAAAATGATTAAGAGGTACATTTATTTGGTGTCTGTCCACAAGAAAATTTTGGGTCCATTCTGAGTTATTGACTCTACTTTTTACATTATATACTTTTCTGGTATCATTTTCAGGTATCTACATTGTTATAAAAAGGTGAAGTTATGCTATCATTCTCTTAAAAAGTGCCACTTGATGAAACAAACAAACAAACAAACAAACAAACAAACAAACAAACAAACAAACAAATAAAGGCAATCGTCACAGAATGGTCTTTTTGTTTTACACCATACCTGTCTGTTATCTGCACACTCAGTCCCTTCCAAGAATGTTAAATCAACCATGTAGAGCCGCTTAGACCCCAGGGCATCCTTGAGAGAAAGTCCCTCCAGGAAGGGTTCCAACATCTCAGCTGTCACTCCAAAACTGTACAACGAAAACACACGTAATGTTGACGTCATTTCAGGGTACCAGAGGGCATGCTGGACAAAGTTGTACCGTCATGGGAGAGGGAGTATCAGGAAATACGTCATGATGGAAGAGCTGAACACTCACTACCATGGTTAGAAATGTGACTTTTGGCTAACGTCACCATTGTGTTGCGCAGTAAAGCCCCCAAAATGGGAACACAATTCTAGTCCGTAGTTGATATCTTTGAAAATCTTTTCTTTCTTGAAAATTTCAGTCCAGTTTGGACACTTTTGGGCTAGAAAGAACATGTAGGGTGTAAACTATCCTACTGTGGTCAAGTTTTGCTTATTTGACCAGTTTAGTTGGCGTAATGACAGATTTGAGTGGTTAGGCTTGCCTGCCAGGAGCGGATGGATACACAAAGAAATTGAGGTCAAAGATAGGGTTTGTTTACTGTTGTCAGCTGTTCTGGGAGTTTGAGCTGGTAAACCCCCTGTTTTCTTTCTATATTCAGGAGGCAGACCCTTGTGGATTTCTGGTGCAGAAGAATTTTGAGATTGAATTGTGGGAAAGTACTTTGATAAGGCCTTGTTTCGGTGTATTCAACTATAGCCTAAGAATCAGTTGCCAAATGTAATGGTGGTATCAAGGACATTACACAGTATCTAACGTTACCGTACAATATGAATTTGGTGGAGCAATTTCAAGAAATGTAAAATGATATATGATATACATAAAAACATGTGAAAACGAGAATATGAGGGGAAATGTGAATCGTAAAATGGCGAGAAACAGACACTCTGGACACTAAATGCTGCCATTTTAGCATCTTTATATATGTTCCCTTGCCCTATTTGCTCACTGTCCATTAAACTGTGCAAGGACACCATATAATGTCCTATTGTCTCTGTACTCTACCTGACCACGCAGTCAAAAATCATTCCGCTCCAGTTTTTAGATAATGTAATTACATAATTCTGGATGGTCCTGGTCAATTTACATTTTCTACAAATTTGACAATAACACTTTCCAATTTTTTCTGTAGGCACATTATATTACATTATTTTCAGTCATACATAGGCATTTATCAAATTAATAGAATATACTCAATGCAATATTTACATACTATTAGAAGGACAGTTTTCTTACTTCGCTGGGATTTCTCTGCAGAGCTTGAAACTATTCGGGTTGCATCCCATCAGCCTTTGCTCCCCGAAGTTGAGATCGTCCTTCCAATAGGCCATGCCCTGGTTAAGAGGACAAACAATAAACACCCATGTATATACGTAAATATACAACCAACTACTATGGTAAACATATACATGTAACACCTGCAGTGCATACTCCAAGAATGTATGTCAGCCGACAGTGTACATTGAATGTAAAAAAATGATGGGAAGTTTTGTTTTAATTGGGGGAAAGATGATGACAATTCCATAGATGTACCCATACCTTGGGAGGGCCAAGATTGTACTGGTACACGTTCTGTAAGTCCTCAAGACTCTCCCAGTTGTCAGTCGTCATTTTGACAATCTTGCTTTCAGCGAGCAGTAGCACCTTTTTCTTCAAGATGTCAAACTGAAACGTAAGTTCAAATGAAGTAATTATATGTATAGTTTTAAGTAAAAAAAGCAAGATTACTTAAAAGTAAGATTTCAATGAATTCCTTTCAAAAGTATGGCAACATTTTTGTATATTCATTCAATAAAATCACGACTCTATGTACGAAACTTTAAAGGCACCCAATGCTATTTCAATGTGGCTAAACAAAAAATATTCTAGATGAGGAAATCTGATACTGACATTTACTTCCATTTGTTAGCACATTTTCGCAATCATTTCATAAATGAGGCGTTTGAAATAGCCTCAAAACAAGCTAGAAGCTATCACCAAGTAAATCGCTAGAACCAGCCTGCGATACGAAACAAGCAACCATATTCCGTCAGCGACATCGCATTTTTGCCTCACAGATATCAGTATACTATGGAATAGGATTGATACAAGTCACTACATTTTTTAAAAATTACCAGAAAAGTAACTTTGAGAATCCAGGTATACTATACAGAAATCGCTATGGGTGCCTTTAAGCTTAAACAAAACATTTCACTTACCCGATAACCCATGGAGAAGTGTTCATCTCCTGGCAGTTCTTTGATCTAAAGAAAAAAGAAAATACGATTATCCCCCAATTTAGATCAAGTGTGGAAGGAAATAACGTTACTAGGTTAGTTCAGTACGAGCTTGGTGGCCCATAGTACCATGTATTAAATCCTTAAAGTATCTCGGAACCTAACAACAACAGGTAGAAGACAAATAGATTTGGAAGGAGAATGTTGACTTTGTTAGTATAAATAAATGTCAACGTTATCCCATAATTTGTACCCACCTGTACGGGCAGCCCCTCCGCCTTTTGCTGGTACTGGTACAGCTGTCTCTTGGCGTTCAGCAGTCTGGTGCGCTGTTCGGGGTGCTGTTCAAACTGTGGCAGACAGCTGTCGTACTGTGTCAGGAACAGCCGCTCGCCTGCGTTCACCCACCTGTTCATATGTTATAATGCAACTTTAATTTTACAGTTGAACAGATCTGGATAGTTTTGTATATAAGAATTTTCATTCGTAACTTAAATGTTTCTTGCTAAGGAGGGAGGGGATGCGCAGGAACAGACTCACCTCTGCACTGGGAACACAAACTTCGGTTTTCCAGCGAGTTCCACGGTGACCACTTCCACGAACCAGTCGTCCATCTTCAAGAAGTCGTCCCTCCAGATCTCAATCTCCTTCAGATCGTAGGGCAGCTTGGCGTCCGTGATCTCAAACGTGTCCAGATTGCCCGCCTCGAAGTCGTTCTTCCACCGACAGTCGAGCAGCACGTCGCGGGTCCGGTTCCCCTTGATGTCGTGCAGGGCGATGTAGACGTTCCCGTCGGTGCCTCCGCCCTTGACGTCGCCGGTGCGAACCGTGATGACGGCGTCAATGGTGGAGCTGTCACTGCTAGACATTGTCCCCGTCTCCTCAACTCGCTGTGGTAATCCTTCTACCTATAGAATGTATGAAATGATAGTCACAACTAATAATTCCACGTTGACCTTACAAAGTTGATCATGACCTTCGTATTCCCGACCCAAAACTATCAACAATGTGTTATGAAAACACAACATCAAAAGTTATCCTGTCTAGTCAAATTTCGTCAAAACAGCCCACAGCAGTTCCTAAACGCCAAAACTACGCCAGATACCCATTGCCCAAATGTCCTACTCAAAAATCAAGACCATAGCATGTCCTCAACTCGAGATATCATACCATGTACACCACTGCAGTACCGTACAAAACCGCTAGATTACCCACAATTGACCTTTGTCGTCCCAACCTCAACCTAGCTACCAAATATCATAAAGACACATCCCAAGTTATAACCGGTTAAAAAATCGCTAACCCCAATATTGTGTACCTAATACATAATCGGCGAAGGTAATATGAAACAAATAACCGTCGCCATGGCAAGAGTTTTATTGCCAGTGTTGTTTCGATTATTTCTGAATCCGGGTATGGTCCGAAAACGCCTGAGCTTAATTCATTGACACACGTAGGGCATCAATAAGGAGGTAAACGGACAAGAATACGCCCACTAACCCCAAACACACGCCTGGCCTCTTCTGAGTTGAAGTTGAACCGTGCAAGTGAAACCAGGGCGTCAGGGCTGCCCAGTCGCGCGGTCTTGTCTGACCACACAGGGGCGTCCTCCAACTCCCAGCTGCAGTAGCACAGCAGAACCGCTAGGGTCGCTTTCACCATGGTGAAGGCAATGTCCTGGCCAGGACACTGGTGGCTGTCAAGGCTAGCGGCCTCCGTCCAACTGAGTGGCAAAAGAAATCTTGTGTTTGTAACATTACACAGACAAACAAGTGCAACATCTAACTATCTAGGAGCATAAAGAAATCTAAAGCTTATTTTTGTGTGTTCAAAAGTCTTACTTCTGTTAGAATTATACTATTTTAGTATAGTTCATGTAATCATGTATCTACCCTTGTTGTTTATTCTCTGCCATACATTGTACCAGTTACAGTTGTTGAGCAATAAAGTTGATTGAAGTTGATTGATTGTCAAAATAATGACACACTTGCTATAATACTTGATATCCATATCTGAGTATTGGTCAAACATTACCAAATACTGCTATTATGCTAAAGATTAAGAACATTTACTTGCAAGTTTGTTAAAACTTTTTTCCTGATCAGTTGCCTTTTTTCTAAGGTGAGTTTTCATCATTATACCGTTTACAGATACCCAGTCATTACCATTACATGATGATGGGACAAATAGCCAAACTCGCAGCCTGTTCTTGACCATTAAGGCTAAACAAGGGGAACAGAAAAAAACCTCCCAAGGTGTGTATTGATTTGATCCCATACTTTCTAATCTCCAAGCAGATGTTGGGGTGGAAGATGGTAGCGTTTCTGACAGCCTGACTTCTCTGACAGCTACCAACCCCTGAAATAGAAGCCAGACAGTCAGGACACTTTCCAGTCTACCATCCCAACATCTCCTTGGCGATTGGTACCTTCCACGAGGGAAGAGAAGATGCTTCCTCTGTCCTCCGCTCTCTTCTTCATCAAGAAAGCGGCCACACCGGAACAGGTCCGGATCGGGGAACACAGATCCGTCACGCTGAGCCCAGAAGCAACTTCCAAACAGTCTCTCCCCCTTGCGGACCTACGGGTAACAGCAATACATATCTTCAAAGTCAATCTGTGTTCATCATCATCGGTCGACCGTTGGTGGCTAATATCATCAATAACTGAACTGTATTTAAAACTATAGTTCCATGACAAATCAACAGCGATTTGATCCTGGGGTGTGGGGGTGCGAAATCACTGGGGGTGCGAAATCCCTGTGACACAGGGCTTATAGCCTCAACGGTTTGTGGCTTCGTGGTCTTTTGTGCAGAGAGTGCGACGTCATACAGCCAACTGTTCTTGGAAGAGAGGAAGCGAAGCATACATGTTTATACCCAGCTGCGCCATCACTTCAGCGAGGGTCACAACCCGCCGTACGTGTTTTTTGTCTGTACGTTTTTTTGGGGAGGCCACGTCTTTTCCGCATTTTACGAACAGGGCACGCGCGTAGCCCATACTGGCTCGAACGGGGGGTGAATCCGGAGCCCGAACCCAGAGAAAATTTTGCATGAACATTAAGTGCTACGGCGTGTCTGCGTGCTCCCAAATCCGTTGGATTCCGTACGGTGGCGGTACTCACCACTTACAGATCCCAAAATGTGCCCACGTTTTTGCACGTAGACAGCACGCAGTGGCACGTACGGCGGGCTGTGACCCTTTCTTAAGCGCTTTAGCTTGTGCAACTTGAGAGCGTTTACGTCAGCGTTTACCAATGCACTTGAACCCCAGTGCAGACAAAGCTGGCGAGTTTTAAAAGCTTGAGTGTGACACAAGCGTCTTAATTGAATTTTTAATGTCAAAAGCAATGAACACGTCTAGACTAACGTGGGAGGCCACGTGTGCATTAAACCATGTCTAACCTGTTTGTTCACTTAGGTGAGTGACTAGTGAACTATGACCTTCCACATATCTGACATAGGACGTGCCCGGCATTTTAAACATCAGACACGTAGCTATAGCTTGATTATGAATGAAGCCGACAGTGTCACGTGATCTCTGATGGTGCAATTGCAAATCAGCACGTCGGCAGAACGTACTGCGCCTGCGCGAAACCCATAATGTATTGTGCATATCACTTCCGTATTCGCGTATTTAAGGATGACACCCCGTCTCTAGTTTATATTCAAATATGTGTTGGAAAAGATATCGTCTGCAACGGGCAAAATTCTAATGCAACGTGAAAAATCCTGGTTTCACGCAGGCGCAGTACGTTCTGCTGACGTGCTTTGCAAATCCCTATTTTCGTGTATTTAGACAAAAATAATGTGACGTTCTAGAGGGACCTATGCAATCAGCTACGTTGAAACTCACCCAACTACAACGTTTTGAGAATGGTTTGGGAAAGTACGGTTTCATTGTAGGTTCATGTTGTTCACCCGAATAAACGTAAATAATGCACTGACTGTAACTGAAATTCTGCCTACAATAACTATGTACTACCATGCTCATGTGTTGTTTCAACCGGCTGCGCAAATCTCCTTTCATTCCCTGACACGAAATTTGGTCCCCGCGAACATAAATGAATGTACAGTATCAGCTGAACTAACCTCAACGTTTTCTTTCTCTGATGAAATGACGAAGTCCTTTCTTGCCACACCCCAGAAGACGAAGACTGGTGGATGGAGTCGCAGTACCTCCAGGATGAAGCTCTCCAGGGTCTTCATCTCACCGACTGCCTCTTCAGAGAAATCCCCGTGTTTCTCAAGTACCTGGAGCGTCGTTTGACGAATGTGGTTTTTCTCCGCGTCGCTGATGGTGTGCAGACAGGCTACAGATGTGACTATGGCGGCCCTCATGGCACCGCAGCCGTTAAACAAGGTGGCGTACAGGAGAGTAAAGATGCCGTCTTCTACCTCCAGGTCGTGGGTGCGACACAGTTGGGCGAGCTCCTCGTACTTTGGCGTTTCTTCAATGGCTTTGAAAAGCGCGGGGAGAGCTTCTAATGCCAGCCTGTGTCGGCTTGCCATGGAGGGCACCGGGATCCACGTGCTGAGCTTGGTTATGAGTCCCGTCAGCCAAGTACAGCACAGCCGCCCGTCGACTTTCTTCCCAAACACGGCCTCAGTCAGCGCCTCAGAGATGACGTAGTAAACTCTGTCTTCGAAGTCTGGAACCGCCTCGAGTCGGGGCCACTCCTCGAAGTGCGCCAGGACTTGATTACGAAGAACAGACGGAAGCGTCTTACGACATTTCTCGAAGGCGTCGACCAAGAAGGCTTTCTTTCGACGATGTTCTTCATCTTTGGTGAACATAGACGGACAGTGCCCCCTCACCAAGTCATCGGCTATGCCGGCGAAGCCAAATCCCGAGTCAGGCGGCCCCTTTTCATACAGCTCCGGGTTGAAGGTGTACTGGATAGTGTCTTGGTTCAGCAGCGCCACGGCGGGGACCCCGACGTTTGTACGGATGACTGCGGGGCTCTCTCCTTCGGACTTCAGCGAGTGAGCCCCCCAATAGAGCCCCCGAATCAGACCCACGGTGTCGCTATAGGCGGACCAGACGCCTCCCATGTTTTAGCAGGACTAAAATAATCTCCGTCACCCTGTTGCACAATAGAAAGGTCATGGGTTTGAAGAGAACTTGTTTTTCCGCCTCTACTGGATACTGGACCAGCGCACTGTTTTGTAGGGTAGGTGGGTTGATCCATTTCGCAAAATGTAGCTTACTATTCAGCCATTTCTGCTTACCTTTAATGATAGTTAGACGTTTTATGACGGACAAATGAAGTTTTGAATTCATAGTACATTTTTACACGACGTTCACACAATGCAATACCGGTTTCGCCCAGGTGCAGTACGTTTTATAGACTAGTACGTGACTGTTTGATTTTTGACCGCATAGCGATTCTGTATAGAACTGCAGTTTCGTGACCTTTAGGCTCGAGTTGCGAGCTAGGTTTCGAGGTGAGAGAGAAGGGAAGTTCGTTTGGGTTTAGAACGCCCCGCCAAAAAATACATTAATGATAATAGAAGTAACTGACAATCTATCTGTAATGTTGAGTATTTTTTTAAGTGTTTGTCAGGGAGCAAAGAGGGAGTGAGAGAGAGAGAGAGAGAGAGAGAGAGAGAGAGAGAGAAAGAAAGAGAGAGGGAGAAAGAGAGAGAGAGAGTGAGTGAGTGAGAGAGCCTAAACCAAGACTGTTCTTTGCTTTAATGGTATGGATTCATATATACATGTAATTTGTAATTGTAAAGAAATAGTAATGTTAGTAAATGAATCACTTGTAAATTAGATTCTGCTTCTAGCAAACTGAATCTTACTTCGCATCATACAGATAGAAAATATGCATTGATTACATAGACCATTTATATTCTCGTGTATAAAATGCCAAATATAGGAAGACATTGTATTTCTTCAGTCGTTTTTATTGTGGAATCTCAATCCATGGTTAACCCATGATTGGCCCGTGCTCAGCACTCCTGTCTCCCCGGATACGGGTACCGGTCAAAACAGTAGACGGCCTCGCGGTCACACTCACAGGCATCCCGGGCCACTGTTCCGAAGTCATCTCCTGTTGCAGCAAAGAACAAAGCATTAGCACATTATTAATTTTGGCATACGGAAGCTAATTTCTGTTGCCTGGACGCCATACTGTACCCAGGGCCTACACAGGCCAGCTCCTCGGCTCCAGGGCCAACATTCCCCAAGGAAATATTACCATAGACACCCTTCAGTTGCTGCCGGAAGAGTGTGTGCCTTGAAATTTCCTTGGGGGGGGGGGGAGATGTTGGCCCTGGAGCCGAGAAGCTGGCCTGTGTAGGCCCTGGCAACAGGCATCCAGCCAACAGATATTGATTAGCATTTAAACTTTAGTTCCAAGATAATTGAGTATTTCATGAATAAACAAATGCTGAAACAAATCAAACAGACAAACACTTTCAGACAAATGCAGTACAGTACAGGACGCCACACAACATTGCACAGAACCTCCAGTACGTTAAAATCATAAAAATATGTATGTGTGAACAGACGTACCACAGGTGGCTATCCCGCCATCCTCCGGAGTCCAGTGGTAGTTGACCAGGTGCGCCGCCCCGAGGCCGTCACTGGGGTCCACAACTGTGTAACACGAGTCGTGTATCTCACAACATCTGGGGCAGGGACACGGGAAAGATGGGGAGGGGGGTGTAGACATTTTAGCTGCAATTCATAACTGTGTTTTGAAAAGAAATAAACGACATCCTGATATTTTATCATTAAATATTTTGCGCTTAAGCTACATGTGTTTTATTATATAGGTACTACTACTTCTCTCTCTCTCTCTCTCTCTCTCTCTCTCTCTGTCTCTCTCTCTGTGTGTGTGCATCTCTCTGTGCATGTCTGTCTCTGTACCCCCCTCTCTCTCTCTCTGTGCATGTCTCTGTCTCTGTATCTCTCTCTCTCTTTCTGTCCATGTCTCTTTCTCTCTCTCTCTGTGCATCTCTCTCTCTCTCTCTCTCTCTCTCTCTATCCCTCTGTGTGTGTGTGTGTGTGTGTGCGTGTGTGTACGTGTGTTTCTGTTACTCCTTATTGCTCTCGGATTGCCCTGTTTAAATAACATACCTGTCAATCTCGTCTACAGGTGTTCCAGCGCCGCCCAACCCGCAGTAGCACCCGTACTCCAGATAGTCGAACGGGCTCCGCCCGGTGACGTGAGATATCATGGCCCCGAACTGTAGAACACTCCGGGTTGGCTTCCCCGCCACCCCCTCAAAACCCAGTCCGACTGCCATGTTCATAGATTTGTAAGTTTTGTAAATTCATCAATACTTGCAATACCGTTGAACATAATGTGTAAGATATGCTCTTCTATAAGGAACCCATAATCTGTCGCAAAAGTTATCAATGTGGCTTTCCTAATGTTATAGTTGAGGTTTACTGTGTTATAAATTGTGGAATGGTTATTCGAAAAACAACGGTACCGGTACGGAGAGGACGAGAGGCACCTGTATATGGATAGTTAGTAACTCTATTAACATTAAGCTGTATTCCCGCTTGCTACTACATGTATTGGACACTAACGTAACACTATACCATAACCTGTGTACAGGATAACATACTGACCCTATCCAGCACGCGGCTAACAGGTGGTTTTAGACGAAACATCTGGTTCTTTGCAAGCACGCTTCAAGTAGGAAAATCGGGATTTTTAGAGAACTACATCTTTACATAGTCATCCTTTGTTGAGTATATGAAAGGTAGAAGTTGTCGAGAACTTCAACTTACCTAGTAGAATCGTTGCTGCGAGGATGACCTTCATTTTGCTAAATGCTCTAACCTTCCCTGGGTGTAGGCTGTGCTACAGTCACCTTGTATACACGGCATGGTCTTTTATGTACTATTGTGTACTTTATTACAGGCACGGATAAAAACACACTTCCGTTTGTTTTGGCTGTCAAATAGACGTCAGCTTGAAGTTGATTTTTGTTAACAATCCAAATATAGTAACTATCTCTGGGCTAGGACTTTATTTTTATCCCCCATGAACTAAGCAATAGGTCATTTTAAGCACAAGCCAATTTGTAGGGAGCAACTGCCTCATGATTACATTCAAACTGCAAAAGCGTTTTCTCCACTGTGTTATCAAGGCTTGTTTTTATTTGTTTGCTCATTTATTCGCATATGAAATAATAAAATGAGATATAACAGTGCAAGGGAGACCGAAAGCCTATGCTTATATCAAGGCCTCCCTTTATAAGATATAATGTCAGCAAATCATTAGGGACCAACTGCCTCGTGATTACATTTCATTTTTAAAAAGCTCTTTTAACTGAGGACAGACAAAAACAAACAACAGACCAACGACAATCGATGCAAATAAATGATTTATTGCTATGGCATCTATCAGATGATAGCTACTGTATATATGTGTGCCCCAGTACTGTCAGATGATATACTACGCTCGTGCGAATCTCCTGTATTGAGTGGTTGTACGTTTTTTTCTGCAAAGACATTTCACAGACGTCGTTCTGTAGACGGTCCGTCCATTCTCTGTTGGCATGTGCTCAGCAAGGCTGTCTCCCCGGATACGGGTACCTCCTGAAGCAGTAGGCGGCCTCACGGTCACACTCACAGGCATCCCGGGCCACTGTTCCGAAGTCATTGTCTGTTGAAGTGAAGAATAAGAAGTATTAGTATGGTTGCATTGGTTGGTGTATTTGTGTTGGTACATAACATGATGTGTGTGTGTGTGTGTGTGTGTGTGTGTGTGTGTGTGTGTGTGTGTGTGTGTGTATGCGTTTGTCTGTGTGTGTACTTGTGTATGCGTCTGTTTCTCTATATCATATGACTGTGTGCCTTTGTGTGTACATGTATGTGCGTGTGTGTATGACTATGAGAGAGGGAGTGTGTGTGTCTCTCTCTCTCTCTCTCTCTCTCTCTCTCTCTCTCTCTCTCTGCTTGTGTGTATCTAGAACGTACCACAAGTGACGTATCCTCCGACCACTCCAGTCCAGGAGTAGGTGACAATGTGTGCAAGGCCGACACCGTACACAGCTTCGTAGCACACGTCGTGCACTTGACAACACCTGGGGGTTAAAGGGAAGCAGAGCTTCGTCAAAACGGAAAGGGATTATTTCGCTAGCTAACGCGTTTAAAACATGCGTCTGTATCTGTGCAACCGCCCTTCTGTGTAACACACCAGCTTCGCAGGCACGCGGTGGGCAGCAGCTAGTTATATAACACCGATCAGCTATTTGCGCAATTATGGATTATCCATATGATTTCACGATTCATATTTCCAAAACAACTCACAATATTTTCCACTGTAGTCACATTACATGCTTTTCAGTTTTTTCATCAAATTTACATAAAGGTCACATTTGTACACCTAGTGCACGTTGTGATACACCTTCAAATGTATCATGATTCGACAGGAGGGGTATAGGAAGAAGGAAATGTGTTTAAACATAAGTTAAGAGTTTATCTGATTCCTCTACCTGTCTATCTCGTCCACAGGTGTACCAGACCCGCCCACGCCACAGTAGCACCCGTACTCCAGGTAGTCGAACGCGCTCCGCCCCGTGACGTGAGAGATCATGGAACCGAACTGTATCACGTTACGGCCGGCTGCCTTTCCCGCCACCTCCTCCAAACCCAGCCCGACTGTTTGTTACACATAAAACATCTCATTAACACCTTCAGCACACTGAAGTAGCCATTCGGCTACCAATTCTGTATTGGCTACGGGGTTAGGCAGCAGGGAGAAGGTTGTTTTTTAGTTAAAACGTTATAATACTTAGTAATACTCTCTAAGCAGAGGTTTAGATTTGACATACAAATGTAAGGGTGCACACCCCAGTTCTTCCGCGACCGGGGTCCGTGGTAGTCCGCGGTAAAAAAAGTGACGAAAGGGTTTTGAGTGGCCAAGTTTGAGTTCACATTTCTCCTAATTTGCGGTGAAATGATACCGGATACATGTACTAATATGCATATGGGTGAAAAGTGTAAGAAGTGGTGTTTTTGGGGTGAAGAATGATTTCGGCCTGGATCCTCACTTCCGGGTATTCTTGCGCCCCGAGTGTGATCCGCCAATTTTGTACATTAAATTTGGCATGAAAATCATGATTTTTCTGTTAATTTCACAAAAATAAAAGAGTTTGAAGAAACAAAACTCAGTCAGTCTTGTAGCTGAAGGGATATCCTTCTAACCCATATACAGTTAGTTATTTGGTTTCCGAATTATTCCCTGGAAGAGACGGTCGCTAGAGTCGAGGGTGTGCAGACTCGAATGGAAGCCCGAAATAAACTGGGGTGTGCTCCCATAACTACAAACAATAGAAGTGCATATTGTTGGCGAGAACTCCAACTTACCCAAAAGAATCATTGCTGCAAGGATGACCTTCATTTTTCCCGCTATAACCTTGACTGGTGTGTCAGTTGTGCTACAGTAGTCACTCCAACTCAATAACGACTGTTCACACGTACGACATGATCGTTTATATACCATTGTTGACCAATCTTATACGGACACAGGAAAGCGACATTCTTCCGTTTCTGTTTGTTATTACTGTCTGAGACGGAACGTTCTTATTGGTTCTCCCATGGGAAAGTATTTTCAAGGGCACATGAAATAAGATTGAAGGTCAGATCAGTGGATGGGTTGTCAATGATATTTGAATTTTAAGCTGGACGTACAAAAAAACAAATAAAATCTACCTGCAGTAGCATATCAACTACATGTATTGGAAGTTGAAATAAAATTCCAATAGAAAGAGTTTGATACGAAATTAAAGGAGTGCCGTACAATGATAAGACGCCCCCTCCCATCTATAGCCATATTGAAGTTCTGATTTTGTGTCTTTTGTCTTCACTGTTTTTGTCTCTCAGTAACACCATACATAGCCGAATATGGCCTCCCGAACACTACCCCCCCCCCCATGATAGGGAGTACAAAAATAATGCAGGTCGGGAGCAAGGTCGGTTGTAGTTAGCAGGTGTTCTGAAAGGTTGTCTACTAGTCGAAAAGTAGGCGTGGCCTAAACCTGGTCAGACTGCTCCTAACTATTAAATGTCCTGTTGCCAACCTATCGCGCGCCAACATTGGTTGATTGGTGGTCGGAGGAATGTTCTGAATAAGTGACAGGGCCTTCAGAGGTTGGAAGTTCGTCACTAAATCAACATATTATAGTAAAGCACAGGAAAACGCCAGCTGTTGTGTTATCGGGCCTGGCTTCCGCCATAGCCTGGAAAAGACAAATAAAAATGGCGGGATAAAGTAAATCCTCTCGGGACCTTAGTAAATTAGGGGTGGGCCAGATATTATCTACTGTAGCCTCTACCAGGCTTCGGCAAGCAGCTGGAAAGAGTAGAAATTGGCCAAATAGACAGTTTGACGCGGCAAACTGTACTCTCTGGCGGAACAACTCCCCTGGCATGTTATCTGTCTATTTGGCCAATTTCTACTCTTTCCAGCCGCTTCCTGAAGCCTGGTAGAGGCTAGATATTATCGGGAAAGGGGGATCTTTGAACTGACAACTTTATCATTGTGCATCTTGATGTGGAGCTGTTGTATGGAAGTATTGATTATACTTTTCGTGTTTGCTGAGAAAGGATGGCTGTACCAAATAGACGTCCGTTTGGTATCATAGTACTAGGGTCCTGCCAGCGACAGCACTCATGCTCAAATTGTGAATATAAATCAGACTAGAAAGGTAACATTTTCAAAGCATAGTCTAGCCTAACAAACTACTGCTTTAAACACAAAAAAATCGTACGGACCTGCGCCACAACTGCTCTACCAGGATCGAACCGAATACATATCCTTCTGACGAACGCAATAATTGTGCAAATAGCTGAAAAGTTGAGTGGAATGATTTCTGATTGTCAAAAAAGGGGGCTTGGACTTCTCAGATGTCGACGGAGCAATTCTTATTTAAGGGCCAGTGGGCAGTGAGCAAGTTGGCCCGCGGGTAAAAACGCATATACTGAGACACAAAACTGGCGGTGTTTAGCGTTTCACATTTTCCCCAATCATCTGACAAATTCACATAAAGGTCACATTTATATCTACGGTAGTGTGAGTGAGAGTTCGCTCAGTGTTTTCGGGTGTGGGTAGCTTTGAGAACCCCTCACCTTTGCCAGATAATTACTGTAGGCCAGAACAATTACCATGGAGGTAATGATAATTATGAATGAATGAAAGGCCTTTATTGTACATTCATGCCGCGACGGGCTAGATATAGGTCAAGACTTCACAAACACACACAAAAATATTACAGAAAAGTAGAGAACAAAAGATATACTACTTAGTCAAACATACATAGGTGCTACAAAGGTTTCTAGTTACTAAGCTAATACAGAGTGGTCAACTTCTCGCTTCTTTGTACAATGGTAAATGTGAGAACAAATCATGTTTGTGATACAGGGTTTATCTAGACGCATCAAAAATATAAATTTATCGTTTGCATTTAGATGTTCGAAGTATGAAGAGCCGAGGAAAGACGAGCTTTTGTTGCTGCCCAACATGCCGGGACTAGCATTAGGGAAGTAAGCACCACCTCCAAAATAGTCTCCTATTTAAATTGCGCAATCATTGGATTATCCTTAATGAGTTGTGGGGCAGTGCCAAAGTCGCGCGGCAGGCCGTGTCTCTGTATGTCACTCATTCTCTCCTAGGCCGAAAAAGGGGTGGGCGGGTGGGGGACGTCATTTCGTCTTATCCAATGAGAGCGCAGTATGAATAGTGCGCTTTGCAATTAATGTTTTTAATAAAAAAATAATAATAATAAAAAAAATTTAAAAAAATCTGCTACTGGGAGGAAACATGGCGGGTTGCCTGTTCCTCCTCAGGGGTTGATTAAAAAAAAATGAATAGTGCGCTGGTAAGAAACCGGTAAAACAAGTTTGTCTCTTCCATTCTGCTAGACAACAGAGTTCCTGTGACTGCCAGAGACAGCTTGGTGCTAAAACATGGGAGGCGTCTGGTCCGTCTATAGCAACACCGTGGGTCTGGTTCGGGGGCTCTATTGGGGGGCTCACTCGCTGAAGTCCGAAGGAGAGAGCCCCGCAGTCACCCGTACAAACGTCGGGGTCCCCGCCGTGGCGCTGCTGAACCAAGACACCATCCAGTACGCCTTCAACCCGGAGCTGTATGAAAAGGGGCCGCCTGACTCGGCATTTGGCTTCGCCGGCATAGCCGATGACTTGGTGAGGGGGCACTGTCCGTCTATGTTCACCAAAGATAAAGAACATCGTCGAAAGAAAGCCTTCTTGGTCGACGACTTCGAGAAATGTCGTAAGACGCTTCCGTCTGTTCTTCGTAATCAAGTCCTGGCGCACTTCGAGGAGTGGCCCCGACTCGAAGCCGTTCCAGACTTCGAAGACAGAGTTTACTACGTCATCTCTGAGGCGCTGACTGAGGCCGTGTTTGGGAAGAAAGTCGACGGGCGGCTCTGCTATACTTGGGTGTCTGGACTCCCGGAGGTCAAGATGCCTATGTCGATCCCGATTCCCTCCATGGCAAGCCGACACAGGCTGGCATTAGAAGCTCTCCCCACGCTTTTCAAAGCCATTGAAGAAACGCCAAAGTACGAGGAGCTCGCCCAACTGTGTCGCACCCACGACCTGGAGGTAGAAGACGGCATCTTTACTCTCCTGTACGCCACCTTGTTTAACGGCTGCGGTGCCACGAGGTCCGCCATAGTCACGACTGTAGCCTGTCTGCACACCATCAGCGACGCGGAGAAAAACCACATTCGTCAAACGACGCTCCAGGTACTTGAGAAACACGGGGATTTCTCAAAAGAGGCCGTCGGTGAGATGAAGACCCTGGAGAGCTTCATACTGGAGGTACTGCGACTCCATCCACCAGTCTTCAACTTCTGGGGTGTGGCAAGAAAGGACTTCGTCATTTCAGCGGAGAAAGAAAACGTCCAGGTAAGCTGATATTGTACTTTTAGTTATGTTTGTGGGGACTAAATTTAGCGTTACTTTTGAACACCGTCTGTCACCTTCCTCAGGGCAATTCTGACTGGTTCACATTGCACTGCAGCACAGGTGTCGCTACTATAGATGCGTTCCCAAACGCAAAGTCTTTACATATCTACATGGTTACAGCCACTTAGGCCGTGTTGATTTGATTATATGGATGACATCCGCGCGCGCATCAATTTTCGTTCGTTTCCAAAAAAAAGTTTTCGACCATACTGGAAATCGTACAAAGCAACTGCAAAATGAGAAAATATATGCCGTAAATAGAAATATTTTTGGGAAAACCATACTAATATCGTAGAATGCTAAAATCAATTCCAAAGGAAGAAGAAAATGTGAAGAAATGAAAATGAAGAGTCTATTATTCGCCATACCATAATCAGTGTGTTTAGCCATTTGTTCAACCTTCATGACCACGTAGATTTCATAATGAAGGCAACTTTTTTTTTAGTCGCACGCTCGCATCAGTTTTGGGGTACCCAGAGGATGTCATCCATATTATCAAATCAACATGGCAGGGACAGTATCCACAATGCAGTCCCAAACGTACAGGAGTGTATTATACATGTATAGATATAGAATACAACACTGTATCGCCGCCCGGGTATGATATAAAACGTTTTATATCATACCCGGGCGGCGTAACAGTGCTCCCGGCCGTGTTGTATTCTCCCGTACGACCGGATGTATAAAACGGGCATCCATAGAACATTCGAACGCGCTTCGCTTGCGCCGCTACAAAAATTAGAACGATTCGAACGCGTTTCGCCCCAACCGTGTACGCCGCTTTCGAAAATTCGAATACAGAATTCGGACGTTGGAATGGATGTTGAGCAGTTTTGTTTGTTTAGGGACACCAAATTTTCGCTCATTTCGCCTTGAAAGACGTGTTTTCTAAGGTGGGTATGATATAAATAGCATACAACACGGTGTATTCCGCATCACCCTCGGTCTCGGCCCTCCCGCGAGTCAGATCGCCCTCCGGCCTTCGGCCGTCGGGCGATCCGACTCACGGTCGGGCCGATACCTCGGGCAATACGGAATACACCGTGTTGTATGCTCTATTTATATCATACCCGGGCGGCGTAACAGTGCTCCCGGCCGTGTTGTATTCTCCCGTACGACCTGATGTATAAAACGGGCATCCATAGAACATTCGAACGCGCTTCGCTTCCGCCGCTACAAAAATTAGAACGATTCGAACGCGTTTCGCCCCAACCGTGTACGCCGCTTTCGAACATTCGAATACAGGATTCGGACGTTGGTACATGTTGCTGCAGTTTTTCGGGTCCAGCGACACCAAATTTTCGCTCATTTCGCCTTGAAAGACGTGTTTTCTAAGGTGGGTATGATATAAATAGCATACAACACGGTGTATTCCGCATCGCCCTCGGTCTCGGCCCTCCCGCGAGTCGGATCGCCCTCCGGCCTTCGGCCGTCGGGCGATCCAACTCGCGGTCGGGCCGATACCTCGGGCAATACGGAATACACCGTGTTGTATGCTCTATTTATATGTGGGTTTATTCTTATCCTGGGAGGAAAGTCGGCTGTCGCCTGTGCTAGACCTGTTATCTAAGAACGGCCTATTGTCATAGTGTTGGGGGCTGTGATGACCGGTTTCCATAGTGACAGAGTATTCTGAGCTCCTATTGGACTGATTATCGCATTTTAAGTCAGTATGTTATGTGATAGGCGGTACGCGGTGATACCGGTTGAACGACAACTCCTTACTTAGTATTGCTTTAGGTGGCCCATTGGGAACTGGGAATTCGTATGAATGCGTCAGCACAAATTAGTTATTGCGTCAGCCTACATGGCCATTATTAAGAGTCGAGGGTTGCATGAGTTGACTTTCAAACCTGCACAAATTCTATCCTAGTCCCGATGAAAGTACGTCATACAATCTCCTCCAATAAATTTACGAAAACTCAAAATACATCCTAGAAGATGCAACCGTGAAAAAAATTAGATGAACCCCTCCTGTGTCCTACTTATTTTGAACTCAGTGCTTTAGTGATCTTTGTTGTTGTTATTCTGTCGCACAGTTTGAATACAGTTATTGATGATATTAGCCACCTACACGGTTTACCTTTGATGATGTCGTGGAACACAGATTGACTTTGATCGTACTGTATGTATTGCTGTTACCCGTAGGTCCGCAAGGGGGAGAGACTGTTTGGAAGTTGCTTCTGGGCTCAGCGTGACGGATCTGTGTTCCCCGATCCGGACCTGTTCCGGTGTGACCGCTTTCTTGATGAAGAAGAGGGCGGAGGGCAGAGGAAGCATCTTCTCTTCCCTCGTGGAAGGTACCAATCCCTGAAATCGCTTTGGGTGCATTTGACGCATAAGCAAGCCGCTTACTACATGTAAATACTAATTCTTTGTGTTACTAGATAGTTGGATGTTGCACTTGTTTTTTCCGTGTAACTTTACAAACACGAGGTTTCTTTTTCTACTTAGTTGGACGGAGGCCGCTAGCCTTGACAGCCACCAGTGCCCTTGCCTTGACATTGCCTTCACCATGGTGAAAGCGACCCTAGCGGTTCTGCTGTGCTACTGCAGCTGGGAGTTGGAGGACACCCCTGTGTGGTCAGACAAGACCGAGCGACTGGGCAGCCCTGACGCCCTGGTTTCGCTTGCACGGTTCAACTTCAACTCAGAAGAGGCCAGGCGTGTGTTGGGGGTTAGTGGGTGTATTCTGTGACGCCGTAGCTAATTTCCGTCTCGTAAACGGTCGTCGCCTTTTGAAACGGTCGATGCCATATCGCAGAATGGCTAACTTTAAGTGTATCAGCACGGTCCATCCACACCGTGATGTTTCGTGCCGTAGAGGTTTAGGGTATAGGTTAGGGTTTTAGAGCTACGCTTTTTGACCCGGGTTCGAATCGGAGCTTGTGCTTTTTCTTTTTTCACTAATACATTTATTATTTTACATGATCCTCCCTTACATTTGCAATTCGAAATCTAATGTTGCTTTTTTTTACGTTTTTATACGTCTTTAAGTTTTTGGACCTCAAAAAAGTTATGATACACTCGGATATGGCCACCCCCTTTGCCCACATAATTAGGGCCATCTTAACAATTACCAAAGCGGTGCATCCATATTTTTAGTGCTCTCTTCAGAAGAGTGTTTGACACTAGAGGGCTAGCACGTCTTTCCAACTGGTCCACAGGTATGTCTTTTTAAGCTTTGGGACACACAAGAAAACAGTTTCAAGTGGCATCTACTACTTTTCCGGCACTTTCGACCCTGCCCTGCCACTCCAGTAACTCCTGCACTCAAACAACAGGAGCTAACTGATCATTAACATTAACCTTGTATCTCATCGACGAAGCTTGGGAATAATTAGTGTCCGTATCCTTTTGGAAATTTCAATGGGGCAAGCCATTTTCAATTGATACCCCCATATAATAGGTTCCAAACTATACCTAGTAGCTACGACCTTGTACATGTATATAGTTTACACCAGCAGGGGATTCTTTTTGGCGCAAATCAATCAAATTTATAATTATTTCTCAACAACTGTAACTGGTACAATGTATGGCAGAGAATAAACAACAAGGGTAGATACATGAACTATACTAAAAAGTATTCTAACAGAGTTAATCTATACTAGCTATTCTAAGTTTCAATTCTGGTATATCTAATCTATTGTATGTTTTATCCTAAGTATTAAATTGCATTCTACGATTCAGAAGATGTGTCAGTTATTCGGTGTCGCTTGACCTCCATGCGAAAATGGGCGTGATATTTTGTGTAGTGTTTGATCTTTGTCTGCCTGTTTTACTTGTGTTGGTAGGCTGTGGCAAAAACTGGAAATAATACGACGGCGAACACTGAGCGACCGTACAGGGGTCAAAATTATATTTTTGTGACCCTTGTGTGACCCTTGGTTTCATAATTGGTTTATGATGAAAGATGAAAAAGTATGATTTAAAAGACAACAAAACACACAAAACCCGAAAAATGCTCTTTATATGTTAAATTTGGGGAGCGATGTGTCAAATCTTTGGTCGCTGACACTACCAGGTGTAAACATGTGGCCTTTATGTGAATTTGATGGAAAAACTGAAAAAAATGTAATATAATGTGACTATAGTGAAAAATATTGTGAATTGTTTTAAAAATGTGAATCGTAAAATCATATGGACAATCCATAATTGTGCAAATAGCTGAAAAGTTGAGCGGATGATTTCTGATTGTCAAAAAAAGGGGGCTTCGATTTTTCAGATGTCGACGGAGCAATTCTTATTTAAGGGCCAGTGGGCAGTGAGCAAAAACACACATAGAGACACAAAACTGGCTGTGTTTAGCGTGCAGTATGGCTGTTTAGTATCCCCATCACGTGCATGTCACGCGATTCACATTTTCCCCAATTTTCTGACAAATTTACATAAAGGTCACAATTATATCCCCGGTAGTGTGAGTGAGAGGTCGCTCAGTGTTGTCATGTGTGACCAGCTTTGAGAACCCCGGCCCTCACCTTTGCCCTGATAATTAGGACAATCACCAAAGTGGTATATTCACATTTCTAGCGTTGTCTGTCTTTCCTCTAGTGGTAGGTGGGTGTAAAAAGAGATTGGACATGGGTATCAGCCAAACCTAGGGTAAGCCCCTGTCACACATTCACGAATTTGGCCTCCCGAACGTTACCCGAACGCCCGCCGACCGTGGTTAGGAGAGGATCGGCGCAGAGTGGGCTGCCGTTCGGCGAATTCGACTACGGTTCGGCTGCGCCAGCCGAATGTTTTAAAATGATAAAAATTTTCGTGGGTCGTTCGGGAGGTTCGAGCACAGTTGGCTGATTTTCGACCGTAAGTCAGCAAAGCACCAGCCAACCGTCCAGGAGTAAGTCAGCAGTGTTCGGGGCGTGTTCAGGGATCAAATTTGACTTGAATTTAACTCATTAATTCATTTATTTATTTATGAAGATTTACCACATTGTGGAAGGATTGACATAACAGGTGACTATCACCTCTACAAGATGTCAAACCTGAGACCAGACTGTAAGGTTTGAACCACTCACACCGGGAAGGACCCCTACTCTTTCTATAAGTATGGTGGGTTCTTTAACGTGCGTGGGGTGTGGCTCTCCCCAAACACGGGACCTCCATTTAACGTCCTATCCGAGGGACGTCCCTAACCGAAGCTAGGTACTCATTTACACCTGAGTGAAGTGAGGAAAGTCGTGTAAAGTGCCTTTCCCAATTGCAAGGGCACAAGATCGGTGACATGGGTGGGGATCGAACCCGGGACCTCTTGGCCCCGAGCTGAACACGCTACCGCTGCTCCACACGACCCCGAAGATTCCATTTAGATTCCTATAGCAAGGTAGGCGGGACCTTAATCTGGTCAGAGTGCTCGAGAACGTCATCCGAACCTGGTCGGCTGGTGTTCGGGAACAAATTCGCGGGAAGGTCGTGAATGTGTGACGCAGGGCTTGTACTCACTTACATGTACCTGAGTACGATAAGATATGCCATCTGTTATCCTTTGTAAGTCATCTTCACGTGGAACTATTAGTTGTGACTATCATTTCATACATTCTACAGGTAGAAGAGTTACCTACACAGCGAGTTGAGGAGACGGGGACAATGTCTAGCAGTGACAGCTCCACCATTGACGCCGTCATCACGGTTCGCACCGGCGACGTCAAGGGCGGAGGCACCGACGGGAACGTCTACATCGCCCTGCACGACATCAAGGGGAACCGGACCCGCGACGTGCTGCTCGACTGTCGGTGGAAAAACGACTTCGAGGCGGGCAATCTGGACACGTTTGAGATCACAGACGCCAAGCTGCCCTACGATCTGAAGGAGATTGAGATCTGGAGGGACGACTTCTTGAAGATGGACGACTGGTTCGTGGAAGTGGTCACCGTGAAACTCGCTGGAAAACCGAAGTTTGTGTTCCCAGTGCAGAGGTGAGTCTGTTCCTGCGCATCCCTTCCCTCCTTAGCAAGAAACATTTATTTGCAAAATGTTCTTGAAACAAAAGCATTCAAACGAATGAAAACTTTTATATACAAAACTGAGATCTGTTAAACTGTAAAATCAACGTCGTACTATAACATATATATGACCAGGTGGGTGAACGCAGGCGAGCGGCTGTACCTGACACAGTACGACAGCTGCCTGCCACAGTTTGAACAGCACCCCGAACAGCGCACCAGACTGCTGAACGCCAAGAGACAGCTGTACCAGTACCAGCAAAAGGCGGAGGGGCTGCCCGTACAGGTGGGTACAAATTATGGGATAACGTTGACATTTGTTTATACTAACAAAGTCAACATTCTCCTTCCAAGTCTATTTGTCTTCTTCTTCCTGTTGTTGTTAGGTTCCGAGATACTTTAAGGATTTAATACATGGTACTATGGGCCACTAAGCTCGTACTGACCTAGTAACGTTATTTCCTTCCACACTTGATCTAAATTGGGGGATAATTGTATTTTCTTTTTCTTTAGATCAAAGAACTGCCAGGAGATGAACACTTCTCCATGGGTTATCGGGTAAGTGAAATGTTTTGTTTAAGCTTGAAGGCACCCATAGCGATTTCTGTATAGTATAACTGGATTCTCAAAGTTACTTTTCTGGTAATTTTTAAAAATGTATTCCATAGTATACTGATGACATCTGTGAGGCAAAAATGCGATGTCGCTGACGGAATATGGTTGCTTGTTTCGTATCGCAGGCTGGTTCTAGCGGTTTATTTGGTGATAGCTTATAGCTTGTTTTGAGGCAATTTCAAACGCCTCATTTATGAAATGATGACGAAAATGTGCTAACAAATGTAACTAAATGCCAGTATCAGACAGATTTCCTCATCTAGAGTATTTTTTGTTTTGCCGCATTAAAATAGCATTGGATGCCTTTAAAGTTTCGTACATAGAGTCGTGATTTTACTAAATGAAAATAAAAAATGTTGCCATACTTTTGAAAGGAATTCATTGAAATCTTACTTTTAAGTAATCTTACTTTTTTTACTTAAAACTATACATATAATTACTTCATTTGAACTTACGTTTCAGTTTGACATCTTGAAGAAAAAGGTGCTACTGCTCGCTGAGAGTAAGATTGTCACCATGACGACTGACAACTGGGAGAGTCTTGAAGACTTACAGAACGTGTACCAGTACAACCTTGGCCCTCCCAAGGTATGGGTACATCTATGGAATTGTCATCACTTCTCACTTATAATTAAAACCAAACTTCCCATCATTTTTGACATTCAATGTACACTGTTGGCTGACATACATTCTTGGAGTATGCATTGCAGGTGTTACATGTATATGTTCACCATAGTTGTTGGTTGTATATTTACGTATATACACGGGTGTTTATTGTTTGTCCTCTTAACCAGGGCATGGCCTATTGGAAGGACGATCTCAACTTCGGGGAGCAAAGGCTGATGGGATGCAACCCGAATATTTTCAAGCTCTGCAGAGAAATCCCAGAGAAGTAAGAAAACTGTGCATCTAATAGTATGTACTACGTACACGTATTACTAATTGCATCTCAAAGCATTGAGTGTATTCTATTGATAGATGCCTATGGATGACCATTGAATAGACGAGAATGAAGTCTTCGGTTGTATATCCAGTGTTCAGCTCTTCCATCATGACGTATTTCCTGATACTCCCTCTACCATGAGGGAGAAACTTTGTCCACCATGCCCTCTGGTACCCTGAAATGACGTCAACATTACGTGTCTTTTTGTTGTGCAGTTTTGGAGTGACAGCTGAGACGGTGGAACCCTTCCTGGAGGGACTTTCTCTCGAGGATGCCCTGGGGTCTAAGCGGCTTTATATGGTTGACCTAACATTCTTGGAGGGAACTGAGTGCGCCGATAACAGACAGGTATGGTGTAAAACAAGACACTTCAGTGACGATTGCCTTTGGCAAGTTTGTTTGTTTGTTTCATAAAGTGGCACTTTTTAAGAGAATGATAGCATATCTTCACCTTTTTATGACACGGTTGTGCAATGTAGATACCAGAAGATTATACCAGAAAAGTATATAATGTAAAGAATAGAGTAAATGACAGAATGGACCCAAAATTTCCTTGTGGATAGACACCAAATAAGTGTATCTCTTCATTATTTCCCCACAGATCTGCGCTCCGTACGCTCTACTGTTCGTGAACAAGGACAAGGATCTGATGCCAGTCGCCATTCAGCTCTTCCCAGTCAAGGGACCCGACAACCCGGTAAGACTGGCAAGAAAAAGTTATGTTAATTGTTTAGTAATGTTTCTGTCACCGCTGAAGACTGCATCCTCATAGTACATGTTACTTTATACGCGCTTTTTAGGTACGCAGCACTATGCTAGTTCATGTGTTGATGTTTAGTTTTCGTATTGAATATTTCAGGTGTTTCTTCCCTCCGACCCTCCCTACACGTGGTTGATGGCGAAGATCTGGTACAACATGGCCGACTGCTCTTTTCACCAGTCATGTACTCATCTTGGTAGGTACAACAGACTCTGTATGTGTTTGTGTGTGTGTATGTGTATGTGTGTGTGTGTGTGTGTGTGTGTGTGTATGTATGTGTGTGTGTGTGTGTGTATGTTTGTGTTTGTGTCTTTGAATTGTGTGTTTCTGTCATTCCCGACATAAAGCCATTAACATACATCCCCAGCACTGCTACCATTTTACAGTTATAATGTAGGATGAAAGTATCTACTAAGCTATAGATAAATTTCACGTTTTTTGTTGTTGTTTATTTAGGACTCACCCATCTCATTGCCGAGTCCTTGGCGATTTGCACCAATCGCCAGCTGTCTGCATCACACCCGATATTCCGCCTGATGGCGCCCCACTTCCTGTACCTGCTGGCTATCAACACGTGAGCACTAATGACGATAATTGTTCAACTGCCATACATACTGCCTTTCTGGGGCCGTTAAAACACCCCTGGAGAATGTAAACAGGCTAATTAAAACACAGCTTACAATAGCATAGTTTTCAACTAAATTTAATCTACAGTTTTCATATATATATTTTTTTCTTCTCTGCAGTCTCGCTTTGGAGAAACTGGTAAGTCCAGGCGGATGGATCGACCAAACGATGCAGGTTGGAAGAACAGGACTGTTCCACATTGTCAAGAAAGTGTAAGCATGAAGCTCTTCTACTCAACATTTACGTGTTGCATGTCTTGTAACAGAGAGGTTCAAAACTGTCACCAACTGACCAGTCCAACGGGTCCTGGACCTTTTGGCCTAGTGGTTAGGGCGTTGAGCCCCCGTAGTGTGTCTCTGTGTTTCTTAGTACTACGCCCCTAGTAGTTTCAGTATGATTAGTACTAGTGTTGGCAAAAGAATAGTGTGAGAGAATGAAGGTTATCCATGCCCTGTGAGAATTCCTTGTTGATTTTTTTTGCCATAGATGGAAAGACTGGAGAATGGATGTTCAGGGTACTCTTCCTGCTGAACTGGAGAATCGTGGGGTCAGTCAATCTTGTTTCTGGTGATCTCTAAATGTTTTAGGCACGCACAAGTATAGTGCACATTTCTTTCATGCACAAGTAGTATAAACCTTTTATATTTCTTGACTGTTTCCAGCATAACGTATAAAAACAAACATAGCAGTAGTTTGTTAGGCTAGACCATGTGAAGGTAAACATTATGCATTTGCTTTGCAAATGTAACCTTTCTAGTTATTACTATCCCTTCTCTAGGTGGATGACGTTAAAGCCCTCCCCAACTATCCGTACCGTGATGACGCCCTCCCCATCTGGCACGCTATCAACAGATACGTCAGGAAGGTGGTGGAGGCCACTTATGGTAAGGCTTTCTACTTCAAAATGATGTTCATCTTCTGTTTTATCTTAATTACAGTTTAGACAAATTCGTTGTTCCAGGGGAGTGCGGTTATGTCTTCCGATTTCAATGTAATAGTGTTCAACTTCCATACTTTTTTCAATAAGTGTGAGCAGAGTGCTAAGCAGAGAAGCATTTGGTATGACTCGGTTGGTTTATCCAAATAAATACCCTTCGTCCATTGTAGATGTCCCAGCGAAGATTGCCGAAGATCATGAACTCCAGGCCTGGGCACGAGAGTTAAGTGCACCACAGGCAGACGGTGGCTGTGAGATAAAGGTACTCTCGTTCCCATCATTCCAGAAAATCATGATGACTGAAAGTTTATTTTTCGCAGTGTTCTTGACAAAATGGTACCATAGTGTGTGACTAACGAAGGGACTTATCCTGATCTTATTTTCAGGGTGTGCCTGGCGATGGAAAGTTTACGACTGTGGACGAGATCGTTGCCACGGTAACGTCCATCATATTCATCTGTAGTGTCGGCCACGCTGCCGCCAACTTCGGTCAGTACGACGAGTACGCTTTCCCTCCAAATTACCCAGCATTCCTGCATGGAGAACCACCCAAGACTAAGGTACGTAAACAATAGTTCTCGATCAACGTCTAGGCCAGTTGACTAGCCACGGTAGCGTCATATATAAGTCTGCCAAGCGTGTCCAGCTATGCATAAGATTTTACACCAGAAAGGAAAACACCAAGAACAAAACGTTACATTAGTCAGCCAGCCGTTTATTCATTCAATGATAATTATCCTTAAAAAATTAGCTTGGCTTCTCCGTTAGATTGATTGTTGTGGTTGTTGTTTAATTTTCCTAATTACTTGAGCGTCTTGCTTTGTACTAATTAGAGACTATGGTTATCCCCTAACCCCTACAGGATCCTCTAACGGAACAAGACATCATCAGCGCCCTCCCCAACATTAGTCCCACACCCTGGACATCATGGTCGTCACCAAGATCCTGAGCGAAAGGGCCACCCAGGCACTGGGCGACTTCGAGAGGCAGTACATGTTCGATCCGCTAGGAGTCAAGGCTTGGGAAGAGTAAGTTCTCATCTTGATGCAATGCTGTACAACTCCCCTAAGTCGGAAACAAGCGTACAGTTTTTTGTCCAACAACATTTGGTATCATTTGCTTCACTAAATAAGAACAAAGGCGGGATACAAAACTTCTAAAGTCTTATAATTTTACCACTGAGGGAAAACAAGATGGCGGAGGTAGCATGATGTCTCTTAATGTAAGAATTCCGCTGGTTTTGTTGTCAGCATTGTTGTCAAGTTTTCAAGATATACCACACAACAACAACCGGAATCCTGGTCTAGCTGATAACTTCCCTTGCTGTTAAGACAGCAAGTATATGTAGTCGATGCAGTAGACTTTCGACGTTTCCATATCGCGTCATTTATCTGATGTTTTTTTTTATTCACCCGTAGATTTCGCCAGGAGCTTGACGCCATTTCTAAGGAGAGCACTGAACGAGACAAAGCGAGGAAGAACTCGTACCCGTACCTGAACCCCAAGGAAATTCCCAACGCCATCAGCATCTAAAAAATTAGGAGGAAAAACATGGAAGCTTTGAGATCAAAGTTGTATGCTAGCAATGCTTACTGCAATGTGCTGCTAACGGAAAATGATATATTAACAGTAATTGACAGTGCACACTAAGTATGTTTTGGCTGACACATTGAATGTCACACGTACTATAAACTGAGTATCATACCAGGTGTTTCGATGAATATCAAGTAGAGCAGACTGTAAGTTAAAGTTTACTTCTGTAAGCTAGAGGTTTACAAGTTTATACCATATTCGCCTGGTCTTATTCCTTTAAGGTTTGACATGGATAACCACTAAGATAAAGAACGCGATTGCCAAGTTTTTTTAGTACTGATTTCTTATAACCGTTGTTTTAATCATGATTCGTACGTTTGTCTTGGGCCAAAGCTTTGTGGAAAGACGTGAAAAAACAATTTGAACTGCGTCTTTTGAACCGTTACCTAAGCTATCGGGAATAGTGGTGTTAGATAGATCTACGTACTTGATGTAAACATGGCGACAACTAGTACTGGTACACAAAAACAAAACAAAAGTAATTACCATTTATCAGTCGGTGGGGTGTTATTAATCAAACATAATCATACTTCATGGTGTTGGTTTCATGGTCTCATGTAATGTCCTTGTAGTTCTGCCATGCATATTATACATGTTTAACATGTATGTCTTGGTCAATACATGGGGTAGCTTGTTAGGGCATTTTTATCAACGTTTTACCAACCTTGTAAGTGAAACCTATAATTGGTATTGGTCTGTTAGCTGGTCTTGGGTCATAACTGTTGTTATTTTACGGTCAATAAAGGTTTAAAAAAACTTGATGAAGCAAGTTTTTCTCTTGATTTATTCCTCTTCAAGCCTATTTTGCCATATATCTGATCACCCCCAACTTCTGAATGGACTAGCCTTAAGTTATATATATTCTCTAAAATTTGTGTATAGACTTGAAGAGCACTTGTTATGGTCGTAAGTGGTCCTTAGTTTCCTATCGTCACACTTCAGTGTCATTCGCTCGGAGGTATACAAACGTATCCGGGTAGACAAATCCTCAGCAGTATTTGTTGACATTTTCACTACCTTATATATCGGTTCTACAGCGTTGTTTCATACCCGTGATACACTTCTATAGTCACCAAATATGTACGCGCCTTGGAGGAGCAGGACTCTGTTTATAATCCTCTGCACGTCGCTAGTTTGGTTGTTTGTGAACTTTGTGATGCTCAGATATCAAGGAGCACTACAGAAAAACGGGAAAGATGCGAACGAAGGGATATCAAGAGAGATTGCACAGGGTCTTATAATAACGAAGGGAGTCGTCAGTCGTCAGATGGCCCCGGCCACACGAAGAGAATTCGCCCCTGCCGACCATACGAAGAAATCCGACGAAGCTTTCCAGAAGGTCCCTGAGCATACAACGATGGCAAACACGCACTACAACAGTACAATGCTGGCGAAGAAGACACATAAGGTAACTACCAGCTTTTACATTACGATACTGACATTTCTGATAGTGTTTTGGAGCACAGGTAAGTATTGTGACTACCTACCGTGTCAGTTTGTTTTTGGCGACGCCTAAGGGGTGCAGACATTCATATGGTATTACGATCTCTAAAAAAATATTTAGAAAATTGCACCAATGAATGCCTACTTCTGAAGAATAGAAACTGAGTATACATTCACATACACAATAGCTTCCTTCAAGAACGGAAAAACTGTAGATACAGATCAGGTTCCTCTCCCCGTCCTCAAACCGCTACCAAGCCCCCCCCCCCCATCTACAACACCTTCACTACTCTAGCTGGACTGTTTCGTCAGGTGTAAGAGTTTAATCCTCCATAAACTAAAATATCTTATTTTCAGGTGTTAAAGTTGGACGCCACCACCATGCCGCGGAACCAGAGGGCGCCAGGTGCTGGAGGACTGCCTGTGATAGAACAAAGAATCCGGGGGCACAAGAAGGAAATAGAGGCAGGATGGGAAAGGTCAAAGTTCAACGAGTTCGTCAGCGACTTGGTGTCCTTGGAGCGATCGCTGCCGGATACAAGACCAGTCAGGTATTGGTATAATGCCTTGAATGAAAAAAAATCACAGGATAAATTTAAAAAATCATAGAAGGAAAAAAAAAAAATCAAAGAATGGATGTCAAGATCCGTTGGCTGTAGTACCATTCAAAGAAATGCTTAGAGAATATTCTGTGTTGCTGTTGCTGTTTTTGTTTACCTTACAAACGGATAAACTGTTAATCTAAACTTTTGTTCAGATGTCACAAGGCCGAGGTTCTGGATAACCTCCCTACTACCAGCGTGATCATCTGTTTCTGTGAGGAGGCCATGTCCACCCTGCTCCGGTCGGTACACAGCGTCATCAACCGGTCACCGCCACACCTGCTCAGGGAAATCATCCTAGTGGATGACGCCAGTACTGCAGGTATATACATGCATTTAAGGCGCGGTCACATTTATCGTAGGTAGTCGTACGATTTGGATGTCGTAGAATGTTGAAGCAGGCTGCAACAGAACCAACGGCCGACAAGGATCTAAGAAAGTCTCAAGAATGCCACCGTATCACGTATGTGACCAGGCCCTCACTAGCACGTTCTTCTTCTTTGATACTGCTGAGCCCCATCAGCTTATTTTATCAGCAGTTACCCATGTTTTAGTTACGAAAGAAGTGACCGTTATAGCTAAACGTCGGGAAAGAAAGGATAACTTGAAATGAAACAAATTGATATCTAAAGTTTGTAAAAGTTTTGTTCTGAATGGCCTTATTATTACTTCCACTTATTTTTTACCGTGGCCGAGAAGTGCACACTTGCATCATCTACCGAAATATGCATGTAAAACCGTTTCGCAGGAAGCTTTTGTGGGTGTTACGGAATTGGAGCTCTCGGCCACAGTACTTTTTTTTTTTTACAGAACACCTGAAGGAGGATCTAGACACGTATATATCCAGGTTTCCACAGGTGAAAATCCTACACCTGCCGGAGAGGGAGGGGCTGATACGTGCTCGTCTGCGTGGGGCAGAGGTAAGATTACTATGATTGTTACTCCAAAATCCATACCTCGACTACTGTTAGAAATACAAGTGACGGTAAGGGTTGTTCTAAACTTTGATCAACTTCAAGTTCAAAGATGGAAACTTTTCACATATGGAACGCATCGTATCAAATTACACATATCTGTACCCTAGATCCTGTATTATGTTATAATAATGTGTTGGGGGGGTGTGTCTTTCTACATTAGATGGTAGCCATTCTGAAACAGGTTTAAACCGTAATTTTCAACACAAAAATTAGACCCAAATTTTCGACTGTTAAACTCCAATCTTTGTCAAAATATTTACTGTTCAAAGCTGTTTCAGAATGTTTTCTACCAACACAGATGTACTTTCAAGCTAAGATGGTAGTGTTGACACACCCTCCCTTTGATATTTCTATGAATGACAGATTGCCACAGGAGATGTCCTGACGTTCCTGGACTCCCATATCGAGTGTAACGTGGGCTGGCTGGAGCCACTACTGGACAGGATCGCCAGAAACAGGACCACAGTACCATGTCCGTCTATCGACAGGATCCACGATAATACGTTTGGGTTTGTATCAAGTTTGTATCATATTTTATAGAAACGTTTATATGATTTGTAAAACGAATCATCTTTGTAGAAATTGAAAAAAAACATTTACACCAGTCACCAGAATTCGTTGAAAGAGAATGTCGAACATTGATGCAAATATACCATTTATTTGCCTAACTATAAAAGTAAAAAAAAAAAGAAGATAATATATATCCCTCCACCCGAATGTCACATGAAAATGGGTGCTTTCGAAATGACAGTACACTGGTTGTGGGTACACGACAGTCAATCAACGCCCGGAATGGCTATGACGTATTTCTCGTTCCCAGGTACGAGCCAGCCAATGAGAACATGCGAGGCGGGTTTAACTGGGGAATGAGGTTTGACTGGGTCTCCCTGCCCGCCCAGGAGGACGACAGAAGACATCTAGACATTTGGACACAAAATGAGATAATCAAGTAGATCTATCGCCATGTTTCTCTTACTACTTATTCCTGTATCTTCTAGATGTTCCAGAGGCTACATATTTGTATTAATTAGCAGATTCTGATCTTTGTTCTTTTATGGTTGCCTTCATGGAAGGGAAACATTGCTTAAGGTCGGTTTCTTCTTCTTTTCCACTCTGTTCTGGCGGTCACCATGGTTACTGGTTGTGTTTGATTTCTCAATATAGCAAGATACAACTTCTACATTGAAATTAGCCTCTACCAGGCTTGAGGGCACGGCTGGAAATAGTAGAAATTGGCCAAATAGAGAGAGATAACACGCCAAGGGAGTTAGTCAGCCAGTTTACAGTGGGGCCGGCAAACTGTAAACTGGCTGACTAACTCCCTTGGCGTGTTATCTCTCTCTATTTGGCCAATTTCTACTATTTCCAGCCGTGCCCTCAAGCCTGGTAGAGGCTACATTGAAATCAATGGCTTTAGGGTTGTTTAACTAATACATATGAACATGTTTGAGTAAGAATAAACAGAGCAGCATTTTACTACTTTTTCATCATTTATTTGTATACTGTTTAAAGCTAAGTAAAGGTAAATATTCTGTAGTTGCTTGCAAATGTTTCCATTCTAGTGACCATTTGATTCCTATAGGTCGCCGACAATGGCCGGGGGACTGTTCTCCATTGACAGGCGGTTCTTCTGGGAACTGGGCGGGTATGATCCAGGCTTCCAGATCTGGGGCGCTGAGAACCTGGAGATATCGTTTAAAGTCAGTCAATGTCACTTTTGGTGAAAAAATATCATAGAAACCTTTTAGATTCCGAAAATAATTTCATCAGGTTGGTAGAGCATAGTGTCTCTTACCTTGCTTACGTTTCGATGTCTATCAGACATCTTCCTCAGAGCTTCTGACTGGAGTACTGCTTCTCGACCTCTATATGTATCGGCTACATATAGTGGCTAGATCCTGCTCAGTCAAACGGACAAACGTTTATACATGGGTGTAGAAATAGACACGATTCTTAACATCCAACGTGTAAACAGGTGAAGATCATGGCATCAAAATCTCTATTTCAGATCTGGATGTGCGGAGGGAGCCTCGAGATCTTACCGTGTTCTCGCGTGGGTCACGTGTTCAGAAAAGCCAACCCTTACAAGTTTGGTGAAGCCGCCAGCCGCCTAACGGTTTTCTACCGGAACTGCATCCGTTTGGTGGAGGTTTGGCTGGACGAATACAAGGTGACTTTTCACGCTAAAATGTTACATTTTACATCGTCTTTCTTCTAACATTTAAAAGCAGTAACAAGCAAAATGACATTTGGTGAGAGAGACGAAGAAATTTGATGGTGACTACATTGTGTAGGTAACTAATTATTTTCATAAACATTTTATAGTGCTACATTTAGTGTGGGAAGAATATTGGACACTTCTCTCTCTTTATAAAAGGAAGGTGTTGATTCCATACAAAATTGTAAACGTAACGAATCTTCTATTCCTCGACTGTTTTTTGTTTTAGGATATTTTCTACTCCCTGAACCCCCACGTTGAGAATGAGATCGCCAACGCGGGGGACGTGTCGGATCGAAAGCGCCTGCGCGAACAGCTCGGCTGTAAGAGTTTCCAGTGGTACATCGATCACGTGTACCCGGAGATCATCATACCGGACCTACGGGCCAAGGCACGGGGAGAGGTAGGGGGAGTCTGTCTCAGATTTTTGATGTATTACAATGTGAAATTGTCGGTATGTTTGCCTTTTGTATACAGTTGGATCAGCACTTGTTGAACATTGCAAGTGGACAAGTGGACACAATCACACACACACACACACATACACACACACACACACACACACACACACACACACACACACACACACACACATATATATACACAGAGAGAGAGAGAGAGAGACAGACAGACAGACAGACAGACAGACAGACAGACATAGAGATTGCAATACAATCGTGCATTTTCATTCTGTAAAAATGTCAAAAGAATTGATTAAGCCTCTGTTGGTTTCAGGTGAAAAATCGGGCCATGGCGCTGTGTCTGGACGCCATGTACGGGGAGAAGGTGGGGGCGTACTTCTGTCACGGAGAGGGAGGGCAGCAGGTGAGAGGGCACGGTTTGGGTAAGAGACGGGGGGGGGGGTTAAGAGAGTAGGAAAGAAAACAAGGACTAAAAAGAAGAAGAAAGCATATCAAAAACAGGTAAAAGATCAAGTTACATAGGAAGAAAAGGAGACAAAAGTATGAGGAGGAAATAAGTAAATACAAATAAATGCGAAAGACAAGACAATAAAAAGAGGTAAGGTAGACTTCTCTGTACAGTAAGACATTTGTCACGCTGTATATCCGTTTTCTTTTTCCGATGTCAAAATAAAAGAGTCACTACTAGATATTTTAAAACGCATCATTGTTTTTATCTCATGTATCATATATATTAATTTGTTACAGTCCTTTACCCTGCGAATGGACGACAAGATCATGCTGAGGTGGTTTTACTCCGTCTGCCTGGCGGCTGGACTTCCCGTCAAGAACCACAAGGGGGCGCTCCTGCTCACCAAGAAACCCTGCACCGCTCCTGACGTCATCGCGTGGAACCACACCAAGGTGCGTGTCCGTAATCTCCAAGCAGATACTGGAAGTTGAAATGTTGTTCCCATCCTTTTACATTGATATAAAAATAAATAATGCATACTGAATAGAGATGTTGCATGCGTAGAACAAAGACAGTAAAAAAACCTGTTCCTAATAAATGAATTTTTATCAATGCAGTTGTTAATCCCATCTTTTAACTGTCTTGTTCCCAGGGGGGTCCTTTTGTGGACCAAAAGACGGGGAAGTGTCTTGGCGTTGTCCTCTTGACCCCTGGGGAACACCTGGTGGCTCTGCGACCATGTAACCAACAGAGAGTACAAGACTGGACATTCCAAAACTATCTTGTAGACATGTGACCGGAATCATTAAATGAAGTAACGTTACATTTTATTAGTCAATGTGTTCACTACGAAACAGATTATTTCAAACAGTTGCCACAATTTCCCCATCCTTTTACCATTTAGAAGATTAACAAAAGACCACGTTTCTACTAAGATCACAAAATCCACTCATCATGCAGAACGTGGGACTATTCATTATCCACTGCCTTCAAAGAAGAAGTCAAACCCAATAATACCAAACATAGTAGTAGTATAAGTTAATCAGACAGGAGTTATATGTGCTCTATTACTTTACTTTACCTTATTTGACATTGTAGATGCAATTAGCCTTTGGGCATCATTTTGCAAATAAAGAATTATTATTATAAACTACTATCAAAGTGGTGCGATTATCAGTATAACTGACTTTAAGTTTGTTTTGTTTGTGACGTCAAAGAACATCCCACTAATACCTTAAGAGCTATGTACTAAATCCTACCGGCAGCCAGTATAGTACGTCATTGTCTCCCCAAACAGAAACTGTTTAAAACCAGGACTTTGGAACCGGATTATGATCAAAGGAAAACAAACAAAACTTGAGTAGAAATATAATATCTTGGGGACAAGTGTCATAATCAATGGGTACTTTGGGCAAGGCTAATGTACACAACACAATTTGACTGCGTATGCTAAGTTTCCCAATCTTCGATATTTAACCAGAGGCGAACAGGACCTAGACTGCTTCACAGACCATATACAGTAGGTATTTTTATTGCCATCTTGCTGATTTAAATTGTCCGATTGCTACTGTTATGGTGATAAATGTTAACGAAGAAAGCCACCAGGCGAGGGCACTATATAGCAACAAGAAAATAATAATCAGAAAAACAAACGGTAATATAAAAATGTAGCAATAGCTATGGCCCACTTAGTAGAAAGGTTTTGTTGTTAATTGTAGATATTTTGTATAGAATATGAAAGAAAGTCTTGTATATAAATCAGATGTTTGACACAGTTTACTCATCACCGAATAGAAGTATTTATGCATCAACAGTTAGATATTCTACATACAAAGTGTAAAGGGTAATATCAACATGGCGGCGGATATGCCGTTATTATGGGAATAACACATTTTATTGGTGATACTTGCACAGTGTCGAGGTTGCAAGACAGGATTTTACCCTCATCCCACCGCACACCCCCATGCTATAGTCGACTCTTCCATATTAAAAACGAAGATTAATTTTTTTTTTCTACGTACGTGTTCTGATACCATAACCTTGTAACGTTACTTGCCACTGTACCCCCTAGTGGCCCCGTGACGTCACTACAGATTAAGAGGTGACCTGGAAACATAAACCCCTGATACGGGGATTTACACCTGACCCATTTTGAACGACCCATTATATAAGTATTGAGGAAAAAAACATACATAAAAGGTTTTCCTTCCCTCCTTGCTTAAAGCTTGTGTTCAAGAAAAATTGGCATCGATTCCGGATCCAGCAAAACAGCTGTCTTTACTCAAGCAGGAAAGGTTGGTAAGAGTGCGATTGTAACGTTCGCTGTGGTTGGTTGGTTAGCACCGATACGAATCCCCGCAGAGTACTTCTTTGTCATTGGGCCGTTTCACTCACTCCCCTGGGCGCAACGTGTGCTCCAGTCTACCTGTTAGCTCAGCTCACAAGGCATGCCGTGGTGTCCGCTGAGTAACTGTTTCGCGGAGAGATAGCGGAGTGTTTGGGGAGTAAATACCTACAGTTAGATCTGTTAGGAGGTGGAGAAGTGAAGAAACGTGTGTGGATAGGACGACAAAAGCACCGAGGAAGAAACTAGACGTCCCCGGACCCACGAACGGCTACTGTCAACACTGTATCACCAGGTAGGCACTGACAACAATTGAGGAGAATGCAGGCGCATGTATGCAATATATCGGTACGTGCTGTTCCATTGTAACACGGAATAAAGACGTTATAAGGCCTAGGAAAATGTTTCCGGTTTCCATACCGGCCCTATCCTTTATTGTAACCGGCAAGGCCATAGAATATTCAATCCTATACCCGAATATTTCAAACCCTCTGAAACGTTATTTTACTCATTTTCATAAGCACGTTTTTTTAGTAAACCGGGAGAAATATCTGCGTCGGAAGGAAGGTGCCAGGAGGCTGCCCTGGTCCTGATGCATGTGTGGGATCACTTCAGCATAATCTGAAAAAGTAAGAAGAATCATTCGTAAATCCTTACCTACCCTATTTTTTCAGGACTGAAATCGGAAACACAACATTTTTTCCTAGGCCTAATGTGCATATGGAATAACATATGACTGAAAAAATAGGGCCAGACGAATAAGGGTTAGTTGTTATGGTTACTTTTGCTGCTTGATCCCCGAGGATTGCACAAAAGTCACTCTCTCTTTGTATTACAGAGAGCGCGAGCAGGCCACCAGATCCGCTGAATTCAAAACATTTGTGTTTCTGACACACGCGAAGGTTTGCTGGGCGCCATGGCTGACCAAAGGTTAGGATGTGCCACTCGGGATGTAGATTAACGAGCCTCCAGATCAGGTTGTGATAAACAATCCCGTCATTTAGCTGTCAAACAGAACTCAGCACATACCATTCACTGTTCTACGATTTCCTGCATTTGCATTGTATGCATTGGTTGGGAATTTTGAACGTTGTGTGCCTGTGAAAGTCTAAGCTACAACGATGCCGTTGCGAGGACGCACGACCAGCTATGCCAGCATTGTGTTCATGACTTCTATAGTCTGGCTCGCCATGCACATCGTGTTCCTCATGTTCTACGTCATGTTTAAGGACCCCTCGAAGCACAAGTTCGTGGAGATGCACATGGGCTCTCTGTCTCAGAAAGGCATACGCGAATACGTCATCCGGGGTAAGATTGAAAGAAGGATGCAGAAAAGGATGGACGCGTTGATGGAAGAAGAAGAAAAGTACCACCGACGAGTCATGAATCGGACTAACACGTCAAACGTTTCCAGACCTTTCCAAGCTAGCAACGCGCTTAGCTTGCATTCTGAGAACGTCATGTTGAAAAAAGACATCCACAGACTCTCACGCAGAACCAAGGGTCTTGAGTTCGCCCAGAGGACATTGCTAAACGAACTCACCACAACGCTAAGAAACCCAGATGGAGAAAAATCAACAACCGAAACGTCGTCTGAAAGGCACTACACGTCGACAAGTGCAAGCACTATTGTCAACCAAGAAAACACGTCTGGACGTAAGATTGACAGGTCAACTCAAGAAGACAAACATCAAGAAAGTCTCCAAGACAGCGACAACGTCCCGATGCACGTTGTACAGAGCCTGGATGTCACCACTATGCCGAGAGACCCCACCGCTCCGGGTGAGAACGGTGAGGGGATTATAGACGACGATATCGAGAAAGTGGAGGAGGCTTTCAAGATCGCCTCCTTCAACCAACACGTCAGCGATCAGATTTCCATCGAGCGGTCTCTCCCGGATGTGCGCGCAGAGGGGTGAGTACAGAACACTTCTGGCGGGGATTGTTTACATCTTAACAGGTTCTTTCTTTGTTTTGTGACGAATCAAAGATGTCGGCGGTACTTTTATCTCAGCTTTCATTTTTTTAATTTTATTCACATAGATTTCCGAGCATTGGGCAGCAAGCACATTCGTGCTTATATAGCCCTCTGCTCAACAAGAGACATACAAAATACAGAGTAAAACAAATACAGAGTATACAACGGACATAAAATGAAAGCTTTCATTATACGAAGTGATTCAAACAGCGGACTAAAACCTCTGAATGAGACAACTGAATGAAGTTTCTACCTTAGTCGACTGGACAAAGTCTCTACTTCGTCTAATGTTAGGCCATGGTTAGCTGGTGGTTGGCTGTTGCTTGGGAGTAGGTCAGGGCGTGGTTGACTGTCAAATTTGACGCAAATTTAACTCAAATTTGATTCGATTCGTATCGACAGGTAGGCGTGGCCTAAATCTGGTCAGACTGCTCCCGAACGTCAGCCAACCTTGGTCGGCTGGTGTTCGGGGGAGGGTTCTAAATGTGTGACAGGGGCTTAAAACACGGTTCTAGATACAACAGTGTCATTAACTCTTGGGACGCAAACGGAAAGGATGAAAGCTAGTTTACGGGGTTAAGCTGATTGGATTGTCTCCTAGGGGATAACTAGTTTGCCCCCATATCTAATAAGACTGCCGTCTGAAGTTGACTTTACATTCAATTTGTATTGATCTGAAGGATTGAATTCCCAGAAATTGAATCACGGGCGAGCAGAAGTGGTTTAGCTCGCTGACATCACACGGGTCTCGCCTCGTACATGAGGGTGTTGGTGTCGTTCTGTTCAGGCTTTGTCTTTTCTCTCTCTCTCTCTCTCTCTCTCTCTCTCTCTCTGTCTCTTACACACACACACACACACACACACACACACACACACACACACACACACACAGATGTTTTCGATCTTAGCGATACGTTGTCAGACAGAGAAAAGGGGAAAACTTTCCGCACCATTAATTGATTCTTGCTAACACGTCTGTGACTGTTTTCAGTTGTTCAAACATTACTGTGTTTGTAGTACCCTTGTACTACGTGTTATATGACTCCATGCTGTCCTTCACAATGACATTCTGTCCACTGCCGGACGTATTTCTAGCTGTCTCTGTGTCATGGCTTTGGTTCAAATGTACACAAAGAGGGGCAAATATTTGTCGCGTAAACGTTTTACTAAAGACCTTGCTAGCAGCTTAGATAATAAGGCTACTACTGTATTGAATGCTGCCATTGAAAACAGGTATCAAGTAAATGCAATGATATTGTTATCATTTGTTAGCCGTAGCTTTCCCTATCTATGTGATAAGAATGATTCTAAAAGTGACTTTTGTCTCATCTGCTACGAAAGATTATATAGTCTCTAACAGACTCCGAGGATTACTGAAAACATTGTAGGAGCAGAGGAGATGGCCAGAGACATAATTACAATCTGCAACCCGGGGACAGATATGAACCACAATGATCATCCTAGCCCTCCCTATTTAGGCCAATTTTGTCAGTTTCTTTCAATCCACCAGGAGGTCTGGTAGAAGTTAATGAAAGATAATAACGTGGACAGCATTTTGATTAGTATAGATAGAAATAAATCTATCCTAAAGCCACCAATCTTCCGATAGAGAATCCTTTACCCTTGTTGTACCCTGCACAGATATCTAAATTAAAAAGCTGCGAACAGAAAATTGGCTACCGGATAAAAATCAAAGGATTCATGTGGAGACGAGAAAACGCCTGGTGGGTAGAAGATGAAGAAGGATACACGGCCGAAAGTCGTGCCTCGCTACGTTCAAAGGAAACTTTGATGGAGGTGGTAATAGGAAATCTAATTTTGGCGGCTTTGGAGAGACGGTTCTTGCCAACAGCTTCATGCCGTGGATACACAGCTTTATCTAAAGTAATAACTGAGAGCGAGTGGAAATATTCTCAGGCATATATATCTCTTTTCCACCTAGTTAGTTACAGTCGACTACCTTGTCGTCAAAATAACCCTAAGCGTACTACATTGCTTCTTACCTCCGTGAAAATGGAGGTTTTGTTTAGTGTTTCCGCATATTTGTGGTGACCATAACTTAAGAAGGTCTGGATATGGATTGTGATGATATTTGGTATGTGGGTAGGTCTTGGGAAAGACGAAAATCATGGTCGATTTTTAAGATAAGAACAAGAAATTTACAAAAATTCGTATTCTTTCACGGATGTCTCTACAGTGAGTGCAGTCTTTTTGGAAACTGAGCATTCAGAACACGTTATTTGGCTGTAGATTGATGGCTGATTAGGCCCAGCAGATGCAATATGTACTCTTGATAATTCTCCCAAATTGATGGTTCCTAAGCTATGTTGATTATAGCTAAATCTGTTAAAAGGTGTAGGTTCTATCATGCTCTTTATTAAAACCACCGTGGGCGAGGTGTCTTTCCTCTCTCAGTCCCCAAATGCTAAAAACACAATAAAAATACGTGACAAGAATGAGTTTAAACAAACTTAAATCATTGTCAGTTCCATCTATTCCTTTTTTGAGTAAGCATTACTGGCAAATCCGTTTTAAGAAATAGAAAAAATCATTACTGATTCCTAGATTCCTAGAATTATTGCTTTATGTTCTGTTGTCACAGATGCTAATACGATTTGAAGATGCCCCAATCTTGTTAGTATAATGCCACTTACTGTAATGCTATGTACATGGCCCGGTTTACATCAAAAGTCCAACCGGCCAGCTTCGATAACCCAGTTCATTTCAGCTATGGCAAGGTCGGAGCATTAGAGATAATTGCATCGCTACTTGTCTGCTTTGTAAGACCCCAGATGTACCCTAGAGACTGTGTATTTATGACTATGTTTTGAACCTAGGGCTGTGTGTGGATGGCGTTCAGCACCAAGGACAGGCATGTTTGCCTGTGTGTGGATGGCGTTTATATATAATGTTCAGGTGGAGGCCTACACGATTATCTATCATACGAGAAATACGATTAACTGTGTATTGAATCTTTCATGATAAAGCATGTTCATAATTACTAGAACTAGATACTTTGGTTTGGACAGTGATGAACAATGATATGGCTGGAAGAAACATAGAAGTCCTGGTGGAACATTCTTCCTTTAAAATATTTATGAAAGAAGCCCATCCACCATCTTAATCCGGGACAAAACCTTTATAAGCGCTGTACAACCGACAGCAGTGAGAGGAAATGTAAACAGTCGCCACGTACTGAGGAGCCTGATCAAATATTCGTGCCGTGAACAAGCCCAAAGAATAGGAAACCTATTCTCAACAAAGGCAATTCAAAACACCCGGGCGCCGAAAGGCTAGGTTAAACCCAGACACCCTTCACCGTATCAGGATATGCTCCTCAAATTTCCAGTATCTAGATAATGGCAGGTTGACAACTGCTTTTTGTGTTGCCTCTCTTAGTGTATTCACATTTTAACTCCCGGCCTGGCGTTGTAACATATTCAAGCCATGACTAAACGGTGTAGAGAAATAAAAATGGGGGGAAATCAGGATTTATATTGTTGATATATATTAACATTCGCAGCTTAGTTCATTTTGTTTGTTGACGTCAAATTCTGAAGACGTTTTCCATTGTAGATGTAACACGAGTCTAGTGGGAGACGATCTCCCCAGCACCAGTGTGATCATCTGTTTCTGTGAGGAGTCGTGGTCCACCCTTCTCCGGACTGTCCACAGCGTCATCAACCGCTCTCCGTCCCAGCTCATCAAGGACGTCATCCTCGTGGACGATGCAAGCTCGAGGGGTAGGTTATCTTCTTAAGAAACTCTGGAAAATCTTATATATGTGGGAGCAGTCATGGGGTACAGGACTGTGCATTTTCAATCCGTGAATTTGCAACTCTCATTCTTTACATTAGCAATGATATGGTGGTCTTTAGCAAAGTTTATATGTCTAAATCATCCACAACTACATGATCACTGGACATTGTTGACATATTCAGAATTATCATCGTTGATATGTACTTCATTAATCATCAATTAGAACTCTACGTTTACGCTATAGCGCTAAGTCTGAATGAGATGATGGACTATGCCAGCGCTAGGGTTGAGCAAAGAAAGACTGTATGTGTCAGGGTAATCATGCATTTGTACATTAGTATTGAAATTGCTCGCCTGTGCGTCATTCGTCGCCTTTGTCATCATTCACAGCGATTTGAGTTCCATACTTGTAATAATCACCATCCTCCAGAACATGATGGCCGCCATAGATCGTAATAACCCTATTCAAAATCACCGCCATTATCATCATCATCATCATCTTCTTCTTCTTCAGCTATTACTACATTGTACAGCAACTCAATCAGTCTTCATTCAACTGCAGTTTTGAAGACACTTACCACACGTATGTCTGTGAAAAATAACTGTTGTAAATATGCAGATGTCTTCATATTACACATGACTTTCAGATCACTTGAAAAAGAAACTTGATGACTACATGGAAAGGTTTCCCAAGGTCAAGATCATACACCTTCCTGAGAGAGCAGGGCTGATCAGAGCACGGCTAAGAGGTGCAGCGGTGAGTCGCTGGCTAGAAATCTTACATCCTCTCTAACATTTCCGTCTGTTTTGATGTAACTTAAAGGTACTTCTAGAAACACTCTATTGTTCGATTCATCTAGCATTAGTTACCTTTACGATAGCCACCTCAGTGAAATATTAGTTCAGCACTAAAGACAGGCTTGTTTGCCTGTGTGAGAACGGCGTTCAGTACCAAGGACAGGCATGTTTGCCGATGTAAGGACGGCGTTCAGCACCAAGGTCAGGCCTGCTTGCCGGTGTAAGGACGGCGTTCATCACCAAGGACAGGCCTGCTTGCCTGTGTGATTATGGCATTCAGCACCAAGGACAGTTCTACATGTAGTACACTGTGTGGTTATGGTTTGCAGCACTATATATAAGGACAGGCACGTTTGCCTGTGTGTGGATGGCGTTCAGTACCAAGGACAGGTCTAGTTATAGTTTGTTTTGTAGTTATGTTTATAGTTGGCAGCACTATATATAAACACAGGCAAACAAAGGATGGCGTTCAGCACCAAGGACAGGTCTAGTTACTGCATGCTGATGGTTTGCAGCACTATATATAAGGACAGGCATGTTTGCCTGTGTGAGGATGGCGTTCAGCACCAAGAACAGGTCTAGTTACTGCATGCTGATGGTTTGCAGCACCATATATAAGGACAGGCATGTTTGCCTGTGTGAGGATGGCGTTCAGCACCAAGGACAGGTCTAGTTACTGCATGCTGATGGTTTGCAGCACTATACATAAGGGCAGGCATGTTTGCCTGTGTGAGGATGGCGTTCAGCACCAAGGACAGGCTTGCCTGAGGGTGATATCAGCACTTAATCAATGTGTACGTTATACCAACTTGATTTTAGAATGTGAATCATTGATGGAAATACGGCGCCAATTATTTCCAGGAGAATTCCAACAGAGAAACCAAATAAGGCTTGTTCCATGTTCCCGACACTAGATCGCTACAGGAGAGGTCCTGACGTTCCTGGACTCCCACGTGGAGTGCACAGTGGGGTGGCTGGAGCCGCTACTGGACAGGATCAGACTCAACAGGAGGGCGGTCGTCTGTCCGTCTATCGACGTCATAGAGATGAGGACATTCAGGTATCATGACAATGACAATAGGTTACGGAAGCATAGAAAGTGTACCGAATATGCAAATGACTTTAATTATAAATACAACTCATCAACTTACAAATACAATAGCATACAAATCTGGAAAAAAACTGTATGAGACCTGGAGACTTATGGAGAAACCTTAGATTTATGGAGGAACCTGGCTTTTCAGATTTTTTTGTTTTATTTTTGTGAGGTCATAGCTTTAGGATTTCCGTTCTCTTCTGCTGACAGGTATTCTTCTTCCGGTCACATGACCCGCGGGGGATTTGATTGGCGGATGCACTTCCGGTGGAATACGGTGCCTGACTACGAAATGGCCAGACGGAAGACGGAAAAAGCGCCAATCAGGTAATGGCACCAAATGACGTCAAACCTCGAGTATCCCTTCAATCTTCGTAATGTCATTTTCTTCAAGTACCGGTGATTTTTAGCAAATAACTTCAAAGCCATTTCGTGCCCCGAGTACATTTTCCCTACAAATTGGCAATTTTCTACCTGTGTTGTTAGTACGACATAAATGCCCTGTTGCGGCCAGCAAGTGTAAAACTGTGTCTTTCTTTTACCCATTATAACAAAGCGAGTGCAAGTTAGTGAATCTTCTTATGTTTTTTCTTCAAACTTTCTTTAGATCCCCCACCATGGCTGGCGGGCTGTTCTCCATACATAAGATGTTTTTCGAGGAGCTGGGACAATACGACCCTGGGCTCGAGATCTGGGGTGGAGAGAATCTTGAACTCTCGTTCAAGGTATGAACCATACCTGAGAGGATGTTACTATATTCTTCCATGTGTATTTCTTTATTTTATGGATTATTATTAAGAAAATAAGTCAAATCTATTAGCAGCATGTTACACAGTTTTTTTTTCCAAGTACAAAACAAGATACAGTGATCTCAGGATGAAATTAATTGCCTAATATATTTGAACAAGAACCATGATTTTAAAATTTTCATCCTATGCGACCAATGAACGACACTATTTGTCATGTATTATCTCATATTACTGTCGTTAAAACGTTTCCCAGTGTATAATGGCGTATGTTTTATAATAATGTCACCTCCTAACTGGTGTTGACGAATCGCTATAACTCTATAGCAACCATTTGTGTCGACGCCAGGTACATTTCATCCGCTTATCTTTCAGTTGTAGACTCGGGTTACATGATTACGGAGATGGATTTGAAATGTTAGAGGGATTTTACAGCGTGTTGGTTGTAAGAACGTAGAATCCTATATGTTATGCCATGAGGTCATCTCAAGAATATAGCGACATTTTTGGGTGGTTAGGTGGAGGGCATATATCATGTTCAGCGTACAGTGCAACTTCAGGACATGCGCCAGTCATATAGATATCGCATGTTGCAAATGTTTCGGGAATTAAGGACGACTTTCTACAATCTTGTGCAGGTGTAGTGGACACTGGCTGTGTTATGGTCGTCATACTTTATCTATGCGATTTGCAGCAAATTTTGTAGTTGTATTATAAGTTTAAGGTTTTGTGATGACACATCGTTAAAATGTTAGGATAAGGAATGGCCTTGTCATTTGAGACCGATCCTATAGTACCCCAGGCTGTTTTTTTGCATGGCATACACTTATCACTGACATCATAATATTTAAAAAAAGATGCCATATCTCAGGAGTATCACATCTGCTTTAACAGATGCCCTCCTGTTGGCATATGCCATCATGAGAACTGACTCAGCAATATTTGGGCTCCCCCCCCCCAAAAAAAACCTCCTAGATCCTGAAACTCCTGTTTTTGCCACAGGGAAAACGCTTTATACATGCAACACTAGTACGTAAATCAAACAGTCTACCACTTAATACGTAGTCCCCGTGTTCACATGGGTATATTGCTGTATAACTCGCGGCATGTTGTCCCATTACAGTGAGACATACGGCGCCTGCAGTGCGCCGCGTGAGACCCAATTCCAACTACTCCCATAACGCTCATATCCAATAATACTTCATCAAAAGGAAGATTGTTTTGTAGCACTGTTATTTTTAAATTTCTGGAGCTTTTCGGATAACAGACAAGTCCTATTTGAAACTGTTTTATTTTTGTATTTGACGTAGTATTATATTGTCAACAAATACAAATATAAAAACAGTTTCAAATAGTTATTTGTCTGGCTTTGTTTCATAAACTGATTTGTCGGTTATAACGGAAGAGTATCAGTGATGATATTGATTTATTGTAGATTAGGTCATTTGTGATGATGCTGTTTCATATAATAACATGAACTACATTAGTGTCCTCGGACTATCAAGATATTTCTTTGAATATCTGAGAAATATGCAGGTCAGAATCAGTACTAGCTCTACCATTGTTTTACTCTGAACAATAATCCTGCAGGGCACCGGTGCATGAGGTCAATAGTACAACCTTGCTCTCACAACTGACCTGTAATGTTTAATAACTGTGTATTTTTGGCACTTCGGTACCCTGCACCTGGGGTCCTTGTCTGATAGCTTTCTATACTGACGCAGCTTGGCGGATAGATGCTGGCTTTAGTGAGAGTTATTACTGTTATTACACAGTCTGTTGCATGCAATGACCACTATACATACACATATTCATCTTACATGCGCTATATCATGATTTTTTACTCCCGAATGATAGTCATGCATTTTCTTTTTACTGCCAGTAAAGAATGGAGCCGCCATTTTGTTTTTACCTTAGACCTGGATGTGCGGTGGAACGCTGGAGATCTTACCCTGTTCCCGGGTGGGTCACATCTTCCGTCAGTCCCAGCCTTACAAGTTCCCTGGCGGCGGACTGCAGACCGTGCAGAGGAACAGCTTACGGGTGGTACAAGTCTGGATGGACGACATCCACAGGAAGGCTTTCTATGCTGTCAACCCAGAGGTACACACGTGTTAACATCAATGCGATTTTTCATGATATGAATTAGCGAACATTTCTGAAGTATAGAAACTGCTAAAACTTTAGAAAGGCTATTTGACCTAACAAGTGGTACAAAATGCACTTAATGCATGCACATAGCCAAAACAATCGTGATAAAGTATCTACATGTAAGAATCTAGATACAATCGTGATAAAGCATCTACATGTAAGAATCTAGATACAATCGTGATAAAGCATCTACATGTAAGAATCTAGATACAATCGTGATAAAGCATCTACATGTAAGAATCTAGATACAATCGTGATAAAGCATCTACATGTAAGAATCTAGATACATCACACGAGTCATGTAAACTACAGGGGCAAGTTACTATTATTTTTGTTCTTTCATAATATATATATATATAATTATTAATGTCGACATTTTTGCTATAGTAAAGACAGGCTATAGAAATGATTCCCAAAGATCTTAAATGTATCAGAAACTTTAAGTTTTCCCTTTAAATTTTACTATCATTTCTTTTTCCAGCTGAAAGACATGAACATTTCGTACGGAGATGTGAGCGCCCGGCGGCAGCTGAGGGAGAGACTGGGGTGTAAGTCCTTCCAGTGGTACCTGGACACCGTCTACAAGGAGATGAGAGTTCCTGACTCGACCTTCCAGGCATCGGGAGAGGTAAACAAACAAACAAACAAACAATCAAACACGCAAATAAACACAAAGAATATAGATTGCGTGTTCCTTCAATGACTTTTTATGGATAAGGGACGTAAATAAAATAAATAAAAAATGCAAAACCAGCCACGTGTTCCTTTCCTGAAACGTCTAGTGCAAGAGATTACAAAATGAAACAAAACAAAACCGAACAAAAAACGAAGAAAAACTGATACTAAAACATGCTAAATATATCCTCCAAAACCCTCACTTAGTGCATTTGAATTATACGTAATTGCCATTCCTTGATCACTGGCTTATGTAGTATAGGAGAAATAACTCTATAGGCGCCAAACGCATTAGGTTAGACGTGTGCCTATCCAGACATTGATTACAAAACTAGATTATTGCATAACTAATATGATCAAGATCATTAAGAAAGGCCACCCGAGGTGATCGCATGATAGTAAATTCCGTCAGTTGGTATTAAGGGCTCTGTTCGTGTGCGATAAGTAACAGACAGGTATGTGCATTTGTGATAAGAACTTCTCTTTTATGTTCAGTGAAAATTCATTATCGCAAGACTCGAGTCTTATATTGTTCTAGGTTGGCAGACATAAAAAAACCGTAATTCATTTCTTTATTCGTACATAAAAAATACATCGTGTAAAATAAAAGAATATAAATATGGAGTGTGGAGTGTAATGGAAATAAGAATAAGAATCAGAACCATATACATCAGGGCACTTCAACCTTCGCTCAACCGGGACGGGGGGGGGGGGGCGATATCGACTTCAGACAACCTTTGACCCTTTGCTGACGTCACACGTGAGACAAATCACGTGTCCACAGCATTTGGGTCAGATAGCTGAAGAAGACTGAGTGATTCAGTCGAAAATTCCGGTGAGTGAAATCTATGAGTTGGAGAACAGTTTAAATTCTTTATAATGTTATTTACCAACTCAGATGAACTTTCATGCTAAGAATAAGAACCGATGACATGCCATGGCTCAAATCATTTGACACGACCAATAGATGAACCGGCTTCTTTTCTGCTAGAAATATTTCATTCTTAAGATTCGCGCGTGGTTATGAAGGTCAGGTGTATCTATTACAATCCGCTGTACTTGCTGTACACTTTTATCCTCACCCCAGATTCAATTTCCAGACGCATACACCAAATCGAAGCAAGTCATTCGCACTTGAATCGAGGGTCAAACCTTGGGCGGGATCAGGTTAATTGGAATAGACAAAATCCACTAGCTTGAAGGAGTACATTTTCGGTCAAGGCTAACATGCATAGCCTGCTTACCAAACCTATTTTAGCTGCCAAATATGTTTTGTCCTCTTCACAAATATTCTATCCGGATCCGGAGCGAACCGGAGCTAGAATAGAATGGCTGGCTAAATCTGAGTTACTCAGGACATTACACAGATGTCGACATCAGCAGTGATTGATGTTGACCTTAGATACCATTTAATGAAACCACGGTCGATTTTAATTAACCCTACAGTGAATATCAGCTTGATATGTGCTCTCTCTACACTTGACTTAGATGCCTTCCAAACTGGAAGTTGGCAGAGACGCTTGGAAAAGGGTAGCTGGCTAACCCACCTCATCCCCAAATGCTTACGCTACCATAGTTGCATCCGTACTACTGTAGAGTCTGTTATTATCAAAACTTGCATTTGATAAGCCTTACACGGTCTCAGTTTCAACTCCTCATAATCAAATGTTTAAAACATCGTTATGATTTATTGTGCGTGCTGTTACAGTTAATACGAAACGTGCCGAGAGACCGTTAAGCCAATTAGGCGCGTTCTTGTAACGACATTTTCCAGATGTCGTGACTTGTCGTATATTAGGAGACCCTAATCAAGAGTCGTGGAAACCCTGATTGGCGAACATTTCCCGTTGGCTGCGCGATGATCCGTTTTCGTCCCGGTTTTTGGGTGTCTCGAGCTTGCCGGCAATTTTACCTTACCGTTGGCCGGATTGGCGATGTTCAGGTCCCCCTAAATACTCCACAAGACGACCAATTATGGCGTAGTACGCTCTAAATACAACCGGGTCGCCATGTTGTTTACTACTGCTAGAGTAAAACTAGCACCTCTTTTGTAGCAAAATTACCGAAAACGTCACGAAAATGACCGTTTCTGGGTTTCCACGACTCTTGATGAGGATAATGTAAAAGTCAGCCGATTCAAGAGTCGCCACGGCTAGTATAGGAGGAAGTGACAACTATCTATTTGAAACTGTCTCTCTCCTTTTGACACAGTTGCGAAACCTCGGGACAAACCTGTGTGTGGACACCCTCGGGAACACGGAAGGCTCGCTAGCTCTGTACCCATGTCACGGCCTGGGGGACAGACAGGTACGGCATTAGAACATTTCATCACATTGAGTCACGATATGTTTCCTCTACTGCTCTAGTAGGTTGTGTGATGTAACTTCATCGTGTATTACACCATGTAACCGTGGCTACTAGGAAGTGAAACAGTGAAACAGTCACAACTCAGCCACCCAAAACAATACTTCCGGGTAAGCTCATAATACTTTTCTCCATTCCAGTCTTTTCTGTACAACTGGGAGAACCACCTGCGTCATGAGGAGCTGTGCTTGGTACCCTACTTCCCCCCGCCGGAAGAGGAAAGACCCGCAGAGCTTCACATTGACTGGTGCGAGGGACAGGACGAGAAGCTGATTTGGAAACACACTAGGGTGAGGATAGTTTCCGTCTTGAAAATCACTGGAACACCAGGAAACAAAACGTTTACACTTTCTGAACATAATGTGTAAAACATTTTAAGGAAAACATGATTGTAAGTATCAGTGACGGATATGACGAATACATGTTTCTATATCATATTAATATGCATGTTATTTCCAATATTTCTACAGTTGCTTTATTTTCAACATTTCTATTTCATATTTATATTTATATCTTTCATGTCCATATCTCGACAGAAAGGACAGATTCTCCACGTCCAGACGTCCCTATGTCTTGACGTCCCCAGTGACAAGAGGAGACCTATCCTTACAGACTGCACCCGGACATCCAGGACTCAGAAGTGGAAATTCTTAAAATACTTCGACAAAGATGGAAACGAGATATTAGAAAACCCCAGATAATCTACTACGTACTGTTAATTAAGTTAAAAGAAATGTTCTGAAGCCAACTAAGTGCCAAAATATCTAATCTCGAGCTCCAAGTAGATGCTAGAAAGTGGACTCTGACTTTCAACGCCTGCTTGGAGATTACAATATATCTACAATAGTGCAATATCTTAGTGGTTATACATGTAGTAGGGGGAGTACAGTAATACAACACCATTATGGGCCTGAGTGCATTTTCCTATGTAAATAAACAAATGAATACAAAGTATAGACATTCGTGAGGCTATGGCGAAGGCTACAACAGGGACTATAGTGCAATAGACGGTGAGTTATGGGGTACAGGTTTATGTGTGTTGTATCTTGAATGGTATGTGCAAGTAGCATCTACGTTTAGAAGATGATATTGTGTGACTGCCGAAGACAGACAATCGACTTAATGCGTTGATTTTTATTTCATTTCAAGAGTAATCATTTGTGTTGGCTCTAGTTCTAGCTGGAAAAAATAGTGGGATATATCTATGGTTTTCTATTCCGGTCAAAATTCAACTACGACGTAGTTCGCTGAACTACGCCCTAGTTCACGAAGTACGGCGTACTTCAGATCCACCTCGTTGTACTTCGTGAACTCCGGCGTACTGGTCTGAAGTACGCCGTGGTGACCTGAACTACGCCGTAGTTGGCTGAAATACGGTCTGGCTGAACTACGCCGTAATTGGCTGAAATACGGCCAGGCTGAACTACGCCGTAGTTGGCTGAAATACGGCCAGGCTGAACTACGCCGTAGTTGGCTGAAATGCGGCTATGGTTTTCAACGTAGTTGGCTGAAATACGGCCTGACCAAAGTACTAGTACGCCGTAGTTCAGGTACTAGTATACATGGGGTATCAAAAGCTTCAAGAATCAAGAATTAAGGGAGACTCTGAACTACGTCATTGTGACCTGAAGTACGGCCAGCCTTGCAAGTTGCGCTATGCATATCATTTTCAGCCTAGTTGGCTGAAATACGGCCAGGCTGAACTACGCCGTAGTTGGCTGAAATGCGGCCTGGCTGACCTACGTAAAATATGCAATAAGACGCTGCGCTATTTCAGCCTAGTAAGCGAGCGTTTGCTCCAAACGTCAAATCAAGTTTAGGAACGCTATAAAAAGGTATAAAACTACAATAACTGCTATCCTTGGATAACCATTTTTCACGTTAAATGTGTACGTCTGAGCAAGGAGCTCCCTGGTCCGAGTCACCGAATGATATTTGTCGAGATTTCCCTAGGCCATAGCAAGTAAATTTTATGGATGACATCCTCCGGAGACTCCAAAATTAATGCGAGAGGGCGAAAAAAAAAACAAGGCAGGCCAAAAAAAACAAGATTCCTACATTTTCAGATTTTGAGATCGTAAACCTCGTTGAACAAGAATTTAGGTGGTAAAACATGATATCATACCCAACAGGTCTTCTGTCGCTGTATTCAACAGTATTACCTGTCCTTGCAGATGTGTCTTTATTAAATAGAACAAAAAAGAGCTTGATGTACCATCTTCAAGGTAGATACTACACTGGGTATTCATTTGTAATGGAACACCCTGGACTGTCAACACTTGCCATCAAACACGAGGAATTGCGCCTCAAGTTTGCTGGATCCCTGGTGGTCTCTGAGTTTAGAGACTGGCTACCAGGCAGAACACAGGGCTCAATCACTGACAGAGTGACTCATAAACCGAACTGTCTGGAAGCCATACTCTACCTATATTGTGCCAACTGTTACAACACCGATTTGTCTCTGAAACAACTTTGAAAAAAGAAGTGACTAAATAAAATTTTCAATTATTGTACAAATGGTTTTGATTCAGTGGCAACATCACATATAAAATGAAAAAATACAACATTGTATCAAAGTAAAAATAAAAGAATAAATCAGAGCCTTGTCTTGCAGATGGACGTTCATGACATATTTGCCCTTTTTTGGCATGTTGACCACCGTCGCAGGGCAACAAAATTTCTTGTTTTTTTTTCTGAAATCAGGCGAAAACCAATGCGCGCGAGGATGTCATCCATAAAATTTACTTGCTGTGGCCCTATTATATAAACTGCACGTGAAGTCCTTGTTTATGTCTGACGCTGTCTGAAGTACGCCAGACTTCACGAACTAAGGTCATATCACGAAAGTACATTTGTATGGTCTGGCTGAAGTAGGAATCCGGGACTGGAAGTGCGTCCGGCTGGTGGAAATACCGGTAGTTACCTGAAGTTTTGTTCTGAAACATTTTTTAAGATGTGTTCTTTGGATCCTACACCCACATGCTAGCATGTTTACTGGAATTAAGGCTCATTTGGGAACAGATGATAATAGACAACTGCTAACTTGGGTCTACCTAGTACACCAAAACAAAGTGACAAATAGAAACTTTTTAACAATCATTTATTACCAAATGTATCAATCAAAAGCAGCCTTACTCATTCATATTCTACACTAACAAATACTTCTTATTGACATGGCTAGATGTACCTAAACAGTGTGTCTTTATCATTACATTTTAGTCCGCAGCGTAATAACCGTTTCAAGCAAATAAGTCAGACAAACATGCCATCCTGTCACCTAGTCTACATCTGTACAAATAACCCTCTCAATGTGGGGGCATATGTCTAACATTCATCCTAACAAAGATGGCCCACTACTACTAACAGGACTACCTGTAGCAATTTCTATATTCTGGGTGGGTTCACCTGGTCCTTTGAATATAAGGTACAAGGTTTAGTAACAAATCAGATGAGATGAAAGCCTACCTTATACCTGTCAACTTTTCCAAATATTAAAGCCTTCCTTATTACCTGTCCCATTTCCCTAGTACCAAAAGCAAAGCCTACCTTATAACCTGCCCCATTTCCCTAGTACAAAAGCCTTCCTTATTACCTGTCACATTTCTCTAGTAATAAAGCCTACCTTATTACCTGTCCCTGGTACTACAGCCTACCTTATTACTTGTCATCTTTTCCTAGTACCAAAGCCTACCTTATTACCTGTCCCATTTCCCTAGTAATAAAGCCTACCTTATTACCTGTCACATTTTCCTGATATTAAAGCCTTCCTTATTACCTGTCCCTTGTTTACAGCCTACCTTATAACCTGTCCCATTTCCCTAGTACCAAAGCCTACCTTATTACCTGTCATTTCCCTAGTACTACAGCCTACCTTATTACCTATCCCCTTTTCTTAGTACTGCAGCCTACCTTATTACCTGTCCCATTTTCCTAGTACCAAAGTATACCTTTTTACCTGTCATTTCCCTAGTACTACAGCCTACCTTATTACCTGTCCCTAGTACTACAGCCTACCGTATTACCTGTTCCCTTTTCTTAGTACTACAGCCTACCTTATTACATGTCATTTCCCTAGTACTACAGCCTACCTTATTACCTGTCCCCTTTTCTTAGTACTACAGCCTACCTTATTACCTGTCCCATTTTCCTAGTACTACAGCCTACCTTATTACCTGTCACCTTTTCCTAGTACTACAGCCTACCTTATTACCTGTCACCTTTTCCTAGTACCAAATTCTACCCTATTACCTTTGTGTAAACTATTCCTACCATGTAGTAAGGAAGCCTACCCTATTACCTGTGTGTGAACTGGGTATTTCCTGGAACTTTGCCTTACGTTGCTTAAGTGGTATATTGGCTAGTCCTCAGTATTGGAGGTTTAAAAAAATTATGCGAGTGGGACGTTCCCTGGTGAATGGGCCTGTTAAATTCAGCACTACATTTCTTTTGTCTCAAACAGTTACTGGTTCTTACACTAATTAAATATCATTTCCGGTAAGTTGTGTTGATTGCTTTTAAGCATCAAGAAAATAATATAGGTGTGTCACCTGGTTTAGCAAGTTGTAACATCTACTACCTGTTTTAACTGATAACAAATAGACAATAATACTTAAATAAAATCACGTATAAATGGTTTTCTGTTACATGGTCATTACATAGATGGAAATGGAATGCTTGACTGTAGAGCAAAAAGTAAGACTTGATTGTTGGGATGCATAGTTGGGTACAGATTAACGCGTACATTGATATCATAGGAGATCACACAGTTTTCTTCTCTCTCGCTCTCTCTCTCTAGATATATATATACTTCTATGTCCAGTTTGACTAGCTCGACTAAATTCCAAGTCTTTCTTTTGCTCGTAAATCATTACAGTTGACAGTTGGGAGGGGGGGTAGCTCATCTGAAAGCATCACCTTCTTTTATTTCAACACATCTACACCAGAAGCTTTCAATTTATGTGGTGTTACAGTATAATTACAAAATCACTGCCATTATTCTTGTGACTGTCAGCATAGGTTGTTGCAGTCTGCTTGTGGTCACCATCAGGCTCAAATCCCCTCCTCTGATGGCTGTCCACCCAGGTGTTGCTATATGTTGGTGGTCACTGTCAGGCTTGAATCCCCTCCTCTGATGGCTGTCCACCCAGGTGTTGCAAATCCTCTCCCCTCATCCATGTCCACCCACAGTTATCATGCCCTTTAAAAAAATGGAAAATTGAGCAGTAAACAGTCCTTTAAAATATGCTATCCCTGATGTCCCCATTCAAGGTTCTAGGTTCAAAATATGCCATTGGTACCTGATAACATATTCAACAACAATGACCATAACACAGCTAAAGGTTGGCTTAAATATATCAATAGTACCTTTTTGTATTCTAAACAAATAAAGAAATATCACCCCATAATCCATGACCGGGACAATATGCAAAGTAAACCAGTGAAATCGCATTGCGATCAGACGCAAGTCGCGATCCGGTAAAGGCGGTGCGTCGAATGTCCTAGGACAGATATTTTTATGCGTATAAAAACGCCCGCCACCGCCGCGCTTTTACTGTGGCGCATTGAGGAGGTGCGCCAAAGTCGATACATGTAAAACGAAAAGTGTCCTATGTGATTGACAAGCGCCGCGCGTCGAACGACAGATATAATTTTGCCCCGTGTAAATTTATTCAACCGTAGATTTTGGTATTACATATAAATAAAGAAATATCACCCAGTAATCCATAAACGGGTCAATATGCACAGTAAAGCGATGAAACCACATTGCGTTCAGACGCAAATCGCGATCCGGTAAAGGCGGTTCGAAACAACTTCCCGATGTGGTTTGGGATCAAGCGCTTTGGAGCGATCAGAAGGGGCCACTTGAATCTTGCTTCGTTGCAAACCACATCGCAAGCGGTTTCGTTTAATCTGTGTCTGAACGGGGCCTTGGCAAAGGTACCTGGACACACCTGTAAACCCTGACAACTTATCAGTATAGCCATCTAAAATCTACACCAGTACCATTCACTTTGGGCAAACTTTCACATCCTAACATGCATTTTCAAAGTAGCCCATTTTGTAGGTGCATTAACTTCTCCTCATGCAAACTTTGATAAAATCTAGCAAGCATTTTCAAGTATACCATTTTTAGGTGCATTAACTTCTCCTCATGCAAACTTTAATAAAACTAGCATGAATTTTCAAAGTATATACCATTTGTAGGTGCATCAGCTTCTCCTCATGCAAACTTTGATAAAATCTAGCAAGCATTTTCAAGTATACCATTTGTAGGTGCATTAACTTCTCCTCATGCAAACTTTAATAAAACTAGCATGAATTTTCAAAGTATATACCATTTGTAGGTGCATCAGCTTCTCCTCATGCAAACTTTGATAAAATCTAGCAAGCATTTTCAAGTATACCATTTGTAGGTGCATTAACTTCTCCTCATGCAAACTTTAATAAAACTAGCATGAATTTTCAAAGTATATACCATTTGTAGGTGCATCAGCTTCTCCTCATGCAAACTTTGATAAAATCTAGCAAGCATTTTCAAGTATACCATTTGTAGGTGCATTAACTTCTCCTCATGCAAACTTTAATAAAATCTAGCAAGCATTTTCAAAGTAAAACCAATTGAAGGTCCATTAACTTCTTGTGCAAACTTTCACATCATCTTGCATTCATTTTCAAAGTAAACCATATGTAAGTGAAAAAAGATCAGTTAGCAAAGGTACCTGGACACACCTTTAAACCCAGAAAACTTATCAGTATAGCCATGGAAAATCTACACCAGTACCAATTGGCAATTCACTTTGTGCAAACTTTCACATCCTAGCATGCATTTTCAAAGTAACCCATTTTGTAGGTGCATTACCTTTTCTCCTCGTGCAAACTTTGATAAAATCTAGCAAGCATTTTCAAGTATACCATTTGTAGGTGCATTAACTTCTCCTCATGCAAACTTTGATAAAATCTAGCAAGCATTTTCAAAGAATACAATTTGTAGGTGCATTAACTTCTCCTTATGCCAACTTTGATAAAATCTAGCATACATTTTCAATCAAGTATACAATTTGTAGGTGCATTAACTTCTCCTTATGCCAACTTTGATAAAATCTAGCATGCGTTTTCAATCAAGTATACCATTTGTAGGTGCATTAACTTCTCCTCATGCAAACTTTAATAAAATCTAGCAAGCATTTTCAAGTATACCATTTGTAGGTGCATTAACTTCTCCTCATGCAAACTTTAATAAAATCTAGCAAGCATTTTCAAAGTAAAACCAATTGAAGGTGCATTAACTTATGACTTCTGCAGATAAAACAGTACAGTTAGCAAACACGCGAATACACACCTGAAAGCAGAGGAAACAGATACGAGTTAGCAAACGCCCGACAACACAAAAACTTCTGTTGAGAAACTTTTGACCAATCATAAACGCCCTCATCATCCGTGCTTGTTGTTTATCCTTTAATCTCCTCCTTGATTCGCTGATTACGGTCAGCTGGTCGCTGTAGTGCTACTTCCAGGTTTTGCGCGAGTGGGCGAATGATAGCCAATATTGTTTCCTGCTCGGTTCAACCGCCTTGGGTAGGGTGTCAGGTTTCTGGCATATGTGAGAAGGTGGGGACCTAAGATTCTCATGCTTCAGTCAGCGAGCAGGGACTGGAGCTTGTTTATTTTCAGGTTATGGTTTATCCTGCAGCCATTATAATCTAGGCGCAGGTCTAACTTTTTGATTGGCGCACCATGCGACCATGATTTCTGATTTTTAAATGAGCCGCACCCTCACTGAAATTCGGGGCGCACGTGCGCCTGACTAGGCGCGCTTATGAGCCCTTAGTCCGGTACATGTACAAGACTTTAATAGCAGCCGCGCCTCTGGACTACCTTTCCTGCTAAGAGAATTAAAATAAAAACAAGTGCATTAACTTCTCCTCATGCTAACTTTGATAAAATCTAGCAAGCACTCTCAAGTATACCATATGTAGGATGCATTAACTTCTCCTCATGCCAACTTTGATAAAATCTAGCAAGCATTTTTGAAGTATATCATTCATAGGTGCATTAACTTCTTATACCAACTTTAATAAAATCTAGCAAGCATTTTTAAGTATATCATTTGTAGGTGCATTAACTTCTCCTCATGCAAACTTTAATAAAATCTAGCATGCATTTTCAACTATACCATTTGTAGGTGCATTAACTTCTCCTCATGCCAACTTTGATAAAATCTAGCAAGCATTTTTGAAGTATATCATTCATAGGTGCATTAACTTCTTATACCAACTTTAATAAAATCTAGCAAGCATTTTCAAGTATACCATTTGTAGGTGTATTAACTTCTCCTCATGCAAACTTTAATAAAATCTCGCAAGCATTTTCAAAGTAAAACCAATTGAAGGTGCATTAACTTCTTACATGCAAACTTTCACATCATCTTGCATTCATTTTCAAAGTAAACCATATGTAGGTGAAAAAAGATCAGTTAGCAAAGGTACCTGGACACACCTGTAAACCCAGAAAACTTATCAGTATAGCCATGGAAAATCTACACCAGTACCAATTGGCAATTCACTTTGTGCAAACTTTCACATCCTAGCATGCATTTTCAAAGTAAACGGTTTTGTAGGTGCATTACCTTTTCTCCTCGTGCAAACTTTGATAAAATCTAGCAAGCATTTTCAAGTATACCATTTGTAGGTGCATTAACTTCTCCTCATGCAAACTTTCATAAAATCTAGCATGCATTTTCAATTATACCATTTGTAGGTGCATTAACTTTTTCCTCATGCCAACTTTGATAAAATGTAGCAATCATTTTCAAAGTATATCATTCATAGGTACATTAACTTCTTATGCCACCTTTAATAAAATCTAGCAAGCATTTTCAACTATACCATTTGTAGGTGCATTAACTTCTCCTCATGTAGACTCTAATAAAATCTAGCAAGCATTTGCAAAGTATACAATTTGTAGGTGCATTAACTTCTCATGCAAACTTTAATAAAATCAAGCAAGCATTTTACAAGTAAAACCAATTGAAGGTACAAATGTACATCAACTTCTGAATTGTGCACAGAGAAAACATGCAGTACAGTTAGGAAACGCGCGAATACACACCTGAAAACAGAGAAAACAGAACAGTTAGCAAACTCACGAATACACACCTGAAAACAGAGAAAACAGTACAGTTAGCAAACGCGCGAATACACACCTGAAAACAGAGAAAACAGTACAGTTAGGAAACGTGCGAATACACACCTGAAAACAGAGAAAACAGTTCAGTTAGCAAACGCACGAATACACACCTGAAAAAAAGGGAAAACAGTACAGTTAGGAAACGCGCGAATGCACACCTGAAAACAGAGAAAACAGTAAAGTTAGGAAACGCGCGAATACACACCTGAAAATAGAGAAAACAGTACAGTTAGCAAACGCGCGAATACACACCTGAAAACAGAGAAAACAGTACAGTTAGCAAACGCACGAATACACACCTGAAAACAGAGAAAACAGTACAGTTAGCAAACGCGCGAATACACACCTGAAAACAGAGAAAACAGTACAGTTAGGAAACACGCGAATACACACCTGAAAACAGAGAAAACAGTACAGTTAGGAAACGCGCGAATACACACCTGAAAACAGAGAAAACAGTACAGTTAGGAAACGCACGAATACACACCTGAAACAGAGAAAACAGTACAGTTAGGAAACGCGCGAATACACACCTGAAAACAGAGAAAACAGTACAGTTAGGAAACGCGCGAATACACACCTGAAAACAGAGAAAACAGTTCAGTTAGCAAACGCACGAATACACACCTGAAAACAGAGAAAACAGTTCAGTTAGCAAACGCACGAATACACACCTGAAACAGAGAAAACAGTTCAGTTAGCAAATGCGCGAATACACACCTGAAAACAGAGAAAACAGTACAGTTAGCAAACGCGCGAATACACATCTGAAAACAGAGAAAACAGTACAGTTAGGAAACGTGCGAATACACACCTGAAAACAGAGAAAACAGTATAATTAGGAAACGCGCGATGTAAAACACATGAAAACAGTACAGTTAGCAAACGCGCGAATACACATCTGAAAACAGAGAAAACAGTACAGTTAGGAAACGTGCGAATACACACCTGAAAACAGAGAAAACAGTATAGTTAGGAAACGCGCGATGTAAAACACCTGAAAACAGAGAAAACAGTACAGTTAGCAAACGCGCGAATACACACCTGAAAACAGAGAAAACAGTACAGTTAGCAAACGCACGACTACGTACACACCTGAAAACAGAGAAAACAGTACAGTTAGCAAACGCACGACTACGTACACACCTGAAAACAGAGAAAACAGTACAGTTAGCAAACGCGCGACTACGTACACACCTGAAAACAGAGAAAACAGTTCAGTTAGCAAACGTGCAACGACACACCTGAAAACAGAGAAAACAGTACAGTTAGCAAACACGCAACGACACACCTGAAAACAGAGAAAACAGTACAGTTAGCAAACGCGCGACAACACACCTGAAAACAGAGAAAACAGTACAGTTAGCAAACGCGCGAATACACACCTGAAAACAGAGAAAACAGTTATGAGTTAGCAAACGCGCGACAACACAAAAACTTCTGTTGAGAAACTTTAGACCAATCATAAACGCCCTCACCATCCGTGCTTGTTGTTTATCCTTTAATCTCCTCCTTGATTCGCTGATTACGGTCAGCTGATCGCTATAGTGCTACTTCCAGGTTTTGCGGGAGTGGGCGAATGATAGCCAATATTGTTTCCTGCTCGGTTCAACCGCCCTGGGTAGGGTGTCGGGTTTCTGGCATATGTGAGGAGGTGGGGACCTAAGATTCTCATGCTTCAGTCAGTGAGCAGGGACTAGAGCTTGTTTATTTTCAGGTTATGGTTTATCCTGCAGCCATTATAATCTAGGCGCAGCTCTTACTTTTCGATTTGCGCACCATGCGACCATGATTTCTGATTTTTAAATGAGTCGCACCCTCAAAATTATGAGCCCTGAGTCCGGTACATGTACAAGGCTTTAATAGCAGCCGCGCCTCTGAACTACCTTTCCTGCTAAGAGAATTAAAATAAAAACAAGTCCACGTAGCAACAGCATCTTACCTAAAAAAATACCCAGACTAAACAGCAACTACACTTATCCTAATCACCTTAGAGATAACAACACTAGAAATAGTCAATACATTACAGTTTTGTCACAACACACATTTGTATTAAGAATAGCCAGGAGGTTACTGTAAGATATCAAGAACATAAATCCCTTACAACATTGACCTCGTTTTTTCTTAATCATCATTATGTGAGGTGGCTTCCCCAGACCAAGGCAACTCTCTCTCTCTAGTCAGTCCAAGTGGTAAATGTTTTACAATACATCAATTTTTTTCATTCAGCCTTCCTATCTACTCGAACGTTATAGAAAAAAAATGGTAAGAGTGCCCTTACCCTGTCTCTAGTGATTTACATCACATAGGTCAGCATGAAGAACACAAATGCTGTCTTGTCCATGCATGTCTTCTCCGTGTCCTATTTTTGACTGGTCACCATAATCTCTACAGGGTGCCGGTGGTACTGGTTGATCTTGCCTTGAGTTTATTAGAGACTTCTTCAGACATCTGAAACAACCAAATTGTGGTCACAAATTTATAAGTCAAAACTATTGTCGTCACTTCTTCCCGAGCATAACACTACCTACCATCCGAAATTCATGGTCATAGCATGTCTAGATCGCGAGATAGCAAAACCGGATGTTCCAGTACCATAACAAGCTGCCAGGGGCCCAAAATCCTAATAATTTCTAGGCCTTTTAATAGAGCACTTCTAGGTCCCCGAAGTTGATCAACTTCATCCACTATTGTTTGATTGTGCTTTATAAATCTTTGTTTATATCATTTATTGTCTCCAATCAAGGATTTGTTTGGAAGTCTTTCTGGCAAGAGAAACATTCAAACAAATCCGAGAGGACTCAAAACATGTGTGTTGGTCGGTCTTCCCTGGTCCTGTTATCCCACTGGGCGGATAGGTGGCTACTGCCATCGGTCAGCTATTGTTTCCATGGATACAGTAACGTGCCAGAAGTGGGCGTTTCCATGATAAAATGATTTTTTTTTTATTGTGTTCGTAAGAGCATGGGGGGAGGGGGCGGTTTTGCATAGGGGAACTGTGCAGAACTGCCCCCCCACCACCGAACTTGGCCGAAAAAGGCCACATTTCTGGTCTAAAATTACTGTGATCTCTGTGTGACTTTCCCGACGTTGTGTAACAATGAATTCTTACAATGAATATTCAAAGTATAGCTTTGTAGGTTGGGGGCGGTTCTGCATAAGGGAAACATGCAGAACTGCCCTATGCAGAAGTGTCCCCTCACAAACTTGGCCGAAAAGTCTGCATTTTCTTGTCAAAAACTGTTATCCCTGGGTGACTATACCGATGTTGTGCATACTAAAATAACTGGTCTCCTGAACCAAAACCTATACAAACACTGGTCAGTGGTCACTGTGCCGTACTTGTCACGCGAATCATTAGTGGACCATCCCGTGACCCTTTCCCCTGCTGTCAGAAGACCATGGTTAATTAACACAAGATGTGCGAACTCATGAATTTACTCCGTAACTTTGTCTCCCCCTCCCTGCGCTTCCCACGACAAAATCTAAATGTTGGTCCAACAATACTGGAGTAAATTATAAAGTAATGGTGTGTGCCACTAGATTCAACCAAACAACCCAAAGTGACGCAAACTTACATACGTACACGCTTCCTACAAACAAGGAGGTTCAAAAAGGAAGTCTTGAATAATTTTGTTCTTACCAGCAGGGGGTTCCACCGAAGTCATGCAGTCAGCTTACACCGAAGTCAGAACTGTGACTTTATTGTTCACATTTTCTAGCCTGAGACGTTACTGCCCTACGCCGGCATGTACGTTACTAGGCAGGCAGGCAGGCAGGGCCAGGCAGGTAGACAGTTTCTTCACAGTTTCCTCGTGCACATGACGGGCCTCGTTCCAAGATCAGTTTCCCTGATTTCTCTCAGACTGTTCATGTCCAGACAGTAGAGTTAATCCATTTCGACCACATACTCCAGGGTAGCAAAGGCCGTCGCATCCCCGGCGTCATCAGTAACGTTGTCCGAAAGTAGAGTACAGTAGGAAATACATTCCATTTCCATGCCTCCGGAGTCCACACCCTATGTCTTCGTTATCCAGACAGATGTGCCCAGGCAGGCCTTCCTAAGCGGGCTCTTCCATCCACTTTACTGGGGGGGGGGGCAGATTTTTGTGTCCTTCCACTCCTTCTTTAGGCCTTAGGCTAGACAAGGAGGTTAACCTCCTTGGGCTAGTGGGGTTCAAGCGTCCCTAAATCGCCTAACGAAAGCAGACGTAGACTGCTGTTCAAGCAAAGGTTGCGAAGTAAAAACGCAAGCTATTCCGACTTGGTCAGCTCAACCCCCGTCCCCCACCTATCATGGTTCAGGAACGTCATGTCAGGTCACAGAGATCTGCATGCTAATTAGCCTCTACCAAGCTTCGGGAAGCGGCTGGAGAGTAGAAATTGGCCAAATAGACAGATAACATGCCAGGGGAGTTTGTCCACGAGAGAGTACAATTTGACGCGACAAACTGTACTCTCTCGTGGACAAACTCCCCTAGCTTGTTATCTGTCTATTTGGCCAATTTCTACTCTCAAGTTCCAGCCGCTTCCCGAAGCCTGGTAGAGGCTAGCACCCGGCTACATGCTAATTAGTGCGATCATCAACTACCCTACGTGGTGCCCTGAGGGAGAACCTTGTGTTTCTTGAGAGAAACACAAATAAACAATCTTTATTTCAGTCAAAGACTGGCAATGGCATGACTTTTTGAGTGTTTGTTTAGTGCGTCCGCTAAATGAAAAATAAAGTTTGTTACAAACCTGCACATCGATCATATGATACGATGGCTATGTTGCCTCTAGATTACGTTACATCTGAATTTTCAAGGGTTCAAGGGCCATGCAGTGCCTAGCCGATATATGGTGCTGATACATAGTGTAAACAAGGTAATCTCAAAGCAGATCTTCGTGTCAGTTCAATACAGCCTTCTTCTGACTAAAAGAAGAAAAGAAGAAAATACAGATAACGGACCAAATGTACTTTAATAGTTGTAGTTACTTTGTAGCAATGTATATATGTAACGTTTAACGTTACATATATATATTGCTATAAAATAGCTACAACTAAGTACATTTGGTTTCTTCTCGTTTCTTAGTAAATTATGGTAATGTTTACAGTCTCAACAGTGTTCGGGCACATATGGAAAAGTTTTGGTGGTGTCATGCATATCATGGTCTGTCGCCACAGGGTCATTAATCATATAGCTGACCGGCTCACGATGGTAGTAAGTTTTCTTTGATGTGGTCCGCTCGGCTGATTGTCAAGGCGCCGCCAAATACAGGCTTTTTAAAATTTTTGTGGAAAATAGCGGGAACGCAGCCTGCTTAACAGACCTATTTTAGCTATCGAGTACCACTCTGTATTAGCTTAGCTAGTAACTAGAAACCTTTATACAGCCAAGGAGGTTAACCCGTATATGGCTTAGTAACTAGGAACCTTTATATTAGCCTAGTATAGCACTTTTATATGATCCTTATGTTCTTTTCGTATGTGTTTGTGAAATCCTGACCTGTACCTAGCCCGTCGCGGCGTGAACGTACAATAAAGGTCTTTCCTAAATGTTAATAAATATTTCTTACGTATCCGCCAAAACGTGCCAGCTGACAGTCTACAAGCGGACGCCCTCTCATGCCAAGTACAACTAGAGGCCAATGGCAACAAATGTTGGGCGTCCGATATTCGTAAAACTTTGGAGGAATGCGGTTTTGCCTACGTATGGCGCCCCGATATATCTCTGGGCACAAACCTTTCGCCAATAATTAACTCCATCAGCCAACGATTGAAATATATTTATACCCAAACATTTATTACTGAAATCCACAATGATCGTAACAGAGGTACATCTTCTAGTAACAAGTTACGAACAAAGTTGAGCAAAGACAGTAGATACTATTTAAATGTATATTTAAAGAAGAAGAGTACCTATCAGTCAACAACATACAACCAAGGAGCTAACCTCCTTGATACAACATAGATAGGGTGGCTGCAACTAAACTTCGGATAAGTTGTCACAAATTACTCATTGAAGCAGGAAGGCACACCCGCATTCCTCTCCAGAATAGACTCTGTCAATACTGTAACATGAATAGAGTAGAGGATGAACTGTAAGTGGGGTAAAAAGCATATTTTTGTTGTATTTTGGTAAAAGGATGTTGTTGCTCTTTCTATAATTAGAACTGAAGTGTTAGATGGTGTCGCACTGAAGCCCTACCAGAATTCTCACCTTACGGTTTGTTTAGATGCAAAATGATTTAGATTCACACTTGTCACTTGTACCTGCCAGGCAATTATGCAAAATCATTCTTCTGATGTGGAGACAACAAAGCACCTGTCACCTTCATGCTAGTGTTTGATGTTTGTAAAGGGGTTTCAAAGGGGTTTCCAACAGAGGACTGGAGACATCCGTCTTGCATTGAAGTGTTACTTTTTGTGAATAAAGAAGGGAGTGCTAGCACCTCGGTTACAGAACGTCATTTTATTTTACAATGTAATCTATATCATAAGGAAAGATCTATGCTATTTAATCACATCAAAGAGAAGTTTCCATACTTCGAACATCTAAATGCAAACGATACACTTATATTTTTGATGCGTCTAGACAAACCCTGTCTCACAAACATGATCTGTTCTCACATTTACCATTGTACGAAGAAGCGAGAAGAAGTTGACCACTCTGTATTAGCTTAGTAACTAGAAACCAAACATGATTTGGGGTGTAAACTAAGCCTGGTCATAAAAAGTTACAGACACCTTCTGTATGCATATCTTCACACGCAGTGCATCCCTATCTCCGCTGTAGTCCTCCAAGGTTGACAGTGGAACTTTGACGCCGTAGCGGGTATTTTCCTGCAGGCGGAGTGGACGTCCCCTCCCGAGTATGCAGTGGTCCGCTTTACCTGCCTCCTTGAATACAAACCTAACAAGAGAAAAAAAAAGAAAAAAATTCGATCCTCCCTTATTTTCTAATTATGACATGTTAACTTGCAAACTAGTAACGCAAAGGGAAGGAAATTTTAAACGTGTTCTGTAACGATCTGTCTTGAAATATTTCAAAGTACAGAGTAGAGTAGAGTAGAGTAGAGTAGAGAGTAGAGTAGAGTAGAGTAGAGTAGAGTAGAGTAGAGTAGAGTAGAGCAGAGCAGAGCAGAGTAGAGTAGAGTAGAGTAGAGTAGAGTAGAGTAGAGTAGAGTAGAGTAGAGTAGTCTTGTTTGGAAACCAATCGGTGCAATTATACGTACATGATTTTAGCCAGGATTGGCCGTACTCGTGAAACAAGGCACAGATACAACATCCATGTCTCCCCCGTCTTTTCCAGCACACTTTGCCAGGTACCGCCCAGAACTGGGCCAGAGGTTGAAGAAACGAAACGGAGTGTTCCAGATGAAATACCCCTCTTCAGGTGCAAAACCTTGAAGAGGAGTACTCTTGTTTCCAGGTTTTGGAACCCGAGACTGGATTCCTGCACAGGGAGAGATTGATCGCAATGTATAATCCAGTGGGGGAAGATTAAGATGTATGATTGCTATTTCCATTGTCGAAAGTTGGGCATCAGTGTTAAAAAAAGGCATTCAATACAATGAATGGGAATCTCTGACTTTCCTTTACAATGTCTACACCTTCGACAAAAAGGATGCCCGTACTTATCTCCCAACAGATGTTTAAAGGGCAGATCGTAGTTTGTTGGTCCTTCTATGGCCGAATAATTCCCTCCTGGCCAATTATATACCCCTTGATGGGCCGGTTTTGCCTATTTATTCAGCCTGCAAAAGAGGCTGGTAGAGACTAGGCAGATCGTAACGTCCTTCTTGACTGTCATGTTTTCTGTGCAACCTGTCATAACGGTACTATCTTTCCTGATTGGAGATTATTTCGTACAGCATTTCGTGCGAAAAAAAACAAAAACGTAAAAAAGGCCCTAGTGGGTGAGATATAAATTCTGTTGTCACGTCACCTGTAAATCCCACGTAAAGCAATCCATCTGGACCCTCTCCAGTCGTTCCTCCAACAGGACAACGTGGGCAGCTGCGGCCTGGGCCATGTGGTCCTTGTACTCGTTGCTCCCACCTTGAAAATGGCATCCAGGCACCCTGCACAGACGAACAAGCCGTGGGCAATCCTGGCTTGTGTGAAGCACCGCCGAGCCTCTGATGAGCAGAACGAGTAGTTCTTTTGTCAATGACAGTAAATAGGAGGGGAAAAGGTATAGATGACATCATTACAGACAGAGTTGTCATTGGAAACGTAATGGTAAATGTATGTTTCACCTTGTAACATGGGAGTCACAGCCTAGCGGGCATGGCATGGGCTGGGCCGGACAGGTAGTATGGGCATGCTGGTCAAGGCTTCCTCTTTTGATTCGCATTCCACACAAGCAGTCGTCCAGTTGATGGCAGCAGGTGCTTTCATGGGCGTGTAGGTGCCGTCGCTCCACTGTCACATGGCACCCTTCATGTCGGCAGTATACCTACGTACGGTGCAAGATAACGTAAGATAGATATAGATATTATCACATATAATAATATCGTTCACATATTTGTAGTTTATGTGTAGTTACAATTCTGTTTGTTGCTGTCACTGTACAAATGTGATTGTGCGTTATACTTGATGTTCAAACCAGTGTGTGGTATTTAAAGTATTATATACATTAGCTTCCAAGCATATCCTACGGTAGGGAAGACAGTACTGAGCATACATTGGCCTGAGAAGTGCCGGGTGGCTTACATCGGCCGGCACTGTCTTGCCACCGTAGGATCCGCTTGAAGATAATATTTATTACCATCTGGCGCTGGCAGCTTTCAGTCCTGTGCTCCTTTATCTGTCCCACGGTTCCGGTGAACCTACACAAGGAACAAATGCCCCGCATGCTTGCCAGCAAGTCCCTACACAGTCGGTTAGGTCGAGGCGTGCGGAAGTCTTCCCGACATAGTGGACAGCGTTGTGGGTCAGCCCGCTGTGCGCAACTCTCGCAAAGCGAATGCTCGCAATCCAAGGACACAGCAGTCCACATGACATTGGTGCTAATAAAAACGAGAGGGGAGGGGTGGAGATAAGTTAACATAAACAAATTATCTTAGCAATGAAATAGATTATAAACAGTTTGAGCACATATCAAGCGCAAACAGAACAAAAATAAAGACGACTGAAACAGTGATAACAATTGAGAAAATATAGACTCGATCCATTAGAGGTAAAAAATATACGCAATATATCATACCAAACACAGCACTTCCAACTGTCTTGTGCCGGTTGTGCCAAGTCACTCTCTGTAAGCACTGTAAGTATAAAAAAAAACTATAATAAGAATTTTGATTTTAACAAGAAATGTATGTGTGTTGTTTGTCGTGATGTATGCGTAAATAAATAAGTCTATGACCCTCATTTTTTTTGGCTACTTTTCGGTTATCTGACCGTATGGGGTCCAAACAGAGCATATTAGAGAAGCCATACGCCATGCTAATTCCGAGAGTTGGCACCCTGGCGCTACATGTAATTATCTCCTCGCTACCGGGATAAACAGGGATAAACAACTTCTGGTAGCGTAGGTTTCTTCCCCTCGAAAAATCTATCGCTAGCTTATGGTCTCTGGCACCCAGGCAAACTGCATTAGGCTTCGTAAAGATTATACGGTATTTCGGTGTTTTATAGCATGCGTCAGCTATCCTAATTTGGACACCGTCGCCCTGACGTTCAACACATCTAGCCTGCTTTGTGTTGTTGTCTTTATAAATACGGGATCGTTTTTCTGTTAGTTTTACATGATATTAGTACGGGGGGAAGGGCCATAGAAAATTTTTGAGGTGATTGGGACAGCAATGGACTTTTTTTTACGTCCAGCGCACTAGTCCCTCCCCGGTAAATATTGTTCAGTCCCTAAACTAAGCATTTATCATAAATTTTATGTGGATTTGGGTTCGGGGTAGGTGCGGGGCTGTCAGTGTAACCAAGGAGGTTAGACTAAGAGGGAGTCTAACCTTCTTGCTGTAACAAATCCACATATACGAGCAACTCGCAGCTTAGAGCATGGCCATATTTCCGAGGCAAGATGAAAACATTTTGCACAATCGAAAACAACACTTCTTGTTTTTTTTACAGAATCTCCTCGTTAATTTCTTTTCCAATAAACTGACAGGCTACATTTGCATCCTTCTGATCTCATTCATTGCTCTCCTGAGGGTCGGTCGCACCTTTTGACACCTTGGGAAAATCTTGATTGAACCTCCTTGAGAAAAGCCTGGTTGCTTTACTGTCAAGTTTTCAACACTTTGGAACACAATGCCATTGTTTGGGGGTACGTGAGAAATTCCTAGTTGTCTCAGCAGCTATCTTCAGTCCCCAACCTGTCCCTTGTGTGGTCACGGCAATGTGGATTTAATGATTAATCACAAGAAATACAGGATCCAGATTGGCTGAGGAAAGATGGCCATCTGTCGAGCCTGATCTGTCCTTGATCTGTAGCCTCTACCAGGCTTCGGAAAGCGGCTGGAAAGAGTAGAAATTGGCCAAATAGACAGATATCCACACCAGGGGAGTTGTTCCGGGAGAGAGTACAGTTTGCCGCGTCCGACTGTACTCTTTCCCGGACCAACTTCCCTGGCATGTTATCTGTCTATTTGGCAGAAGCTTTCCGAAGCCTGGTAGAGGCCACTTGCTCTGGACAGTTTGTTTTTTTCCCTATCATCCGATAAAACAGTACGATATGGCACAACTACTAACTCAGTAACTGTGCTAACTAGCCAAGCGAACTGCAACCTTGGGCCTGACGTGTTCGGCATCTGGGTCAGACATATAAACTTTCAAATATAACTTCTATCTGCAGCAATGAGCCATTCCCGGGAAAAATTGACCCATATGGTCAGAGCATGGAGTTAGAAAATGGTTTTGCAAACTTTGTTACGTCGATTCAGTCACTGAAAAGTGAACTACCCAACGATATCTCAAAAAGAACATCAAGTGATTTACACTTACCAATTTCAGTGGTCCTAGGGGGTCTTGACAAGAAGGACATGTTTTGTCGGATAGTGGGACTAATTCTTCGAGCGCAGACCAGCAGACATATGGCGACTTTGAGTGTTTCGGCGGGCCGGTGTCTCGAAAATGACAGCGGAGTTTCTAAATCGGGCAATTATGCTAATCTGTTTGATTTATGGTTGAAATCCAGCATGGTGGGACCAATGAGGTTCGAACCTCATTGGTGAGACTGGGAAGAGACGTACTTCAGAAAGCACCATGCCATTAACTATTGTGCTCTATATACTACATGTATTAATGTGAAAGAGTGTCTGACGCTACTTTGTGTTGTTAGGGCGGCTGGCAAGAAGAGCGTTTCAAAATACTGGACTTTGCTGCTACTTTTACTATAAGCTTGATACTGTCTTGCCACCGTAGGATCTGCTTGGAGATTACGAATTAGCTGGGCTGTCGACAAGCACAAATTGAAAGGCGAACAGTGTACACAACAGGGATAATGTCATTCGTATCTTTATTGAAAAGCAATATAAAACTAAAACTAATATCACAGCTACAAAGCATAGTACAGGTGTGGGGAGACTCCCCAATAACGCGACTGACAGCCAAAGTCATGAGTAGTACATATTCGTTGTCTTCAATATCTTTTTAACATGGTACAGCAAGAATTAGATCAATGTAACACACCCTGCTATCTGTCTAATGTAGCGATACCCTAACAGAAGAGCCCGGCTTTTCCTACGTACCGTTTTAATAAACCATTACTCAAACCATTGCTCAAACACACCTTCCCGGCTATGATCTAAATCAGATATTAAAATTTCTTCATCTAAAAGTTTAACTACAATTAAACAAAATATTTGACAGAAAACCCTTTTTAAACATTTTAAATATCGCAGAGTTATGCATAGACTTCGCGTTAGTGACAGACGTTCATTTTGGACTGTACCGTACTATACTTAGTATGTAAAAATACCAAAGTCTAATTAACGACAGGTGCGAAATTGTGCCTAAGCACGAATGCATACATAAGCTTAGTTACACCCCACTTAGAATATGCTAGTGCTGCTTGGGACCCTCACTACAAGGAACACATCTTGAAACTAGAATCTGTGCAGAAAAGAGCGGCCAGATTCGTCACAAATACTTATGACACATACAGTAGCACTACCAAATTGGTCACAGATTTAGGGTGGGATACATTAAAGAACAGATGCACAGCAAATAGACTTACACTTTTACAAAAAGCACGAAACACTGAAGCATCGCTACCGGTCAAAACTCTGTTATCGCCCCTCCCGCGCCAATCGCGTCACCTTAATTCCAACGCCTACAAGCCGTTAACATTCAACAAGGATTGTTACAGATACTCGTTCTTTCCGCAAACTGAGAGACTGGAATAGTTTACCCCAAGCCATCACAGATATAGCAGAGCCTAAAAAGTTCAAGGAGGTTGTACTACAACAACTTAGACAGCAATAGCACAGCGCACTCCCCCTGCACGTGTGGCCCCAACTGAGGGGCGTTGTGCAGTAACCTATCAAGATCAAGACACATTGAAATTCACTCAGTTGCACAAATGAACGAGAATGAATGAGAAGTCTGAAGCTATGGTTCCATGCGTTTATAAATGAGAGAAGAAACCATTACAGCATGTAGATTAACATAGTGTTCTGTTGCAGTGCAATGTAGTTTAGACTCCTTCCGCGACATAACCGTCGCGTCGCTCGCCAAAAAAAAGAAACGCCGCCCACAAGTCTACGAAGGAGGCTAAATGTAGTTAATGGATTGGTAAGTCAGGTTTTACTGTTTAACAACCATTTGCGTGGAACTGGGCAAAGATTGCACGGACACGCAATAAACATTATCATTGTTTTTACATGTAATTATTCAGCAAAGTGCCGTCGCAGAATTTCTCGTGCCAATAGGTACTTTTCTCTTCCATCTCTGTCCTGGAGGTTAAATGGTGAAACCTCTCTGAACAGTTCCTCCGTGCAATCTTCACTCACGTCCAGTTCCACATGCCTACATATCGCCAGTAGTTCTTCTTCCAAGGAAACGTCAGTAATTAGTGTATCGATGTCAACTGGCTGTCCATTGTAATGTTCACGGATGGAGGTGTAATTTCTATGCCTGTTCTCTTCAAAGCCAATCAGTCTACATTGGTTTGGAGACATGTTCTCTGCAGTCCTTACAGGGTGGTTATTAAAAGATGACCTGAACCTGTCCAGGGCCGAATTAATGATTGGCAAAAACACAAAATGCAGAGCATAAATGTCTAGAGGTGAAGTGGGGTCTAATATACCTTCCCGCTCAAAAGTAGCGAAAAGGTCCATGAATGTTTGAGTGGCGTGCCCCCGCATTGTCCCCCAAAAGCGCTCAATCCGGGCGTTGTGAACTGATGTTCCTCTGAAGTGCACCCTGTGGTTTGGGCCCCTGATCCGGACCATCAGTCGACCGACCTCGTTGTTCTCAACGCCGTGGTCTGTCCTAATTCGACTTGGCAGTCCGTACTCCCTCACTCCCCTCAGAAACATCTTCAGAGTTTGGGACGCTGTGTTGTACCCAGACGCCCCAAGGTAGACGCACGTCCTGCTGTACCCATCCACCGCACCCTGGATGGAAATCTTCCACCGGCTCTGGTAGACGCTAAGAAAAAAAAGAGAAAATTTTTACCTATAAGAATTTCCCATAATGCAACACCTGCAGATTTAGTGCACATAATAACATATTGTGAAAATCTTCTGTGAGTCATGTAATGTTAAAAGTGCATGGTTTAAAAAAAAGTAGGTGTCGTTTTGTCGTTATCGTGACACTTCGTCAGCGAAAAACGGGGGACCCAAGGGGGGTTGTCACACAGAGCGGCAATGTTTGATGGGCCGGGTTTGCTCGGTGGCAGCTATGATCGAAATCAAGTATCACTAGGATGATGAGCAAAGTATTACCAGACGGAGGAGTCGATGGACCAGTGCTGTGAAAAGTCGTAAAGAGGTTGTGAAACTTTGCTATAGTCATGGTTGACCAAAGGCGAGCACGACTCTGGGGTTAATTAGGTGAATGGTGGGAAAAAATCCATCTGCGACATCCCGATGTGGCCCGAAAACGAAAAACTGCTTTGCGTGTACGTGTGAGCTTTCTGGTGTTGTTGTATTTTCGGATATAAATATCAAACACTGGCTCATCTCCCATTCAACTGCATGCACTCAGAAGTTGGCACAAGTTCAACGAGAGGTGAGGGGCCGTGAGGAAAACCAAATTTGTCTGGGCATGGTAGATTACCAAAATCTCGAACAAAAAGGATTACGAAGTTGCAAAATAAACAGAGTGGGAAAAACTACAGTCCGGGCTCTTGCTCTTGCTCGTATTACCCGTAACACCTTAAACAATGGCTTCTCTTCTAACACGGGGAGCACCAAAAATTAGTGCTAATTAGTTTGACAGCCCCATATAGGCCAGGCTAGATGATAAAGCCACATGTCATCAAGATCATCTTCTATATTAATTTCAAACACACATATCTTACACATGAGGTATCATGAACTTAGTCTATTTTGATGGGCACACGCAGAATAATTGGCATGCAATCTCTCTCACAAAGTATAAGTTCTAGGTTAAACATGACCTTACCCGTTCAGCTTGTGGTGACTGTCTAAATGCCAGATCCAATTAGGACATGGTACCCAATACCGCTGTCTTGGCACGGCCGGTCTCCACCTTGCAGCAACTCGCTGGGGTTCCACTCTCCTCAGAGACTGGTACACACGGTTCCTAGCGACCCGTATGCCCTGGGACGTTAGCGCTCCCATGGTCATTTGTGTCCCGGAATTTGGGTCCATCGCTGTTATTTGGCGTGTTTGGTTGTCCAGCTGCTGGTCGGTGATGTCGGTGTACCTTTCCCCTTGTGTCAGGGACATTTCCCGACGCCACCTATAAAACGTGGATTCCGACACACCTGAGAAGACAATGCGAGGTACATCGTCATTTTAATAGGTTAAAAAAAACCGTTACGCTCATGCGTGAAATTTGCAACAACAACAAAATGAACGATAAAATAAAGTGTGATACAAGACAATTTGACTCCAACACCATAAAAATGTCAATAGCAGGGTTTTCTAGAGACGTAAGAGACGTACCGTGAAGTCTGGCGCCAATGTTAAAGGGCACCCCTTGTTCAAAAGATGCCCGCACCGAACCCGGGTCGATCACAAACCGAGGGCGGCCCACTCTCCCTTCAGTCGTCGGTGGCGGAGGTCGATCGTTGCCGCTGTTCTCGATGTGTTGCCTGACTACTCCAAGTACACTGCTGACTTTTCCCTCCAAATCCTCCAGTGTCGCTTTGAGGGCATGTACTGTAGCCGTTTGTTCTGCACCAGGAAGTCTGTCCAACCTTGATCGTACCACACGTATGTGGCTAACGGCCCGTTGGAGATGTTCGTCTTGGTCCAGTAACGCAAGTGTGCTGCAGGCAGAATTTAGGGTTTCATCCGCCTGTTGTAGAACAGTCCGAACTTCTCTAAGTACTTCGTTGACCTCTGCGGGTGTGATTCCAGTTCCTGAAAAATTTGTACATGGAAATAGAATTAAATACAGCCTGTATGTATAAACATGTTTTGATTAAGAGAAAAGAATTATCGGCCAACTAATAATCGAGAGCGCAAACATTGTGTAGGACTAATTCTGTAGGATTATGACACAGAAACGGCCACTGACTTACCTTCAGCACTTAGGAAATGAGCTGTAAGCAGCAACAATCCATACAAGAACGGAGGGGGCATGTTTACGTCCAGAGCAGAGAAACTCGGTGCAAAAAGAGTTGTGTCAATCTGATCCATTCATAAATTATTCATATGTCACGATCTCTCGTCTTTACCATATGGGGACATGTACGCCACTAGTATGACACGTACGCCACGAGCATGTGTATGATTAAGCCTGGTCCTTGGGTTGACCGAGGAGGTTAGAAGTCCTTGATTTAACCAAGGAGGTTAAAGATTTGACCAATATATTCAAAAGTCCATTTAAAATTAATATAGAATGAATGAATGAATGCATAAATTCCTTTATTGTACACCCCCCCTGGGCTAAGCACAGGTACCATGTTAACAGTCTTATACAATGTACATGTATATAGAAGTTAATATAAACGTCGAGTATAGAACCTCCTAGATTTGACCATGGAGTTATAAGATCTCCATGGTTTCACTAAGGAGCTTCAAATACACCTTGGTTTGACCATTTTTTAACTCTATGGTTTGACTAAACTTTCCTTTGTTTCATCCACTCAGGATATGACAAAAGGATTATACGCCTAATTTTGTTCACTTCCCGTTTAATTTTCTCTCTCTTGGTAACTTGTTTACAATAAGTATCAGATAGATATCTTTCTCACCGGAATACAGCTGGAATAATGTAGTGACTGACTGTCATAATTTATCAATGACAGGCCAATTAGGCCAATTACTGCGTCAGACGGCCACTAATCATGTACGTCCTGGGGGCGTCATTGCCCAAGCCTGACCGCTCTCCGCACACGCTTTTGTGTCCCCGCCTTTGCCCCGCCCTTCCTACGTAGTATAATAGCGGTCCGCGCTCGAGATCGACACATTATTGCACTAGTTTTGACATCCGTTACTACCGATTTGATCCATTTGCCGAGGCGCTACGCTCCCCCAGGAAGCAAGCGGTCTTGAGAGAGTGAGTGAGTACCGTCCGTCAAGTAACAGTTAGTCAACGTAGTCGCCACATCTGAGGAACATTCGCCCCCTGCAACCCTTTCAACGTACAGGTATCTATATATATGCTTTCCTTGGTGTAATCACTTCTCAGCTAGTGTACCTTGTATAAATTCAGCCTCTAGCAGGCTTCTGGAAGCGACTGGAAAGAGTAGAAATTGACCAAATAGACAGATGCATTTGATATGCAAAGGAGTTGGTCCGCGATAAACTGCTGCTTCCTGAAGCCTGGTAGAGGCTACCCTGTATCTATCCCGTATATTAAATTCGGTTGTATGATTTGTGTTGCGTTGTGTGAGAAGATTGAGACCTTTCTACCATGCGCCCCGTTTTCAACTCGCAACCACCACCAACGAGTGCGTATCGAATGAAACGGGGCGCATGATAGAAAGGTCTCAATCTTCTCCACCGATCTCTGCTAGCACGGAGATTAACGTATATTTGCTTTGTGACTGCTGCCTTACGGTAGAAATCTAGCTGTCCGTACTTTGCGTTTTTCCTTACCTAAGCCCTTGTGTTCCCAAGCTGCGTGCTATTACTACAGTTGGTCCTAAAACCTAACGCATCTGGTTTACGTGCACATGTAAATTTCTTCTTAACTTGCCGCTCCAACCTTTGTCATACACCGATGTCCTTTGCCCCCTGGTTGACGCATAACTGCCAAACCCATTGACGGTAGTACCTAATGTTTCCGTAAAATTTCCACTTACCTGCAAACCGAGCGGCACTCACCGTTACATTTGCATTATGTCATCAAGACTTGTTAACAAATTAAAGCCTTCTTGCCATTTCCATTCTGTTTTGTCGATTTTCTTAGCCTTCTTCGCAGACTTAAATTTCGCTGTTAACGTTTGTCCAGAGTAAGAATTCTGGCACCGCAAAAACCGACGCGATACAGTAAATGTAAATGTTTCAACTTAACCATCCCTGGGTCGTTGTTTCACATTCACATTGTGAAAGACGCGCAGTTTATCAAATAATTTGTGCAGAGGCGGTCTGCCCCGGGTGTCAAGCGATCCACACGGGTCTTGCTGTTTAGTAAGCTTCGCGTAGTCAAGGTTACACATGTTACATATATTTTGAAATCTTTCTATTGCATATCCTAAAAATGTACCAGCTCTCCATCCGTTTTTATTATAAAAGTATCGCAAAGCCTGCCAAGGAAGACACAATTTCGGTGCATGCCCTCGGTTTGTCTGTTTGCGTGTGTGGCCGGCTAACTCCCCTGGCCAGTTACATTCGTTTCTACTCTTTATTCAGCCTTCAAAGAAGTATGGTGGAGACTAGGTTTTGTCATCTTTTTCCAAGCAAATAAAGACAGCTCCACACATTGTCCCCGTACATGTTGGTATTTAGTAAACTTAGCGCATAGTAGAGATATTTTACACACAGTCTTGTGCTGTTCACCATGGTTTATAAATGCTTCCGATTTTCTCCCCTACCGTAAGGCCTGGTCCGACTTACCTCAGCAATGCCTCATTTTACTATTAATAATGGTTACAATGAACACAGTTGCCAGGGAAAAGTCTTGAAAATGCAGCAGGCCAGGCTATTATTGCACTGGCTTCAACGCAAATGCCCCGTCGGTGTTTTGCATTTGTTTGCCCCCTAACTTCACACCTCCTCCCCAAGCCTTTAATTCGACCCATCTAATTTCTAATAAACTTTTAACTTGCTTGGTGTGAAAATGTCAAAGTAAGGACATTGTAGTAACCATGTAGTAACATATGCACTCCCTTGTCAGAGCAATTGTTATAAAACTGAAAAGTCTTAAAAAGCAGTAAAATTTGTAAGATATGAGACTGGACTTCAAGCAAGGAGGGTAACCTTCTTGGAATCAAGGACCATGAAATACTAAGACACATTTTGCAATCTTACACAAAATCTTACTAAAACTGTACCCAAGGCAATTCATCGCTTTGGGTCATACTTTAGTTCGATTGATTTGTATGGTTGAACAATCTCCTTCTATTCAATATGACTTGTAGATATAGGTTTTTTTTTTCTAAATCAAGCCGAAATCTTATCTTTTACACGCATGTCATTTAGCATGGCTCTCCTTCTATATTTCATTAACTATCATTGTAACATTGGTTCTGTATTGTACGCATACTATAAGGCAAAATAGGGGAAAATGGCGTTTCCCCAAATCTTACGTCCCACATTTTATAGACCACCGTGCTGAATTTACACAATGACGAGGGTGTGATGATCCCTAATTGGAGGCACGTGGCTCTGCTTCTAAAATATAAACAAACAGGCAAAACGGGAAGAAAAAATGACTGTTTTTTTTCTCCAAATCTTACGTCTTACATCTTACAGACACGGGTCATTAACCATCGTGCTGAATTTACAAACTGGTGAGGGTGTGGTGAATCCTATTTGAATGTATTTCTTCTGTTTGTTGTTACCAAGACATACGAAATACCAATGAAGTTCACTGGTTCTGAAGGTAACACGGCGTCTTTTAGTTAGATTTTGAAACCAAAAATTCATTTCTGTTCTTTAAACGTCAGTTTGTAAGTTCAGTACGGTCGTTAATGACCTGTGTCTGTATTGTTAAGATGTAATATGTAAGATATGAAAAAGCCCGTCCTTTTTTTTCCTGTTTTGCCTGTTTGTTTTGTATTATAGAAGTAGAGTCACTTGCCTTCAATTAGGGATGATCTAACCGGTGCAATAGCTCAATTGGTAGAGTGCTCGCTTTGTAACCGGGAGGTCGTGAGTTCAAACCCCGGCCGGGTCATACCAAAGACTTTAAAAATGGTACACATTTCTTTCTCTGCTTAGCACTCAGCACATATGAGAAAGAGTGTGGGAAGGTCAAACACACAGCACTGCCAGCGGACCAGCCCCCTGCTGTAGTGCCTTGCACAACTGTGTGTCGCCCAAGGGCTACAGAAATGGAGATGGGCACCACCCCTATGGCTCTGTCAAGAGCACGGGACCTTCTTCTAGCCCGTGTTTACAAGCTCTCGGCCGGAGATTAATGACCCCCACCCCAAGGGTTGGGGGGGCGGCAACCTAGGGGCGTCGGCCGCGTGATCACACCCTCATCAGTTTGTAAATTCAGCAAAGTGTTGATGACCCGTGTCTGTAAGAATTGTTTTTTTCATTTTACCAGTGTGCATATAATCAAGGAGGTTCAATCAACCTCCTTGATATAATATAGCAGCAGGGACACGGCATTTCCCATAGCAAGGACCTTAGAAAAGGCCAAAGAAATGCAGAAAAACTCTCACAAAATAACCCTGACAGTGGATTTCCTGTGGCATGTGCTTATCCTGGAAATAACTTCTCCCCTCTACCCAAGAAAGGATCAGAAATGTTCATTTCCTACATTATTTTTGATCAAGGAAGTTTAAACTTTCTTGTTTAGATGATTTGTGACCGGGTCCACCCTAGGTATAATTAAAGATAATTACTTTGAAAGAGGGTGCTAAATACAGTCAATCTATGCAGTTGTCAATGTGATTGATTGTGCTGGATTAGGAAGGTAAAAATGTCCAGAATTCACATGTCCAAACTTTAAATCCTGTGACCCCACCTTTCCGCACCACCTACAAAGATGATATCAGATGCAAACAAGCCGCCACGAGTTGGTATATATGAATTAGTTTTCCGTTTTCCATTTAATCATCACATGTTTAGCTATCAATCGATAATTTCATAACTAACCCCTAAAATGCTGTCAAAATAAGCAAAATTTTCATATTCCTTTAGACTCAAACTATATTGTTATTTTCTGGAAACCGATTCTTATACTACGTGACTGTCTCTATATCCTCTGAAAATGTCAGTATTCCTGTCCATCGGCAAAGGTGTGGTCTCAGTCTATCGGTCTATCTTTGTAAAATCATGTACTTGAGTTCCGAATTAACTCCATAAAAAATTCATGGAGGTTATATTTTCAGTTGCGTTTGTCAGTCAGTCAGTCATTCTGTCCGTCTGTCTGTCTGTCTGTTGGTCTATTTTGGGCCCCTTGCATAAAATAATTAAAATTGTATGAGGTCGCAAAACTCATAATAGTTAATTATGAAAATATTATGCAGATTTACATGACTTATTAACATTTTTAAAATGAACGGTCTCTTGTCTAAGTGTCTGCCAAATTGCAAGGTATTTTGTCGTTTTAAACTCGAGATATTTAAGATTTCCCTGGTACCTCTGTGTGATCCGTATTACCCTTATTCTCCCTGGCACCAGGCCTTTACGTCCCTGAGTTCTTCTTTAAACCTGAAATAAAACTTTTTGCCCTCTGTCATTTTTCTACCAGAATGGCTGATTCGGGAGAACAGTTTGCTGAAAGCCTAACGCTGGCAAATGAAGTGAACAACACAACTCCAGCGCCACGTCAACCTACTGTGCCGAGGCAGGCGCCAAGGCGTGGACCGCCTCGCCTGGCTAACCATTTCCGGCGACAAGTAATGGTAATCACCAGGAGCCAGCTTAACGCAAGACGCCCTCCCAGCGCTCGAAACGCTTTCAGGTGTCGGGCATCACTCCACTCAAGCGCCTCAGCCGACAGTTTGTTCGCATCTATCTTGGAGCAGGTCGGCCAGGTAGCTCAGACACGCGCACAGAGCGCCATGCTGGAGCCGGCAACGATGCAGTACGTTTAACCTTAACTTTCATTAATTTTCCGTATAAGCATTATGTTAAAATCCCACCTCAAGTGAAGCATATTGCGTACTAGTATTCACAAAAATGCTCCCTGTTGAAAGCTTGCAAGAGTAGCAATTTGGTATCATAAATACCAACAGTTTTTCTGTATCATAACTCTTCACAGTTAAAAATGTCATAGCCGCTGCTGCCAATCGTGTTATAGGAACCGTTTTGTTTACCATGTACCAGATATGTACCAAACATATTTCAATTCAAACAAATGCCGATGCTTCTTGTTTTGTTGTGTACCCCATATATCACATATTCCTTTAGTTAGTCGTTTAGTGGCTTGCAGTTTAATCGTGTATGTATATTTCAACAAAACATGAATGTAGTTTTATGCTTATGCAAGGAACAGTAAAAAGTGCAGCTAATTGATATCTGCCTGTAATGTCTATATGTAATGTCCTGCAACAAAAACTTCAACATCTCTCTCTTCTTTGTATTTTCAAGAAACACTCGCCTGTACAGGTTTTCCACTCGGCAGGCCGATACGCATTGGATTCGCATAGGCGAGCGATTTCCGGCTGCAAGGGAAGTTCAAGACACGCGACCGGATAGCACCCTTTATCTGCATATCGGTAAGCACAATTTTTGTTAAAGTAAAGGAACACTCAGTTAATGCAACACACAATCCAGCACAGTTACCTTCCCAAAATTTTCATGCTTATCATAAACTAAAAAAGATTCATAAAGATCATAAAATTAAAAAAAAAGACATTCCTCTAGATCTTCCTTGGCTGTCATAACGCCTGGGTGGTATTCAGGTCATACAGGGGTGGTTTAGAGACGAACTACTAGTATTTCTGCATAGGGGAGGGAGGGAAGTGAAACACTCTATATTGCATTTACTCATTTTGGCATTTGGTTGACTACTAGTATTTCTAACCATAATACAGTAGGTATATGTCTTACTCAATTTACTCAAAATGGCTTCCATTTGCTGCAAGGAGTGGGGTGAATCCATATTGTATTTGCTCGCCACATTATCATTATTTTCCCAAGTCAATGTATGTAAATGAATTTTTTTCGCACCCTTTTAGATCGCACTGCAGTGTTTGATGTCGACACCAGTGACGACGGGGTGAATGAGTCTGCCGAACGCGAGGGGGTTGATCGTGTCGGAAGCCCGGGGGTCGATCGTGTCGGAAGCCCGGGGGTCGATCGTGTCGGAAGCCCGGGGGTCGACCGTGTCGGAAGCCCGGGGGTCGATCGTGTCGGAAGCCCGGGGGTCGATCGTGTCGGAAGCCCGGGGGTCGATCGTGTCGGAAGCCCGGGGGTCGATCGTGTCGGAAGCCCGGGGGTCGATCGTGTCGGAAGCCCGGGGGTCGATCGTGTCGGAAGCCCGGGGGTCGATCGTGTCGGAAGCCCGGGAGTCGATAGTGTCGGAAGCCCGGGGATCGATAGTGTCGGAAGCCCGGGGGTCGATAGTGTCGGAAGCCCGGGGGTCGATAGTGTCGGAAGCCCGGAGGTCGAGTTCGTGGGAAGCCCGGGGGTCGAATTCGTGGGAAGCCCGAGGGTTCATCCCTTGGGAAGCCCGGGGGGCGAGGGCCACAGTTCGGGGAATAGTTCCCCTGAGGACATGTGGGATGACCGCATTGAAGTCGAGGAGACTCCTTCGGGACAAACTAGTAAGTAAACAGCTATAACAGCTATCGATATCCTTTTCATTTGTATTTATCATCGTCTATCAGTGATGTACATTTAAGGGGTATATGCGTTGATAGCGCTCTATATATTTCTCTTCAATTTTAATTCTACAGCTTTCATGTACCAGGACCTAGCTCAGGACGACTGGGTGGCAACATCATCCTCGCCAGGTGTGTGCTTAAGTTATAAGTAGTCTAACCACGATACACCTCCTTGAATAGCTTCAAGAATATGTTATAGACACTAAAAGAGTAGATAAGAAGTCAAATCATTACGACGATAGGATACTGGTTAGAGATTACTGGAGTTTTTTTTTTACATTGAAAACACATTCAATTAATGACAGTAACTCGTTAAACATGCGGCTTTTAATTTGTTGTGGTAATGTTGACTTGTTGGTTTTTTTCCTGTTTGGTAGGTGTAGAGCTGACCCCAAATGATGTATTGTGGGGACTGGATGTGCCTCAGAGTAAGTGTTCACCGAAGTTATATATAACCACGTTTGATAGCTGACACGTTTTCCTAAAACAGTTCCTAAAAGCTACGCAAAGCAGTTATCAAAATATTTTTTTTTTCTTTACATAATTAGGCGGGCTTTTGGGGCGGATCCCCCACGCCGTACGACTGCAGGCCATGATGCAGGAGATGGCAGGGTCGCAGGGATGCCCATTTGTGTGGCCTTTGTCATTCCGTCAGGTAGGGAAATATTTTGCGTGAGGCATCTTAATTCGGCTAACACTTCCCAGTTTTACTTGCTAGAAATCCACTGCAGACATCGCTGACACAAGACATCGCTGACACACACACAAAAAAATACCCCGCATATGTTGTCAATCCACCAGGCACAACTCGCGCGTGTAGGGATTGGGAAACAAACATGTTGACATCACTGCATATTGTCGATCCCGATAAACGATAAACCAAGGAGGTTATAGTGGATGCTATGTAAGTTACCGCTGGTTGTTCAGTCTATGTTGTGCGAGTCCTAATACGTGACCAAAAGCATAAGACCTAATGGTTGCCTATCTCAAGGCTACAGACACTTTACATGATGATCATACCTGTTTGGCATTCATTGTCACATATCGTTTGCAGATATGTGCACAGGCATCGGCAGATGAAAGGCTTCTGATGATCTGTCAGGTAAACCACCACACACAGGCGCCCTTGCAGTCGCTGATGGGGTAGGTTTTGCCAATGTTGTCTTCGTTTTATAGTAAAGTGTGTGACTGTTGTGCAAAGGATTTTTTAAACAACAAACTGCTAAAACGCCTTCATACTTAATTCTTTCGCGCGTATTTTGATTTTCAGGGTGATCATTAACGCCATCAACCTAGAACAGGTGTACTTCTGGCCGTTTCAACCCGGCACCCCTGACGCTGAGGAAGGTTCGCAACATTCTTTGTCAACATAATTATTGTAGTCGTCTTTATCGTGGTATGACAAGCAGATGGCTATTAATACAAACCTATGATCCTAAAACGCGTCTGTTCTTACCTGTTTACCATCTCAGAGAAGCGAGGAAAATTCCACTTAATCTCTTAAAAAGACTATGGTTTTACACTATTTATGCTAGCTTGATCATGCATAATTGATTACTTCCATAACGGTGATTTGTTTTCTGTCCACAGTAGCCAGGTTTCATCACACAAGGGTACCAGACTTCATGCTGCTGGTCCCGGGGACGTGCAGAGCCATGGTGCCTCTACAGACATGGACTGGTGAGCTTTTAAAAATTGTCCCATAGTCCGCAAGCTATCCTGTTTAAGCTTTGGTCCCAATTGGTAAAAAGGGCTCTGCCGGGTAGTTTCGGGGCTGTTTTTTGACATTTCCCCTAGGTGCCCGCGGAACAACCTGCAGCTACCTAGTTATTTTCGGGCCAGGCGAGGGCCCGAAAAGAATTTAGTTCTGACTTAAATTCTACCCGGGCCCCGCTGACAAAAAGACGCCGTGACCTAACCGTGAGGACACCGAGAGCTACCCCTCCGGGCAGTCCACCGGGACACTGATTTGTTACGTCACAGACCAGATGCACAAAAATGTGAAAATAAAGGTGTGTACTTCGTAAGACTGGGTCAAATGTGTGACGTCACAGATCAGGTGATTACAACAAAGGCGTGAATTAGGTACTACGTGGTCACTTCAAGACATCGTCAGATCATCTGCCAGGTACCTGCCGGAGACCGACCAATGAAGGTGACAAAATTTTACCAAAATGCCACTGAAGGAAACTTTTAATTGTGACCACGACAGCCGGTGCCCCCCCAGACTGAAGGCTGAAGTTTGTGAGCAGGCTTACTATATGTAGGCCACGACTAAATGTCTATACCAATGAAATAGAATTTGAGTTATATTTGAGTCAAATTTGCCTACCGGCCACGCTTCGACCTACTCCCGAACACCAGCCACTCACCAGACAACTATTGCGTGTAATGAGAATGATTTCCATATGACCGAAATGTTTAGGTCTATTTAGTATACCCTCTCATTATTTTTGTCACAGATGCAGTACCCACTGCCGACGTGTTTCAGGACTGCCTTCTGAGTGGGAGAAGGATTTTGACCGGCATCAGGGCTGAAAGGTATGCATTTACGTAATCTGTTTTTGTTTACCCCTTTTTTTATTCTACCCCACATGAATCAAAATCACTGACAAATTGAGACAACCAAAAGGCACTGGGGAAAAACTAGAATGATAACAATTCTTCATTGGCTAACTAAAAGAAATATCTAGGTACACTACATACATTGTTCATTGGATAATTGTTCATTGTTCATGATTTTTTCTAAGATTACAAAACCATTGGGTATTACTTCAAGTACCATTTTGTTGTCATTTTCGACTATTCATAATTTGTTTTTGATTTTTTTCTGGCCATTAAAGGGCAGCAATCCTGGACCGAAGGCAGCTGATAGAGGAGCAAAACATTGCCCTTGCAGAAGCCGAGTACAGACCTACAACAACAACAACGACAGCAACAACAACAACCCACGAAACCACCGCAAGAGCACTAAGAACCCACGAAACCACCGCAACAACAACAACAGCAACAACAGCCAACGAAACCACCACAACAACAGCCCACGAAACGACCGAAACAACAACAACAACACCAACAACAGCCCACGAAACCACAGCAACAACAGCCCACGAAACCACAGCAACAACAACAGCAACAATAGCCCACGAAACCACCGCAAGAGCACTAAGAACCCACAAAACCATCGCAACAACAACAGCAACAACAGCCCACGAAACCACCGCAAGAACAGCAACAGCAACAACAACAGCCCGCGAAACCACCGCAACAACAACAGCCCACGAAACCGCAGCAACAACAACAGCAATAACAGCCCACGAAACCACCGCAAGAGCACTTAGAAACCACGAAACCAACGCAACAACAACAGCAACAACAGCCCACGAAACCACCGCAAAAACAGCACCCGAAACGACCGCAACAACAATAGCAACAACAACAGCACACGAAACCACTGCAACAGCAACAGCAACAACAACAACAGCCCACGAAACCACCGCAACAACAACAACAACAGCAACAACAACAGCCCACGAAACCACGGCAACAACAACAGCAACAACATCCCACGAAACAACCGCAACAACAGCACACGAAACCACCGCAACAGCAACAGCAACAACAGCCCACGAAACCACGGCAACAACAACAGCAACAACACCCCACGAAACAACCGCAACAACAGCACACGAAACCACCGCAACAGCAACAGCAACAACAGCCCACGAAACCACGGCAACAACAACAGCCCACGAAACCACAGCAACAACAACAGCAACAACAGCCCACGAAACCACAGCAACAACAACAGCAACAACAGCCCACGAAACCACAGCAACAACAACAGCAACAACAGCCCACGAAACAACCGCAACAACAGCCCACGAAACCACCGCAACAACAACAGCAACAACAACAGCCCACGAAACCACCGCAACAGCAACAGCAACAACATCATCTTACGAAACCACCGCAACAACAACAACAACAGCAACAACAACATCTTACGAAACCATCGCAAGAACAACAGCAAGAACAACAGCCCACGAAACCACAGCAACAAGCAACTCGACAGGCCGACGACGGTTCCGGGTCGGCCCACAAGCTGTCCCACTTTCCTACAGCCACCCACGTTTCTACAGCCACCCACCTGGTCCCATCCGATTCAACAGGCATTTCAGGAACCCGCCATACCCACCACCAAGACTTCTCCGACCAAGATTCCCGTTTGTCCGAACACGGTTCCCTTTCCCTTGAAGGCAGGCTTTTTGTTATCACATGTTTTAACCGATCAGGTTGTTTATTTTTTGTTTCCATTTTTCCATCACTAAATTTCATAACGTTATACACCAAACGTCTTGTAATTATGTGATAAAGAAGGCTTTGATATTAGGAAAAGGTTATAAGTAAAAAGGTAGGCTGTAGTACTAGGTTAGCTCGGACCAAGTAGGACATGGATGGGTGACACTTTCATCTCATCTGATTTGTTACTAAACCTTGTACATTATACTCAAAGGACCAGGTGAACCCACCCAGAATATAGAAATTGCAATAGGTAGTCCTGTTAGTAGTAGTGGGCCATCTTTGTTAGGATGAATGTAAGACATATGCCCCCACATTGAGAGGGTTATTTGTACAGATGTAGACTAGGTGACAGGATGGCATGTTTGTCTGACTTATTTGCTTGAAACGGTTATTACTAAAAATGTAACGATAAAGACACACTGTTTAGTTACAGCTAGCCATGTCAATAAGAATTATTTGTTAGTGTAGAATATGTATGCGTAAGGCTGTTTTTGATTGATACATTTGTTAATAAAGGATTGTTGAAAAGTTTTTTATTTGTCACTTTGTTTTGGTGTACTAGGTAGACCCATGGTAGACCCAAGTCAAGAGTTCTGGTAAGGTTCAACCCAATACGGTTTTAGTTTCTGTAAGAATTAGGAGTTTTACAATGAGCAGTTGTCTATTATCATCTGTTCCCAAATGAGCCTTAATTCCAGTAAACATGCTAGCATGTGGGTGTAGGATCCAAAGAACACATCTTAAAGAATGATTCAGAACAATACTTCAGGTAACTACCGGTATTTCCACCAGCCGGACGCACTTCCAGTCCCGGATTCCTACTTCAGCCAGACCATACAAATGTACTTTCGTGATATGACCTTAGTTCGTGAAGTCTGGCGTACTTCAGACAGCGTCAGACATAAACAAGGACTTCACGTGCAGTTTATATAATAGGGAAATCTCGACAAATATCATTCGGTGACTCAGACCAGGGAGCTCCTTGCTCAGACGTACACATTTAACGTGAAAAATGGTTATCCAAGGATAGCAGTTATTGTAGTTTTATACCTTTTTATAGCGTTCCTAAACTTGATTTGACGTTTGGAGCCAACGCTCGCTTACTAGGCTGAAATAGCGCAGCGTCTTATTGCATATTTTACGTAGGTCAGCCAGGCCGCATTTCAGCCAACTACGGCGTAGTTCAGCCTGGCCGTATTTCAGCCAACTAGGCTGAAAATGATATGCATAGCGCAACTTGCAAGGCTGGCCGTACTTCAGGTCACAATGACGTAGTTCAGAGTCTCCCTTAATTCTTGATTCTTGAAGCTTCTGAACTACGGCGTACTAGTACTTTGGTCAGGCCGTATTTCAGCCAACTACGTTGAAAACCATAGCCGCATTTCAGCCAACTACGGCGTAGTTCAGCCTGGCCGTATTTCAGCCAACTACGGCGTAGTTCAGCCTGGCCGTATTTCAGCCAATTACGGCGTAGTTCAGCCAGACCGTATTTCAGCCAACTACGGCGTAGTTCAGGTCACCACGGCGTACTTCAGACCAGTACGCCGGAGTTCACGAAGTACAACGAGGTGGATCTGAAGTACGCCGTACTTCGTGAACTAGGGCGTAGTTCAGCGAACTACGTCGTAGTTGAATTTTGACCGGAATAGAAAACCATATATATCGCCAAAAAACAGTTACTCAAGCAACTGGATATGATTTTGGAAACGGTCAGACGTTTCAGGTAGCATCCACTACCTTTCGTCAGTGGGATATATCTATTAGGTAATATTATTTATGTAGCACATTTCTATATCTTAACACCGCTAGGTTATCTTAGATTGTAAATTGAAAGTACATGTATGTCGCGTTTTCAAATTACATGTATTTGTCCCAGAGGAGTATCGCCTAGAGTTACAATATATTCATATCCGCAAGATGGCGCTACAGAACAGCACCTAGATTTATAAACGTGTTAAACTACCCAGAGATATATTAAGAATAAAACACGACCCTAGAGCGAGCCGCTTCTCTTTGATATCGAGTAGTACACAGCAAACAAACGCTGAATGGATTCCTGTTGGTGCGTATGAAGAGCCGCTTGACCAACACTTGACCAGTAACGGCTGATCTCTCACTCAAGTAGGTACACAAACCACTAGTGGAAACATTATCGTAGTCATGTTACATACGGGAACAAAATGGGTGGATAAAGCAGAATGAATGCACAGTTTGATAAGGTTTTCAGGTGTATTTTGATAACCTCAAATTAGAGCAGCTATTGCAAGAAAGATCCTTAACATTGCATCGCTTTAACTTCTTGTCTTGGAAGATATGGAGTCTTCAAAATGGTAAGCAGAAAAAAAGTAACTTCAGGACTGACGCGTAGCTTACTCACCCATGCGTTTTGTGCTCCGTGATATTAAGAAGAGATGTAAGCACCTCTCCAACTACACTAGTCTGCTGGTACTCACATTCATACCTCTAGTGTAGGTCGCATCCGGGTGGTGACATTTTTAATCTAGAGAAAAACCTTGTGCGAACTTGGCTTGTGGGTTTTCGTTATGGGTATCGTTAGAGATGCGTTGCTTGACTAATATTCTTGCCGTGGATGATATTTGGACATTCTTACAAAACTTCTCAAGGCCGATCAAGAAGATGACTGGACGACCAAGGCAGGTTATATTCTACGTTCTAGTCAATATTTTTTCTTGATACGCCGAATGAGGTCCGACAAGCAGAACATCACAATGCCTATACTAGTGCGAAAACGGACTGTTGTGGTGATCATGCTGACATCCATGGTCTGGGTGTTTATGGATATCTTCCTCTTCATGAGAAACAGCGACTTCATCAAAATGTCAGATTCGGAGCGAGTGAAGGAGAAGGTTAGAGAATATGCTGTGGGTAAAGTCACCGTGCTGCCGCCGGAAGGGAAGGAAGGAATCCAAGACGTGTACCACACAGAAGCAGCACTGCACACACAACGTCATCAAATACAGACTTTGAAGGAACAAATCTTTCCACCCAATCTTGAGCTGAAATCAAGCAGGAGTGTCCAAAAAGATTTTCTGATCACAACTTCCAACGCTCAAGGTGAGAAAAGATTGTTTAATTCAGAAAGTTACGATTTCAACAACTTACACGAAACCGAAGCTATTCAACTGGGAATGGAAGATATTACTGACCTTGAAAGGTCACTTGCTAACATTCCGGAACAGTTCAAGGTGGACACGGAAAGCGACATTATCACCCATCATGCTCCAGCCAAAATGGCGGACCAAGGACAGAACGAAGAGGAGACAAGTTTTCCCGATCAAGTTGATAAACTTAGAAAGGAGTATGAGAGAGTTACCATATCGGAGCTTTTTTACAACACTCCCTCACCATGGGTAGCGTCAACCCGCAAAACTGCTTACGATGGTGTTTTTATCCCAGAAGTGATGACGAAGTACACAACAGAAAACTCTCATCAACAAAACATTGGCCAGCAAAACGTGCAGCTCGTAGGAAAGACGGTACCAAACATTACTGCATCTCTAGCACCTACGACAAAAAATGAAAGATTTGGGAACTTTCTTGCTCGCTTGCCTTTCGTAGTACAAAAACAAGCCCCGGGACCGTATCGCGACCAGTATGACCCCACAGAGTTGGAAGAGAACATCCCAAAGCACATCGTGCAGTCGCTGAACTCCATAACGATACCGAAAAGTTTCCGTAGTCCAGGGGAAGACGGGAGGCCCGTCAGAACTAAGAAGGAAGACGACGCGATGGTGAGAAGCCTGTTTGCCGAGGCGTCCTTCAACGTGTTCGTCAGTAACCTCATCTCTGTTGAGAGAACCATTCCTGATTTCAGACCAACCAAGTAAGGTTTTATTTATGACTTTTTGAATAATTGTAAGGGAACATTTTTTGTTATAAATTGAGTGCACATTATATAAAGCCTCGTTGTAGATATACATATATATAGTGTGTGATATTTTGTTTTATTATGTTTATCTGAGCAGAAGGAAAACATACTGGTTTTGCTCTGTTTCCTCTTCTTCTCCAAACAAAGAAGGTCAATAACCTGGACCAGAAGGCTGCCACTATGGTAACTGGAGATGTAGCAGACACCCTGTGGTGTTGTATTATATTATGTAGCAAGTTGTTGGACAGAGTCGGAGGGGCTAGTCATGCACCATGTATATGAATGTGTTTGAGTAAGAATAAACAGAGCAGTAGTTTGTTGAGCTAGACCATCCCCATGTGAAGGTAAACATTATGGATTTATGTGACCTTTCTAGTTATTATTGATTTTTACCATTCAGATGTCGCACGAATAAAGTAGCAGACGACCTGCCCCAGACGTCCATCATCATCACGTTCTGTGAGGAGTCGTGGTCCACCCTCATCCGTACCCTGCACAGCATCATCAACCGGTCTCCGCCAAGTCTGCTCAGGGAAATCATACTGGTGGACGACTTCAGTAAAAGAGGTACATACAGTTGTGGACACCATGGAATAGCCTGGGGACCAAACCTATTTTAGCTGTCGATTCAGCTGCAAATTTGCGGAGAGGACGAAAGAGATTCGGCAGCTAAAATAGATTTTGGTCACCAGGCCACCAAGGAACATACTTGCACTGCATGAAGAGCATGTAGTGTATCTTATTTAACGATAACGATTGTGAACAAAGGTTGCAAAGTAAAAAAAATCTTACTTTTGTTCATTATCTTAGGTGTAACTGACTTTTGCATAGGCACAATTCCATCTTAATTTCATCTTACACCTTGGCAAGGTCATCTAGAATATAAAGACCCAAAGACACGCCATATTGTGGATGACAATGGTGTTGTTCATGACTAACATCTTTAATCATTTTTCGTATCTATCGCCATACATACACAGAACACCTGAAGGGGAAGCTTGACGAATACATCAAGAGATTCCCACAGGTCAGGATCATGCGCACTAGGAAGAGAGAGGGTCTTATAAGAGCCCGGATGTTGGGAGCAGGTGAGATCTAAGTTCTGAGGGTAGCCGCCATTACAGTTGCTTCGAAATATAATGCTTTATTTGACCATATATTCACACAATAGACATGGTTTTTATAACGTTGTTTTGTCGAAAAGCGTTACTTTGTGGACTAAATCTATCGTAACATCCCGTTTTTAGTAGAAATCACTACGTTTACTGACATTTTCGCATTGGTCCTTATTATATTTCAGCCGCTGCTAGTGGAAAGGTCCTGACGTTCCTGGACTCCCATATCGAGTGTAACGTGGGCTGGCTGGAGCCACTACTGGACAGGATCAGACAGAACAGAACCAACGTGGTCTGTCCCGTCATCGACGCCATAGATGACAGGACATTCGCGTAAGTTGTTTACCGTTGCTTTTACAAGTCCTGAGGTGCAAGTCCCCATTGCAGTCACTATAGCTAGTTGGACTAAGTGTAATTATAGCCCCAAAACCACACTAATTCTACAGAAACTTTATATTAGCTCAGAGCAACACTACTGTTTTCTAGAAATCTGTATTCAGCTTGTATTTTACAGTGCAATTCAGTACGTTATAATGCGTACTGCGAGACTGAAAATGTTGTTAATAATGTGAAATGAGAAATAAACCAATCACTACTACAGACACTAGGCCTTTTTCCAAATGCTTATATTCGAAGAGGGTGGACTAGTCTACAGGCTACATGTATTCTACGGGTCCAGTCTACAGAGCACGACTGCCCATTCGTAAGAGGTGCTACCCCTCTCTGACACCCCATACACCCAAGTAAAGTGATATTCGAAGAGGGTACTGTAACTGATTGTGTTTTTTTTTGGATGCTAAAGTGTGTATTGAAACGGTACTTAGTTTGCATGTCAGCAACCAATATAGTCAAAGAAGACTCTGCACCTTTAGGTATCTAGAAGCTCAGACTCTGCGAGGAGGCATGGATTGGAAGGAACTGAAGTTCGAATGGAGATCCATTCCTTCGTTCCAAGCACTGGGCAGGAAGGACCCGAGTTGGCCTATCATGTAAGTGACAGACTAAGCTGTTCCAAACCATGCACAGCTTTAAAATGTCATAGAAAATCATAAGGAGTTTCCTGATACACAACTACGTTGTATAATCTAACCTGTCAATGTTTTGGTAGCTTGTTAGCGCCACCTAGCGGTGAGATGATGCTATTACAGCCCCGAGAAAGAGAGACTTTATCAAAATGCTGGCTAGTAACATATCAGATAGTTGTGTACAAGAAAACCCAAACATCCTAGTTTATAAACACGTTTCCGTCTCGAATGCGAGCGTATATCATGTCCTCTCTCGAAATGTTAATGTTTTGATACCGCATACAAATATTTTAAAGTCTAAAATGTTTTGTTTTGCTTCTTTTTTATCTAAATTTTCAGATCTCCCACCATGGCTGGCGGACTGTTCTCCATAGAGAAGGACTATTTTTACGAGCTTGGCGCGTACGACCCGGAACTATTTATCTGGGGAGGCGAGAACATAGAAATCTCCTTCAAGGTGACATAATTTCTGCCAGCACTACATCTGCTTGGTTTACAAATAGCTTGTCATAAGCTAGCCACAACTGCGTATGGCAGTATTTAATGTGTCCAGATTGTTTGCTGACGACAGCTTTCTAGTCAAGCCGAAAGTTGAATATATTTTCTTGCAGATCTGGATGTGTGGAGGCCGGCTCGAGATTTTGCCTTGTTCTCGCGTGGGTCACGTGTTTAGAAAGAGCCAACCGTACATCTTTCCTGGCGGTGCCTTTGAAGTGTTTAGGTATGCCCAATATTCACATCTTTTTTTTTCGAAAGAAATCCGTTAAGACTCGATGGTATACATTGTTCTTCATTTTGTAGATGATGGAGATTTGGTGTAAACTATATTACCTAAAATGACGCGGAAATGGTCACGGAAATTTGTTTTTTTCGTTCTTGTTAACGTCGATGAAGGTTAGACATCCAGGTAATGAGATACACAAGAAAACTGTTGCTCAAACACGAGTAACTGTTTTCTTGTGAAGTTGTTAACAAACATCTTCCACAATATAAAAGTCACAATACCCGAAGAGTCGCTGAGGTCTGGCTGGAAGACAGGTACAAGAAGATTTTCTACGCCCTGATGCCAGAGGCTTTACACATCGACTACGGGAACATCACTGAACAGGTACGGCACAGAAGCGACACATTGCGGCTGGCATAAGCACTGCACGAACCTTAAACAAAATGTTATTCCATAGTTGAAGATCAACAAAGTAAAGAATCTCACCTCAAATTTTCGGTTGCTCTTCCGACAACCTAATTTGAGGTGAGATTCTTTACTGTGTTGATTGACAGTGTCAAAAACTTCTACTATGGAACTTTCCAACACAGATGAGCTTTCATGCTAAAAATTTATTTCTTAAATAATAGGCTCTGTACTGTTCTTTGAATTTTCTTTTGACTTTTTATATAACCAATATGTAATAATATCATATGCATTGTTACCACAACTATTGTCTATTTTTGGTCCCGAGGTGCTGTAATTTTGTACTCTTTATACTGAAATTTAGTGATCGCATTTCAGCTGGAGTTCCGAAGTAAGTGTCGACCCTTCAAGTGGTACTTGGAGAACATCTATCCTGACCTCGGGGTGCCGCAAATCAACCTACAGGCTGTCGGAGAGGTAAATAAATGCCACTAGTTACACTTCGCACTGTTTTCAAGAAAATATGGAACCACAGGACTTTATATATAATTTCCTGGACCGTGCGACACGGAGAGACCTAACAGGCCAGGGGCTAGCTCCTTATCTAGGCACTGAAGCACGTAGGCAGGTAAGGAGTAGGTGGTATTTCCATGATCAAACTTGTTGTTCGATTCGTAATAAATCACCATGTTCCCCTGACATATATGGATACTTGCAAAGTAAGGTCTTGCTTCTACCAAGAAGAACTGCACTTGTAGAATTGCATGTACCAGGAGGTCAGTGGCTTGTTGACAGTTACCCCCTTTACCCCTTCTGTTCCCTTCATTTAGATCCGGAACCTGGGCCAACAGGACGTGTGTGTGGATACATTAGGCGGGGCACATTTGGGCCTCTGGCCCTGCCATGGCCAGGGAGAGCATCAGGTAGGACAAAATTTACACACTTCCTCGGCAAATTTTGGCGGAAGTGAAAGATACAGAAAATATACAGAATCGAAATTACCCTGGCTCCTCCCCTCGGGCTCAACTCCCCCGTAGCGGTAATTTAGATAGGCGGGCATAAGGCTTTGGGCCACCGAAGGTCTCTGGCTAACGGCCGATATTAGTCTGGCCCCCAGGATATACAAAAATGTAGTTTGAAGACATTTCAACTGATGAATTTGCCGTATTAACGATAGTAGGCCAGGTATGAATCAGGGAAATGAAAAAGCGGTTCCTCCCAGAAATATGAAAATGATAATGGTGGTGTTATCGAAAACTGCATCCACCTAACAATAAACACAACAATTTTATCAACAGAACCACCATGTTATGTAATGTTTATTTGTCAATTTCTAATGTGCATTTTTCTCTTAACGTAGAGCTTTAGCTTGGACAAAAGCGGAGTCCTGAAGTCCGGATCGCTGTGTGTTATACGGGAGGTCGGGAAGGAAGGAGAAGTCCTGTCTGTCGGACTCTGCAAAAGGGAAAACGCCGCCAAGTTCCAACATCAGCAGGTACCGTATCTGTTGGATGATACTGATACTGATACACTTGGTTTGGATCATTGTATTATTACGTACACACATAGACACACACGCACACACGCACACACACACACACACACACACACACACACACACACACACACACACACATTCTCCCTTTGTATGAGAAAAAACCGGTAGGAAGAACGTAACTATTTCTAAAGTTTGCACTTACATTTTCTTCTTTTTTTTCAGAACAAGGAGTTGAGAGAACTAGGAGACGGTCCCCACACCTTGACTGGACGCTGCCTGGATATCAAGTTTGCTGCTGGAGTACAAAAGTTCCTCAAACTGAACCCCTGCGACGGTGGCAAGTTTCAACAATGGAAATTCGGCCTGTATCTGTGACCTCTAGCGGCATCGATTCAAACTGCAGCAAATTGTTTGCTGACTAGAATATTGGTGTAGATGGACATCCGTTTATGATAATCCCTGTTTGTCCATACGTGTAATCGTTTTCTCATTTCGATCAAGACAATACCTTTTATTCTGTCTACTTTGCTGTTTCGTATTTTCTACTGTTTCTTTTTGTTACTAAGTTGTGTTTGTTTCTAGTAATAATGTGTTTATGTAGATCATTACTTTCTGAACACCTGTTTTGGTGCTATCTGCTAATACACATACTGGTCGCATCTATTACTAAGATTGCCCTCTAAGTTGGTCCATGTCCAGCGGACATCTTAACAATGTTAACAAGTACGTTTGATATCTTCATGTAGGACCTTGCCTCTAAAATGTAGTTTTTACTTTACTCTCTGTACTTTGTCGTGAATTGATTACAAACAAATGACAAATTCTGCTGCAAAGTGCATTTTTGTATTCATTTATTTTTCTAAACAGTATAAAAACAGTATAAACAGCAGCAAGTTCCTAGAAGAGCCCTACTTCAAATTAAACACTTCTTCCGAAACGTTTTTGAAAGTTGAACACGAGAAAGAAAGTTTCTAGTTTGCACACTCAGATTCCGTCATGCCGGTCCGTTTGGTAGGTCGTTGCCGTCATTGGTCCTTACTGGCGCGGCTTCTTGGCCTGGAGGCCCTTCTTGTAGTACATGTAGTCGTACGCGTGGTCGTGGTCGTCACCGTAGCCACTGCCGTAGTAGTCCACTGGGGAAAAACAGTAAGGGATATTTATGTCTGAATAGATGAATAGTGCTATTTCTTTCTTTCGTTCGTTCGGTAGTTCGTTCATTCATTCGTTGGACCTCTCATTCTCCCTACATACTCCACAGTATGGTGGTGTAGAACATACAGAACGAAATCACGAATGTCAGCACTTTCAGTGGAGTCTATATTTGATGGTCTCAATACACACATACAACTACAGCGTACATACTTAGATAGATAAATGGACCTTTTATCAAGAACATTTCGTGTCCGTACCAACGTTTACTTCTCTTAGCTGGTTTACAGGGGAGGGAAGGGGGTATAGGAACGCCTGCAAACTAAGATGGCACCCGGGCTAACGTTTATCCTCAACCCAGTCAATGTACATAGCATGGCAGCAGACAAATCTGCTTCTGTTGCGTTTGTTATTTTACTGGAAACGATCAACGAAGTAGCTGCGTTATGTTGTGACTTACTGCAGTACATCTCGTCTTCGCTGTACATGCAGTCCACGATACCATCGCACTCCCAGTAGGACGGGATCTCCGTGCCGTCATAACACACGAACGAGTCATCGCCTGTGAAAGACAGGTGTGTGCATACATTGTTGAATCCAGAAAAGTGTTTCATCCAGAACCATACTCAGGAACAAGACAGCTGATTTTTTTTGGTAGGACACATGGACGACTATCACAAGAATGCCTTCAGTTTGCGATCGTACGTGACCGGGCCCTAAGGAAGTGAGGTAGCAATCGTAGTAATGTCAGTCAAAGATATGGGTGGCTACAAAACAGGTAGCCTGGTTAAATGTCGCCCTAGGCGGCCCTCTGACTGGTTAGTGCTCCTTTATTTATGATGCAGACCGTGATGGCCATGCAAAGCGGGAGTTTGCGTCACACAGATATTGGAACAAAACTTTGTCACGGTTGTTTGGAGTTCAGGATAGGTAATAAACTTGAACTATATTGTTCGTTTCTTGAAACGAAAGCCCACTTACCACCACACATCTCGTCCTCTCCGCCCATGCAGTCGTTCATGCCGTCACACACCCAGCTGTACGGGATGGTTGACATGTCATTGCACCAGAAATCCTCATCTGCAGCGGCAGAGTCAACATGTTAAGCCCCTGTCACACATTCAGAACCTTCCCCCGGACATCAGCCGACTAAGGTTGGCTGAAGTTCGGGAGCAGTTTGACCAGCTAGGCTTTACGTCCCATCCAAGAAGACGTCCCTTACTGAAGCTAGGTACTCATTTTTTACCGAGTCGAGTATGGAAATAGGTGTAAAATGCCTTTCCCAAGGGCACAACACTTGGGCCTGCCAGGGATCCGAACCCAGAACCTTCAGATTCTAAGTCAGAAGCACTAACCACAAGAAAAGTTCCTGCTCCTGCGACCTGCGTTGTAAGTTAATGACCAATAGTACGATCACGAATCAGACAACACTCATACTCACCGCCACCATCGATAATGCCGCAGTTGTCCTCGTCTTCCCCGCATGCGCAGTCAGTCATGTAATCACAAACCCAGGACTCTGGGATGGAGGTGCCGTCATTACAGTAGGCTGTTTGAAATGAAAAAAAAGTAGGTGATAAGATACTCTGTTAATCTATCATTTTAAGGGTTACTAGTAGTCATATATACTCTAAATTTACATGTGATGCCAACATAAGAAACATCAGAGAACTAGAAACTTAAGGTAACATTTGCAAAGCATAATGTTTACCTTTGCATGATCTTGCCTAATATACTACACGTACTGCTCTGTTTATTCTTACTCAAACACATTCATATATATGGCAACCAGCCCTTTCAACTCTGTCCTGCCACTTGCTACATAATGTAACCTAACACCACACAGGGTGTTTGCCACAGCACCAGTTACCATGGTGACAGCCGTCTGGTCCAAGTCATTAACCTTATTTGTTCGGAGAAGAAGAAGAAGAAGATTCAAGAAGAACAAACGGAGCAAAAAGAAAGATTTTTTTCTTCTGCGAATTTAAACATGATTACAAAACAGCGTAGTTCTTTCCTTATAGAAGCGTGGAATATAAGAGTGAGTGTTATTGTTATACCGTAGGACTCGTTGTAGTAGTAGTAGTAGTCGTCATAGTAGCTGTCGTATCCAGAAGTCGGGTACATCATGATGTCGTATGTGCGCTTGCTCTCTTCTCCATTTGCTTCCACTTCTCTCTTCTTGCCTACAGTGTGAAAAAGTGGAGCCTTATAATTCTTTAAAACCAGGAAAAAAAGGTATTTGTACTAAAAGATGTAAAAGTGATAACCTAAAAAGCAGTTTCTTTGCGCTTTTAGAGCCTTTTCATTGACGTTATAATAATTATAACTTAATTGCCCGGTTTAAATGACTTGAAGAGGAGATTACCAACCAGCCAGTTTCTTCTCTGCCTTGTCCGTCAGCTTGCGCAAAGTCTGTGCCCTCTTAGAGTCCATTTCGTGCATGGCCCTTGCCTTCTCCCTACGGGAGCTCTCTGGGTACACAAGCAAAAAGATATGAAGATTGTAACGTTTGGATTATTTTGTATGTGTTTTATTTATATATTCACATTATATAAAGAGGATAGAATAAAAAGCAAACATGCTTATAGGGGCCCTATCCTCAAGAATAATAACAAGAAACAAATATAAAAATAATACATTTGAAATAAACAGAAGAACAGCAATACAACAGAAATACAAGATGGATGTTGTGTTTCAGCAGTCATTAATGTGCAGCAAGATCTCACGTAGTTCTCGCGAGAGTTACTACGGCAGTCTCGCGCAGGCGCACATCTAAAAGGCAAAAATCATGACCCCCGAAACAGACTGTACCGTTCCAAACTGCACAACTTTCACTAAAGACCAAATGTCTTTGTAGTCATAAGCAACGTATATAAATGATTGCGGTTACTTTAACAATTTCTTCTTATTTGATATCTTCATTTTCTCACCTGACTTCTTCTCCTTTGCGTCTTGTTTCCCAGATGCCATCATGGACCGCTTCTTTTGGACGGCCCCACTTGCTTTCTGGACCATGCTACGTGTCTAAACATGGAGGAACATTGACGTTATGCATTCCAATAGAAGTATGAAAATTAACTTTTGAATCAGTCTATTCACGCTCTGTTCACTAATGCTGTAAGTATCTACCAATAAAACTTCTGTCGTACGAGTCAGCCCGTATCCAGTCCTAGCTAATGACCACATATGCACGAGGATTACCTGACGATTCTTACAAGCATTGAGAATCCTGTCTATAGTGACCGCTTGTCTACAGTTACCTTTCCCATCGAGTGGTTACCATAAGGTTGACTGTGTATATATAGAGCTAAGTAACTTTTTATTTGATTTTGATAAAGACTTAGTAACTACTTAGGATAACCTTCATGAAGTTGGCCCTTTCTTCTGCTCTCTTAGCCTTCTCTTTCGGCGACAGAGACTTCTTGGCGGCTGGCCTGGCGGCTGGCTTGCCTTCTGGCTGGGCTTTCTCTTCTTTCTTCCCAAGAAGCTGTACAAACAAGATGGCAAGGTGGTCCTGTGGTTAGAGTTGTTGAATCAGAATCCGGAGGTTTCTGCCAGGGATTCGAACCCAGGTTGTGCCATCGGGAACCCAGGTTGTGCCCTTGGGTACCCAGGTTGTGCCCTTGGGAACCCTGGTTGTGCCCTTAGGAACCCTGGTTGTGCCCTTGGGAAGATAATTCAATCCGCAAGCCTTCAAAACCACGTTCACTGCCATCTATACCTCCCATCAACTTAGTTCAGTGTCCGGAAAATCTTTTATGGTCTTGTATTGAGAAAACGCGTTAAAAAAGAGAAAAATGAAGGGAAAATATAGGGTTGGTAGTAAGTGTCGATAACACAGAAAACGTATCATCATGTTTAGTACGTGCATCGTATAATGTTTTCATCAACATGTGACTCGTTCACTTCTAGCACCGCACCCCATCGGCCGCACTAGCCGCGTGCTAATCTCCAAGCAGATCTTTTGGTGGCTGCAAAGACAGTATGATATTGGCCAGGCAGTATCCATTTGCCATACAGTTACCATTTGCGTAAAAAAAAGATACCAGTACAAAAAAGAGACCGCTAAAAATGCCTAAAAACACGACAAAAATCAGCCGAAGCCCAAATGTCTGCTTTTAGAGTATATATATAGCTGTGCACCTTGGCAGGGATGCCATGGTTAGGGCTTTGCCCAGTAAATGATACAAGTAGAAGTAGAACATGGTTAGAAGCAGCACGTCGGCAGAACGTACTGCGCCTGCGCAGAACCTGGATTTTCGCTGGATTTTTGGTCAACGTTGCATCAAAATTTTGCCTGTTGCAGACCATATCTTTTTCTACACAACTTTTGAAAACTACATACAGGGTGTCACCCTTATATACGCGAATTCGACCTTATATGAGACGTTCTGCCGAAGTGCTATGCATAATACATTACGGGTTTCGCGCAGGCGCAGTACGTTCTGCCGACGTGTTGTTAGAAGCGCGGCTCTCCACATGCACCGACCCAGCGGCTGACCACAACCGACCACCGGTACCACTACAACGATGCCGAAGTGAACCCAACCCATCGGGCAGATTCAGATGACTGGACACATTTGGGGAGACTCCGTGAAGTGCATCGGTTTTGTTTGCCGAAGGACCGTGCCGCTTTAAGGAAAGACTAACGGGTCTTTTAAAGGCCAGATTCGCTTGACCTGGTTAAACTACTCAAGGGCCTTGGACACGCCAAATTCTTCTTTTGAATAGTTTTGTTTGTGATATGGTTTCTTTGGCAACGACTCCAAACAACACAACTTGGCAAGTCGACGTCGCTTCGGGATGACTGCCCGTGGCCATGGGTGGACAACATTGGTAGTATAAGAACGAACCTCTTCAATCACTATACAGGTGTCCTACCATATTTTCCATGGAAATGTTAACGTTAGATAATAATGGCGCTATTTCTGTTTGGACGGGCTTCCGGAAGTGAGAAGGAATACCCAGCAAAAACTTTAAAACTGAAGATATTTCGTCCGATGCCTGTTCGTTTGAAAGCTTGTGCCGGCACGCAAGATCCTCCTATGATGTTTTTTCCGCGGCAGTCTCGCCGTATTTTGGAGGTTTGAGAAGAAACGGTGTTCTACCATGTTTGTACCGAGTTTTGCAGCGAACATAATCTGGAACTGACAGCTTTTACTGCTTTTAATAGCAATCAGAATCTTTTCACTTTCCTCCTCAAAACGGCTAGGAATGAGATGGAGAAATGAATGACACATAACCTAAACGAAGTTAAGGTTATGCGGAAGACGACAAAAAAACTGTTTGGTTTTAGACGCTCAAAACTGTTCACTAATTATAAGAAGCAAAAGCCAAAGACGTAACTTAAGGCCTATGGCAGCTATTGCGCTCAGCAGCTACCGTATGGCGACCAGAGATTTGACAGATTGGATCGCTCAAAGAAGTTGATAGATATAGAACTAAGTTTTACGTTTTGTGCGTTTTCTGTCCTTTTAAGCCATAATTTTATATCTTGCATCATATACCAATTATGAAACCAAGGGTCACACAAATCCAAATTGGTCGCAGCACAATCGCCTGCCAAGTTACCTAAAAACTTTTGTTAGCGTCAGTCGCACGTTCATCACGAAAACCGCACTTTGAAGATAATTTTGTCGGTGCCAAATGAATACAACTATGTACCTGTTGAAGGGAGCGCTCAAGCTCCTTCAGCTCCTCCGCCGCGTTCTCCCTCTTCTTGCTGACGGCGGCAGAGGCGCACACCACCGCCAAAGACAGCAGGACAACCACGCGAATCGCAACCATGATGTCTCGTACTCGCACCAAGATCTGCTGCGAGAAAGTGGGGCGTCTCGCGCTGTCCCAGCCTCTTATATAGGTCTCTATGTACGCACCTTAACTTCAGCAAACATACCACGGCAACGCCCAAGACTTCTCTCTAAGACGAAGACGTCATCCGTGCATCTTAAGGAATCAGGTTACTTTACAGAGTAACTGTCTTGATGAAACATAAAAAGGAGACAAAAGCTATGGAGCATGCTTAAAAAGAAATTCTTCTTAAGACAGTATTATCGTTACCTTGATCTTTTCATCGGATGACAGAAATTGACAAATATTTTTGTTTGTAGACTTCTTGTACTTATATTTAGTTAAAGACATAGATAACAGGATTTGTATTCATTATTAGCATTCAATCCCAATTTCCATTTACTTTTGGTAAACAACGAAATGCATAATACGGTTTGGACCAACTGTTATATTCTACAAATGAATGCTCGTATACATTAGTGTTTAAGTTAAAGATTCAACAAGAACCTTTGCGTTGCTGAGTTAGTTTTTCTCCGTCACCACACACGGTATTTAGTTCCGAAGCTTTTTAGGTCGTCACAGTTTCTGAGTTTTGTTGTTTCATTTATTCATGGGTAGCCAAGAGTTAAGGAAACGAAATCTTCTCACGCTACACTATCCACAGACCAAGTCACCACACAAAAACTGGCGCATGCATGATTTGTGTTTCTTCAAAACGTACAAGCGAACTTTTGTCTGTTTCTTACTTTTACACGTCGTACCGTTTTTGGACAGGCTATGACAGACAAGGGTGTTTTTCTTGACTACTTGTCGGGATGGTTATGCAGCCAATTCGAGGTATTTGACGTCGCAGAGCCGCCAATTCAGTATCCCAATCGAGCGGCATGCAGTTTTTATTCGTACTAACTGATCTGCCTTAGACCCACATAGAAAGGATGGTGTGCCATAATCTATCCAATCCCTGTATCGTAAGATCAGTTAGCTGTATGTACGATTTAGAGAAAGAGAATGGTAATTATATATGGAAAAAAAAAACACTCATGACCGAATTTTACAGGACTCTACAGCACCTTGCTAAAATGCTGATGGCGATATCATATTTCCCTTTGCTAAAAGTAGAAACAGCTTGGTCTTAGAGATTTAAATCTTAAGACAAAAAAAGAAAAAATGTTTCCAATTCTCTTATCTTGATGTGTTGGTTTTATCATGTCTTAGCTATAGCAGATAAGACCGATACATCATGGAAAGCCTTAAAGTAAAGGGTGTTGGTACCAACTGCACCGTGGCACCATGACTGACTAAGTAGGTTTAGCAGAACGGATGTCGTATGTAGATATCACGCACGAGGGCATGTCTATATCGCCGTGGGGGAGACATACTTACCGTAACCGCAAACGGTATGTGCCGGAATAGCCACGCCCCTCCGACAGGTACATGTACAATGTACCTCCTGCAACTGGCGGTATAGATCCGCGCGATCATATAGCTGTATCTGTATCTGTATAGCCGGTATAACTGCCCTTCGGCGTAACACACCAGCTTCGCAGGCACGCGGCGCGGCGGCAGTTGGCTACATTACACCGAATGAGCTGTTACACCTAACTCTAGACATTGTTTAAAACTATCTAGTGACGATGCCCCTACTGTACTTGGTGGCAGCGAGTTCCACTCTACGATAGTTCTGGGAAAAATGAGTTTTTGAACACCTCAATCCTTGCTTGATGGCTCTGGTACTTGAAGGCATGACTATTTCTTGTTCTTTTCTGAGCTAGTATTAGGTACTTGGTAGTTGGTACATCCACCAGTTTATTGGTCATTTTGTACATCATGCATAGTCTGGACATTTTTCTTCTGTCACCCAGTGACGCCCACTGTAGGTTTCTTTTCATGTCTGTGACACTGGCACCCCTTTCGTAGTTGTTCGTGCAGAATCTTGCAGCTTGGTTCTGTACCCTGTACAATGTACCTCCTGCAACTGGCGGAATAGCCCCGCCCACCGATATGTACATGTACCTTCTGCAACTAGCGGTATAGCTCCGCGTGATCATATATTCTAGGAAAAGTCACCAAGTTTGGTGGTTCTAGCACAAGCGTTTAGACGTTATCCGACGACATGAAAGTTGGCGCAGGCCCTTAAATAGGGCTGAATAGGTTACTAAGTAACTTTCAATGATCTCAACTGCAATTTAATGATGTTTGTTCCCTCATCGATGGGCGTGACTGACACGTTTGTGTGAGTCTTTGTTTATTCATGACAAAACTCACATCGACCTGCAGGTCACTTGTCATTGAGGTCATGAGGTCATGAGCCAGACAAAATACAACAAGGCAAGCACGCCGGCAGAACGTACTGCGCCTGCGCAAAACCTGGATTTTCGCTGGATTTTTGGTCAACGTTGCATTAAAATTTTGCCTGTTGTAGACCATATCTTTTTCTACACAACATTTGAAAACTACAGACGGGATGTCACCCTTATATACGCGAATTCGACCTTATATGAGACGTTCTGCCGAAGTGCTATGCACAATACATTACGGGTTTCGCGCAGGCGCAGTACGTTCTGCCGACGTGCTAACAAGGTACAGGTTACATGATTGAAGTCCTAACAAATTATGAAGTCATAATAAATCCATATTAGACATATGTATATCTTACGCATAGTAATTTAATATGGCAAAGGAACTCAAGTTATAACTCACACAAAAATATGTGGTCCTGGTTTTGTGTGTGGATGCAATTATGGTATGATATTGCGACGTTGGCAGAATTCATATAAGGGCACATATTATATGGTGGGTCTGCACTTGTTATTTTTACACGATTCAAAAAGTTTTAAACGGCTAGAACAGCAGAGGTATTCCCAACAGCACTCTATATGTGTGTCACTGTCGAATAGAGAGACACTGTTACCGTTTCTTATGTTGTAGTTTTACTGAAGTCCGCTAGATGGTGCTAATTTCGCAACGCAATGGCCCTGTGAAAGCCGGGTGACACTGTGGGAGACAACCTGACGCTGTTTCATGTCCCATCCACGAACATCTGTTAAAGCTATATAAAGAAGAGAGAAACTAATACAGCCTAAGCTAACGTAACATTTGGTGAGAGGACGTCTTGTTTTCACAGTGACATATTTTCACTGCAAAGGAATTTGTCTTAAGTCTTAACTTTTTCTTCTTCATCGAATTACATAAATAACACTTAAGAGTGCTACCTGTTCCTTCCAACTGAACAACTGTTTGACAGAGAGAGTCTTGCTCCGGGGGATTCATTAATGCTTCCAACAGGTGTTAGTTATCTGTCCACCGTACCCCTCTGTATGATATCATAACGAACCGCCCCCCTCCCCATGTGATGTACCGTACAGGAAGTGGTTCCCCCGGTCCCATGTAGCCCCGGTCCGCTAAAACTGACTCCATCACAACAACATTTCCTCTCTCCAACCTACTTATCCAGCATTCAAACCTGACAAAATGGCCGCTCATCGCTTCAGCCACAGCGCAGGAATGCTCTGCGTCTTGGTGACAATTTTGGTGGAGATTGCAACTGGCTTTAATATAGATACGCGGTCGCCAACAGTTCGCCGGGGCCCCGTCGGGAGTTACTTTGGCTTCAGTGTGGACCTGCACCGGGAAGGGGACAAGACTTGGTAAGTTGACAAGAATAATATTCTGTTGAATTGCACAACTGTGTACGAACGCTATGGGGGAGGGGGATACGAATGCCAATAACCATTATACTTGTTATATACAGATACCAAATAGCCTTCATAAAATGATACCATAGCAACAATATATTTCGTCAAATTCCTCGATGCAAGCTTTTATATTTAATCACGATATTTTGAATATAAGTTGCATTTTGTTTTCACATATATATCAAACAGCTGTATGAAAAGCGTTAGGTTATGACCTGTGCACGTTTTGTAAAAATAGCTTGACAACTGTTAAAGCATAGTCGACCCATCTGTTGAATGAGTCAGAGAGTAGCAGATCTCATGCACACTAAAACAACGACCTGTTGACCGTACGTGGGGAGGGAGGGGTGTGTGTGGGAAACTGGAATACTATCCCCTGTCTGAACGTCGTTTCTAACATTGGCATCGGCACAGTTACCGTTCATGACACTCCTTCCACTGGGCATTATGTATATTTATAACCCGGTCATCGTCTAAAGCAATTTCAGCAGAAATTCCTTGTAAACGCCTGGAACCCCGAATTTCCAGGCATCAGTGATCAGATAATGTATGGGCATGACCCAGTTACTGTGTGACCTTACAGCGGCACTGCAGTACCTAAATCATTTTGAAAAGAGAGATGGCAGACTTCACCCCTTTCGTGCAATCACAGCCACAGTCGGCGTGTCCACCCATACTGCTTTGTGGCTACCCATGCTGCTACACACACACACACACACACACACACACACACACACACACACACAAACAAACAAACAGAGATAAACAGACAGAGAGAGAGTTAGTTAGAGAGAGAAAAAGAGTGAGAGAGTTAGAGAGAGAGAAAGAGAGAGTTAGAGAGAGAGAGAGAGAGAGAGAGAGAGAGAGAGAGAGAGAGAGAAACAAACTTAACTCCCTTGTTTAATCGTGCAGTGATTGTAAAAGACTCTAAAATTTAACATTGGGCTCGAGCGATGCTGGACGTTGCTAGTGAAATTCCGGTTTTAGCGTTGATATTTTGTGAGAAAACAAAGCCCTAGTCCTGTACGTAAATTGACAGTGACAGTGCGTGGATGGTACCTGGTCACTCCGGCTAACTTGGTCCACGGTGACTCATGCAGTGTAGAGTTTCTTGTACCCACGGAAGCCACGTGTTCACATGGAGACGACACAAAACAATGTTTGTCTCTGAACCAGCTAATAGACAGTGAAGTCATAGGTTTAGTAACGCTTACCATATGGAAAACACTACCGTGTGGATGGGAATTCTATCAATGCCCTACATCTCCGTCTCCGTAAGCTATGAATGAATGGAGGCAGACCAACAAAGTGCTCAGCCACAAGCTTAACGTCTGAATGTTACCTCAAAAACTTTGTAACCTATTCCACATTGAGGGAAACGCTAGCGATTTTTGAGGAAAATGGCACCAGCATACGTAGAAGAATCACTGAAAGAACTTGGAAACTTGTACCAGATTTGAAAAAATTAACATTACGTTTGATATTCTGTGAGTGATGTGTGATACACTATCCCCCAAATACACAAGGATGACTCGTAAACCACATATTGACTCAAATTGAAGAGGAAACCCTTGACTTTAGTGTTCTCCATGCATTGTGTAAGCCTTGGCACATGCGGCAAGGAATGCATTTGGATGAAGCAGGAACATGAGTTTTATGTTTGCATAAAGAAAAGTTGGCACCGGACTGATAGAAGTTATAACCTGAATGGTTACTATCTAAATGGTTTGTCCCACGAACTTTTGCATCCTCACCGTCCGTGGTTCCACACAACCTCGTCTGTCGTCTTATCTTGACCTCCAGACGGAATGTCTGAAACCCGATAAAGTTGTGAGGGGCCACCCTCACCGGAAGTGTAATGCACGATCCCCAGTTGATGCCTGAAAACCTACTCCACCGAAAGTACAATGGACGATCCCTTATCAATGCTGACAGGGGGCTTGGAGGGACGTGACCTCAACTTGTTTAAAAGTCGTCTGCAAAAGTACACAGTCTGTAGTAGCAACTGTGTAAGGCTATTCTGACATACATTTTTCCTTGAATTCTAGATGAACGTAGTAACATCTAAGCAGAGACAGATACTGAAACAGATACAGTTTTGTCTTCAGACTTGGCCCATGCTGACAGGGAGCTTGAAGAGACGTGACCTCAACTTGTTTGAATGTCGTCTGTAAAAGTATACTGTAGTAGCAACTGTGTAAGACTATTATGACACACATTTTCCCTCAAATTTTAGATGAACGTAGTAACATCTTAGCAGAGACAGATACAGTTTTGTCTTCAGACTTGGCCCATGCTGACAGGGGGCTTGAAGGGACGTGAATTTAACTCTTTAAATGTCGTCTGCAAAAGTTTTCAGTAGTAGCAACTGTGTAAGACTACTATGGCGTACATTTTTCCTTGAATTCTAGATGAACGCAGTAACATCTAAACAGAGACAGAAACAGTTTTGTCTTCAGACTTGGCACAGGATACATCATGTCTTAACACTTGGGGGGAATTGTTGCCTTTTTCGTTACAAAGTGCCAGCTGTGTAAGTACGAAATGTCAACATCTCCACGCATCGTTAGTCTGTATTTGGAAAGCGTTCTCCTCCGAGACAGAAACCGTTTGTTTTCTCGCTCGTTTACGTTTCCTCAATAAGAATGACTAATACAGGAGCTAGGAGAGGCAGACAGCAAAAGAGAAAGGGAGAGAGGGAAGGAGAGATGAAGTGATGGAGGAATTGAGAAACGGAGGAATTGAGAAAGGGAAAGATATCTTCAATGAAAGAGAAATTAATCGAAAAAGAGAAGGAAACATTTGTGGCGAAAGATTGAAACCCCAAGAAACTTCGAAAAAGAGAAGGGCGAATTTGTGGGGAAAGATCCAAACCCCAAATATTGGCAGAGAAGAAAAGTATCAACAAAAGGAAGAAAGCTGGCTGTCATGAAATGGCAAGGACGACTATAAGTAGACTTTAAACGTTGAAAAGGTCTGAGTTGGGGTTAGATTCTTGGCCCGACGTGTACCTGGCTCCTATCCAAGGGTTCTCAATTGTCCGTGTCAATGCAAATAGACACGGGGAGCCGTCTGCTTTGTGTGGAAGTTGGAAGGGGATGTGAGTTTCCACAGACAGGGGTTGCTGAAAGAATGCAAATGTAGGAACGGTGTGGTTATTTCGTGCAGAAATTATATATATATATATATATTGCAAAATCTAACTGATCACGTACAACAATTGCTTCGTTTTCGACATCCGTAAAATATAGGAGACGACGCAAGCGCGATATATGTATGCGCTTCGTTAAGATTATGGTTAGAATATGAAATTTCATATACAGACAATCTGTATCTGTATAGCCGGTATAACCGCAATGCAGCGTAACACACCAGCTTCGCAGGCACGCGGCGCGGCGGCAGCTGGCTAGCTACATTACACCGAACGACGTGAGACAAATGAAATACTGCATTCCAAAAGTGGTAAAATTGTTGTCAATGGTCAAAAATCCGGAGAGTGTGGCGTTTAGTTTACCGGAGTATCGCTACCTCACTAGCACTGCTAGAACCGTCCCGCTCTGAGAATGTGCCCCCGGTGAACTCTCCCAGTCAATCTAGCACATGGGGGTACTGACCGCCTGAACTTCTAAATCCCGGAGAAAACTTCAGTCAACAAACTTGTGAACCTACAAAAGACAACTGTACTCAGTCTGTAGCATCAGGGGAGGGTACGCTGGTGACGTAATTGTGAAGGGAGGGAAAGTTTCATTCATTTAGAGATCAAAATCTCATACCTTCCTCGTTTGTTATTTGTGTTGTTTTTTCTAGACTACAGTAATTTGTTTTGCCGTGTGTTATGCAATGTATCGTTGTAGATTGCTTCGGCTCAAATAAACCTTTTACGGAGATATCACACCCATGTACACCGCTGCAGTACCGTACAAAGCCGCTAGATTACCTGTAATTGACCTTGACCTTTGTTGTCCCAACCCCAGCCTACATGTACCTACCTACCAAGTATCATGAAGATAAATGCACCACACCCCAAGTTACAACCGTTAAAAAAATCGCCAACCCCTGTATATGGTGTGCCTAACACATTATTAACCTTCTCGACGAAGGTAATAAGAACAATTAATAAGAATTATTATTTTTTTTTACAATACTATATTAAACTGTCTCCCTCTGAACCTTCCCAGGATGCTAGTGGGCGCGCCGAGGGCCCAGACCCGCCAGCCTGGTACGGACCGGCCCGGAGCGGCGTACATGTGCAACCTGGACTACAGCAGCTGTGTGCAGATCCCGTTCGATACAACCGGTAAGGAAACATTTTAAAAGTCATAAGTGATAAACCAAGGAGTATCTAAGAACATGTTGTCATGATCATGCAAAGCAACCACATCTAAAAGAGGAGGAGTGTATTCGTATAATGTCAGCGCAGGCACCACAGCTTTTGAAATACATAGAAGATCATAGAAGAGCATAATTTTTCTAGCCCTCACTCCTCAATCTCAATCTAGTCCTTATTTTCCCACCTACATAGGATCAGACCGACTTGACGGCAGTCTCACTCTGTACAAGGAGGACAAATCCTTCCAGTGGTTCGGCGCCTCCATCAAGAGCTCAGGGCCTAACGGACCTGTGGTGGTAAGTACACCGTACACTGAAATGCTGTCACATTCTCTGTCTTTGGAACCGCACAAAATTTTGGAAATGTATGGGGTTCAATATAGTAATAGTAATAGTATAGAATAGGTTAGAATATTTTGTTTGTTTTTTGTACTTCACTACAGACTTGTGCGAAGAAAAACACGTCACAAAGACTTTGTGAAAATATTGCAACGATTACGTTTGTTTCTATTTAATGCATGTGTTTGATTTCAGATATAGAAATATGTCACTTAATTACATGAGACAACTTTTTTATATTTATGATATTGCTGATACCTGTTTCAGTGTAATCCTGTTCATTTGGTAATCAATTTGATGCTGTTTTTTTTCTCTTCAGGCGTGCGCCCCACGGTATGTTTACTACACCAAGTACGTCAGGGAACGAGAGCCCATCGGCAGCTGTTTCGTTGCTAGGAGAAACTTCACCTCGTTCCGAGAGTACACTCCGTGTCAGTCAGGTATAAATGGGTTTTCATTAAAGGAAATTTCTGGCGATTTTTGTCCAAATGAAGTGTGTTTATCATAAATCTGGCACTGCGACGTGGCATTCGTGTCCTAGAGTGTTAGCTAGGAATTTGTGGAGTGTAAAATTTACGTTGATTTATATAGTGAGTACTCCTGAAAGCGACTACTTCCATCCATTGTAACGGCTACATTTTTGTAAACACTTAGGTTTCTTGTGTACATGTGTTTTTAACACTAACGCTTATTTTCAAAGTATCAAATGATCTTTATGTTCCCCACACAGCGGACGAATACGACATCGCGCCATGGCATCGGACTGGATTCTGTCAAGCGGGATTTAGCGTCACATTCACCAGCGTGAGCTCCGAATCATCACCATCATTGCGTTTACGAATCGCGAGTCATATTTACAACATAAATGCCAAGCGCCTTAAGATACTTAATTTTTTTGTTCAGCATGCATTCATTTAAAACTTTGATATTGTATTGTGTTGTGGAGATTTACGCTCCAGTAATTGACATGGCATTGATGCTTTTTATAAAAGGAATTCATTTCTTTTTGTTAGGACGGGAGCAAGATTTTGATTGGTGCAGTTGGAAGCTACAACTGGCAAGGTACATGTAGGGCATCTTTGCTATTCTTTACAGCTTTTGTCATCCCGAATCATTGAAATGTTTTCATGCATTGATTCAGATGTACATGATGCTGTAGGATAGGGAATTTGACATGTAATATTCGGGAACATATTGAGAAGAGACATACTGTATGCATTCTGCAAACCTGTGCAGGTTCTAGCTTCAGTGTTTTGGTCTAGCCTTGGTATAACGGTGTTATGTTACTCATCTCCAGGACAGGTGTATGCACAAAGTGTCAGACGGAGCTTGATGCGGCGGACCAGTATCGGCCCGGCCAAAGAGAACGACACATATCTCGGTAAGTGGAGCTGATACAGATGTGATATCCATATTGAGAAATACGAATGACACGAAATAGTCCTTAGATTCTATAACGTTTTCTCACATGTTGTGTATAGCCATCCGTACATGTATCCCTGACTTCAGTATGCCCAGAAAATGTGCAGGTCTAAAATATGGTGATCGGTAGGAACCAGCAGATAAAAAAAACATATATCATATCAATATGAACCAGCAGATAACAAAAATATATATCAATGTGAACCAGCAGATAATAAAAAAACATATCAAGAGATTAACAAATACGTTTATATCATTCCTGTGTAGGGTATTCAACGGCGGTCGGTGAGTTTGACGGAGATTCACTGGAAGACGGTAAGACACAATGTACAGATAGTTTACCACTTTCCTTAGCACCGTTTTATATCACAAAAGCAACGCACAAGGCTCGTGCTGAATCTTATTGAATAAGACCCCACAAAGTTCCTTTGTTTGTTATGACTAGTGATTGAATAAGTTGAGTTGATGTTTCTACGATTGCAGAATACGTAGTCGGAGTCCCGCGAGCAAAAATGATGCACGGTGCGGTAAGCTGGTCGTTCTTTCACGATTAGAATGGACGAAAAAAACTCCGTAACAGACAGAATAACAACATCCTACCAAACGTACTAGAGTTCTATTTCATTGTAACTAACTGCACATACCGCATTTCGTTTATGAGTGTATTCTTCAGTTGTACCCCATCGTTTTAACATTGTAAAAAGGTAGAATCTTTCAATCTTAGAGTGTGTATATAGTGGGTTTGCTCCTTTGGCAACTTTCAGGTATAACCATCCAGCATGGCGGCCAGTACGTGACGTCAAAGTCACGTGAGTGCTAACGTCCTGTTCCCCTGCAGGTGGTTATCCTGGACGCCCAGATGCGCGAGCTGGCCACCCTGGCGGGGGAACAGATGGGGGCGTACTTCGGGTACTCCGTGTGCGTGCAGGACGTCAACGGGGACGGGTGAGTCTGGAGATACAGCACCCCATATATGGTGTTGTAAATCACGTGACAATGACGTCATTCAGCGTCCGCCATATTGTTGGGCTAAAGTCGTGGATATACCAAGCAAAACGCCGGATTATTGCAATGACAAAACCATTTGCAAGAACACATTTTCACACATCAATATGTCCGAAGTCATATGAAAGTAAATTCACTATCTCCACTTGGAGGTTGAGTTTAAAGTCTACGACCAATATGCCAGGCTTACTAGATAATTTTGACATCTAGGAATTGTATTCTATATAATTGAATCAACCAAAGGCACATTGCGACTGGTTAAACATGTGCACAAAGTGCGAAAAATCAGTGTGCATCAGTTACATATTTTGATCTACTCTTCTTCTACTCGCTTCTTTTCACTCCTTTTCGCACTTTCTGTACACCTCTTTAAAAGTTAATGATTTGCATACACTGTTTAGTGCAGACGACGTGCTTGTTGGAGCCCCAATGTGGACAGACAAAGAGCTGCCTGAGGACGGCTGGGAGCGGGGCAGGGTGTACATCTTCCACCAGCTCAGGGCATACAGCTCCAGGGTGAGGCTAAGGCATTCTCAAATATATGTCTCAAAGTCTCATGTATAAGATAAAAACAGCTTTTTACCCAATATTTGAAGCTGAATAGCTTGGATGTTAGCTTTAGCTTTCTAGGTCGCTTATGCTTCCTTGTTAGGTAGCTTTTTGACAGGGAAGCAACCGATAGAGTGTACTAAAGCGAAAAAGGCTGGCACCCAGGCTTAAAGATGAAAGCTTTTTCAGATTCCAATTTTATGGTGTGACATTGTGAATGAAAGAAAAAGGGTAGAATATTTTAAAGAACAGTTCTTTTTGATGAAATTGAATAGGTAGATTCTAGTCCTTGTTTGGCTGTTTTAAACGAATGGTTTATAGTTGTATTTGTTGTATATCTGGCAGGTTCGGTTTAACATTGCTCCCACACTGATCGGAGAGGGTGCTGGGGAGAGGTTCGGGCTGTCAATGGTTGGACTCGGTGATATCAGCAAGGACGGGTACAACGGTAAGTCTCTGTGCTGTCACATGTTCGGCAAATCTAGACTAAACTGCTAAACTCAGTATTCACGTCCAGACAATTTCAATGATGTTCTGCAGACGCTAACGTCAATAGATGGCATTGGTTACCCTCCCGCAAGCAAAAGTTTTGGTTTGGGGTAGTAGTGGCTGGGGTTTCTTTCTTTGGCCTCCCTGGAGGGGGCACTGATACCGATCCTGACAGGACAACCCCGCCCTGGTGCGTGTTGTGGCAGAGGTTCAGGGAGGCCAATGAAAGAAATCGCACCGACCGAAACTTCTGCTTGTGGAGTCGGCATTGTAGTATTCTTTCTTTTGTACTCATCTAGTTTAATCTGTGCCATAGATGTTGCGATTTCGGCGCCATATGGTGGGACGAATTCCGACGGTGCTATCTACATCTATAACGGATCTCCGTATGGCTTGAAAACGGAATACTCACAGGTACATGTATGTGTGTGTGTGTGTGTGTGTGTGTGTGTGTGTGTGTGTTGCGGCAATTCCCAATAAACGCAATACAAAGTTGCCATAGATCCTCAGAGCTGCTCTGTGAGAGGGTTGCAAAGCAGTATGGGTAATGGGTTGCAGTATGGGTAATGGGTTGCAGTATGGGTAAGGGGTTGCAGTATGGGTAAGGGGTTGCAGTATGGGTAATGGGTTGCAGTATGGGTAAGGGGTCGAAGTCTGCTGTTTTCAACCCTTCAAGACTTGATCGTTCAATCTTTAACGATCAGTTTTTTTTACCCTGGTACAGAAAATTTTGGCTGACGACATTGCTCCAGGGATCAGTACGTTTGGTTTCTCCATGGCGGCATCAGCTGATATAGACGGCAACCAGTACCAAGGTACGGGGACATCTCCATACTGGATAACATGGTCGATATAATGATTCATAGTACTACACTGAAACATTCTTTTAGTTAAGTAATGTCGTCGTGGGTATTTGGAAAGGGAGGGATATGTAGGCAAGTCTTTTTTCTAGGAATATTTTGATACAGTGGGTTGGTACAAGATGTCACATCCATCTAAAAGTTTTTGTTATTTTCTTTTCCCACAGACTTAATCGTCGGTGCTCACGCTTCCGATACGGCCGTCGTTCTGAGGTATGTAAAATGGTACAGTCCATGAAAAGCTTATATTCTAGTTAGATTCATGTATGATCGAAGTATCAAATCCTCCATGTAATGAAACTTGAAAAATGTCTAAATTTGGAAAGCCTGTGCCCTTATAATGGGCCATATACAATGATTACACAGTGTTACCCAATTATTCGTTTTAATGATATAGCATTATAAAGTTATTGTAAATCTTGTTCCTTATTTTTCAGAACGAGGCCAGTCCTGAGAGTTCACAGCACCGTGACTGTGGAGCCAAAGGTCATTGACCTAGAGAACAAAGCCTGCAAACTGCGGGACGGCACGGCGGTGCCATGGTAAGTCATTATTGTCCTTTTAATTACCTTCGACAAGAAGGTTATGTTTCCAGTTATGCCATGGTGGAGTGGCTGTGGTCTGGGTCTGTATGTACGTCAGCAGCATAAACTCGAGAAGCTGTAGATAGATCTTAATGATATTTGGTAGGCGAGTAGCAGTTGTGGAGACGAAGGTCAAGTTCGAAAATGGTTCACCTGGCGTTTTCCTACGGTACTGCAGCGGGCTGTGTAAATATGTTTTAACTGTTATTAATGAGATTTGATTACCTTGAAATATCTGAATTATAATTTTTCTAATTATTTTCATCTTTTTCTTTATAGTTTCAACATCACAGAGTGTTTTCGATACGACGGAATCGCAGTCCCACTGAATATAGGTAACTGTTCTATTACACTGACTTTTCTTAAAAAGATTTAGTCTATTTTGTTTTCAGCACTTGACACTATTAGGTTCCACAAATGACGGTCATCTTTTTTCTTCCAGAACTCCAGTATGAGACCGTTTTGGACAAGATCCGGTCTTCTAATTCGCGGGCTGAGTTCTTGGGCCGCACGGATGTCATTAAAGTGATTCGACTGACGCAGGGAGTGCGCAAGTGCGAACGATCACAAGCTTACATCCGGGTAATTAAAAATTTGTAATCTTCTATTTTTAAGGTTTATTCGCAACGCATACAAAACGAAACAGTACTCAAGAGGTTTTCTAGTCACTAACAGTACATTTTGTGCGTGTGTGTTGATACATGTACTTGCCCGGTATCCAAACCCATTTTAGCTGCCGAATCTCTTTCATCCTCTTCGCTATGTGCAGCTACATTACGGCAAAAGCTATTCACATCCTCGTTTCACTCTTTCCATAAGCATGTTATAAAACACGATATATCAATGTTAATTTTCTGAGTGGTTGGCAAACAAAGGCAAAGATGTCATTTAAAAGTTAGGTGAATGTGAGAAGTTGACAACAATAAAGTAAATGCATGGTTAACGTTATTCTTCTTTCTTTTTAAAAAAAAAATTCTGAAGCCTGACCTCCGTGACAAGTTGACGCCCATTGAGGTGACCGTTACGCACAGCCTGGATGACCGGCCAGGTGTGGTGCTTCCTCCCATACTGGACCATCATGCACGGCACACTGTCACCGATCAGGTTTGTAGCGCCACATAGCGGTTTAGAAATGAACTGCAGCTTACTGTGTTAGTGTTACTGTGTGAAAAATTATCTTAATGTGAACTTTCGTCGCTCTGTAAATTTAATTTTTCTATTTCATGAGTACTTTTAATAAATTTTTATCTGAATTGTCTTTCTATTTAAAGTACTACCAAAAGAGATTTGCCTTTGGTTGTGTATTTATTACCCTTTTGACAAGTCCTCTCTTTTAACATTTCAGACAAATATCCTGAAGGAGTGTGGCAAAGACAACATTTGTGACACGGACCTTAGAATAACAGTTTCCAGGTTGGAACTCACGATATTCGCCACAATATTCTCCACTTCTCCCTTTCCTGGTTGTTTTGGCATCTTAGTGATCGAATGATTATTACCTTCGCCAAGAAGGTTATGTTTTATCATGAAAGTTTACTAAGGTTATGTTTTCGTAGGCGTTCGTGTGTGTGTGTGTGTGGAACTGCAGGAGCATTTGTATGAAAATGTTTAAAGTAGGATAACTCAATAACCCTTCGACGGATTGTCTTGATATTTGGTGTGTAGGTAGCTTAAGTGATGCTTGACATAATTAGATGACAATTATGCAAATTATGATCTAATTTGAATAATCAATGAAGGAATTCTATAATTCAGCTACCTTCCACGATAGGACTAATATACCCTGTAACATGTGTAATTAAGAATGAGAGTAATATCGCCATATATTAATTATGTAAATGAAGACCTAATTTGCATAATTAATGACAAAATACTATAATGTCATAGTGGTTGATGTTGGCAATTTCATACTTGCGCATTTCGAAGTTGACTGGAGGTGAACATCATTCAACATAACTTATTCAAATCAGTACCTCATTTGCATAATTTATGAGGAAATGCTAGAATTACCTTCGTTGTTAAGATAATACTGTCATTGGGAGGAGAATATGATCAACTGATGTAATTCATGCAAATGAGGATCTTATTTGCATAATTAGGGGTGAAATCTATCATTCTTCAGTCATACGGGGTAACCTCATTTGGCGAAGGTATGAGATCGTGGAACTCTAGTTTCTATTGAGTCATTTGGAGACATTACATGTATCTGTGCATGATCAGTCCAAGGACATTATATCAAGATCCTTGATCAGTCACTGTGACATTTGCATCTTTACTGGTAGCCCCTCCCCACCTGACTTTTCATCCCCCTGTCCTTAGTGAGCGGAAAGACATCCTGATCGGGACGCCGTACGACTTCATCATGCACATAGAAGTGCTGAACGCGGGGGAGGGCGCTTACGAAGCCGTCATGTTGATGGAGGTGCCTGACGAAGTGGACTACATCGGGTTTCACAAGAAGTCTAAGGTTATGGCTATTTACATGTAACAAAGCGCCGTCTAGCAGTAAAAAAGTGTATTGCAGTTTTCTTCGTTGTTTTCCCTTAGGCCACAGCAAGTAATTTTTATGGATGACATCCGCGCGCGCATTGATTTTCGCTCGATTTCGGAAAAAAAACAAGAAATTTTGATGCCAACCAACTGTGGTCAACATGCCAAAAATATGTCATAAACGGCCATGGGCAAGGCAAGGCTCTGATTTATTGTTTAGTATTTCATTTTTACTTTGATACAGTGTTATAAGTGATGTTGCCAATGAATCAAAACCATTTATACAAAGATTGAAAGCTTTTATTTAGTAATTCATTTTTTTTCAAAGTTGTTTCAGAGACAAATTGATGTTGTAATAGTTGGCACAATATAAGTAGAGTATGGCTTTCTGGACATACAGTTCAGATTATAAATGAACTCTGTCAGTTATTGAGCCCCAATTTCCGGTAGGCAGTGTCTAATCTCAGAGACCGTCATGATCAGGGATCCAACAAACTTAATGGGGCACAATTACTTACGTTTGATGGCAACCGTTGACAGTTTAAGTTGTTGCATTGCAAACAAATACCCAGTAGCTACTACCATGTAGTAGCTACCTATGATGGTACAGGCTCTTTTCTACAATTGTTCTTGTTAATTGAGATTTATACACATGTACAAGGACGGTAATACTGTTAGATACAGGTATAAAAGACCTGTTGGTTTGTGATATCATGTTTTGTCGCCAACGATCTCAAAATTTAAAAATGTAGAAATCTTGTTTTTTTTTGCCTGCCTTGTTTTTTTTCGCCCTCTCGCGTTAGATTTGGAGTCTGGGGAGGATGTCATCCATAAAATTTACTTGCTGTGGCCTTATAATCATAATGGCAAAAGTCATTAGCTAGGTGTTTAGGTGTTGCATACGAGCGTATACGTTGGGAAGCTTCCGAATTTAGTGTAGAGCGTCGTCGGGAATCTAGCACTAGTGGTGTTTCTGCGTCACCCATGTCAGATCGAAATGCATTTCAAAGGCCTAAAACGTGAGTAGATGTATATAAACATTTACAACTTTATAGATGCAGTTTAAAGAGCATGCTTGTACTATAAAATCACCCAATAAATTCGGCTAACGTAAACTACCAGACCTCAGTCTCCCTCTGACCACTGTGGTGGTAACATGGGCAGAGGCCTGGGTAATAAGTCAACAGTACCCAAGACAAGTTACTCTTCAAGACATTCAGAAATGAATCAACAACAGATAAAAGAATTGAAGTATAATTGTAAGAAAATAGTTGGAGTCATGAGTCAAGAATGTAATGACAACACTGGCTTGCCAAGCCCTGCATAGTACACTGTAGTGTCAGACATTGGCTTCCAGTTACTTGTACAGTTTTGTCAGAGCTCCATATTCTACATGTATACTTTTTTCTTAGACACCAAAATTACAAAACATATTCCTAGACACACTTACTATCAAAGATAATTCAGCTGTGAGGAAGATACTTTCAAGTGACAAGATAAATACAGATATCTACAGTTAGACACTTTTCAAAGGGCTGTGTAGATAGTGTAAATTTGAACACAAGGTTGGTTTTCCAGAAACTGAAAGTTGTTGATGGCAATTTCTTCATTATGTGACTTACATGTAGTTACAATTATCTGGATCATTCTGCATGGTTTGATATTGTTACTTTGAAAACCAGGACAGAAAAATATTTGAATCTGTTCAAAATAGATTGACCAGTATTATGCTAATCAGTCCCTGCTTTTGTTTCTGGTGGGTAGACAGTCTGGGATGTTTATGAGTTTATGTAGTTATTGGGGTCAATTCACTATTCAAGCTGCTAGAGAAGCCACAGTGGGGAGTACTTCCTTATTGCTGTTCCCAGGGAACAGATTCTTGTACATTTTGATTATGTTCTGTTGTTTTCATTTTTTAGGACGCCCAGGTATCCTGTACCAACGACTTCGGCGCCGTGAAATGTGAACTGGGAAACCCCATGGAAGCGAACGAGACGGTTAGGAACATATCAATGAACATACTGATGCTTTTACGACTCTGGTCTGCCAGCTACTTTCTTGACGTACGTTAAAGATGATGATGGCTACTGGTTGCACTGTATATACCTGCAATGTGTACGTAGCAAGCGGATGCACTACGGCTAAATACTACTACGTCATTTTCTGGAAATTTAATGATGATAGATTAATTTGATACTCTGCTGGACACTCAGAAAACCTGTGTATGAACACCCTGATTGAATTTTCTGAATCTTATATATTTTTTTAAACAGATCAGTTTATATCTGAGGTTGTCCGTGTCTCGACTGAGTGGTATGAACGATTCTGTCTCATTCGTCGTGCAAGCAAACAGGTAAGTTCAAAATTTATTACTTATATACACTTTCATACCATGCTCTGAAACTTTGTAATGAAGAAAATAATTGTAATATCGGTGGCTGTATCCAACTGAAACGTTTTGTTGATGGTTTTTGTAATTTTTTTGGTCAAAATTCTCTCTTGATTTTTTCTTGTTTCTTTTTTTTCCGCAGTTCTAACGTGGAAGACCAGATCACGAATTTTGACAACGAGGCCATTTTGACGTTGCCTGTTCGTGCCTACGCTAATGTCGGGCTCCGGGGGTATGCGACATATTGTACCATCATTATTACTCCGTGAAGGAGGCATACCTCCTGCAGGAGTATTCGGGTCAGCCGGTTTTTCGTGTTCGCAGCTAAAACTCACGGTTCCCCTTGTTCAATCGGCATGTAATTTTATACGTCGTCTGCAGGCATGCCAGTGATGATGCACGTATATCAATATTTACCGTAGGTGTTTTCGCGGTCAAGATAATATTTAAAAAGCACCCCTACATTTAGGGGCAAATGGGACCGCCCGCGAAAAACCCGTTGTTTTGAATAGCGGGGGGGTCGAGCATGCTTAATGCAGATGCGCGGGGCGGTTTTTAATGCAGACCAGATGCGGACCGTAATGGTTTATGGATGGCCGGAATTGTGAAATGTGTTCGCACGTAAAAGTCATGTTTGTGTACGTTGTATTTCTATGAATTTTGGCATGTGGTGTGCCGTTATGTCCGTGTTGATGCACGTGTCTTTGTTTTCACCGTAGCGGTTTTTATATCGAGGTAAATTTGATATTTCAAAATCACCCCTATTTTTATAATCCTGTGGAATAGGCCGTAGGTTAAGTAGATATGTGGTAGGCGAGGTTCTCTAAGCAGATATTAGGTGGTTGTTGTGTATATTCGTTTGTGAGTATCTGTTGGGATTGTGACTTATGGTTTGCACCTAAGGTCAGGTCTATTGTCTGGCAAGATGTTAATATCATAGTTGTTCGGTAGAGCTCACACACTGTACTATTTATAGCTTATAATATAGCGACCTGAAATTGGTCGGAGCGCGGAGAATGCGCCAAGATATGTGTTGTTTCCGTGTGCAACTGTGCTAACGTTGCTGTGGTGATCATGTTGTTTTGTTAAGCAGTTGACTTGAGCGGCAAGTGTTAAAATTGTTGACGTGGTTTTAGACTGACCGCCAGTTGCGCAGTTGACTTTGTGTACGTGTCTTTGTTTTTACCGTAGCGGTTATGTGGGACGGTGTTTTCCGTGTGCAACTGTGCTAACCGTTGCTGTTGTAATCATGTTGTTTTGTTAAGCAGTTAACGTTGACTTGAGCGGTACCCGTTTTTTCCGTGTTCGCAGCTAAAACCCACGGTCCCCTTTGTTCAATCGGCATGCAATTTTATACGTCGTCTGCAGGCATGCCAGTGCCAATACCACCTCTCAATCTGCAAATTATAAAATTTCACGGAGAATTGTCGCCTATGGCGTCTTGGTTGTGTGTTAACAAGAGTTAATACATTAACATGTTTGACAATTTCTTGGTGCCAGTCATTGGTTGGTCCTTGATTACGTCTCTAGTGTTATAACGTAGTAAACGTACAAAACTCAGCGCACATGTTTTCGCACGATTCATATATACAACGGTGCCATGTCCATGTTCATCAACAACCACTTTATATCTGAACCAAGTCAATAATTTGTTCTCTTCTTCAAATATTCATTTGTCGCAGAAGAAGAAATAGATAGATGGATGCAAGTAATGTGGCACGTTAGTTAGTTCATATACCATTTTCAGAAATCTTATTTTACCATATACCATTTTCTGAAAGCCTATATTGATTAAGGTTCTCTTTTCCAGTGTTTCTATCCCAGAGCAAGTTATCGTGAAAATGAAGACGAAACAACAGAACGACAGAAATGATGAGAGCGACTCAGTAACGGTGCCTCCTCCTCCACAACCGGAGTTCACACACATATATGAGGTAAAACACGTTTCCAATAACAAATATGTTTGTATGTTAAAGTAAATGTTAAAAATGTGGACGTTGTAACATGTTAGTCATATTATCATTCTCTATATTGACTATGGACATTCTTGTATTTCATTATTAAACACAATGTACATCTTGTACTTATGCTAGACTAATAAGATCGTCCTTTGTTGCTCTTTAGATTTTAAGTACAGGTCCAAGCACAATAGGAAAGTCAGAGCTCAAAGTGTACTTCCCGGTTAAAACGGTGGAGGGCGCTAGCTTCATCACCCTGAGGAACATCACTGTGGAAGGAGACGGGCAATGTCTGGTGACCCGGATGCTAGGGCTGTCAGAGTTTAACATAACGTCTGTCCAGGTATGTTGGATACATTTGAAAGTCTATACCTAGAAGATCTACCCCCTTAAAGTACAAATGTTAAAAATAAACTTTTGATCGAAAAACTTAAGTAAAAAGAAATTATAATAAGTTTCTTTTCTTAGATTGGACAGCTTTCGGCCACAGCGCCACCTATCTACACAGAGCAGCCACTGCAGGAGTTGCAGACGAGAAAACGTCGCCAAGTCTCCAAAGCCGCAGTTCGAGAGCAGTTGGTAAGACTCGTACTTTGCTGCCGATCCTGACAACTGCCTATAATATATCCATAGAATTGTGAAATATAGACGAACTCCTAATAACATGGTATTTCTTTGTTTACAAGTACATGTGCTGTTAATACATGTATTTGGTTAGAGCATTTGTCTGTCCGTGTGTGCGCTAGGGAAAGGGGTGAAGTCTGCCGTCTCTGATCATGATTTCTCCGTTTCTGTTACCATCATTGACTATTGTCCTCCATAAAGTATATAGTATGAGATTGGTTTCTCGTAATACTTGTAACTTACATGTATTCTTGTTTTGATGCTGAAACTTCCAGGATTGTACCACGGCCAGGTGCATGTTGATCACGTGTCTGTTCGGCCCGTTGAAGAGAAACAGCATCGCTATCGTGCGGCTCAACTCGTTTTTACGTCTTGACAGTCACGTAAGCAACTCCACATCTCAACCCTCCAGTTCTACTACTTAACCTTATAGTCTACTCGCTCCATCACATTTTCGTTGGTTCAGGCGTTCTTGTCTGTCACGAATATCACCTTTTTATACTTCCTTCTATGTTCTTAAAAGTAAATGCAACACAGCAGATTTTTGTGGCCTTGAAGTGGTCACGTATCTCACCTTTATATATTTTACTTCTTATATTCCTAAAAGTAAACAACATACTCATGTAAATGCAACACGTTTCTTCCTTCCGTATTTTCAAATTCAAATTCAAATTTAATTTAATCTTTATTAAAACAACTCGCAGACATTCTGAGTCTGAATTGTGTTGTTCTGACAAAATGTTCGGAAAGCGCTTCAAGTGATCTACATATTCATTATCCACTCAAGAAATTACAAATTATCTAAAACCTATGATAAGCAACGTTGAAGCAAATACACGTTCATTAACAATCACATTACATTATAAATTCAATATGCCATAAAAGGAGACGTCTAGATCTGTGCCGCTAGGTCATACGTTGTACAATGTACAGTGGGCGTAACTGATACGGAATCTGAGAACATGTAATGTATTGATTAATTAGTATTTAACAGTTCAACGAGGTAAGGTATTGTTGAGTTCTTAATTGTGCCGTGCAGTCCGGCAATATGGAACATCAAATTGTGTTCTTTTGTGGCCTTGAAGTTAAGTGAAATGTCAATTCTCATTCTACGTTTCCTTTTCCTTTTAAGCTAAATTGAAGGTCACAACCCTCACTTCATTCACATCTCTCTTTTCTACACATCAAAAAGTTTCAAGCACAGAACTTTCAAGGTCTTCTCGTCACAACAAGCTGAGCGCCGTGCCACCATACTGTCTAGTACAAGCCTTTATACAGCTAGGAGTAATGGTAGATTATAGAATAAGAGATATGCTAAGTAAAAATAAATTGACAATGACTTAACATCTATGAAGGTTAGACATCCAAGTAATGAGATATATAAGAAAACAGTTACTCAAGAAACTGGATAGATTTTGAAAACCGTCTAATATTATTGAATGCTACTTGAAACGTCTGACAGTTTTCAAATTCTATCCATTGTCATTGTCATTGTCAAGTCATTGTCAAGTCATTGTCATACACAGGAAAACAGTTACTCAAGAAACTGGATAGATTTTGAAAACCGTCTAACATCACTCGCCACTGACGAAAAGTAGTGAATGCTACTTGAAATGTCTGACAGTTTTCAAATTCTATCCAGTTGCTTGAGTAAATGTTTTCCTGTGTATGACAATGACTTTGTAAATGTATGTGTTTTGGTATTTGTCCAGAACGTGCAGAGTAAAATCATCGAGAGGGACATTGTGTCCACGGGTGTGTTTGAAGTCCTGGAGATGCCGTACCACATCCAGCCGGTCTCCATGCCAGTGTCACACGCACAGGTACAGATGTGCTCCAATTTATCCGTAAACAGTTTCATCAGGTTGGTAATACAGGGTTAATGCCCCGCTCCGCTCCGCTCACTCGGTGGTTTATTCGGTGGTTATCGATATCGCACCTGACCAGGGATTATCTCACCATATACACAGAGGATAAGGCGGGGCATTAACGTTATTATCATATAACCTATCCAACTGACACACTTAAAACAGTCGAGGTGCTCTCCCTGAATTGATCTGAATGGTCAATAGCTGTGACCTTCAATCTTTGTATACACGGAAACAATACACTAAGAATGGTGGTTGACTTGGCGTATGCGGTCAATGACGTTCCTTAACATCACCTAAGGTCCCAAGCATTTTTTTTCAAACCAGAAACCCATATCCCCAAACTCCTACATTTGTTTCATCCATCCATGTAGAGATGAAAGGTGTAACAGAAGTAGTCAAACCTGGAAACATGAATTGGAACGTTTGTAGTTTTTTTTAGTTCCACATCCACCATTGCCAATGCCCGGCGGGCATTGCACTTTCAATGGCGAATCCTTCCCGTTGCTCAGATCGTGACACCCATTAACCCGGAGAAGCCGACTGCGGCGAAGAGGTCGGTACAGACCTGGGTGGTGGTGCTGTCCGTAATGAGCGGGCTGTTACTGCTGATCCTTCTAGTACTCCTGCTGTGGAAGGTATTTGTGCTGTATTTGTATTTATTGGCAAAAATACATGTCATTACTTGGGCTAATCTTCAAGCAGATTTCTTCGGGGGCAAGACACTATAGTTGGGCAGCCTGTAACCAGTTGGCCCCCGTACTTGAGCTAGCACAAGCAGACTCAGCTTGTAACGGCTGACCCACGAAAAGTACAGACGTAATACAAGTAAATTAGAATCTAAGATAAAATACAAATCCTGCAATAAAAGAAATGAATTATGAATAAATCACAATTCAGATTTATATCACTGTGAGTTCGTGTTGAGTAAAGTAGAAATGTCATTAAAGCCTTGTGTCCAGCCGTAAAAAAAGCAGCTCACTAAAATTCACAATGCTGACTTATATCGATGTGACTTCATGTTAGGTCAGGTAAAATGTGTTTCCAGCCGTAAAGAATCAGCTCACTAAAAGTCACAATGCTGATTTATACCGATGTGAGTTCATGTTGGGTGAAGTAGAAATGTCACTGAAGGAGCCTTGTGTCCAGCCGTAAGGAAGCAGCTCACTAAAATACCATGATGGTGCAATTGTGATGGTTTAAATATTTCAAAGCAATGTCCTTGTCGAAACATGCACTGCATTTGAAGGTTGGATGTGAAGCCTATTACGCAATGTGAAAAGTGTAACAAGAAAATGAAATATTACTTTGTCATGTGCTAAAGTTTTGTTTGATCAATGGACAGGTATATTTTAGATAAGAAAATTTTCTTACATGACTTCAACCGGTAGCATGAATGTGATTTATCTGTTATTTGTTTCTAGGCTGGTTTCTTCAAACGGAAGTACAAACAGCTCATGGACTACAACGGCTACTTGGATCCCGACGATGATGATGATGAAAATGGCGTCGTTGATTTTTGCAAAGAACGCTGGGAGCGGCTGGTGTCCGGTATCATGTCTTGTTGGGACTGGATGGACACAAGACTGACCAATCTTAGGGACCGTTACTACTGATCTATTATATTTGGGGCATTGCGATTGGTCTAGACTGAGCAGTCTAAATGGGGGTGTTTGTGTGTGAAATGATAGTTGAGTAAAGTTAGCAGCCAGTTTGTAATGTATACATTCCCTTTCAGTTATCAAACTGAACTTAAGACAAGCAGTTTTTCATATCATATCGCAGTTTTAATAGTCAGCTTCCCATGGCCAAGTTATAGGCTATCTTGCTTTCTTCCACGGCAATGCTATATAACTTATGGGATTATAGCTACAGGTAGACAAATGGTTTAGTATTATCTTATCTGTTTCGTAATTTTACGATAGGTTTTAGGAGACGCTAGAAGTTTACATGAATGATACACGTCTGTGAGGTCAGTGATTAGGAATGCTCTGTAAATGTCAACTATCAATCGTATTTCCGTGGCGAAACTTTAAAATGTTTGCTTCCTTTTTTTGTGTTTAACATGTTGAAAAGTTTGTTGCATTCCAGGTTTTTTATATGTAGCCGGTCCTATGTGCTGTTATGAAGTTAAGAGAATGATATTTCAATCATCTAGAAAATAAATTTCGATAAACAATAACAGTACATGTATAGGCTACATGTAAAAAGGTATTGGTTAATTTAGATATGAATACTAGTGCATTGCAATGGTGGGTCTAGATCTGGTATAACTTTTGAGCATCCAGGAACCTCATTTTGTATAGTTACGTTAGACATACAAACTCATGTCTGTTAGAATGATACATGCTTTGGGGACATTTTGTTTCTTTTAACAGGGACATCTTACATGAAGATTGCATCTTTGTTATTTCCGTGATACGATGAGAGATTTTGTTGATGAAAGTGCGAAACAACTTCTTCGCACTAGTGATTATTATGGGAACTTGTTGAATGAAATATCACAAACTGGATATCGCCGAGTATGTTTGTGTGATGTCAGAACGCCAAGCCTGCTGGTACAGGAGTTTGTGGAAACTGTGGAGTGGGATTCCTTTAATCTCCAAGCAGATCTTACGGTGGCCAAAGACACTATCCAATTGGCCAGACAGTTACCATTAGCCTAGTTAGGTGGCTAATGGTAACTGTCTGGCCAATCGGATACTGTCTTTGGCCACCGTAAGATCTGTTTGGAGATTAGGATTTCTTCATCTTACTTTAAAGTTGCTAAGAAGGCTCTGATATTATTGCTATAGTTTATGGATTTTCATGGATTCCAAAACATTTCATCAATAAAAAAAAAGTATTCAAAAGTAGGTGTGATGTTGTTAATGCTGTGTAAACGTTTACGCAAGTTCCAATGCTGAGGTCACAGTTCCCAACCCGGGGCCTGGCCGGGTAGTTTGCGGGAACAAAAAGTAATATCAATCCTATTTTGCGAAACAGGCAAATATTGCAACAAGACTGGCAATGAAAACATACATTGCCGTGGCGACGGTGGTTGCTGTTAGGGTTATTGTTTGCATGGCACTGCGGCCCTGCCATCATTTCATGATTTTGAGGAAGACTTGGTACCTATACAGACACAGTGCACTCCTCCCCTAAGTGTATAGTGAACGAGCCCCGGGGTCACAGAAAGTAGGGCATCCGGGGCAGAGAGGTCTTCCCAAAGCAGGGTCCCAAAGGTTTCCAGGAATGTGGGCATAGATGTGGGTCACAGACATGCCTGTGGACATTCCATTCCTGTGGACAAAATGCCTGTATGATTCCTAGAATTCTTGCGAATTGCACACAATACTGTACCATTAGGCTCCCCCCTGAGACGTCGCCAAAAATCCAACTGTATTTATTTGTTTGTCTAACAATAGATTAAATTTTCCCTTCACAATGCTGTAAGGTGTATGCATCACATAAAGGTGCAATATAACCCTGAACGCTGGGAGGAGCTGTTTAAAGGACTACATCTTGGCGGATTTAAAAATCCTTTGTAGTGGTAATTCCGTAATTCCATTCGTCCACTCGACCACTGATTATACATAAGATAAGATTTGTTACACAAACTTCTAACGATTTGACGAACAGTTAGGATTTTGTTGGAGCCTTTGTCTATGGTGATTTTAGAATCCTTTGTAGTAGTAATTCCGTGCGACACCTCGACTGCTGATTATATATAAGATAAGGTTTTTTTACAGAAACTTCCAATGACTTGTGGAACAGAGTTAGAATTGTTTCTTGGAGCCTTTGCTTTTGGTTGATTTAAAATCCTTTGTAGTGGTAATTTCATTCGACCACTCGGCTACCGATTATATATAAGATAAGATTTGTTACAAAAACATCTAACGATTTGACGAACATAGTTTGTTGGAGCCTTTGTTTATTCATGAAATACTCAAATCATCCTGCTGGCCGCTTTTCATTGAGGGTCTCAGAGCAAATCTTTAGTAAGAAAATCGAGGCGATAGAAATAAATATAATCCCGCCTCCCAATTTCCGCTTTGTCATTGGTGGGCCGGATTACTCTCTCCTTGCAGCCAAGGGCTGAATTGTGAGGAGCTTACAATGGTGGTGGGGCTTAATCGCAAGGGTCTGGAGCTGCTGCCATTCGGCGCTAACTCAGATGACCTCAATACGACCCTAAGTGCGGCCATAAGACTGTAAAAGGTTTGAACCGCTCACACCGGGAAGGACCCCTACTCTTTTCGTGGGGTGTGGCTCTCCCCAAACACGGGACCTCCATTTAACGTCCTATCCGAGGGACGTCCTTAACCGAAGCTAGGTACTCATTTACACCTGAGTGAAGTGAGGAAAGTCGTGTAAAGTAAAGTGCCTTTCCCAAGGGCACAAGATCGGTGACATGGGTGGGGATCGAACCCGGGACCTCTTGGCCCTGAGCCGAACGCGCTACCGCTGCGCTGCGCCACACGACCCCACTATGACTTTGGTGTGGGATGTAACGTTACCTTGACACAAGGATCGAGTAGGTCATCAGTTCAAGACACATTGTAAATCAATGTCAAGCCAATATCCGGTTACATATTAGAAAAGTTGTAATAACCCCATACCCGGAGGATAGTGACCCTGACCAAGGTCAAAGAATGTGTTAGTGAGGTTGCATGTCTTGTGAACATGCATCAGTAGCGTGCGTAGTCCAGTGGTTAGCGACCCTGCCTCTGGACTAAGAGGTTGGGAGTTCGAGTCCCGGCTGTTGTCGCTCACCCGACAGGCACGCTACTGGAGAAGGTCGCAGTCCTTAGGACGGGACGTTAAGCCGTGGTCCACTGTTCATTGTACTTGTCGAAAAGAGCTAGGGGAATTTCCCCGGTACAATGAACCTGTAAATACTGTACATAGCGTCTGTCTTCTCTGTCACGACCAATGTAAGAGTAGCTCTTCAGTGAGCTAAAACTGGATCGAGATCACTTTCCACTTTCCACTTATTTTACCGGTGTCAGGGATAGAAATGTCGATTCCTCGTGATCAAGCACCTGGGATATTTGTCATATGTACCTGTCATCGTTTCAAATTCTATAACAACATTTCACGAAAGAACTTGTGCAAAAACACTGTAGTCTTTGATATTTTATTGAATATTGAATACAATTTGTTACCTACAAGATTAACAAATGGTTAATCTACCCTACTTGCTTTTTAATGAAAAATTACGATTTAACATAAAATACATAACCGACTACATGGATCCTTGTAGATATAACATGAAGTGTTGTAGAGTATGTTACTTCAACTTTAAAACTGTTAGATCGAGAAAAAAAATTTTCACCAACATATCTTGTATTTGATATTTTTCTTTCAGTTTCTTGTTTCTACAATCCTTCTTAAACATCTAGTATAATAAGGCTGTTTCTCGTGTATGTCTCAAATATTACGATATCGAAAACTAAATTGTTACGACTTTCAAAAATACAAGTAGACATATATAGTTTTCTCTGTATATTAATGTTAGCATGCAATGTATTTGACATAAGTCACTTTTTCAGGTTATACACTCGGGCACTGCATGGTACACAAATTATGAGTACTTCAATTACACTTAAACCATACTAACTATCAATCCTACTAACTTGACTTGTTACCAACATTTAAACTCTTCTGACGTTAACGTTACATCTGTCGAACGTACGAAGCATCACGGAAGATATTAAACAACATCAAATGTGTTACATATCAGAAAAATCCTACTACATGTAGCATTATATCATGCAACATGATTAGATGGTACAGTTTAACTTACCACGATGCATTTTAAGTATTTGGGACAAAAATGCAGAGAGTGAGATTTCATGATTGTGCGCAAACATTACATCACATACACAACACACCTATGTCATATAGGATTGTATGTACACGTATGACAAAGCTATCATACCTCCAATTTCCGTTATCCAGTATGTATAGAATTTGTCCTATCACTTTTAGTTTACTTTGGAGACATTCTTGCGATAGTCGTACATGCGTCGTACAAAATTTAGCCTGACTAAACCGCGCTCCTGGCGGCCGCCGCCCCTAGGTTGCCGCCCCCCTTTGGGGGTCATTAACCTCCGGCCGAGAGCTTGTAAACACAGGCTATACAAAATCCAGCTGTCTTCTTACAGAAAAGTCGATGATTGTGACCAGGGAAATATGGTACATAGAATGGGCGGTTTCGCTTGTTTAGATCTCTACTATTCAGATATTTACAATGACAGGTTTTTGAATAAACACACGGGTTTTAAACAGTAACGGAGAGATTTTCCCATGCCATTCTGATGCAATAGGTCTTTGTAACTTCGCAAAATCCATGTACTTTTTCTAGACCGATTTATAGCAGAGGTAACATCATGTATGTTACCCAACGTTATTTGTCTAGTCTTTGTAGTAGCCAGTATTCACCATGTCAGTATCCTTGAACGACATGGGCGGCGAGCCAAGGAGGACTGTATTTGTATCAGTGGACAGGTGTAAATGAACAGTCCTTTGTTTTCGCTACTTCACTTACAGGTTCTTATAAACAACGGGAGTGAATTGACGAAGTAGCAATAGCTGGCAAGACACATAATGGCGAACTTGACAACTTGACTTTGTATACAAGGGTATCAATTCATGGCACTCCAAACTTTACGGCACGGTCCGGTAAACATTACTGTGCTCAAAAAATTTTATAATTAACTACACAAATAACCCCGTGTTGTATCTATAGTATCCACAACCACGTCCAGACACGTGCCTGGGGCAAATCTACGTTCTTGGATACACGACGAGTATCCAGAACTGTGCCTTTTCCTAAACCAAGCCCATTCAGGCATAGAACTAGATAAACACGTGCAGTTCTGGCTACAATGCCCCGATATAGTAAGTTTGGCACCCGGTTCTTCCCACGGATATGCCTGACTCTCCCTCGCTTATCTGACGCACTGTGAGTTAATAACACTACTGCTTTTCTCAGCAACTGTCAGGTTCATGGTCAAGGTTTGACGTCAGTACAGTAGGTGTCTACTTCGGTTGACTGGTTTTCATTTAGCAGGTTGTCAGCTAGGAGCTGACAGATTTTGGCAAGTTGTCAGCGACCAACTGTATATGCTAATACCCTGCCTTGGCAGTCCGTCTAAAATAGATATCCAAGATATTTACAGTATAGTACAATACTTTGCAAAGGTTTCATATTAGATTACGTTATATCACTCTTTAAATATTTCCGCTATATACTAGGAGTTTAGGCAACCAGCTCTACCAAACTCTTCTGTTTGGCACATTTTTGCACATCTGGCACGCAGTGGGAACAGTACCTTTTTTTAGCGAACAAGCGAAATATCTTCATAAATAACTCAAGGTCTTTTGCAACTGCGAACGTCAGCAAAGTGGGTGGGTGCTTCGGTTCGCTGACTTTCCATGGGTAGGTTACGTCAGACGTCTACGTACATTACATGCTATGCGCACGGCGTCACTGCCTACTCTCCAATTAAGCAGAGGTGGGGGGAAAAGATCGTTGCCCTCTTAAGATTTGTACTTCTAACAATCAGAAGGAGAGTGACCTGGGTGACCCTTGACACCTAGGTCACGTGACCCCTCATTAGAGCTGAAGAAAGATGGCGGATGCCTTCTGAAAGCTTCTCTGAGCTAATACTTGTCGTGCGTAACAGTTTAATTCCTTCTATTTAATGAGTAACAATATCTTTTGGCTTTCAGAGAACGGGTATCAATCAAAAAAAGTTTGATAACGATGTCCTCCTTTAACCTCTGTGTTGAAAGTGGGCCTACAATATGGTAGATATACAATATAATACAATATCGTAGTGTTTCACAGTATCATATCACTGTATCGGATAATCTTGTGTGTAATCTACGGTCCAGGTAAATGTACCTTTTCAATATGGCCATATTTACATTTGACCCTCACAACGTCATGGTATATACTTGTGCATCATCACTGATTTTCAGTGTATTACGTTCATGATGCACTGACTAAGATGTGCAGCAACGTATGTGCTTTATGGGGTATTTACAGCATGGAAATATGGGAGCGTTTAGAACTTCATCGTCTTCATTGTTCGCGATGTATAGATCTTGAACATGTAAACATTAGAGACCAGTAGAAAATGGTGCCCCTTGTTATAACCTCCATGTGGTATGACACTCGATTTTATTGTTGAGTTTAAAATTGCTTCATCAGTCACTGAATCAGATTACTTTTTTGTAGACTTTTTACAAAATATTACTGACCATGTTCCAAAGACATCTGTCAAAATGATAGTATAATCATTTGATTGTTTAGTATGGCCAATGACTTTATGACTTCTGTAACGTAACTAGTTAATAGTTACACCAACAGTGTCCACCAAGCCTACCGAAATAATTGTCACTATCTAACAAATTCCATGACTGAACTGGTATAAAATCCCGTGCCAGGGAGGAATAAAGGGCTTGCGTATTTTAGGCTTGCCAGCTAACTTTGGAATATAAATTTTTGGTTCATCTTTTTCGATAAGTGCTATATCCAGCTGACTCGCTATTTTCATTGCCGCTGTAAAACCCAGTTGTTACGTCCTATCTGCTAGTGACGCTTTGATTATGATTCTAGTTTTAGATATTGGTCTCGAACGACATTTTCGTGTCCTCAATAACAACGTTAACAACAGGGCAATACACTTCGTCTGGTAAGGGAGTAACGGGGCGAAACGGGACGGTTTCACACTGGCCAATGCCGCCAGACGCAGAGCGGGTTAGAGTTACGGCCGTTTTGAAGCTCGTGTTGCTGTTCTTGGTTGAGGCCTGGGTCTTCTTAGAGTCAGCGCTGTACGGATACCAGCACTTGGAGCAAAGGTTTTGGAAGAGTTTGTGCAACTCTACACGAAAGTTCTCCCCAACAAACGTGTACACAAACGGATTCATGGCCGAGTTGGCATAGCTAAGACACATGGCAGCGAATTTGAACTGGTACAGGGGGATGGAACCTTTAGCTCTCGGGTTCATGACACGCCACAGGTTAATAGCGTGGTTGGGCAGCCAGGACAGGGCAAAGAGCAGGACTACACCAATGACCATGATGGTCACCTTTCTGGTCTGGCTCTGGCCGCCGACGTTCGCGGCCTCAGGGCGGTTGCACATCTGGCGGACGATCATGGCGCCGCAGAAGATGCTGGTTGCCAGCGGGATGATGTAGGTGATGGACACCATGTACATCATGTAGGACTGCTGGGCAGCGGCGCTCGGCCAGACTTCCCGGCACAGGACCTGATCACCCACCGAGTAGACGCGTTGTTGGAGCGCCACGGGGATGGAGAGAAGAAACGATCCTAATGAGGAAAAAGGAAGTCGCAATAAATGATTAAGGATTGCTTCGGGCAAGCGATGTAGATGCGATGTCTCAGCGCCACGGGGATGGACAGAAGAAAAGAGCCTAACGAGGAAAAAAGTCACAAACGATTAGCTATTGTGTGAAGCAACGAGCATGGTATGAGATGACAGATCTAGAAAGATTTCAAATCTTGTCAAGTAAGTAGATCTTACGAAATGGAGATTTGGGCGGTAGGTCAACTATGTTAAAAACCGGTTGTCAGTCCATCTGTGCTGCCCAAACGGTCGAATAATGAAGACCAAGGGAAAGACGAGATGAGAGGCTTGTCTCCACACGTACCGATCCAGATGCAGACGCTGACGATGATGGCCACCCGGGGCCGGCGGAAGTCGATGGACTTGAAGGGCAGGACGATGGCGCAGAACCGGTCAATGGACAGCGCCATCAGCGTCAAACACGTGGCCTGCAACGTCACCTACAAAGCACGGTACAAACGGTACCTTAAGAAAGGAACCACAGGAAAATTGCTGTGCAATGTTGCCAGCTTTAATAATATAAGAGCTAGTCCACCAAAAAAGAGACATTTATACCATACTGTGTAGGAAATTACAGATTAACTTAAAACACGTCCCATGCTATGTGGTGTCAAGGGCGGCGTCTATCTCGAGTTTCGTTCCAAAGCTCTTGGGCCACGAATTTTTGTGTGTTAAATTAAAATATTTTTCATAATATCTATTTCTTAGCAGTATCTCGTACGTTACATTCCTTGGCTTTCAACTTTTTTTAGTAGAATAAATGGGAGAAAAAAACATTGACGCCAGAAACCACGTATTCTGAATAAGAAAGTGTACGTCATTTGGAGTCAGTACGCGGCCAGTGGCATTAGCACGTGTAATTGAAGCTCAGACAGGGTCTTTTCTGGTATTCTACTCTGATATTACTCATAATAGTCACCACACTGTCCGGCGTCGATAATTTGGACCGTTAAGTTCTTCTTCAAACGGCGTTGTAAGATATTTAAATGGAGCTTTGCATCAAATTCTACCACCAAGATTTAAAGACAGACACGTAAGTACCTTCAAATTACAACTTGAAAGGACTGTCCACGTTTTTGCCAATCTGTTTTCACTTCTGATTACTATGTTGCTCTATGAAATCTAAGTGATCATTAAGATCGTGTTTGAGCGTACTTTTGTGGTTCATGTTGGCTCAGACAAGATACAGAACAGTATCTGGCTGTCTAGGCTCATTGTAAATTTTGACCAGGCACCTATTCACCGACTCTCCTGCCTTTAGATCTGTCTCTTGTACGACGCAGGGGATTTTCGATTGCTCTTATTTCTAACTTTCTATCAAAGTGCAAGCTTTACCAGACTCAAGTTCTCTATGGCGAGTGGCAAAAAAAAAAAACATTCAAAAGTCATGAACTATTCGGGGAAAGTCATACTGCGCAAAGTTGAAGGAATATTCAGTATGCATATGCTCTCTTGGAGTTGTAGCAATCTCGCAGACGATCTACGCACATCTCCTAAATCTGCTTACGAGCTTTCAACGAGATAGAGGGTTGAGATTGAGGTTGTGGAACCGTTCGGATCTGCTCCATGGGTCACGCTGACGTTCATTTAAATTCACAGCCACCAATATCAGATACAGATTATAGATTATCATACTTAACCTCCTTGGATTATCATACTTGACGCGACTTGAGATTACAATTGATAACTTAGAAATCTTATATTACCAAGATAAGGCTCTAGCTATGGGTGTCGTGGTTTCCGGACCAGGAAGTTATCAGTTGCAAGTTCCAACTTGCGTAGACTAGTAGTATAATGATGTCTGGTGTTTATATATAGCGGAGAGACTGAAAATTTCAATATTTATCAAACATATGCCAACATCGTTCTTGATGTTATCCGTTTCAAACGATAACCTTGATGATCTTTTACATGCAAAGTCGAAACTCGATAAAGGATTGCGACTTTAAGCAACTAGTCATACAAAGCTTTGCATACCAAAATAGGCCGTCGTTATGTCTGGTAATCGATATATTCTACAGGGCACAGTTGACTCGATTGAGACTAATTATCCTTCATAATTGTATTGATAATTAACGTTTGACTGTGTTTTGAGAAATCGGAGAGGAATCGGTCAGTAAAGGTTAACTATAGCATTCAATAGTAGAAGCGAAGCTATCGACTTCCTCCCTATAACGAGCAGAGAATTAGCTTCAACATGACTTGTCCTTGCTCTAGCTGATTACTTTAGGATGTTGCCCTTCCAGTTCAAAACGTCAACAGTAACAGGGTCTTATTAAGTCCCTTTCCACTGGATAGAGACCGTAGACTGTCCATAATTGAATTTGTTATGAACCATGACTTTATACATTGAATATGATTTGAAAGACAACAAAACGCCAAAAGATTCCATATTTCAAAGATTGCAAATTCGTTTGAAGTACTTATGAGATTTTTGGTCAGCCAATGGTCACTAACCGGCGGTAGACTCAGTGGAAAGGGGTACTAGTTTTACAAATCGAAATTGGTAGGTATAACCAGACTCCCGCAAATAACAGAATTTGCACTTTATGTAACAGTAACTGTGTAGAGGATGAAGCACACTTTCTCTTAGAATGTCCGTTATACGCTGACATGCGGAAATCCCTTATTGGTTCGATGTTAACGAAAAACTATGTAAATTTGTTCATACGTCTTTTAAAAAGAGAGAAGAGATCCTGTAGATAGACCCTGTAGATAGAGACGTAGCATAGAAATGTAACACTTGTTCCTTCTTTACCTGTCTAGTATACCCAAGTTATCTAACTCAGTGCATTTGGCCCATGTAGGGCGTGAATATGCAATAAAGTTCATTGTCATTGTCATTGTCATTACTCGGTTAGAATGGCATGACAATCAACCGCAGGTTCTTCAGAACTCTTTTCGACAAGAAATAACTAGACTTTGTGCCGCACCTATTAACTGGATAAGCTGGAGTAGCACGTATCCCTCAGACATTCTGTAAGGTTGTATCTAACCATTCATCTCATTTGTACCTGATAACGTCGTCTCCAACAACTCAAGTCTAAAGCCATGCATTTACCTGCAGGATAACAGAGTCTCTGTGACGTCCGGGGAAAATAAAATATCTAGGTGTCATTTCTCTTTTTTTTTTCTGAAAGGACATTGCCCCGATGGAATAAAGCTAAATTCCTTAGGATTCTGTCAGCGTTAAAGAGATTCCACAGGCCGCTAGGTGCATCGAATAGCATGAATATAATGAGCATTTTGAATGGATAAATGCAAGCACGAAATGTCGAAATGTCAACAGGTTAAGAGGATGTAGGCTCACTGTTGACCTAAAGTAATCGGTTTCCAGCCCAACTGATGTCCTTGTGTGTCTAATGTCAGTTACATCCATGTCACATATAGCCGAACACTGCCGAACTGCCCCCAACCATGGTTGGGAGTAGGTCGGGAGCAAGGTTGGCTTTGGTTGGCTGGTGTTCGGCGAGGTTGGCTACTGTTCGCCAGCCGATTGTTTCAAAATGTTTAAAACATTCGGGAGTGGGCGGGAGGTTGGGCCATGGTTGGTTGGTGGTTGGGAATAGGTCAGCAGTGGTCTGGGCGTGGTTTCCAGTCGAGTGATTCAAATTTAACTCAAATTTGATTCGATTCGTATTGAAAGGTAGGCGTCAGACTGCTCCCAACTTACGGCCAACCTTGGTTGGTTGGAGGTCGGGGGAACGATCTGAATGTGTGACAGGATCCTAAACGGTGCGGAACCAAATTGCTGTCGGCGCACTGAATCCTATCTCATGTAGTGTTATCACATGGGTATTGTACCCAATGGGCATAACTTTAATGCAAGAGAGACCAACTACATCAACCTTCTCCATCAGTGTTGGCGCCAGTCTTGGACGTTTCAAGGGCACATGCCATATAGATCCAAAGACATATGCAAGCCTTTATCTCTTATTGCCATGTCGTTCCATTCCCAAGACAATCAAAACATTATCATCAAAGGGTTGCCAATGACAAGAATAACGCTTTAATTTTGAAATAGATTCTACGCCATGCCACTTAAGAGATAAAGGTGTTCGCCGCTGGAATTTTTAGTTTAAATTCAGTTGTAAAGTTTACAGGTAGCGCCCAGAGACACATCTAAATGCCATTCATATGCGAACATGTATGCGTCACAACAAAGGACCTCTCTCTCCTGGTCAGGTTAACCTAATATGATGTCAAGCTCGACACGACAACATGTAACTTTGTAACCTCTGTGTTACTGTGTGTATAATCTGTATAAGAGGCTTAGCAAACATTAATAAAACCCTTGAAAATCCGCACACATTGTCGCAATGATGACGAGTATTAGTGTTTCGTTACTTCTGTATTCTGAATTTGAATTTGCCGACCGTTACAAGCCGGCCTTTGGCGCAAAGGTGGCTGCCTTTCGCTTGAACGAAAACCACCCATACCAAGATCACATGAAAATTAATGATGCCAATCAAATACACCGGCCAGCCTCCAAATTCTATACATGTAAGCACGTTCCCTCAGATGGATGCCCGCGTCTGATCCTTTCGCCATGGTATGGGGTCGTTTGGCGCAACGGCAGAGCGTTCGGCTTAGAACCAAGAGGTCCCGGGTCGAATCCTGCCACGTCTTGTGCCCTTGGAAAATGCACTTTACACGACTTTCCTCACTTCACTCAGATGGAAATGAGTACCTCACTTCGGAGGAGGTTTCCATTTCACTTTGGAAATGGAGGTCCCGTGTATTGGGGATAGCCACAACCCCACGCAAGAGTAGGGGCATGCCCTAGTGTGCGATGGTCCAAATACTACTGACTGGAAGTTGGTGGTTCACCTCAAATCACCCGGATGGAGGCCTGGCGAACCACCGGTACCGTACAAGCCACATGGTAATTTACATCATCACCAGGACTCCAGGAAGAATAGTGTGAATTGACACACTGATGGAGATCCTTACCAACCAAACCAAATCAAACTAAACGTTTTGTGTATACAAACACTTGCGTGTTATCCTAGATTCAAAACACCCGTTGATAGTCAAATGACTGCATTTTACTAGCCTAGCCATCTTTACATGTCTTGCATGTTAAATCAACCACCATACCAACCTCAAGGACTTAATCCTGTAGTTTAACGATAAAACCACCACTACCGATTATAAGACGAAGTCCCTTACTACTACACCGTGACAATTTCCGCTGAATTATCAAGCGGCTGGGGTGAGCTTGGCAGAAGAAACTGCACTATAGATAGGAATAACGATAGAAATAACGTGCAGTATCTAAACACTGATATTTTCATATTGCCTCTATCTAATTTTTCCAGCCTCTACTTATTTATAGATCTGAAGTTCTCATTTCCTCTGTGCTATGAATACCTATTACCTCGTTTAGCTGGATCAAGGAGAACTTTCTTTGATGTAGAGTCTGCTTTTGGTCGTTTAGTTCAAGTTTGACCATACAAGATTTCTGTTCACGGCCCAGGAGCGTTATCTTTCGAAAACAGTTCGACAATTCACATACCTGAACAAGTTTTAAAGGCGCTGTTGGATTTCTGTTCCAATTTTCAAAGCCTGTTTTGGTTTGATTTATTAGGCTGTGTAAAATGACATACGGCCAGGACTGCCCAACTAGCCGGAGGCTATCATTAAGAGCTAGCCCTGGTAGCTGGACAATATACAATGAGAGCGGTTGCAGCGCTCATTCAAGTACGTTAAAAGAGGTAGCTTTTATGTGGGTTATACAAGTTGTGGAACGCAGGGAGTGATTTTAGATACGGAGACTTCAAACCTCACATGTGTTTTCCTAATTTTCAGTTTGACCGGTTATATGGATATGTAGAGTGGTCTGTGATCGTTTGGCGTCGGTTTGCATGGCGGATTGCTATAGTGTGAGCCTGCACTGCTGGATCAAGTTCAGTGTGGGTGAATTTAAAACAAAAAAAACGGAGGCCATCGACATCAGGGCACAACAGATTGGCCAGCTGAATTCTGAGCAAAACTGCTGTCGAAAGTTCAATGGGCTAACCTTTAATGTTGGAACAAAAGTTTTAAATGCTCTTTTTGGAAAGGTTGCTCCAAAGCCTTGAATAATGTTTACAGCTCTCACGCTAGGCAATGGTCACAGCAGTAATATGAACTAGGGTCATGAGGCATTTCGAAGAGCTCTAACGGTACTGACGGTTACAAAATAAAGGCAACAACTTGTCGGCCAAGCTTCGTAGCAATAGTTGAACCGTTTATTTCAGTGCTTCTTGGTGGTTCTTATTACAATTTTTTTGGCTAGTGACACTTTCAATATGGACATAAATATTATATTCATTGATATAGCTTACAACTTATTAACATCGACAACTCTTATGCTCTCAGCACAACTTAGCAAACAAAACAGCAACAGGAGACAAAAAACAACTGAGCTGATCTTCTCAGTGTTGTTAATTATCAAAATTAGTTTCAGAATTCCAAAATATAGTCAAGACTCAAGCATCTAATTATATGTCTAGAAAAATGCCTTTGTTCAAAGAAAACTTGAAAAATACTGAATTATGTCTTCATTGGTGGTCCAAACCCCTGTCTACTATATATAGAATACGTCAATGCTGCTTGTGGCCTTGAATAAGTCGACAAGTACTGGGCACCCTTATAAATCAGGATAGACGTGTCTCTACTGGGAGGAGATGTAAGATTGAACTCGCTAGCTGCAAGTGCCAAGGAAGCTCCCCCAGGCCAGATACGCTTATTAGAATCCTAATACAGAGACATGACATGTCTTTAACCAATAACACGTGTTAACACGGCATTTATTAAAATCTTATTTGTTTGGTAACCTGTGGCATGCCCTGTGGCTTTAAGGGGATGTAATTAAGTGTAGCGAGTGATTTAATGAAACGTATTACCGTTACCTGTCATGTCATGTTACACGTAGCAAATAGATATGACAGCTACATGTAGCGTGAAACGTGACTAAAATTTGGTTAAAGTTAGTTTCTAAAAGCGAGGACTTCTGCTAAAGGATAATCTATTTTTCTATTTCAAACCGATTCGTAGCTACATCATTCTTACGTGATGTCGAAAGAAAGAAATTATGTCTGCGTTGCTTTACTGGTAATGACATGTTCTCATGTTACTCTCATTGGTATGATTATCATTATCATTGGGTGGGCTGACTACTCTCTCTTGGCAGCCGGGGCATGTTTTTCGAGGAGCTTACAATTGGCGGGGCTAAATCGCAAGGGTCTGTATACGTAATAGCAGCCTTTCAGCGCTCTAGTGACCTCAATACGACAGTAATTGCCCAGGTGCGGCCATAGGACTGTAAGGTCCACTCACACCGGGAAGGACCCCTACTCTTTTCGATAAGTGTGGTGAGTTCTGTAACGTGCTCGAGGTATGGCTGTCCTCAAACACGGGACCTCCATTCTGAGTCAACAACCCTAACCACAAGTACAAGGCCACCCTAGCTGCCTTGGTAATTTTTGACGACAGTTTCTAACAGGATCAAGCGAATCCTATTACTACCTCGAAGGGGGAGTAGTGCAGACTCAATTCGTCTAATACATCTCCAATAGAGGCCCCTTCACTACCAATTTTACATGCCGGTGAGTGCGCATCTACAAATTGGAATGATATTGCGTGATGATGTTCGCAATCTCTGTTGTTGGTTTTATATTGAACCTAAACCATCACAATAAATTTTATACGCGAAATCTGACAGTTTTGTTCACATTGACTGATAAAGACATTTTAGGATACGGTTTTTTGTAGCTTTACTAGCGCAACGGATGCCCAAGTGAGATCCGCAATCTGTTATCCACCTTAAACAAATCCACGCGAAGGCCACCGTGTCAGACCTCCTGTAGGCACTGACACGGTACGGTCATCATACTCGTAAATCTGTATATCTGTACATGAATCTGTATCTGTGCATGAATATGTATCTGTACATGACTCTGTATCTGATTACAAATAAATATCTCGAGTGATTGCCATACTAGCGCAACAAAGTACAACGACTTTCGTATGGCATGGTATGTATGATACATATTGGTGTCCTTGATATCTTAATACCGCCATCAATCTCATTCATTGTAGTAGCACTACGACAGTTTCATCAAGTTTATTCTTGTGATTTAATATCTTAATCCAATTTTATTTTGAATTGTGTAAGCTATCCATCGTACAGCTAAATATGAATTGTGTTTATCACTTTTGGAAATCACTTTCAGAGATTAGTTTCAAGCTCAACTGGCTTAATGTATCAAAGACGTCAGTGGCCATTATTCAGAACATTGTCCTGCGTCAATGTAGGAAACTTGATCAAACTGCAGATTGCTTTCGTCAGTGGTTCGAAATTTTGACGTGCAACTAGATGTACAAGTCTTGTAACAGTAAACTGTAGTGAGGTAGGCAATGTTGGGATATCAACAGAAGCAAGACCAGAAGCTTGCGTCAATGTTCGGAAATTGATCGAACTGTAAATTGCTTTCGTCAGTGGTTCAAAGCTTTGACGTGCAACTAGATGTTCAAGTCTTGTAATAATAAACTATATTGAGGTAAACAACGTCAGTATGGTAACACAAGCCAGACCAGAAGCCTGCCTAAATGTTGGAAAATTGATTGAACTGTAAATTACTTTCGTCAGTTGCTTGGCGTTTTGACGTGTAACTAGATGTTCAAGTCGTGTAACAGTAAACTGTAGTGAGGTAAGCAATGTCAGTATGGTAACACAAGCCAGACCAGAAGCCTGCCTAAATGTTGGAAAATTGATTGAACTGTAAATTACTTTCGTCAGTTGCTTGACGTTTTGACGTGTAACTAGATGTCCAAGTCTTGTAACAGTAAACTTTATTGAGGTAAGCAATGTCAGGACGGTAGCAGAAGCCAGAACATGATGGATGTTTTCTTTTCTGTTTCAAAATGAAAACATCTTATCGGCAAATAGTTTTTGACCTGCATGGGAGCAGAGGCCATCTTATCGGCAAATAGTTTTTGACCTGCATGGGAACAGAGGCCGGATACAATGAACTACAGTGTCAGGTGTAGTTACACGCACCGGGGGAACGTTAACATGTGCATTTGTGTGGGAGTAAGATGGGTAAGAAGATTGAGGTGGATAGTACACACAGAAGAAAAGTAAGATACTTGATAGAAAAAAGTAGGGGTCCTTCCCGGTGTGAGTGGTTCAAACCTTACAGTCTTGTCTTACGCTGCTTGTACTTACTGTACAAAACTGGTGTGTTACGCCTAAAGGCGGTTTACCGGTTATACAAAATAAAGTGCAAAACAAACAGGTCGTTCGGTGTAATGTAGCCAGCTGCCGCCGCGCCGCGTGCCTGCGAAGTTGGTGTGTTACGCTGAAGGGCGGTTATACCGGCTATACAGATACAGATACAGCAAATTGGAATGGTTGGAAAAGAAGGGCGGCCCAATATGAGCCACAATGGCAGGTATGGCACGAACTACAGTCTAAAGTAACAAGTCCAAACTCACCCGTATGATGTAGAAGACCGCCTTGCAGACGAACTCTCCGAAGATCCACGATGGGCCCAGGGCAAACGACACGGCCACGAACGGCACGCAGCAGACCAGGAAGGCCAGGTCCGTGATGGCCAGGTTCACGATGTAGTAGTTCGTCACGGTCTTCATGTCACTGGACTTACTCACCACCCAGATGACCAGGATGTTCCCAACCATTCCTGTGTGTAAGCAAAGCAAAGAGATTATCTTCTTAACTTGCAACATTTAGAAAATTGCATTTGTCATCAGCAAAGGACATGAACAACACTTTAGCGAGATCGTATTGCGTTGGGAGTTGGAGAAGGAATCCTACCAACACAGATGAACTATAAAGCTAATGTTTAACTTTCACGAACAGAACGTGCAGCAGAGGACCAATGTCAGTAAATGTCATTACTAAGCTTCTTCCTAAAGATGCTACTTGTTGGCCTTATCTCGTCTCTCAGGTGTGCAGCGACCGGACTCCCTAGAGTGATCATGATCATGGCATTTAATGCAATCGATTTTCGCGTTGTAATACATCCTCGCCATCTTAAACATACAGGTTATAAAGGAAAAGAGCAATGATTTAGGTAGCCTTGTTACACTCAATATATGATGGTACGTAATACACTGATACGTAGGGACAGTATTAATATTGTATCCAGAACCGTGACTATCTACATATAGTTCTATGCCTGGATGGGTTGGTTTATGATCAAGCACAGTTCTGGATAGTCTTCTCGTATCCAAGAACATAGGTTTGCCCCAGGCACGGTTCTGGATACACGTGGATTATCCAGAACCGTGCCAGAGTATGGACTATCCAGAACCCTGATACAGAACCGTGCCAGAGTATGGTTCTGGTTAGGGTAAGGATCAAGCATGGTTTTGAATAGTCTTCTCGTGTACATGAACGTAGATTTGCACCAAACACGGTTTCTGGAAACACATGGACTATCCAGAACCGTGCCAGGGCACATTTCTGGATAAAGCACGGTTCTGGATATAAACAGCGTGATCAACTGTTTGTAACGTTAGACGTACCGACAAAGCAGATGAGCCCGAAGACTACGGGTATGACCTGTCGCTCCACGGCGAAGAGGGCGCGTGGCGCCCTGGGAGGGGGGTCATCCACTCCCCAGGACTGGTTCGCTGACTCCGACGACAGCAGGGAGTCTAAGGTGGCATTGTAGAAGTCTGTCATGTTCATCTCCTCCATCGGGACGTCTCCCGAAGACATGGTGGCGACGGAAGACAATCCAAGGAAGAGACCTCGCCCTAAATCAAATCAAATCAAATCAAATCAAGTCAGAAATAAGCCGTACGTTACCATACCATTACAAATGATACAACCCTAACAAGAGAAAGCTAGTCAGATTATCTATAACGAAGATTCATACTCATTGCACGCATACAGTCCACTAGGATAGCCCGTACCTCATAAACACAACACAAGCTTGAATGATCTTCTCGGTTGACCAAACGTTGCAGGTTGGCTGAACAGAGTGCACCCGTTCTCTTTACAGTAGTGGATTTATATACGTTTACCAGTCACCTGTTCATTTGACTATTCTAATCATCATCACTCGGCTGTCTATGTGGGTGGTACTTGTGCAGTGCCTGGTTCAATAGTAGCGTCAAACCAATCACCCGGTGGTCTAGAGTTGCCTTGCGTCATCACGGTGTAATGTAGTCTGCTCTCGAAGGGACCATTTCGTCTTATGCCTGTTCAGGTTTAGTATGAGGCTGTCTTGCAGTGTACGTGACACTATGTATGGTGAAACTGTCTTATTTCGTTTATTCGTATTAAGAAAACTGCCTAAGTCAGCGCCATTCCTCTATTTCTATCCGATTGACCTCGAAATTGTAGAGACTTTAGTGTTTTGACGTCTTTTTTGCATATCTTGACAACTTTTATTACGTTTGCCCTCTAAAGTCAAATCTAGTTAGCAATAAAATCAGTCATATCCCTTGTAATTATAATTTGCTTGGCAAGGGTATAGATAATTTCGATTTTACCTGAATTATTACTAGATATTTATTTTACCATAGGATGATCTTATAAGCCCAAAACAGTTACTCAAGCAACTGGATAATGATTTTGAAAGCGGTCAGACGTTTCAGGTAGCATCCAGAAATATTTGTCTTCACTTTATTTGCATATCAATTAATAGTTGGTGGTTATAAACCTGCGGTTCCTAAGAATTCTCCAGTGTTACTGACAAAATGTAGTGGATGCTACCTGAAACGTCTGACCGTTTCCAAAATCACATCCAGTAACTGTTTTTGGCGTATCTTGTTACCTGGATGTCTAACCTTCACCGACGTAAGATAGATAGTTATGATAGTGACACCACTAACATGCCATAGCACGGTCAAAAGGGACATTCCCGTCCGGTGTATGATCCGTCCATTAGACTTCAAAGCCGAACCGTCGTCAACTCCTACGTCAAAAAAGAAATTGCGCTCAACTTTGTTGGCACACAATAGCCTCTGTATGTGCGATGTTTTTAAATCACCTGTTAAAGTTGTCGGTGAAGGTTAGGCATCCAGGTAATAAGACACGCCAAAAAACAGTTACTCAAGCAACTTGTTGTGATTTTGGAAACAGTCAGACTGACGAAAGGCAGTGGATGCTACCTGAAACGTCTGGCCGTTTCCAACATCATATCCAGTTGTTTGAGTAACTGTTTTTTGGCCTTTTAAAGTTAGTTGTCTTTTTGCAATATTAGACATGATACGACAAAAGGAATACATCACGATTCCGCCAATGTAATGATTTTCTTGATGTACAGATTTCTGTTGCATAAGGAGAGGACATGGGTGGCTTTTGGATAAGCATCCAGAGTTTGGCTATCCTTGTGCAACAGTCGCTTGGGTAATTGAGTCGTTATTGACCGCTCCCTTGAAGTGGACTTCAAACAGCTGAGTTTGTGGGTGAACGATCGTGATGATGCCCTCCCCTTATACCATTAAAGTACGAGACTGTTGGCAAACTCAGACCACAAAGTAAGTTGCGTTTGCACTGATGAAATAAGGTCAATCCATAACTAGGAAAGGTTTTTTGGGAAACAGCCAAAAGATACGTCTAGACATTCGACCCTTAGAAGATTGAATAGAAGTGGTTACTCTATTATCGTTGTTGAACACGCCTTTTTGTCACTGTAAGGTTCAGCTGCTTCCAACTGTAGACCTCTGACCCGTTCAAATCAGACTTAAATCTTATACCTTTGAGTACGGCTTGAAGTTAAAGATTCTGCCAGACATAAGCAGTTTTTTATGGACACAGGGGGTAACAATGTCGAACAAGTCAACGATGGTACGAAAAGGTAATACAGGTCACTTTCCAACTCTCATACGAAGACAAGAGCAAACTCACAACTTTCTAACAGCCATCGGCAGTTTTTGTACGCATATTATTGCCTCTACCAGGCTTCAGAAGCGGCTGGAAAGAGTACAAATCGGCCAAATAGACAGATAATATGCCAGCGGTGTTGGTCCGCTAAAGGAGTACAGTTTACAATAACTTCAGTCTACAACTACAAAAACAACTTTCTCGCGGGAAACAGTCAAAAGATGCGTCAATCACATTTGATCCTTGAAAGATTGAAAAGACGTAGTTACTCTGTTATTGCTGTTGAACACGCCTTTGTCCCTGTATCGCGCTGCTTCCAACTGTAGACCTTTTTTGGCCTTTTAAAGTTAGTTGTCTTTTTGCAATATTAGACATGATACGACAAAAGGAATACATCACAATTCCGCCAATGTAATGATTTTCTTGATGTACAGATTTCTGTTGTTATTCTCCCCTCTCCCTATGTATGGTTAGCTGGTAACCATTTGGCAACAGTTCTCTACACTACACTACATTTAACATAATCAAGCGACCGTTAGCCCGGGAGTGTTGCTATCATACAGAACTGATACAGCGTGAAACCTGTGAATTACCAATGCTGATAAGTTTGGTAATGGCTACTTTCCTGTGTGTATTAACCTATTGGTACACACTTCCTAATGGTGTGAGCCCTGCATATCTAACTGTTATTTCAGCTATTGTATGGCTATGTCCCAGGTAGTTCTAACGGATACGCTTTGGAATGATTGCCTAAACACCCAAAACAACCATTACCAGACTAAATTACCAGTCTGAGACTAAATACTACTTTTCATGCCGTGTGAAAACTTCGAAAATGACATACCTCGGAAATAACTACCATAGTGGAAACAAGCCGTCATCTGTACCACATGATTATAGGTTCATGTTGTTTCCTTCCTATTTAGATAACAGCATACATATCTGACCCAGGGGATACCAGATAGCTTTCTCTATTTGAGAGCACAGCTTTGGTGAATGCCGAGGTCATCTGCTACACGGTCTGAAAAGTGATTTTGTCTATCATCGAAAAGTGTTGACCTATGTGATTTGCAGAATAAAACGGAAAGCCACGCTATCCACATTGAAAGCTGTAGATTCTATGTATACAAAGTGACCTAATACAAGGCCTGAAAAGCACTGTGGTGTTTTAAAGGAACAATTTTTACACTTATGTGTGCGCGAGTGTAGACGGAAAACCTAAAATGCGCTACAGATATTGTACGGTCTCCATTTAAAGCTTTTAAGTGGGTAGATTTCATGCATTCCAGAGGTAACTATTACTATACTTTGGTCAGTGGGTCAGCAAGTTTACGATCCTAGGTCAAAGCTTTTAAGTTGTTACATTAAAAAGGAGATGGACGCGAGTGAAAGAATACTTTACTTGTTTACAGCAAGTCTGGAATGATAATTCAATGCTTTTAACTGTGTAGGTTTATTTTTGCAAAGAGTATCCATTACAAGGTCTTAATAGAGCTGTGGTTTATATGAAAGAAAATGTTCAGACTTGCGTGCTCGACATACAAAATCAGGTGGACGCGAGTAGGGGCGGAAAAAGTTACTTGCCTTTCAGTAGTGTAGTCGGGTGGTAGTCGCCATTTAAACGATTTAATAACTACAACAGACAAATATTCGAGAGTTGAAGTTGGAAACGTCTAAATGTCCAACTAATAAATGTACATAAAACAAAAGTATAAAAACCTGAAATTGGTTGTTGCTTGAAATGAAATATATATGGTACGGTATTACTAGCTATGTGTTGTCAAACCTTTGAGGACATTAATTATTTGAATTGCAAACAAGACAGTGCAGTATTTTCCATTTGATTTCTAGAATATATTCACAAATCCTTACAGACCATCTCTTGTTTTTCAAGTTCAATGTAGATCTTGTTTCAATGTTTCAATGTTGATTTATTGTTTTCCCAAAGAACTTTCGTCGTCCATTAGCAACAGACAGATAAAGTCTTGGATGAAATGTTTAGACGTAGATGTCCTTGAATGAATAACTGTTATAACTCTAGAACAATAATATTGGACAACTTAAGCAGTGTACGAACAAACTATTCATCACTAGAATGCCGCACAGATAAGGGAGTTAGTTACACACGATTCATTTGACGTACATTTGTACGAGGTCTCCGAAACTCCCATTGGAGGAAAATACAATTCTTTCATAGAAACCCTACGGCAAGGACTTCAGATAGATGGTTATACTGTAATATCATGATCAGCAGCTTGGTAAACTCCAACAAAATGATGCAAAAGTTGTTTGTATTGTAGTCACGTTGTATTACTACTAGTAGATAGCAGCTACAGTTCATAATCAAGTAGATGCAATTCCTGGTACTGGATCTCAAGACATTGATTACATCACAACATCAGACGTGGTACCCCTAGAGAAGAGGCCAAATCGAAATTGGTTCTTGAAGGTGCGTCACGGTTGCATGATGAGAGGACATGGGAGGCTTTTGGATAAGCATCCAGAGTTTGTCTATCCTTGTGCAACAGTCGCTTGGGTAATTGAGTCGTTATTGACCGCTCCCTTGAAGTGGACTTCAAACAGCTGAGTTTGTGGGTGAACGATCGTGATGATGCCCTCCCCTTATACCATTAAAGTACAAGACTGTTGGCGAACTCAGACCACAAAGTAAGTTGCGTTTGCACTGATGAAATAACGTCAATCCATAACTAGGAAAGGTTTTTTGGGAAACAGCCAAAAGATACGTCTAGACATTCGACCCTCAGAAGATTGAATAGAAGTGGTGACTCTATTATCGTTGTTGAACACGCCTTTTTGTCCCTCTAAGGTTCAGCTGCTTCCAACTGTAGACCTCTGACCCGTTCAAATCAGACTTACATCTTATACCTTTGAGTACGGCTTGAAGTTAAAGATTCTGCCAGACATAAGCAGTTTTTTTATGAACACGGGGTAACGATGTCGAACAAGTCAGCTATGGTACGAAAAGTTAATACAGGTCACTTTCCAACCCTCATACGAAGACAGAGCAAACTCACAACTTTCTAACAGCCATCGGCAGTTTTCGTACGCATATCCTAGCCTCTACCAGGCTTCAGAAGCGGCTAGAAAGAGTACAAATCGGCCAAATAGACAGATAATATGCCAGCGGTGTTGGTCCGCCAAAGGAGTACAGTTTACAATAACTTCAGTCTACAACTACAAAAACAGCTTTCTCGCGGGAAACATTCAAAAGATACGTTAATCAGATTTGATCCTTGAAAGATTGAAAAGAAGTAGTTACTTTGTTATCGCTGTTGAACACGCCTTTGTCCCTGTATCGCGCTGCTTCCAACTGTAGACCTTTTTTGGCCTTTTAAAGTTAGTTGTCTTTTTGCTATATTAGACATGATACGACAAAAGGAATACATCACGATTCCGCCAATGTAATGATTTTCTTGATGTACAGATTTCTGTTGTTATTCTCCCCTCTCCCTATGTATGATTAGCTGGTAACCATTTGGCAACAGTTCTCTACACTACACTACATTTAACATAATCAAACGACCATTAGCCCGGAAGAGTTTGTGGGTGAACGGTCGTGTGAATGCCCTCCCCTTATACCATTAAAGTACGAGACTGTTGGCGAACTCTGACCACAAAGTAAGTTGCGTTTGCACTGATGAAATAAGGTCAATCCATAACTAGGAAAGGTTTTTTTGGGAAACAGCCAAAAGATACGTCCATGACATTTGACCCTTAAAAGACTGATCAACCCTTATACCATTAAAGTACAAGACTGTTGGCGAACTCAGACCACAAAGTAAGTTGCGTTTGCACTGATGAAATGACGTCAATCCATAACTAGGAAAGGTTTTTTTGGGAAACAGCCAAACGATATGTCCATGACATTTGACCCTTAGAAGACTGATCAATAGAAGTGGTTCCTCTATTATCGCTGTTGAGCACGCCTTTGCCCCTGTAAGATCGCGCTGCTTCCAACTGTAGACCTCTGACCCGTTCAAATCAGTCTTACAACCTTTGAGTACGGCTTGGAGTTGTTTATCTAAAGATTCTGCGACATAAGCAGTGTTTAATGGACACAGGGGGCACACGCAAGTCAACTATGGTACGAAAAATCGGCCAAATAGACAAGTAACATGCCATGCGCCATCAGAGTTGGTCCGCTAAACAGTACAGTTTTGATGTTTTAGTCAAAAATTATCATATTATGGAGGCGGACATTACACCGGCAGACTTTCCAGGAATTGGGCTTTAAATTTGTTAAATCCCGCTTTTGGCGCATTGGTAACACCGGTATCTGTACAGAATAAAGTGAGATTTATCAAAAGATGGATGGGATTTGACTATACTGTCGCCGGCAAAAGGGACCATTACCAGACTTACCTGGCTTTTATCGTCTTTGGTAAATCCCATTTTTCATGCAGTGAGATCACTTTTGAGACTTTCATTATCAAAAAAGGGATATTCTCAAAAGTCGACGGAGGCACTTTTGTGCCAGTGAGCAAATTGGCCCGCCGGGGGTAATGACACACATTAAGGTAGAAACGTGGAGGTGTTTAGCGTCTGGGGTTGCTGTTGAGTATTCCCATGTCAAGATTCACATTTCCCCCAAATTCCCCTTTCACAAATCTTTATCTGTCAGCTTTTTTACATTTCTTGTTTATCTACCAAATTCTCATAAAGGTCATATTTATATCCCCGGTAGTGAAACCAATCATTTATTCTGTCTTAATTATCTGCACTCTCACCACACAACGGAGGAGACGGAATGGGCTTGGTAAAACTTTGTTCTGCTAGGGAGCCGCACCACTCACCGCTACTCGTTCATACAAGAGGAATGACCTCTGGGTCACGTGAGGTCAGGGTTATGCTTCGTACATCTAATTACATGATTTGAGCTGCGCCCAAATATTCACTATTCAGCCATGCAGTCCAGCTTCGAACGGAGGTCTTGAACTCTATGCGTCATTGACCTCTCTGTGAGGGTCAATAAAACGATAATAGTCCAAATGCCAATTATATATTTTGTAACTTTCGTTTTCGTTACAGATAAGTGCCTTACAGCAGGATATGGCTGAAATACGTTTGGTTCTCTCCAAACAGTCGACTTAAATTAAAAGTCTAAAAAGTTTTATGAGCTTCTTATACCTCATCGCCAATGATATCTGTGTCTATAAGCCAGGCGATACATTTTGCAGAGCCTACGGAGACACTGATACTTCTTATCTTCAGATGATAACAGCAAAGGGACATCCTGGAGAAATATGATCTGATGAAGCCAAGCAAAGATCGTTGATAACACAAAATATTCGCAAACAGAATTACAATATTGGCAGCATATCCGGTTGCTTTAGGCGCAACACATCTGTGAATGATGATAGGATTATTACAAATGGGTGGTAGAGCAGCATATTCCCCAAACAAGGCCATCTACATCGATATTGTCTGCTGATCATTACTGGATAGGCAACGGCACTGGTATTACATGTTGACATAATATCTTTACATCATGATCATATGTATATCAGTTATTGCTTAAAGATATCGGGCCTCTGACCAAATGCTTTGTAAATGTCATTGTATTTGCTGAAATAATAATAACATTTGCTGAAACATTGTCCAAAGTATGTCATTGACAGGATAATTTGATAAAACGATGTTGGAATTGTGTAAGAAAAATATCTATTTATTTATTTATTTTATGGATTTATTCTGTATTTCAGGCTCAAAGGCCCATATCATTACATATTAAAAACAAGTGAACAAACACACAAAGCTAAATACATCAATACATGTATATACAATGGAATAAAATGTGGGGTTATATTTATGTAGACTGTTCATATACCAGACTGATGTAGTGCTGCCAGTAATTACTGGTGAGAATATGAGAAAAGAGAAAAAAAATAACAACTTCTGGGGAACAACACATTTCCCCAAACATGCTCTGTATTTCTTACCACACAGCAAAGTTTGAACGTTCGTAGACAGCTGGTCCATTACATAAATTGCAACGTCTCTAAGATAACGCTTATATATAAAGTTTTTTTTGCTAAAAGTAAATGCATGTTTCTTTGATCTTTATTTTCTACGCCCAGTCGTTATCTGTTTATTACCATACATTCCATATCCAGAGCCTGGTTGATGTATTTTTTCTGCTTTAATAGTCGCCATTAGAACATTTAGTGGGACTTGAGACCTTTTAAAAGAAAATCATTTAATCCTCGGAATATGTCACTGTCAGTGTAATCTAATGTTACGTTACAGAAATAAAAGTATTTGACTCATAAATGCTGCTTTAAGTTGAAACAAGACATTGATTTAATTCTATTTATTGTCAGAAATTCATACCAAACACAGCAAGTACGTATTTATTACTCCGTGAAGGAGGTCAGGACCTCCGGACGGAGTGTTGTAATCGGCTGATTTTTCATGTTCGCAGTCAAAACACTGGGTTCTCTTTGTGTAATCGGCACGCAATTTTATACGCCGTCTGCGGGCATGCCCGTGTTGATGCACGAATGTGTATTTTTGCCGTTGCTGCTTTCGCGGTCAATGTAATATTGCAAACGCACCCCTACAATTACGAGGCGAATTGGAATGGTCCAGAAAAACGCGTTGTTTGGAATAGCAGTGGGGGGGTGGAACTTCATGCAGATACGGGGTGGTTTTTATAAGTGGTTCCAGATGTTTTTGCCCATGGTTAAGAGATGCCAAGTTTTTTGGAAGATGTTCGCAGCCAAAACGCATTCTTCCGTACGTCGCATTTCTGTGTAATTTCGCATGTGGTGTTGCATTATGTCCGGGATGATGCACGTCTTTTTATTTTTACCGTAGCTGTTTTGATATTGGAGTAAATGGTTATTTTCGAAACATCCCCATGTCGTTGAAATGTTGTCGTCCGTTTATGTCACCGGTAGTAAGTCGGGGCGGGGCTGATGGGGACGGATATGTGGGGTGGTCAGAGGTCAACATTAGGAAAAATTTAATGTTAATACCGATGACCGAGTCCAAAAAACTGAAACGTGAAAATCGGATGATTGGACCTGATGTACATTTCTGTAGATTGTACACAGAATACACACATCTTTAGATAATCTGGCCATGGCAGGTATACTAGATTAGCGTACATCTATGTTTATGCGTTCAAAACAAGAAAAGTAATCGTTTCCCGGTATTATTCTCTCGAAACACGGCGCTGAATATAGGAAGAAGTAGCCTGTGTTACGCAATGCTTTCGGCCGGATTGATGTGCAACTGTTACTAATTGCAGGGTCTGGGCTTGGCCAGTCGCGGTGTATGGCCAGTCGCGCTAATATGCGAGTGTTCCGTGTAGACAGTCCTGGAGTTAACGTTGACTTGAGCGGTACCCGTTTTTCCGTGTTTGCAGCTAAAACCCACGGTCCCCTTTGTTCAATCGGCATGCAATTTTATACGTCGTCTGCAGGCATGCCAGTGCCAATACCACCTCTCAATCTGCAAATTATAAAATTTCACGGAGAATTGTCGCCTATGGCGTCTTGTTAGTATTTCTGTTACTAGCAAAAAGAATTTACGGAATGAAATTATAATTGGCTTTTGAGACTGTCATTGTAATTTTGACTGTAATGGGGGATTCGCGGACAAAATAAGGTCTGTAAGATGCATAATCTGTATAGCGACTTTAAATGCTTTCTTACATTAAAACGTCTGAAATAATTTCGGTCATTTTGATATAACAGATGCCAATATTCGAAAAAGTCTGATTCAGCAGCAATAAGACTTAACTGGTAAACCTTAATAAATACAATAATTTTATAAGTATGAAATGATAAAAAACGGCAATTGGTTAGTATCCACATTTATTGAGATAACTGAAGTAGTTTCACGGTTAAAACGGTATGATGATGACAAAAAATAAATCATAATACTGATACTCCATTGTAATGTACATGTAGTCACTGTATCCTGTCCATTAGCAAGTGTTATGACACATTATATGATGTTTGACACCTCTTTGGGCCAATATCAAGTTTACTTTATTCAAATTGCAACAGCAATACAAGGTAGAAGATATAAAAGTAACAAATTTTTGCCATCTTTGTGACCATCTCAATAAAAACTTCTGAGGTGGAAAATCATTCACAATTAGCCAGTAATCTCCTTACATATCTGTTCATCAAGCAATTTATTGCGAAAGGTTCTTGAATGCCTATACTTTAGAATCTGTGTCTGAAAATATATTTGGCCTTGATCAATGTTGCCATCGCTGAGGACCATTTACCAAAAGAATTATTCACACTTAGCGTACCTCTTTGTTGCGGTCCAGTTAGTGTAAAATTCTTAACGACACTTTTGTGATGTTCAAGGCCACGATTTCCGGGAAGGGAACCTATGGCTGCGCATTCCAATGGCAGGACGTAAGAGACAGGAAGTGGTTTGTCCATGAATTTCAGAAGGCGAAGCCGCAATACCGTAAAATTGTACGACGTATTTACAATCTCCAATGGCCCAGTGGTGTCCATGTGAAATATTTAGAGATGACCATTAAATAAGAAGTCAATTGGGGTGAAGAGAAGAAAGAGGCATGCTGAACAACTTGTTAACCATTTCGTAAAGTTCAAGCGTCCGGCTTTTTCCTGGAACGTTAAAATACTTATGATCCTCTGCGGTACCAGTGTCCTTGTGTATACACTAGAGAGACGACTATTAAATAAGAAGTCAATTGGGGTTAAAAGAGAAGAAAGAGGCAGTCTGAACAGCTGTCAACCGTTGAATCTCGTTATTTTCAAGCGTCACGCTTTTTCCTAGAACACAGAAGTGCACTTAGTGATGATACGTTTTCATAATCCCCAGCGTTACCGGTGGCTTTGTGTAAAATCTACCATTGATAATACAAGATGATATATAAGTCAACTGGGGTGAAGACAAGAATTGGGCAGGCCGAACAAGTTCTTTAATTCCAAGGGTCACGTTTTTTCCTGGAACTCCGAACTTCACTCAGTGATGATACGTACTTATAGTCTCCAGCGGTACCGGTGTCCTTGTATAAAATTCAGAGACGACCAAGAAGTCAACTGGGGTGGAGAGAAGAAGATGAAGACTGAATAGTTGACAACAAGTTCTTTCAAAGCTTTTTAAGCGTCGTGCTTTTTCCTGGAACACTGAAGTGCACTCAGTGATGACGTTAAGCAGAATTGTCCTTGAGAATCCTTGAAGATTGAAGTAATCTTTTATGAACACTTGCAATTGCAACGTAAATTAGTCTGAAGGATGCAGAGACTGTAGCGGGTTACCTGGAGTGGGATGTAGATATAAGTGTGGGTAGGAAGGGGGCAGCACCTCTCTGGCATGGGAACATAGGCAGGGAAGACTGAATAGTTGTCAACAAGTTCTTTAAAAGCTTTTCAATCGATCGTCACGCTTTTTCCTGGAATACGCGAACTGCACTCAGAGATGACGTTAGTCTGAATCGTCCTTGAAAATCCTTGAAGTTGACAAGTAATCTTTTCTGAAGACTTGCAACGTAAATATGTTTTTATAATCTCCAAGCAGATCCTACGGTGGCAAGACTGTATCCATTGGTCTGAGGAGTGTCCATCAACCATTGTGGCTGATGGACACTCAGGCCAATGGATACAGTCTTGCCACCGTAGGATCTTCTTGGAGATAATGTTTTTACCCTGTTTTACCTTGTGCTTTTGTTGATTCCAATTAGTTCACCAAACGCACCAAGTGCACTCAGCGATGATACGTTTTCGTGTCCCCAATGTCCTTGTGTAAAATCTACCTTTAATAGTATAAGATAAGAAGTCAACTGGAGTGAAGAGAAGAAAGAGGCAGGCTGAAGAGTTGTCAACAAGTTCATTAATTGCAAGGTCAAGCTTTTCCTTGGAACGCCGAGCTGCACTCTGTGATGATACTTACGTATGATCCCCAGTGATACCGGTGTCCTTGTGTAAAATCTACCATTAACAGTATAAGATAAGAAGTCAACTGGAGTGAAGAGAAGAAAAGGGCAGACTGAAGAGTTGTCAACAAGTTCATTAATTGCAAGGTCAAGCTTTTCCTTGGAACGCCGAGCTGCACTCTGTGATGATACTTACGTATGATCCCCAGTGATACCGGTGCCCTTGTGTAAAATCTACAATTACTAGTATAAGATAAGAAGTCAACTGGGGTGAAGAGAAGAAAGGGGCAGGCTGAAGAGTTGTCAACAAGTTCTTTATTCCAAGGTCACGCTTTTTTTCCTGGAACATCGAGCTGCACTCAGTGATGATAGGTTTTTATACTCCCCAGTGATACCGGTGTCCTTGTGTAAAATCGGACCATTACTAATATAAGATAAGCAGCCAATTGATGGGGTGAATAGGAAAAGGGGACATGCTGAACAGCTGTCAACAAGTTCTTTAATTCCAAGGGTCACGTTTTTCCTGGAACTCCGAACTGCACTCAGTGATGATACGTACTTAGTTATAGTCTCCAGCGGTACCGCAGTCCTTGTGTAAAATCCAGAGACGCGACCAAGAAGTCAACTGGGGTGACGAGAAGAAGATGAAGACTGAATAGTTGTCGACAAGTTCTTTAAAAGCCCTTTAAGCGTCTTGCTTTTTCCTGGAACACCGAAGTGCACTCAGTGATGACGTTAACAAGAATTGTCCTTGAGAATCCTTGAAGATTGAAGTAATCTTTTATGAACACTTGGAATTGCAACGTAAATTAGTCTGAAGGATGCAGAGACTGCAGCGAGTTACCTGGAGTGGGATGTAGATATAAGTGTGGGTAGCAAGGGGGCAGCACCTATCTGGTATGGGAACATAGGCAGGGAAGCTCAACGGTCCCTTGCAATTGACCGCGATGAGCATATCCGCAAGGGGACGCTTCGAAACCGAGCACACAAGAGAACGTGTTTCTGTTTTTATGATCCCCTTTCAAGTATCAATCTTCGGACACTAATGGGTTTGACATAATGGCTGAAAATCAGGCACTGAGGTTCTAATAATTACTGCTACTAATATTTCTTTTCATTAAAAGTACACTGCCTTCTTTTCTAACCACGACGTCCAGTGTGCGCCTCCTAAGTGCAAGATTGTTTGATTGATTGATTGATTGATTGATTGATTGATGGATGGATTGATTGATTGATTGATTGATTGATTGATTGATTGATGGTTTAATACGTTACTGGATGACTGAAAGACGATGAGGAATGATGACATAGCTATTACTGCGTAATTACTCTCTCCAATTGTGCTCTCGAGCTACTTGCTGTTTAAGAACGCCATCTGCTGACACCGCTGTATATTGCAGAGGTCATGCTACGTATATACTCTATTGGAGTTTCAGTGGTTTCCAAATAGAGAGATAAAGCGTGAAAGAAATAAAAGGATTAAGTGCTTCAGTCACAAACAAATTACATACTCAAGTCATTATACAAAGCTATCATGCCACCCTTTCTACCTTCTGTCATTTTGTACACCTATCATGAAAGGTCATAGGTAGCAAATTATTACAATTATCTATAGTCTGTAAAATAATGAAAATTGTCAGGTTTTTAGGTCTATCTCCTATCCCTCTATCCCCATCCCTATCCCTATCCTCTATCCCTATCCCTCTATCCCTATCCCTATCCCTGATGTACAGTTGAGAACCATACTTGTCTATTAGACTGATGTAGAATGAAGCTGTTTGATCGATGAAAACGCTGTCGTCAGTGTAAAAACTAAACGTTACACGACAATGACACAAAACCCACGATGCTGTTGGTTCTGCCTCGTTCGCTGCATGTAAACCACCTCCGGACAGCTCATCCATTCCCGGCGCGGATTGGACGTCTGCTAATGAAAACCCTTCTGCCATCCTGCAGCTGCCTAAGGGTGGGAACGACAAGTACTGGTAATTCTGGAAACACTTTAAATCTATCGATCCAGCTTTTGTGTACTCCCATGCTGGGTCATAGCCCTTATCTGCACCAACAGACGTTAACTATGGTCCATTCTGACAGAGCCTAGCATACCAGTTGCTTTTACCTCTAAGCGTTTATCTTAGTCTGCCTCTTTGAGTTCACATGAGGGAACGTGCGTTAAGTGGGCTTAATGTTTTCCTTTGTACCCATTGACATTCATAGAGACACGTTCTTCAACCTACCCTGTGGTGTTTGAAGCTCGCGTTAAGTATGCCTTTGGGTCATGCGTTAGACCTTGCAATGATGAACACTCGTATTTGCGAACAAGACCATACCATTGTTTGTCCAAATAAGGTAACAGTTCTTTTAATTAACGATTTTCCAACTTTTATAGTAGTTGGATCCCTTCGCTCTGCGTCTTTTTAAAATCCAATAACATTTATCGTGTTGTAAACCTGTTTATTTGATGTGAGTTATGAGCTAGCTTTACAATCAATGGTAATTTTAAGGCTACAGTGTTGATCGGTTTCCGTTGAGTCATTTATCAATAGTCGTAAATGCCAAAAAACCAAAAGCCATTTCATCAGTAATTGCTTTTTGTATGTTTCATTATGGAAACGATCATTTATCTTTCTGTAAAACCACATGTATATAAGGTACGAATCATATTGGTTTCCTCACTCCCTTGCAGCGATAATACAATAAGCGCATGAGCCATGCTGGCTGAAAATTACATTGGGTAACAAGAGTAAGCCTCCCTGGAGAGATCACTATGGTGGAACGTCTGTTCTCAATAACCGTGTCGTTATTGTGACTGACATCACTGTTACATAGTACAGGACATCTTGATGTGTAATACAAATATACACCAAGGTTTTCGGACACAATCATATACATGAGTTCTGGATATTTGCACACAAACACGAATACTGTGGAGCCATTTGTAACAACATAAGTCCGTAAAAATCATATTCCTCCACCATCCTAAGAGAAAACTCTTCAAAATAAATACTCCCAACAACATTATATCAGGGCATAAAACGCCGGTTTACCATCAGATAACTACTTCTTTGACCAATGAGTGGCTAATGTAATCCAATAATGTACCCTGTATCCATCAGATATCTCATAACGACCCATCATATTCACCCCCATCAAACTCCTTTCAAGCCGTACCCGGAAATTCGTGCCGTACCCGCTCAAAAATTCGTGCCGTACCCGGAAATTCGTGCCGTACCCGCGAAAATTTCTAGCCGTACCCGGTAATTCGTGCCGTACCCTGTACTTTTTCGCCGTACCCAATGGCGGATATCGCTCAGCCCCGGTACGTAGTCACTCGGAAGTCGTGTCTAAATACCCTGTACGGCAACGATACACAACCTCATATAGCCTATGCTCTGGTAAATATTCCTGGCCACCTATCTGCGGAATGGCGTCGTACAAATCGCGCTCAATCTTGAGAACACTTCGCTCGGCCGACCGTTCTCTCCAGACCGCTTCTCGGCCGGCCGAGCGAAGTGTTCTCAAGATTGGGCGCGATTTGTACGACGCCATTCCGCAGATAGGTGGCCAGGAATATTTACCAGAGCATAGGCTATATGAGGTTGTGTATCGTTGCCGTACAGGGTATTTAGACACGACTTCCGAGTGACTACGTACCGGGGCTGAGCGATATCCGCCATTGGGTACGGCGAAAAAGTACAGGGTACGGCACGAATTACCGGGTACGGCTAGAAATTTTCGCGGGTACGGCACGAATGTCCGGGTACAGCCAGAATTTTTGAGCGGGTACGGCACGAATTTCCGGGTACGGCTTGAAAGGAGTTTGATGGGGGTGATATTTCACCTTAACCAGGACACTTCATTTGCAAGCAATGATTGCACATTACTGTGAAGTGAACATCAATAGTCGTAATGGCTTTTACAAGAAATATAGGGCTGGGTATTGATAATGTCATGAATAACGTTTTTACAATGACTTTTGTTATGCTCGTGATATACGTACCGCATGCAGATGGCAAATAAATGAACACCTATACGCTGTGTTATATTAGGAAACTGTTAGGATATCTACTGACCATACAATGACAACTCTCTTTGTTATATAAATGGAAAAGGTGTTAGTTGACGGAAAATCGCTGCACTGCCAGGCAAAATGAATTCAACACATGCATTTTGTGTGTGTGGTGCCTGCACTGCCAGGCAATAGTAATTTAACACATGTGTTGGTATCCTTCGCTATGGATGAATTTGTCAAAGAATTTGTTCAAATACATATATTGTATACTCAGCTAAAGGTTTGAGTTGTAAACCGAGGTTTTACCGTTACTGTAAGATACGCCTCTCTATTTACAGTATTGAACCCTTGGTTTTTGGCTGGATATTGTGAAAATATCAAATCCAACAATAATCTTTCTCAGTTACTTTATTTGAAACATTTGGCATCTATAGGACACTGTCCATAGCTTGTATCGAGAACAATAGCAGAAAAGAATGTCTTTATTGAAAATCCCTGCAGTTCCCAGGCCCCTAGGATGTAATAATGAAGACTCGGGTGTGGTGACCGGAAAGGTGGAGCCACTCGTGTGCAAACTGGCACTCGCGGGACCAGGTAGTATAAAACTGCCTGCTGCAAGACGTATTGTCCAGCTTAGCCGTAATCTAACGTTATGGCACCCTCTCAGCACAGTAATAGCTGCCATGGCGTCAAAGCCACGGTCGTAAACACTGTCTTTCCATACAGTTGAGCATATAGCCTTTTCGTCTGATATCTAATACCGCTTTTTATGAACGACTTGTCGCCGGTAATAGCCTTCTGGCGCTGATGATTGCCAGTTAGACCTGCTGACAGAGATTAGCTCGGTCACGGTCGGAGGTGTTGGCATTGCAGGGGTGCATCTGCTTCCTGGGTGGCAGATTCGTAGGTACACACCAGGTACCCCTCTATTTGTATATTCCATTGCTGTATTTGTGTACGGGTATTGATTTTGGATTTGGGTGTTCCACCTCCCCTGGTCTCCGTGATGACTATGGTCTCGCACCAAGTGCGGCATCTTCGTCGCCACTGTTCAATTTCCCGCCGAGGCAGCGGATTTTTTTACGTGTGTGAGATTCGCGCTGCAGCAGGACAGAATGGGATGTGAAGGGCCCGACGACACGTGGGCGGGTATCAGTCAGTAACAAGCGCTGCATCTATCAGCTAATCCGCGAGGAAGCATGTTCCCGCGCAGTTTGCTCAGATGTGTCTACGAGGGTGGCTGCTTCATCAGATAGACCAGCATCTCAACCTTCTCTTCTCTATGGTAGTATTTCTTTAGAGATAGATATAAGGAGAGGGGATAAAGGAAAGGGTTATACTTTAGATATTTGCAATTCTACCCTTGGGTCCTCTAGGTATGCGTCTCGCTCTTTGGGTAGCGGGCTTCGCGGCCACGCTCCTCGGGGCCAGAGCGACTTCCCCCCCGATGCCAGCCTCCAAGAAGGCCTGCACGTCGCTGAGGATCGGGTCTTCTCAAAGAGCAGGAAGAACGGACCGGGACACGAGACCGCCACCAGTAGAGCTCACCACGTCAGTCGAGAAGTACAGCCCTGGGCAGAACATAACAGGTAGGAACTTTTTTGTATCATCCTTTCCACTTGCGATATCTAAAACATCTGTAAAGATAGGTACGAAACAAATATAGAAATTCAGTATCACGATAACCGTGTTCCCAATGTCTAGACTAAAATTGGGTATCCTACGCAATGAAATATCTACGGAAACTAAGATTTTTCCAGGCAATAAGGGTAATTCATTTGTCCTAATTCATTTACAGACTTTACTGTCCAGGAACATAAGTCATGATGTATGTACAATTTCCCACCGGGGTAATTTGATACCAGCTAGAGCAACACTAGCAATGAAATACTATATGTATAATATGCATACGCTTTATGACTGCGATTTCGTTAAGGTCATTTAAGTTGCAGTCAGTTATGATTCCCAGTTGATATTATATTAGACAGGTTATAGATTACACCAGAAATAATTTGACAGCTCTGTTATCCTACTAATTCCACAGACCATCGATAGTTGATAAGGTGTATCTGCTCGCTTCCCGATCTAACAAGGAAAGCCGTCTTGCCTTGGAAGAGTTATGGTTCTTGTTATTGAGTCGTGCCATGTGAGAATGGTTATATGAGCCTTCTCTTTCCTTATCAATCAATCATGCATTTGCTAAATGGAAATTTCCGCACGGTGAGGCAGAGTTAGTCCCTTGTCGGAAGACAGAACTCATTTTGATTCCAACTCCCGAAGCCTCTAGAGCGCCTCTCGGCACGAATGTAATTTCCTGAAAGCAGGTTTTATGTTATTCCACGCACAGTTTCTCATTTTTCTGTGTGATAGAATGTGAAAGTCTGTATCACTCTCATTTTAGTGCCCGCAGAGGAATACAAACAGAAGTTATATTGAGGGTAGACGGTTTGATGTACATATATTTTGGATGTACTTGGAAGTTATTTATACCAGCACCACGTACAGAAACCCGTCAGCACAAGAGCTGGCATTAAACTTAGTTACAAAGTTAACATAATATTTTCACTGCAACTAGTCACTCGTTGCTAGATACCTCGATGACAGGTATAGTATCCATGCAGCGTTGCATGCATTTTGCAATGTCTTGAACCGTAATTATATTCGTATTCATAATCATATTCTTGAGTTAGCAGCCTGAAAGTAAACTTGGTGGCGTTTCTACAAAGACCGTTCCCCTGCAAATTGAATGCTGCTGCTCTGCTTCACTGGCCATGACTGCATAAGGACCACGCAGGTGTCTGGTGACGTAGCTAAAAGCATGATGATGTGCAACATTCGATATCCCAGCCGATGGCGTTTACACCACTACCAATGGTTTCCCATTCCAACTCCTATTAGGTTTTATTACACTCTAGATCTCTGGCTGTAAATCTCCCTGTTTTACAGTGACTTGCTTGGATACTCACGGAAAGCGTCCTCATATTACACGTTTCCCATGTGTGCGTGTGGCTACTTTATTACGCCTTGAAAGGTTATAAAGCATGGATTGAAACTTGGCGTTTTGCGTGCACAGAATAATAGGACGACAAAGAAAAGACATTGACTGATACCCTGCATCTGTAATGGAATGCTGAAGGACATCCAACACGCGGATGTATCTACATCATAGTATGTATCACTGCGCTGCTGAATCTTGGTTTCAAACATATTTTATACTCTGTAATTCCCAATGAGTAAGAAAGGACACCATATATATAGTTTTATAGAAATATGCTGCTATGTAATGCATGCCATTACCATGTACTGCGAGTTAGCCAGCCTTACACGAATAGCATATCTTTGCTTAATCTGGCGGGACTAATGCAAGGTCTAGTTACAGCCTTTGCTTTCCTTCTAAGGATGTTCTATGGTTGGCAATACGAACCAGAAAGCACCGGAAGCTACAGGCTTCGAATCGTAAATGTAGAATCAGCTGGAAAAAAACAACCTTAGAATCATGAAAAGAACATTCAATTGCAATTCCAACGCGGAATAACGTTGTATTCTTTCAATAAATTAATCGTAGATCTAGAATGGGTGTCACGGGTTGTACCTCTTTCGTTGGTCAAGAAGTTTCTTTCTTCAGTTTTTTTTATTGTACAGTGATATAAACTACGCATATCCCCAGCTATCAGCCCCTGGACTTGAGTGGGGCCATACGGTAGTTCCATCCATCAAAGCGACGGTTTTATTTGATGTATACGTGAGCCACGGGGCTGCCATAGGAAAACATCAACCGTTGACCAGATGGCATTGAAACATCGTATGGCGCAACGGTACTAATGCCACCAGAGGGATGGATCCAAATGTTCATTTTACCTGGTCAAATATGGCTGTGCCCACGTGTGACCCGCCCCTGCCTCTAACAACCATCCCAGCCTCTGGCGCGCGAAGGACAATGAACTCTGATGTCACATTCCTTTTCTTTTTTATCACCTGTTGGACATAAAATACTTGAACCCTGACGCATATAAGGTTATTTTTATTCATGATATAACATTACTCTTTGAATTGTTCATCATGAGCAGTTGCAGTCAATTGCATCAAAATGGAAACTCAACATTAATAAGAAAGCTTGCTCTTTGTCTTAAGGCTGATCTTTTCAATAGGGGGTATATGTAATGTGGTACAAAATCTGGCTATATATCATAGGAATCCCACTGATTGATTAAAACAGTGTAGGTTTTAACTAGTAATAATCCTCCTTTCTCTGGATGATTAGATAACTGGAAAGCTCTTAACGTTGTTGCCTCGGGGCATTCACCACAGGAACATCTTGCAAAGCAATTATCTTATTTTGAAACGTTTCTAATCTGCCGCTGGTTGTGGATAAATAATATATCAAACCCATCTGGCACCTGAAACATATAAGTTGTGGCCACCGTTTGCTTAACTAATCATTCAAAAGTAACAACTAATGTAAGCAAATGAAATTTAAGTCACTGCAACTTTGTCAAAGTAGACCAAGACGTGTTCGCCAACTTTACAGTGATGACACCGTTACAAATTCTTTTTCATTAGCTTTAAGTATTCCAAAGCACTCGTTCCTAAATGCTAAACTTTATGATCTCTGATTGAAAGTGATAAAGATTACAGCACCGGTTTATTGCATTGGAGAACCCATGAATATTGTTGGATTTATTGAGCTTTTAGTTTCCAGAGTAGACTATCATTTATCGAAGGCTGTAACTGCAATGACGTTACAGACAGGCTACCGGAGAAGACTAAAAACATGGTCGAAGTATGCAACACATCACAGCTTTGATCAGGTTGGAGATTTACTACTTTAATCTATTCAATGTTCTAACAACATATATCTGAAGTACATCATTGCCATTAACCATTTCCACCGCCCTGATAGAAGCCTCCAAAACGTGAAGTTTTCAAAGGAAGACAAATCGATGTGCTTCAAATTGACCTTCTATCTTCCAGAGGCTTATTTTATTTTTGGCGAGCTGCTACCAAGCGCGTAACAGCTATTAGGTGTATTTTTAGCCGTTAGATTGCCATTTAATCAGTTAAGACTAGACGCAGTCATCCGAGGTAGATTTCGTCTGTCTGAAGAGTAGAGTGACTGGCACATTGTTTTTTATCTGCGGAAAACCAATTTCAAGTGCAGAGTACTCCATGTGATCATTGCTCTCAGCCCTCAATGTTTAGAGAGATTGATCGAAGATGTACACGTACAGTGTAGATAGAATAGAATAAACTATTATTTTCTGAGGGTCCTTCAGAGAATGTCTCATGCTGAGAACTTTTGTTCTGATGTTGTGGTGGTGTGAAAGGCGTTGATCTTGTAAGAAGGCCGTTGATGGAGTAAATTGCAGCAAAGGAAATATACTTGAGAGAAGAATACATTACTAAACAATCAGTTCATTGTACACTAGGACTTAATCTTTCGTTTCATTTTCTATGTAAAAGGTGAAAAGGTAGTCCTGTACCAAATGCAATAGAATTTTTCAGGCAGAAGGACAGTGGGTTGTTGATCCACGGAGTCTAGGGTACGTAACTGGAAGGCGGAGCCCATCCTTCTCCTTCCACTACCTTTTACCTTCCCAACAGAACACATTTTACACCTGGGTGGAGTGAAGAGAGTCATGAAAAGTGCCTTTTCGTCTTGCCAGGAATCGAACCCGTGGCCTCTCGGTCTTGTGCTAGCTAGCCTAGCCACTTGGCCATTCGACGCCACACATAGTGCGTGTGTGTCTCTGAAATACATCATTCGATGTCGACAAAATGAAGAACTTCATTTTGATTGATGCAGGTTGCTGGTAGGTCGTAATTGCTGCTTGCCCACCAATTGCCGTCCCAATTTCAGTTGGGCCATCAGATGGCCTTTGGGGTTCTTCAGACGGAAAGGCAAAGTGCCGGAACCAATAGGCCTTACTGCAGTAGGTGTACCGAAGACAAGAAATGTATGGCTTCACACAACCGTCCAAACATCCAGCTAGCAGTCACTGTTTGATTCATCGATGCGATTTGCAGTAAAGGAGATAGCAACGGCCATTCTCACATTGCAGCAGCATTTGAGTCATGAGTAGACAGTCCATATCTTAATTGAATTGCTGCTTATCTGTATAACAACTCATGGCAATAGGGCAGTCATACAAGTTACGTTAGAAATGACTTTACAAACATCCTGAAAACGTACGTGTCATAAACTGTTTCTCCAGGCAATAATAATGTCGTTGTAACTCGTACAACGTTACTTTAGATAAAGACATCTTGGGGACACGTACCGGTTTAGATCAATCGTTAACTCCCATTACTAACAACCTAAGTATGTCCTGTGGAGAAGTAGATCGATACTTTACTATCGTTAATCTCCATCTCTGCTCTCCGTGCGTGACAACATTCCAGACAAACCTTGGGCTTCAATCTGAATCGGTCCGTTAACTTCGTGCGTAAGTAAAACTCAGAATGGCACCGTCGGGGAAGCAGAAAACGAGTATTTTATAATACTGTTCTGATGCAGACTGCGCACTTCCTTTGGAGATTTTTCAAGTAGTTTTTCCCCACTTTACAAGACGTAAGGGATACCCCATTTAAAAATCAGTTTTCAATCTTTCACTTTCAAAGTACAGAAAGAACCTATTATGCAACTCCGTATTGTAACACATCAAATAAATTATTATATAGCTCTATGGTATTTCAGAACACGTATCATATGTCAGCCGTTGGTGCCTTTGGGTAGCGCAGTAAATGCTAGAAGCCAATGCAAAATTATGTACGTGCAAATGTTGACCTGGTCCTCTGAGCCCTGCATTGATTCCTTGGACTCGTAATGTGGAATCCACTTTTACGTAACAAAGGTGCGTATTGAATTATTCAGGTTTTACCAAGAGAAAATAAAGGGCTACACGTACACAAAGGTGTAAAATTGCATAATTAGCCAGACAAGAATCCTCCGTAAATGCATCTTTAGCTCAGCTCTCTGGGCTGGAAGACCATCTCCATCGATTTATTGGCCACAAGAATGGGTTGTCCGCCCTCGGGGAAATCAACATAACGACCTATATCACACCTTCGTGCATTCGATTCGATTATGTACATCAAAATCTATAGGGGCAAAACTTCATGATTTTATCGCTGCCCCCAATAACTTATATTATACAGGGCTTTGAGGTAGAGAATAGCCGTTATTGACATCTAAGTGGCTCTTTGAGAGAACTTATTGCTTCACGCATTTTAGCGTTGCATTAAACATTTTATTTCAATGGCTTCTCCACATAATTAGTGTTGAATTTTGATTGATGATAGACATTGACGCAGCCATTGATAGCCAGCAGTGCTGGGTCATGTAGATGTAAAAGCTCCTACTTGAATGTATTATTCATTCGAAGGAGAGTACCTTTACTTGTTTGGTTTCTATACATGTATGATATGTCTCTCCATAGACCACTCATGCATTTTCCTCCTGGTATTGCATATTGTACATATTTTTTAACAACTCTTTATTTATCAGATGCTCAAATTTGGCTGTAGGCCGCTTTTCATTGAGGTCATGAGGGAAGAGGTAAGGGTCAGAAAAAATATATAAAGATACAGTTTACATGATGGTTAAGGATATGAAAAAAATGAAAAAAACAACATCTGAGGCAACAATGTTGAAATCTGAAACTTTTCTTTTGCCAAGTCTGAACTCTCCTAATGGCTGGTATGGGCCATTGCCAGCTGGAACAGAATATGTGCATGGATGTGGAAATATATGGCCATCATTCATGCTTAATCCTGGGGAAATTGAAGAATAATCCTCTGGGCACCCTGGTGGTTGAGTTGCCTCTCGATGGTACATGGCCATTTAGCCTTATTTAGCATTCAGACATAAATCTTTGGCATTCAGACGGCGGTCTCCCAGGACATCAGCCACCTTAAGGCCAAGGCAATAGACTGGAAATACATAAGATGCAAATTCCAGCGTCTTTATGTCGCCTTTGTTTGGCCCTTAAGAGCAATAAGAATGCACATTTTGGAACCTTATCGCAACCACAGGACAGAAACAGCTTTAGGTACGACCAAGAAAAGGCGATCAATGAATGAATAGCCTTAAACTCCTCTTGTGGTTTTCTGGCATGCATTTTATAGATTTAGTATGGTTTCAACATCCTTTACCTCCAATAATATGTTTGCGGCTCTTGTGTAAGAATATCAAAGTACTAAGCTGAAAACTGGAGCAGACATATACTTTACATTGATTCGCACACATCATGTGTTAGAATATCATTTTTATATTTTGGACATTGTGGGTAATTAGTAGCCAGAAGAGAAGAAAACGGCTGCTTCAATTGCAAACTGTCTTCAGATTCAACGTACTAAGTATTGCCCAAGGACACAGTCACACATAGTAAATCACTATCATTTATTTATGCTTGCAAATCAACCACCGCCGTCGCCGGTAGTGATCTGCTACCTTTACTCTTTTGCAAAGTGAAATGAATTGGTTGTTTTGCTGATTGGATTGAACCTGGATGTCGGCGCCCATATTTTATATCTTGGATTCCGAGATTAAAGTAATATCTCATGTTTGACAGTAGATTTTCAGATTAAAGAGTTGGTTGGAAACTCGTATCACCGTTACTTGATTTAGTTGTAGCTTCTTCCCAAGTTAATCCTTAAATATTTTTTTAAACATCCGAATCAGCTCAGTAAGTTGAGGGGCGATTCCACTCACGTGTCCATGATGCAAGTATGGTCCGCCATCTTGGATGGTTAAACTGGGAAGTCACCAGGTAAACTTATATTTGAATATGCAAACCCGTTCACGCAATAACGATGGTACAAGGCAATTCATAGATCTAACTCTTCCAGGATGTCGTTTGTATGTATATGTTGCCAAACATTGTATCCGTTACAATTGTCGTGCAAATAAAGTTCTTCTTCTTCTTCTTTGTGACGTCATGTGGCTAAAACCTTGGATGCCCTGTAAGCTCAAATGTTTGTTATGTACTTGAAGTGACACTTTTAAAATGTCATCACCGCTAAAGCAGAAGACGTTTTCCTAAAAAAAACTTGGTTTCTTGAATATAGCTAAAAATTAGCATTGCAGATTTACTTCGCGCAGCGTTAATTATCTTTAAAGCAAAATATACATGATTTCTATGCAGTCCTGTCAGTCCACTCTGTTGTAAGATTAAGTGGGGTTAGACTAAGGAACGGGAGGTCAGCAGTGATAGCCTGAGGGCCGTATAAGCATGATGGAACTTGCTCACATCGAACGTGATTCAATCCGTCCATGCCCAGTGGCTAGTGGAAGAGTCATCGAGGTTACCATCGATCGTACTACGTGGCAACACAACTTATCCACACAGTGAATTATACATAGACAGGAACACAACTTACAGTTTGTAAAAACTTTAAAATAGAGCTTGTTAACTATGTATAGAATTTGTGAAAGTTTGGGGAAAGTCATAACATAAGTAATAAAATGACGATACGATGTACAAACGAGAAGGTCATAACGATGGATACACAATTTCTAGCTTTGAAATATTCCTATAATTTCTAAATGACCTTGCAGAAACTGATGATATTTTCCACAATGAAGGGCCAAATGGCACTCCGGTTGTTCTGATGAGATTCATGGTAGATGATGATTGCGTTAGAGCGTGTAGTATTGGCTCTTTGTAAGGGACACACAGGTCAGCCGTGGCAAATCTATCCACATCACTCTTCGCTATGTCATTGATGTGATCGAAGGCTGTGTGAAGTCTGAAAAGGCCAATAAACAGAAGGGCATTTGGTCAATGACAGCACGCGTGTAGATGGGGTCACCCTCTTTGTTGATATTCTATCCGGCAAACAACATCACTAGAATTCTTCATTATGGTGGTATGATGGAAACAGACCTTTCTTTTTTATTGAACAAGGCAGTTGATATTTTTGTGTCAATAGACTAAAGATGAATATCCTTGGCTCGAAACTTAAATCAATTTCTTGACCCACTGCAGACGATAAAAGGCTCACAAGTTAGCTATGAACATCCCGATGACATTGATAAAAGTTGAAAAGTTCTGAATGTCTTTTAAGCGAATGTCTTTAAATTCTGCCGTGCTGGACTTTTACAGTTTTACAGCTTGACAAACCTATATTTATTTTTTCAACCACTAATCTTCTGAATCAGCTTATTCTTACTCCCACGTTTAGTCCATTGTATTATACACCACTGTTTTATCAGCAGAGCAGGATGATCCCAGTTAGAGTTTTTCATGAGAGGGGTTGTCTCTAAACCCTGACATGAAACGTTGTTTGACAGGACCTTGATGCCCATACAATTGCATCAAAATTAGGCTAGCCATCCTGGCGCCTCAATTCTGTCCTATGGGACCAATTTTTCATACTCCTCATCGTTTGCTACCTTTTTCTTCAAGCATTTTTGCAAGACATCGGGCGCTAAAGTCTAACAAAGGTCTGTCTCTTGGGGACACGTTTTGTAGATAGTAGACTTACATAACATCCTAAAACGTAGCTACAAATGATTAATTCCTGGAAAATGTCCTTTTTGATAAAAACAGTTTTCTTCCATTGCAATAACTATAGTTTTAATCACAGTTGTGTGGGAAAATCGGCAATAACTGTTTATGTGTGTAAACATCATCGATCTACTACAAATCATATATATTTCTATAAAGTGATGATGTATGTAATTGTGACATAAGAAATGCTGGCTAGGTACAAAAGACATGATGGAAATGAAAGGGATGTGAATGTATCAACAAAAACATTACTCTAAGTAAGGACACCCGCTTGTTAACACCAATACGTGTTGCTTGGTTAGTACTTCTACACGGCGCCAAATTAATCCAACACTGCCTTTGGCTTGCCACCAAATGTAGACTGCACCACTCTTGAAAGGATTTTAGGCACCGTTAGAGCTTAAAGCTTTTATTGCCCTGTAAGTAGCTCCAAGTCTAAGCAATTTGAGTTGAAAGCCGGAAAGGAGTAACTCCTTAATATCCTCTTGAGGCTATGTGTTCTTGTAGAAGGTACTTTTCGTCAGGTTTAGTGGGTATTACTGCTCTGTATGTTCATAATGATACTGTATTCATCTGATGATTGATGTATCATTAAGCATTTGGAAGATTAGAAACTCCGGAATCAAATGAATGCATTGATTGTTTCATTACATTTCATTCATCCATCCATCATCTTTTCATTTAATTCATTAACAAAAGGTGGGGTGAAAAATGAGAACGCACAGGTAGGGCATGTTTGATTAGAAATGCTTAGTTATTGTTTTTTTACCCTAGTGAATAGCAGACATTATTCTATGTTCATAGCCTCAAACCAAAAAATATTTTTCTCGGATGGGAAAGGAATCAGGAGGTCCCTAGCTTCAGGACATCCACACCTCAAACACGAACTCACCACACGTATAGATGGGTACACGCCACGGTGTGAGTGGACCAAACACTTTACAGTCTTGCAGCAGATGTGAACATTGCTGTCGTTATAAGAGCCAGGCATTGATATGTAATAATGCAGATACTAAACTAAGTGTAAATCACCACTTGCCCAGAGTTACTTCCTCTGGAACAAAGCCTTTGGGGGGAAACTCAACGCACAAATCACTAACTTCTTGTAAGAAGCTGCCAGTCGATGAGTGATCGTTGTCTGCAAAACTGCATCAGCTATCTACCTAACTTTCAGAATATTCACGTTCCATTGGCTGGATGGCCCTCAACTACCTTTATCTGAGAACAACTTTCATGAACTTGTAGGTTGTTGGGTCTGGCTCTTGATTTGAACCAGCGAAAACTCACATAAGTGCGCAATGAGTCAACGAGGTGATCAGACAGCCCAAGCACCAATGGCAATGGTTGTCACAGATAGCCGTGATGTTACCGGGCAGCCTGCTATATCACCTCTTCTTCCTGGCTGACCAATCATTTTTTGCTGTCTAGATCGCGGATGTGGTCTGATGATCACACAGATGAGGCAGTTTCTCGGGATAACTACTCCTGGCGTGGGGAAGATATGATATCACCCATGCTGCAGGGGCTGTTCTCTTATCACCGGGGAGGAGAAAGTATCATCACCGCCAATACGTTTCGGAATATGCTATCACATTTCACACAGCGCACCACTGGGTAGCAGCATGATTTCTGAGAAAAGCATAGATGTAAGTAGATACATATACAAGCCATCTCTCTGTTCAACTTCTTATATACAAAAGAACTTCTGTTGCATCTGATCCATGCTGTCTGAGCTGATCACTTCAGATTAGAGCTGGTTGTACGGTACAATACATCAAACTTCATCAAAGAGCAAGATACTTAATACCAATGGATGGGCTTTATACACATAAGAGAAGAAGGTACGACTAGAAATTAAACATCATAGCGCTATGATGGGATTTGGTTGATTGATAACACAGCGAAACATGACTGTAACTTAAGACACTTAAGAGTCGTGGATGAAAGCCAGACCTGCTCTCTAAAGCTTTAAGGACTTAGGAAGCTCCTCGTCTCATATGTTGTCATCGAGAACTAAGCTCTTGATGGAACGTCTTTCTAATACCTTGTGTAGCCAAGAAAGAAAGACGGTAAACTTATCATTTTTTCCTGTTCTGTGTACCCAAGACGAAACATTGAACCATCGCTAGTGCATTGATGTAATATATTTTAATCTCCCTGTTGGCATGTGTGTATAGATACTACACTATGCAACAGGTGGATATAAGATCCCTTAATGGTCCACTTCCCTTCCCGGACCACTTTCAGGAAGGACTTGAAAGCCGGTAAAAGCACTCTGTGCAGGAAATCTTCCTGTTAGAAGGCACTTTAAGTGGTGACTTTGCTATCACGTCCTTAAAAGCACTCCATATATGACTTGTTTTGGTGGGTATAAATTTTTGGTGGCGCTTTATGTGATAAGTCATCACTTCAAGAAAAAAACAAGTTGTTCTGTGCTGTGTCTTGTGTGGGCTTATAAGAATACAGAATATAAGATACATAAATCAAGAGAACAGAGGTACAGATTGACATAATCAACCAAAATTGCACACAAAAAAGTAATCGCAGATGTACAAAAAGTAATCGCAGATGTACAGAGTGAACAATACTTGAACTGAGATGTCAAATCATAGATGCAAGTAAATATAGTCCGTATATAATAGGCAGAGATTTAACAAAACAAAAACTATCTTTCCTATCAACATAGAGGCTAACTCAACTGCAACTTTACTTCACTCTCCCAGTATGTACTTTAAATCCTAGTAAAGTTAGAATACCTAGCTCCTGGTGAGTAAAGTGCCATTGAAAATCCCCAAGAGTTTTATAGGTATTGTCATGTGTGGTATGATTATTTTTTTCCATGTGAAATAAAGCACTTAGACGGTGATGATCCTCGAAACCTCAAAATGTGCAAAAACCTGCAGCTCAATCAATCACTGCACACCTTTATCATCAACTGATTTCTCTTGAGGTTTTAGCTAAAACTTCTAGTGGCCAGACTCTGTCCCTCCTGGACAGACTTCGTCTAACGAAAACATCTGTGTCACCTCCCTGTGGTTACTTCGTGATCTCAAAACAACATTTCTTCATTAAGATATAAACTCATTTTTAAAAAACTTTGCAAAACCGCGAAAAGGCTTGTATTCAGGTCACTATGAGGTATGCAACTAGCAGTTTGGCGAAGTATGTAGATTATAAACTAAGTTCGCCCCCAACAAGTTCAAACATGCAGGACTTTATCGTAACGTTATGGCCACAGAGGGACGGGGTTTGATAAATCGTGTGCGGAGCGTTTATCTGTCCATTTGTACAGTCACATGAAGATCTATCGGGCAGTGCCCCCATGTTGTCCATTTGTTTCCTACCGCTTGGTTGAGCGGAAACATCTTCGTGACTGATAAAGGTTTTAACAAGTTGAGCCTGTAGCTACTACTGCGCCCATTACTACCGAGATACATACATCACACCTTTTAGTACTGCTAGAGAAGAAATGTCAGAGGGATTTGCTATGGTGGTGACAGCAGTCTTTTGGAAGGCATGTCTCTGTACTTCCGAATGGCAAGAAGAGAGCATTTGTGGCTGTCCTTCACCTATTGAAGGTGCCGCTGTGTGATAGAGTGTTGCTGGCTCGTATGCAGTCTGAGGAACGTTAGGGTCATTCCTGTTCTTACTAAGAATAGCAAAGCCTGAATACATCATCATTTACTAGTCCGTAAAGTGTAGTGAATAAACAGGACCAGAGGCGTAGGAATAAACTACAAACTTGGAACATGAAACGGGAATAATCAATAACTGGACGGATTCTATGCCAACGCGTCTTTCATACAGTAACATCATTTAAATTCTGTTGAAAACAAGATAAGAGCATCTTACTAAAATGAATCACGTAAGCAAATGGCTCAACTCCCTATGTTTCCTACTGGTCTTATAATAGCATCATGCCATAAGGCACGCGATTATTGGATTTGTTTTGCTTTATACTCATATTCTCATTATAAATTGGATGATTACTGTGGTTGCTCGAAGCATCTGCATACCTTCCAATTGTATATCCCAAACTATAAATTGAGTCCAATCTGTTTTGAGAACCTGATGCCATCTTAATGCATTCAATCAAACTATCTTCCTGTGAAGATGGGACTTTGATGGGACATTGAGGCAATAGGAGGTAAATGATAGATAATGGAGTTGGTTAATACTTGCTGATTCTTTGCATCATTCCTGTGAGGAATTTTACCTTCACTTTGGCACCAACCCAAATGTCTACTTCGCATTGATGTTCCCCGAAGTTTCCTCGGAGACTGTGGACTACGATATGCCCCTCGGCGATGATCATAACATATTACACCAGCAGTGATACAAAAAAGTTCCCGCTCAACAAGAATCAATCATGTAGAGTGAGCTACAGTACAGGTACACCATTGTCACATCTGCTCCTACATCAGCAAGGCACACCATTGTCACATCTGTACCTACATCAGCAAGGCACACCATTGTCATATCTGTTCCTACATCAGCAAGGCACACCATTGTCACATCTGTACCTACATCAGCAAGGCACACCATTGTCATATCTGTACCTACATCAGCAAGGCACACCACTGTCATATATGTACCTACATCAGCAAGGCACACCATTGTCACATCTGTACCTACATCAGCAAGGTAGTAACAAGAACCAGAGACCATTTCATGTACTCTAAAGCTTCACGATCAGATCCAACCCCAAGATCCCTTTGACAGACAGACGTATATGGTGTTAAGGACAAATGGTTGACAATAGATGAAGATATCAATGCCCGTGTGGCTGCATGTAGTGCTAATGGTAAAGAGATAGAAGGTGGTCCTTTAATATGGATATAAAGTACATTAGCTAAAGTATCCTATCAATTGCAACGGGTATATCGCTCTTGAGACACTGTCATAGAACAGTTCGATTTCTTGTGAACTCCCAACTCGCACGGCCTGTTGATTGGCCTCAACTGGGCAATAATGGATAATTGATGTCGCTAGGGATGAAACTTGGGAGCTCCGAACACAGGGGGAAGCACCAAGATTTCGTACCATGCTGGGTCGTTGAAACATCTATCCTACCAGCACGCAGCTCGGCTTTCCTCAAAGCACTCCATGCAACACATCTCTTGTGAATACGAACACTTTGTTTGACAAGTTCAGCGGCAATTAGGTGCCAACGCCGTAAGTAAAGATTTTATCTCACATCTCCGTATCAATCAACGCCGGTTGGAAGACTCCCTTCGATGCAGTCTCGTCACTCAAGTTGATCTCCGTTCGGATGTTTTGTATATTCGGCCCGCGGCAGTAGTGTTTTTGTCATGTAGTGTGAAAAATCGCAATGCTTTTACGCTACACAAAGTCGTGGCTTAATTGAGTGGGCATAGGAAAATTAATGTTGTGTTTCCGTTTTTTTCTTGAAAAACGTAGGGTCGGTTTTTTTAAAAGTGTTTTTTAAAGATTTTGGTCCAGCAAATACAGTATAACAATGCATTGGGGCTGTCTCAAGGACCAATTGCTTCTGAACATGCGTGAAATAAAGTTTAAGAGGGTTTGAAATTCAGATGTCAGATTGAAAACTTTATGGCCTTGCCAGAAAAAAAAGGCTAGGGTCCGCGGGTGTTTGCTAGAGTCGGTCGGAAAAGAAAACAACATTTTCCCCTACGTCTTGCCCACATGTGCTTTAATACATCGTCCCTTTTGGTATATCAGATTGCACTACGTTATCAGGTCTACTTATCAAAACTGAATCGACTTACTGTCACAGATCCAAACACCTTTTAAGTTGATGTATTGTAGTCACCGTCAGACATAGACATGATCAATACTCTTTGGTGCGTTTGACCATGAGTCTATTGTGCCAAGTACAATCCTGCATCAGACCAAAACTCTTCTCTTTGTATGAAAGACAATGCTGTCTATACATCACCAGAGGATACAGTGCCTAGGAAACGAGTACGATAATAGCCAATTACTCTCACAAAGAATGTATTTCAGACTTGTCAAGTGGTCATCATGAAGATACGTGACAGATGGAAAAAAAACTTCATTACATTCTAAAATAAATCCATTACATTCTAAAATAAATCCAGTGATACCAATAGCAACAAACACTAGTATAATATCCTCTATGGAACCAACGTTTTAGGAAAATGTAGGGGGTTTTGTGTGTATCTTTGTATCATGTTCTGTTCCTGGCGTTGTAGGTAATATGCAACAGTCCAGACGTATTCATATCTTATATGGATGTGTGCCTTCTAGACCATGCAATTAACCTCTAAATTCAGAGCACTTGCACGCTACCTTACAAGTCCCAATAACGGCCTTTATAAATCCTACCACTCCTATAGACTTTAAAAGATATACGAAAAGTTTACCAGCAAACTCTGGGCACAAGTATAATGCAGTACGGGAGAAACCCATTATATTTTACACGCAAACTGATTTATAGCGTACTTTCCAGTCAGTTGTTTTATTACTGGCTCCTTTCAAGCCAGGGGGTAAATAAGAGTCGTAAAATGTGCAGTCTTTCGGTCTCTGCAACGGTTTATTTGCAACCAGGGAGGTCATGGTTGGATTTCCTCTTACATCATTCGGTAAAAACTCAAACTCAAGATCTAAGTTTTTCGTTCTCATAAAGGTATATTTCTTTTATGACAGCCTTATATAGTTGATGCATTTATCTGTGGGAATAATCACAATGATCCATCATGTAGCCTTGACAATGATAACTCCTTGAGAAATTGTTAAGTACCTGGCAGGTGCTTAAGGATGTCGCAACAACTCAAATCTAAAGCTCTAAGAACGCATAAAATGTTGCTGTTATATAAGACTTCTTTGAGTTGAAATCGAACAATAAATCTATGGATATGTACTTTCTATAGTAGTAAATATATATATAGCATCGTAAAGACGATGGCGCTGTAAAACAGGTGCTTTTAACATGTTTTAAGGATAGATTATTATCAACAAAGTGACCAGGGAAGAGAAGCAAGAAGTAAGATGGCAGCATGCAGTTATACGTAGGTAATCTGGCTTCCGACATCACGTTGTAGATGTCATTTTGGGTTCCTGAGCACTAAAAATACCCAGCACACTTGTTCTTTTGGTAGCAATCAGCATAAAATTCCATTGCAGTAACTGCATGCCAAAATAATATGGAAAACCTTGATATATTGTGGCTACTTGTACCTTGAACTGCAACATGGCAAATGCCTACACTGATGCGCATTTTACCACAATTGTTGACACTTGACAATATCACTCCGCCATCATAAAGTTTTCTAGTCGACTGAACAGATGGTTGGTTCCCTAATGGTCCTTAGAGAGATTATTGGCACCCTGAGGAGGGCATCTGCACAGCGTTCTAGTACATTACATTTTACATTAGCAAATCACTATTTTACGTCTCAATGCATCTTATGTCAGGGAGACAGATTGTCAACATACGGCTTTTAGAATACACTCAAAAGCCAATGTCAGGAAAATACTGCTGGTTTTCGTTAACGAGTATACTGTGTCATTATAACTCTAACTCGGTTACTTTATTACACTTAATTTACTATTGAGTTATGGCAGTTGAGACGTAATAAAGTAGATTACACGCAAAGTTTATGGACAAGTGTGCCTATTAATCCAACCCGTTCCCCTGTACTGTTGATGTACATTTACTGAGCTCCATTAGCAGTAACTTGCTCGTAACATGTACTCTCATGTTGTAGACATGGGTGGTAACGTGCGTGGTGTATTTGTGGGTTTCTGTTGGTTGACGCTGTATATGTTAACTACATGCATCGATGTACAGAGTCCTTATGTCATTTCATAAAGCACCATTTTTCAGCTGAAAAGGGATGCTAATGTCGGAAACCCATGTATGCTACCTTAGTCTTATTTCACTTATGTGCCATGTGGATTCTTCCTTCGTCAAAAGATTGACATTAGCTACATACATGTATGTGGACCAGCTCACTTCTTAGAATTGTGTTGCAAAGATAAGTGAAGAAGAAGATAAATTATTCTGTTTGATAAGATCGGCAACAGTAGGAGAACCATTTCTGGTCACCCCAAATTCTCCATGGATGCCATGGCTGTCAGATCTATAACAACAACGCTCCATCATTTCAAACATTCTGGCGTCCTTAATAAGATAAAAGCGTGATCCTTTGACCATGTTCGTCCGACTAGATTCTTCATGATGTGATATAGCGACATCTAATCTCCAAGCAGAAATATTATGATTGTAAAACAAACATATGTTGTGGACACCAAACGCTGTAAAATTTCTGAAATTTCCGATTTTTTATATTGTTCTACAACTTCTATCGCATAATGGTCTTCGCAACCCAAATGCTGAAGTGTTGCGTAATCTAAATGTACTTGTATTTGTCTTTGTTAGTTTTGTAATTTTTTTTCCGGTGCTGATGTTGGTATTATTAGCTTGCTAGAGTTCTTCACCTCTGTGACCTGTACTTTTATGTATTCTTCAATAAAAGGTAGGTAGGTAGTCCCATAGCCTTTTTGAGGCCATACGGGCAGTGGGTTGATGGTCCACTGTGTCTAGGGTACGGTATACTGGAAGGCGGAGCCCATCCCTCCCCTTCCACTGTCGTTTACCTCCCCAACAAGTCAGGTACCCATTCGACACTTGGTGAGTGAGAAAAGTGCCTTTCCCAATGACACAACGTCTTACCAAGGAGGTCCTTTGTCTTACCAGGAGTGCTAGGGATCGAACAGTAGCCTTACCAGGTCGGCCATTCGACGCCACAAGCACACACACAAACTGCGAACTGGAACTGAACTGTTTGTATCCTCCATCTGCAGTGTCACTGAACGGCAGACCGGGAGTTCAGGTGCAGCGGTTCGCGGTGCAGGCACGGGAGGTCAACAGTTTCCAACCCGTAGGAACTTTCGTCAACCGGCCCAGCTCTGGTAAGATGTCTGTATTGAAAGGTGTCAGTCTGAATAAAGAGACTCTTTCTACACAACCAAGTGTTTTATTCAGCCGACGTTTCGGTGACCGTCTGTCACCTTCCACAGGGCAATTCTGACTGAGGAAGGTGACAGACGGTCACCGAAACGTCGGTTGAATAAAACACTTGGTTGTGTAGAAAGAGTCTCTTTATTCAGTGACTTACCAAACTGATGAAACTATTCACGAAGGTGTCAGTCTGTATGATCATAAATGAGTGACATACTCACACGACTAATGTGTTATATAGCTATAAGCTCCCCAGCTTGCCAATGATGCAAACGATCTGCTTCAAATGGAACCCATCAATCACGATTCTAATCCCACAACAAAGAAAAGTTGTACCAGTGTGGAACAAAGGTCTAAACATTGTAATCCCAAACGGTGCTAGATATTGTTTTACAATGTAAGGAAACACCAAAAAGTGGACGAGCAATGACCATGATTTCCTCACGCAGAGGTACTAGGTGATCACTTGTACAGGTTTGACCTGCATTTGAACTCAGAAAGCAAGTTTTAAAGCGCTTATTTTCTGCTTGGTGTTTCTTTCCATGGACGCAGCCCAAACCATAGGTTGTGGCCACCAGAATGACACAATCATCAGTCTTCATGGTAACGTCACGGCGACAAGGAACCTGAACCTGACATGGGCAGCTCCGAACAACACAGAAATCGGTGACGTTGAGTTTATGTGAGTAGAAACGAACAACACAGAAATCGGTGACGTTGAGTTTATGTGAGTGGAAACATGTAACCTAATATCATCCCCATGTTTAACATTTTTTTTTGCATATGCATATACAATCACAAAATAACAAAGTGGTTACTACAATATTCATCGTTGGATCAATTTTCATTTTTTCATTTTTTATCTATTGACTCGTACAATTTTTAACTTCACCACATGGTGGCTATGTTGGTCTTACATTCATATCATAGAGATCACAATATGTGTTCTGTTTCTGTAGAGCCAACGTCCGACCGGTTGGAGAAACGAACTGGGCTAGCCTGAAGTCAAGACGAGTCAGACAAATAGGTACGAAAGTTACAAAAAAAACTCTCTTGTAGTAGGAAAGAAAGGTCTTCCGTGCCCTTATGCAGAGCGTAGGGTGGTGCCTATATCCATTTCTGTAGCCCTTGGGCGACACACAGCTGTGCAATGCACTACAGCAGGGGGCTAGTCCGCTGGTAGTGCTGTGTGTTTGACCTTCCCACTCTTTCTCATATGTGCTGAGTGCTAAGCAGAGAAAGAAGTGTTTGGTATGACCCGGCCGGGGTTTGAACTCACGACCTCGCGGTTACAAAGCGAGCACTCTACCAATTGAGCTATTGCACCGGTCGAGTAGGAAGGTGAGAGAGAAATCCGGAGGAGGCAACATTTGAAGCTTGACATCTTCCACTGATACATTGCTGACGGATAGATCCTGCCCAGAAAATCCTAAAACATCAAGACAGCATCAACCAATCGCAAAAAAAAATCAGCACACAGCACTTGAGCCTATTAAACCGTAACCTATTTAATACATGTTCAACGCTGTATCTTGCAGGTGGAAGGCTCACTTCTTTTCTTGCTTTAAATGGTACCTTGGCCTTGTGCCAGTCACTCAATACTAGAGTGGACTGGGTTTATTCATTCATTCATATATTTACACATTTCGTAACATGTTGAAAAGTCATGGCAGCCTCAAGGCCTAACTGGAGACTCTTTGTACACTCTTGAAAAGTTCTACAACAGTCTGAGAAGTTATATTAAGGGTCAAAGCAGTTCTGTCTGCCTTTCGTTAATAGCAAGCACGCCTACAGAAACCCCTCTGCGTAACTAACATCTTACTGAACCTCCCGTCGTCCCTGAGCAATTTGCCCCCCTTCCTCCTCCCTCCCATGTTGATAGTTCACCTTCTAGACTTTCCTGGGAGAGTTTGTCTTCACGCCTTCTAAGTAAACCTGACATTTAGAAATCCTGTGGAAGCGGCGACTCCACAAATCTTCCTGACACGGAAAGGCAGGGCGACGGCGGGAAGCCGCAATATGGATGGCGGTATACAGGGAACATTTCCGGCTCAGCTTTGAACTTACTTTAGTGTATAGATGTACTGCAACGTGGGTCATTTTTATTAATTTTGGCAACGCCTCCGAGTGGTGCCTTAGATACGAACCCGATACTTTGTTTATTTATCTATTTATTTATTGGTTTGGCTGAACGTACAACAAATGCTGCCCAACTAGCCTGTGGCATTTTGTTTTGTTTTCTATCGTACACCAGTGAATTGTAGTAAATGATATAGTCGCTAATGCTATGGTCACAATTCCCATCCCGGGGCCCGGCCGGGCAGTTTTCGGGAACGATAAGTATGATATAAAAGACAAAACAACACAAAAAGTTGCAAAATTAATCATGAGCACTACTTGTGTATATTCTTGATATGAACTGCTTGTTTTTCGTTCACCGGCAAACAAAATGTGACCCTTGCATTACCACGGGTTTCTAACTTCTTGTTGCTGTTTTCGGTCTTCTAGAACCAAATTTCCCGCCAATCAACATGAGTGAATGCGGAACGGTGAAAGGCTGTTTCCGGTACGGGCAGAAAGACTGCACTGCGGAGACGTGTACCTACGCCATGTCCTACAGGACCGAGGGGGACAACGTCGTTTTCGAGCTGGCGGCGGACACAGACGGATGGGTGGCGGTGGGCTTTTCTTCGGACAGAATGATGGTAAGAGAACTCCGAGACGTGACCTGACTTTACTGGACTGATGAAGAGACAGAGTGCGTCTTGAAAGCTCCCCAGAGCAACAAAACTTGTTGTGTGTATGGTTAAAAATTTTGTCAAGGATGGTAATGTTAGCATGAAAGTTCATCTGAGTTGGTGAAATACATTATAAGAAACTTCAAACTGTTGTCAAACTCAAAGGGGGGCGATATCGACTTCTGACCAACTTTGACCCATTGCTGACGTCATATATACGTTAGCAAAACGAGATGGTGTTCGGGAACAAATTCGGGGCAAGGTCGTGAATGTGTGACAGGGGCTTAACACAGCGAGCACTCTTCCCGATCATCAGGATGATGTATTTGTGATAGCGTGTTTCCGTTTTGCTCTGCTACAGAACGGTGATGACGTCCTGGCGTGTGTTAATGCCAGGAAAGGCAGAAGGGTCGTGTTCCGCCATTACTACAACAACCACCACCGCCCGGCACTACAGGTACTGGGAAGTGTATTGTCAAGTTAGTGGGTACTAAAACAATCAATATATCAAGATCGAAACCTATGTAATTACAGGAGAAGAAGTGTTTAAACTTTACAACTGGATAGTAATTTATTTGTTCAAACATTTCAGATGTCCTTCCAACATCCTTCATCTGTGAGTAATTACAGTTCTGTGAAATTTTGTTATCATGGTAACCATTATAAATACCTTCTACTCACTGTTTGAAAACCCATTACCGTAAGCAATTTGCAAAGGAAGAAACCATGATACATCGTACAAAAGCAAACGAAGAGAAGATAGCAATTACTCAGCTGCAGTGTATTCTCGCCTTGTCAAACTGGCAGCCAAAACAAGCATCTTTTCTACCTTGTTTGTATGAAATTTAGGACAATAACCCCATCATTGGGCACGGTGCGATGGTGAGAGACGGCCGCATCTACTGCCGCTTCACCCGGCCCAGGAAGGTGGACAACGACAACTACAGCTTAGATCTGGACGCCACCTGGTACTTCCTGTACGCCTGGGGACCAGCAAGTGATGGTAGGATCTATATTCACACTCTAACCAAGAGACAAACCAGATTTACTACATATAGGAAGGGTATAACTTGTAGCCTTACGTACTAGTACCTTATATTGCATGACTTGTATGTTTGAAAATGCAACAATGATAAAATACTTACGTTATAAATATCTTTAAAAGAAGCCCAATTTATTGTCTTCCATAGCGGTATTGGCTGTATCTTTAGTTTACTAAAGGTCACCACAAAACAAAGTTTAAAATCCTCTTTCAGAAATCAGAGATAGATGGGAGGGTAGGGGTGAAATGGTGATAGTTGACTTTGGTATGTACATGTTAAACTAAGGGCTTGTACGTTTACCCGTTAAAAATTTTGAAACCGATTGACCAACTCTACACTGGTCCCTATTCGGCACTAGCTTAATATTCCCATTTCTCTTGCAGGTAACATCATGAGACATACACTAGAATCGCCACCAACCTCGTACAGAAAAGTCATCATCACATCCAAAGTAGACGACCAACGGGACTCTTCCAACCCAACAACCTACAGCACACTACTGTTATGTTCAGCAATTGTTCTGTGCCAGTTTCTAAAACACTAATTTCACCAAGCTTTATCCAGAACTATGCTCAGGCACGGGGCTTAGGGCAACATGATCTAGTACGTTTTTTGATACGTGGAGACTATCCAGAACCGTACCTGATTCTAATCCTAACCCATTCAGGCATAGAACTAGACACAGTTCTGGATGCAATAGAAACAGCCATCGTGAACTGTTTTAGAGACAGTTGGGTACTTGAAGCTCATTTTGTGAGACAGGGGTCACTGATATCTAGGGAGGTAGGGTGTTTTTATTCTATATTTGAGAATGTAGAACATGATGAAGACAGCGTGACACATGACACCACAGCCATAGCACTGCAAACTACACTACGTAACTAATATCCAGCATTTTTCTACGTTGAAGAAAGTAATATGTTGATCAAGAGTACCTTAACGATACACATCCTATATCATAACGAAAGAACATATCTGTCCAAAAACTACATTTTGAATCTCAATACAATACAAAGTGAGCAATGTATGTACTAACGTCATAGTTCAAAATGTACCAATTTTACTGATCAGAAAACAAAATCAACTGGCCAATAGCTCTACAAGCCAAGAGCATATAATACGCAGTTGAAATGTTGTCTACTTAGCAACATCAAATAAATATCCGAAGAATACATGTACGTATGATTATTGTTATTCATGTTTGCAGCTCGTTTTCCCAGTGCCTAAGCCTTCTCAAATTACATTGAAATGGATAATGGCATTATTGTATATGCGGTGAACATTCGCTAGAAAGCATATGTTGATGTCATTGATCACTAAGTGTACCAATTAAATCATATGTGATTTTGAATGGCAACAATATTGTATATATACAATACCAGTAATTTGTGTAGTGCTAATGTAGTTGTTCAATGACACTGTAACTCCCAAAAATATGTCATTTGATAAAGTGCAATGTATACAAATATGATATTTTATCCAATTCAACGAAGATATAAGCTGCCAATAACTGGCCTTTCAATATCTGAAATGACATTGTTGGAACTAATATTTATACAGATCAAGTAATGGCGATACAATAAAGGCACTTTGTAGCTTGCGTACTGTGTGGCCTTTTCTCTTGATCTATCAATATCGGTTGATAAACTAATTAAAGGTTGATTCTAAGAATCATTTAAACCGATATGTTTATCATTTATGATTTGTAGCAGGTCAATGTGTTCCACCTGGACACTATGGACACTATCAAAGAAACGTCAACTGTAACAGTCGGACTGCTTCATAAGGATGTCAAGAATCATCAACTTTACTTAGCAGATGTGATGTAGCCTACAATAAAGTATAAATGGCCATGGCAACAAGAGCAAATCAACGCTGAATTTAAAAGATTAAAATACTTCTGGCGTTAACATCCAGCAAACTCATCTAACTACGCTGAACCAGCCTCATCTGTGCCAGGCACAGTCCCCGAAGTCTGGGTTTCCAAGAGGCTGGACAGCTGAAAGAATAGCCCTGACTAACATACCCTGAGTAAGCTGGATGTTCTGCCATAGCGAACAGAAAATATCAATCAACATAGAAGTAATGCATTGGTCTTTGCTCTGTCACCGCTCTGACGCGTGGGTTTCGTGGAAATGGTTCAGTTGCCATTGCCCCTACTGCCCATGGTGGGAGGGGGGCGTTTGTGGGTGCAGGAAAACACAGGAGCAAAGATCTTCTCAAAACTAACAAAAAACATAAAATGGAACATAAACTCCACTTTAAACCCTACCTACAACATGGATGGCACGATTCTAGGCCTTCAGAGGCCTCAGTCACCAAGGATTGCAACAGATTTTAATCCTTTAGCTGAGCGAGCTCTCCATGGCCTGTGTGGATCTCTTCCATGACCTCTGACCTCAGTTCTGGACAATGAAGAAAGGTAACTTTGTGTCATTTAGACTAGAACATCACATCACATTCCCAACAGGGGGCGCTTCGTGCCATACCCTGCACTTCAGTGACTACCCGCTAGAAGGCGGTAAGTGTTCTTGGGCGAATACATACGCGTGATGGGCTAGGAAGAAGCAGAAGTTCTTGCTGCAACCTTGAGCTTCTAAAACAACTCCATGCTAAAACTGTCAAAATAAACATGAAAACTTTAAGACTTTACTGTGTCTAAAGGAAACCGCAGCACGGGAGCTAGGGCGAAAGATGCCAAGTTTCTTCTAATAGCTAGCCAAAATATCGCAAGCACAGATATATGACTGTATTGTGCAATCTATTCTGGCCTCTATTCCTATGGTTCTCTTAGAGAAACGAGACAGCAAAATTGTGAGCAATTCAAAATATTGGAAACTTTGTGTGTGCTTGCGCGTGTTCGTGTGTGCTTGTGTGTGTGTAGGCATGTGTGTGCGTGTGTGTGTGTGTTGTGTGTGTGTGTATGTGTAGGCATGTGTGGGGGGTGGGTGGGGGGTGGGTGTGTGGGTGTGGGTGTGTACGTGTGTTTGCGTTTCAACACGATAACTCGAGAAGGCTTAGCCGGATTGTCGTGCATTTGATATGTGGGTAGGTCTTGATGAGACCTCTAAAGTATTAGATTTTGGGCCCCCTAGCGGCTTGTTATGGTACTGATATAATTCTTACAAATGGTGATCTTGTGTGCATAATCAATGAGAAACATGCCTCTGACCTCCAAACGGCAAGCCGACCTGGACTGTAAAATCGACACGAATTATGGATAACGATTCGGATCTGTTTATATCGGTCTTTGTTTGTATCTGTATGTCTGATTTTATTGTATTATGTACTGGGCCCTATTGAAAATCAATTTGTCAAAATTGAACTAGGCCATCCAGGTGTCTGAAGATTCAATAAATATAAATAAACATTCATAATTCGTCAGCCGTAAAGGCTAACATGGTTTGGAGAAGGTATGAAATCGTGCAACTCTAGATTTTTTTTTATTTAAACATACAGTGACAAGACGTGGTGGCGACACACTCAAGTTACACTTATATTCATGTCGACAATACACAATACAAGCAAGCAAAGCATGATAAACAACAATAATTAATCAATGAACAGGTGAAACAAATATATAGATACTGACAGGATTGATCAATATATTACAAAAAACGATTCGATACTAACAAAAATGTCTGTACATGTATTGTACATTGTTGACAGAAAAGAAGAACCTCTGTACCAGAATATCATCTGAAGAACCTCTGTACCAGAATATCATCTGAAAGGTCATCCAAGTCAGTAATAAAGCCGATCAGTGTTTTCAAGTTGCCATAAAAGGTATTGGCATATTTCGTTGTTGATTGTAGTTAGGGCAGTGGAACTCTAGTTGGTGGGTATGTCATGTGATAGACCACCCTACACCCAGCGTGTTAACCTCGTGACCAAATCTCTCCATACCTGTGGTTCGGGGACTCCCTCAGTACAAATAAAACCTGCTTTCAGCAACAACCCGGCTTCCTCGGGTTAGTAATGGGGAAGATTTGCGGTCAGGTGGGGATCTTCCTGCGGACATGGCTGGCTTTGGTTCAGGATGATCCGGACGACAGAAATCTGCTTCCTTCCGAACCTCAGGACACATTTTGAGAATTACGGCTCTCCGATGACAGATTATGAACAGATAACTATCACTGGTATTTTCTCTACTTGATGCAGGGCTTCCAAGAATAGCCCAAGCCATGAAATAACGATTAGAGTTAACAACATATACTAAAAACTGAGCATATCAGTACAAATCGTCATCAATGTAATAAAATATCGTTGTGTATAGTTCATGGATTTCCATGTATAAAGTGTTGAAGAGTTTTGAAGTGACGAAATGTGCCGAGTTTTTCCGAACGCACAACGATGGCCTAACGACAACTGCCGAAGTTTACACGAACCTCATCTTTGGTTTGCATAGTCACGATTTAAAACTAACATATCCTTACGACTTTTACCGAATATCGTACGACATGGACACATCTAAAATTGTCACCCTTAATTGCTTAGTAGTCATTCTTTAATGCACATATTCTTGAGGCCATAAAGTAGTGATTTAGAACACAGTCACGCATACAAATTCCTCGGCCACACTGCTCCCATGCGTACGTGATAAGTGAAAATCCTCCAGGAATTCTGCTAACACGGACCTCGCCCCTAATTGGACAGGAACCACGCCAACAATGTGCCTTCAATATTTGATAAAGTCTAGCTATGACAACGCCGCTACCGCAAAATGCGCGCCCTGAACATCCGCGTGTTTGTGGTGAGAGTGGTATGAGGGTACAAATACTTGGGCGGAAGGGATACTTACGTGTTAACATGTTCTAACCTGCTTAAATTGACCTTTAGTTAAGACGAAAATCCGTTTTTCCGTTGTTACCGGTAGAGTTTATAGATAAATAGGCAAAGGATTATTTGTGATCATACTGGCGATATCACATGGCATTGTACGTTGTGTTATGGCTTATCGGACTAACGCCTGTATTTCTAAGTAATTAACTAGATGTAACACTAGCAACGTATTCATCAACACGTTTTATCCAGCTGTAACGTTAGCCATGTATTCGTCAGTCGGAATATGTTCTGGAGATCTCCGTTGACAAATCTGATCTCCTCTCACTCAAGAGACTTTTTAATGTTTGGGTGGTGGTTGTAGAAAGAAGAATGTATAATATTTACTTTGATGAAAGGATATTTCCACTTACACATGGATCTATCACATACTTCACAGAAAAAAATGTGAATGCACAGTCATGATCTATCAGTTAATGTACTATTTTTATTTATTTTTTCCGTTTCCTCTTAAACTACCCCTCCCTAAGGTCTTTAGGGATCGTTCCCAAAACAGGAATGACCTTAAATAACCCCGTGTTCCTGGCGGAATGCTCTTGAACGTGGCGTTTCGCGTAGTTTGATCGGGCCACACCAAAGAGTTCACCGTACTCGGCCGGTATGTCCGCAACATTCCGGACAGCTTTAGGGTTAAGTTCCAGGTCGCGTGCTACAAATTAGAAGCCTAGGCCTCTTTAATACAAAAAGGTGCCGCCGAAAAAAGGCGTTGACAAAGCCAGGGTGTTGGCAGTGTTGACGGGTACATACTTACTCACACATGCTAGACAACCGCACTTGCTGGTAGCCAAATCACTATAAGTACATTTTTGACAAACGTTGCCAAATTTTGTGGGGGCTAGATGTCTCTCCTCCCCCCGTATTCATTACTCTGCATATACTTGTATGTCGAATGTTTTGGTATACCTTTCAGTATACCGCTCTATATCCTAAAACCTACTAGAGATATGCGTACAACTCTGAACCTAAACAACAATCTTTACCACAGTCTTTTGAAGCTATTGCATTCATAGATAGGCTTTAACTTCACTATGTAAAATCACATGTTGTGTACTAGATTATGAAAGATGTTTCCGATTTGCGCTATCATTACAGTATTTACACAACAACTATGTAGCGTGTGAAGTTCCTTATTGGTAGCATTCTCTTGTACCCAGTTTTGGGGGAAACCTAGGAGATAGCGTAATCTCCTCAACTCAAAACAGTCGTAGTCAAGCCTAGTGTTGGCTCCATGCCATTTTGGTGGGAGAAAACACCGTGTTTTCATACCACCCATGGTCAGCCTTAACGTAGTGTCTTACTCTCGCGAGGAAACACGTCAGTTATCCACTTAAAGACGTCATAGTCAAGGTCAATTCTAAGTCTCTTGGCGTTGAAGGATAAGGTCACGCTGCTTAGCACGTACTTTGTACCCAAATACAAGTCTTAGTGCTAAGTCTCAGGGAAGTCTTAAGAAATATGACTCGAGTCGATTGCAAATGAGAACACCAGTGCTTCTTCAACATACTTTTTCGAGGGGAATGTATTTATAGCTGCTTGTTGTTTGGTTGTTTGGTTCTTAGGTTGTTTGTTTGGTTGGTTGGTTGGTTGGTTGGTTGTTTGATTGTTTGTTTGTTTGGTTGGTTGGTTGGTTGGTTGGTTGGTTGGTTGGTTGTTTGGTTGTTTGGTTGGTTGCTTGGTTGCTTGGTTGCTTGGTTGGTTGTCTGTCTGGCTGCTGGTTGGTTATAGAATAGATCATATCTTATCCTTTAAAATTAAAAAAAGTCGAATGAACTGGGGTTACCAACTCCACATATAACCACACATAATAACACGGAAATTAAAGATCGGATGAAAAGTTTATTTTTATTCGCACACATCACCTTCCCCAAGACGCAATTCTTCCGTTCCACTAAGTAAAGAACGTCACTGTTTTTGTTTTCTTATTTCATGTTTGTCCCACTTGAAGCACGTACTTGGCAGGGCGTCTTGAAGTCGATATGTTCTCGCGGAAACCGATGTGTACAGGGGTGACCAGGGTAAGGAAACGGAGGAAGGAAGAAGTCAACAACTTGGCGGTCTGGCCTTCCTTTCGTGGTGTAAAAACAGTCGCAGAAAGTGAGAGAAGGAAACAAACACTCGAGGGATACAAGTCGAGAGAGACGAAACGCAGGACAAGCGTCTGTCACTGGTTAGTCTTGCAAGCACTTTGGACGCCCATAAGTGATTACCAGTGTCCACAAACTTAGTGATTGCAATGGAAAACGGAAAGAGAGCTTCCGAAAGATGCCAAGGTAACTTATGAATCCTTGTCAGCACTCAAAACACCAGGTCCCAATCCCGGAACACACACTGTCAACCGAACCCGCAGCAAAATAAACTTCACGTTCATCACGGTCACGTACAAGGTGATGGCCTCTGTGAACTTTGGAAGAGCGGGCCCGTTTTTTTTCTGACTTCCATAAAATACAGATAAACTGTATAGTAAATTTGGCGCCCACGTTTTACTTGCTGTTCTGTTGAATATATTCGTCCTAAGACATGTTATTAATTATTGAATAAGCGACATCTATGTTTTCAAGAGGGCTGCTTGCAATATTTGTTTTGCATTAGTATATATCTACGTTTCTGTTTCTCTGTGTTTACTTGTCAAGCACTACGATATACGTGTAGGATAAAGGATATTACAATGACATACAATACATCACTAGCCTTGGATATATATCCTAACATATGTTTGTGTGAAATGGTATTTCTTTGAACGAAGAAGAGGAAAATTTTCCATTTGTCGTCTTAGATGTGTTTTAACATTGAAGTTACACGACGGGCCTTTGTCAGCACTCAAGAGACCAAGTACCAAAGTCTCTTTTTGTGAGTTTCTCCTTCTTTTTTGACTTCGCCTCATTGTCCGGTCATATCAGGGCATCCCAAGAAAGAAGGAATGAGGAAACTTGAAAGAATTTTGATGACGTTTTGGACGATCTCGTACCATTCGGTGCAAGGACACGCCGATGACCTAATATTAGCGAATTTACACTTCCTCGCAATCAACATTCCTGGTACGCATCGTGACTGAGTGCGTGGAATGGTGGTGTTAGTGAGGCACGACTCTAGATAGAGCGTCCGGGAAATAGGCAACAAACATGATAATGATCATGTGAGCTCCATCTGGTTAAGCAACGTACATTCCTGTTATTCCTATCTTATAATAGTAATCGTCTCCCTCCCTTTCTCCCTCTTTCTCTCTCTCCCTTTCTCCCCCTTTCTCTCTCTCCTTTATCCCTCTTTCTCTCTCTCCCTTTCTCCCTTTCTCTCTCTCCCTTTCTCCCTCTTTCTCTCTCTCCCTTTCTCCCTCTTTCTCTCTCTCTCTTTCTCTCTCTCTCTCTCTTTCTTTCTTTCCAGTCGCTAACGTAAAACACTCATGCATTCCATGTTTCGTTTTCTACTATCTGTTTGCCTGGCATACTTGGAAGGTATGATATGAAAATGACAAAGGGGTTTCACCTTTATGAGGTGACTTAAACTTTCTTCCAGACACAACAAGGTTCAGGGAGTTCATTTTAGGTCAATAAGTATGACTAAGTACTACACTCATTCTATCGCTATGGTAATAATGTGGTAGGTAATTTAGAGAGCTTTTTCCTGTTTTGTTCACTGTTTTTTTCTGTCTCTATTTTTTCAGTTTTTCAATGGAGAAATACCCAATGAACAAGGGCGTCTGTTGCAACAAGAATGTATAAAATCTCTCAGCTGCTACGGCTGTACAACATAACTGATAATCCTTTGACAATCCGTGGTTTTGTCTCTCCTTGATTGTACCGAGCCCACCGCCCATAACCTCCATACCTGTCATTTTTCTGTCGACAAACAATTCGCACGATGCCGCAGCGACGAAGGGTAGCGGAACCTTGGTGGCGGGAGCGCGGGGTCGCACGTGGCCGGCTAGCCGCACGGTTTCCTCCGAGCCGCGCTGTTCTAATATTACCGGCTTTGAGTTGGCCTTGGGTGACCCCGAGACCCAGACCTAGACTCAAAGTAGACCAGGAGGAAACCGTGCGTCGTCAGGGACCCTTCAGTTTCAGGGGAAAATCTGATGATAAGGAACAAAAATGTATGAAAGCCACTGTATGCAGAAACTGATGTCAGACACTGTGGCCGTGGCGCTGTCACATTCGTCGTAGGTCGTCGGACGATTTTGATGCCTTACGATTTTCAAGCAGGTGGTAATAGAACCAACCACCGACAAGGATCTAAGACAGCCTTTTCGGTAACAAGACCGTTGAGTTTTGTAGGACACATGTACAACTATCCCACGAATGCCCTCAGTTTTCAATTGCATGACGATCGTGCGTTGCCAGGCGGCTTGCCCAGACTAAGTCCATTCTACTTCTCCAAGCATCTCTATCTTTCATTATGTTCAGTCAAGCCCCTGTCACACATAGCCGAATATGGCCTTCCGAACACTGTCGAACTCCCCCCAACCATGGTTAGGAGAAGATCGGGAGCAAGGCCGGCTGGTTTGGCTGGTGTTTGGCCAGGTCGGCTACTGTTCGGCTGCGGCAGCCGAATTATTTCAAAATGTTTAAAACGTTCGGTTGTGGACGGGAGGTTCGGCCATGGTTGGCCGGTGTTCGGGAGTAGGACGGGGCGCGGTTGGCAGGCGAATTTGACTCAAATTTAACTCAAATTCGATTGGTATAGAAAGGTAGGCGTGGCCCAAATCTGATCAGACTGCTTCCGAACTTTAGCCAACCTTGGTCGGCTAGCTATAGTGTTCGGGGGAAGGTTCGAATGTGTGACTGGATCTGTACCCAGACTTCCCTGGAAAGTTGGTCTACAGTAGTTTGTCGAAGGTCAGCCAACGTGCGAATATCCGCGCATCGGTGTCCAAAAGCCTTTAATATCGCCGATATAAACATTTGGGGATCAGAAATGTCAGCTTTAATTTCCTACGACGTCGTGGATTTAATGTACAGTATTTTCTTATCTTTGGTAAGATTAAGCAGACCCTTCTGTGATTTAATGAGGTAGTCTAAATCTAGTGGTCAGACAGGGCGGCTACTGGGGACGGAGAACCGACCGGACATAGGGAAGTACAGCATTTTTACCTTCGCCAAGAAGGTTATGTTTTCGTGGCTGTGTGTGTGTGTGTGTGTGTGTGTGTGTGTGTGTGTGTGTGTGTGTGTGTGTGTGTGTGTGTGTGTGTGTGTGTGTATGTGTGTGTGTGTGTGTGTGTGTGTGTGTCTGTGTGTGTGTGTGTCTGTGTGTGTGTGTCTCTGTGTGTGTGTGTGTGTGTGTGTCTGTGTCTGTGTGTCTGTGTCTGTGTGTCTGTGTCTGTGTGTCTGTGTGTCTGTCAACAACATAACTCAAGAAGGCTTAGATGGATTATCTTGATATTTGGTAGGTGGGTAGGTCTTGATGAGAGCTCGAAATGATTAGATTTTGGACCCCCCGGCGACTTGTTTCTGTATAATTAGTACTTTGTTGTTTCCTGCTGTTTCTTTATATTCAACATTTGCAACAAGTTATACTCTCAGAAGTGGGTCGTCTATTTTCTTATCATTTCTTTTCTCTGGTAATTCAGCGAGTAGGACTCTGTTCATATTTCAAATTTCTATTGAGCTGTCTTTCAAAATAATCCCTAAAAGTTAAGTTATGTTTTATTCATTGTGATTATGAATGAAATGACTTGTTTCCCTTTTTCCTCGTTACTACCTGTTGTTTACGTCTCCATGTAACGGACCCACAAAGTTTCAAACGAGGCAGCATGACTTGGCAAAGTTGTGTGCCCGTAACTATGGACCAGTCCGCCCCCACTGTAATCTGGACTCTCGTGGTAACAATTTCCTGGTTCAGGGCAGGCGCCTGGGCCGAGTTGTGGTTTCCTTGCTTCTTCCCGAGCCATGGAGACCGGGACTCCCCCCGGAGACCATGACACATGCGCCGATCATCCCAACTATGCGTGCCGTGGATGACCAGTGCTTTGAAGCGCCTTGCTTACGCATGAGTTGTGAACACGATCTCGCAGCCCGAACGGAAACCGTCAGTCGTGGTGGCGGGAAACGCTCGCACGAGACAGTCACTCCATGTAAACAGCGAACTTCCCATCCACCGGACAAACCACATAAAAGTGACGAACCTTGGGGTTCCCACTTCAGTCTACCAACCTACTTCTTACCAGACAGCAGCATCTATTTCGCCTAGCGTGGAGCACTCCCAGTCTGTGTGTTTAGACTATAGACCGTACAACGGCGCACGGAAGAAATATTTTACTTGTTTTTCGACGGAAAAGCGGAGTTTGAGAGACCATGGCTGCACAAGAAAACCGCGGCCGCCCCCTTTCCTGCATTCTTTTCGGTAAGTACACAGCGTTTTTCATCGTCGGACGGAAGTTTTCTTTTCTTTTCTTTACCTTTGTTGAATTTTCTGTCTAAACTAATTTGTACACTTGATCCGCAATCGTACACAAGTGTGGGTATTTTTCTTGCTCTTCCTCTCCGCAAGAACTCCTTTTCTTTTTCTTTTCTTTTAAAGCCAAGACTAAATACAAGAAAAGTTCTATTCCATTATTTTTGCATGGCCTTGTATTTGAACATCTTTAAGTACGATTTTCTTCTTAGAGTGATTTCTTGCGTCTTTAAGTTCCATAAATTGCAGCTCATAGTAGAAGCAGACAGCGGAATTTCTCCTCCGACGATAGAGGAAATAGAAGGTCCAGGGTCGCTAAAGGCGTTTTCCTCCAGACGAAAAAAAAGAGTAAAAGAAATGTGCTTGACATTTTGGTAAGCCTTGACACGTTGTTTTTTCGTCGCGACGGTTTTGAAGCGGAAAAGCGCCGTCCTGTTGTGAGGGGATTTTCATGTTAAGAGCGTCTAAAAACGGCATCCTGTCTTCTGGGAACATATCGGTACTGTGTCGGCTAGCTCCCGGGGTTTGTCTGCAAATGACTGTCGACACTTCCCGACTAGAGATTTCCTTTTTTACCAGCAAGTTTTACAGCAAACAAAGGAATATTAGCAGACAATCGTGTATTTTTAGGCACGTCCTCTTTTGCTGCATTTTCCTGTTTCAATAACAACGGCACAAGAGCAGTTAATAGATTTTAAGAGCACAGCTCAATTCATTTTGAAAAGTGTGTCTAGTTTTTTCTAAGTTTTGGTCTTTTTCAAAACATAACCCATCCCCGCTTTTCCAGCCAGCAAAACCAAGATTTCTTTTCAAAATCTCAACAACTTTCATTTGACACGACTCTTTTGTAGGACACAATTTCTTTCTTGATTTGCTTCGAGTATTGTTTATTTTTCAAGATTAACCGTTACTAAGCCTAGCCTTTGGTTTGTTGATCAATGTCTTACGAAGGAAATTAAACTCTTCCCCGACAGAGAGGGACATGAAAACAACAGCTGTTTGGCATTGGCACAAGCAACACTACAATAATAAATACGGAACTCGATAGGCTTGTATTGCGTAATTTCAAAGTCTACGAAAACATCGTCGTATTTATTCATCTTTAACGCATCTTTACGTTGTTGCTGTGAAGTTTCGCGTGGGAGCAAAAGCTAGAGAGTCTTGTGTATGTGTGTGTGTCGTTGTTCTTGGATTTATATAATCAGTTTAGATGTCTAGTGTTTTGGGAGACCCAATTTCAGTCTGACCTTCGCTGCCGGTGTGGCCAGGGAATCACTTGGCACAATTCTTGAAATCTCTGTCGCAGTCCGCATGTTGAAACCGCCGCAGGGTTGACATAACTCCGGGATTTCATGTCCTTGAAAACTCTCCGTGGCCTTCGACAGCCAGTGCATTGGTACAGACCTTCGAATGCGTCCTTCAGAAATTTTCGCCTAACGTATTCTGAACGTGTGGGGGCTTGTGTAATATGATTATTAGTTATTTTGATATTGATAAAGAAGGCCACAAAACAGCCGTATCTATAGCTGAAATTTCTACAAAAGGGGATAATTGTAAAATATACAGTCTATCATATATAGCCGTTTTGAAACGTTTTGTTTAAGATATGCTTTATGAAATAGCGGGTACGAAGGGATGTGGTTTTTACCCCGTTTTAACGTGATATGCGACAAGACAAGGCATTTACATGGCACCATTTCCTTTCTATCAGCTAGTTGTCCTAGTAATTGAGAATATTAGCCAAGCCAAGCCCACGGCGAACCACTTGTAAAGCCTCCTTCGCAGGCCTTTGGAGCGGGGGCGTTTATTTTTGGGGGGAAGCGCTGATACGCGATTTTTTCAGTTACACGAGGCTACGACAGAGGCGTTTTGCCACGGAGGGAGTGGACGCTTGTTCTGGCGCGGGCGATACAGCTCTCCCCCGGAAAAGAAACCGCCGCTCTAGCCGCTCGTAAAAACAAACGCTGCGCCTTTATTAGCCTCTACCAGGCTTCGGGAAGCGGCTGGCAAGAGTAGAAATTGACCAAATAGACAGATAACATGCCAGTGGAGTTAGTCCACGAGAAAGTACAGTTTGCCGCGTTTGCCGTATTTTCCAGCCGCGTTTGCCGTATTTTCCAGCCGCTTCCCGAAGCCTGGTAGAGGCTACGCCTTTATATAAGTCTGCGAAGGAGGCTACACTTGTACACGAGCTGTGGTATTTCTTCTTTCTTGTGCAAGATTGCAGCTCATCTCGATTAAAAAAACGACTGTCCAGTTACAATGCATGCTCTGTTCCCCACATTACTAGTTTTCCCCTACCTCCATAGAATACCAAATTGCATGTCTGGCCAAATTTGGCACACCTCACTTCCCGCCAATCTCTCCATTAAAGTTCCTCCGGGGCAAATGACTGTGATTGTGTCGTTGTGAACATACCGGGGTTTGAAAAGATCGCCCCTGAAGACTACCGATTTGCGCTCTACCGCTGGCCGCTAGCCAAAAGCACGGGTTTCTCCCGACCCCGTTTACAATACACTACAGAGCTCTTTGCGCTATCTGGGCGGGATAAGTAGTTCGTTTAATACCTTCGCCAAGAAGGTTATGTTTTTGGCAGCGTTTGTATGTATGTATGTATGTGGTTTAGCACGATAAGTCAAGGAGCTTTAAATGGATTGTTATGAAACTTGGTATGTGGTTAGATCTTGACCTATTGAAGAAACGATTAGATTTTGGACCAACTAGCGGCTTTTCTTGGTACTGCAGCATGTTTTGTTCGTGTTCTGCTGTTTTACGGCAATGAGTAAAACAAGTTTATGAGTATCTTAGCTTTTCCTGATGCTTTATCATACATTGTGGCGTCAACGGATTATTAGTGGTATCAGGCACCTAAAAGGGGCTCATACTACTTGAAAACGCTTCTAAGCAATAAGTATTTCGTAAGTGAATTTACATAGATAAGTCCAAGGTTCAAGTGGTATATTATGATAGTTCTTAGCTCCACAAATCCACAGCACACGCGGCTAACCAAGCCGACCGAAGGTATTAGAAACACGAAACTGAGTGTGGCATTTCAACCGACCAAAACCTGGTATCACTGCCAAGAGTCTCGTGTGTTGTCATCGGGTAGGAAAGGGCATTCCATGTTAACCGCACGGGTGATATCCCAGGCGCATAGAGATCCCTGTAAACACCGCCCAAACACAGATGCAAGGGCTCCTCTGGGCGCGTGTAGGCGGGCAAATGGCGCACAACTGTTAAAGACGCTGCCAAGAAACTACTAAAGACAGGCATCACGTAGAGACTTGGGACTCACGAAAGGAGGCAGAGGAAATACGTTGGCGGTGGAAGTTGTGCTTCTCTGTCTCCAGCGATAAATTGAACACAGATCTATATAGTACAGTACATAGACTTGCAGCCTTGAACTTTCACAAAAAAAAGATATTAGGTATTATAGTTGCTTGTAAAAAAATTTGTTTACGCCAAGTTATAGTGTGAATGGCAAAACTATGCAACTTCCTACGTCGATAAAGGTTAGACATCCAGGTAATGAGATACACAACATTTTGAAAACTGTAGCATCCACTGTTTTCTTGTGTATGTAACTTTCTCTTTGGGCCTTTCATCTCATAAAATTTCTTGAATATCTTGGATACGATCGCCACAGTATACGAGATTTCTTTCACCGGGCAGCATAACTCACAAGGAAGTGATTAAACATATGAAAACATATGTTACATTAGCCCAGCGTTTTGTATACATTAACAAAAGCTTTCGAAAGGTCAAACCTTTTTTATCAACTAATCTGGCCTGACCGAAAACGTTTGGCGAGATTCTCTCACGGGAGGGTTAAGTCGACAAAACAGAGATGAAAGCGGAGATGTAATTGAGTCTGTGCTAAGTATCGTCTGAGGAGACGGTTGATGAAAGATGGCGGCCAGGACCCCATAGGTCGCAGCTAATTTTTCGGTAAAGGTTACAGGCGTTGCCCAACCCGAGGCAGTGACCTGTCCAAATGTCACGCCCAGCGGTAGATCTGGGGGAAAGTTCATGGCTCTTTCAGAACCGTCCCTTGTGAGAGGGTGATTTTGAGGGAAATACTTCAAATTGCTCGGTAGTCTAGTTAGAGAGTGTCAAGGGCACAGAGGGCGACCGGACCCCGGAGGCCATTGCTACTATGGCGGCCGATCGAAAATCTCAGACAAAACTTGTGGTCGCCTACTGATGATGGTAGACTCTAGCGTTGACCGCCCATTCTTCGTTAACGTGTGCAATTGCTGTCGCATGATAGTAGCGGCCCACAAAATTTTTAAAACACGCAATAACTGCGTATCTTGTGCTTTCCTGTTATCAGTACATGATAGTAATATACTAAGTTATGTTTTACCGCAACTGTCAGCTGCCTTCGGGTCGTCCAGGCGAAGATTTTGTTAAGAAACACGCTAAAATCACCTGTCGCAACCACTAGTAACGCACAAAACGTCGGGTTCAAACAATGAAAACGTGTGAGTTGACTAAATTTTCAGTCATAATTTACACCTATCCACCAAACCATCTTGCCACAGGTGGATGAACTTGTCCAGCTGGCGTCCATACTAAATCTGATGTCGTTTTATTTTTGTCGCAAGGTTTTGTCTAACTTACGTTACCGAAAGATAGACGGGTATAATTCGCCCACGAAAAGATATTTCACAATAATTTTCACACTGTCTTATCCACTAGACTGTGTTTTTGTGAAACAAATCCATGGCAGGGAGAACAAAACACGAGTATCGGAAAAATAACAACAAAAAACAGCGTTAGGCCGTTTGTCAATCTTTAATTCTAACTTACGTTACCATGGTTATTCGGATAATATCCCATTGAGATTAGAGACAGATACTTGCACTTCCATTCATCAGAAAGAGGGTCATCAGATATACATTTGCATGTAAATTTTATAGTGTAAGGGCTGACGGCTTAGATTGTATTGATCATCATAAGCATAATTCTAACTTACGTTACCGTCTAACTTACGTTACCATTTTTTTCTTCACTGTGTTATCGAATTTACAGGAAAAGGATACGATGCAAATTTCGATTAACAGCATTTTATCAACTGTAACAATACTGTAGTTGGCCTTGTCTTGTACAGAAGGTTTACTCCCCCTGCTTTAATCTCCAAGCAGATGTAGCACGTGAGCTTGTTTTGGCTATTTGGTGGTGTCTTTGGTGGTTTGTTCCGGAGATTACCATTTCTACAGACAAAAAACTTAATATCTCGAAAAGTATAGGTGGTAGCACCGTACAAAATTGGCAAAAGATGGTCGACAATACTGGTAACAAGTTCAGCACATTTGTTAGGTATTTGGAAGAACTTTATTTTTCACCATTTTCTACCCCCAATTGCACACGTTAACGGAGAATGGGCGTGACATCTGCAGCTGGTGTTCTCAATTGGTTACACCCCCACATGTCTTAGTTAGTTAAAAGCATGAATGGACCAACCCCAAAGTATTTCTAATTTTCAAACTATTTCTATTTACCTCAACGTTACAACTTGTACTTTCTGTTTATCACGCAGGTCTAATTTGAGGTGCTCGTTACATTTTTTCTTTCTTTCCTTCTGATAAGATAATCACAAATTGCTGTGTAATTTTCCCCAGCGCTCCTCCTGTCCGTGACGCCAGGCTCCTCCCGAGCCACGGTGTGCCGTGTGTGCCCGGAGTCCGCGGCGACCTGTGACCCCGTCACAAGAACCTGTCAATCAAACTGCAGCAGGTGAGGGAAGTTGATTGACTGACAGCATCGAGCCCCTGTCACACATTCAGAACCTTCCCACGAACACCAGCCGACCAGGGTTGGCTGAAGTTCGGGAGCAGTCTGATCAGATTTAGGCCACGCCTACCTTTCGATACGAATCGAATTTGAGTTGAATTTGAGTCAAATGTGACTGCCAACCACACTAGAAACTACTTCCGAATACCAGACAACTACCAGCTAACCATGGCTGAGGTCAGCATTTAAAAGCTCGCCCTACTAAATAAACTACTCTGACCTCAACAAAACATAGCTTTGTTTCTAGCAACTTGTTCCTGTATGTGCATTTTCGAAACAGTGATATGATCCCAGGCGTTCCATATTTTATGATAAAGAAGCAAAGTAAGACATTCTCTTCATTTTTCTTGTTTTGTTTTTTTCACTTTTTGTTAAACCAGGACTAAAGTTTGCTCAGCTGACGAGGTTTGCGTTGCGACCATGTACGATTTCGGAGAAGGCCGCTTTATGCAAACTGCCTGCTTCAAGGCATCACCGTTAGGGGTACGTACATTAATATTCCATATTATCAAATTTTTCTTTTGTCCAATTGTTATAAAAAAAGGTTCGATTTATATATATCAATCCTCCATTATCGATATTGATGTCTGGGTTGTGCTGAGGCCAGAGGCATGTAATACGGAGTCAATTAACGGAATTGTTTCGAGTCGTGCAGTAATGTCCTCTAGCGGGCCATACCATTACTGCAATTGGTAAAGTACAAAAAATTAGCAGATGCGTTGGAAGTAAGCAAGCATTCTCGAAGTTGTTAACGTGGCTAATTAATTCACTTCATTAGAATGTGTTCAAATGATATCAAGATACTCAAACATTAAAGGTTTAAAATGTGCAATGAAAAGGAAGTCTTGACAGATATCTTCTATTCATTTCTTAGCCGGAACCTGGTCCCGAATGCGCCCCTAACTTATTGAGAGGGATCTACAGCTGTACCTGCAAAGGCGACGACTGTAACAACATCATGGTCTTAGGTGGGAAACTGCCTTGGCCAGGTGAGACCCCTATCGATACCTGGCAGTACGACAACAACGAAGCTATCTGTGAGTTCCTAAATTTTCTTGAATGTGCAACCACCCAATCATGAGTTGGGAGCCGAACTAAAGCTGTTCCGATTGGCGTCCAGTCTGCATCTGCTTTCACGCATTTTTTTGTTCGTATAATTTGCTTGATAAGAAAGCTTGAGATGAAGAAATATTACTACATATCTACATGAAGGAACGGACGAAATATAGCCTCTAACAGGCTTCAGAATCGGGTGCAAATAAACAGATAAAATGCCTTTCTGATAAAGAAGTAGTTTGCTGCCCCCGAAGCTGATAGAGGCTATAGCTAGCTGAAATAAGAAAATGTGTATTCCGTCCATTACCCATTCAAATATTTGCCTGAAGATAAAGTAAGGTAAAGCAGTCATCCTCTACCAGGCTATCAATAAATGGGACGGCAAAGAAATTCTACTAACCATCCTTATTTCGTATTTTTATGCACCCATTTGCTTGCTTACTTAGTGAGAAGAATTTCTACCTTAGCTATTTGGTCTCTCTCACTGTGTCTAGTAACCGTAGTTTTTGTAGTTGTTTCTTTCTTTCTTTCCTTTTTGTAAGCAAGTCAGGTGTCTAAGTGTACAGGTACTAGCCTCTACCAGGCTTCAGAGGCGACTGGAAGGAGTAGAAATTGACCAAATAGACCAAGGAAGGATTGACCTTCCTTGAGTAGACAGATAACATGCCGGGGGAGTTAGTCCGCTAAAGGAGTACAGTTTGCCGCTCTGTCCAGCCGCCCTGAAGCCTGGTAGAGGCTATACACGTACAACAGGCAACGAGTAAAGCAAACCCGCCCTATAATATGTGTTGGCATTTCGCTCCTTGGTTATAAATGACTCTACTTAATCCCCTAATCCCTCTGAAGGTGGAGCAGATCGGATTAGAGACAAAAGACGTGTCAATCCCCCCGCCCTCTACCCCTCCCATGCATTGTCCCATCACGACAAAACAACATGTCCCCGTCTGGGCTTGTTTAACGTAGGGCGGGCTTCTCCCCATTTTCGCACCCATTTGGGACACGGCTATTACTGATAACGCAAGGAATTCACCACAGACGCGCTAGACGGCGAGACAGAGTGTCGGTCTGAGTCAATTTGGCTGTCTGTGGACACACTGGCTATCGATCTATCATCATGTTGTTCAAGGCGATATCTTTCTCTCAGTCCAAAGAGTAAACGGTCAGACAATGTGCTCTCGGCATAAACAACTCCAACAAAAAATCCAAAGGGTTCAGTCATTGATATTTGGAAAGAAGTCTTCCTATAAAAACGTTTAGAAATGGGAAAGAAAAATCCGGTAAATATCATGTTGTTCAAGGCGATATCTTTCTCTCGGTCAGAAGAGTAAACGGTAAGACAATGTGCTCTCGGTATAAACAACTCCAAGGAAAAATCCAAAGGGCTCAGTCATTGATATTTAGAAAGAAGTCTTCCTATAAAAACGCTTAGAAATGGGAAAGAAAAATCCGGTATATACAAACGTGAAGGAAATTTTGTGCTTTAACTTTGAAGAATTTAAAGGCTTGTCACCAACAGCCGTGACAGAAAACAGGAAGACCGGAAAGAAGTGAAGAATAGAACAGGTGACAGAACGTGTGGAGACAATGGGTTGGGAGCACATTGCGCGCGTCACGGGGAAACAATGGGTGAAAGTTGGGGCCGTGACTGAAAGTCAGGCTAGCGAGAAACCATGCAGTTCAAATATTGTTCACTAGTGAATGTACGGCCGAAAATAGAGTGTATTCGCTCTACCCCCATTGTGTAAAAATGAGCTACGTTTCATCAAAAGAACTTGCTTAGAAGAAATGAGGAGACGTTTCAGAAAGCTACAATAGAAAACTCGTCAAAACGTCAAAAGTTGTGGTCAAAAGAAAATTGATAAATATTTCTAAAATTTGGTTAGAATAGTTTGACTCCTGTTTACGATGCCCTGTGTTGCTATGGCGACACACATGCTGGATAAACAAACACAGGTGTGTGATTTTGCCGGGACCCCCCTCCCCACCTGCCTCGTGGGAGATTGTTCAAACGCAGGTGTTCAAAACAAAAAACGTAAACGTCAAAATACTCGCTGATGTACGCTTACTCCTTCAATGCATTTCCTTCTACTTCGTTGACTTCCTTTGAAGCCCACAGGGTGGAAACTACCGAGTGATCACGTACTCAAACCTAAAATAAATCTCCGTACGCATTCTTGGACACAACAAAATACAGGTGGGGTAAAAGACACAAGAAATCCCCTAGCCCCGAAAGAATGTGAAATTCTAAAAGTCCCAAACGCCCTTTGAACAAACGACTTGTCCCTTCCTATCCATAGTGGCGCATGGAATTTTATCTAAATGTATTCTGTTATACTAGGTAAGACTACTAACAATTTTGACGGTTTCAACACTCGGCTGCTAGAAGTATCCTGAATCCATATCACACGATATGTCAGCATCAGAGATATGATTTCTGCAACAAGGATATCATTTAATTAATCAACAAAGATATGACTTGCTCATTGGAGCCAGTTCACTTCTTCATTGACGTTTTGGTTTTGGATGTCGTCTGTTCTAAAGATAGAAGTCACAGAATGTTTTCTACCAAAGAAAGATTGGACATTTTTAGTATATCTACTGTCACCTATAATCCTCGAACATGTCACCGAGCTCTGCAGTCTGATGTAATTGTAGCTAGTTATCTAAGATAGTGTTAGCACTTGACTTCTGAAGTCATATAGAATAGTACGTGCTTTTCTGATTGCTGGAAAAAAAATAACAAAACTAATGAAAAGGGTAAACAATTAGGGGCTATTCGTTTACTAAAAACGTTTACACAAGATAGCCATTTATCAAGCAAAGTACGACGAACACAATATCGAGCTGTACCAATTTTCTGTATCAAATCTCAATAGGGTCTTCCTTATTTTTTTATGAAGAATTTTTTTCTAACATTCCGTCATGTTGACACCAGGCACGTGTCCGTAATCCCCGCCCTGTGGGGGATCAGCTCACTAATCCGTGATTAAGAAATCCCACTTCTCCGCCCAGAAGATCCACAGGTGTAAACAACGTCGTTACAATGCCATTGTTTACCGACTACCACTGTAGGGTTTCCTATTCACTCCCGGCGTCGTCACCTCTATTTTCCCCTCCCCCCCACTTTACCCATTGTCTGCCGCCAAAAACACATTGTCTTGCCCGCCTCCTTTTTTTCATTTGCAAATTTACCGCAGACGCCTCGCTGGTATATAAATCGTGGTGATTCTACTGGAGCTTTACTTGCTGCAGACGTTGGTTAGCTGACGTGCTACGCGCCTTGTATTACCAATTCGCTACTCGGTATTCCGACCACACCGTGCTGTACTAAGATGTTGCCCCGGGCCGTGCTAACGTTGGTGTCTCTCTTCTCCACCCTGCCCGTGTGTCCTGGGTACCTGTTCGGCTACTCCTGGGGCGTGCCAGTTCCCAACCAAGACTTCACCAACCATCCCCGCAACATCCTGGACAGAGCCGACAACGCTACGGAGAACAGAACCAGGGCGGTGGAAAACGCGGTAAGTCCGTCTGAATTTAACCTCCTAGCCGATCTTTCGGTGGCTACAAGATAGTATATGAAATAGGTAAGACAGAATCAAATACACAAGACAGTATTCATGCAATACACCACCGTTTGGCTGGCGAAAAAAGAGTACCAGTACAAAAAACAAAGCCCGATAAAAACGCCTAAAACCACGTCAAAAATACGCCGAAGCCTAAACCTCTGCTTGGAGAGTAATCTGAATGTCTGATGCTCAAGTGTACTCTGCGTTCTGGTTAATTTTCTAACTCCAGTAATGCTACTACATGTACTATAATTATTCTTGACAAATGCTGTATGCAAGACTTATTTTTTTAGTCCATAGGTCAGAGACTAGCTTGGGTTTGTTAGAGCTGAATCTTAGAAGGAAAATACTAACTAAACGCGTGCCGTGCAAGTATGTCACGACATGTTGCGGATTTGAATAGTGTAGCTTGCTACATGAATTTCCGCTTTTTTATACAAGAGCTTTTGTAAAATTATCTACCGTTCAGAGATTTTGGTCTCACTTTTGTTGGGCAAAATAAGAGTATGTCGCCTACTGTACGCAATAACGATTGCGTTTGGACTAAAATATCACTAGGTTGCAGTTTCTAAATCAATCCTCCGTGAGACAGAGCTAAATTCTGGTCTGGTGCGTTTGGTGTCTTTATATTTAGTACAAGCCCAGGTAGACGCCTAATGACTTGTTAGCTTTGTCTCTATTAGAACCTATCGCTACATGGTCGCACATTCCATGCGTGCTAGAGCTAAGCAGTTACAGTGTCGAATTCTGTTAGCGCTAGCTCGGTACATTCTGGTCACTCTACGCGAAAGGCACCATGTTAAAACACGTTATTACCTCCGGGGAAGGAGGTATCCTTCCGCGGAAGGGTAGGGCGACTGGTCGGCATTTTCATGTTCGCAGCTATATCTCGCGGTTGGGTGGGCGGATTTTTGTGGGACTCGGTATACATTTTGCTGTTAGGCTGCAGTTGTGGCACGTTCCTTTTTTTTCGTTGTATGTGTGTTTTCGGGCGTGGAAATGAAACCTTTTGGAGGCCCCTGGACACCCCTTTTTGTCTGAAAATGGTTATGCATAAATTACTTGGCTGTTGTCAAGGTATAGCCGGGTGCGTCCATTTTTATCAGGCGTCTGACAGAGGGGTGTGTGGTTCCGATAAAAAGAAATTAGGTTTTAGTCAGATCGTAGGCGCGGGACGGGGTCGGAGATTAGTTGTTTCAGATGTAGGCGATCAGATGCAACTTGGTGCAGTTGACGGCAGTGGTTAGCTACTGTATTACACGTTATTTTTAACGTTTGATTTTACTGTTCTGGTTGTCATTCTGTGTTTCGTTCCGTGTTCCTTGCGGCTTTCATAAGTTTGTAGATTTATGTTTTAAGTTGCTTATGAAAATGGGTTGGTGGTTTGTTGTTTCAAATGTTAGTTTTTGACACTATCGTGCGGAGCTGTCAGAAGTGTGGACTACATGTAGTTAACGTTATTATTAATGGTTGCGTTGTATCGTTAGTAGTTATCGAATATAGCGCATTCTGTAACCAAATGTTGTTTTAATTTTTTTGTATGTAATGTGGTTTGGTTTTTGTTTATTAAAGTTATGCTATACATTTGTATTGTTCGTGTTTAAAAAGGGTTTAGGTAGGTATAGTATTCCGTTAGTTTTTTTTATCGCGGTATGATGTGAGTTGAATGTTATAGACAGTCATCTGTTATATTTACACCATCATGACCGTTATATACACAACATCGTCAGCTTAGATGTAGTTAGCCGTCAGTCAGCTTATATGTAATTAGCCGTCATTCAGCTTAGATGTAATTAGCAGTCAGTCTAGCGTCAGTCGAACGTTGCCAGTTATAGCAACAACTGTAACATAACACCGCCGTCAGACGGAGGTTTTGTGGCCATCAGTTACAAGGTTACAACGATATGGCCTTTAAAGTTTAGAGTATAGGTATCCGTTGGCCTAAACACCGCTATATACAATATGGTCTGAACTGTACATTTTCGAGGAACTTTATTAGACGTTATTTTTAACGTTTCATTACACTGTTCTGGTTGTCATTCTGTGTTTTGTTCCTAGTTCTTCCTAAGTTAGTAGGTTAATGTTTTAAGTTGCCGATGTTTTAAGTGGCTGACGTTCTTAAGGCTGACGTTATAACTAGAACGGCCTTTTTTGAAGTTGTTCTATTAGCTGACGGTTAAGTTTTAGCTGACGACATTGTCAGCTGCATAGTTGACAAAATGACGATTTGTAACATGTCGCCGACTGGCTGATGTATGTTCTATTTTAGAAATTGCCGTATATGGCCTATTTATAATGCAACCATTACCCGATACACATTTCATTACCATTAAAAACTATATATAACAAACAACATATACAAAAAGAAATTTCAACAAACCCGGAGGTACAAAATCGCCGATTTTACTTGTTGCTGGAGTTTCGCTGGTCGCTTTTCTTTCCATGCCCACAGATTACGAGGTAGGTGAAGTTAGCGTATCATTCGATGCACAACTCTATTTCGCGGAGATAGGAACTTCAAAATTCTTCCCACATAACCGTTTTCTAGGCTATCGCCATGCAGACAGTGCCGTCTGATCTGTCAATTTAGGGAAGGACTCTTGGCTGATATTGGGGGCTAGAGGTCTATGAGGCGCGAGAGAGTGTCTGACAGAAAATCGTTAAATGTGGCCATTTCGTTTTCTTATCACGTAACGTCCTGATGAATTGCCCTTCCAGTGTGTAAATCGTGATACTTTTCCAGACATATTCGTCACAATTTGCAGTGTAAACGCGATATAGACGTGGTGTAACCTCACATTTCGGGTGCAATCTCCAAGCAGATCTTTTGGTGGCTGCAAAGACAGTATAAAATTGGCAAGACAGTATCATTGGCAGGGCAGTATCCAATACGAAGCCAAAAAAGATACCAGAACAAGAAAGAAAGCCGGATAAAAACGTCTACAAACTCGTCAAAAATAAGTCAAAGCCTAAACCTCTGCTTGGAGAGAGTGATTCCGGGTGGTCTCAAATTGGCTATTTTGTCGCCACCCATTTCGAGTTGTCAGCAACAGCGCTTTCTGCTTACTTCTATTACTATACGGAAACAACCATTCTTCGCTTGCGTTTCTTACATTCCTGTGTTGAAAGGCAACTGTTTGTCAGACTATAGGTGCCCAAGAGCCGAGAAGTTTGCAAACACTTGAAAAATCTCAAGAATGAGTTTTGCTTCCGAACTCGACTGTCTGACCGAATTTTTCACCTATTTACGTTTGAGCAGGTGCTCTTTGTCTCACCTGGCAAATTCAGAGTCACCTGTATTTTCCGTTATCTTATTTTTACAACTAGTCGGTGGCTTCCTTTGGTGACTTTGGAGAGTTCTTGTTCGTTCGGACAAAAACAACGTTGGTGGCGGTAGTACAACAATATTTTGAGTCTGGCTATTTAAGCCTTTAATGTTGATGTAACACAATCCTGACTCTTTACATTGCCTATGGTATGGTAATGTTCATAGGTTGTGGTCTTTGCTTGTGAAAAAAAATATTGAATAGCTTCAACAGTGCTCCTTATAGTACATGTAGTTGTTGATACGGCGAGCGTTCGTAAGGGTATACTCTTTTTGCAAACTCTTGTACTGTTGTGAGGTTTGTATGGTGATAGCAGCGCATAAGAACATGTATTTCTTTAAGTTTTGTTATATCAGACATTTGATGTACTTAGACACAAGCCAGTCTTTTTCACATGCAAACTTTTCTGGACTCAAATTTTCGAAAGATTTAGTACTAACACAAAATATTCACAGCTACATATGACTAGTGCGCCATGTTATATCTAATGTCATGATTTTGTGTTATATCGTAGGTTCCCTGTGATACTGACAAGTCGTGTGGCGGCGGGAAGTACTGTGACCGGCACTACGGGGTGTGTAAGCCCCGCGGCCGCCTGGGAGACCTGTGCCGTCGGGACGGCAACTGCCAGGGCGGGTACGACTGTATGTTCGGCCGCTGTCGGAAGACCATCCAAGCCGGAGAACAGGGTAAGTCATTATACGGACCAATACTGTGCACATGTCTCTTCCCCTCACTCTAGATCTCTCTGTACCTGTACCTCTCTCTCTCTCTCTCTCTCTCTCTCTCTCTCTCTCTCTCTCTCTCTCTCTCTCTCTCTCTCTCTCTCTCTCTCTCTCTCTCTCTCTCCTCTCTCTTTCTTTCTTTCTTTTTTTCTTTCTTTCTCTCTCTCTCTGTCTTTCTATGTATCTGTGTGTTTTGCCGTTTTCATATACATATATCTTTTAGCTGGCTTAGCCTTGTAAAAAAATCCCATCAAGCTAGAATATGCATTTTAAAGTCATAGCAAAAAGCCCTGGATCTACAATAAACGTATCCTTATCGACACAGGGGCTAGACGACACATTTTCAATCGTCTCGAAGTAAAATTTCCACAATCCGTTTGCGCTTCTTTCGTTCGCTAGGTCATTTTTGCCTTTCCAAATCATGTCACGTGGTCAGCATTCACTCAGCAGTGAGCGCAGTTGACGTGCGATTTTGTTTATTGAACTGACTCGCACAGAGAACTCACAACAACATCGCTCTGTGTGGTCTCTGGGCTGAGGGTATGACAGAAGGACTTCAAGCTGCAAAAGACACATCTGTGGTGTTGTGGCTGTAATTACCTTTAGAAAAAAATGAAGACATAATCCTAAAGACAATTCCCGAATCCACAAGTAAACCACCAAATTGCACCACCCTCAGGGCCAGTTTTCCCACCCCATTACCTCGCTTTGTGCGCCAATCTGCAAATTGGACGACCTTTTGTCGTCTTGACGCCCGGTGCGCCGCAGACTAATTGGTTGCCCGCCCATCTACTTGGCAAAAGCGCAAAGCAAACACACCCAAGGCTGAGGAGATAATCTACAAGCAGATGTAAGGGTCCTGCTCATTTTCAGGGTGTTTTTGTAAAATTTAGTACTGCTTTCTGTGAGGATGCGAATCGTTTAAAAAGTGCAATACAAGAAAACAGTATGAAGTGTTGCCAAACACGCCTAAACCACTGGAAATTAGCCGGATCCTTGTACATATGCTTATACATTTTGTATTATAGTGTCCCTCTCACTATCTCTACCTCCCCATCTTCCTCTCTATATATTATGCTTCTCTATTCTATATATTCTGTTAATGTCAATACCAACGGCATTGCAATTTTTGGCGACGCCTCAGGAGTGGAGCTGATCTTCGTCGCATTGCTATACAGTTAAACTTGTACAAGTTACCACTTGTACACAAGGACCACCTGGCCAATGTGACTACTTTTTATGGGGGGGTGAGGTTATTTCCCCATTGATACAAGCATTAAAAACCCGGTCTGTAGTGACCACCTGTCCACACAGATCAGTTTTGAATGTTGCTGACCAATCCTCCCCACCGTTTCTTACAGGCGCCAGGTGTAAGCACGACAAGGACTGCGGAGACAACATGTGCTGTGCGCGCCAGCACGGGGAGCGGATCTGCAAGCCACGCCTGGCCCCGGGACAGAAGTGCTGGGTGCCCGACGGAGGGCTGGACTACAGTCTGAACCAGATGTGCCCGTGCGAGAAGGGCCTCATCTGTGGGGAGGTGCAGCCGCCCCCGAGAGAGTAAGTAGCACCCCTGCAGTCATAGGTCATGGTTTGGTCCAAAATCAGACGACTTTTGAGGACAAATGTAGAGAGAGTAAGTAACACCCCTGCAGTCAAAGGTGATGGTTTGGTCCAAAATCAGACGACTTTTGAGGGGAAATGTACAAATGTAGGTTGAGGAAAAAATGAACTCTGTACTTTTGTAGATGATAAGAAATGCATAGTGCAAGAACGATGTACTACTATGTACTTAGAAATAGTATAGAATCTAAATGTAACAACACTTTACTGACCAAGATTTTTGTGTGATTTTTCAGGGAGGAGTTTGTTCTGTGGACGGACAACCACCACATGAGGTGCAAGGCCATCGACGAGTGACGTCACCAACTACGTCATCACGCACCAAACATGGACGGTTGTTCTCGTACAGAAAAAGAAAATGAGTCATAGTCTAACTATTGTCTGTATAATGTAGATATCTGCACATAGTGCGGACAGAAACTTATAACGTTGACGTGTTATCTTATTCTAATCTATGATAAATCATATATGTACACAGAAGTTGTTTACCAGCTTTTCTCAGGAAAAAAGCATATGGTTTTTTTAAGGAGCAGTCTCAACTGTAGTCGGAACTGTATCGAGCTATACTAGAAAAGGCATCTTTTTTATAATCAAGCAGCTACATTTTTACCCATAAGTTGTAGCTAAGGTACCTAAATGGCGTAAATACAGTCGAAAGTAGTGTCTTTAGTTACGCAACAACGTGTCATCGTAAAACGACAAATGACGCTCGCCTGTCGTAAAACACTACTGTCGTAAAATATGCCACAACACATGCTCACGCCACGCAATGTCGCCAAGTTCAATCTACCTCTTCTTTCAGTTGGAAGTTTTTTTTAAGAGTAAGTTTGTTTTTTCCAAGATCTTCTATTATCACTATAGCCTTGTAGAATATTTTTGTACATATTTATTCTATCTATTAAATTATCATGAGTTAAAAAGCCACGTGTGTTTGAATTTGTTGTGATATAAAGTTGTGGCTCTTGATTCTTACAAATAGTCGACATAATAGACCGATCCTATAACCCCTCCCACCTCTGTCAAAACGTAGAAATGCAAATTTTTTACGGACATGCAGCCACGCTCTCATTGGTCCAACCATGTGGTCCAACCGCTACTTGCCATTCTCTCATTGGTTGATCTGCTAATGTAATGGACAGCCAGAATTGGTCCATTGGCTATCTCTGCTCTAAAGACTGTTATACTGGGAAAACCACATGAAACTAACGGTACTATAGCTTGTTTCTTCTTTAAAGTGTGTAATTTTTAAAGACGTATCAAGATGTAGAAGATACCATTCTGCTTTTATTCCAATCCAATCCAAACCTACTAAGATTTGTAATGCACAGAATCATACACAAATACAATATGAGTACTCTCTAAAATACACTTATGTTTGCTTGTGACGTTTGCAGCAGTATATATATATATATATATCATATACATCATTACCCTTTATGCATAGTAAACAGATTGTATTACTTTAGAGGTAAATATATTTGAGGCAAAATTGTGGCATCGTGAGGTAAATATACATTGAAGGCAATATAGTGGCATTTTCATTGCAAAAATAACTATCAATTCATATTCAATTTTCGCGCAAAAAGACACCATATCCACACAATAAACTGTCAACCCAACTTTCCAACAGCTCACCAACACCCCCTATCATCCCTACTTAGAACTGCAACGAAACCATTCCATGACAAATGTACCCAGCACAAAATATTGCCAACATCCATTTGGTTGACAATATTCGGATTGTCTGTTTCCTTACCCCTTACTTATCCTTTGCCAATACCAATTTTATAATGGCTTCTTAGTATCCTAACTTTGAGACAAAAATCCATCAACATATACAAATCTTTTGTTGTCTTTCTTTTCCAGTTCCTGCAAAACAGTGCTGTATAAAATGTTTCTGACAAGTACATTTCCTATATAAAATTCTCTGTTTCAATTGCAAACAAGTCCAGATGGGAAAAAAAACTGCCTACCCCACCTATCCTGGAGACAATTAATGAAAAAATAAGCTCCTCATTCGTATACTTGGGCCACCTTGGTATTTGAACCAACGTCTTATAGATTGAAGGTGTCCAAACTAAGATCATGGCAAGCTGTTCAATGGCCGATGTGATTACACAACAGTTGCATAGTAGAAATTTCTTCAATAAACTCTGAAGATGGCTTTGAGCATTTGTCTTAATTCACAGAAAGGAAGACAATAATGTGTTTGACTATCACCTTCCTTTCTTAGCCTTCTCAGGCAAGGAGTAGCATAGTTCAGTGTACATGAAGAGGGCAGCTGAAAGCAGTGAGAAAATTAGCTGTGGTTGTGTACAAAGAACTCTACCTGTTGATAACTTACCAACCTGATGAAGCTATTCCTAGAACTAAATATATTAGAACTCTAATGATATACTTTATAAACTTTCATACAAAACTGCATAAAACTGTATTATTATCTACACATTTAGATATAACTATAAGTTCTCGTGTTTTTTTTTTATCAAGCTATGGCATTTGATACATTGAAGACAGTTTAAGTAACCCACATGTATTTGGTAACATTTGAATAAACTTTCTGATAGAGCAATGGTTCCCTTGAACTTTCCAGTTTTAGATGTTGGCATCAGAACAAAGAGATTATCATTTAAGTCCTTCATTTTATCTTACCTAAATACTGCATTCTTCAAATTGTGAAACATTTGCTGTGGTTTGATGTTTGCAGTTTTTGCAGTCTGCTCTCTATGTAAGGTCATCACACATCAAAAGTGTGCCTTATATTCTATTGCATTACAACTGCAAACTCCAAACACAGAAAACTCCTTTTCCCTGCTTATCGCAAAATAAGTCCCTGTGAATGTAAGTCTTTTTTTGCAGTTCTTTGCTGTCTTTTTTGCTACATCACCATCCTGCTGATGCATGCTGGGAGTATGACCCCCAGGAGGTTAAAGTTCAAGGTAACAGCTGACCCCACATTCCCTGTTCCTGAAATATGGGAGACAAACAACAGGTCATGTAAAGAAGACTGAAACATTTTACTCTATCTCAAACAAAGTGGCATGGTGGCCTTGTGATTAGGAAAAAAAATGCTGTGTTTCTGGTTAGGGTCCTGAAAAAATACGGTCAGCAGGTATGGATTCTGTCTTTCTTTTTATTTTGGCTGAACTTATCCAACAAATACAGATCCAACAAATTTACATTATTTCAGACATAGAGAATTGTGTGTTACCACATTTAATACCTTTTGTTGTCTGTATTGGCATTGTAGTCACCTCAGGTGATTCGACTGAAAAGAAGAAGAAATATAAGTTGAGATGTGAGAGTCAAATTTCACGTTACTATGTATTATCACAAACTAAAAAAAAGATTCTACATATTTCAGAGAAGGACAAAATATTTCCAACACACACAAGCCATCTTTGTTTCATTCAAGCAAAAACATTTTCAATTTCTTTAGCTCTGATTAAATGAATTTAACTTCAAAATATCAAATTTACCAAACAGACCATAATTTTTTTCCATCTTATGTTACTTTCACCACAATACCATACCTGCACAGAAGGCGTACAAACTGAAGTAGCTCGCGCCTCTGGTACACCACGTGTTTGTCGTTGTTGCGACGCCGCATGCGCTACCATCGGCCTGCCACCCCGGCATGTACGCAAAAACGTTGTTCATGGCTTCACAGCTGCCGGGGCCGCTCCCGCCGCAAATCGCCTCCGAAACGATCCTCTGGGTCTGCCTGCATGTCGAGTTGATGCTGAGACAGTCGCTGGTCCAATATGGCGCCTCCGAGCACGCGTCCCGGTTGATGTAGCACGGTAGACTCATGCCGACGCTATCGCAGGTACTCTTCACGTTGGCATTCGTCATGGGGCCAGACGCCTGGACTTTGTAGAACATCCAACCACTAACGGTTCCCAACAAGACTCTTTCAACTAAGGAAATAGAAATAAAATAGTTCATTTTTTTCTAAAAACCAACATCCTGGTCTACTTGTGACAGAAAAAGTTACAATTTTTAAAATCAAATTCACACCAAAATGCACAAGAAATAGTTTATATAAATTTCAGGTTTCTTTTATAATCCTAACATGCCTGGATGTCTAGCATATATCTCAAAGAAACTGACTCTTCAGGAATTCTTACCAGCTGGTTCTGTGGTAGGCTGTTTGGTTGTATCTGGTTGTCTGGTAACAGTGGTTGTACGTCTGGGGGTTGTAACCTGCTGTGTGGTTGCTGCAGCTGATATAAAAATTGCCAACATACTTTCAGACAAAACAATATTGCTACATTCATCTTTGATATTCTATGTGGAAAAGGAATTCTTTAGCAACAAATTAAGTACAAAAGATGGTGTCAGTTAGAGTACAGGAAGGATATCGATGGGGGCCAGGAATGTTTTTGAGTGTTGTGCATGTTTCAGCACGTCGGCAGAACGTACTGCGCCTCCGCAAAACCCTGATTTTTTACGTTTTTGTTGGATGTTTGGTCAACGTTGCATCAAAATTTTGTCTGTTGCAGACAATATCTTTTCCTATACAACACCTGAAAACTACAGACAGGCTGTCAACCTTATATGCCAGTGTACGAAATACTGTTTTGAGCCAGGTTACCCTGTGGCAACCTAGGATGAAAGCCAGGTTGCCCATCAAAATTACAGGTTGCCCACTTCTTCATTTTGATTTACTTTGTTAAAATACAATGTGCATTTACACATTTCTGACAAGAAGTTGTTTCACCTTACTTGAGTTCTTCCACGGGAACTTCCCAATAAACAGTTCCCAATGGAAGAAAGGGGCATCCTTACCACAAAATTTAGGTAGTGCACTGGGATACCTGGGTGTAGAAATAGGTTGCACCAAGCAAAATATGGTTGCACAGTGCAACTGGGCAACCTAGTATTTTGTACGCTGTATGCTCATATACAACTTTATATGAGACGTTCTGCCAAAGTGCTATGCACAATACATTACGGGTTTCGCGCAGGTGCAGTACGTTCTGCCGATGTGCTGCATGTTTCATTGTTAGAGCTCACCTGCACTAGTTTCTGTCAGCTGTGCTGACTTGAGGCCAGTCCAGTACACTGTCTTCTGTTCAGCAACAGTGGCTCTGTAGATGACAATGATTTTTAATTAATGCATACTCTTGATCAAAAGGGCTAAAAGACAAAAGCCCTTATCAGCTTGTACACCTATAATCATGAAAAATCTTACATGAAGAAAGTTTGGCCAGCAAAACATGGCAATGGTTTACCCTAATCTGACTTAATGGCGAACGGACTGGTACATGGACAATGAGTATGGATAACGGTTTTTGGGTGTCCTTAAATGTTTGTTGTCCTGTAAATATTCTCTGTAAGTTCTGTCATATTGTTTTGTATTTTGCATTACTTGTATGTTTTAATGTGTCCAGGGCCACATTGTAAAGCAGTGTTAATCACTGAGCGGGCCACCCTGGCTAAAGAAAACAGAATAGAATAAAAAAGATTTTAAAAAAATAAAAATAATCATTTGTGTTAATATCTGTATCTGTTAAAAGATAACAAAGACTTGTTGGCTCACACAAACTCGACTGTTCCATGTCCTGCATCTGAAGGGGGTGTCCACGTCAGCGATAAGTCCCGTTTTGTGGCCTGACTGTTGTGCGTGGCAGAATTCGCGCCTCTCGCCACAGTGTTCGGACAATCGTTGGTTCTCACAGTGCTGGGAATATTCGTGAAGACACCGACAGAAGTACTGGTTCCCACTTTACGAGCCTGGATAAGAAATCCCTGGAAGTCTCCTCCCGTAATTTGGACTAAAAAAAAAGAAAAGATTATTTTTTAGCCTCTAACATTATTTAAATCACAAGCATTTCTTACATCAATAATTTGAAAAAAGTTTCTATGTACAATTTATGCCCTGTATGGGCTAAGTTCATGCCCTACATGGGCTTAGTACAGGTATACAAACTTTAACAAAAGTAGTAGTACAGTGTACATACATTGACATGACCTCTAATACATGTACTAATTTAAAACATGGGTTCTGAAACTACTAACAGGTTCAGCTTATTCATTTATTTAATGGTTTAGCTGTTCAGCACGCTTGTAGCCAGGGCAGCCCAACTAGCCTGTGGCTCCCATCCACAAAGACAGCAACTGCCACCTCACAAACAACTAAAGGTAAAGCAGTACTAGTCATCCTCAACTGAGCTGAAGCATGAAGCTTTTTCAAGTAGCTATGAGTGCAATGCAGCTTCACCACCGCTTGTATTTATACACACTGGGTCACCCCTACTCTTCTCGATAAGTGTGTTGGGTTCTTTTACGTGCAGCAGTTTGGCAACTGAGGCTTGCCTGAAGCTCCCTTACGCCACCGTCCGAACTGATTGCAATCCTTCAAAACAAGTCCGAACTAAGCTGACTCTGGGATTGAACTCGCCACCGTGGGTCCACAAAATTTTACCCCTATGGCCAACCAGCAGGGTTGCGTTTTAATACCGATATCTCTGCTCAACACAGTTCCGAAAGTACTGGAATCACTGATAAACAAACACCTAATGAGACAAATCAACCCGATACTGTCCCATCACCAGAGTGGATTCAGGACTCACGTCAACACCACACTCCAACTGGCCTGCCTGGTAGAGGAGTGGACCAGGGCCATGGACAGAGGGGAAGTTGTGGGATGTGTGTTCCTTGACTTGTGGAAAGTGTTCGAAAAGGTTTAGCTTCTCATTATCTGTAGTTGATGTTGATCTTCTTGATCTTGATCTTGATCTTGAAAAGGTACTGCGTAACACCCCTCAGTTGGGGTAAGACACACAGGTGGGAGTGCGCTGTGCCCTTAATGATTCCTCAAGTGTAGTAGTACTGCTTCCTTGTTATTAATGTTAAATATATATGTTGAGATAGGTTTAATTAACATAAACTGTAAGACTATTCTTGATTACTACCTGACTTTTCTAACGTCGTAAAAAGTTACTATTTCTTCACAGTAGTATAATGATACAATTTTGCTTTGACACGACTCGTTATTTGACTGTAGTTAAATGTTAATAGTAAAAAAAAAACTAAATATAACGTTATTATAGAGTAACACTTTTCTTGACAAACCGTCATGCTAAATGCTGCGTAAGACACTGGACACTTGGGTGGATACATAAAAACACCTGCGGACTTAGGCCCTAGATACTTGTGTCACTGCGTTCACGCTATCATAACAAGTATGTACTACCGTGGCATGTTTGAATAGCTCTGTTTTTTGTGACTCACCTGTTACACTCTGCCCAGGTATGTATTCTGCCGGCGCTACGAGGCTGTAAGGAGTCGGACTAGTCTGTGCGGAGGTGCCGAAATGTCCTGGTGTCATCGTCACACAAGCTTCTAACGGAGCACCATTCCCATAGGCCTCCCCGCCCCCCACCCAACTCAACAGTACTAACCACAAAATAGACCACATTCTAAAACGCTTTCGGAAGAAATGACGACGTTCCTATAGAGTTTGGACACCTGCTACGCTCATGTCAAGTCATGGTGGTAAAAATAGCGACCGAAACGGAAAGGAAACCTGCATATCCGCTTCATTTCTGAGTGATAAACCGGCAACAACAAACTATTTTGCTTTACATAAGGTCACGTGATCGTAAAGATCATCCGACTTAAAAAAAGGGGAAACTTTTCATAAATAAAAACTACTTTTGTTCCTATTTTGGAGGTTTAAAATTGGTAAAATAATAAAATATAGAGTAACTTAAATTAATATTTGTTAATTTTGTCTTAATTAATATTTTTGTCCAAACTTTGTTGAAACTAAAAATGATAATTTATCTACCCATTACAAAGTGTATGATTCTGTACAGCATTTGTGTGTCCGCGCCCACTAGCGACTGACACTCATAACTGCACCAGTAATGCCCTGTCTTTGTCCAAACGACCACGCCCATTTCCAGAACAGGTAAAAGGAAACGTACTAGACGAGTGGACCTGTACATTTAGTATTGACGGTTTTGAATGATGAAATTTCTTTGAATCTATATTGATTCACCGAATGCTGAAATGTGTTGACCCTTCTTGTTGACAAGTAAAACTGTATGTTATGCTTGGTTATGCTATTCTTGTTGTGACTATTCATGGTTTCTGTCCCATGGCCTGGCTGACATCCAAGCCTATTCAAAAACGTCTGTGTCGTTTCCTCGAGACTCAACCCACGAGACTCAAATATCATTAACTGTTATATACCGATTTATCAGTATATACGGTTATTTATAATAGTTCGGCTTACAACAGCCGAAAAAGTAGTAGACTATTATGATGAGCTAACCCTGGGGGAGAATAAGGTCGTTAGATCATACACACCGACATCTATACACCGATAAATGTTATGGGCAAAGACGATGAGGCTTGATATTGATGACAAACACAACAGGTATTTGACGAAGCCGGCAAAAATCATTATGAATGACTATGACTATATTCATGAGACCTCATATGGCATTTGTGGAGGGTTTCAATATTACACCGTGTAGGTGCACCACTGAAGATCGTGTTTTTCTCCCTTCACGCTATGACTAAACAAATATTTCTTTAAAAAATTAGAGTCCATAGTTGTACAATGAATACATTCTAAATTGAACAAATGCTGACTTGCATCATCTTCAATATCAAAGCAAAATATTTTATCCCATGGGACTGAATTATTATCGTAGTTACGCAACCCGGTGCCTAGTCACAATGTCTCTCCACCGAAAACAACAACTCATGACGTCATTTTCAGACGATTATTGAAAAGAATGCATAAGAAGGGCGTGTCAAGGCAGGGTCAGGGCATACACCAGACAACATGTCGTCCGGATCAGGCACAGTTTTCGCTGGCCTCCTAGCTCTCGCGGTCGCTGCAGCCCTCTTGTCGGGAGGGGAGGCGTATGGAACCGGGGCGCCCCTGGCGGCCTGTACGACCCAGCAACCAGGCCACTACGGTACTACGGCCCAGACCAGTACCAGCCCGTACAGTTTGACCGTGTCGTCTGCTGAGTATACCCCGGGGCAGACACTCACTGGTAAGTACGGTGGGAACGTTTGTTGTAACCGATCTAGCTTCAAGGGTTTTACGCTCACAGAAGTACTGAACTTACAGAAATCAGCATAAAAACACAGGGATGGGAGATCCTCACTACATCCTTGCATTTTGAAAATATTCCTACAATAGTCCTTCCAAAAATGATCCAAAATTTTTAATTAAAATGGAACATCACTTACTGCGTCCCTATCTTTATCAGGGAAGATCATAACATTCCTAGGCTGGTATGTGAGTTGAAATGTTCAAGGACAAAATCGCCAGGTTTTTGTGGCTGTCATGTTTTCATCTAACACTCCAACCATATAACATTTAAAATCAGTCCTTTAGATGGTAAGGTATTGCGAACCGTGTGATTTAAGTGGTGCATGACTTTTCGCAGAAACACCATTCTGTACTTGTCACGGGAGTGAGGTGTATGGTTCTCATTTCCGGCTGTCTACAGACACACTTACTGTTAATTTTCAACCGGCCCCTCTGTTTAAAAAAATGATGAAATGACGATGTAGAAATTTCCTTGTAGTCTAAAGCAAAACATTACATCTGCAACTAACGACTCCCTGTATGCACGTCAATCAGTCTGAAGGAGTGTTCTTTGTCGGCTTTCAACTACTAGTAACCGAATGCAATGAACCTCCCCAGAGCTACGTATATCCATAAACAAACTTAAATGACCAGAGAACATGCAGGACATTTCAGTAAAATGGTCATACGGTCACTCCGTGGCATGTACTGATCTGTGTTTATAATCTACTTTGTTGCTGTTGGCGATGTATGGACAAGATCTTTTGAGAAAGAAAATGTCAGATGATTAGATTAGTCTGGTAGGTTGGGCGTGGGCCATTTGAGCTGCGTTCCTTTGTTTGAGCACAAGTAAATAAATCCAAGAAGCTTGCTTCTTGAATCACAGAATGTATTCATTTCAAAATCATATTACATCAAGTCGAGTAAAAGATAATTCGTAACCAACGGAGACGATTCGAAAATCTTGCTGATGATAAATCTTGATACAAGGTCCTGTTTGATTAAGAGTGTGCCGGCTTTATCACGTGATATTGCAGTCTTATTAGACAATGTATATGCATGCCTCTTCGAAATTTTTATTTAGATCGTAAACTCCTCGGAAAAGCAAAACTACACCTCCCCATACAACTTCAGTGGTTTTAATACAAGCTAGACTCAGTAGGTCTTTCTTTGGATAGCCTCCATGTTAGGCACTACATACCGATGTCGTTTCGATTACACAATTTGTTTTCTGATTGCTGAAGCATTCTGATGACTCCTGTTTTTTTTGTTTAATCACGCTAGCCTCAAAGTAAACAACTATGGATTTAGAAAAAACAACGGTTTGTTGACGTAATCCAGCACCGGTCATCAAGGTTGCAAAACCCTTTGTCATGTCCAGCACACCTACTGTATTTCTCTATATATACTGTACTATATATGTAAAATTCTCATAAGGAAGTACTGTCACGGTTTGAAAGGAAGATGTGCCAAGCCAGGGTAAGAACTGTAGGAAGTGGCGCTGTGAGTCAGCAGTTATTTTCAAGTTTTAGAAGTCATCGTCACGACATACCAGGCATTGTAACGGCTATGTTTACACAACCCTTTGGCGAAGTTTTAACTTGAAAACACTTCTGACTCATGGCGCCAATTCCTGTAGTACTTCTCATCATGACTTGGCACATAAAAAAATACCATGCTGTGATTCTTGTTTGAAGATAGACTAAGACTAATTTGTTTTGTTTTTAGTTGTAATCAAATGCATATTTCAAGTCTCGATTCCTTGTTTTTGTAGTGCAAATAACCGGAGGAGACTTCCAAGGTTTTCTCATCCAAGCTCGGAGAGTTGGGACCACCACGGCTGTTGGATTCTTCAGCTCGCTCCCCTCTGGAACCAAGTCCAACAATTGTAACAACGCGGTGGCTTCTGGGACCAACACCGCCACTCACAGCAGCACCGCAACCAAACGCGACCTGACACTCTCTTGGAGCGCACCGCAGGATCAGGCAGGGCAGGGGGCGGTCGAGTTCGTGTAAGTACTTGAAGACCATGTTCATACTTATATTGATAATATACTTTAAAAAAAATTTCAATGACCATACTTAACTCTAAGTAGTATTTCTAAGATGTCCCCAAAGTCCTCAGACAGCCTTCAACACTACCTTAATTAGCAACCATTATTTCTTATGTTTATACGTTTATTGTTTGGCGTAACGCTTCTCGTTTAAGATTTCCAAACACAAAGTTTTTTTGTCGAATGCGAAGGTGGATACACAAAAGAAAGTATTTTTTGATACACAAATTTAAGAATCAGATCAGATTGACAGTAAAAATATCTTTCATACACTTAAAACGTTCGCCTTACGTGTATAATTTCTATACACATAATACATGTAACTGTCATAGGTAACTTTTAGTATTATAAAGTGTCTCACGCGATTTTATACCCCTCACAACACAGCGCTACTGTAGCTCAGCAAAAATCGACCTACTGGGTGGGAATAAAGTCTGCCCAGATCACCGAGGCAGGAGGTACGTAGTGTCAAATTCTTCTAGTTATCTTCATCAATAAGATCCATTAATTTCATTGAAATCCTCGATTATAACTCAATTTGCTTCATTTTCACCCCCCCCCTTCAGTGGGTGCGTGCTTCTTTTATCTCCCACAGATATTAGTGTGCATGTAAAAGTTTTATACTGACCTCTGTTGTAACGTTATAAAGCTACTACCACGCGTGCGCAAGGGACAACCACGCGTGCGCGAGGGACAACCAGATCACAAGCTGATCACACCACCGAAGGTGGGAGTTGTCAATGTAAACACCTCTGGGGGTAGGGACGAAGGTGCTCTGAATTCTAGGAGATATGCATTGGCATTGTAAAGAATCTCAATATAGATCTATGACCTGTTTAGTAGCATACTTCAAATGACGTGAGATTTCGCGAGATTCCGTGAGATTTGACGTTCAGTTTGTCGTGTTTGTTTTTACGCGGCCTATGGTATGGTGCCCGGTGTGACCATGGTGGATGGGTCGGCAGAGGTTGCGCAATGTCTAACCGCACGTTATCCAATGCGAAGCCAGGCCGGCCTCGAAATTAACATGTGAATGTTGGACGGCCGCCTCGCAAGAAGTTGCGCAATGCCAAATTACACAATGCCAAGCCAGGCCTCGCAATTAACAATGTCCCGATGTCAAAATGACGCTAAATTTCAGCTCGGGACAATTCAAATTACGTTTCGGCAATTTCGGGGCAATTGGACAATTCTGACGTCCACGTCATTTAGGAACGCGATCCATCCGTGGGCAGCAACCCTGTCTATTTTTTAGGTCTTTCAATTCACTCTTTTTAGCATTGCTACAATTCGAGCAATTAAGGTGAGCAAGTCAGTAATTGTGCACACCCATGCCACCGAACCAGCTATTCCCATTTTGGCGGCCTATGGCCAGCTTTTTTTAAAAGCTTTCTTGTTTCCTATCCATCTGTAGGTGCAACAGGTGGCACTCCCACGGGATCGTCTCAAACAGGTATGTTAATTCTTATCGACATCGCTATTACATATAAGATTCAGGTTATCACTAATGAAGGACGTTTTGAAATCAAATTTCAAATTTAAGAGTCTGGTACTCATTACATCTTTTATCTTGTTGTTTACCAGATACTTTTGTTTATTTATCACCTTCAGGTGCACCAGCGACTACTGACGGCTCTGGGGGAACAACACCTGGGTCACGTGCTACCAGGGCAACGACCTTTAACCTCCTGCTGCTTGCTATCCCAGCATTCCTGGCAAAATTACTGATGTAATGTGCTCAAAAATGAAGTGCAGTTTTTATATGTAGTCTGAGAGAATTTGAACGCATTTTAAGAATGCATTTATACTTTCATCTTAACAAGTTTACATGCATACGGAACATTTATGAGACCATGAACATCATGAATGTCATAAATATTAAAACTTATTTATTCCCTTATCTATTTGCTATAATACCTTCATGAAAAATCAAATTTTGTAGCAGTCTACTTATACAGCTGCAGCCAATGCATAAAGGTCCATTATGAACAATAAAAAAGTTGTTTCAAAGAAGACAATTGCTCTTGCGTGTTTCTTGCTGCTGAAAAGAATATATTCATAATGCATACACAAATAGTGCACAGTGGCGACAAAACTGTACTAGTACTATAATCGCAGAATAGTCCCTTTGGACTTTGAACCATCGGACACCTTATCAAAGCAATTCCTAGCGCTTTTCTTAGCGCTAAATCGTAATAAAATGCTAAACATTGAAGTTAGTCCTTTTTTCAGTATGTTGAGGATAGAACTAGGCAGTGCCTCTCCCTTGCACGTACCACCAATATCAATAAAGTTGACCTCCCTTCTGTTAACATATCTGACCGGAGCATCCGCAGTACAGTCTATTCTGGCACATCGCTGCTTCCGGCAGTCTTCCTGTTTTCTCCGCGAAGGTTGAGAACAGCGACACTTGGCACAGTCTGGCTCACGGAGTAGGCGTTCTCTGGTGTGTGCGTGCTATTCAACAGGGTACGCCCACTGTACAGGTAAAATAGCCAAGGTTCAATTACTACATAGGAAAGTGGAACTCTTGTACGGCCATTGGCCAAAGCTAATTGGTTAGAGCAAGTCAACGTTATTGCTATAGCAAAAAAATGGAGCCGTCATTTTACAAGTACTGTGTGGATATAAGCTTTCTTGATATTATCCAGACGTCTTTTGTAACAATTGTCACTATAACTTTGGACTCAGCTATAATTGTATTTCGTTACGAATTAAGATCACCCACATATATCTAACAATTTGAAGCTCGACAAAAATCGATTTTGTAGAAGGTGTCTATACCCTGACGTATAGACATTGACCAATTAAACGTCGTGTCCTTTTATTACCTTCCGTTCTGGATGTTTCTATACAGAAAGCTCTTTCTGTACACAAAGTAGATCTTTTTGTTACAAACAATTGTTGTTGTTTTCTGAGACTTGCTATTGTACTGTCCAATACGTCAGATGAAGATGCTGTTCGTTGCTGTCCTCCTGTCCCTGCTGTCTACAGCTGTCCAGGGACAGACCTACCTGTCCACAGACGGACAGCACTTCAAGCTAAACGGCCAGAGAGTGTTTTTATCTGGAGTTAACATGGTAAGAACATAAACCAACTTTAATTCATTGATCCATTGTGTGCAACGTGGTTTTAAAATCGGCGAGGGTACCACATAGAAAAGTTTATTGCACAACAATTGTACAAGGTACAACGTATGACATCTACTGCTATATAATTTATAACAACAAACATATTATGACATTAATCTACCTTAAAAAGACTGTGTAGTATAAAATGATATGTGTTAACCATTGATCATATTGTATGTAGGCCTGGTGTCGGTATGGAAGTGATTTTGGCGGCGGCCTGTACTACTCCTACAAGTCTTCGTCATCCTGTCCAAGTTCAAAGTCAAAATACGAACAAGCCATACAGGATATCGCGAACAATGGCGGCAACTCACTGCGTAAGTGACGTCACGGTTATTGTTAGGGGAGGGCGTGGCAAATTATGAATGAGATACATGTGTAGACAAAAGCAGCCAACTACAATTTAAAGGCGGTAACGTAAAATGGTTCATGATATGCGTACAGCATCGTTCTGTTTCAATAATGCTCAGTGAACACCTAACTTTCAGATAGAACAACTCCTATCAACATGCAGTCAATGTGCAGGGTGGACACACGCTGATGCAATGCTGTTTGTTTCCGCTAGGTGTGTGGCTGCACGTGGAAGGCCAGGAGACACCTGTGTTCTCCTCCTGGGGTTCCGTCACACAGACAGATGCCACGGATCAGCTGGTCAGCGAGCTACATGACATGCTGGGCTTTGTACGTTAAAGTTTTTCTCTGTTCTTCTTTGCTGCTTTAACCCAGCAACAGTGTTTGTAGTGATCATGAAAGTTCATCTGAGTTGGCTACATGGCATTATGGAAAAGGAAAACCCGTGACCTCTCGATCTCATGTCCATTCGACGCCATTCAAATAAGATCTCTTAGGAGTTATTTAACTAGAAATGTCGGCAAGGTAAACATTCTTCAGGTTATGTCGCAAGAACACTATGTTCCTGTGACCTAAAAATTAACCTGACGAAGCCACCGTTTGCAGCCGTTGTCGGTGATTACCGCTTGTTTATCGCTAGAGTGGCACATCAAGTATGTGTTTGTACCATATGTTGCTATCGGGTGATCTATACGAGTTAGAGATAATATTGTAAAGGCCATAACAACGTACTTATTCTCTTCCAGGCGCAGCGGCATAACGTGTTGGTGTTCCTAGTCCTGTGGGACGGTGCCCATCATGGTAATCACTTCTGGAAGGTTCGCGATCTGGTCTGGGACGACCTGAAGATCGGCACCTACGTGGACCAGGCTCTCAAACCACTGGCACTGGGGCTTAAACACAAGAGGGCACTGGGTAGGCAGCACATTCGACAAACACATAACCCTAGAACAGCCTTCCAACCAACATCCCCCCCACACACACACACACACCGTCCTGCGTTTAGATCGTTCAGGTATCTGTGTGTGTTCAGAGCCAGGGACAGGCATATTTGCCTTTGTGTGAGAAGACGGCATTCAGCACCAAGGACAGGTGTGTTTATCTTAGTGTAGTCTTGTACCCCCCATGTAAGTGATGTGAAAGCAGGCACATGCTTCATGTCTTGCGTAACTCTGCCTCCACGTCATGTATTGTTTCTAAAATCTATCCTACATTATCCTAGAACTTACGACTCTCTAGATCTAGATCTATCCTTTGCTCGCAGTTACGTCGGGACTTAGGACAGTGTGTATATAGGCAAAATACACTTCTGATCCTAGTTCCACTGTCTCATGTCTATCTCTATAGGGGGCTGGGAGATCATGAACGAACCCGAGGGTAGTGTGCGGGTGCAGCACGACTCCGATCCCTGCTACAACACGGACTTCCTGGCGGGGAGTGGTGCCGGGTGGGCCGGGAACACCGACGGGTGAGCTGGCTCCTTCAGTCCAGCCTTATTTCGTCTTTAATCTATGACTATAACTTTTCACATAGTGATAAAAGACACCTGTGGTCTATATTAGGTCGTTCGGTGTAATATAGCTGGTTGCCACCGCGCCGCGTGCGAAGCTAGTGTGTTACCCCAAAGGGCGGTTATCCTGGCTATATACAGATACAGATACAGAAGCTGGTGTGTTACGCCGAAGTGTGGTAATACTGACTATACAGATACAGAAGCTGGTGTGTTACGCCGAAGGCGGTTATACCGGCTATACAGACACAGATACAGAAAAGACTGGCTGCAGAACACAGTGCATCATCATGGTGATACAGCATTCATCCGGGACGTTAGTCTTGTTTCATCACAAACTGTCGCCAGTCTTATGTGACTCTTTCTCTAAGCCTATAAGCGTTCAGTTCTACCCAACGGGTGCATAAACAACTATCAACATGCACCGCTACACAAGACGACTCTAAAAGTTTTTTTTTTTTTCATTTTTTCTCAGGACATATCTTCCCATGAACCGCATGCTCCGGTTCATCAACCGTCAAATCGCAGCGATAAAGGAAGTTGACCCGAACCACCTGGTGACAGTCGGGTCCTGGTCAGAGAAAGGACAGGTACGGTCATGTCCGGAAATCAACCATTTACAGTTCGTAAAACGGACTTAAAAGAGAATACGCCTCTAGTAGTCTAAGATTACACCGTACGTTTTTTTCTTAGTAAATGTTATCTTGTCTGTTTCCCTATCAGCAAGTTCCTAATTAGCCATATGTACACGTGTTCAGCTTAAGAGAGAGAGACTTACCCATGCCCTTGCTGCTGAACACCATATACACAGAGAGAGAGAGAGAGAAAGAGAAAGAGAAAGAGAGATAAACACAGGCACACACACGCGCGGGCGTGCGCACGCACAAGTAAACATATCTGTCCTTGGTGCTGAATGCCATCCATGTACACACACACACACGCGCGCGCACATTTTCATTTTGAACATGAAAGATTATTCATGCAACGTGATGTGTAATATTCAAGCGAGTGCCTTTCCTTTGCATTGTGTGAACATGAAGGTGCAAATATTCCCCTGGTTTCCCTCTCTCCCAGGGAATCCGTAACCTGTATACGGACGAGTGCCTGCGGAAGGCCGGGGACTACTCCTACCGCGCAGGCGTGCTGGACTTCTACCAACTCCACACCTACTCCAAGAGTGGCAGCTACGGCAGCCAGGCACCCTTCCGTGTAACTATTACGATTACGTGTGCTAGATTCATTCTCTACAAATATCTAAAGGCCCGAAATCAAGCTGACAGTTTCTCGAAGTCATATATCTTCTAGCCTAGTATTCAAACATTTTATAGCTGCCGAGCTTCTCTTTAGTCTTCTATTTACGGAGAAGGCGAAAGAAATTCGGCAGCTAGAATAGGTTTGGATACCAGTTAGTTTAAGTATGCTGCTGTATTGCCCACATAAGGAAAGTGGTATCATTTCCAGGAACCAGATATTCTGTACTATGAATCAGCTCTTTGAAACGAGACTTTGAACGCTGCCGCTGGCGATAGAGTATGTCAACCCTCAAGGACAAGATTCCTTTGGAATGTGATGTTTCTTTACAATTTCACTTCCTGTAAACTTATAAATCAAACTTTAACATTCTAAAACAGGTGTCCCACGCCAGGGACTACTCTTCTCTCAGTGGGCGGCCCATCGTCATTGGGGAGTTCAGCCAGGCACAAGGTGAGGCATTTGACATACTAACCAATGGGGAACCAGATATACAAGAGACGCCGAGTTTTACCAAGACTATATATGCACTCAAACGTGTACAAAAAGCTATAAGTATTAGATTCACCTAGCACTGTTGTCTAACATTTTACAGCCTAGGTACCATCTTACTTCCTGCAGGTTTACTAATAGTTAAGATCGTACAAGGTGAGCAAGATGGAGTACAGCGGGGATGGTAGCGAGGCTAACTGTTTTTCTATACTGAATTAAATGTAATCCAACTCCACTGTATTTACGCATATCGTTCCTTTGTGTACTGATGCAGCGCAAAGTAGCTACATTTTTGTAGTACTGTTGATGTTGTCGTTCTTGAGCAAGCTTTATTCCATGTTAATAGCTGTATGTCGCACCCCAAAGGCGGTGGCATGAGCATCACAGACCAGTTTAACCGTGCGTACTACTACGGGTACGGCGGCGCCTGGAGCTGGCACTACCGTGGCGGGGGCGACGGTTCGGACACCACGGACACCCAGATGACGGGACTTCGCTGGCTGCAGAACAAAAACGACCAAAACAAGGGCGGCTGCGTCAAGATCAACCTGAACGGCGGGACCAACAGGTGCGGTGGGGGCCGGAGGGCTCGGTCACGCCGCCCGGGACGGAGGAACTAAGTCGTCATTGTATCCAGTACAATAAGAAATTCACATCAAGAATATACATAAATTATGCTCATCATTATGTTTGAAATGTTTTGAGTGTTTTGTGTTGTCTCTTATATCATACTTTTTGTTCCCGCAAATTGCCCGGCCGGGCCCCGGCTTGGAAATGTGACCATATATATAGCATGAAGTAGCGATGCGTCCGCGGGCGATGTCCTTGGTGCTGAAATGGGGGGTCCCTGACCTCTTCCATGTGGGTTTATTCTATCCATAACTGTGCCTCTCTAGCTCTATGCCTGAATGGGTAAGGGTTAGGATCAGGCACAATTCTGGATAGTCTTTGCGTTCCAAGAACGTAAAGTAGATTTGCCTCAGGCACGGTTCTGGATAAGCGTGGACTATCCAGTACCATGTCTGAGCACGGTTCTGGATAAAGGACGGTTCTAGATACAACAGTCGCCATGCCTCTCACGTCCAACGAGAAATTTCACGAGATTTCGAAAGATTAGACGAGATCTTTTCAGAGGTCTTATATTTTATCAAAATAAAAAGATAGTATGGTACAAATTCTTAGCCTGCAAAGAGATAGTGAAGCTCTGATGCCATGAAATAGATTTCCAGTTTACATAAGGTTGACATCTTATTTATTTTCAGTGTAATCTTTTCAGTTACAAAGAGTAAAAAAGCTACAAATAGCGGTTTAGAAAAAATGACAGCATCCGATCAATTGTCCCAGCATGAGCCAAGGTGCATCTTGTAGACCCCCTGTCTGTGCAGCTCTCTGTGCAGATTGTACTCGCGACTCATGTTGTGGTTACCGTTTACGTTAGGTATGATGGTGCCCAGAGTGTCTCCGGGATAGTAGTGGTAAGGTATGGTTCTGTTAGCCAAGTCTCTCTGGAACGGGTAGAAGCCGTAGAGGTGCAGACGGTCGCAAAACGTGTTTGCCATTAGAACCGTGGTGAGGCCGAGAGTAGGCAGTTTGTCGAACCGCATCCCGGCTATGTTGGATGCGATCCTGAAAAAGATTGGAATAAAAAAGTGATCTCGATCCAGTTTTGGCTCACTGAACAGCTACTCTTCCACTGGTGACAAAGAAAATTCTCAACCTCTTGGTCAAGAGGCAGGGTCACTAACCACTGGACTACGTACGGCTACTTTTCAATCAATTCACAGATTTCTGAAGGAGTATCCATATACATGTAAGTTATAAGACATCTTAAAGAAGGAAAACACAAACGTAGTCATAACAGCTGAATACAAATTAAGCTTAGAGTTACCAAAGCATAATTAGCTCGTCAAAAGGAAAGGTCAACTCATACTTTAAAAATGTCTGTAACCCACGTGTTGATTCCTTTTGTCTCGTTTCCATCCTTTCCGAACCTCTTTGATTTAGAGGCCAACACCACGAACGGTCTGGAGCTATACTTCCGAAGACCTGACAGAAGCGTGTGTATGGAATCCTTGCTTATCACGAGAACAGAGCCCTCAATGGCACGAAGGCGACTCTCATAGACATCTAGATTTCGATTCTTCATATGTGCAGACCTCTTCAACCGTCTCACAGTTTCTAAGTTTAGTATGGTCATGTCTGTACGTTTACCGACGTCTTTTTCAAATCCTCCGATGAGAGGCAAGTTCATACGTATCACGTAATCTGTGGAGTCGATCTCAGGACCACATTTGCTTCCCAGGAGGATCCCACTGTTGCCCACGAGAGCGCACGTCGTATGGTGACCAACGATGTTGCTGGGACGACAGGAGTGCTTGGAAGACTTTTTTGCTTCCGAAATTCGACATTTAACACTCTTCCGCATCTTTCCCAATGCGGCCAACCAGAATAAACTGTCCATCTTCAAGCTAGTGGAGGCCTTGCTAAAGGATAGAAAAATAACGATTTTATGACACTGCACATTAAGCCTAACGTTTTTCTATTGTATTGAATTTCTCAGTATGATAACCTGTACAAGCGTGCGTCAGGATACATGACAAAGTTATGGTGGTTTTACCTGACTAACTCTGCTGCTGTTTTGTTGTAGCACCAGCTTCGTGATACAGTCAGCATGTGCAAGTCTTTATCCGTCATCTTAGAATCTTTATCGAAAGAAATCTTGATCTTCGCCTTGTCGGCGTCATAGTTGAGTCTTGAAACAACTCTAGCTCTGAAAGTAGTCACAAAGTCGGCACATAAGCTGAGCAAGAAAAGAACACTTTGTTAATGTAGTGAATTTGATGGAAGAAGAAGTCTCATAAACTTGTTACCTTGATTTGTTGTTGTTGGTTGTAAGAAAGCTTTCTCCGTGTGTAAGGAGAAAAATCACAAGAAGACTGCCTGCTGCTACCAGGAACACGAAGGCAGTGTTCATCATGCGAATCATGTTTTTTCCAATATGTTGTAGCGTGTCTGTAACAACATGTATGTGAAGATGAATTGATAACTTTTATGCCAAGTAGAAATTATAATGATTCTGCAGACATGTATAAAGCTTCCACAATTTGATACACGCTACTGATTTGTTAGCTTCTATAGCAGGTATTTTGGCTTGGCTTGTTGGCTCATTACGTGCTGTTTTCTGACTGTACTACTTATTATTGTAGCCGGTTAGAGTGAATCACTGTACAGTCACGTACAGCCCTGGGGCTCACAGTCGTAAATTACAATGACCGAGATATCGAAGCGTAGAATAGATACGGTTAAACGAAGAAGTTTAAAGTTTATGGTTATGCCCCCCAAATATGAGTCATGCCCCTCGTTTCCGGGTGAGGGTGCGGCCTTTTTCAAAACCCTTCGTGTGAAATATGAAGATGAAATGGTGAAGAATATGACAGAAGCAAAACTCGTAAACATTCGGGGCTAATGTCGACATGAACGATTATACATGGCTGTTTAAGCTTGTGAAACATAAACAGCAAAGAACATACCTTCAGGACACACCAGCTTGCATATAACACAGTTTTCACTTGTGCCAGGTACTGAGTTTACCTACATGTAGGTCTGAATTCTGTTTTGTAGAATTACGCAGCACTAAGCACAAGTTTACACTTCACAGTGTTTGAGAGTGTCTATGGTCCTCTAGGTCAACGGGCCTATTTGATACATGTATTGATTTATAGTCGAGAAAAACCAGTCAAGCTGCTACGATATACATAGCACGTGTACACCCATGGAGGGGTCAAACTGCTACGAAAACAAGAAAAGTCAGAGGGTAATGTCCGCAGCGTATAGCGTATGTTCAAAACATAACAGCATGGATGATTTTTTTTAATGATGAAGATGACAAATTCGAGCAACATCAACGGCATTGTCTAATCCCAAGGTTATCTCATTATGATTTATAAGCTATGCCATAGGAACATAATTATACAGGTCATATAATTAAGATTTCATTTCAAAGCCTAATTATAACTCACCTTGATTTCGCCATTTTGTGATCCTGAGGCGAGATTAGCATGCATGCGTTACCTTAGATACATTGTAGGTCACTGCGCATTGATAAAGTAGTCCGACCGGTAGTAAGGAGTTCAAAGGTCAGGGACAGCTGTGAGTTTGTTTTGATTGGTGGAGACTTTAACATGTAAGCTGGCCAAAAGGTGTCCCCCTCACCCATTGAGAGTCTACTTGATAAAACAATACATTATTGAAAACCCCACAGGCCAACATGTTGTAGTTTCAACCTATTCTAACCTGTACACTGTTGGACGTTGGATGTCTAGATAACCGGATATATTGCACATCCTAGTAGGCATGAGGTATGTGTCATGTTGTTTTGGTGGTCGGGTGCTTAACAACTATAGCTAGTTACTGTAAATAAATCATTCTGAAAAATACTTAAAGAGAACAACGTCGTTTAGATGAAATCAGGCTATATGTGATCAGTCAAAGCATTCTGTGAACGTAACAGTGAAGTTCACTATCTATTCTAAGATAATCAGATACACACATGTACATAACTTAATTAGTACATTGACAAGTCATCAGTGCATAGCACAAGGTGCCTCTGTGCAACTTGAATCTTTTGGACTTATCGTTGGTGAACCTTTTCAGGTTTCCACGACGAAAGTTGCTCCTGGTGTTTGCTGTATTCATTGTTATTGCGATACTCTTGCTTCCCAGGTATGTTAAGAGGTACTTTGTCCTTGCTGAATTCTTTTACAACATCTATGTTGTTAACAATCATCATGGTTGACACAGATCAGAAGCTACATGTATGTGTGCTAAGGCGGTTGTCATTGTTCCCTATTATCTCTTCGCAGCTGCTAGTCATTGTGCCCCCCTCCCATCCACAATCCATCTCTGCAACATGGGTCTCATACCACTATCTTCCTCATGTTGTTTATACAATACTAGGTAACACAATCATTACAGTAAGTGTAGATGTATAGCTTCTAATGTGTATTAGCATTAGGCTCAATGTCATCCCCCCCTCTCTATCTATCTATCTATCTAGTAGCTGGCTAGCTATCCATCTAGCTAGCTAGATAGCTTGTAGACAGCCAGCTAGTTAGGTAATCTAGCTAGCTAACTAGCTGTCTACAAAGAGATCTTAAGAGAAACAAAACATTATTGATTGATAGCCTAATGCCTGCTGTTTTCTGTCTTAGATCCAGCAATAGACGTTTAGAAAGGCAGCACGTCAACTACTGCAGTGGCTCTGACTGCGTCCGTGACCTTGGACGTCGACATGATAGGTCTTTGGAGAACCAATCACAGCCTGCTTCACAGACGTATCCATGGCAACGTTGCGAGGAGAAAACTCGCATTGTCCTCGCCAAGAACCACAAAGTCGGAGGAGACACCGTCAAAAATGTAATCAACGTGTTTGGGTACAGAAAGAACTTGACGTTCCTTTTGCCGAAACCGTTCAAAAACAGTATGGCGTACCCGTATGGAATGACGTCGCAGAATCTCATGCCACTGCCAAAGGACAAACCAGACATTTGGGTATACCATACCATATTTGACAGTCAGACGTTTCACAGAGTTTTCCCGAACGATACAGTGTACATCACAATACTAAGAGAACCCCTTAGCCAGCTGAAGTCAGTATGGAATTACTACAAACTCTCCACGAAGTTCAACATCAGTAAGGAAGGAATAGCTGGTATTGCTAAATTCCTGGAAAATCCAGGAAAATATGACATGGAATGTGACCACGGTTCTCGCTATCCCTTCTGTTTTACCCGGAATTCCGTAGCAGTTGATCTTGGATTCCCAATGCAAGAAAACATGAAAATACTTCAAGTTCAAAAACAACAGATATCCAAAGCATTCGTTCGCCAAATCGAGCAGCAGTTTTCACTAGTCATGATCATGGAATATTTTGACGAATCGCTGGTTTTGCTAAAACGTGAGATGTGTTGGACACTGAAGGATATCCTTTATTACGTAGCGAACACTCGCAACTACTCATGGCGCCAGGACGACTTGCTAACACTCCAGAAAGAACGGCATAAACAATGGAGTTATGTTGACTACGCTCTGTACGACCACTTTAACAAAACTCTTTGGAACAAAATAGAACGTTCTGAGAACGACTTCAACGGCGAACTACGGTTCTTCAAAGATGTGAACGACAAAATGAAGAAACATTGCTATCACTTGTTGAGAGGAGAAGCTTGTTCTGCCTACGGTTCTGTTTTGCAAATTCACGAATCGAGATGGAGTCCTGGTTTTGACATTGACCTAGAAGATTGTGAACTCATCAAAAGGTCTTCGCAGTGTCACTTTGCTCTTCAAGCAGAGAGAGCAATCAGAGCGCTGGGGAAGCATCAATACATCGACCCATCGAAGTATCAAGGCAGCAGACATCGTAATAACGAGTTTATGGACATGGTAAGACCATACTGTGTATACTGTAACCCACAGATATCATATTGCTCTAGGTTTGATTATCTAACACATTTCTACAGAGACGGTTTGATACAGGAATCAAACTATTTCATCTTCAGAAATCTTTTGTTTCCTCATTCACTACACAGTTGTATTCGGGAGCAAACTGTCTTGTCTCCCAACGAATAAAAAATTTTATTACACATTACCTTGAAATAAACTTCAATTGTATTATGATTATGTGCCATTCATTATTCACATTATTCTGTGGTTTTGTGTTTACCATTTTTACTTAATGACAAATATGTAAGATAAAGCCGAAGTTTACAATACGTCAGATGAACACGTGGAAGAACATGTTATCTCTCAGTTTAAGACGGTAACAAAGAAGAAGTCGGCCTGTTGGGGTAAGATAGAGTTATATCATTCCAAAAGTAACATCTACTAAATCCGACGCCAAGGTCGACAACCTTAAGAGACGTATATGGAAGGTCAAGGTTCAGCAAATCTGCATGAGTCGATCATCGTGTGAACGATGATTCAGACATTTTGAATGTTCACTGACCTTTGACATATGATTGCCAGTTTAGTTTAGTGCATCTTGTGTAAACAATCTACCTTCGTCGTATCTGAACATCTTTGACACTGAACTACGTAATAATCATTTCGTATAATTTGTTCCACCATGTACATCAAGACAAAAGCTATCTTGTTTATGTATGATCTGATATTTGAGAGTCTATCCGTTTCATGTTTCGGCCATTTTGGATAATGTAGTGTACTTGTAGCCTGGAGCTGATTCTAATTATGGATCACGCCTTTGTACGATGTCGATGACCTTTCTTTGTGAGTTAAATCTGACATAACCAATACTAGGTAGTGCATGGGTAAGGTAACATAGCTATACAACAGTTGAATAAGACTGAAAGACATGCATATAAGACCATTTTCCCCCATGGCCAGATGTGGAATACTCTCTTCTACCATCTTGAACGTACAAGGTAGATCGACGTTCTGTTCCGTGCTTTAGTTTCCCTGTAGCATGCCTTCTATTCGCACCCCTTTGGGAAAAAGTGTGCTGATCTCTTCAACTTTGCCCCCGCTTGTTATCCACTAATCCAATGTCTTCTGCACATATTATGTGTGTAGTTATACCTCAAGGAAACGTACGAAAAGCGGCTGCTCGTTTCAGGTAAGTTCAAACTCGTTGTCGGTTTTAAACCAGCTATCGCAATATATTACAACTATTGAGGAGTTTGAGGTTTGGCTTGGGTGTGTATTCTTGTATCTAGCCTAGGTGTCATCCCAGTTAGTTTTTCGCGGCTCCCACACTCCACGCTTATCAAATAGGGACAAGATAATACTAGTAATCCACTAATTAATATCCTGGAGAATAATCTGTGAAAATGGCGTGTTTAGTAGCCTGGTTACCAGCTGACGTCCACTCCTATAGTAGCTAACTATGAATGGTTACAGGGTAGTTACTATTAATAGCAGAGCGGAAATAGACTAACTGAGATAGGACCTAGCATCCCGTCTAATGGCCAGGTGCCTTGAGGCAAGACACAATCAGCCCCTGGCAGTGAGAGATTGTATACCACGGGCCGGGACAGCTCTCAAGCCGACTCAGACCACAGGCGGTAGGCCACCGAGTTTTTGTTTAAATCTACATTGTTTTGTAAAATATTTTACAACATGACTGTCTTGCGTATGTTATAACATACACCGTCTACTCACTCATTTCGTTGCCATCACAATACACCGTGAACTCGGTATGATTCTCGGGAGTCTTTCAACGGACCGGGTTCATTGTGTTCAGTGATCAATGATTCTCTGGAATCTTGTACGGAGTGCACAGTGTACGTGTGGTGTGTTCAGTTACTCAAGTACGATGTAAATAAGGCAACAGCGATCTCAACAAAAACTCGGTGGCCTATCGCCCATGCTCAGACTAGGTGTTTCGAATAATGTTGATCCGGGAGCTATAGAAACACAGAATTAGTAAACTCTAAAATCGCAATTCATAATGGAAGACCAGACATATTTTTCTTGCGAATTTTCAAATATATCAAGCAAAGTGCTACTCGAGTTCTTCAAAAGGAATGGTAGGTCAGTATGGTTATAGACACATGTAAGGCATAATAGAACTGTTTTATTTTCCCAGGTACAAAAGCCCACCATGACCCAACTTCTCCAAACCGTGTTTGCTTTGCTACTAGTGACATGTTATCTTCTGTTGGCGAATTTTATGGATAAAAGCCAAGACAATGACACCCTAATAAGGTAAAAAGACATTGGTTATGGATTTCCTGACCTGTGAAAAAAGCTGCACTTTGTTGTCAATTCTTTATAGACGAAAAAGGCTTCTGGAAAATCACTTGTCTTTCTTTTAGAGGTTATAGCAAGCAACGCTTGCCTCCAGTTATATCAATGCGGACACACAGCAATACAGCAGCACATTTAGTACGGTGAGTTATCGTTTTAAAAGTTGAAGATGTGAAATATCTACATTTCTATCAACTTTTAGGCACACGTTTATGTAATTGATTAATCTGTTATGAGTGATGGATGGATAATAAGGTGACGTTTGGTGATAATGATATAGATTTAAAGATATCTAAAGCTCAAAAATAACCTCCGATTTGCTGAAATGCAACTTTTTGTTGCTTATTTTCTTAATTATGTGACACCTCGTGCGTTGATACGTTGATAACATTCACTGTAGAACACTGTCGACACCTAGAAACAACAGCATGTCTCGTGGTAAAAGGAGAAGGATTTTACACAACACAACATCAACATCGGGCTGGGTTTACAACAAAACGGCAGCTGATAAAGCACGGTATGTCCCTTTCTTGCTTGATGTGTCAGCATGCAACACGTTCAGAGAATTTATATATCCTGCTTCTCCTTATACGTGAGCGTACGGTGTAAGATCGATGTAATATGAACTAATATTTATCACACATTTTACAGAGCTGCCACAGCACGCTTGAGTCTCAACAGTCAGTTTCGTGTGAGCTGGTTGGGCAACCCTCCACAGAAAAGGAAGTGCCCATCAAAGAGACAGCCTTGCCGGGCTGGACACATCGTTGGTCACCAGAAGACGTGCGCTCTCGTGGGCAACAGTGGGATCCTCCTTGGTAGCCACTGCGGTCACGAAATCGACTCCAAAGATTTCGTGGTACGAATGGACTTACCGGCCGTCACAGGGTTCGAAAACGACGTTGGCGGGAGGACCAACATAACAGTTGTCAGCCAGCAAACTTCGAGTCGGGTGGATAGGTCTTCTAAAATTAAGAATCGAAGTAGGGATGTTTACGAGAGTCGCCTTCGCGCTCTCAAAGGAAGTATTCTGATGGTCGACAGCTCGTCAAAAAAACGACTCAGAGCGGCACTCACACGATACAATATGTCATTTGTGCTCTTGAACACCAAGTCCAGAATCATCGGGATGATCAAGACCAGGAGGAGTGTTAATCTGTAAGTAACCTTATCATTTCCTCTGATATATATCATAACTTGATTTTATTTTCGCGGTCAACGGTTCTGCACCGGGTTTGCTACCTTTGTCAATGATATCAGACTGCTTGCTGCAGGGTGGCGCAAAACTGCTGTCCTAAAAGTGACTCTGAAGTTCTACTCCGCACCCCCACTGCGTCCCTAGCCTGTTCGCATGTATATATGTATGTAGCGTAACCAAGTCATCCGGCAGCTCGCTGCAAGCATCCTAACCGGAACCAGCACGTCTCCCTCGATGTGGTGCCGCTGGAGAAGACGGATGCCCATAGTGTGTGGGTCGTCTCAGATTCGCAACCTGTTATCCACCTTAAACAAAGTCACGCGAAGGCCACCGTGTCAACCCTTCTCACTCAGGTGTAGGGACTGACACGGTCATCATACTCGGAAATCTGTATATATGTACATGACTCTGTATCTGATTACAAATAAAGATCTCGAGTGATTGCCATACATACACATTACATTGTTGTTTTCTCGTACAGCTAATCAAAGAAACAAACCAAGAGCTTCAATTTTTTTTTCAGAATCGCGTCAGCTATATCAGGTCAACGCTGGAAGAGAAAGCCAACTGTTGGACTGTTTACTTCATTGATGATGACAACCTTTTGCGAGAAACTTTACCTCTACGGCTTCTTCCCGTTCCAAACAGACCTGAAGAACAGACCCTTACCTTATCACTACTATCCTGGAGACTTCGTCAGTCCTATCGTACAGAACAAAGGTGGTCATCACAGTATGGGTTGGGAGTACAACTTTCACAAGGAGCAACATAGGCAGGGCGTCTACAGCATGCATGTTGGCCCGTGTACAAATTAGAGATATGGGAATGAACTTCGACCAAACTCTAACGTTACCAATGCCTTACAATATCTACTGCATATAATAGATAAAAGTGAAATGAAACTCTAGGAGATGCCTCTACATTCATTGGTAACTTCACTAGGTAAGTCACTATACTAGTTGACAGTACGGTGCTTCTAATGCTCTGAAAATCAAGAACGAGTACTGAAAAGAAAAACAAGGGCCTGTCCGGGATTTGAACCCGGGACCTCTCGCACCCAAAGCGAGAATCATACCCCTAGACCAACAGGCCTGCTTCTCAAGATTGTCACCCACTGAGGACAAGTGGAAAGTTTCTTGTCACAGTTGCACAGCTGGTATCGACATATGGATTTGCTTTACGCCTTTAGATCCTGGTTAGATATGGCTTCAGAAATATCGTGCTCTAAGAAAACGTACTAATCTGAAGTTTTCAGATGACTTGAAAGGGGGCGCTCCAGATACGAGACACAGATTTTATTGTAACATGTGGAATTATAATTCCAGTACAAAATTTAAGACACCCCGAGGTAGCCATAGTCTTTTGTTGGTTCAAAATTGATTCTTACCAGTCAACGCTGAATATCAGGTTTAGATGGTAGCATTTTAGATGATATGACCGGAGTGACTATATAGAACACTTCATATAGATTGTCGTATCTTTGGTGGTATTTTCACGTCGTCCCATCAAGTTGTCAGTGCAGTTATAAAACAATTAGCAAGAGAAAAGAACAGTGTGCCTGCTTATAAAAAACAGGGCCTGTCCGGGATTTGAACCCGGGACCTCTCGCACCCGAAGCGAGAATCATACCCCTAGACCAACAGGCCGAACTGTGTTGATTCATGATTTTGCTTTACATTTATATGTATAACCGGTAAAACCTCCCTTCGCGATGGAATATCCCACCTGCACAGGTACTTGCCGTGGCAACAGCTGGTTATATTTACACTAAAAAGGGAAAGGGAAACATCTAACCTTCAGACCACTTCTACGTAAGAAATGATATCGATTTATATGATGCGAATTTTTCCCGATAACAACATCTGTGACTTGATTGTTGCTAACTTTGCTGAGCGGATGCTGGAACAGGCGTGAATAATGACAGATATGGGCTGGCAACAACAGATGGTAACACGTTTAGTTTCACGGCTTCAAAACGTCATAAAGAATTCCCCAGGTAGGCTATGAGTCGAATGCAGCCATCTCGGGCGCTCACTATCTAATAGGTTCATAATGAAGGTTAGTAAGACAATATCGACTCCGCCTCTGAGGCGTCGCCAAAATTTATGGCTTCATTTTACACAGAGGTGGGGTGAGGTTCATCTTGCCGCGTACCTTGACCGGTCAGACGCCCGTGTGTAAAATTTTACGACCCTCCCTCAACCCAGACTTTATTTGAGGTCGTAAATCCACAGCAATTAGAAGCAGAGAGCCACTAAATTCCACAGAACTAAATCACAACAAAGCAACTGTGTTTCTTAGTATTTATCGTGGCTTTTATATGGTTTTGCGTACAACAAGACGATACTTGTATTAACCCAGACAGCGAGGGTGATATACGGCCTCACAATTACAGAAAATATTCTATTCTAAACAGCTAAGGTCTGATTCAACAGGACAGAGACCGTTGGGCCAGCGATGGACGGACGACCAAAACATCATTGGTCATTGAGACCATTGAAAGACCATGGAGATACCATTATAATCAATGGAAAACCTTAGAAATTATCAGGAAGTGTTCGCTGAAAGACTGTCGAGAGATCAGTCAAATCTCTCTCTCTCTCTCAAACGGTTTCTCACTGATCTCGCCTCCGTGGAAACACTATCTAAAACGCGTACGTATACACGGCGTTCCAAAGCTACAATCAAGTCTCTACGAATTCGCGTGCTACAGTTACCTTTCACCTAGTCACCGTATTGTCATGGACTCCAATATTGATATATGGGAAAAGAGAATACTAGTTAACAACAAAAATACTTTTCTGACTATCATTGCTTTGCCATTCATCAATACCAAACAAATACAGTGCTGCTGAATATAGAAAGGGGAAGACTTTGCAAACAGACGAAAGCTGTGTGACGACAATATCAATCAGAAATGTAATCCTACTATGGACTTACCACAGAGTGGTTGGTTAATATATTTAGATGCCAGAGCAAATAGTCTGTATTTGTTTTGGGTTGTTGACTAGGCGAAGATCTGAAGATGTATGGAATTACGATCAAAGTTCTTGATCCCTACTTGAGCTCTGTAATTAAGAAAACAAGGGTATTGTAAAGAAATAAGAATGCTTCCAAGAAGACTTGGTATTGACTTTCGTGGTGAATGTTGGACGCGTTTTGTCCCAAAGCAAGGGGCTGTGTCAACATTAGGGTGCAGGCCCAGAATGCATATATAGCAACCTGCTGACCTAGCTACGTTTGACAGTTATTGGTCCAAGATTCAAACAATAAAAAAGTTTTAAGTTGACTGAAGCCTGTGGCTTTGTCCTTCGATCTACAGGGAGGAAGCATGGAGGAAAGAGAGAGGAAGGAAGGGGAAGGAAGGGGAAGGAAGGGGAAGGAAGGGGAAGGAAGGGAAAGGAAGGGGAAGGAAGGGGAAGGAAGGAAGGAAGGAAGGAAGGAAGGAAGGAAGGAAGGAAGGAAGGAAGGAAGGAAGGAGGGGAGGAAGGAAGGAAGAAAGGAAGGAAGGAAGGAAGGAAGGAAGGAAGGAAGGAGGGGAGGAAGGAAGGAAGGAAGAAAGGAAGGAAGGAAGGAAGAAAGAAAGAAATTTTTAGTGACTGAAGAGTAATAGATGAAAAGGGGACTATAAGGACCCTAAATGTCTCGCTGTGTAAATTTTGAACTGGGATCTAGTTCTCTTACTGGTATTTCACTTGAGAGTACACAGCTATAATTGGCTCCATGCAAACACTTCGTCTCTCTGACGGCCTTTCATCTATTCATTACAGCAGCTACTTTAGAGCCAGGGAGGAAGCGACATTGTTTCTTTGTGTTCTCAGCGCCTTTCATGCTCATTCCTTTAGTGGTCTTTTTGTTTTCATTCAGCAATTGCGACGGTGTTGGTTTTAAAGTAAGAGAGAATTGTTGAACATATATTTGAAAGTCTCTGAATTTGCGTTATCAAATAATCCTTGTTTTACCACAGAAAAAAATGTATATTAAATCTCCAATGGAATGTAAGTGTTCTAACTAACGTTGACACATGACACAGTTTCTGGTGTAGTGTTTGTTGTTGTTTTTGAAAGATTAGCTTGTTCCTGTTTATCTTCGCGGCACTTTGAAGCGGTCACTATTGTGCCTCTTGAAATGTTATACTACAATTTAGATCTCGTCAAGGCCATTTGGATAAAGGAAAATACAGAATAGTCTGTCATCGTAGGAAACTTGTCAACGAATGGCTTATTTTCTATCATTCATGTTGATAAATATGATACGTTTTTATATCTAAAATCTGGTATTGACATTTTTTAGTTTGCACACTACCCCCCTCTTAACACACTCTCACAATTATACCCTTTAATGGTTTGGGTTAAGACAAAAATATGTAACTGTGGCAACTGTTTGAACTTTGTGTCTTTCAATCTTTTAAATCTAAGAATTCGGAACTGTCAGCGTATCAACAATTATGAAATATCTGCATTAGATTCTGTAGTTTTCAAAACATAGGGAAAACAGTTTAACGTCAACAGAGAAAAAACAGCCTTTACTTAAATAGTTTTCACGGTCGTTTTGAGATGAAAAGTGGCTAAATACGTCCTCAAACACCGGCTGACATGTTTGTTCCTCAGTTCGACGAAGGGTCTAGAGAACGTTGACCTCTTGCTCGTTCAACTGAGCCGAGGAGACGGCTGTACAAACTTTCTCGACATTCTTCAAGGAATTAACCAAGCCTCTCCAAGAAAAGAAACAGAAGAGAAGAAAACACACAGTTATAAGCGCGTGCTCAGATTCAGACTAAGTTCCATCTTGTCTATTCAAAAATACTACAAGCCTTCGTCTCATTTTTTGTTCACGTCTTTTTTGTAAAAAAAAAATCAAGCTAGGTATTGTTTGTATAAGGCCTTGTGTAACTTGTGTTATAGGAGTTTATTAGAGTTCAACCTTTCCTTTAGCTGTCTACCTATGTTATAACATAGCGGAGTCTCAATGTTCAGCATAGAGAATCTGACACGGCAAAGTCGCCTATTTGGACACTGTAAGCAGGTTCTGTATTACCTGAGTTGACTGATGTAATTGGGCAAATATAATATAAAGTGTAAAACGGCTGTAAACAAGAGTCAATAAAGTCAGGGTTGACATCGGAGTAGTGTAATCGCTGCACTGGTAAACACGATAAACGCGTTATATACTTGAGTGGTCATCGAGCTTAAACGGTCAATGACCCTTCTGTAATGTCAAGGAAAATGTAGCCAACCATTCACCGCCAGGACCAGCTTTATTTGCCCAAATATCTGGCATTGTGAGAGGGAATTTACCGGTCCAGCAGGGTTAGTTACAGGTTGTTCTTGCGACTGATTGAGTTTCTATATAACTTAACGTTTGCCGCATTTGTAGTTGCTTTAGGTACCCCAGAGCACGTATTTTACATACACATTAGCATAGGACGTGCGTTCAAACGATGATCTAAACCGTCAAGATGTTGCAAATTGTCAGGTTCTAGTTATAACGTCCAAGGTAAACCATTGCTAACGCTAGATACATGTACTTTCTACAAAATGCTTGATGTTCGCAGCATACTTTTATTTAAAAAATTCAACCAGACTAAAAAAAGTTGGTAGAAGTACTTTCACCCTCAACACACAAACGTTGTTTGTTCAGGCTTATGCTCTTCATTTTGGATGGTACTTGATGAAACAAAGTCAGCCCTAAAGAGAGGAGTACACTTTTTTCACGTGTATTTAATGAGGATCGGACATGAAGCAAACATGTCCCTCTCCAAGCATACAGAAACAAATATAAGAAAAATACATTTGAAACAAAACAAGAACAGCAATACATAGGAAATACATGATGGATGACAGAAACAATGAAAACAAGACGACTTGGTGTAAATCAATTACGAGAATTAAGAAAATATTACAGTTTTGTGAATGTGAAAATGAAGTGGATCCCCGTAATACTAAACCACAAAGTGTTCTGTTGGTAAGTAACTGTAAGTTGACAATGGTGGAAATGGATGATCAAAGTGCACTTCTTTAACTGGTACACTTTGAAAGTCTTGCTTGTCATGTGTGGTCATTTGGTGGACATCGATCGACCACTCACGTGTTTCTGTTCTTCACCACAGACGACTATTGTGTTTTAGAACAGCTCTTGTAACTTAATCTTCCTCTTGTGAATGTTGTGAATAGACTAGTTATTTTCCGGTTGGCTGGTGGTGTTGCCAATGTGGTGAGTCAGCTTCTAAGTCCACCTAAGGTTGTTTTTCTTTCACAATGGCTGCGAATTCGGCTAGAGTTATCATTACCTGGACCATCTTGCTTTCGTTACACCGTAGAATTGTTTTCTTGACTTCCATACTATTCGAATTTGAATATTCTTTTCATTCATTTCCTGAAAGATTACAAGTATTGCTTCAGTTAGCAGTACGAATGACTTTCGTCTCACAAGCTTAATTTCTGAACCTTTTACACTCAAAGAAAATGGATTAGCGTTGCTCTTTGGTTTTAAATAAGCAGGCAAATACACAGGGATGTTTTGTAGAATGTTATGTGGGAAAACCGGTAAGTAGAATTATCCAGTCCTAAATGGCGACCAGTCATTACAATAATGCAATCCCTCACAAACGCCATAACAATGCAACCTAACACCCTAATCCAATAAATACGCCATTCTTTCCACTAAGATTCTACTTCCTTTGACGTCAAGAATTCTAATGAAGTTATCTGAAACCAGATGGAAGGACAATTGGTAAACCTAGTCTTATGGGAAAATACACTTTCACTGTAATTATGACATTACAGACCCACATGTTTCTTTAACTTAACCTCAAATTAAATAAGTGAGGAAAACTAAACAAGAGCAGCTAACTACAATGAATGGCTATGTTTCTCTTTTTTTCTTTCCACAAAGACGTACTTACAATCACCTAATGAAAATACAAGCAGATTCTCCACTAAAAACCCACTTTGTTTGTTTAAATGTCCAGTTCATTTTGGTTCCTCTCGCGAGGGATTTAAAGCGTAAATAGCTTACTCTAATTTGTTTTTATATGTACCTTTTTGTTCCTTTGAAGGCACACATGGAATACGTGCTGTTTCTCTGCCTTTTATGAAAATGAATGAGGTTGCTGTATATATTTTCAAATGAACGAATCTTATATTTTGTAGAAAAACCAAGTATCATTCTAAAGAAACTTGAAGTGGAAGTAAAATACGTGTGAACTCTTAATTGGTAAGTATGTGTGGATTTGTGTAAGCATTTCTCGTTTGACAGAAACATTGTCGATATATAAATTTACTAAAAGTAGTAAATCTAAAAACATGGACCCTCACTGTGTTGTAGGGGTCGTGCAGTAGCTGGGAAGAAACTGTACTTTCGTGCTGCTACGCATGTTGAGTCTAACATTGCCATGAAATTCTTATTTCGTGATGAACGATCCATTCTACGTAGGAATTATTGAAGCTAGACGCCATTGTTGTTCAGACAACAGTCGTCCATTTCTTCACAAACACGTCACAGAGGATTATCCTCTCTTAATCCCGTGTACCCGCCAGATCGAAAACACCTGTGGGTCAAGGACGGATCTTTTTCCTCCCGATTGTTGTCCTGAACACTCCGGCTGTTGCCACAACCTCTCCATCTGAAAGGGAAAAGTGGAGAAACTGAATGGAAGGAGTTCGTGTTACTTTCTCGGTGTTTCCCAAACGCTCTCTTCAATTCACTTTCTACGGGGTGAATAACCTGGGTAAAAGAAATTCCACAAGCGCCCCTTTTATTTTTCATTTCCAATTCATTCTTTTTTCCTTCCTTTCTCTCTGATTCCTCTCCTCGTTTTTTCTTTCCTTCTTTCCTTCTTTCCTTCTATTTACTATTTTCTTTCCATTATCCATTCATTCTTTTATGTCTTTCTTTTTTCTTCCCCTCTCTCCCATTCCTCTATGTACTTTCTTCCATTCTTATCTTCTTTCCATCAGTCATTCTTTCATTTTTCTCTCTTTCTATCTACCTTTCCATCTTTCTCTCTTTTTTTCCTAACAGTAGAAGCGTTAGTGTCAGTGCAAGAGAAAGGGTTGAATTCCGTCACGATCTGTACGCTGCAGTGCTTCCCACGGGTCATGTCATGCTAACAAACGAACCAAGAGAAGCAAAGAGACTGCTCACTTCACTTACGTTGACTTGGGAGAGATCGAGAGAAATCACAGGGCTCACTACCCAAGACTGCTTTTAATTCAACGTGCAGAAACACTCTAAGAAAATCTAGAATTTCACAACTTTCACAACGAGAAACAATTGGCCGTTGACCCTTATGATAGATTCAGTTTGACCCACCAATTTCGCTGAATGTTTTCTGTCCACTTTGCGAACAGTCGGACGATATTTGAGCAAGATTGGAGCGATACAGCCCCAGCATTCCCCGAACACGAACACACACACACACACAGGCCAAACCTAATTATCTGAAGGCAAATACCCTCTGAAATGTGTCTCCCGTTAAGTGGTTGACGAAAAATTGACCCAACTGGACACCGGGGCCAATCGACCTTTTTAAAATGTTATTAACGGACTCGCTACCGGTAGTGAATGCGTTTACAAATTAGCGTCAGGCCGTTGCTGGGCAACGCGGGGTTGAGCGTTGTCTTAAGAGCTCTCGCTAACCCTTGTGTAGCCCACTTCACGGGCAGTCACGACATCGGGAGGACAAAACCAGCCGGTGTAAATTGCTTACCGACAAGAGGACGGCATTTGTTCGGGAACAACCCTACATCCAGGCGGCTAGTTTTGACGGGGCCCGCGGTCGGTGGGTTTGAATGGTACGAGTACAGGTGGGCGTGAATATACGGTAAGTATTCAAGTAGATTAAGGCTATATATAGGCTGTATTCTTCAGAATGTACACTATAGAATCTAGGCATTGGGACAGTTAGGTTTTCGGAATACATTTTAGAGAAAAATTTGAGGTAAGATATTACCATATGTCACCATATACCCATAAACTTACCGAGAGATATACAGCTAGTATGTCAGACGTCTGTGTCTCTGTGTGTGCTCTATTGGCCATTGAAGCACTTAATGTTTATTGTGCTCCATTTGATACATTTTATACGTCGAAGGAATGGTATTATATAGAACTAAGACAAAAACAGGGAATACTACACACAAGATCGTCTTGACGACCCTTCCTGCTTTTTCTATGGCATAGCGGTCGAAATGTTTGGAGTAAACAGTTTTAAAATTCTTTCAAATGCCAGTCAATTGTGAAGGGCGTTTGAACTCATATGAACTCGCGACTGTGCAAAGGCAAGTTCGTTCCATAACGTTGTGGACTTGAATTCAGTGTTTCTTTCTACGCCCCGTTGTTTACAAGAGTTTGTGGTGGCAGCATTTTGTTTTGGTGGTAACGCTGTCTACGAGTGTAGCCCTCCATGACAAAACATTCCATGTTGAGAGCTCAAGCACTGGCTATAGTGGAGATCCTCACACACAGGTCTGTTGTAGTGAAAACACGCACATGTAAAACGATACCGTACGGTCTTATGTTGGACTGTACGGTCGTGACAAAACATAGTCTATGGCGTGATCTTTGGCTTCAGGGCGGGTTGGGGTTTAAATTTTATGCCTTTTGAAATTTAACGGTCGTGACGAACGTAATGGAAAGTATGTGATGGTTGGCTTTATGGTAAAGCTATTTGGACGTCACTGATAGTGGTGGGCAGGTGGTGGAAAGTACTAACGTCTGTATCGTTCTTAATACGAGAAATAGGATACATCTACAGATACATGCATTATATAGTAGACTATACATATGTGTATGACTGTAGTCTACAATGTATGTAGCTAAGGTGGGTGGGTCATCGTTTTTTTTCTTGATTTCACAGTTTGGTGTGCTTAGCATTATTTGAGACAGTGTGAAGTTATGTATGTAACTTGTATACAGTTGTTTTTATATTGTTGTTGTTGTTGTTGTTGTTGTTGTCTGGGGCCAGGTCTACATGTTTTAAGTATAATCTATTACTATCTATTTGTTACAATCTATTGTGTGATTTTTCTGTTCTTTTGGGATCTTTTAGTGGCGGATGTAAATAGTAGCTAGAACATAACTCGGAACACACTGCAGGTAAGAGGAACACACTAGGCTAGGCTTGCTAATTCTTAAACAGTAGAACAGACTATCATACCTTAACATGCCTGGTATATGTCAGCTGACTACAGAGGATATGTTCTTGCCCCGAGGCGAAGCTCTGTTATTCTCTCTAGCTTACTTTCTAATACTACATAGAACACATGGAATGCCATGTGATGGGACGGGATACACGCGATTGTCAATCACTGGGACAAACACTATAGATACAAGAAGCCCTGAACGATACAACATATACTAGTAGGGTGAGAGTCCAACACCCCCACCCCCACACACCTTCTCTTTTCTATAATATAGTAAAAACTACCTCGTCTGGAAAAACAAGGATTGTTTTTGGCTCGTTGTTTGTCATAAGTTGCCATATATGCTCCTTGACATGTCATTTTTTCTGTGATATAAAAAGTTAAAACTTTTAGCTTTGCGCTATAACCACTACATGTAGACGTCAAGTGAAGAGAACTTTGAACTAGTTGGCCAGAAATCACAAAAACAGGATAACCCTGTTATACAGTGCATGAAAAAGAAAGTACGCCAAAATCCAGGGGATAAACCTAGAGACGGGGGGACGGACATGTCGCCGATGGCGAGAAATTAGAAACCATTACAGATAATGATTGTTTTTCTGGCAATTTGAGCCTCCTTTGTTTTCTCGCTACAGCTTCGGGTAAAAACATACCAGTGAATAGTAGGTCCCTCCCTTTCAAATCATTTCCAAAAATTTGCTCCATGTAATTACTACTGTAACAGAAGATTGGAACGTAAACATCCCACTAAACCGTGTACGAACATGTGACGACACATTCCTAGCACTGTTCTAACTTAAAGTTAACTTCGTAAATGGGTATGTTACAGTGCAAAATTCCAAAAGGTAATCGTGACATGTTTAATTTTTTGTATCGTGTTGTTCATGCTTCTTCATGAGCCACATTGTCCCTTGTGTGCAAAATAACTTTGACAATTTCTTCTTGTTTTACAAGTCATTTCATGTCGCCTTGCATAACTACATGCGTACTGCTTTCTCCGGCCATGTAACACAGTACATACATTTACATCATTAGCATGTTTTGAAACATAGTCACTGAGTTCCTGATTGGTAGTCTGGTGACCACATTTCGTGAGACCAACAATTTGAACTCTTGTTCCAACATTGTGTGGAAGACAAAACCAGAAGCATTCGGACCTGAAACAACTAGACACAGTCGTGACTGGAGAATAAAGACTGCCCTGGTGAGGGCATCTTGGGTATTCTATGGGAAGTTGGGCCTTAAGAATATAAAAGACATATAAAAAGACAATTCAGGTTTTTTTTCCTTGAGATGTGATAGTTTTCTCCGCTGCCTGTAGGTGAAAACACAGCTTGAGTTTTTGGAAACAGCAGACGTTCATAAAAAATGATTTTTTTAATCTCCTGTCATCTCCTGTTTTGTTATCAAGCTTGTAAAATAAGGTGTTCTATTCATACCCAATAACAAATTTATGGTTTGAATAATCACTTACATAAATCGATATACTTTGAACTAAGTACACTAGCATTTCAACAAGATAGATTTCTTCATTATAAAATTTTCTCATCCAAAAAACGTTGCCATAGTGAAGCAAAACAGTAGTTGACAATCCAACTGCTTGGCAACAAAATATGTTACAGATCTAGAAGGACCTCGTACTGTTAAACACAAACTCAGTAAAAGTATGGCAGTAGCAGCCCTAGTCATGTTTTTCTAAAGTTTTCACATGGTCCGTGGTGGAAGAATGTTGTTGTAGCTACTGTAGATTATGAAATATATGTACAAAGGCAATAAAATAAGTTATTAATGATGTAGAACGTTCCTTTTGTGCACCGCTATTCCACTGTGTGCTGATCCTTTTAAAAGGCCTTCCGTGCAAAGTCCGACTTTGATACCCTACATGAACCACCCAACAAGTAAACGTGATATATTTGACATCTGTTCACCCAGGTTATTAATCACTAACCGGCCCGTTACCTAGCGATGGCGGGGGCCTTTGAACAACTGTTGCCTTTGACAATTAGCAAATAGAACGGTGTGTGACTAAACAGTTACGGGGAAAAGTTGTGTGTATTTTTCTTAAATTTCTGTACACTCTGTAAAATACGCTGGGATTCGAACCCGGGAGTGTTGGTGCGGTACTTTTTACGCACTATAGCACGTGGATAGGCTATCGTGTGCGTGTGCCGGGTCATATAACAACGCCAGTGAACCCTGACGTTAGTTTGAAGAGAAACCCTAGCTCCCTGCAAACGATATCCCCAGCACCGCCCCCCTCCCCCACGTACAAGTTCACTACAGGTGACATGACATGAAAGGTGTGCTGTTTTTTCACACCTGCCTATTGTTTGTCACTCCGCAGGTGAGGACTGACAGCGGTCGGGCGTGATGCGACAGGTTGGCCGAGGAATGTAGCGAGGAAAGTCGGTCAGGAATATGACGGACACGGGAACTGAGACTGTTCGTACCTCCCACGGACGGCACAAACGCGAGCTGGCGGGCCGCAGCTCGCAACCGCCGAGCCCCTCGTCGCTAACGTCCGGTAACTAACAATTGAACAAGCAGGTGAGCTTGCTTACCACTGGCACTTTGTAATTGTGTTTACTGACCGAGAAAAATGGCCGGCTTGGAAGATAATAGCAAACAGTCGGAAGATTTACACCCCCAGGCGGAAAATCACGAGATAATCGTGACAAATTGCACGCCCGAAACAAAGGAGGTCGACGAACAACTTTCGCAGGTAACCAGGGAACGGGCGGTCTCGCGGTTCGGCCGGCTGTCGGCGTACACCCGAGGGAGCACCAGCACAGGCACGGTCAGCCACCACTCCACCCGCTCCTGCCCGGCTGCCGTGGAGACGGGGCGCGAGAAACTCCTCCACAAGCGTCCCAGCAGCGAACACTTCTCATGGGGAGTGACCAAGGATGATGGGACGAGACTGGAGACGGAGAAGACCATGTTTTCCGCCCTGTCGGAGGAAGCGAAGGCTGCCATGTTGGAAATGCGGAAGGAAATGGAGGAATGCAGACGACAGCTTGACGACGACGCAACAACACAAACACATGCAGCAGACAACCCGAAAGAAGACGACACAGGTGTAGACTTAGCCGACGAAGAAGAAGACGAACCATTCGAACAGGACAGCGACAAGAGTGCACCTAATAACGACAATGCAGAAGTCGAGGACTACATTTCCGACTATTCCGAGGACTCGAACTCGATTCAAGAGGCGATTTTCAGAGACGAAGACCATCGTAGACCAGTGAGTCGTCTGTCCTACACCCACTCCGCTCCCAAACTGAGAACTGTCCCAATGTTGCCTCCTATACAAACTAAAACTAAAGTCCAGAGACAGAGATCGTATCCGGGCGAGATCCGACATCTCAACAAATCCTATCCCGGGTCCCGCCCATCCCCAAAGGAAAATATGGTCACCAACCAAACCTACGTTCCAGGGGTTGGTCGCTTCCAGGTAAGTGTAGCAAACATACTTCTTTTCTTCTTTCTGTGTTTTTTTTTCTCCATGTCAGGGTGATCATAATAATGCTACGCTATGTCATAATTGGCACGTTGCTAATCGTTACAAATATGCTATGAAAGGCTTGTATATAACTGTGTGGCGAGGATGTTGTACCAGGTGTGTTTTCTCCGTCGCTAAGCCGCCTAAAGTCCGTGTGGCCCAAAACTTGTCATTCTGTCCAGAAGTGAAAACCTTTGACAAACATATGCCTCCATGACAAAGAAGCCGTGTGACCTGTATTCATTCCCTTACAGTGCGATACCTGTGTAAAAAACGGCTTATCTGTAAACGTATCTCTCGTAACAGGTGTGAAATTGCGTGAATGGATCAGTAACGTTCTTTAGCGCTATTTTTGTCACCTCAGCTTGCAATAAGACAGAAAAAGAGCCCAGCTTTTCACTGCGAAGTTTTATGCATGACCAAGTTCAAATACAGTAACTCAGAGACGGCCAAGTGGTCCCTGAATCGGCACTGGGGGGTCTTTTATACCCAAACAATAAAAATCATGGCTTCCTTAAAATACGACTCTGTATTGTGTAACCGAACCCTTCAAATGTAGCTAAATCATCGCAAACATTCAAATTGCAGTTGTTAAGTGGGGTCAATGTTGCTGACTCGCTATTCTCTTTGTACGACTTGTGGGTATGAAGTTCTTGTCGCAACTCATGTATCTTTTATACGTTTGGATATAGTTTCTAAAGCAAGTGAACCCAAGTGACCTCATTTTCTGTGGTGTATTTTATTTCGCTCAGGTTTTGAGACCAGCCGTTGTAAGAGAGAGGTCGTTCAAGGTCACGGGGCCGGGGTACGATTCGAGATTTCACGACCAAGTCTGGAGGAGCGAGGCGGAAAACGGCGACATCGTTCCCAGAGAAGTCAAGAAAATGGCGACTCAGAAATGCAAGGAGTGGCTGAGACGCTGGGTCGTCTCCACTCCTCCTGCGGACACGAGAAAGAGGCTGTCAGACACCATGGACTGATGGGAATGAAACAAGATGGAGAATTCAAAATGGCGGACAGAATCAAACTGACAGAACTTGTGCGACTTCAAGGTGTCATAAAAAGGAGATAAAAGGCTTAGGCGAGATCTGATTACTACTATATTGTCTGTAATGACATATAATTGGACAGAAGGAGTCAAATTGTCTGTGCATGACAGAATGCAATCATTTTCGAATTTGCAATTCCTCATATTACGTCAGCTGGGCAGCTATTACTACCACGTCTCTCGGGAACTCGCCACTGTGATGTTATCTGACATCTAAAACAAAAGACTGTAGAAGGAAAGAGAGTAGAAAAATAGTGATCTTCTTTAGCATCGAGACAAATACCTGTGTGCCAGGTGCATTTGTTTTCCAAGCCATTCGGACAAAATCGGTCTCACGAGAGCAAATTAAACGCACAGAATATTAGTATAAGTAGCATTTTCCGTCCATTCTTATTATGCAATCTAATCAGTGAAGACAAACAGTTCTTTGTTAATTATAAATTGAACAAAAGCCTAGAAAAAATGGTCTAGGGTTTTCTTGGTTGTTTAACAATGACTGTCTGACTGTGAGGTACTGTTTTCTGTTTGAAAACTCTGTACCAGTTTGTTTCACAAAAAAGTACCTACACAAAGCACCATGCCACTGTAAGGATTAGCAATTTCCTGACAATAATCCATGTCCGGAGGCAACTGCAATCTCATTTCCCAATCCGTCCGAATTCATTATTTTACCTCACCCGTCCATTCAAACAAAAAAAGTTTAAGCAAAAGTATAAGTCCCTAAAGCTTCAATACTGACCGTGTTGTTTTTTATCATTACTTGTTTTGCTGACTTTTAGGAGAACATTTCAAACTCTGACCACTATGTTAATGGCTGCTCTAAGTCCTATGACCTTAATTCGACTGTTGTTAATGCAAGCTCCTTGTGAGACGCTATTTCTGTCAAGGCAAACCTTAAGACGTCTTCCTGTGTACACTAAGAAATTTGATCCGCTTTCTTACATGTCGCCTTGTATACCAAAGTGGTGTAGGCTCCGCCTTCTTGTTTGTTTACGTCCGTTCTTTAAGTGCAATAGAAATGCGGCGGTGAAAAGTCGCCTGTCACGAAAATAGACGAACCCATGTCCGCAGTGTTGTTTTAATGGTAGGGATTAGGGGCACGCCTGTAGACTCTGTGTATAGTAAGGAGACTACGATTGTTAAGTGTGTTGTCAAAGGTTTGAGAAGCTGACACTTATACGGTGTTTTCTCTTCAAGTTGCGGAGGCGTTAGTTAAAACGACACGGTGCAAATAAGAACATTGAGAAAGGAATGTCAGTCTTTAACAGAACAAATACGACCCAATCGTAGTCCTTTAGTGCTCTGAAAACAAAGATACATGGCAATTTGTCTATTCCTTGTCGACAACTGTTTGAATTCTGATACTGTGTTGAAAATCTGTATATTCTTTACCGTAATGACATTAAATGTATATTTTGTACTATATGCGCTAGAAAACATGACAATGACAAAAAAAGAACATGACCATATATTACATAGTCTTCCATTTTTCACGTGTTGCGCGATTTTGTTAACAATGATCTGCGGACGGAGTTTTTGGCATAGTTACGAGTACCAACAGTTTTGATGTTGTTACAAAGACATTCAGCTAAATAAAAACACATGATGAAGCATGGCACTAGCTTTATGGGTCTTACATCTGTGAAAAATAAGTTTGAAATCACTCCAGGATGTTGTGTTGTATTATGCTGATTGTGAGATGTTTGAATACGCAGCAAAACAAGAGGTGTAACAAAGTGTAACAAAACACGCAACATTTTATCTTTAATGTACAAAATAACACGAAAACACGTAAACTTAGACAGTATTCAACATTTCACCATGCTCTGAAATCTTCTATCACTTCCACGTACATTCTTCCCCCTTGTTCGAGTTTTTATAAAAGAAGGAAGAAACGACAACAGAGTAGAAAAGGAATGCGTTACGCGCGTTAATTAATGTGTTTGTCTGTGTTATCAGGTCTAGGCTCTTGGCGGGGCCGATTACGATAAGGTGTCGGACTTGTTGATTTACTCATGACGTCACAGCCGACACTATTACAGAGTACTTAGTCCATCCCTCTGGGGTTACAAACAAACAAAACATGTCAATCAGTCCAACGGTGGAACAAGCTTAGCCTCTACCAGGCTTCAGAAGCGGCTGGAAAGAGTAGAAATTGGCTAAATAGACAGACATCATGCCAGGGGAGTTGGTCCGCTAAAGGAGTACAATTAGAGCGGCAAACGTTATTCCTTTAGCGGACCAACTCCCCTGGCATGTTATCTGTCTATTTGGCCAATTTCTACTCTTTTCAGCCGCTCCTGAAGCCTGGTAGAGGCTAGAACAAGCTCCGAGTTTATCTCAAAACAGACGGGGTTGAAAAAAAACAAACAAATTCTTTCAACGTACCATTTTTATACCTTCTGAATTACTTGGTATAAAGGCCTTCCCATACATTATCAAACGTGGTCCACTTTTCAAGGTTTCGTGTCAAAATCAATTAAGGAAGACACTGTCCAGGTGATGCTAGAAGATTACACAATTTGAAGGCAACTCAAAAACAGAAAAGACTCAATTTGTCCTTAAGTAGCTCGCTATCAGGCACACTATTACTTAAGAAAATCCAACAGTGATAATTCATTGACACACAGAAACTATGTTATATTATCCAGACGAATAAGACTGAAACTAGCTATAGAAATAAAGATATACACACTCCAAGATTTGTATGACGAGTTTATGAAGTAATGCTGCATGGGTGTTATCAATATTACATGCATCCTTTATAGTATGAAAATACGTTCGAAGCACGCTTCTTTCTTCTTTTATAGCAGTCTAGCCATTAACAGAATTGATAGTGACAAAATACGACTGTATCTGTCAGTCTTCTATAACATCAGCAGTAACTTTCACGTTCTTTCTGAAAGAACCTTTCAGGTCTTCTCACGAAACGTGGAAGTTCTCAAGGGATTGAATCTGCGTGCTGAAAATGTCAACTGGCTTTCTCCCACCTCCTGGGAGTGAATCTGCGTACTGGAAATGTCAGCTGGCTTTCTTTCACATGAGTAAAACAGCTATTATAAGAAATTGAAGAAACCCCCAGTCTTTGTGAAGAATGCACACGGGAACAATCCTTACAAAGCGTTTGAGAAAATAGTTTCTGACACCTTTGTCACAGTGAGACAACGCAGCTAGCAACTGTCAACTAAACGTTCATTCATAATGTCAAGTTATGATCTTCCAGTGTCAGTTCCGAACATTGTATTTTCCAAGGACAATTTATATAATGTTCTTGGAATTTCTAGTAAAAAAACAAAGCTTTGATGACCCTTTGCTGACCCCATCCCCCGTGGGACGCCGACGTTGATGCATTAGGTACTATTACTATCTATCAAACTTTGCACACCTGTTTTATATCTCTATTGAAGTTGCCGACTGATTTGGTGTCATGTCACTTCATATCACTTGATGATAATTCACAAAGAAATGTACGTGTTATTTCATAATCATCCCCAAACTACACATTTGCTGCTGTTTCAAAAATCGTGTGTCTGTGTATGTGTGAATGAGAGAGCGAGAGAGAGCGAGAGAGAGATAGACAGCATGAGACAGTGTGTGTGTGCGCGCGCACTTGGGGGGGGGGGCGTGTGTGTGTGCGTTGTAACTTGTACGTGTGTGTGTGTGTGTGTGTGTGTGTGTGTGTGTGTGTGTGTGTGTGTGTGTGTGTGTGTGTACATGTGTGTGTGTGTGTGTGTGTGTGTGTGTGTCTGTGTGTCTGTGTGTTTTGGTGAAAGTAGACAAAGTGTTAGAGTCTGTGTGTACTGCAGTAGACAAAACGCTAGTAAACAGTGAGTCGGAGCGCTGTATCCGGAACCATCTGCTTCAGGTTTACACCGTCTCGACATGTGGATCTTGGCTGATCGATACCAGCTGTGACGCCCAGATCCTACCAGGATATGTCTACAACTTCTCACAATAGAAATACGTGAGGCCTGTTGGTCTAGGGGTATGATTCTCGCTTTGGGTGCGAGAGGTCCCGGGTTCCAATCCCGGACAGGCCCAATATTTTTGTCAAAATGATTTATTGCAAACAATTTTGTCACTTCTGAACATGGCAACAGTACAATACTGCAACCTGTGAAAATACGATCATAGAATAGATTAGTCAAGTAGTGTCATTGTTGTTACATACAATGAAGTTGTTTCTACACATTGTACTCTGTACGGTTGTCAAGCAATAAACGTTATCATTCCTATTGTTAGTTAGATATGTAACCCTGAATTGATAATGAGTTATCAAGGTATATCCCTTTATATTGCCTTAATCTGTCCCCCGGGACAAGTAAAAGACATCGGGATGTCCCCAGGTCATCCTTTCTGTTGGAAGGTCCCGCCGACATCTATCCGTTTTAGGCTGAAATGAACACAGACAATAGACAAGGGTTTAGTTATATCTTCCGCTAATCTCTTGCCAATCCAGTCATACAGAAAATGGAGGACGCAAAGAACAAAACAGCTGCTCAGCAACTTTTTTCATGAACGATTGAACACCAGTGTGGCGGGGGGTGGTACCGACTTCTGACGAACTTTGACCCAGTGCTGACGTCACACGTGCGTAAAAACAACGTGTCTACAGTACTTGGGTCAGATAGCTGATGAAAACCGAGAGATTCGGTCGAAAATTCCGGTGAGTAAAATTCCTTGAATTGCAGAACTCAACTAACCTACCAACTAAGATGAACTTTCATGCTGAACACCAGTGCGTTTGGAGCTGGATTCGCCCAACCAGTTTGCTGAGGGGAATGAATATTAAATTACGAGTGCGCATTCAGTATTACTAGCACCCTTCAGACAACGTATTGCAATTTAATAGACAAAGCAGTACCGATGGAACAGCTCCAACCATAACCACAGCGTCCCCGTGCGGGCAACTTGTGTATAGCAGAACAGTATTCATGTATTCATGAGTCATTGATAGATGACCTTTCGATACCCTTTGAAACAAAGGTTGGATTAACTTCCCCCAGGGACAGTTTCTAAGCAATAAAGCCGAACCTGTGACTAATATACTGATGATCCCACACAACAATGAGTAATCAATTTCACATAGGTGTGAAACATAATCTTTACATGGTGGCAGTTATATCGCCTTTACACGTACATACAGATACAAATGAAAGCACTGTTCATGTCCTTCGGGACACCTAAAAGATTAAATTTGAGCAAGATTAATGACATTGCTGTCGTGATCGTTTGTTTTGCGTTACCACCACATGTCAAAACATTGTTGCTAAAGCATTCCTTCGAAAAAATGTCAACTCTTTGGTCTGCAAGGTGGGTGGTTTCTATTGTGTGTACGTCTACCACAAGTTCCTTCTTTCGCAAATCGAACTTGGCACGTATCCCACCCACTACTGTGGCTTGAATGATAATGTATGATATGGACACATAAAACCTATTTAACTACATCAGAGCTAAATATAGCAACCTATGGTGAAACTAACAAAACCAAACTGTAGGACATCGATCAAGCGAAAGCCATTTTCGCCTGGAAGTGGGTCAGGATGGCAACATTTGTGTCTGCCTTTCTTCTAATTTCGCTCATGCTTCAAGACTTTTCCAACGCCGTGGAAGGAAGATCACAGCTGAATCTGACTAAAAATTTCACCGTTCGGGAAGACTCCTCGCCTGGTACAGTCGTGGGAGTGATTCTGTCGCCATCTTGTTTGCCAGCAGAGGGACGAAGCGCCAAGATTACAACAGGTGATCAGTACCAACGTTTCCGCCTTGCTAACTCAAGTTGTGAAGCCGCTCTAGTCGTAAACAACCCGCTCGATCGTTCCATCCAGGCTCAGTACGACTTGGTCGTGAGTTGGACCGTCAAGAATGACACTGATTTCTTTACCAAGGACATCGAAGTGACTGTTACAGTTTCAGACGTGGTCGACTACCCACCCTTATATAACACGGTGTGCGAGGCTCCTATCCGAAGAAACACTGACCGTGGTCAATACTTTATTGATTTTGCTGGAAAGGCCACCCTCGACTCGTACTCAGATGGTCCTCTGATTATTGACCCCTCATCGTTTAACTTAAAGCAAAGTTCAATTCCAGAACTGTACATTAGGGTAGACAGTAAGAACTGCCTAGTGTTATTGGGTTTGGGTGCACATCATTACACAGACCTTGGCATAGCCCATAATGTTTATAACAATGGAGGCAAAGAATTTAGATGTAGCCAACCAGGTAATTCCGAGGTCTCCCTTGAAGTGCACTTGATTACAAAGCCTGACTCTTTTCAGCCAATTCCCCATTGGGGCGATGGTAACAAAGTACCACCAGTTTATGTAACACAGGATGTCGTACCAGCTTGGAACGCGAAACCTAAAGCTGAGTATTTCCTCTTTCTGTACATCCCACTCTCAATGACGGGGCCAGTAAACCTTACCTGCGACCTTGGAGTCATAAAAACATACAAATGGTTTGGACTTCACGCTATTTCTTCTGTAACGTTGGAACTGGAAGTCATAGGTTGCAAGAAAGGAAAGTTTGGCCCCCTGTGTGACCAAGACTGTATTTGTAAGAACGGGGCGCGCTGTCATGGGTTAAACGGCGCCTGCAGGTGCACGCTAGGATGGCAAGGTGTCGCTTGTGACATCCCAAAACCAACAGTGGCAATCAAAATGTTGTCCAAATTCCCGGGGAACATTGCTTACATCGGAAGTACACTATCTCTATCGTGTATGACCTTTCATCTAAACGTCACTCAAGTTCGATGGAAATTTAAGCCTTTTTTCACCCATCAAAACAAAACGAATACCTGGTCAAGTACAAACAACACAGTGATCAAAATAGGGTCTGTTTCCTCTGATAACAATGGGATCTACACATGCAACGTTATAGCAGAAGAAGGAAAGACTTTTCGGGACAGTTTCTTGCTGAATGCTACAGACTGTCCACCGAATAGAAGAGGCGTCTTCTGCAACGAAACGTGTGCCTGTCTGCAAGGAGCTACCTGCGATCGCTGGACCGGCTGCGAGTGTCCGGCGGGGTGGGAGGGCGAGCACTGCGAGATCAGGTGCCCGGATGGAACCTACGGGAAAGATTGTGCACGCAAATGTGATTGTGAAAGCACTGCAACCTGTCACCATGTCACAGGACAGTGCATCTGCGTGGGAAGGCCTGGGGCCAACTGTGAAGAACCTTGCCCTTGGGGAACGTACGGCCAGAGATGTGAGAAATCTTGCGAATGCAGAACCAACGTTTCCTGTGACGACATGACCGGAAGATGCCATTGCGGACAGGGTTTGGCGGGAAAATTCTGTGAGGACAAGAAATTCGGTGGTGACGTCACAGTTCGGAACGCCGCCGTCGCAGTAACTATTGTTGTTACCTTCTTTGCCGTATGCCTCGCCAGACAGACATTTTGGCAGAGGCTTTGTCGTGCTGTCAACAAGCAGCACTTTGAAGGCGACGAAGAGTTAGTGACGTTGGACGACTTTGCGCTGCGGCTACTGCGTTGGGAGAAAGATCCCCGGATGTTGGACCTTGCAGAGATGGTAGGTCAGGGGAAGTTCGGACATGTGTTGCGAGGGACGCTTAAGAATCCCGACGGAAGTGTGTCGCAAGTGGCGGGTAAAACAGTTCACCAAAACGACCTGCAAGCTCACCGAGCCTTCTGTCATGAGCTTTCCATCCTCATCACCATACAAGAGGGCTTGGGGACACCAGCTAGCTGCACAAATATCATCAAACTTCACGGCATTGTGACCCAGTCAGAGCCGAAGTACATCCTTCTTGAGTACGCTGAGAGAGGAGACTTATTATCTGCTTTGCGACAGGCACGAAATCGTGATTGTCGTGAGAACTTCTGGGGACTTGCCGTAGATGTTGCTCGAGCGCTCATCTTCCTCCAGGAGCTGAAGCTCGTGCATCGAGACGTGGCCGCTCGGAATGTCCTAATCTCGGGTAGCGGCGTCGGTAAACTTGCCGACTTCGGACTGTCACGGGACATATACATTGATTCTGTCTACACACACGCAGATAACCCGATACAGATAAACCATCTACCACTGAAGTGGATGGCATTGGAATCGTTAAGGGATGGGGAATTCACTCACAAAACTGACGTGTGGGCTTACGGGGTACTACTATGGGAGATCGCCACGATGGGAAACGAACCCGTGTACCCTGGTCCTCTCAGGCCTGACTGCCACCATCTGATCCAGGTGCTGGAGGAGGGTCATCGTTTGCGGAGCCCCCGCGGTTGCTGTGTTGGCATGTACCGTCTGATGCTGAGGTGTTGGAATGCCGACCATGACCGGAGGCCAGAGCCTCAAGATTTGATCAAGACTGTCCAACTCTATGGAGGCTTACAAGCCGAGTGGATCGAGATAGAAACAACAGTATAGTACCTGTTGTTGTTTGTTTTTTTATCTCGACCCACTCTGCTTGTACGTGACTTTATAGTTGAGAAACTACAGCCGTCAGAAATTATACTATTTGGATATGAGCCCGCTAAGTTGCGTTTGCGATTGATACGAGGAGTTATACTAAGTATACCATTCTGGCCATTGACAATGATACAGTTTTGGTACGTACACTGTGTAGGTCACATACGGATGCTGTGTTCTCATGATAAGTTATGAAGTCTGATGATTTTCTTGTAGTCGTCAGAGTAAATGTGTAGATATACACTTTTGTAGATACACTTTTGATGAGGTTTGTTGAAGAAGTAGTTTGAAATACTCACGAAAAAGTCAAAAGTCACAAAAGCTAGAAAACCTTTAGTTTATTTAGTGACGGAATTGACTTTGTCAAGTAAGTGTATAACAATGTACAGTATATTATATAGGGCATAGATTCTAGTACGTATACATATAAAGTTATTTACATAAGTAAAGGTGGTGACAAAATGTATTATAATAGTAATGATTAAGCTTAGTGTAAAACACAGTAATCATACAAAACATTAAGATGTATTTAAGATAAAAGTAACTCAAAACATTTACAATAGTATACTAAAATAGTATACTAAAATATGTACAAAGAAGCTTGATAATACAAATCGTTTATGCTTAAGCCTGTTTGCTCTCTGATTGTCCACTCTTAACAAGTTTAATGTTACATCATCGGTGAGTGATATTCATAGAAACAATATCATCATTTTTAAATGTTCACCATATACTTTCCAAGAAAAACATCTTTTACATATGAAAAAGCAAACTTCATGATTCACCAGTGGGAATGTGTTTTTACATCAAATAGTATCTTAAAATAACTTACAGAAATATTTCTCCGTTTCTATGTGACAATTCGTCTGGGGTGTTACTATCCGGTGTACGTGTGCTAACTGCGGTTACAACTTCGCCATCATATGCCTAGGCATAAGATGAATGATTAACTTATAGAATCAATATCACCATTTTAAGGCATTTATATCATATGTACACCACAAACTTTCCAAGAAACTGTCAACAGCTTTAGTTTCAAATATATTTATCTTTTAAATATGAAAAAGCAAACTTGATTCACCAGTGGGAATCTGTTTTTACACCGACTTAAGATATCTTACAGAAATATTTCTCCGTTTCTGTGTGACAGTTCGTCTGAGGTGTTACTATCCGGTGTGCTAACTGCGGTTACAACTTCGCCATTATATGCCATGGCACAAGATGAGGGATACTTATAGAATCAATATCACCATTTTAAAGCATTTACATCATATGTACACCACAAACTTTCCAAGAAACTGTCGACAGCTTTAGTTTCAAATACATTTATCTTTCAAATATGAAAAAGCAGTGGGAATCTGTTTTTTGCACAAACTAAAGATATTTTACAGAAATATTTCTCCGTTTCTATGTGACAGTTCCTCTGAGGCATTGCTGTCCGGTGTACTGACTGCGGTTACAACTTCACCATTATATGCCATGGCACAAGACTGCGAGTTCTTTGCAGGTTTATAGAGCCACAACGCGAGGCCCATACATGTCGTGGAGAAAATCTTAAGCACTAAAACGATGATAAAGAAATAGAGACTCAAGGTGGAATTTTCGTAGACCCAGCATGCACCGCGGTCTCTGACGTCACACGTGTCGTCACTGGTGACGTCACCTTGCCACAGAAGACAGGTTCTGTCAATGGCGGCTCCCATGAGGATGGGTCCGGGCACGGAACCTAAAATGGAAAAGTTTGATTTTATACAAAAAAATATGAAGCCAAAAAAAGTATTGAAAAGATTTTCCAAACAATTGTGGTTAATGTACCTAGACTGAATATTCTATGATCAATTCAGTGGTTGGTGAAAAACAGGTTTATATCTTTGTGCTTCAAGGAGTTTGATTGAGTGAGGACAGGACTTACCAAGAAGTCGAATGAACATCCACTGTAGACCGAATGCAAAAGAGGCCTGGTGTTCAGGAACACACCTGTGTAAGAAAGAACATGCAGCGTGTTACCAATTGTACCGAGGAAATATGTTTTGCCTTGTCAATGAAGTTACATGATGTCCATTCCCGAAGTTCCATCTTTTCAGAATATCATTTCTGTTAGCTACTGTATATGTTATACATCTTGTGCATACTGGGTATCAAAAAGAAGCCACAATGGCAGGCATTGGCAAGGATAAGGGGCTTTGTAGGAATACAGTATTTTTTCTACCATTCTAAAGAACAACAAAAGACATTTAAAGCTACCTAAGGGTAACGGCGGCAGCTGGTACAGTCAGAGCAGCAACCACCACCATGATGACGACCAGCAGCGGAAGGAACACCATGAGGAGGCCACAGGTAGAACCGCATCGGCCTGACGTCACTTCCGCTGGGGTGTACCCAGGAGACACCGCGGTCTCAACGTTTGAGGCAGAAGAGTTTGTTGTCACACACGCACAGTCACTGTAAGCCTGAAATAAAAATGATGTCGATTGATTTGCTTGACGTAAAAAATAAACATGTCACGATATAGAATTGTCCTGAAATAAATTTTCAAAAGTTTATTCTTATATTCTGTGTTCAAGTACAAAATAAATTCATTTGATATGAAAAGTTAATAAGAGGGATGTATAATAGTTTCCATTATAACAAGTATCATTTCGAGGAGTTCAAATGCGCACAATCCCACTACAAGTAGGCAGTGAAAAGGATAGCTTGGATGGTAGATCCATAGCACGCCAGGCCTAGAGTAACTGAGGGGGCATGTTGGCCCTGGAGCCGAAGAACTGGCCTGTGGAGACCCTGGAAACAGTCTGGCACCCAGGCTATCAAAAGGAATAGCAATGAGAGTAGCTGTCGGACTACTTCGGGTACCTTCGGCTCCCCTTCGTGACGTGTCGTGCACCCGGCGTGACACGAGGACAGGTACTCCACTCCGTCGGCCCCGCACACCACATCAAACACAGCCGGGCATGCGCAGTTGGCGTTACAGGTGGCGTTCAGTGACGACCCTGGTCCCGACGTCTGCGACGTTGTTCTGAGGAAATGTATGAATTGGCCTTGATAAGGAAAATGGTGTTTTTCTAAAAGCATATTTGGGGAAAAGAGCAATACGAAAAGGAGAGAATGCAAGAAAGGAAATGTCTTACAAAAGCTTCCAATTAAGGCAAAGGAACTTCAAGGTAGATGACAAAGAAAGAAATAAGAAACTTAAGAAAGCAAGATAGAGAAACACACAGAAGAAAAATATAGTAAATAATATATGGCCTAAAAATGTTAATTAGGATCATTTTTACAACTTACCCACTAGGATAAGACGTGGTCACCCCCGCAAATTGGCTATTTGGGCATCTGATGAGGAAAACAGGTGCCAGAAGCATCGCTATGGTGGACAGGATGACGCAGAGCTTGAGTAATCCCGACACCCCGAGTTTCTTACATCGCATGATAGCGCCACCTATCAGACAGCCGCCAAATGCACCCGGGACCATGACACAACCTGTGGAAAGAAATAGAAAATGATTAGGCAAAGAAACAAATCAGCATATATAACTACTAACATAAGCTATGATAGTAGTTGTGCTTTTTCATCCATAAAAATGCCCTGCTTAGAAACGGAACGAAAGAAGACAAATGTACGGGTTTTAGGGCATATCTTTTCTTTCCTATTACACGAACTAGTCACTTAAATACCAGTTGATACTTACCGACGAGAAATGCGGCCTGACTCGCTGTTTGTCCGAACTGGTTTTCCACAAACTTCGGTAAGAATGTAGCGAAGCCGTTCAGTGCGAGACCCTCGCTGATTCCCGCGAGAGTGATGAAGATGAACGTTGGATTCTTGGCCAATGAGCGCACGGCGATGGGAAAGTCCCGGATGCTCCTGCCGAAGTTTGAATCCAAAGTTTTTGACTCGGTGTTGGCGTGGACGCCAGAAGTCTTCTCCCTGCGTATTTTGTCGAGGCCTAGGGCAACAAGAGGCAGGAATGTCAATGGTGGTAATACTTCTAACGAGAACCTATAATACAAGATTTTGTGAAAACAAACAAGCAAGCAAACAAATAAGATCAGTGTCACTGACGAAAGGTAGCGGATGCTACCTGAAACGTCTGACCTTTTCAAAAATCATACCCAGTTGCTTGAGTAACTGTTTTTGGCGTATCTTATTACCTAGATGTCTAATCTTTATCGACGAAACAAAATGGTTTATTTCTCACCGGGTAGTTCCTTTGGGTATCCAGACAGAGGCAATACCAGAAGCCAAGAAAAGACACCTAGCGCCAGGAAGCCGAGCCACCAGGCGCCCAACCAACGCGGGTCACTCGTCCCACCAACAGGCCTACATAGAGAGAAACATTTGTCAAAAACAGGGTATTGAATTCAAAGCTATATATGATTATATTACACCAGTTACACATATCTTTATATCAGGCATATCATGAAATACCCTTGGAATATGGAAATGTGTAGTTTTTGGATGATACTTACGGAATGACTCCGGGCTTGTCCAAGTCTATGTAGAGAGTCAAGAGCTGTCCGCCCAGCAGAAAACCGACGGCTGGACCGAGGTAGGAAACGGCGTAGAAGATCCCTATTGAAGAAAAAAGCAAGACAATTTCACATTTCACATTCATAAAGCCACACTACCTACATGATATAAAAGGTGACGAATGTGGGAAAACTTAAGTAGAGAGAAAGACAAAGTTGTGAATGAAAAGGGGAAGAAAAATAGTGGAAAGAACAGGAGAAAGAAAATTGAGAGCGCACAATGGACAATGATATGGATGATCAAATTCATTATAATGATAGATTATTTACCCAAGTAAATTCCGGATGATTTGGTTGAGACGCTCTGCTCCAGGTACTGGGGACCGAAGGTGTAGAGAGGAATGCCGCCTATTCCATTCAACAACTGGCCTGAGTCAGCGAAAAACAAAAGTCACAATCATTGTTAGACAGGCTGCATTTTTAACTGCACTCAACCATTCCTTCTTGACTGCTGTTAATGACAATGAATTGTAAAACTGATTGTTGCCAAAAGGTTTGTCACTTTTATACAAAACAAAGTACACCATGTACCAAAGAATCATGAGAAGAATTATATTATTTCTTCGTTGTTTACTTCTATTATATGCAACTTGAAACTTACCGAGAATAAAGACGTAAAGAAAGTTCGGAAGCCAGCTTGACTCTCCTCCCTCCCCACTGCACACGCCATCACCAGTCTCGTTAAATCTCGCGGCGCCACACGTGTTTTCCTGCGTGCCTCCCAGCCGGTGCGGCCCGACCACAAAGTGCGGGATGGAGAAGACGCATGCGCCCAGCCCGAGTAGGAACGCTCCGATAGCCAGCCAGATGGGTTTGCCGCGGACCCCACCGTGGTAGGTGATGATCACCGACAAACAGCCGAAAGCGATGTCGTAACCAGACGAAATGATTCCTGAATTTAGAATAAGAAGAGATTCAAAACAATGAGCAAGATACTAACAAAAGATATTGAGCAGATATATATTGACAGACATTGAGCAAGATATCAACAAACTTTGAGACTGTCTCAGTACGTAGATTATTCCTTACGAATTTTTGTCTTGGGCTTGTGATTGTTGAAAATCAAAATTGGAATGTACCCGTAACATTCAAACATAGTTTAAGTTCATTTCCTTTTACTTAACGATGTTCGTGATATGTGTATACTAAGCAAATAAAGTAGGCTGACATATGACAGATCCTGACATGTGCAAAGTGTGAATGAACAGCAGACTGTTATTGTTAGTTTAGACTCTATAATTCCTGCGAAAGTCCATAGTTCCTGCGAAAGTCAACAATTGCAGCGGAACAGCATATTTCATTTTCATCAATCAAATGTTCACAACAACATTGCAGAAGTAATTACACAAACCCACAATCCCACTGCAAAAGGTTAACAACCAATATGGCCATATATGTTACTCTCCAAACAGAGGTTTAGGCTTCGGCTTAGTTTTTGCGTGTTTTAGCCATTTTTATCTGGCTTTCTTTTTGTACTGGTATCTTTTTTTAAGCCAGTCAAACTTCGGGTGGCAAATGGTAACTGCTTGGCAAATGGATACAGTGCCTGGCCAATTTGATACTGTCTTTACAGCCACCAAAAGATCTGCTTGGAGATAACATATGAGTGCTTATATTGGTGGTAATTTTTTTTCTACAACTAACCTGTTTGGGAACTTGGAAGTTGGAACCTTTTCTCGATGGTTGATATGACGCTGTTGATCAGTCCGTTGACCAGCGTTCCCTGCGCCAACGCGAAAAGCGACACGAAGAAAAGAAACCCTTTCGGGTTGTTCAACACCTGCAGACAAGACGGTCTAAACCTGCGCCAACCACATCTGGTCTCGACTTGGTCCCTTTCATCGTCGGAGAAGTCGCCGGCCCTTGATTCTTGTCGGATATAGTTTTTAAGAAACGGTGCATCGCTCCTTGCGCCAGGTGTGTCTAAGGTGCTGTCCTGACGACTGTACATTCCTGGGATATTAGCGAGGTCGAACGCGACAGGGTCAAGGGTCAATGCCTTTGTGTTCTTTGTTTTCTTTCCGAACGCCGCCATCTTGGAAGTTAAGTCAAGTATGCCTCGTTGGATTTATGTGCTGTAAACAAAGAACAGAACATAAGCAATTTATCAAAGGATGGAACATAAACATTTATTAGTAGGGTAGATATTTTGCTTTATTCACAGAGCGTTGTTTTGAGGTGAGTATTACTTAAATCAAGTGTCGTAAACTGTGGTTCAAGCGTTCAATGCTGTCCTTTGGTGACAAAACAGGTGAGCCACTCATCATTTCAACATTGTATCACTGAGTCTCGTCCTTGGAAACATGTACATGTAGTTAAACTGTGTTTGCGGTGCAATTCTGTGGTCCCTACGGTTGGCTAAGCAAAAGAACTCAGAACTTAGTGATTTTATGAACCAAATTCAATGACAGTGTACAGCCCAGTCTCAATCCAGATACAAAATCCAATTGATATTTGATATTGCCATTTTATACCCCTCCTGCGTTTGTCGACTATTCTACTGTTACCTCCTCCCCGGTAATAGAAAGGAAGTATTCTTCTAGGTACTTTCAAATTAAATGTCCCTGCCCTTTCTCTTCGTTCATTCAGAGCTTCACAAAGAGGCCAGGGCATTGTTAAGGTCGCCTTTGATACGTGGCCAACCTTTCCAAACTAATCATGACTCACTAACCAGTTTGAACCAGATTTGAACGTTTTGACCGTACGCCAACGCTTTCCAATAAAGTTCTAGTTTCACTTGCCCGGCCATTATGACGCCCACACAACAAAACTAGCCACCGCCAAATGCATACAGCTACATGTAGTGGAAGGCTTTCTGAACAATGTCATACAATTTGCGTCAAGAGTTACCGGACATGACCCATCATTTTTCCATTTATGACACACCTACAACACACCTTGATTCTTGTAAGCTATCGTCAAACGATTTAGGCTATCCAAAGCTTTGACATTCCCTTTTCGCGTAGGCAAGTGAGCGTTACTCACTTTTCATGCATGCAGTATATTAGTCACGGTACCTTTGAGTTATAGCACGTGCGTTTAGTGGTAGTCAGAATCAAGCGTAGCTTTAAGGGGTATGATGGGGGCATGTTATAATATGTTTATAATAAATACACGCCGTGTGTACGGTAGACAAAAATCTTACACGAGGCTTAATTGAATAACCTCAGTACGTAATCGTTCCAAAAAGCCCTGGGGGATATTCCGAGTCTGAACAAGCCTGCATTTATTGTAAAAGCGGTCGCCCCAGTTTTGTACCTAATTTTTTCTCACAATTTGGCACAGAATGTGGGGTGAGCGACCTTAATTTGTGAACGAATCTCTGCTGGACTTTAGACTGTTTAAGGAATTCTAGGTCAAGTTATCCGATATGTTTACGTTACAACGTTAACAAGAGCGCTGACACGAGGATACACCCTACATGGCGGGTTAAAATTCTGACACATCTACCCTGTGGCGATCTACATAGGCTAGTAAATGGCTGTAACCTGTTAGTCTACATACACCTCAGACCATTCCGTCAGGTCGTAACTGCTTACCTGAATGTCCAAATGGGAACCCAGATCGTTGTACCAAGCAGGCACTTGTTGGAAAGGTAGAAAATCCTGTAGGTTACAGGTGTACAGACTCCCCGGTGGGAAAATCGACAGTACGGGGAGCTCGAGAACACAGCTGCGGAAGGTTCACACGCTTACAGCCGACTGGCTCCTGCTGTGTGGGCCAATATTTAAGTTCGAAGGTCATCGACACCGGAAGTGAAATACACCGGAAATACGTCACAGACGACGAAACAGGTGTATACGTAGAGAGTATACGTACAGCTGACCTGTTCCACGTATTCTTGCGACTATCCCTTCTAGTGGTAGGATGAAAGGAACGTGACGAGGCGTTTTGGAGGATGTCTAAGTTCAGATCGGAAACATGTTTCATTTATATTACCGGACAAATAGTTCACTATCCTTTATATATTAGCAGACAATTAGTTAAATGCAATATGATTTATATGTTAGTAGACAAATAACAATGTTGACCTTATCTCTTATTCTTAGCTATTCAGTTCTTTTTAGATAAAGGACCAAAACTATATTGATTTGGATAATGTCACTAACGATGTCACTATATTTATTTGTATCAATGTTTTATTGTTTTAAACTCTGTTCAAATTCTTCAATATTCCTATTACTGTCATTATTTGTTGAAGAATTATGGAAAATGTTTATTATAATTTTAGGACAAATTGAATATGACAACAGAAATTCAAATATTCAACATGTCTTATATCCGGATCCAAACGCTAGTGCCTTTCAAATTTGCTTGGCTGACTGACTGCACCATCGACCCAGATATTCTCCGCACGTCTCCTTTACGAGCAGAGATTGGATTTGATGAATGGACAGTGACATGTGCTCTGCCCCTCGGGTCATAACATGTACGTGCAACACTCCACACAAGGGCTTCCATGGATCGTCCCAACGGTTCCCCGGATGTTTATTTTTGCCGTCCTTATCCGAAAAGTGGGTAAAGCCCCTGTCACACATAGCCGAATATGGCCTCCCGAACACAAGCCGAACTCCCCACAACCATGGTTAGGAGTAGGTCGGGAGCAAGGTCGGTTGTGGTTGGCTGGTGTTCGGTCAGGTCGGCTACTGTTCGGCTGCGCCAGACGAATATTTAAAAAAACAAACATTCGGGTGTGGACGGGAGGTCCGGCTATGGTTGGCTGGTGTTCGGGAGTAGGTCGGGGCGTGGATGGCAGACAAATATGACCCAAATGTAACTCAAATTCGATTCGATTCTTGAAGAAAGGTAGGCGTGGCCTAAGTCTGCTCAGACAGCTCCCGAACTTCAGCCAATCTTGGTCGGCTGGTGTTCGGGGGAAGGTTCTGAATGTGTGACAGGGGCTTAAAATATACAGAGAGTCAGACTACATGATGACTGATAAGATTGCATCGGCCATGCCCCGTTATGTGCAAAATTCCCTAAACCCAAGTTGAATAGTATTACATGCATGCACTGAAGACCATCTAAAAGGTCGTGGTAGGAGTCAGTGCACATTCTCAATCTTCCTGAATACTTACCTTTTCTTGAAAACCCTGGGTTTTCCGGAAGCCCCGTTCCCCGCCATACACAGTTTTTGGACCCTCTCGTCTAGACATAATAAGCAAGAAATATATTCGCCTGTCTTACGAGTACGTGACATATCGCCAAACACTTGCGTCATGAGTCTTGTGAAACCCTGCCTGTTGTGTCGTCTTGAAAGCACATCTAAGAAGTTAGCTTCCTCTGCCATACCCTTGGCCTGTGTCGGAAGCCCTAAGGGCCCGGATGTGAGTGCAGACGACAGTTGTGCTGGTGAACTCTATTGTTTACACAGTACACTTGATAATCCCATAGTACATTTGTACCTTAGGACATGACACTGTGGTATTTGCCAGACGATGGCACAACGCCAAAGGGCATACTCACTCAGTCCTATTAGTGTTGTAACTCTATTGATATATGACTGTTCGCTCAAGTTTATGCCCCCCACCTCATCTTTTATCAATTTTTCAGGGGGAAGGATTTTATCCTCTTCAAACGGTTTATTGTATGGTTTGGTCCCATAGTTTTTACGACTTATAGGTGTACTTTTCAGGTTAATATAGTAATGGTCTGTATCATCAGCTAGTGCTGCATCGCAGTGATGAAAGCTCCCAATGATGATTTTTTTTCTTGAAGAAAAGATTGACACTTGTGGTCGACAAAACCACCCTATCACCATGACAAATCAGATTTTGAGTGGAACCGCACCTTGTGATACACTTCCGCATTACCAGAGGTCACAGGAAGATGTTTTCCGGTGTGGTTTGGGTGGTCCTCCTTTCTTATATTACCTCATTCCTGTTACAATTCGTCACGATATCATAACCGGTAACACTACCAGACATCCTGGATGCTAAATGCTCCCATTTTGGCATACTTATCTATGTACCCTTGACCTATTTGCTCACTGTCCATTAAAGCTGTGCAAGGACACCATATAATGTCTCTGCACTCTGCCTGATCACTATTCGGTCAATCAAAATCATTCCGCTCCAGTTTTCAGATAATTGTGCAATTCTGGATTGTCCACCTGATTTTACATTTTCTACAAATTTGACAATAACGCTTTTTCAATTTTTTTCTATAGTCACGTTATATAACATTATTTTCAGTTTTTCCATCAAATTCACATAAATGTCACCTGTACATTAGCGTCATATAGTAAATGTTTCTATTAAATGGATGATTCCATATAACATAAAAGTAACTAAGATGGATGCAGTCCATAACCAGGGCACTAGGGGGCAACACAACACAACAATATAGCAATGAGAACGATCGGTACGCTCTACATACGATATTCCACAATGTAATGCCACCACAGATACAATGAAATACCCGGATATCAACTTGCCAATTCTTTTTTTTTTTTCGTCCGGGTATCACCGCTACGGACTAGCCCCCTGCTGTAGTGCCTTGCACAACTGTGTGTCGCCCAAGGGCTACAGAAATGGAGATGGGCACCACCCTCTACGCTCTGTAAAGAGTACGGGACCTTCTTCTATCACCGCTACCATCACTATCATTACCATAATATTTGAAGCTGACACGAAACCGACATAGTTATTGATGTCGATCATATACCGCAACGGTACGTTTGGACAACCACACTATACTGCCACATGTCACAGCACCAACATATTTTATTCGTGTAAAATTAACCGCCATTCTAAAGTTCAGCACACTGTGCTAGACTACCTTACAGAACAGACCACCAGACACCCTAATGCCAATCCTAGAGTATTTCTCTCGATTAGAAAATGGGCAGACACATCAATGTGTGTAAAATGCACATCCAAAATGACACTCTCTTATTCAAGCTCAGGCATACATACAAGAACACCTGCTGTATTCTGAAACGAACAATGACACAAGTCTATAATATACAGATGTTGGAGAATAGAAGTCTGAATATATAGATGTTGATACATCTATAGTAGTCAATATCTATTATATACAGATTGGACATCTTTTCAACATGATAACACAAAATAGATACATCATACAGCTCCGTCATGATAATCAATATTTTATTAACATTCTTTAACTTCTAGAAGTTAAAAGCATAAAACGTCAGTATCGTAAAATCCAAGTAGCAACCAAATATCAAAACTATAAACTTATCAACTGTACAATAAATGACACACTTTCCTAAATAGAAATATGTACACCCCATTCCAAATACACGACTACGATCTTACATAAATAAACATAAGCAACACCAGCTTCTAGTTTTAAGAGTGCCCTAAAAAGGTTTGAAGTAGAAAGGAGCTTTCTATAACAAGTTAACTTAATACTTATTCCTCTGTTCAAAATACCTGCTAGTTGTGCAAACAAGAATCATCAAGAAATAAACCACGTTCTGTCATGATACTGATTTTGAATATTACATAATACAAGATATGGTTTTGAATAAGTTTGCTTTAATTAGCACTATCTGGCCCAAAACCATAAAGTTCCTTTCTTTATAATCTATGCAAGCTAAGCATCGTTGGTGAATATTGTGTAATATGTGAGAAGAAATGTTTATAATACCGACTTTACTCCAGACCGAAACCTTCTACTGTGTAGAAAACTATGTACATTCTTGCTTCATCCCTTTCTCAAGGTACGAACTAACTCAGTTTGGTTTTGGTTTGATCACTGAATGTTCTAAGCCATGTCTGTTGACAAATAGTTGTTTACACGTCGCTTTCGCGAGCAGTTGCAAAGCGGAAAACATCAACAGGACATTCTCTGACAGGTGGGGAATGCAGACCCGAAAGGATGGCACAATGACAAGGCCCTTTACACACACACGTTGTACCGCACACGTTGCCTTCTGGGAGGAAGGCGTCGGCCAGGTAGCTGTTCACGAACATGCCGGTCGGATCGTGTTTCAGTCGTTCCTCGACGAAGTCGGTAAACTTCGGGAAACATCGGCCGCGTTGTCGTGCCGACATGTAGGTCTGCTTGCCCCAGTGCGGGCGTCCGCCATACTTGTCAATCAGGATGTCTGTAGCAAGAACAAAACAACAAAACTTTCATTACATCATCTGAAGAAATATGTATTTTCCACTGGAACATTTTAAAGACAGACGTTTCCCATCATTGTCCAGGTACAGTAGTACACTACCAAAAAATCTACCACTTCAATTTCTTAAAAATCAAGAAATTCCAGAGTCATATGTGATCAAATATGTAATCGAGAATCTTTTCAGATTTGCCTTTTATCGTTAATATAATATCAAACAGATTACATTAATTAACCTTCTCCCTGCTGCCTAACCCCATAACCAGTACAGATTTGGTGCCTAATGGCTACTTTAGCAGGTTTAAGGCTAATATTGGACTAAAATGAGGATTAAATTCAAAACTTGATGACAAAACGTACTTTGTGTGAGGAGGAAGAACCTCCTGTAGGCTGTTCCCTCGTCGTACGCGTTCAGAGAGATCCACATGAAGTCAGGCCGCCAGTCTTCTCCTTTTGGCCTCTCTGGTACCCTGCAGAATGAGATCATATAAAGTTTATTAAAAATTCTTGCCCGAGGGCTAATTGCAAGTAACAGAAGAAGGACGAACAAGCAATGAAGCACAGTACATACAACATGAGACTATTCTAGTCTAAATGCTGACTCTGAATTGTAACTAGTTGGGGTTGACCACACTAATAACAATCTAACTTACAAAGACTATGTAGTATGGGTCGAAAATGCTTTTTACCATCAATGGTGGGATTTCTTACATGTAGACATTCTTTGACAAATGCCCTATCTGTGCAATAATGCATGGGTTGTTACATGTCAATATATACTTAGATTTGCTATCTCAATCCCTTGATAGAAATCCTGGTGTGGAATGTTATAGATTTTTTACCAAATGAACTTACTTAGGAAGGTACAGCGGGCTGAGGTAGCTGACCTCTCCCCTTGAGAAGCGAACCTCGATGATCTGGTTACACATGTACGGCTCCTGCCAGTTCCTCGCCTCTTCGATCAGGTCTTTGATCTGTAATCCAAAACAAGTCATCCTGGTCACTACAAGTTGAAACGTCATTTTCGAGCATTAGGATTTAAATCGAACTCTTGAATAGATGTTCAAAAAATTTTACATCTCTGTTCAGTACGCTTTCTTCTTCAAGATGGTAGAGTATATCTATTATGATCACAAACTGTGCAATATGCAGTGAAATGTACATTTGAATATTTGAATCGCCCTTATCAATTAATATCTGAAACGACGCAATGATTAAAGCTGCAAAATATGTGTTCGCTGTTGTTCTCTGTTTTGTTTTTGTTTGTTCTTTTGTTTGTTTGTTTGTTTGTTTGTTTGTTTGTTTGTTTGTTTACCTCTTGGAACGCCTCCCTGCATCTCTCGTACGGAATGGCAATCTCGATCTCCGAGAACCTCTCCAACCGGACGTTCCCAGACTGCACCAGGGTAGTGGGACCGGAAATGGGAGTGGCGTCCAGAAACAGCGTCTGGAACTTCATCGTCAGGGGCTGCCGGGAGAAATAAATGAAGACCTTTTATTTACAAACACACCCACTGGGTTAGGTACAGATCACAACAAAAAAATACTTTACAGATACATGATTGTATACATGCTAAAGCTAACACTAGTACTGTGGTCTAGGAAGTGAATTATGCTTCTCCTCGCTTCTTTGTGATGGTGGAAATGTAAAAGCAGATATGTTTTACGATCGAAGATTTATCTAAACTTATTAGAAATATGATTTTGTCTGTATTATTTTGTATATGAAGTAGGGAAAAAGAATAACAGGATTCTATATTCACGAAAATTGAGTGCATACCTGAATGTGCTTACACTTCATGCAAGTTGGTAGTTGTAAGAACAAAGCTACAATGTAATTAACTGAATTAAGTATCATTTTAACCAGATCTGCATTTTAACATAAAAATTAAGTGGATGTGTATTTTAAACAGAGCAGAAGGTTACAATGCTCACCGTGAGACTGGTGAAGTAGTTGGCGATCCTGTGGACGGTCAGCAGGATGAAGTTCTCCACGTACCACGTCATGAAGGTGCTGAACTTGTTCGGTTCCACACAGTCATCGTTGGGATCGTCGTTTTCTTTGCACCGACATCTGTAAGAACAAAAAAAAGCTGAAGATGTAAGAATGTTCTCCTCCATGTCATCTGTGGTAGCATCAGATTACATATACATAATTGTTTACAAAATCCCCAAAGAACTTTAAACTCATTTTAGCATTGATACTTGAATGCGAGTATCAATTGCCAAGCCAAACAATTATAGAGGTAAACGTACCTGTGACTGGATACCGTCTGGCACTTGTCTGTATGTGGGAAGTAGAAGAACTCAAAGTGCTCATTATCCTTCAGTTTCGTCTCCAGCTCATCCAGCACTTCGTCCATGATCCGGCCTCTTCTGATCTGAAAAATCAAAACATCAAAGAACTCAATACAATGTATTATACCAGATAAGAAGCATTTCATTGTAAGATTCAAAATCCCTGAAACATGTTCTTTGGGATACTTTTACAGATGCTGGCTAAGTTTCCGTTTAGCATAACAGGATACCATACTTCACATTAAATACTTATCTATAAACTGAACTTGGAAGAGATACAGAGCTAGATAGCGTGAACGTTTGGGAAGAAAATCTCTTACCTTCTTGATGTGATAGTTTTGCACACAGCGAAGTGTTACTTCCGTGACGATGCCAAATACCCCGAGGTGCACTCGCACCGCATTCAAAAGTTGTGGGTCTTCCTCTGTCACCTGTAGGTCAAAATAAAAGCATATAAACGTAAGCAAATCTGTGATAGCAACTAGTTCACTTCACTTACCACCAAAGAAACTAGAGGGGTTATACCAAGGTAACAGATACTCAAGCAACTGGATAGATTTTGAAAATAGTCATACGTTTTAGGTAGCATCCACTACCTTTAGTCGGTGACTGAAAGAGATCTGTAGTCAACAGGTATTTATCCAAAAACTATGAGGGGTTCATTGAAATTATTAGTGATTTTCCATCAACATGTCCCTTCCCTCCATCGATCTTACAAAAAAGGCAAAAAATGACCTTCAAAATCTCGCCGTCAGCTTTAACGATCTCCATGCCGACGACGTAGTTAGAGATGGAGGGGAACCTCCCTCCGGAGCCGTGGCTGCCCGTGGCGATGATCCCCGCCACGCTCTGCTCGTTGATGTCCCCTGCTATGGGCAGACACACGTCGTGCTCGTGCGCCAGCTCTTCGAAGAACTCCTTCAGGTACTTGCCGGCCTGTACGGTGACGTCGTAGCACTGGTCTCCCTCAGGTGTGACGCAGTTGTCCACCTTTTTGACGGAGACGATCTCCTTCATCTTGTGTAAGCTGACGAGGTAGCCGCTTGTGGTTAAGATGGAGTCATCGCTGTGACCTGACCCGATGATTCGGACCTTCTGCCCTTCTGATGCCGCCTTTCTCACAATGCGGATGACCTCCTCCTTGTTTGCGGGTGCCAACATACATTTCGCTCCGAACTTGACTCCTTTCCAGTTTTCATAGTAGCCTCTTTCGTGTGTGTATCCGCTTTCTACGTCCTGTGTGTGTCGGCTGGCCAGGAGCTTGTATCCAGGCAACATCAGACGACCATCTACCGTGTGCCCGTTGAGCTCGGTGTCGTCTGGAGGCACGGGTTCGTACACGAAATCAATCGGGCGGAGATGGCGGTAACCGAACTCAACGTAGTACCGTATGAACGACCACAGTGTGGTCATGAAGATGAACGTGTACTTGATCTTGAAGATCACAACCTCGCCCACTGTTAATGACCCGAAATGATCCTGGTTGATGCCGTAGATCTCAATTGTGGCGGGAACGAAGATGACCTTCTGAAAGTACAGCAGAAACTTGTTGTTGTCGTGGAACCTCGTGGCTTCGGCTAAGATCGTCACAATGTACATGGACCAAGTGACTATCTCCACGATGCCGTGGACAAGAACGTGAGCCAGATGAGTTTGGTTCTGGACCCTGTACACCAGACTCAAAACTAACTCGATGATAGCACTCAATAGGACGATTGCAGCGAACACGATTTTCCAGAAATGGCGCAAGTACGGCGCCTGGGAGTAGGACGCTCTGCGGAAGACTTTGACGGAGCGACGGATGCAGTAGATGAAGACTGGCACGTACACGAGGTTGTACAGGAGCACGTTTACAAAACACGGCGTGAGGAGGCCGCCCGGCTGAGTGGGACCCCATCCAACAGGACTGCAGAATCCTGGGATGCCTGTGACGTCATCGCTGGTGTTGCTGATGTTGGCGGCCATTTTGTTGTCCCTGAAACAGAGAGAGAAAGGTGAATCTTAGGTACCAATATTGGTTCAAACTATTTAACCCTTACAGTGTTAAGACTAATTGGTGCTACTGGTCGTAATTGTTAACCAGTGACACTTTTAGGGTTAAAGTATTGTGGGAACATACCGCAATACTCTGTATTAAACTCCTTCACGTGTGATGTCAACATCTATCAAATGGCGACATGACAGCAGCCGGCGAAGTGCTATTTAAGGACATTCATTCTGACCGTCGGGAACAGGGAAATTGCTGGTCGTACATAGCTTTAATTCCGCTACAACAGAGATGTACATGATAAATTTCCTAACGCCTGAGAGTGATGTACTTGTATGTTACTGCTGCACTACAACAAATTACATGATTTTGTATGGATGGAACATGGGGAAGGGGGCTATTGTCCCTGCTTGGCTTTGTTTGAATATCATAATTGATATCTTTTTTTACTACTGAACAAAGTTTTCATTTTTTTAATGCATTCTTTCTCTGCGCTGCCTTTGGACATCAGGCCTTTGTAACTATAACTCTGTCTTTCTACATAATATTGATGATTTGCCGTAGGATCTGTCTGAGAATCAGTAAAAACAAGCCGTATCCGATTATAGCCCAAGGGCACTGTGCTCACCCTGGGTCATTACAGTCTCTTTCTTGGATGTCTTGACGTCAGGAAGGTCCCAATTTAAGCGTACGGGGCACAAAGATCAGGTCAGATGGTACTGATGCATTGGCGACAAACACAGAGCAAAGTGTTGCAAGCTTTGCATAGCTTCTAGACGATCTAGTCGCTTGTATTATCTCTTTATGTAACGCGACATAAGGACTCAGGATTCAGTTGGCTCAATGAAGTAGTGATACAACGTGGCTATCATGAAATGTGCATTACATGTATGTACTATGCACAGGTCCCATAAGTATTTTTAAACACTGAAGGAACACTGAAGTGATGCTTACTTATACGTGGCAAGGCCCATGTAAGGCAATTTGCTGCTACTTACGTATCAGATAAGTGGTACAATACAACAAAGCTAGCTATTTGTTTGTCCCACATCATGCCCTATTGAACAGGCTCTCAGGGTTTGAAAATGCCAAAAATTTCATTAAGATCGTGGCGATTACAAATGTAGGGACAGGCTTTGCCATGGTTCATAGACTAACAGCGAAACTTTCAAGTTTGGGGCGTGGGAATTACGTTATGTGACGCGAACAGAAAGAACAGTACTTGAAAAACAGTGTATTACTGTATTACATGGACTTATGAAAACGATTGAAGTGCTGTATGAAAGAAGACATATATATTCTATAGACCTATACCCTTCCGTTCTTTTGTATTATAAATCTTGCAGTAAGCTTGCAAAAACCTTGAACAAATAATGGAACCAAAAGTTTAGACAATGCGTCGAAATGAACGACTCCTACTCTCCAAGCAGAGGTGGTGAGGGTAGCGACAGAAAACGGGGCATGTGACAGAATGGTCACAACCTTCCCCACCAACCTCTGCTTAAGAAAAGACGACACCTATCCCCCTTCAAAAAAAAATACGTGTTCTTATGGAAACAAACCCTGTTTTAAGATGTACAAAGAAATCCACTGTTAGAGGTACCTGATCATCAGCCCTGAGAGTGACCCTGACCTCAGCTGTATTGACGCCGATCGCGAACATGTCACAGTTGAACCAACACCTTTCAAACTCGCAGGTGTGTCGGGTTTCTTTCATGCCATTCAAGACCCTGTCACGTAACACACATGCCGTTCTACTGATCTCAATCAACTTGTTACAAGTCTAGGTTCTTGATTTATGTTCGGTTCAAAGTAACAACAATTCTTAACCCTTTTCTTGCTAGTCACTAATTCACACAGTATATTGGATTAAGTTGACAAATTGAGACGAATCTGTGTGTTTTGAAACTGTCAGCGTAACCAACAAATGCGTTAATCCAACTTGTCACAAGTCTAGCTAGGTTCTTGATTTATGTTGGATTGAAAGTAACAATTTTTAAGACAATTCTGAACCCTTTCTTATCACTAATTCACACAGTATTACGGAGAATAAGTTGACAAATTGAGACATATCTGTATCTTTTGAAACCGCGTCAGCGTTACCAACAAATACTTCAACTTCCAGACTTTGAAGTACCGACAACTAGACAACTCAAATGAGAATAAATGCCTTACCTTCCAAATGACACAGATCCAATCTCAGAACCAGAAACGTGCATACGCTGTTTCTTTGCTCTAAAAATCTCTTGCTGGCTCTTTTGCTCTCACACGTTTTCCACTTGAGGCACTTTTTCTTCTCTAGCGCTACAAAAGCCTTCCGTTTGCGTAAATACGGCTCTATGTTGTTATGTAAAGCTCGCAAATTGACTTCTTATGTCTCACCTTTCAACCGCGTCACAAGTGACCTTTGAACTTTCACAATTTCAGCGGGATCGTCTTAAACTATGTTTTCATGACCCAAATCAAATCAAAATTAAGTAGGTAATGCAGAACAGTCAACCAAGCAGCTGTTTCTCAGGTTGATTTAGTTCGCACAATAACCTGCTTTCTTGCTCTCATATCGACAAGACTTGTTACAATAGGTTGCAAGAAATGTTATTTAAGAGGATCACCAGGAATTTTTGAGACGACCCCTGGCCATTACGTTCCCCCAATGGGACGTGCTGTTCAGGTAAAAGGGCGTTCACCCATGCAGGCTCTGTCAGCCCCAGGCGTCATTGTGAGCAAACAATGGAAGCATGGCCGAACCACCTCAAATTACCCACTAGGTGAAAACAGGTAGCGCCATTCTCTGACTCAAGGACTTTCTACTTTAATGACGTAGTTTTTCCACCATCCCACTGTAATTACACAGAAGAATGTCACTACGTAAACGTCTGTATACTCTAAGATATGTCACTAACGCTGGAGCTAGATATCATGGATAGTACAATGTATAAGATAGAATATGTATATAATCGCAACAACTTGTTAGATTCGTTACTGTATCTCTCTAGTGTCAACGTTAACGTCTTTATTTCTGTTAGAAATATATCGCGAGTTACCTTCATACAAAAACTATATAATTCTACATTCTCTATTGATACGATAGTTTTTTCAAAATGTAAGCAAAATACCTTAACGCATTATGTTCAAATGTAGTAATATTTTGGTGTACTAAAGTAAGTCCAAATGCCTCTTGATAAAGCAAACAGTTACCTTCAAAAACACGTGCGTTTTGAAGAGCTGGTATTGAAGCCCGCTAGCTCGCTCTCTATGTATGAGGTCTTCTTCCTTTGTTACTGTCTCGTTCTATGCGCGAAATATATATACTTATGCCTACCAATTATGCTGTTACTAGGATACGCCCATCGAATACTTCCGGCATACCGGAAAAGGTGCGGTCAGCAAAGAAAGCTCACGACACAACATTTGATCAGTGGAGGTGCAGAATGACTCAACGGACGATATAAGAAACAAATTTTGCTTCTATTTCTTGTTGTTTTTCGTTTGTTTTCTTCTCGTCTTTTTCATACCGTCACCTATACCGTATTTTTCTAAATTCTTGTTCAGATATCGATTGATTTATTGATATTGTCACAGTAAGGAACTAAACTGCTCCCCTGTGCATATTGGACAGGGCGGGGAAATACTTTTGGGTATTTCAAGCGTGTTACCTCATGACGTCATAATCAAACGATCCTTCCAAATATGGTGAAATGGATGGAGAATCCTTTCATCGCTTCCGGGAAGAGATCTGTACATTCTAGCGGGCGGCTGTCGTCGCCAGTAAATGTCCCCCAGAGTGCTGTTCCCACTTAGCCATTCATACACTTGTCGGCCTTAATATTTACAACTGTTCAATGAGCACTTACAGAGGAAGTTGAAGGTCATCATTGTAATATCTAAATATTTCAGAACGGTAGCCTTGCATGTTCTGACAGGATTGAGTAACGGTTCACATAGTGTTTACGAGGCATCTAATAATGAAAGACTTTATATTATGTTAAATGATGTGGAAATAATTTCTATTGTAGAAGACTGATTTATTAAAGGTCTCCCGTACTATATACAGTTACAGAGATTTTTTCGGTACGATTAATGACAATGCCATAGATATGTCAATAATTGCACTTCATGATGGGTGTGTATTCTTAGGGGGAGTGACAAAAAGACATAGACACACACATGGACACAGAAAGACAGGGCCTAGGAAAAAAGAGAGAGAGCAGTACACATTTAGTGAATTTTACAGCCTGACCATTTCTTTTATATAATCATGTACACGAATGCCGTTACTACTCAACGCATACTAGTTAGCCCAAGCATGGTACATGTTATATCCAGAACCGTGCTTTATCCATCCAACACCATGCTCAGGCACGGTTATGGATAGTCCACGCGAATCCACAACCGTGCCAGGGGCAACTCTACGTTCTTGGATATCCAGAACCGTGCCTGATCCTATCCCTAATCCATTCAGGCATAGAACTAGATATGTACGGTTATGGATACAATAGTACACAAGACCTTTGTTCAGTACAACACAGCTGAAACATAAACCTGCCATTTTCTTTACCCCCCACTTAGACCTTGAGTATAACATTGTCGTTGAAGAGTCGTTATGTAGCGAACACAAGTGTGGTTCTAACTGACCGTAACGATCCTCATGTTTCTCTTCTATTACATTTGTTCAAAGGTTTAACTGAAAGGTCATCTAGTAACAGTGAGACATATTGCGCAATAAAAGCCAAGAAGATTGAGTCAGATTCAAAAGTGGAAGTGGTTGTTATCATGTGAGATACTATACTAAACGTGACTACTACTAACCCTTCCACCATGCGTTATGCGTGCCAAAAACTCTGATGATAAATCCTATGTCCTTACCGCAATAAAACGTACCCTATTTTCTACACATTTACGTGCAGATCGATATCTTTTACGACGTGTAGTGTTAAAAAAACATGAACTATTGAACGCGCGAACGGCCTAGCTACAATGTAACGTTACACTCAACGTGCCCCTGTGGACCAATAAAGTTTTGACGATCGTTTCTTGTTCTGTGTAATATGGGAAGACATGCATAGCGTGCCCCCAATATCTGTAAAGTTCACATTTAAAAAATCGTACCTTTTTGCTGGATTACAGGTGGTCCACACACAACCAGGAAGTCAAGTTCGCAAGCCGTTCTCAATCTCTCTGTCCAAGTTTGAATCTATGTTCTTGCAGCTGGAAGGTCTTTTCTATGAGTATAACTTCAGTTAACGCACAGCTCCTTTTATAGCTGAAGAGAGATATTTCGTGGGAGGTGGAAGGAACAATTGGAATGATTAAACAGTTCCTGTGTGCGTATGTGATGATGCTGGGAAAGTACCCACCACCACATGGCTCTGGCTGTGACCTATGACCCACAGATACCTACATGTACCTAGCAACGCGTCAGGTCATCAAAGGTCAACCTGAGACGTCAACATCGTAGAGGAGTTTTCTCACACAGCAAACTTATTCTAACAACGCATAGTATCTTACTATTGGGAATAACGTTCAATTCAGTTACGACTTAACTGTAACTGGGGAGGTTTAAAATCAGATATAATCTCCTTGCAGACACGTTTCACCTGTGAAAGTGGGCGGGTATACTTCCGTTGGACCTTGACACTAGCATCACGAGTCGACTCGATGACATGTATTTAGCTAATTCTACACACTGAATCATTTGTAAGGAATGTTTCTTAGAAAACAACGTTGGTGACGTCATAGACAGTTATTCTGTATCAGACTAAAGTTTGAACCAAATGCGCACAATAGATAACTATATCAATGGAAATCAACACTCCATATAAAAGTCTGGCAGATTTTACTATCTATTATTCCATTCTTTGCTCGAGTTTTTAAAGTTGAACTATGCTAACTTTCATAGGTACTTGTACTCTTCTATGGTCTATAAAAGCCTACTGGTAACTTATGATCGGATCGCAATAAGTTGAACCAGGTAGCTGTTGTATCCAGAGAACCGTGCTTTATCCAGAGCCATGCTCAGGCACGGTTCTGAATATCCACGCATATGCAGAACCGTGCCTGGGGCAAATCTACGTAACTTCTTGGATACGCGGATACTATCCAGAACCGTGCCTGATCCTAACCCTAACCCATTCAGGCATAGACAAGGTTCTGGATACAATAGAAGCCGTTCAGTTAACGATTTAGCTTATGTTCTTTGTAGGTTCGGCAACCAAAGCAAAGCAACATCCGTACAAGAAAGCTGAATTTTGTTGTAAAGTCGGGATACAATTCAATTGGCCAAATATTGCAACATACTTATATGCGTGTAATTACACCATAACAATGGGACACGGAAAAATGTTGTGATGTGTGTACATGAATGACAGTGTACATACTAATAGAATTTACATCAGTGGCCACAAATATGCCACAAACACTCATGGAATCCCGGAACTTCCTTCTCTACGATTAGCTCAGTCAATGTCACGTTAAGTGATGTGTAATATCCTCTGACAAGTATCTACTAAAAAAGGTTTTACGCTTTTCTTTCCGCATACATACTGAGGAACTTCGGATGTGAACTTTCCGAAAAGGGATCCTTTAAGAATTCTCACATCCTAGGTATGCATTGTATCATTGCAATAATGAGTATATATATATACCATATATGGCCTACATACAAATATATGTGTGTGAAATTCGCGTAAGTTTGGTTTAACATCGTTTCGTCAATGTTTCAACACCGAAAAAAGTATGCATTAAATTTTTAAATCAAAGTCACAGGATGAAGGTACCTTTTATTGTAGACGGGGAGAAGTGTGCCACTTTTGCGAATGAAACTCTCTCTCTCCCTCTCTCTCTCTGCCCCTCTCTCTCTCTCTCTCTCTCTCTCTCTCTCTCTGCCTCTCTCTGTCTCTCTCTGTTTCTGTTTGTCTCTCTCTGTCTATGTCGAATCTCTGTCTCTCTCTCCCTGCCTCTCTCTCCCTCTCTGCGTCTCTCTGTCTCTGTCTCTCCGTCTCCCTGTCTGTCTCTGTCTGTCTGTCTCTGTCTGTCTCTGTCTGTCTCTGTCGCTCTCTGTCTCTGTCTCTGTCTCTGTCTCTCTCTCTCTCTCTCTCTCTCTCTCTCTCTCTCTCTCTCCCTCTCTCTCATGACAACACAGATTGGAGTTCCCTCTGGCGTGGCTTAATGGAGCATTCCACATAACAGGTGGTTGGGAAGACTGACGTCACGGTGTCAGTCGGTATCAACCATTCCTCGTGACAGCCAACAGCCGTGCCAAGAAAACCCAGCCGGAGTTCCTGACTGCGGTAGTAGGTTTGGAGGTACGTTTATACGGGATAAGAGGAAAGTATCCTAGTCTCCACCATACGAACAACGCGGGATGAAAAATGGTAAAATTTAGCCAAATAGGGAGAATAATGTGCCAGGGGTTTGGCCACCATTGAGTTCATTTGCCCCCCGCAGTTAATGTTACCCTACCGCAGGCCAATTATTAACCCAATTTTTGCCAAATTCTTCTATCCATAACCCCTTTCTTTTTTTCTGCCCCCCCCCCCAAGCCGCGGCAAACAGGGAAAATTTGTAATTGGATGATCAATAATGTATAAGTCCACTTTAATCTGATCCAGAAAAAGCCTGCATATATCGCATTACAATGATGGCAACTTGTTGTTTCTTTATCATCGGAGGGAAGGGGGCAAATGGGTCCAAGGTGGACTGCCTTTGATCACTGGAGTTCTTGTTTAAACCGCATGAAGCGCTGCTACAATGTGTTATGCAGCAGATGGCATCGACATCGTACTTCCCAAATCTTGGCTGTCATCCACGCAGAAGCTACAAACAAGAACATCTGGGGGGATTATGTGCCCTTGTTGACAACTTCCCAACCTCGAGGCGAGAAACCAAGGGTGCTGGGGTGTCAGTTGATGGAAATGCCAGTGGATAGCATTAGTCTTGGAAAATGATTATGTCCTTTCTTTATATTTCTTTTAGTATGCGAACAGTGGTTCGTATAAAGATCTAAACATTGTGTGTTCTGGGAAAGACACAATGTTCTCGAAGCCACTTTGAATGGGCTTCATTGGAGTTGTCCACACAAGGGTTCTACCACAAGGGTTTTTCTATAAAAAAAATTGCATGAGGGAGCAGATCACTAGCTTGGCAAGGGAGCGATGCAAATTTTTACAAGAGTAACACAGTTTGTAATGCTAGAATGACTTGTTATGATGTTTTGTTGTTATATTTTCACTGGAAGAAGATCATTTTGAGAAAGACTTAATGTTGTGTACTAGTACTTACGGTTGCGGGTTCAATCTGAAAATTGACATGAGGGAGCTGGCTGGTTACATGAGGGAGCAGCTCCCTCCCTGGTTTAGAAAAACCCCTGTACCACTATCACGTCCACAACTCAAACCCCATTATGATTATGTATCTTTGGTTGAAGTGATTTTATATGTCTCCACTTGGAGTGTGATATTAAGCATGCGTAGGCAGAATCCTTGTGCAATAGTGAAAGTTGTTTTTCCCAGATAAGGCCTCGACACGTCTGTCAATAACAACCTACTGTTTCCTGGTCGAAGTCCCGGTGAATTTGATCTATCGCTATTTTCCTGGTAGCCCGGATGTTACCGAGAAAACCAACACACAGCTCATACATGTATGCTGCAACACACTATAATGAAACTAGATAAACCTTGTATCATTAGGTCCATATGTTCATACAACTGCCTTAAGAAGCGGGAAGAAGTTGAACCTGTACATATTATTTTTTTTATTAATCAAAAACATCAAAACATGACAAGGACAGTGTGACGCTGCACTCAAGTTTACAACTTATATTAACAGCGCCACACAACAAAAAACAGTAAACATTTAGATACACAAAGTTGACATACATGTACCAGTGCGCCGTAGACCCACCACCCCAAGACGTAAAAAATGTCAATGCTAACAAAGTTATTATATTAATTATTTCAAAAGATTTCCTTGAGCTGGCCGGTGGCTATTACGGATTACATATTACATATTATTTCACATTAATATATATGGTATTGGTAATATATTACTGTAATTTTTATTTCTGCTTTATCCATGACCTGTACTTAGCTTGTAAGAGCATAAACTTACAAGAAAGGTCTTTCATTCATTATAATTAAGTGATAAACAGGGTCAAGCTCCGATCATAGGCTGTTGTTACCTTTGACCTTGTTATGACGTCATTGGGGTACAGGTGTAAGCACCTTCTCAGAAGACCTCCAGGCCTGGTACATGACTTTGTCGTTGTGCAGCTACCTGGCAACGAGTACTCAACGTCAAAACAACTGGATTAACTTGATAGTGGACAAGAAAGACTGTAATTGATAGAGAGGGGGTTGAATATTACTGGGTTAGAAGTAAGGTACAAATTTCGTAATGAACTTTGGACAAAATGATTTCTTCCCTGTAGCTTGTAATGTTGTTTGTAACGATTCAAAGTAATACATTATTCTTTCGTCTCTCGTGCAGTAGAGACAAATTATGAGCAGATATTATTTGCCGGGCCCTTCTTTGTGATGCAAGGTGACGTTAGATAGGGTGCATTTTTGTTTGGAAAAAAATGATATGTTTATTTTTACATCACGTAATCCAAGATTAACGTTTCACAGAAATGACCTTTATCTTTTTGCTTAGGTCTAAGAACAGGTACATTTTAGATTAAGGGCCACCAGGTGTTCTGGGAATACTAATAACCGCATAATAAATGAGCTCCGCCATTTCTCAGTCTGCGTGACGTCACGTGATCAATAGCCAAATGGCCCGCAAAACATGTTCGACTGCCGGGGACAGTCCGCTAATGATTAAGGTTCGCACGTCGGGGATTGATCACTAACAGTTGAGGAGTGATGGGGATCAACCATTGATGATCGAGTGTTTGTACTGTGATTAGATTTTTTTTACCCCCGACCCTATTCTATTCTAGCTCCATTTTTCATTTATAAAATCTAACCTTACACACTTAATTAAGGGCCCTTAAGAAAATACCACACTCAGACCCTTAAACGTAATAATGGAACATCCCTAGCGTCTGCAGTAAATCAGTCCCAGGACTGGAAAGTCTGGTAAGTGTAGGTCAGGGGTTAGCACCTCTTCGTATGCAAATTTACGCGTGATAATCTGGAATTCAGACTATTGCCTGAGGGCTCTCACAAGTAAACCGTAAACAGTACGTAAAGGCCAACATGCCCCCGAGGAAATTTTACCACAGACACCTTGGAGAAGACTACTAAATCTAGACGGCCACAAAGCACCGAACCAGGCTTAATTGGCCAAATAGAAGCGACAGACATTCCCGAGGAAGCCCAGTCAGTAGCCCTGGAAGAGACTGGTGACTAGGCTAACGCATACGTATACGTGTGTAGGTGGGGACTTTACCCAAAGATTCCACCACCGGAAGTCACTGCCAAACCTATCGTACGTTTGCTTGTTTTGTAACGTAGAAGGCAGGGAAGGACCGAGCTAAGCTTCCGGCCACGAGACTTGTTTGAACGTTCCCCATTGGAGTGTGTGGCCGTGTGGCTGTCCATTGATCGATTTCTTGTCAGTAATTTTACCGGGAAAGGTCGTTCTAGAGTCGTGGGGACGCTTTCGGAGAAGGCCTGTCGTACCATAGACATGTACTCTACGCCAGGGTCTTCCAGCAGTCACAACTCGGGCCACTACACTGTCGTCAACTTCGTCTGAGTTCTCGGTGAGTGCATTTTGTTGACTAGTTTACATGTTCCCAACACACTACAACGTTGCCACAAACTTCCTGTTGTAATCTGCTGTGACGGTTCCCTCGTGGTATGATTCAGCGGATATAGGGCATTTCTGTGTTGTTTTAGGAGTGAGAGTCATGGCTGTGCTTTTGGCTGCCGAAGCTGTGTGTAGTGTAAAAAAAGTGTCTGTGTTTGTTCGAACTATATAGTACATGGTTCCATTGTATGATTCATCGTAGCATTTTATGCCGAAAAATTTTACAGTGATTTCACTGCAGCTGTAATATAGGCTAATCCAATAATATGAATATTGATTTATTCTTTCATACCATCATCTTGTACCTGACGATATTGTACAGCCACATTTCAGTGTACAGACTTGTACTTGTACTTCTGTATGTTATACTATTGTACGAATGTTTCGCTTGGCTTGCCTTCGTTCCCTGATGGCGCCGAGAAACCGGGCAATGCACACTTGTAAGCCTTTGGTATGCACTTAACCTTGAGATAAACAACACTCACACTTTTGGTCATTCTAGCCTCGGTCCTAATGGTTTTAATGGAGCCCCTGTGTACGTGTGGTTCCAGAGGAAGTGGCAGCTACTCTGTCCAAGTCGTAATGATAATGGGAAAGATACTAGTAGTTGTTTTCCCCTGTTATATGTTCTATTGTAGAGTCTTTTATTGCGTTTAAACTACAGTTGTAGCCTCCAAACAGTTTGAATTATGTTTAATACACTGTTGATCTAAGAAAGGTGAACACTGACTGAAAACAGCCTTGTAAGATTGTTTTTGTGGCTGCGTAACTGTAACTGTAGTTCTTGACTTTGCGCCAGTTTTCAACTCTATCTGAATGGTATTTTTATGAGACTTCCTGGTACTGTTAACTCCCAGTAGTTGCAGTGTATTAGTAAACTCTATTAAAACATGCTTAACTGGCGAGGCTATTGAGAAGCAAACATCCCTGTCGCAGTTTCCCCAGATACCATTCTGAGACTCCCCCCACCCCTAGAAACTCCCCCCCCCCTGCTTACATGTGTTGTTATGTACAGCAGGTGTATTCACGGTGTAATAGATCTTCAAGGACTGTACAGCTATGCAGGACGTCCCAATGGCCCGTTCAAACGTTCAAATAGTTGAACCAGCTGGATGCTCTTAGAACTGCATTCACTGACCGTACAAACACCAAATGAAGCACCATTCCTGCTTCAAATTTGCAACTGAAATGACATTGAAAACGTTGGTAATTTGTGGATGAATTTAATGACGATGATTAAATATTCAGAATAAATAACAGAATGAATTTTTTCCAGAGAAAAGGCTTTTCTAAACGTTCAAAAGTATTAGAAATACTTTTGAACACGAAACTACGTTTCAGACCTCTACAAAACACTACAATTCAGCCATGGTATATCTAACCTCCCTGCCACCAAAGATATTGAAGGGCTGTGAGTTATGTATGCCCCCGAACTCCCTAATGATGGATGTTTCACACGCTGGAAGGTAACAGAATATGTCTGTGTGAGGATTGATGGCGTTTTCTTTCTAGGGCAAGGTGACTGGGTCGTTTGGAGCACACGTCTGAATGGTAACGTTAGCAGGTTTAAGTTGGATTCACGTCCTAATGCCCTACGGTCGGGTGGAATGCTGTGTTGTGGCCATGGGTTCATGACAAAGAACTCGGGATATCTGATACTCAACTTGGACAACTGGGCTCAAACTGAATTCTAAAGACGAAAAGAATGCTATTCAGGTTCAAAAATGCAGCTGGGAAATGTCTGTTCTGTGTAGTTTGGTGCCATTTGGTTATATTCATAGCCAGGCCCCCCTCACACTTAGACCTTCAAAATGTCGTTGACAGAAATATTAAAACAGAAGATTTAGTAGAGTTGTTAGGGGTTCCTTTATTACTACCACACAAACAAACGTATCTCATTACTACTTGTCTGTCAAAACTTACATTGTTTACTGACTTTTACCTTTGACCTTTCAAGGTCAATTCTGGCGACCGCCATTTTTTTTACAAAATATAGAAATGAACAACAGCATTGATAGGTTTTACAAATTTATGACCATCCATCGTACACAATTGAACCAAACGCAAAATATTCCCTAGTTCAAAGGTATTTACTAACGTATCTTTTAAGTCCAGTTTATGGTGACATTTTCACATGATCCATATAGACTACTCTGGTAACCCCATATAGGTATGGACACACCTAGATTTAGAGCCATGGCCCAGGAAGAGGCGAGGGTTACTCAGATCTCACTATTGTGTCTGTTTGTCGGTAAGACGGAGGTTACATTCTTCGTCACACATCTTTCCATTCAAAGGAATTGTTTGTCTTCTTAAGACAGGTGAACAAGCAAGTGTCTAGGCCTCTTTCTTACCACAGGAATACTAGAAACATTACATCATAACCATCCGTTCCTTTCATTCTACTTCCATACTGCTAGTAGTCAGCGTTGAAACTTAGGAATGTAAGAATGATGACAAATTCCATCACACTTGTCAGTGGCACAGATACGTTTAGAGATACTAAGTCTAAAAGTCTGTTTGAATGTGTGTAGAATATGATGTTTGGTTGTCATTTACATTGTATTCAATGGAACATCCTTAAATGATTCTCAACTCAACTGTTGGTTATTTGTAGCTCTAGTTGAACAGGCGCCAGACGTCTGTTGCACCCCGTTATAAAAACAAACATGGGCTGCTGAAGTTCAACACGTGTTAACTTAACCTCATAAATCACCATGTCCAAATAGACTGTTACCACAAAAACAAGGAGCAGCCATACCTAACATTACCCATGTACACTGAAGTTAGCTGAGTAGGTATAAACTCTAGAGTCTGCCGATTATTTACGGAACAGTCAATTTAATGCTGATGACAATATACATGTACCAGACTTTAAAGTTTAAAAGTGGCATGTAGTTTGCTGTGACTGATAGTGATAGGAATGACTTGTCCCAGAAAAGGAAAAACAACCAATACCCATCACAATAAATAATGTCAAATCTATCGACCGGAAGAAAGGGGAAATGATGATGGTGGCCACAGTGTATGCTAACACAACTGCGTCAAGCAGTATGATTTACAATTTAATACAAATGTAGGTCAAGCGTTATGACGTCTTCATACGCCTACCCGTATCTTTTAGCGCAGCCCCTGTGCATTAAGACAGGAAATATACAAGATGAAAGTAATATTAACGCACTGGCTAGAACTGAATGTGACAAATGTACCATACAGGGCCATCTAAGAGCCTTACTCCGCGGAAGGCCAATGACTTGTGAAAGCTCATTAATGGTGTTTGAAATGCCGAGGTTTTTACTACAACCATGTGTTGAATGATAACACGTCCCATGTATGACCTACACACGATAATCACTTCCTTGCGGCTATTCTGTACCCCAAATAAACAACAGGCTATTTGTAGAACAATCTTTGTACGTAAACACTGAGAAATCGATATCTCATTGTGATTACGTTTGCAATACTTTGTACATGTAGATTGTTTACTAGCATTTCATATGCGGTCCTATCAGAGGGGAGGTTGAATTTTCACTGTCATTTCTTTGTTGTTTGTTTGACTGATTTTCATTTATGTATTGGATATCTCAGAAAGGTATAGATGAATTAATTAGGGTAGTGTTTTTAAAGGATTATTGTATTTCTAACAGTTGTCGCAGTCAATCTTACTCGTGCAGTGTATACTGTAGATCGCACCACCGATTACAAAGGTGACCCAATTTGTAACAATGATCAAGTGACCCCAGTACTACTTATGGAAAACCTCTAGGAACCTTAAAAGCTTTCCTGCAGAAACATATAGATATATAACGGCGTTATATCTAGATACACAGTCTTTCTACGGTGATGAATAATTTAAGTCTGACACGTGATAATTGAGATGATTACTCGGTCCCTCCGCTGACCTGGTGTTTTTACTGCCCTCTGTGGAATTGGGAGCGATCGATGTACGGGTGGGTGTGATGAAATCATGCAGGGCTGCACTGCATGGAAACGGGCCAACAGAGATAACATAGTAGGTTCTCTGCCCAAAGGTGATTATGCAGAAAAGACTATATAAAGTAGACAGCATGATCCTCTGTTGAAATATGCCCATGCTAGCTTCCAAAGTTGGTTTTGCTCCCGTAATAGTTCTAGCCCTAATATCCTGAACCAAGTACGCAAAAATGTCGTAGAATCCACACCAAAAACGTGGATACTTCCAAGCATACTTCTTAATTACCAGCAGTAAATGTGCAATTATCATACCAGTTGTAAGCACCGTGGTTAAGTGGTACTAATTGTAAAGGTAAGGACATCTTAAATTCATCCATATCTGGTATCTTTGAACTTTCAGTTTATCATTGTTTACTATAATGTGTTTATCAGCTCTGTATATTATATACAGATGTTTGGTAATGGTGCCTGATGTTATTTTTTACCTGTTTGTGCTACCCTTCCTGTGACATCTAACTCTACGACTGTCAGTTCTGATTCTAAGACAACATCTTGACGAAAGCCAGATAGTACTTAACTTCTGCATCTGGGCCAAATTTCCTTCAAGATTCTTACGTCTAAGATGTTTACGTCGATATTCAAGCCGGGTTTTAGCTGTTTTTGTGTCCATGTGTCCAGTGCTCTAAGTGCTACTAAGAAGGTTCTGGGTCGTGAGTAAACTTCCAACAGTGTAATTATGTCGTCTTCTGGGGTCGCTTGGTGACGTAGTGTGAGATGACTAGAAGCGTGAGGAACTGTTCTGAAGTCACTACAACACCCTTATGACCCGTATGTCAGGAATTAGGGTCAACCTGATACCAGCGGGACTTGCTAACGAAGGATGGTTTAAATCTAAGGCGTAGGAGTATCATGAAGAAGTATCCAAGGATGTACATCACGCAAACAGCGTAAGTTATACATTTTCATCAATGTATAGAAAGCGTTTGACGCAATCGAATTTTCTTCTTTTATATTATTAGGAGCACGTCATATTTCAGAGAGCATGTACATGGTTCATGAATAATTAGGTGATGTCAAGGGTAACATTAAAACATCACAACCGTTGAAGATCGTCAGATCGTCTTTGTGCAGTGGACGAGTAGATCTATGTATAATGTTTTCCACCATCTATTCATAGTCAGGCTTCCAGCGAAGGGAGACTTTCACTAAAGTTTATCATTTCACCAGTGAATACACTCAGGTCTTGCAACCTGCTTTTCAACACAACAACAATGGACTGCAATACGTAGGTTGATGCAACAACGACATTTGGAATCCCTAGGTCAGTCAGCATTATCTCTACGGAGCTAACCCCAGGCTCTACACAGATAATCCATATCTCCGCGGAGATTATCCCTGCAGGTCCTATTGGCCTGTCCTCGCCTTTCCAACCCTTGGCGTCAGCACTGGCCGGAACATGTTATCTGGGTTTCCTCATTCCAACCTACAAATAGCACGATGTACCACATCTGTAATTCCTTCACTCGAACCAGCTGTCCGGAAAAGATCCCTGCCAAAGGCACTTATATTCATGCCCCCTCCTTACAAGAGTTGAAGAGCCTTATTCGTTAATCAAGCGGCTGTGCATGTACATGTTGTACACTACCGTGTCCTCGCGTATGTTGACAAAATCAGCGCGCGCATACATAAAGTGCATGGCTCATTTGATCTAACGCTCCGTGACCAACTGTGTAATTGAAATGATACCAATTAGCTGCCTAGACGAACTATATACATATCATTAACAAACGCATATTATCATTGTGACGAACATTGAACATTTGTATTACTACATATACTAGTTGACATACTTGCAACATAGTATCACGCTCTTTATTTGCGACAGAAAACTCAAGTGACAAAAATTATATTTTATCAACACCTTAGAGACGAAAGCTAATGGTAAGGGTCGCGACTCCACATTCATTGGTATGCTTGGAACGGAAACCTACTCTTCCAGTGGGATCTACAGAGATCAAACGTTGATACCACACGTGAAGTTGGGTCTATGTATGACGTATGAAGTGCCTCGGGTATTTAAGTTCTTGCTGCAGACGTGACTGAACTTTCCATACATCTGATTCAATCTACCACCTGCCGCACCCCGAAAGACGATCAATTTTGAGCTGAGACAAATTATGTATCTTCCTCTCGATATCTGGCCGCATTTGGGCACTTTCTCCATCAGGGAAAGTAGCTATCATCTTGCCGCATTACTCCCAGCCAATTTCCTGTCTTAAACAGGTCTCTAGTGACAGTCCGTTTATGGAGGAGGAAGAGAAGCATGTCACGGACCTGGTAATTACGTCCAATTTAGCGTTTATCAGCTTCTGAGTTACGTGGAGGGTTGTTCAGTTTTAGGTCGATTCTTTGGGTCGCTGCTCACTCGGGAGTGACGCTGATATGATATTTTCTGTGTCTCGTAGCCAAGAGAGAATAGAATATGGTTCGAAGATGACCGTTCATAGAAAATAATGAAACAGTCGCTGAAGCAGGAAAAAGAATACGTCAACTTAGAGTTGTCTTGAAGCTGCAAATTGATTCAACAAAAACGTGTAAATTATATTTTCAAAATTTTAAATAGTTTTGACAAATGAATGTAGCCACGGAATGTATTGCCTATGATATTAGTGTAATGAAGCTCTTGCCATGTAATAATTAGAAAAAAAATGAGATAAGGTGGTCGTGAAATAACTAGAACTCAGCAGATACATTTCCATTAATATTTTACAATGAAAAGACACGCGACACAGGAACATAATCTTCATTAAACTTGAAGGTCACGACAACTCAAAATACTTCCTGGAAGTCTGAAATCACGTAATTCTTGTTCGTTTTATTTCTGATTGCATTCAGATCCGTAGAATCTGTCATGACCAGAATGGCACCTGTCGATAAGGGTGTCTGGCTATGGCGAAATAGAATCCCAGCTTTAAAGCTTACATTTTGACAGCTGAAAAATTACTTCAGTAAACGTTAAACGTCACTATATCTCCTGCGAACCAAGCGTGATGTTGTCAAAACTTTATTGCGTATATGGATATGAATCTGAAAGCTTATCAGATATTGACATGTCCAAAAATGATATTGCAAGGAAGGCATATTACATCCCACTGAAATATTAAAATGTAATATCATTGCAATGTTCTGTGTTTAATAAAACAATGCTAAGACGAGCCAAGAAACTTAAAATGATATTATATGTCACTTTTAAGATATTTTGAAACATTGTCTTATATTCTTATTCATTTGCATTTACCATACCTTGATATTGTCCCGGAAGCGACCCTGAAAATTGGATAGTTCTTCCGTGAATGATGTGGAACCATACGGAACTGCTTACTGATTGCCATGACCGACTGCCAAATTGAAAACCTTTGATTTAATTAACTTACACCAGAGTTGGTGGGCGTTGTAGAGTTCCAAGAAACGTACGTCGTTGATGTTGAAAAAAAGGAAGGCTCATTCTGGTCCTACCATTTAAGTTACATGGAATTCTTTAAAGTTACATGGAATTCTGATATGGAAAAAAAGGGGATAACCATTAGAGAAAGAGTTATCACGACTTTTTTCAATTATCACGTTTTCCACTGAAAATAAATTTACGTAGTAAATAAATGAGATAAAAGCTAAGTCTTCATTATGATGTACATTCTGCATATTGTTTTGTGAAATTCGATATGGTCTATGTTACAATTTCTTTGCTTTCTATATTAAAATAACTTTGCACTTTCATATCGGATATTTCAGTGTGATTTAATACAAGGGAAGGTTAATATTAAGACCTTTGCTATTGTACAACAAGTTGTAGCCATATGGTGTTCGCCATTATGTACCAAATGAATGGCACCCATAATCATAAAGACACGTGGATTCGAGAATTGCTTATTGATTTTTATATACAATTTGGCACGTTGACGAGTCATACAAAGGAATCAAATTGAAAACAGTTTTCTGGGAATGGGAAATATGCATATCTCATATTTTGTTATAAAGTGTACTTTCTTAGAAATCGTTGTGGACGCTGGAGGAAAGAAAATATCTACCCAAAACCATCTAAGAAAGTTAATTGTCATACACATGGTTATTCTTGAATTTAATATATATCTGAAAAGAGTTTGGTGTCGTGATACACTTTTTGAACAACGGTATATCTTCTTTCGAATGCCTTGTTGGTGAGTTATAAACTATATGTAAGTATTTCATATCCAAAAGATTTAATCAATTCGTTCCAATGACAGTACATGCATTGCGAAGAAAAAACATGCCAAACTTGGCGTATTAGCCTTACGATTGACATTGATTTGAAACTTATACGTGTCGTAATAGACAGGATATTAACTACTTATTACTTTCTGAATCTCCTATATTGCGGTGATAAATGCCAGGTGTTATTTTCATATCTATGACGTCAGAAATGTCAGCCAAATTCCCCCTCATCCTCACATTACTCTGATTAAATGTCAAAGTCATTACCCTTACATAATGGAAACCGAACAAATCCTCAATAAATCATTTTCTTTTCTCGTTCCTATTTCCGCCTTTTGGCTTTTGAATACAAGAACCTACTGTGCTGTAAAATGCAGGCGTTTTGTCATCTCTATTGTAATTTCATAGTCTGGTGGTCGAACGCAATAAACCCCGTCAGGGTATGTCTATAAACGCCGTGAACCCTGCCTCCCTGTAGACTTCTTAATAACTGTCGTAAAATACGAATGTGACGCTCTAGTTCAAGTTTAGGCGTTATTAATCCATCAAACTGACGAAGTGACTCAATTCAAGCGCAGATTCGAGTCAATTGAGGTATATTCCCACTGCACCCTGGGACGACAAAGGATAGCACCTTCTGCACATGCGTACTGGACACCAATCCGTGCGAATACAAAAAAGTACTTCAAAGAATCCGGATGTAAAGTTAACCAGATGTATTGTAATCCAGGTATCCTGTGGGGTTTATATCACTACAGATATTCATCTTTGGGCTGAATCCAAGGGCAGGTCGGCAAAGTATCGTTCCACTGAGACGTCAATCAAAGCTTTCCCGCGGAATACCGTTCCACAGAGACGTCCATCATTCCGACCTCTGGCTGTTTTTCCCGCCATTTCGTCTCTCCCTTCCAGCATGGTTCTGTCAACTCTGAAACATCAGATGCGTGGGTTTGAGCAGTGTATGGGCCACACTGCGGTAGATATAACAATATAATCATTTTATGTCACACATAACGCTGGGTAGAGATGTTCAAAACGAACAAGGTTCGTCATTCCCCATTACTTTAATCGTCAGGAGGAAATACGCTTCAAACAGTGTGGAAAACCGGAAGAAACCTATACATTAGTACAGGTGTCAGGGAAAACTAACATTGACACTGCGTCTGTAACCTTGGCACACGCTTTCAGAAAAATAAACTATAAGTCGGAAGGGAAAAGGCTGTTCTTGACATTGACGTTAGGAGCCTATTCCCTGCTCGAAACACTGAATCTCACATGCACACAGGTAGAGTTTGGGGTTGAGATAAACTGAAATTTAAAGCCTTAAAAAACAGTATGAAACAGGTGTCAGTTCATTTGTTTTACATGATGAAATGTCATGTAGCAAAACAAATGTTTGGAAAATCTTTCCTTTTGGCTTAAGATCAAGAAGAGATTACTAGAGAACATATCTTTGACCATGAGGCTTGTTTCTTACGCCGCTTTTTGTCAATTATCGCTTATCTGTGAGTCATTTCTAGACAGACAGTAAAAAACAACTTCAGACCGGATTTTGCATTGGTCTCTACGTATAGACATTTTCTCAAGTTTGTCATGGGTTGTTTAGCTAACACAATCTATCTTAGAACTGTTTAGAACATAGTGTCGTCAGCAAGAGGCGATGACAAACGAAGTTTGAATGCGGAAACAGACTTGGTGAACTGTGTGGACCGAATTGCACACATCTCAGAGGCCTGATAGATACTCCACTGATATTAAATGTAGCTTTTTTAAACACTTTTATATCAGTTGCTCAATTTCTCCTCCTTTTATTTATCGCATATCTAACATTTCTTTGTTTGTGATAATCCATCTATGAACAGCCGTTGAAAGATACTCATAAAATTTAAACGCTGTTGAAATTACGCCCGAAGTAGCAAAATTCAGCTCATGTCCATTATTTTGGCAAACACCTTCCCCTTTCCTTCGGCACAATCAATTCGCCATTTTCTCATTCCCTTTCAACATGATTTCTAAATCCACTGTGGTCTCTAATCTATCTCTCCCCTTGTTTCAGCTCTAACCGCAATTTTAGCCTCACATCCACCCACGATCCCTCGGTATTAAATTGCGTTACAACAATGGCGTCAGCGCTAGCGTGACGCAGTTCTTTACGTCTACGCTGGCAATGTACGCTTTGAAGTTATAATTTAAGTATACCAGTCGACAAACTGATAAGAAACTCAGATGAACTCATAGGTAATAAACACGTTATATTATTAGCTATATATATGACGTTACGTTGTCAAAACAAATTCACTCCCTTTAGCAAGCTTGTAGATAATAATATACAAGAGGGCTTAATAGTTGATTCTATGTGAATTTAAAATGACCTTGAGAAAAGCCACCAAAGCTATCCATCTAGTAACTTATTACTGCTAAATTAATCTCATTCTTAAGCGCCTTTAGTATCTTTAGCCGGATGCAGGCTATATATTCAAACGATATTACTTTAGAAACCTGATAATATGAAATCCCTTGTATTTATATCCTTGCGTGCTACTAAAAGATTACACGTCACTGCTGCAAAATCATTTCAAAAGTGATCAGGATATTCTATTATTATATTATCTGATACATGTCAGCCATGTTTACAAGAAAAAAAATGGTTGCGTTTTGGGGATTGTCCATCACCATAGCTCACTGCGTGTGGGCTAGCTGTTGATCTGTTATTTATTCTAGCCAAAGTTGTTTTGCTTCTTGTGCGTAGTACGTTTTGGCGACCCCCATTGCCCTCCCCGAGGCCTGGTAACCATCTCCCGGCTCCTAATACTCTTTCTGTCAATGGTTATAGACTACAGGCCATATGATGCCTATTCTGTGGTCAGGTCCGCACGCACAGGAGATTTAACCTCACTAGGGGTCCATACAGCAGATGAGCTGAGGTCACAAACTCTATCTAACAAGTCAGAAGATCACTGACATTTTTGTTCACGTAATCTAAGTCTTATGAAGAAGGCTTTTACTGGTTAAGAGTAGTACAAAGAATCCAATTAAGAAGCATATTTTGCACAAATCTTCAGCTCAATAAGAGGGTAATAGACAGGACATTGTAAAGAAGAACTCAAGGTCATGATGGAAGGTTGTTTGTGTGACGTCATCACCTGGCAGGGGTGCTGTAAGGATGAGATAAGAGATTACATCGAAATGTGGAGGGTTTCGTGAGTCGGCAGGAAACCGCAGGCAAACATGTGGTACATGTTCAGACAGTATGCGGTCTCCTGTTTAGAAGAACCTCACGCAAACCTCGTGTAGTAAAAAGGAATCTGAAGAACTTTGGAAGTATTATTTTCTGTAGATCTAACGTTAAATCTGATATTTATTTTCTCAACAATTTTTCAAAAAGTTAGTTGTAATGAAAATATAAGTTGTATCTAAATGACTGTACCCAAATGCTTACCCATATGGGCGCCATACTGTTTACATTTAAACCATTTTAACGTTAAATGGTTTAAATGTACACAGTATGGTCACCGTTGACCTTCAATCTTCCCCAATTTGTTTACATGTCTTTCATGCCTGGAGGAAACAGAAGTAGTTTGGAGCAGATTTCAGACCTTAACGACAAGCATGTTTATAAACGGGAGCTAAACACTGGTGTAAGATGTTTCCAATTTGTTCTTCTAATAGACTATTTATAAGTGCCTTGTTATGATTACGCTCAGTATTGTGGAAAGACAGTGCTATATTGTATAATGAAAATGCGCGGATTTTTCTTTTAGATATATTGTCATTCAATGATGGTGTAAGATGGTTCAGACCTTCCTTTGAAGGCCCAAGGAAGTACTTCACCTGCCTCAAGTGTATATTCTTGGAACTGGAGTGTTCTCTTCCGCCACCATCTTGTTTTTCGTTCTTTTTTAACCTTGGTGATAAAATAACCATGAAGGTCACTACCCAAAGTCATACACTTGAATAAGCCTCATAAAAGTAGTATATCCTCTTGCAAAATGTATGTACGTAAGTCAGGTGTAATATCTGCATTATTAGAGCCGCCATTTTTATGAGTGAGGTGTGTGACCTTGTAGTGCCGAAGGTCACTGATCTGGCTCACTGATCTGACTTCCCTGATATATATCTATGCTTGTTTCATAAAGGTGCAGTACCTGGAACTTCAACCGCCTCTTTCCGCACCCTTTTACCTGTACAACTTCCGCCGGCCTTTCTCTGTACTTCCCCAGAGGTTGTTGAACCTTCTTGACAAGGTTGTCGACCTCAGTTTTGAATATTTAAAATTTAACGAATTTATGATACGCCAATCAGAACGTGGGAAATGCTTCTAGTATTGAAGGTTTATCGGGTACTTAAGCTGTAGTGTAATCCTCATCGACGCTTTAACAAGAGAACTGTCCTCTCTATAAACTCTGTCTCTGTCATTCACACTTAATTAAACACGTTATGAGAGATTCAATGTCATTATATCTAAAAATAGATAATGAAGATTATGTAACGGTTGCGATGGCTTCGCAGAAAGGACAACTCTGCCGTTTCCATGGCAATTTACATACGCACATTGGAACACGTATCGCCTGTAGGTACACACTACAATAGACGTGTTGAAAAGTGGGACATTTATCTTCATATGATCTAATGGTAAGACAAGACATACAATAGGTGTAATTAACGTTCTTTTGTTCTCAGTGTTAGACAGGTAGTGAGTAAACACTACATTTCCCTCATAGAACTTGGAAAAGACGTATACGTATAGCATATATGCATAGACGGTTGCCAAATACAGGTGTCAGCATTACATTTCATCAGCAAATCTAAAAGCATGACAGTTACTTCCTTTCTTTAACCTTTCTGAAGCTTAAGATGTACATGTACAATACACGAGTATTGAGAGTCGTACTTTAACTGAAGCAGACAGGAAGTTAGGATTACATATTGGATATGCCTACCGCTTTTTGCGGGGGAGTTTTTGAGGGATTTGCAATGCAGATTCGGTCTGAAATTCCGGGCTATATAACGCGCACGTCCATCGCAGATCGAAGACTGTACTTGAGAGTGCGCGAGGCTTGAGTCATCTCTACTGCGCAGCCCCTCTAGTCAGTCAGCGCCAACATATTAGCGGTGAACACTGTGGTTTGCGGTAGTCCAAGTGGTAAGTTTTATCCCAGATGTTCTTCATTTACATGCCATTGCGTTTGTCTCAGTCTAACGGTCTGGGGTCTTTTTGATATTACCTTTTGGCTGATTGCTTTTTTGGTTTATGGTGGGTTTTTATTGACGATTTGCTGATATGCAACAAAAGACAACGACGCGTCATCATCATATTCTTATGGAGACTTTGATATATTGTTCATTGTAGTTCAATTTAACTAAATCGTATGTCATAGATGTTAAACGTCTTGTTGTAATAGGTAAAAACTGAATATTTATTCCGACACTGTTTGATACCTGGCACTGATGGTCGCTCTTCAGCGTTAAGCCTCTGTAAAGCCCCTAGCTGTCACACATAGCCGAATATGGCCTCCCGAACACTGCCGAACTCCCGCCAACCATGGGTGGATTTTGGTCGGCAGCAAGGTCGACTGTGGCTGGCTGGTGTTCGGCGAGGTCGGCTACTGGTCGGCTGCGCCAGCCGAATGTTTCAAACTGTTTAAAACAATCGAGTGTGGATGGGAGTTTCGGCCATGGTTAGCTGGTGGTTGGCTGGTGTTCGGGAGTAGGTCAGCAGTGTTTGGGGGTCAAATTTGACTCAAATTTAACTGAAATTCGATTCGTATCAAAAGGTAGACGTGGCCTAAATCTGCTCAGATTGCTCCCAGCCTACCGCCAAGCTTGGTTGGTTGGTGGTCGGGGGAAGGTTCTGAACGTGTGACAGGGGCTTGCTTAACACACCAGTTTCGCATGCACGCCGCGGCGGTGGCTAGCTATGTTACATCTAATTTCTTGTCACATTGCTCATCTGTCCTTCTAATCACTAATTAGAGCTACATTTCATCACATATCAAGTGAGATTCGCAAAGTAACAGTTCTATATAGGAATGAATGAAATTTGAATGTTGAGTGGAATTTACGTCTGTGGATGCCTTGTCCCTGTCTGTAGTGAGATGAAATACACGTAGCAGCGTAGCATGTGTAACATACATCAGGCCAAAACCGGTGCAATGACCAAGTGGGTGGAGTGTTCGCCTTGCATTCGGCAGGTCCTGAGTTCGATCCCCGGCCGAGTCATACCACAGACTTTACTGGTGAAAAATTGATAAATTCTGCTTAGCACTCAGTATTTGGGAAAGAGTATGGGAGTTAAACACTCAGCACTACCAGTGGACTAGCCCCCTGCTGTAGTGATTGCATAACTGTATGGCCTAAGTGCCACAGAAACGGAGATGGGCCATATATGCACCATATATAGGTGCGGGAAGGAACTTTGGCACATCAGACCACATCTCTTGTTCAGCTGATGAAATGTTGGGAAGAAGGAACACGTTATAGGGAAGGATGTAGAATGTGCAATGTCATGATCTGATAACAATTAAACCTCTCTGGTCTTGGTGATAATTACAGTACTTCTTTCCTCTCCTGCTTCCTCATTGGCGAAAGTAAAGGAAACTGCCGAGACCACTTGTGTAAATATGTCTGAACTGGGAGTATAAGTCTCCAACGTTTAGACATGTCGAAATACAGTGTACGGGTTGACAGGGCTCACTTTTCAATCCCTTACCCAGGATATTCAATAGCACGGGGTCCTGGGTACGACGCTGTGTTTTCAGTGTGTGTAAGCTGTCTATGACAGCCGTATCAACGGTTATTCCGAGGTTTATATATTACTTGACTTCTTTACTAAGAACGTCGCATTTTAAACTTAAATTGTTCCATCATATTGAGTGGTTTAAACTACTCAAAAGTTACGAAAGTTTAGTTTCAGTAGTTTTGAAGTTGTTATTTTCCACAAACCAAACTAAAACTGCCCATTTTCTTCTTAACTCAAATGAGCCCTTAAACTCCCTGTATCCCTTTATCCGGGCATACAGCGGTTTCGGATTTGCCAAATAGCTTTCTAGTGGTACATTTAAGAACATTCCCGCAGAGCAATGTAGAGCTGTAAAGATGATTACATCCATTTAGAATCCTGAGCGATTTTCCGCCTTGAAGTAGTCCGAAGCTAGCCAAGGTCGTTTTTGAAAACCACTACCGAGCGGATTCGGAAACTTTTGAAAGCCAGAGGCGCTATCTCAGAGCGCTTTGGTGCACTTTACGGTCCCTTACTGCGAGACGTTGAAAATTCATGATCAAGACTCTATTATACGGAAAGCAATTCACAGTCAACCTCCCTTACTAGTACATCAACTCGTTTTAGCCATTATTGCTATGCTTCTAGCCCATTATCGCTGATGATATGTGAGCATGCATAGAGAACTCTCTCTTGGAGTGTGATGACCTACTGCGGCATGGGTTGTTAGCTTGAAAGGACTGTGAAGTGTTGAAAACCATGCAGGAAGACCTCCATTTTTCGGTGTCAGTGTTTGAAGACTAGGCTTTGATCTTTCGGTACTTATTCCGCCCCACGGCTGCATTTATAGTCTTTTCTCTCCACGACTCGGTACGCCTGGTTGATGAGAATGCGGTGTGAAGTAAAGCAAACGGAAATTGGTAGTAATTCTTTCCGACGTCTTTACGGATATTGCGCTGTTTGTTTGCCAAATGGATATAAATTTGCAATAAAATCCACCTAATCATTGGAGATAGTCATTGATTCTAAGTCATTCCGTGGCATTAAAGCCATTGCTTTCGTAGCTGATAATAGTCTCATTTCCTGTCATATTCTATTTTTTCACGCACTGGAAAGTTTTATACTTCTGTAGTGCACTACTCAGAAACAGAACTGTTGACAATTTACGATCATCTATTTATGAATTAAAAGAATAAAACAGCAGAGATTCTCTTAAAAAAAATCGTACACCGTCTTATAAATTACAGAGTCTGTTCTTCACGAAATGTACTTTATATAACAGCAATTTGTAAAGGCTTAGCGCTTTAAGAAACCGATATGCACGATATGTCTTCGGCAATGTCCGGATTATGCACGATATGTCTTCGACAATGTCCGGATCACATCCATCTCAGAACTAAATCTGTTGCTGAGATTTCACCCAGACTTTGGCAGCATTCAGGGCTTATCGAGATTGTGCTGCTAATCTGAGGGGCTCAAATGAACCCTACTTCCTGATTATTGTCTTTATCGATCGGTGAAGGTTTAAGGACAGACAGTAGCTTCATACGGCCCCATGGAGGTGGTTTTACGGCGTGCGGATGAATAGATTGTTTGGTATGAAAAGAGGCAATGAAATGTGGCAAATCACACCGTTGTCACCAGTGTAAGAACGCGTAAATTGATACAACACGTATTTGCACTGTGGGCTAGAATTTGGAGCACTTGTCGCACTTGACTTAAGTGTATGCATTTATCCACCGATGATTTAAGCCTTAATTCATATTCTTAGAAATGACACTGTTACTAAGTAGAGCCACATGATTACGGAGTGAATGAACACCATCTGTTACATGATGATTACATGTAGGCGTTGGAACTGGTCCAAGTCAGAAGACACTTGCTATGTGTGTGAGTTATCAGTTAATGTGGGCCGTACAACAGTTCTAAAACATTTACTCCATATGATAATCATTTAAGCGTTCATATTTTTCGGTGGAAAACGGCAGCTACATGTACCGCCGTACGATTTTGCACTTTTGTCATACATGAAAGAACGTAAAAGGAAATGTGAGGTAGCGATCGCAATGCAGGAATCTTGCGGCGCGAAGATCAACTGAACTGAGGCGTAACACTTGTTATGAATAATTCCATATCATAAGTCTGGTACTTATTCTGTCCTGCCGTCCATGAAACATTCAATAACTGCATCATACCCATCTGTGCATTTATTGTGACAAAACGGCTTTTGACATTTGAAATGACGGAAGATAATTGCCGTTAGGTTTGGCGCTGACTGTGACTCGTCCAGGCTGTTCATTATTCTTAATTATCTTTTTTAATTTAGCTACATGCATGATTTTTTTAATCCATCGATATCTATAAGCTAACAAATTGTTCTTAAAACGAAGACAGATATTAGTCATAGAGTAAAAAGGCCCAATCCGTTAACTGTAGTTGATGGCGTTCAGCACCAAGGACAGGCCCCGTTCTATTTCTTTCCCTTTGTAGTCAGTACAGAGGACAGGCTAGTTGTGCGTTGGCGGCGTCCAGCGGGAATGGTGAGATTGAGATTTTGCACTCTCTCTCTCTCTCTCTCTCTCTCTCTCTCTCTCTCTCTCTCTCTCTCTTTCATTCTGTCTGTCTGTCTGTCTGTCTCTCTCTCTTTAATGCTTGTTCTGGCGCTTTCCTCTTGAAAGTTACGGACTGCACTGTAAAGTGGTTGTATCGTGGTGACTTCATAATGCACTTCGGTGGCCAATTTCTTGTCTTGAGTTCGTACATTTTGGACACCGTTCTCCTTGGAAAAAGCCTGCAATGTCAATGTCAAACTTTCCTGGTCGCCAAATGTACCGTTGATGTCTTAGGTAATACAGCTGGGTGCAATGTACAGTTCTGTGGTCTCAAGCCTTAGTAGAAAACCCACCAAATCGTACACTGTAGACCGTATGAGTGATGTGTTTTCCACATTTTGGAGTGGTTTCAGACTTACTACATTTGTTTGATGCCGCCCTTTGGACAACTTGCAAACTTTGCAAACCACAAGTGTCTTGAATCTGGATATTGTGATAGCTTACCACGATAGCATGCTGAATCAGCTATACGTGCTGATATTGTTTACGACCGGTACCGTCAATGATGAAGATAAGCCTCCTGTATGCTGAATATCCCCGTTAGCAAAAAGGCGCTGGCATGCAGCCATTTGTCCTACGCTTGGAATCCAATCAGTCACTATGTGTGGCGAGTCACTTTTCTTTTTTAGATCTTTCCTTCACTACAATGCTGTATTTTTGCAAGATATACTTCTAGTACCACTTCTTTTTCTACGAAAGCTCTTCAGACAACATATAACAGAAAACGCCTTAGACCTGTCAAGAATGAATACTAACTGGGTGGCAGGTGGTCGTCATCCTACACCCCTGACGTGTGTCTAACGTGATATAGGGGCGATTACAAGGAATTTTTGATGTAAATAAATATGCATGTAGGAAAGGTGACTTCAGTCGCATGTGTAGATCGATCTAGTGACGCACGTATAGTGTAGCGAGTGGGCGCATGGTCTTTGCGGCATGGTTACAAATGTAGTTCTGGTCTTCTCCAACCCATATAACGAAGAATCCACCCACATAGGTGAACAGTAATTGGTCCCATCAACTCTCTTGTGGTCAGAAACAAACGCCACCAAATTACTGTAAACATGATGTGACGTACGACACCAAGAAAAATCCTTATAAGGGAAAATCTATATGTTGCCGGAAAACTACATTATCTCTACTACTTAGCATGAATCCGTAAGATATCATTTAATTATTTGAAGAGTCTTATTACATGTAGTAGCTTTGTATAATTGCTTTATCTTGGTGGTATGTAATTCAGCTATTTATCAATATATAGCACCCAGCTGGGGAATTTTAACCTAAATTTTAACAGTAATTACAGTTAATTCTACTAATTGGCGCTGAAGGTACCGTCAGAGCAGACATTAGCTACAAAAGAACATCGATTTTGGTCTGAACAAACACTGGTAGGCTTTTCTGTTAATGGGTGCCAGTGTTTGAAGATGTATCCAAATGACGCAGCCACCGGTGCCAGGACCATTAAGTTCTTAAGTAGGTTGGCGTAAGGAATCAGGCGTCTCAAGAGATATGGACGCCTACGCAAGGCGGGGGTTTGTCTAGAGCAATACAAACGGCGTCGCAGCGACGTTGAGTGTCATTCAGACCGCAGGTATTGGGAGCAGCACACGCGCGTGTGTGTTAGATAGGGCGTGGTCGTCAAAAGTGTATATGGACAGACGGTCAGTCTACTGTTGGTAAGACCTTCATTATTTTATCACGTACATTTGCGATTATTTCTGCTCGTTATTTTTTCTTTGTAATTTGAGAGCAGGATGTTCTGTACCAAGACTTGTTTGTTCTGCCTTTAGGAGCCTTTAATACAGATGCATTAATCACTCTAGTGCTTGTCATACAAAAGGGCTCAATCCAGTGCGTAGCGTATCTGCGTTCACATGGGGAGTGCTAAGAGTCTTGTGTTTGCTAAATACAGGGAAGACAATTAGGGTTATATGACTTCTATCATAAAACAAATTGGGATAGTGGTTTGTATCTTTTTTCTTTCCTGCTTCAGTGGTTAAGGTTATGAAGTGCAAAGCTGCTCCTCCACAGCGCTAGCGAGTCCTCCCGATTCACGTGGTAATCCCCACATATGTACTTTAAGTAGTGAAGCATTTCTAAAGAGATTTTCGTGCACTTCTGTTTTCATGTGTCATGTTAGTTGACAGCATTTCAACATTTTGAAGGACATCCACACAATTCGTTTCTCTGGGGTTATACTATACTACTTGTGACTGCTTTGAGACCATCTCTTCTCCTCGGCTCTGTTTTCGTAAACGATATGGATCGTACATCAGGGGCTTTACATGAACATCAAGGGCATCTGAGGAACCACAGAGAAACACAAACGTGTCTGTTTCATGTCTTTATGAAGCGCGTGGGGTGAAGAGTTGAAACCCCTGTGTACACGTGGAATTCGAAAATGGGGTTAAGTCGACAAGGATGTGTCCCAAGGCTCGCAATTTCTCACGTAATCTGACCGTGATCTATACATGTGACACGCCGTTCAACCTTCTCAAGTTGGCAGGTTATCAAAGCTAATAACATTCTCGATAGCTTGCCGTCCCCAGACAGTGATAACGCTGTAGTTGTGCCAGTTTTGCTCTGTATGTGTCGGTTCGTTCGTGCCTAGTGCTGTCATATGTTTGGCACACAGGAGTGTCCGGGGTGCATTGATGTCGTCAATGTACTTAAAATCGTGCTTAGAATGTCTGCATCCATAAAGGCTATTCTATCTTCAACTGTGATAAGGGGAGGTCATTTTGTAAAGGAAAATGAAGGAATTTCAATGACAGAGCGCATACGGTCACAGAAACCAAAGTGAGAGGGTTGTTACAAATTTTCCCCACCAACTAAAATGGAATGAAACTTTTTCAAATGTTTGGGTGCAATATGGTCACTGGCATTGTTAACGATTTGTTGATTTTTGCTCTTATATCATATTTTCTATGTATAAAAGGACGTTTTCATTTCATAGAAAGCGTTTCAGTCTGGCCCCTTAGGATTTTAACGTTCTAACACGTCACCAAATGACTTTGTGGCTGACACACACACACACACACCTCACACACTACACACACACACACAGATCAGATATGGCATACACGGCAGTGTAATCTGTACTCAAACTATCAACACTATCAACAAAACCTAATTACTCGGAAAACGACCCATTACCGACTCAGTCTGCATGCGACACTCAAAAACCCGAGCCCACAATTTGTTTTACAGCGGAAATCAATATTTGATGTCCCAATGAAAGCATTGGTTACCGATGGGGAAGGATATGTGGGTAATCTCCAAGTAGATCTTTCGGTGGCTGCAAAGACAGTATCAAATTGGCCAGGCCAGGCTGTAGCCATTTGCAGACAGTATCCAATACACCACCCAAGCGTAAAAAAGATACCAGTACAAAAAACAAAGCCCGATAAAAACGCCTAAAACACGGCATTCGTACGTGGAGTAGCTACGACATATTTTGTAACCATCATACCCATACATGACATATTCTGATTAATCTTTAGTAATAGAATACATCATAAGTTTTGATATTCTTATCATTAGAATGTTGTTGTGTCTACAATTTTAAAGAATGTCTGTATAATGGGTTTGTTTGCTTTTGAGTTCATTGACATGTTGGATAACGGGGCCGATTTACAAATGACGACCTCTGGGTCAGGTGATTTTGTCAATATTTGTCTTTAATTAACCGTCCATCAAATAGAAGTCTATTCGTGATAGTTTGTTCAGTTTTGCTGTTTTCCAACTCTTCCATTGTGGTTGGTGGCCGTACATCCAAACTATTGTATAACTATCAACATCAAAGAGTTCCCTCGTGCTTTAGAAAAGCAGCCGACTGTAAGGTCATGGTGGTGCGACAATGAGACTTCAAAAGGGGCGTTATAGCGACCGTTAGACCATATTGGAAGTGGTTGCTAGTATTCTACTTTAGACCACACGTCGGCAGAACGTACGCTTAAGTTTGACAGTCACTGTTTAGTGTTTTTCGGCTTGTTTCACAGTAGTTGAGACATCTCGTAACTGCCCTGACATATAAGTTACCGACGTTATTTTTGTGTCCCTGCGTACTATTGTGCAGAACCAACGGCGTTCCTAAAATCGTCAGCTCCAATTTTCATTGTTTGCTTTGAGATAGTCCAGAACGTTGTCTCCCCCTATGCATAAGTCAAACAACACGCCGTTTTCATAACGTTTCAAATACATAGGAACAAATATCATCCCATCTTTGAATATAAATGCTGAATCGGTTTTTGATAATACAAAGAGAAGATAGTAGTAGTAGGGGTGTCCTTTATTGGTATGTATATGTGTGAAATGATAGCCTTATCGTATCCAGAACCGTGCCTATTTAGTTCTATGCCTGTATGGGTTAGGGTTAGGATCAGGCACGGTTCTGGATAGTCTCCGGGTATCCAAGAACGTAGATTTGCCCCAGGCACGGTTCTGGATACGCGTGGACTATCCAGAACCGTGCCTAAGCAGGGTTCTGGATAAAGCACGGTGCAGGCCTTTCTTGCTTCTGATGGTCTGCATTGTCTGTAACGACATTCGATGTTGATGTACCGCCGTGAAGATTCAATTTCACAGTCACAACGCTACATATAACGGCCTTGAATGCACTTAGACCCCAAAGATACGCTCTGCCGGTAATTTCTCCCTCGGCGCCTTCAAAAGCCCATGATATCGACTTAAAAGCAGATCTAAAAGGGCATTGATGTAGAAAAATGATGGCACTGTATATCATGTGTATTGTCGGACGTTGTATGTAATCAGTTTAGTATGCGTGTCTCTATCCATGTCTTTTCAGTGACTGGGCCACTAATTCTATAAGTTATAATTAATTGAACTAAGCCAGTGTTTATCAAATAAATCTTGTGCCTTTTTAGAAATTAATTTTCTACAATGGATGTTAGCTTTGGAGAAGATCTTTGTAAATTGAGCTTGACAATAGCACATTTCTCGAATGCTGATGAGTAACACTTGCGTAACATTTATACCTCCTTTTAAAATATGGTACTAGAACGTTATTTATTTGTTGTATATCATGGAAATGGGTGTATCAACGGTTTAGGTTACCAGTACATGTAGTAGTGACGTGGTATACTATAACAATACCATACCTGTCCTGTGAAGTCTACATTTTAGTTTTAACCTTTATCACACTGAAGTAGCCGTTTGGTTACCAATTCTCTCTTGGTTATGGGTTAGGCAGCAGTGAGAAGGTTAATTAACCATTTCACAACTCGGATTACAGCAGTGTTGCCTGAACAGAAGCGCAGATCCTGGTAGCTTTACCCCCATCTTAGAAATACTTACACGCCGTTTTTCGTGGAAAGGATTAGGGCATGCCATGCCTAGCGCCTTCCGAATCATCTTGAACTTCGAAGCACGTTAAGAATGTATTCAGGGAGACTCAAGTAAGGATTATATATAAACAAAACTCATTTGAAAGTCGCTGTACTTTTGTTGTGTCAATAAAGTTCTCTCTCTTAAAGAATTATTATATAAACAAAAAAGCTTGTACATATTACTGAAGTAATGATTATACATAAACACAAAACATATTGTTTGAAACTTGTTTACTTGTCGACCGGTTTGTTTTTCTGGGGATGTAGGATGTGGATAGAGATTACAATAGCAAGAAATGCAATACTCCATGGCAGGTGAGTGTAACGTAAAATGCCTTGTTCACGTACATGTTAGACCGCACAATTTTGGCTCTGTGAATGAGAGAGCCAGGTTGTACATGTTCCAAAACAGGAAGTCTGCCACATGACTTCCTAGAATGATGTCGTAAGCTTCGTATCCTGGCAACAGCCCCAGACAAGGCTGCCTGGGTTCAGGAGGGGAACTACCCCTGGTCTATTTTTGGACCAGTTGCGTGCGTGGTGTTTAAATTCTGGCGTATCCCTTTCGTGTTCACACTATAACTCTTGCTTACGATGGGTGAAAATGTCGCTCCGGCTCTTTAAGGCTTCTTGTCTTTAAGGAACTTTGAGACTACGTCTGTTGGTAAGTTGTCTGTAAGATCGTAGCTGCTATCATATGAGAAGTTAGTTCACGTGGCTAGAGGATATAGTTCTCAACCGCGTTTCTGATATACGTGACGCTTTGTGTGCCTCTAGAATGCATATATATGGAACCAGGCTTAAAAGTCTCACACGCTTGTGTCTGCAAGGAAGGCTATGTTTCCACCAGTGTTGTTTGATTCGTTCATAAGATCAGACTTTTCAATGGTTATATCCGATAGGTAGGCCTAAACATGAGAGGAGGAAGAGACCGAATTCCAGCAATCCCACCTTCTGTTTCCTGTCAACTTGCAGTAACATTCTTACAAATGTAAATTCCAGGCATATAACTAGTGTCCTGGCGGAAACTTGTAGGTTCCAATATTAACTAGTTCACATTTTTCACTTTTAGTCTATTTCCTTGTGTCGCCTTAGGACCTTTTTTTTTTTCTTGTTCCTTCTTTTGGTTTCAGCTGAGCATTATAGACGTAATCAATGTGATGAGGAAGTGTTGTTCTGAGCATTGTAGGAACCTATATACATACATGTGTACATGTGCTTGTCATAATATCAGGAATTTAAATACTGCCTTTTGAATGTGAATTTTGCATTTTTTTTTTTCATTCATAATGTCAGGAATCTAAACGCGTTGCCTTTTAAAATTGAATATTGAATTCTTGTGTTAATTTCGTTCATTCATTCAATCTTTTCGTGTTTACTTTTCTACAGGTGTGTACTTATGCGCACATCCTGACCCGGTAGAGTAGGGCGGGGCTTCCACGACTCAACTGAAGTGTCCATCATGACGTTGCCTAGCGACAACAGCCCTTCGGTGATGACCACGCCCACTACGATGTCCTTTCCAAGCATGAATTCCACGAACGCCACGAACTTCACGACAATGTCGCCAAACGGTACCGACTGCAAAAACGACGAGGGCGGAGCCGTCCAAATCGTCGGCACAGGGGTGTCGGTCCTCATCATTCTAGAAAACATTCTCGTCATCTGGGCTATCGCGAGAAACAGACGAGACTTCAGAAGAGTCACCTATTACTTCATAGGGAACCTCGCCATAGCGGACGCGCTGGCAGGGGTTGTGTTCTTGTACACCTTCCTAGTAAACGATCTGCTCAAAGTCGCGGACTCGCGAGAGGGCTGGATCGCAAGGAAGGGTTTTCCAGTCGCCTTCTTCGTAGCCTCGTTGCTCAGCCTAGTCCTGGTGTCCATAGATCGCTACGTGCAATTCGTGTATCCCATGAAGTACAAGAACCTCCTGACGAAACACTGCTGCAAGATCTTCATTGTCATCATGTGGATCCTGTCGCTGGGATTCGTCATAGCGCCCCTAGCGGGTTGGAACTGTATCACAGCCAACTGCACCTGCCAGCAAGGTCCCTATGCGTGCCCGGATGCCACTTGCTCCATGGCCGTACCGCCTTTCACCAAGACCTTCGGCATCACGTGCGTGGTTGTCTTCCTGGCCAGTCTAGTCGTCATCTTGTTCTGTTACGCCGGAGTCTACATATCCGTGAGCCGCCATCTAAAACGGATGGCCACCTACGCGTTCAGCGCTGCCACTGTGAAGCTTACCGAAGTCACGGACACTGCACTACAACAGGCACCTCGGCAACGCATGTCAGACATTCGGCTGGCTAAAGCCCTGGCCATTGTCCTTGGGGTCTTCCTCGCTTGTTGGTTTCCTATCATTTTCCTCATCTTCATGGACATTAGCTCTTCCAGCGACGAAACCCCGTCTTTTAAGGATCGCGAGCGAATGTTGTCCCTTGCGGACGTCTGTTCTATCCCCGCCCTACTGAACTCTGCGATCAACCCGATCATTTATGCGTGCAGCCTCCGAAAGATGGGACAAGAACTCAAGTCTCTGCTCTGCTGCATTTTCTGCTGTAAGAAAAAGGCTGTACCGCGGCTGTCGAGACGGGGCTCGGAGACAGCGAGTAGTGAGAGTCTGTACAGAAAAAACAGCGTCCGAAGGAACAACAGCGTTCGTAAAAACCATTTGTCAACTCTGTAGAACTGAGAGTACAGAAACCGACAGGATGCTGTATGGGCACCCTAGCCTGGTAACCAAACCATCGGGAGCTCCCTAGTATCTCAACGGTGTTGGGAGTATAGCCCGCCCGCCCACGCCCATTGCCGCAACCCGAGGAATTTGTACGTGGCTATAGTTTCATTTAGTTCGCCCCAAAAGGGGACGACAGTAATCAGAAAGGCCGGCTGGAAAGATAGGTTGTCAGAAAGAAAGTCTGTGCTCAGTAAGACACTTCTAAGCCAGCCCGTAGAGATTGGTTACCAGGCTATATGCTTTCAGGAGCAAAGCTTTTACGACCAAAAGGCACGAAATGTTATGAATTCCATGTATTGCACTAGGCGAACAAAAAGAGAAAAAGCCTCTATGGAGAGATTTAATCATATGAATGTGTCAGAATGTAAATAATTCAACCAAAGTATATATAGCAGGTCTATTTCATGACATTGCCAAGACACATTATATATACATTAAGTGTGAATTTATGATTCTGCAGAAGATGTATGTAATACTATAAGAGTTGGATATGATTCAGCTATACCAATATAATGGTTAATGTATATACAATGTACTAGTATTGTAAATAGAAATTATGAAATACAAGAGGCAATCATGAAACTGAACAAAAGTTATCTGACCAAAGCTACAACTTTATCTTTTTTCTTCTCATATATAAGGACCCTTCCGACAATTTACCATTCAAAGGGGTAATGTAGAACTACTTTGTTATATCTTAAGATAGGACACCTTGTACATATCGCATGGTTTACAAGTAGATAGAAACAATGGGAGCATCCTGTATAGTATAGTAGCGCCTTAAGGCACGACCGTTAGTCGATCAGAAATTCAAGCTTTCTGGAAAATGCCATCAAATACTAGTACTTGACTTCTAAACATCACCACATTGTACGATATTGGAAGACATATATGATGTATACAGTGTGTGAATCCATATATCCACAGTAAGTCTGTATCCTGCGAGTGACGTGCAAGTGTAATATGAATATTGCATGGCGACATACACGTAGTGAGAATAGTGAAGTTCCAGTACGATACGTGTAGCTTATAGTGGATTGTTCAGTAGCAGTACTAGTGTTCAGTGAAATAGAACGTTTGCTTCATCTGTAACTTGAATGGTCACACTTTACACTGTGAGATTATAGAGTACACAATCATTAGCTCAGTTTCTGACCAAATGTTTCTGTTGTTTGCTGCTTTGTAAAGTGCTGCTTTCGTATGTCAACTGTAGGCAGTTTCAAGTACTTTGAAGCAAGTGTATCGAAATTCCCATCGCTTTCCAATAAAGTGTTCATCGCTTGAATGTTCATGTGTTTTTACACAAATCTTTCCTTTCTTTGGTAAAGTATTGGAGCACTCAAAACAAGAAATAGTAGATTTCAGACTTCCGAGAAGGGTTTTCGTGAATATATTGGAACCGTGCTCATATTACGGTGTATTACAACGTAATTCTTGGAACAGTAGCAGTAATGTTTTGCTTTTTGTGCAACTATGCAGAAATCTGTGGAGCAAAAAAAAATTCAGCTGACCCTGTCCTTGGTGCTGAACATGGTATACAATCATCAGAAATTCTTTTCAAAGAATATCTGGCCAAAAATCTTCACAGATCATACAGCCATAGAAGTGACAAGTATAGCAGGCTCTGTCCTTGGTGTTGAACCATTGGTGACATGGCATACAATCATCAGCTCTTCTTTGTTTATCTAAAAATACATATATTTGGATTAATATTGTCTGCTGATGAATTATACATGTCACTTAGTTATGTAGTGGTAGCTCTTAACTACCACATGAGAGTGTAATGTTCTGTCCACCATTATGCCCTTGGGATGACCTTGAGCAGGATTCCGTCCTTGGCCTTCATGACGATTTCTGCCAACTTCTCTACTGGGTGGTCAGGAATGACCTCTAACTTGAACCTGAAGCACAGACAATGTAGTTAGTATAAAAAGAAATGAAAAGAAAACTTTTTACATCATTCAACTTCTTTGAAATAGTAAATAGTTAATATAAACAAGACTGGCAATGAAAACATACATTGCCATGGCGACGGTGGTTGCTGTTAGGGCTATTGTTTGCATGGCACTGCGGCCCTGCCATCATTTCATGATTTTGAGAAAGACTTGGTACCTATACAGATACAGTGCACTCCTCCCCTGAGTGTATAGTGAACTAGCCCCGGGGTCACAGAAAGTAGGGCATCCGGGGCAGACAGGTCTTCCCAAAGCAGGGTCCCAAAAGTTTCCAGGAATGTGGGCATAGATGTGGGTCAGAGACATGCCTGTGGACATTCCATTCCTGTGGACAAAATGCCTGTACGACTCCTAGAATTCTTGCGAATTGCACACAATACTGTACCATTAGCCTCCTTCCTGAGATGTCGCCAAAAAATGTTAAACTAGGCAGAGAAGGATTTCTATCATGGAAAGTTGACCCTTACTTGTGGATGATTCTGGACACCAGGACTTTCTCTTCATTCATAGCAAAGTTCTGCCCAATACAGTTTCTACAGGAACAGGGAAATACATGTAATGGCAATGAAACTCTTTTTGAAACACAGATTTAAAAAGTCATGATCCTTTGGTGACACCTGATATGATTATGCATTAAAAGACAGTAGCATCATAAAATATATTGTTAGAAATAACAGTAATGCATAAAGACACCCTGTGAATTTTCCCACAAAAGGTTAAGCATAACCCTCTTACCTCGGACCAGCAGAGAATGGGATGAAGGCATAGGGGTCTTTATCCTTCATGTTTTCTGGTAGGAACCTGCTTGGATCATACTCCTGAAGAAAAAAAAGTATTTAGGTCATTCTCACAATTAAAAGTAGCCATGCTTCCTTTCTTCCAAAGAGTTAACAAGGAAATTAATTCTACCTCTTTATTTTGTTCTTTTTTTAGATACAAGTGAGGAGTTGACAAATTTAAAGCTGGTCTGTTATAATGCAAGATATCGAACAATCCATTCCTGGAAGACAAATTGAAAACAAACTTTTACCCACCATATGGTCTTCCCCCCACACAGCTGGATTGTGGTGAATGTTCCATATGTTCACGTCAACAATGGTCCCTTCTGGGAGGATCTTTCCCTCCACTTCTATAGGTGCAGAGATCTGTCTGCCAATGATGGGGATGGGACAGTGCAGTCTCATGGCTTCTTTGATGCACAGAGTTAGATACTTCAGTTTGGGTAAGTCCTCCCTAGTGGTGAGACAATATTAACACATTCAACAACAAAAACTTCTAAGAGAAAATTTCATGACATTGAAATTTCCAATTTTCCAACCAGGATATATACTATAGATGCTGAACTTGCGATGCTTCATTAGCCTCAAGTGCAGATTTCTTGTTGGATAGTGTTTGTTTCTACAAGTAGCTAGAGTGGCAGTTTCTTTTCTGGAAGGGCCTTGTTCTGTGGGAAGAGCTGTATCCGCAGAGAGCGGTATCTCCTGCTTGTTGGAAAGGCATAACTCCCTCTGCCTCTGGAAAAATTACTGCACTTGAATATTGGCAAAAGTACAGGTTCCTATTTCAATGAGACTGGTTACATTTATAGAACATCTAAATGGATTTTTGTTCTGTTTCAGAACCTACCATTCTAGACAAGCCGGTTCTCTTTCTCCCAGAATACCCTGTACTTCCTGGTAGACTCTCTCCTGGTGCTTGGGGTGGGTCGCTAGGGAGTACAGGACCCACGATGTGGTGCTGGCCGTCGTGTCATGACCTGCAACAGCACAAATATTTGTTACTTTTTGTTTGTTTATTTCAACTTAGCATCAAATACAATGGAGAGAGACCAAAACAGGTGATACATGTATAAGTTACCTTTACAGATTGTCTCCATACAATGAGTGAATGACATTTATTGCTCAACAATCATACAAGGTAGACTGTATGGCAAGACCTGCAAACATGAAGGTGTTGACTTGATTTCTTATTTCAACATCGCTTAGGGTGTTTCCGTCCTCGTCTTGAGCATGTAGAAGGATGTCTAAGAAATCCAGATGTTTTCTTCGGGATTTGTTCGCTTCCTCACCCCCAGCTTCCTTAGAATCCTCCTGTTTGAAAGAAAAAAATATCATAACAAGCTTGATGACAACATGATGTACATGATAAACATAGATGTGGAATACATAAAGGAATTTCTTCAGTAGACAGAAAGGGTACATATTGATCAGATCTAGTATAGTACCTCTCAGAGTCGCAGAATGACACTGATTAAAGGGAAGGGTTAGGGTGGTCCTATAGCCTTTTTGAGGCTGTAAGGGCAGTAGGTTGTTAACCCAATGTGTCTAGGGCACGGTATTGGAAGGTGGAGCCCATCCCTCTAACATTCTACTGCCTTTTACCTCCCCAACTGGTCAGGTACTCATTTTACACCTGGGTGGAATGAGGAAAGTTGTGCTTTTCACAACTACAATGTACACAACATCTAGCCAGAAATGCAAGGAATTGACCCCACAACCTCTCAATATCATGTCTGCTAGCCTAACCACTAGGCCATTCAAAACCATACAAACAAATCAACTACACTGATTGGTGAAGTGTAAATGTTCTGCAAGACACACCAATGTTTGTCTTCTCTTTGCGATGATGTCGTCTGCCAGTTGATGCACGTATGCACAGAGCTTCTTAAAGTCTCGTCCCTCCTTAGTCAGGTAGAAAATAAAGTCTGGGTAAAGGTAGGGTCTCCTGAAACAGAACATTCCAACTCTTTAGACAGTTCACACTCTTAGTGAGTCTATTAAAGAAGACCAGAGTGACTGGTCAAAAGCTCTAGGTAAGAACAATTCTTCATGCTGGAACAGAAGTTTTAACTTTAAACATGCAACTTTCATGACAGTAAAACTGAATCTGTATTACTTACACAGCTCTGTAGAAAATAATGCGCATCAGGTCCTTGATAGCTGCCACATAAGGGTGGTTTGCCCTGTAACAAAAAAAAACTGTATTGAACAAATTGACAAAAAAAATTCTACTATCATCTCTAAAAGAACATATCAGGAAAGAATTGAGCATGTCATCACAATCTGTTTAATCAAATCTTGAACAAAATTATTACTTTCTGTACAATTTGGCTTTCTTTCAGTATGACTGTATGTAGACTGCATATCAGATTTAAATAGCAGGAACTTAGCCAGGAAGTCCTCACCCCTTGGTCTGTATGTCATCTTCGTAAGAGCAAGCACATCTGAGGATGATGTCCAGGGTACACAGGCTAAGGACACTGAAGCTCTCAAAACTTTCTCCGGACTGGGAGCATTTCTCCAGTTTTTCCTGCAAGAAGATATAAAGAAAAGTCATTCTGTTAGAGCACCAACATTCTTGCAGCTAAATATGTCTAGAACATGTCTTTGTCTTCATATTTGTTTGGCTCATAGTTGAGAAATGTCTCATGAATCTTACTAACCAGTAAGATATCAGCACCCTCGTTATACACAGCAACATACGGCTTCAACACCTCAAAGTGGAAGGCAGGGGTCAACAGCCGCCGGTCACGTGACCACTGAGCACCCTTAGACAGCACCAGGCCATCTCCTGTAAGTAAGGTATGGTCTGATGATCTGTATCTGTGTTTTATAACTCTTTATTTATTTGTTTGTTTGTTTCTGTTTTATTTACCCAGGGTGGCCCATCTCCGTGTCATGGCACTGATTTACAGTGGGGCCCTGGAAAACATACACATTACATATAGACTCTAACATGTATACATACATAACATAGTATATAAAAGTACAGAACATATAGAAAACTTCACAGACTAGTCCATTATCTGTATTCATAGTGAAACACACCAATTTTACAGGCAAGCAGCAATTCCAGGTTTTAAACACTCTGCTAGCGAGGATGCCCATATCATACTTGGTCACAGTGAATTCCTATGATAGTTCTTAGAGAAACAAATTTTTAAAAACCTCAATCCTAGGTTGATATCTCTGGTACCTGTGGTCATTAATTTTTCTTGTTCTTTTCTGAGCTGGCATTAGAGACTTAGTTGTAACTTACTTTGTACATCATGCATAGTGTGTATATTTCATGTGTCTCACCTAACCATGGGATAATCAGGTCATACCCTGCACCTCCTGGTTTGGGATCTGTAGAGGAACAAGAAACAAAAACACAGTCTGTTAGACTTTATATCACCACATACAAAACAGTTTTATCCATTTACAGTTGCTACAAATTACAGTCAAACCTGTACAAGTGAACCACCTCTACATAAGTACCACCTGGCCAATGTGGTCACTGTTTGGTGGTTCCTTAGAAAATACATGTATTTCCCAATATAACACAAGCATTAAGAATCCTGTCTATAGTGACCACCTGTCCACATAGACCAGATTTTATGGGTCCTGAGTGGTCTTCTTGGCCAGTTTGGACTGTAATAGAAATTGAGAGATGTTGGGAAGGCAACACAGGCAATAAAGGCACAAACAAACAAACAAACAAATGTTGTTTCCTTACCCGACTTTCTAAGTATCTGTTTGGCAGTGTCAGGATGGACTGTTGTCAGACATGGTCTAACAGGTCCCCACCACAGGCGAAAGGCCTTCCCGTACTTTTCAGCAAACTCCAGAGCCTGAAACAGTCCCTCCTGCTTTGGTAGGTCATACTGTGGATACAGGAAAGACATTGGCATGTGATTCATACATTCATTTTTTTTCTGTCTATTTACTATTACTGCCAAAACAATCATGAAAGGAACAGTACAGGGAGAAAGAAAGAGGGTTAGGTAATGGAAAGATGGGAGGATAACATCAGAGATTGGACCAGCATGACACTAACTGAAACATTAAGAAGAACAGTAAACCAAGAAGAGTGGAGAAAACTGGTTGTGAGATCATCTATGGTGCCACAATGGTCGAATAATTAGGCCAGTAAGGGATAGACAAGATGAGAGAAAACTATTACTGACTTAAACACAAACCTGGTGCAGGTTTCCGTACAGCCAGTGTTTGGGTGGCCCAGGAAACTGCTCTAACACCTGGGCAGTTCTCAGAGACCAGGCTACGACCCTCAGGAATGAGATTAGTACGTACACGACAGGCGTCAGCAACACCGCTGCCACTGCAACAACCACTGCTCCTACAGCCATGACTGGACACTTGGAGAGGGAAAAAAGTTGGAAAATATGTCATCTTTTTCCTTCTGGTAGTATCTCCTCTGTATTTGCATAATAATATTATCGGTATGCTCCAGCACAGTACTTTCCTAACAAATCAAAGAAACAGACTAGATGCATCCCCATACAGTACTTACACCTAACTTTCTCAATTGTCACCACTTGCAAAGATTTACATATACATTTGTACATATGTATATATATATATGGCGTCCATTGCATTCTTTTATTCCTGTCACTTAGTCCAGACCTTGGACTTACATGCACTCCTGTACAATTTAATGAGACCATATCTTACCTCTTACCAGCAAAGCTAGAAGTTTACCACATATTGTGTTTCCCAAAATCATTCAAGAAAAGTATGAACCATTTTTTCCAAACAAAAGATGGACAGCTGGCCCTATGGCCACCTACATGTTAGCCCCATGCATAATAGTATATTAAGTCTCCTTCCCTGACTCTGAGCTATTTCTACGATATCTAGGTTATTTCTATTCTACATCTCAAAAGATTACTCCCAATGCTACTATTACAAATAAGTCCCTCGTTATCTAAAACCAATGGGAGTCCTAAAACCCTAAAACTATGTGACTGCACTGAGGACGTTGCCATATATCGGTCATTCAGTCAAACATAATTTTACGTGATCTGGGGCAGCTGTTTTACGGTTGGAGGCTCAAACTCTTGATCTCAGTCTTGAGAGAAAGAAAAGTTCTAGAAGGTATTCTTACCAAGAAAAGTAAGCCAAGGAACGATACAACCGGCTGTACGTGCCGTCAGAAGATATTTTGATTTGGCTTCAGTTTGGAGTTCAAAGTACAGAGATCATATTTTGCCAGGAATATCTCCAAAGAAATCTACCACCATACCTCCTAGATAATCAGGAATTTGTAATCTCAATATCTAGACTACGTTCACTTTCTAAACCTACAGAAGGTGTCAAAAGAGAGACGTTAAAGAGGGCGTCTTACCGATATACTTTCACTTTCTTGTTCCACTCTGTCTCTTCACCTCGACAGATCAGGCAGGAAACTGGGCTAGAGGTTAAAGGTCATGAGTGACGCCTGCTTACCCAAATAGAGTACTCTACAAGTAGGCTTGTCGATTAAGTTAACAGGGACTCTTAGGTCATACTATTGTAGTTCATACGGTGAAAGGATAACTGATATAGATATATTTGATGCTTGCATTCAAGCCTAGATAACTTTTTGAAACAAGATAAGTTCCTAATCAAAACTTTGCTGTCTTTTACAAACGAGGGGCATTCTCTTACTGGTAACATCAAAATTATAATATGGTTGTGCTTTGCTACAAAACAGACAAATATATATCAACTGTTCTGTGTATGGCTGTCTCGGTCTTTATTACTTGTCGCTTTTGTGTGTTTGTTGTTTTTCTTTTGCTTTTTTTCACGTGAAAGCGAGACCATAGCATGGTAATCCTTAGATGGCACTGCCTGTTTCATACATGTCTGTTGTTGTTGTTGTTGTTGTTGTTGTTGTTGTTGTTGTTGTTGTTGTTGTTGTTGTAGTAGAGTCATAAGTTGAAGATGACCCAGTTTATGAAATATTCTTGTCACACATTCACACATTCTTTTTTTAATTTCAAATCGTGTCACAACCTCCCATATCGCTCTTTCCACTCCATGATACAATGTACTTATACTTCATACATCTGCACAATGACACACCAAGCCTCGGTCCTCGGTCTTCACTCGTAACGTTGATTGGCAGTACCTTTGTGTCATCAGTGACGTCATCACCTCCGTGGTGTATGACAAGAGGCGCTGACGTCACTGCGTAATAAAGGCACCTCTTTAAGGTCACGACGTCACGTGGTGTCACTGTCAAGTTCTCCTGTTGTAAAATGTGCATGTACTACAGAAACGTTGTTCATTAACCCGCAAAAAAAAGTTATTTCCTGTCTCTTTATTGTTACTTCTTTCGCATATCAAACCTACGAAGGTCTGAAATTCTGTGCGAAAAAAATACCACTGTCCCAGGCCGACGTCCGCACCGCTGAGGAAAATATACAGTGATGCAGGTGTCAACGCGAGAGAGGGGCAGTCATGCAGTACACGCACGACATCTAGCGGAATTGGTACCTACTGCATGAAACAAGTATCATCAACTATCACAGTACTAGTATCCAAGATGAAAGCTCGTTGTAGTATCTGATCATAATTTTTAGCCAGCGACCTTAGGGAACCATCGAAAACTACGGAGGATGGCACCCAGGCTAAAATATTTTTATCACAACGTATCAAATCACGAAAATATGAAGTCTACGCTAAAATCTAGACTCTAAGTTTGGCACTGAGTAAACGATCTCCATGAAATACTGTGATGATGTCACTGCGTTACCCGTTACCATGGTTTCACCATTGTGTTGCACTGACGCGAGCTCCGCCCCAAAATATCCTGCGGCGCTGACCTCAATGCGAGACAAGGATGAACACATTCCTTTTCATTTCAACCATGAGCGTTTCAGGTTTTAAGTTTATAGAACAATTTTCCGGAGTAAAATTTAAAGAATACAAACAATATGCTTATATATGTTATATTTAAAAAAGAACCCCATGCATTTTTCACGACTATGATCGACTGATCTTTGGCTTATAGACTTTTCAAGAATCATTTTTCATTAAAAGAATTGCATCAAGAGAAAGTCTGTTTCCTCCTGCATGTAAATACAGCATAATCTTACCCAGTAATCGTGATGAATTACTTCCTGCTTTCTAAATGGAGCATGCCTTCCCTGTAGTCACTTTCTAAATCGAGCTGGTGACTTCATGCGTTCTTTGTTGACACGGAAGAATTACAGAAAATAAAACACTTTCAGGAAATAACGTTGTGGACATGAGTTTGTTTTCGTGGTTCTTTGAAGGAAGAAATGCCGCTGTAGTTAGAGGATGTCATAATCTCGTGTTCATAGCTGTACCTGTGATCAACATGAGACAGGCGCAGACATAAACGCGTGATCAGGACACCGATAATGACTCCAAATATTTTACATTGGGGTCGTGTGGCGCACGGTAGAGTGTTCGACTCGAACCCTGCCATGCCACCGACCTTGTTCCCTTGAGAAAGGCACTTTACACGACTTTCCTCACTTCGCTCAGGTGAAAATGACTGTATTGTCCTCTGAATCATTTGTACTCTCACAACTTTTCATTGACTTTGTGATGTAACAAGTAGTTTTGTCCTTCTACCACTACTGTTGTAAGGTAGAAACACTGTTTAAGCTATGAAAGGTGCGTGCGTGGGTGGGTGCGTGCCCCTGGTTTTGAGACAGATAATAGTTAGTTTCTTATCTCAGGGATTTTCTAATTGGTACCGGACCAGAGTGTGGCTGTCTTGTAACTGTCAGAAAACAGCATAAAGTCAACAAAAACGTCTCTTACTATCAGAATTCTAGAAGCAAACACCTGGCCTCCCAAACGAAATAAAATGCAGTCATTCGCAGCAGTTCACCATGTTCTAGCAGGAAAAGATACTTGCCTTCTGCCCCTCAAGCCTCAACAAATAGTAACTCTTCTCAAAATGACAGTCCCTTTGTCAATATAGCGTGTACAGCTCACATTTCTCCGTGTGGCCAAGTTGTTATACCCAGCGTTGGTCTGAGATGTTTCGTCTGTCCCAGAGTCGTACGAACTCACCTCTGGAGCAGACAAAAACATCGTGATCACAGCCGGGATCGTACGATAGGTTTGGCGAATGGAGGACAGTCGTGTGCGTGTCGCACAACTAAAATTCAGCTTGTCTTATCACGGAAAAGTTGCCGATCCAGGTTTGGTTAGGTGACCTAGCCTGGTAGACATCAGAAATACCTGCATATGCAAGTGGTACTTCGAGCCCTGCGATCCTTGTCGATGTTCGGTTCTGTCATTGCCTCGTTGAAAATCCTACAGTGACAAAACTTCGACGAATTTGACGAATCCGCGCCACAGGACAGAACTTGTAAAATTGTGATTTTCCCTTCTCGTACACGACTTATAAGTACAGCCGGAAAGGGGAAATACGTTTTCAGAAAAGGCGTGGATTCCACCGGGTAACTCCCACGCAAAGTAACTTTGCAAAACGTTCTACGTGGCTATACGAAAAGGTGTGTCTATATATAAGCCTGAGTCATGTGTGTAGGTTGACAAATGTTCCGTAATATGTTTCACAATGCTTAAATATAATACAGCCTGACAACTACAACAAACAAGCAGCTATTATTCTCACCACGGTAAAAGGCATCAAATTAACTACTCGGTCCCTGCAGGTGCAAAAAAGGGGAAGAACCTTTGTAGCATTTCCTAGAAAGTTGTCCACCTTTCGTGGAAATGTTGACCTGACAAAACTAGTACTCTTCGAATTCGGACAAACACCTGGGACGCCCCGTCCGAATTCAGCGTTATTATAGAGTCTATAGTTCTTTTTTTCACACTTTTCCAAGTTTCTAGTTCGCTAGTAAATAGAGTGTTTTGTTTGTAGTTGTTGGCACGTGTCCATGTCGTGTTGACTCCAGGTCCCTCTAGTTGATATATTAGCACAGAGGAGCGGAAGTCAACATCGTAACGGAGGCGTGCAGCGTGCAGGAATATACAGGAACAGATAGCTATAGCATGCAGCGCCAAATTATACATACATTTAGATATTACGTATGAGAATATGCATACAGTCAATCCTATACTAGTGAGCACCTCTGCATAAGGACCACCTGGCCAATGTGACAATTTCTAATGGTCTCTTATAGATAATTTTCACACCGACACAAGCATTAAGAATCCTGTCTATAGTGACCACCTGTCCACATGTAGTCCAGATTTTATCGGTCCCTGAGTGGTATTGGTCAGTTTTGACTGTATATGATAGGGCGCATATGAGTAATATGCCAATGATGAACGTCCATCTTCTTTGGGAATAATGATTTACTTTTATTCGTTATCATACCTCCTCGTGTACATTACCTTTTGCGTTGTCCCGTGAAACGCTGACGTCAAGAACTTTCCAAACGCCAAGTAAATGGGGCAAAGTAACACCAATTGTGACTTTCTAGAGCAATATGCCATATCCTCACTGTTTTATGCTTAGAACGTGCTTAGAGGTTATCTATCTCTTACCTGTTTTGTATTATTCTCCTCGTTCCCGAAATCATAAGAATGGACAATTATTTGAGAATGCTGGAGGGGCGGTTGTGAAAAAATATCGAAATACGGTACCAGTACAATATTTTCACATGTTAACGTTAGTAACGAATACCGTACTGAAAATTACAACAGAAACAAAGATGTTCCATACGGCTCAATTGAGAGAAAAATATTCAAAATTAATTCACCCCCGTGCCAATCCACAGTGGTTTGTCCCTACGAAGCACTCCCGACCTAACGTGTAATCTCCAAGCAAATCTTTTGGTGGCTGTAAGACAGTATCAAATAGGCAAGACAGTATATATCAAATTGGAAGAAACCGAGTTTAACTGGCGAAAAAAACATATACCTGTACATACAAAAAATAAAGCCCGGTGAAAACGCATAAAACGCGTCAAAAATAAGCCGAGGCCTAAACCTCTGCTTGGAGAGTACTCCCAACCCCTCTCAGGAATGCACATGGATCAGTATCAAGTGTCCTGTGGACGTGACTGACCTCAACCTGACCCCGTCAGGTCACCAAGCGTGGGCTGTACTTACCCTTTAGACTTTGTGCTGAAAAAATGAAACTGAAACTTATGTCACATGAAATCACCCATCTTAAAATCCACGTGACTTAGAAGGATCTAGAAGTGACAATTCAATCTACAGTTTCGATTACAATATCGTTAACTTACTGCAAAATGATAACCAATAAAGTCTGTGAATCTTGCTTGGTGGGTCGATTGGTTAACGATCGATTGGTTAACGATCGATTGGTTATCGATTCATTGGTTACTAATTTATTGTTTTGCAGGGACCTTGGGAGACAAAATCGCTGAACAATACAGACTCTGAGTCTCTGTATAGGGTGATGTCTTACAACTGATTTCATTGGAACTGCCATGGAAGATATATAATCTGGATGTACTGGGTTTATCAATTTAGAGTATTAACACGAACTCCAAGAAAACGTGGTAGACGTATTACAGACAAGAAGGAAATGGGTAAAAGAAAGTTAATGTATTTCTTCGAACTCCTGATGCGTTATGTAAACAATGAAGAATTTTTACACCAACTTCCTGCACAAAACTAACTCAATGTTCCTACTTTCACCAACGTTGCCGCAGGCTACAGGGTCATACCGTAACTACCTAAAGGAAAGCGACCAGGAAATGACCAAAATTGTCAAGAATACGCGAAAATATTCACCTAAAATCTCCCTAGTTGAGTGACAGCTTACGCCCCTTTCTCCATATTGAAAGTCTAACTCGTGACTTGCCACGCACCTTTTACAAAAGAAAGCAAACCTTTCACTTCACTTACACTACCAACATAGGGTAGATTCATGCTTGATACTTGTAAACATTTAGATATTGTCTGTAGATTGGAAGTACTTACTATCATACCTACCAAGAAGGTCTCTGACAAAACGGAGCGTCTACGATTCGGCTGTGACTTCTTGGAGCCGACGAAGGCGCCGTACTTTGCTCCTTGGCCGAGTTCGGGACCTGAACTTTTCAACTTGGGACTTCCGTGTTCGTAAGTAGGTGGGCGTGGCGTACGTCGCCTACCATTGGTCAGAAGTAACTTGATAACTTGTGACAGCACTAGAAAGCAAGGATATTCAACGTAAACTTTGTTTTAGAATCACCCTAGACGCCCCTAAAATCATGAATGAATACTAAAATTGCGTACGTTTATCATCTATTTCTAAAAATATTATGTATGCATTTAAAATATTGCAGAAACGTCTTTATTATCGGTATAATTTCTCTATGCTTTGCTGCCATCCTAGGAAGCTGATTATTCATGACGTCATTGGGCCAAAGGTCAACAGTAGCGTGATCAGCTGACAGACTGCTCACATCACACCAGATTTAATTTTGCTCATTTTGTTTGCCCAATTTTCGAGTTCTTTCTGCTCCAGTGAGTTAATCCGGGCAGCAAAATGTCTGAAGCAGTAAGTACAGATTATCGTGTGTGAGTAAGATCGTGGGAACGGGCAAATTGTGTTGATTTTTAAAGGGAAGGGCCTTTAGCAGTTCGGCTTTTATTCTTTGATTCAGGACTTTGGGAGGACGAAACATAATTTTGAGGGGGGAGGGCGGGTCAAAAAATTATGTAGCAGATCGCTTACCTTTTCGCATGAAATTCAGAAAATATTCTTTTAGGCTCTTATAGTACAGATTATTCTCCTTTCTTACCGCCATTCCTTTGAAATTACCGTTTCAATGAGCAAAAGCACCCGTGAGAGAAATGAGAACTTGGTTCTTTCAGTACATGAGCCCACGCCCATTTTTCTGTGCCCCAGTACACAAATTGTAGTGGGAGAAACAGTAAATTACCCAACAAATAGAAGCAAGCGTGTTCTTTTCAACATAGAAACTTGTTGTTTAAAGAAGCAAGTATTCTGCTTTACCTTGATCCTATCAGACACAGGAATATCTTCACAGAGAGGTCGTTTATTACAGCGAGTAAAATTTCTGGACAAAAGCTTTCATGTAAATTATTTTGCCTTGTTGGAGTTCCAATGATAGATGTGTCTTTTTTCCCAAACCAGGTTGTTTTGTTAACAAGCAGCTATCAGCTATCAGACAATTACAACAATGCTACAATGAACCAACTGGAGACTGGAGTGAATGGTTTTCTCATGTTAATTTTTTCAAAATGAACACAGGAATGTGTTCCATTGTTGCAGTTCTATCAAGGCAAAAGAAGTGTGAAAACACCTTAAGAGATACCACACTTTCCACCAGTGATTTAAGTTCAGGATACTTAAAATGTGTGTTTAGTTGCGACATAATTGTGTTTTCTGGCTACTGGATTCCAATCTTAGCAACATGCACAATGGGCTCAAACCATGGTTTTGTCACCATAGTTAGAAAGTCAGTAGTTGAATAACTATTCCCTTGTGGGTGTACAAATAATACTGCTTTGTATTGTCCCATGTACATCAAACAGACAGCCAAAACTCATTTACTTTGAGATTGTATGACTTAAGTCACTCAAAAGCTGTATTTTCCACTTCCTCAGGATTTTGAGAAAGCTGCAGAAGAGGTGAAGAACCTGAAGTCTTCTCCTACAGATGAAGAGAAGCTGGAGATTTATGCACTTTTCAAGCAAGCTAAGATTGAGGATGTCAACACAGGTAAACACTTTAACATTGTATACCCCCTTCTGTTCATCTTCTGCATTTCAAAATATGGATTTTTAGGTAGTTTTATAGGAAATACCTAGGTAGCCTCCTTCACAGACTGATATGCAATTTTTTAATACGGGCAAAGGTTCTCCAAAGCATGTACCAAAGCAATGTCAAGAGTCCTTAGATTAATTGTGATGTATTACCATCTGTAGACTACATCATGCTTCTAGCAGCCCTTCCAGAGGAGGCCCAAACAGCCCCTGACAGTCAATCCTTATATGGTACAAAATGCTATGATACTGATAGCTCAGATTGTGCCAAGGAGTCAAAGGGCATGTTTGCTTGCTATAATCATTGCTTCATCTCCTTGGGAAGGAATAGATGATCTATTATACGTCATTCAAATGGTCGCAAAAGATGGCTAAATTACATGTATGGAAATATGGACACTGACGATCACTGAGTGCAATCAGGTGTCATTACTTTAGAAATCTGAGGACATCTTGAACAGTTGTAAGCTAAATGACTTTGTGCTATGCATGCTATCTTGGAAGTGATTTATATTTTTCTGACATTTTTGTTGTTTTTTTCCCTTCCAGCTCGTCCAGGTATGTTAGACTTCACAGGGAAGGCCAAATGGGACGCCTGGGAGTCGAAGAAAGGTAATCAGGCAACTTGGTGAAACATTTGGAGTCTTGGAATGCACTGTTGGTGTATGAATGGCTTGGATAACTATTGGCCAGGAAAGAAAGCTACTGACCAGGGAAAAAAAGCAATTTCCAACAGCATTTTTCATGCCTTTTCCATCTATAATTGCTGTGATGTATGTTTTCTGTTTGATGTATATAAACTAGATGATTTTAGATACAATATGTAATACTTCTGACTTGTTTCAATGTTTCTAAATATATATTTTTTTCTTTTCCCCTGTCTCTCAGGCATGTCCCAAGAGGATGCCCGAGCAAAGTACATCGCTAAAGTGGAAGAACTCAAGGGGAAATATGGAATTTAACGTTTGAGCATTCACAACTTAACTAAGTCTCTGAAGATAGCTACAACAGCAATGCTCATTCCATAGTAATAAGACATTAGAGATAGGCTTTGAATGCAGTGGTGTAATGTTAGAAGTTAGGCTGAACTGTTTTCACATTCACAGTGTGTGGTTTTGCATGAAACATCTGTACAACATTCAAAGTGACCAATCACAGAGCTTGTTCTGTTCATGTGGACCAACCAGATGCCAAATCACCAGGTCATCTGAGAGAACCATCTTTGATTGGATGATATCAACTTAGACTGTAAGTGTTGGTAGCTTGATAGTTTTGATTTTACTTTCATTTGCTGTTGTATGGAATTAATACAGTAAGTAGCAAAAGTGTTATTGTCTAAGTATGATTGTGTTTTAATATTGATATTGATAATATTACAAAGAAAGATTTTAAGCAAAGCATGAATCATATCACACAACACAGTTGTAATACTAATTTCTCTACAGTTAGGTTGTATAGAAGCAGCAATTTATGTCGCTTACAACAACAATGTGGAAACTGCGCAACAGAAAAGACTTGAGAATTGAGAATAGGACATTTTTAGTGTATGTGTCCAGATTTAGATGTGGTCATTGTCAAAAGACCACTGCACAAGATTGGACCACCAATAGTGTAAGACTGTATAAAGGGATGTTCAGCAATCTGAAATGCCATATTATGTTGCTAAGTACTCAATAACAGTTCAATATCACATAGTAATGATGAGATCTTCATTGTAGTTCATCACTTGAGATTGTCATAAGCTAATGTTCTGTCTTCCTATGGATTAAAACAACATTAGAAGTATCCCCTCATGACTGCTGGTTGTGTGCCCTTCCAAATATTGTTCTACCTTTATAGCAGAAGTATTCTGGTCCTGTTGCAAAGTCTTTTAACATTATCATCTTAAGATTTAGAGGGAAAGGAGTCTTTGACAAGACAAGATGCATGTAGTAAGGAAGCTACAAGAGGAGGCAATCGAAATTAACAGGGCAGTTAAATTTCCTACCCCATGAATTTCTGGCATTCTTGCAAGTTTCCTGAGAATCACAAACAAGCCTTTAAACTGTTCAAAAGCCTTCAAATATTCTGTAACTTGCTCAGTGATAGTAAGGATGCTGTCTTAGAAGATTGAAAGACGGAGATGTGTTTCAGTTACAGTATAACGTTATCAATCAAATCAAAATGCTTTGGGCAAAACAGGCACAACCCTGCTGCAGTTAGCACTTCAGTCGCTAGGCACGTGCTGTAGTACTGACACTGACTACCAGAGGTCGCTATTCGTGGGTGAGAAAACGTGTAACGTTACATTTCAAATTTTGCATAATTTTCGATCCTAGATGAGCTGTTTTCGAACTGAAGATTCTATTTAATATTAAGCTGATAGAAAGATATTAATTCTTTGACGAAAGTGTCAATTTTTCTTTTTAGTATGTATAAATACTTATTTTCCTGCCCACCTAGTCATGTGGCCTGTTGGTCTAGGGGTATGATTCTCGCTTTGGGTGCGAGAGGTCCCGGGTTCGAATCCCGGACAGGCCCTTCTCTTTTTTTTTCTTGACGAAAAATATCTCTCTTCTACATGGATTTTCTTTTATATATTTGTATTTTTCTTCAATAACAAATACAGTACCTTTTTTTCCTCACCGTGACGTTTCTCTACTTATTGTTTCAGCTGATGACCAAGGCCAACAGAACTGGGGGATGTATGCCAGCGTTGTTACTTTAGCCTACTTCCAATATCAATCGATACCCCTGTCTGTTGGAATTGGTCTTGTTTGTCTAGAATTTCGTGTTTTAGAATGAAGCAACCAATAAAAAGGTGGAAATTCGGCATTGACTTCTAACGGTGCACACCCCAGTTCTTCCGCGTCAGATACCGTAACATGACTGAAAAAGTGTAAGAAGTTGTGTTTTTTAGGGTGAAAATGGATTTCGGGCCCGATCCTTACTTCCGGGCATTCTTGCGCGATGAAACCATGATGCCCCGTTTGACCCAGATTCCCGTAGGTGATTAAACAAGAAAGCTTTTAAAAAAAGCTGGCCAAAATGGGAATAGCTGGTTGGGTGGCATGGGTGTGCACTATTAATGACTTGCTCAACTTGCTCGAATTGTAGCAATGCTAAAAAGAGTGAATTGAAAGACCTGAAAAATAGACAGTGTTGCTTCCCTTTGCTTCCCACGGATGGATCGCGTTCCTGAATGACGTGGACGTCAGAATGTCCAATTGCCCCGAAATTGCCGAAACGTAATTTGAATTGTCCCGAGCTGAAATTTAGCGTCATTTTGACATCGGGACGATGTTAATTTGGAGGCCTGGCTTGGCATTGCGTAACGTGCGGTTAGACATTGTGCAACTTCTTTCGACTGATCCACCATTCACATGTTAATTTGGAGGCCTGGCTTGGCATTGCGTAACGTGCGGTTAGACATTGCGCAACTTCGTGTGATCCATCCACCATCCACCATGGTGACACCGGGCACCGCTACGCGGCCTATGGTAAAAAAAATGTAGTTCCAGGATTTTCTTCATAATTGACTCGATTATGCTCAAGATTTGTGTCTTTCTGTCAACACCTGCCATTTCTGCATGCCGGAATTTTTTTTTCTATTTGATTATCCAACGCGAAAATTCCCAATTTTGTGCATTTATTTTGGCATGTAATATTGTTTTTCCGTTAATTTCCTCACTACAATTAAAGAGGTTGGAAAAAAAACTCAGTTGGTCTTGCAGCTGAAGGGATATCCTTCCATCCTGTAACTGTTTGTCTGTTTGTTTGTTTATTTATTTGCACAGAAAAAAAATATAAAGTTACAGAATACAATAATAATAAATAAAATAAGGTGCAGGAGGAGGGATAAAGCTTATTTAGCTTATTCTAAGCCCTCCTCCTCTATACTAACCAAAACTAATTATAACTCAAAATTGAAATGAAATTATACATTTACAAATTGAAATTAAACTGTTACATTTATTTCGCTTCCGAAATATTTCCTGAAGAAACGGTCGCTAGACTCGAGAGTGTGCACACGAATGGAAACCTGAAATAGACTCTATAGGGTGCATACCCCCCTAAAAGGCGTAACTGACGTTATAACGTTACATAAGATATTCAGTCATCGTTCATGATATTAAGATATGTCTTCAGCTTTTTTTTTTAATACACGCATCATGCTTCTTCCTAATTAGCAATCAACACCATATTTTAGTCCTTTTCATCCTGGTGGACGTTCTGTTCACTGTTTGTGGACTCGACGATGAGCAGCTAGACCGGCTCTGCTCCTGCAGTGAAGGTTGACTGTTGACATGGCTCGTAGCATTCAATACTAGTAACGTTACATGTATCTAGTCACCGAAACCCCAACCTGTCATAAAAAGACCAGGCTTCGGGAAGCGGCTGGAAAGAGCGGCAGCGACAAACTGTTCTCTTAGCGGACTAACTCTATTTGGTCAATTTCTACTCTTTTCGGCCAATTTCCATCTTTCAGCCACTTCCCGAAGCCTGGTAGAGGCTAAGTGAAGAGAGACAATCCCATAGGACAAGTACTTGCACTTTCATTATAGTCCGCTACATGGCGCTGTTACTACATGGCGCTTTTACATCACCACCGTCATAGCAAGGAGGTTAGCGGGAAAAGTTTGACATTTGTACGTTTTTCTCATCATTTAAATAGGCCACAACACATGGAAATTTGCATGCATAACGTTACTACTTTTTGATAAGGTGTTACGTATAACGCAAATCGTCCATATGAATGCATGTTCTTGAGCTTTAACTTCTTCAAGTTTTTGTCAGTGACCGTATAATCATCACACCCCCCTCCCCCTTCCGATTCTTGAACTGCTTACCTCATGGTTTGGCAGAGGCTCAAAGATTTGGAATTGACCCGGCCAGGCGAGAAATTTAACAACTACAACTGTTGAATAGTTATGTAATTTGATGTTGACAGTTGAGGATGAGCAGACCACATAATAACTTGCTGAAATACTCTGTACATGTATTTTTTGGCGACACCTCACATCAGAGCAGCCTTTCCACAACTGCCTATATTTTCATCTTTTATCATCCTCATCCTTGATTTAGGTGAAGCATTGTGCTTTTTCAAGTAGCTAGTTGTGCATTATAGCTTTGCTGAGCCACACATGGTCATCCCTAATCTTCTTGATAAGTGTGTTGGGTTCTTTTATGTGCAGAGGTATGGCGCCTGAGACTAATACCAGAGGCTGAATACATGTACCCTGGTATCCAGATTACTGCAGGCCTGGCCGAGATTCTAGTGGGCGCGCTAAACAGCAACAGCCCCCGTTACAGTATCCAGCCGCCAGGGGAGTTTTAGCGGGGCCACTAGAATCTCAGCCAGGCCTGCGGTAATCTGGATACCAGGGTAGAATACATGGGGCCTTTGGCTCTACATCACCATCCAAAATGACAAATGAAATTGACATATCCGAGCTGTCTAAATTTGATGTTCCAGCTTAGTGGAAGAAAATGTGTCTGACTGAGGCCTTAAGATCCTAAAGATGATCTTTACATGACGCAAAAGCTATTTCAGAATTACCTATTTCACACCTATTTCAGGTGTGATATGTTAATTTTTTTAGAGAATACAACACAAAGTCACATTCTATACTTCATTTATTTTGCTTCCTAAATATTTCCTGAAGAGACGGTCGCTAGACTCGAGGGTGTGCAGCCTCGAATGGAAACCCGAAATAAACTGGGGTGCATACCTAAATGGCGTAACTGATGTTATAACGTTAGATCATCATCAAAGTGGAAGAGGTTTCGAACCTGTGTGGCTTCTTCAAGTGTACAGAGACTAAATGACAGAAGTACATGAAGTTCTCACTGTATTTGCATATATATTACTAGTATATTGCCCTCAGGTCAGTTACATGATGTTCTGATTGCCCTGACCTGTTACATTCAAGTTCACAAAGATGCTTCATTTCAATTTGGGAATTCTACTTCATCTTTGCCATTGCAAGGCACTTTACAGACTTATGATACTATTATGATATTGAGAAAATAGCATCTTGTCAAAGTTAAAAAAGTAGAATTTCTATATAGAGGAATGTTTTAGCAAAAGCTTTTGTAATGTGCTATCTAATAATTTCCTTGACCCTTGAAACTACATGACATTGTGAATTCACCATTCTCCTCTAACTCTTACACTCTCACATATTAAAACTATCATACTCTGTAATATAGTATTAGAGTATTAGAAAGCAAACTACTTCCTATAAAGACTACTTCCTATGTTTTTACTTCCTATACTGGCTATGGCTAACATAATGTGGCCTGGGTGGCAAACCTCACACGACCCCCACGATACACTCTTCGGCCTGGGGAAGCCACATGCCCCCATAGCGGTAATACTGTAAAAACAAAGGAAACTCGTGAGTCACAAGAAAACACCCTTTCTGACAATGTGTACAATACATATAATAGTTTGCATCTTTGTACGTAGAAATTATTCTGAAGTAAAGTTGTCATTTCCAACACAGAAGGAAATTAACATTGGAATTACCATTCCTGAGACTGATGTTTATTAGACAATGAAGAATGTGTGTAAGTCCAATTTTCCCATTGTGTTGGAAAGTCCAACTACAGTTCAATGTTGCTTCAGAACATGTATAATGCTTACTATTAGATTCTCGTTCACTTACCACCCTTTTCTCCAGGTACTCCACATTGCACCTCCAGTGCCACCTATCCGTGTCTCCCACCTTGACGGCCTTAATCTTCACCTCCGTGATAAAGCCCCCCACCACAACGTCAGAGAAGAGGAAGTCAGGGGCTGGCATGGTCTTAAATGTGAACTGAGTTGATCGCAGTCCACGACAGATCTGGGGAAAAAAGGATTTAGATTGGTAAGAAAGTTGATCAGTGTTGGTGACTCACGCTGTTAGTTATTTACTAAGGTGGTTGGCGTGGAGTTCCTGGCACCAGTGTCATGTTCAAAATGTCTTTTATCCTGAGTGACAGGTTAATATTTTTGTGTGCAGTCAGTCACTACATGTATATCAACACCAATTTGAGTTGATTATAAGGTGCCACAACTCATATTGTATGTAAACACGTGCTTTTGAAAAAAGCTGGTGTTTCGGTGCACTATCACTTTGAAATGTATATCTTACATATGCCACTCTGCATATGCTTGGAGATAACTTTATAGATATGCCACTCTACATCTGCTTGGGGATGACAATAAGGAGACCATGAATGCCGCCAACATCTGCTTGGAGAAAGAGTTATCAAAAGAAGTACATACAGGCTGAGCCAACAATCGAACATGGAGTAAAACGGGACCATGGTGACTGTTGTTTCAGATCATTTTGCTGCCTTTAATTCGAAAAAAAGCTGGAATTTCGGTCGGTTATCACTGTCACATGTTGTAACGGTACATCTTACAAATGTTACCGTGCATTTGCTGGGAGATAAATTTATAGATATAACACCGTACGTCTGCTTACAAAAACCACAGGAAGGAAAACGTCACCCTAACCCCAACCCTAACCCAACGCTATTACCCTAACCCTAACCCTGGCCGTGGCGACTCTGGGATAAGGTGATCCCTACCCCCAGGCCTGCCTACCCTCCCACCCCACACCGATTGGGTAGTAAACCCCACTCCACGCCAATGGCGTAAATGCGGTGCACACCCATCTCTACACCATAAAACCAAATAAATGACATATCTAACTGTTCCTCAGAGTGCCTGTTTTAATATAACCAAACACTGAACAGGTTACTTTATAAATTGTACAAGAATCACGCGAAGAAAAACCTCACCCATTTCGATGTGAATGCCCGTGTGACGAAGGAGCATTTTAAAGCTCTGGCACAGTAAAAGTTTGATAGACTTCTACAAACACATTTTGCAGGGCACGTTACATGCCCGGCCATTCTTGCTTGAAAGGAACGTAAAACCAATGCATGAACGTAGCACAACATTCGTCGCTGCCTGATACGCATGCCACATATTCTTGCATGGCCTTTGGCAAAACATCGAATATGCAGGGAGCAATGTTTCGCTAGCACGGCATGGCAGGGTTGGTCCACCGCTTTTCACAAAGCCGAAGATTTTACTGGTATTATGGCGTTTTGGCGGGCAAAAAAGGGAGCCTTTTTCTCTGGTTTGCTTACCTCTTTGGAGTAACGCATCGCCACGTCTTCGAACGTTTTCCTTCCGTTGGCCTCAACGTTTACTGCGAAGAGTATCTGTTCCTCTTCAGTGTAGATAGTCACCTTAACTGATTATGAAAAAGAATGTTACAGCAATTTGAAACATGATAAGGACTATCATGCACATTGTATGAAATATGCTTAATAGGGAGTTGTTCCAGCTTGCTACCTTGGTAGGGTTAACTCTCGGGTTTAGGCATAATCACCTTGCCTAAATGGCAAACCATGTGATCATGAAGTTTTGTATCACTCATAACAACCAGATAGAGTCAGTAGGTTTATTGTGGAAATCTTAAGGTGTGTTCAGTCCAAATTGTTCAAAGGTTCTTACCTGTCTGTGGTGTGGAGATGATTCTGCTCGGCATCTTGGCACTTCTGTAGAAATATGTAATTTTTAGAAAATTTGAATAAAATCTATGGAGTCATTGAATTCCATATGCCGGTGGTGCAGTAAATGGAACTGGGGTACATTGTATGACAGTCATGTTATATGACAGTAGTTAGTATCCCAGCTTAGTGATTTCTAAAGTAACTGTTTTCCTTCTTGTATTCTCACAAGTAGCATCTTGTAAATTCTTTCAAAATAGAGGTAACATGTCATTGTAGGTTGTGCTAAGTGCTTAATGACAGCAAAATTCTAGCAAACTGGATGTCATCTCGGGGGTCCCACAGGGTTCCGTGCTTGGGCCGTGTCTGTTTTTGTATTATATAAACGACATTACTGAAAATTTACACTCTACAGCACGTCTCTTTGCTGACGATACCATGATCTATATGACGGTCTCATGCCTGGGTGACGCACAGAAACTTCAGAGTGACCTTGATACCTTGTCAGAATGGGGGGCGGAGTGGATGATGGAGTTTCACCCAGACAAATGTGAAGTATTAAGCATTACCAGGAAGAGGAGCCCCATCGTCCACGACTACTGCCTACATGGGCACACTCTGAAGCATGTTAGTTCTGTCAAATACCTCGTGGTCCTCATAACTAGGGACTTACGCTGGGACCTTCATACTGATCAGGTATCTTCAAAAGCCAACAATACTGTCAACTTCCTTAGACGCAATATTAATATTGCAAACCCGCAGGTTAAAGCCCGGGCATACAAAACCCTTGTGCGACCAATACTAGAATACTGTCAAACAGTATGGGACCCATTTACCCAACGTAATATAAAGAACCTGGAGGCTGTCCAGAGAAGGGTGGCTCGCTTCGCTCTACACCGCTACAGGCGCCAGTCGAGTGTATCTAGCATGTTGACCACGCTCGATTGGCCCTTACTTGCAGAAAGGAGACGCAATGCTCGCCTACATATGTTTTATAAAATCACAAATAATATTGTAGCTATGCATATGCCACTAGACAGTAAAGGACTACTAGCCCCATCTCGCACCGAAAACAGCCTAGCCTTTTACCCACCAGCTTCACGAGTTGATTACCACCTGAACTCCTTCTTTTCTAAAACAGTTAGAGAGTGGAACCGGTTACCAGAGAACACTGTTAAAGCTAAGACACTACAGGCCTTCAAAAACGCCATTAGCACCATATAGTTCTTAACAAAAGTCACGGGTACTCACCGCCACCCTGCTTTCGGTGGCGGACAGGGAGTGGCGCCACTACCCATTGAGGAGCTGCAGACCACAATATACACACAATATACACACACAAAAATAGCGACCACCCCATTCAATACCCCCACCCCCACCGTGCTAGAGCCCTCAACCAATTGAGGTTTGCACGTATGGGGAAGAAGAAGAAGAAATTCACAAAACACATCTGTCTAATAGAAATACTATAGCATAGTTATGTCGGAAGCTCACCATAGATTTGTGCACACTTTTCTCGTGCTTCGAACGACAACACAAACAAGTTCTTTGGTCACCAAATGTCTTCAAATACAGGAGCGCAAACACTTCAGTCAATATTTTGTTTCTGTCGTGGCTACAGATCACTTACCACGGACTTTTCTGCAGCTGGAAACGACAGAAAACGTGTAGAAAACGCTGTCATGCAGAAAACAAGATGGCGGAAAGGATGTTGACCTGTGACCTGAACGTTTGGCAGGAACCGGAAGTCCCCGAGCAGTCCCGAAGAATCCCGAGTAATGCCGATCGTATATCATGACGGCAGACGGACTAGTCCACATACAAATGGGGTCGAAAATGAAGCATCCTTTTGAGATTTACCTGTACATCCAGTTTGTTGAACTTGAAGAAGTTTTTGGTGTACAGTATCCTGGGAACGTTCTACTTTATTTGGGTGATTGACACTGTGTGTATCCTGCATGTTAATTTTCACCTGCAACTGTAAAGCTTTGTTTTCTTTCACTATTGTAGCATTAAACTTGATATGCAGGTAATAATGAAAAATCTTACCTGACTCCTCAACTGAAATCCACGGTGGGAATGATATTTCATTTCATAAGTGATCCATTGGCTTCATATGCAGCAGTTCTATAGCCATTGACATCTGCTTTTGGTGTTGCTTTCAGTAGAAAATACATAGTAAATTCTGAATCTTCATGGTCATGAAATTTTGCAGGTGCTAATTTGCCACCCATTGTCTTTGTCTTTTTTTTTACAGGTCTTTCCATGAGTATAGAGAAGACTCTTGGAGGAAAATCCAAGCGCATGAAGGCCAAAGCCTTGTGTGGCAGTCTCTCCCTTTGTTTCATGTATAAAGTACACTTGTCCACAAGGAGGGAACGTGGCAAAGAAATCCATGGCAGACGTTTTATCCTGTAAATTAAAAGATACACATTAGAACTAAAGTTCTATTATTATTTATTATTATTTATTTGTACATTTGATAAAAACACATTTGATAACAAAAGTTTTGTTTGCACACCTCGTACTAAATCTAAAAAGCGTTTTAAAATGTCCGCAGCTTTAGCCGTTGAACTTTTGGCGGTTAAAATCATTACAAGGTGGCAGTATTTTTTTTCATTTTGTGTAAGACCGTGGACTTTGTCACGAAGCCGAAGTCCACTAAGCCACTAAGACATTGGTAAATTTGTAAATCCATCAATCTAATTGCTAAAACTATAAGTCTCCAGTTTTCTTTTTTTCCCCGCACGGTGTGCGAGTGGAACCAGCTACCGGGCCAAGTCGCACAGGCCCCGACAGTTAAGGCTTTTAAGGCCGGGCTGGCAGCCGCCCTGCCATAAAACCGCGTACTCCCCTCCCCCCTCAGTAATACCCCATTTAGGGGTGGTTAGAGGGTATTGAAGAAGAAGAAGAAGAAATACAAGTGTAGCTCGACGAATGGTACCCTTGGAGAAAAACAGGGCTGACCAAGTTCAACGCACACTGCCACTGTGCGTAGAACGAAGACGCCGTCAGCGGATCAGCGCCATCTTTTACAATTATATTTATTTATTTATTTATTTATTTATTCGGCTGAAGACACAGCCAAGGCTGCCCAACTAGCACGGGGCTATTATTAAGGGCTAACCTTGAGGCCAGTCACTGTAGAATTTGCACCATCGCACACCGGGGCATGCCCCTACTCTTTTTCGAAAGGTGTGGTGGGTTCTTTTACGTGCTCGAGGTGTGGCTCTCCCCAAACACGGGACCTCCATTTTACGTCCTATCCGAGGGACGTCCCTAACCGAAGCTAGGTACTCATTTTCACCTGAGTGAAGTGAGGAAAGTCGTGTAAAGTGCCTTTCCCAAGGGCACAAGATACAATTATATGAAAAATGAAGAGAAATTTGTCCAGGTAACAGGATAAGAAATTAAACTCCAAAAGTCAAAATCATAGCCGGGTCGCCAGCGGCACTAATAAAGGAAACTGCTTGCACTAACACACCGTGATGATTGTCCTGCCGCACCTGCATGAGAATATCCGGATCCGTAACCTGGTATCCAGTCTAACGCGATTGGGGCAGATTTTCTTCGGGCCCGCTGAAACTTTACCCCGCCCGCCACAGCAAGGCTCCCTGGTAGGATTTTCACGGGAAATTAATTGGGCCAAATTCCTATCACAGCCAAACTCCTATCACACTACTAGAGACCCTGCCCCAATCACGATTTGACTGGATACCAGGTTACCGAATCCGTCGAAAATACGCCGCCGCCGCTTTAGACCTCCAGACGAGAGCGTTTGACCTATCTTCATACTCTAATCATGCAGGTCTCTTTTTCTACCTCCATGCTCTATCAATGAGGTTTAAAACAACCCCCCTTGCTCTAATGTAGCCTGGGAGCCTGACTAGATATCGGGCCGTTAGCCGGCCAACTCCACTCGGGCTCAACTCCCCCCGTAGCGGTAGCTTAGCTAGGCGGGCTTACTGCCTTGGGCCACCGAAGGGCACAGGCTAGCGGCCCGATAACCAGCCTGGCTCCCTGGGTAACTCTAATGAAGATCGAAAGAATCTAATCAGCTACATCGACACACGACATACTAGTATACATACTGTCTCCTCCTACCTTCAAAGGTTGCAAGAAAGCTTAGGCTGGCCGTGCCTTTCTTTTCTGGCGTGAATTTCTAACTCATAGTTCATCCTACACTTTTTTAAAAGTTAACATCACGTCGGAGCACACTGCTGCGGCAGTGCTGACGGTGTTACTGCGCATTGCCACAGTGCACTACTGCGCACTACCATTGCTGTTTTTTCGATCTCCATGCCAAATGATGCGATTGGTTGTGGTCTCAGATTGTGTAGATCCGGGACAACCATTGGTACAGGTGGTTATCACCTTTGTACCTACCTGTGCTGATATTGGCTAACGTCCTGAGGCGGAACCAGTGCATCACAGCATAATGTAGCACGTCGGCAGAACGTACTGCACCTGCGCAAAACCCCTGATTTTTCACGTTTTTCGTTGGATGTTTGGTCAACGTTACATCATTTTGCCTGTTGCAGACGATATCATTTCCCATACAGCATCTGAAAACTACAGACAGGCTGTAAACCTTATATGCTCTAATACAACCTTATATAAGACGTTCTGCCGAAGTGCTATGCACAATACATTACGGGTTTCGTGCAGGTGCAGCAGGACGTTCTGCCGACGTGCTGGTATCCGTCCTTTGTCTCAAGATTGATCCATGGATGCCAATATAGGTTAAGATGTAGAAAGAATGGAGGAAACTAGTCACGGAATTTTTTTTTAAATTATTTAATGCAGGCACCTGGCCCATATATAACATTACATATACAGAGAAAGACGAAGAATAAATAACACAAAATATATCTATAACCAACGTAAAAAAAGAGCTACGTTTTATTAAAACAAAACTTACGTAATGCATCCAGAAGGTGCTGTGATTGTACGAGTCTGAATGAACGAGGATCTGGATATGGGATTATCGGAGCAGAGAAGTCAACAGACAAATGAATGTGACAGTTTCCTGAGTCTAACTTCAAAGGTATCTAGCCTGTTACTTTCAAATAGAAAACGAGTACTGGTCTGCCTACTCACAGCAAACAGCAACTTAAGGGCACTATGGTAAGCCACACGTAGTTTAGAGATTGAACCCTCGCTATAGTTTGGCCAAATTGGCGAATTTTGAGTGAGTTTGCAATTGCAGGTTTACATAGCGAGTGGGTGCATCAAATGATGGCACCCAGGTCTCTTTGCTGATTGGTTTGTTCGGTGTTTTGGTATTACAAGGAGGCGTAATACATATTATAACTACATAATTTACAAGTGTACCGAATATACCAATAGGTTTGATACTGTGTGTTTTTCAAGTGTATCCAGTATCCACTGGAAAAGAGCTCTTGGATCACGACAGAACATTTGGAGAAATTTTGTGAAAAGAAATGTGTTTCACGAGTGGCCAAATAATTTTCTTTGTCCTAAGTGGTGCTGTTACTGTTAGTGTTAGTTCCTCCACATTTCGTCCAGTCATGTAATATTACCATGGTCCTAGTCCACATGTAGTCCTCTACTGCGCAGCTCAATGACCCCAAAGCCCCTCCCCTATATATATAAAGCTAGTTGATTGTGTGACAGCTCAATGACCCAAAAGCCCCTCCCTATAAGCTAGTTGATTGGTGTGAGTGCATAAGTAACCACGTGGTTGAATGCATTTCCTTGGCTTGTGATTGGATAGCTTTGAAAAAACTGGAATATACCCCTGAGGAGGTTAGACTTAGAGGGAACCTCCTTGCTACAAAACACAGTCAAGATAGCAGGTTGCCTGAAAATACTCTCATGGGTAAACCTATAGTGTCCAGATTTTGATTCGCACGAGCACCAGGCACGCTAAGAGCTGTGGGAGGAACCAATGGAAATCGAATAGAGAAGGTACGTCCATTTTTATGAAATGTGGACATATCCAGAGCACATTAGTTTGCCACTGTCACTGAGATTGAAGAGTGCAAAATAGGTGATACATTGAACGAAGGCAACAAACAACATTTGAATCTTTCAAACCCCTTTCTCGTAGAAGGTGTTTACTACAACCATTACAGGATACAGAACCTCCGAGGCCCAGATAAGTGTGGAATTTAAATGTGACCTTGTATGGAATGATCCCCTCTCCCTCAAGAATTTACTTCTATTCTAAATTTCAAACGTTAGGTCAAAAATTATCTACTATCCAATCCCCATCACTGCTGAATTCTCTACCATACCGTCCTTGGTGAGTTGGCTTGTGATTTATAATAGTAATGTTATCTAAAAGCATTTGTGATGTATTATCTTTTGGTCATTATCACCCATTCTTATTTTGCGACCTGCATTTTGGTTATACCTATGCTGCGTGTTGATATCTTAAAGTTAACCTTTGCTTAAAAGAGACAACATATATATACATAATAACTAAAAGCCCAGCCCTGGAGTACATTGTGTGCCATACATTATAATTCAAATTAGCACTTCTGTTTAAAAAAAGATAGGTTCAAAGAAAATTGATTCAATACGCTAAAAAGGATGAACTAGAAAATTCTTCTGGTGTCTTTTTGTTTACAATTAAGCTCTAAATGTAAAACCATGGTGCATTTTCAGTCAGGCAAACTGTGACAAAAGGTTTTTGACCAACTAAATGGGGACGAACAGGCGTTAGAAAATATCTACAAAGAGGTTCAAGTCAAAGTAACCCGTTTACTTAAGGGCTAGTCATTAACAACTCTTTCGATTGTCCTGTCCAGTGCAGATATGATATGCAGAGGAGTATACCATTGTACAACTTTGCTACAACTGCAGAGTCCCCCCGACGACCGGAGTCGGTCATGGGATAAGTTAAGGTAAGGTATACCATTGTATCTGAATCTGTATAGCCGGTATAACCGCCCTTCGGCGTAACATACCTTATAGCTTACGTATGAGTATATATTGAACTTAATGTTCAATCTGAGAACTAAGGACAAACTGATCCCCCTCTCAACAGATCCTTCCCCCAAACACACACAGTACAACCCTTATATGTGCCATTAATTTGCCGTGCACCTGGAGTGCTGGTGACGGTGCGCCACCTTTTTTTTTTGCCAATTTCATTCCGTCGGTCCCCGGTACGGGGGGAGTCCCCTCAACGTTCTTCGCCTGCGCGCATCGTCTCCGAAATTGTACAAATAGTCGCAACTGTGCATGTGGTGGATTTCCCCCTCTTACAATCGCTTGTGAATTTGTGACAGGCATCATTGTTTTAGTGAGATCGACGCAATGACTATTTTGGGTCACGTCTATGTAACTTTCCTGATCTCTGATTGCCACAAACCTGAGGCTTCTAGAATTTAAGGATGGAAAACAATGCTTCAAATGCAACTACCACCACGTCCTAGCACAGACTACAAACTGTTCTGTGATGGGAACGAAAAGACGGGACTCTTCCTCGAGGGCTCCTCGTCGAGGCCAGATCGGTTGACGCTAGGGAACGGTCGGGAGGTGGCCACACCTAACGCCGAGGGCAAGACCCGGCGCTGGACTGTGCAAGTGGTGACTTGAATGGCGTAATGCATGACACGAAAAGAGGAAGAAAATGAGCATTTTTTTCAAATGAACGGCGTCTTTTTGCAAGAAAGTACGGTGTAGTCCCACCAATGCAACTGTTCACAATCTACTAAAAAATCACATTACTAAATAAACCTTCTACTATTCACTGTAAATAAATGCGTTACATGTGTTTAGCTAGTGTCCAGTCTGTGGTTTGGGCGGGTAGTTTTACTGGGCGGCGGGGATCGTCAATAGGCCCGAAGATATAGCCTGACCAAACCACGATAAACTGGACACCAGGCTAGTGTTTAGCCTCGCGAGTAGCCATTGTGGAATTTGAAAGAATATGCTGTATATGACTGGTTCCAACTCTATGATATGTTAGAATGAAAGCTCATCTGTGTTGGTAGATTCCATAGTGGTAAAGTTTAGCTTTAATCCAACACGAAGGTTGACGAGATCGACCGAAAATTTATGGTGAGTTCCTCCTTTGTGTTGGATTAAAGCTAAACTTTACCACTCTATGATATGTGTTTTCCTGTTGACTTGATATGGCCTTCCTTTCATCTTTGTGTTTTGCTAACGGACCTGATGTCACCTGAACTAGTACTGTTGGAACAAAAGAAATGGTATACAATTTCCACATTTTGTCAAAAAGAAGAATGACTTCTTCCAAGGAGGTTATAACCTCCTTGCTTAGAAACTAAACTAAACAACACTACCTAGTATAGTCATCAATCCCATGTACAAAGTTAACAGTGACTTCCTCTACCACTTCTTAGTATCGAACACCTCCGCACCTTTTCCAAGTAGAAATGTATACTAGTAGTCGTCATCAATCCTACGTGTTTTGTCACACCAAACATTAAACAAAGGTGCGGCGTGGCCATCCGAGTCTCGCCCGATTGCACACCGTTCTAGCTGGCCACTCAGTGTTTCCCCGCTCGAAGATTTTCCCGCCGAAAACGGTTCCCGCCACAATAAAGGTCCACAACTGCGTGCCGCGTGGCCCGGCTAAGGTATAAGCACATGCGACACAACCATACTGTAGAGAATACTATTTTGAAAACAATCATTCGCCTTCAAGCACATTTAAATTCCAAGTTTTTTCAAAGGGCAAAATTCACTACTTCTTGTTCGCTGTGCATACATGCTATATATCATCGACATTTAATGCAAACTAATAGTTGTGCAGGTCGACTATATACTACCGGTGGAACAAAATACAGGAAGATGTATAAATGGACAAAATTTCCATCATAGTCGCAGGCCTGTCATTTTGGAGAGTTGTGTCTAATGTTGTACACAACACCAGTGGCGAATGCCTTTCAAAAATACCTAAAAATTTACATCGTACGACCGTCAGTTCAAGATATACTTTAAGGTGTCAAATGTTGGCTGGGTGGTACGAAAGCAACACACTATAGAACATTCTAGCAAGCTTAGAGCCACGTCACCAGAAAGTAGTCGCCAGTTTGGAACAACTGTGCAGTCGATATGTTTTTACCATTTTTTACACACAAGATACAGAGGTGCAAAGCAGCATGACAAAATATGTGAATCCCCTCCAAATATACGCGATACGCGGTATTTTATATTTTGTGACATAATTGTATTTACGAGTAAAAATTGTCGGGCAAATTTAACAAAATGCTGATGAAGCTCCGCCTCTGTACCTCTACTTCGTTTTATGGAAGTAGCCCAATCAGTTTTATTACTCATTGTCATGTTAGAAAAAAACAGAAGTTTTTTTGTGGCTACACTTCCTCTTGGAATAGGCGTCACACGGTGACTATGCGTCACACGGTGATTCATTGTCTCGTTTGGAAATGGCGGAACTTTCTAGTATACCATACCAACACTACTTCGTTAGATCATGGGTATTATAATATTATATACAAACCATCATTGGGTTTATAACCCACAGTTACCTTCAGATAAATCAAAAATTTGTAGTATACTACAGATCTAACAAGTAGTGAGTGACACATCAAGCTACACTTACAGGAGCTAGAAATGACCAAATGGCGTCGCGGTATTTCATATTTTGTGACATTGCAGCATTCCCAAAATGACCGCCTATGAGCAAGCGCTGACTAAAATGGCGTCGAGTGAGTAAGCATAGGACTGAACTGGAGAATCAGATCTGGTCCGCGTCTTAGCTTCTGATCCAAACTGAGGAACAGCTTTAAAAAATACATATCCGAGGCCTGCACAGTGCCGAAGTTATCGGCACTGGATAGGTTGCTCACTGGAAAACTAAGAATCGGCACCGAACCGAGCGCTGAGAGCACCTGCAACGTCAGCTCTTTGATATGAATGACGACCTTTATTGCACATTTTTGCCACACTGGGCTAAGTACAGGTCACAACAAAACATGATGAACAGATACAGTCAACGGATACAAAATAATACTAACTATCATAAATTCAACTTCTCTCTTTTCAGTTATAGTATACAGAGTAGGTGATGCCCTCTCAAACAACAGGCTCATACTTGCTCTCAACCGTTCCCGCCCGCTCAGACTTGACTCCGCCCGCTCAGACTTGCCGGCGGTCCTAAGCTTTCATCCCTCCCGTGGAACGACAGAAAATCGTTCCCGTAGTATGGCTGCCACCCTTGGATTTCAAATGGGTAAAACTAACTTAACCAACATGCTTAAAAAAGAAAAGAAAAAAACACACCAACTTTGTGAACCATGGATGCGCACACATTTGTGGGCCGTCGTTGTGAAACAATTTCACCATCAACATGGACCTAACAACGTTCGCCATGAAGTCTGTTCAACTCATAGAGTACAATACATTACGATTTTTGGGTGGCAGTACGTTCTCAACACAATACTATGATAAGTAAACAATTGGATTTGTGTTAGCGTGGCAATAACTCGACATTTTAAAAGACTAAAGAGACTCGTCACGGCAAACGAACGGAGACCGGCAGTATGATTATGGCCGCAACTCGCAAGCACAAAATCTTGCACGGAAAATGAACACGACACCGGCATGCACCTTTTTTTTACCACGAATATCTTCACCTAAATCTGTAGTTTTCTTCTTTTATCACATAGATAAAATGTTCAGCATGTTTGGTGCCATATAGCAGAGAAAAACTGCATTCACGATCGGAAGGCTGGGAAAGTCCTGTGTCTGTTATTCAGTGTATTTCTTGGCTTTTGTATCTAATTTACCTAAGTCAAATTATTCCCTACCAGTGGCGGTAATAAATATTTGTTCACCAAAAGTTTCTTCTCACGTTTAATGCCAGACACCTAACATATCCATGGAAAATTACAACTTGAGTAGTTTTTCATTTCTAGAACCGTGCAGTACAGTTTTCTGGAGAAGTGTTTTAGAATACATAGAATGTATATCCTATTGGTGACTGCAGACATATGTAACCTAGGAGAAGATATGCAGATATATTGTACATGTATTAGGAACAAGGTATTAAAATTGCACAGAAATAAACAGAAAAGTCCAGATTTCTGGCGAACAGGCTGAATTTTCTGTGCCAGAGTAAAGCATCATCCACTGTTCATTCGTACATGTGGACTAAAAACATATCCTTTCCCGCCATTGCAGCCATGAAGTCCCTACTAGAACCAAACCCGCCGGGAACAGTACATACAGCCAAGTTGGGGAATAAGATATAACCAGGGGCAATACAGTTTTGACGTCACAAGTACATTTCTGCTCCATATGAAGTTACACTCTGAGCTACAAGCCAAACAATCCATGGCTAACTTGTCTGATCATACTAGTAATCATGGCCGCCCATCAGAGCCTCAAACTCAACTACAGCCAGGTATGCGGTGCGAATGACTCGCGCGGTGCGAAGGACACGCGGGACTTCCCCTGCTCGGCGCCCATGGGCTCAGGCTCTTAAAACATGCACATAACCTATGACGAATGTCTAAAGGCTTAATTCAACACTACGGTTCATTGTTGCGCAAAAGTAAGAAATCTTTCTCGGTCTTCATGTAACGAATATACACAGGGCAATGATAGCAGATCAAATTAAACTCTATCCACACAGGGGGCAACGCCCTGAAACCCTGACTAAGGAGGCAAAATCTGCCTTTGAACGAACGCGATTTTTAATGTTAACGATTTTTTTTATGATCAATTCAATTCCAAACCTATTGTAAAAAGTAAATAACGATACCAGATCAAGTATTTGGGATTTCAGGAAGGATTGCGATAGAAAACTTCACAGCGCACAGAGCATAGACGGTGTCTAGCTTTCTAAAACGGTGAAGTCTTCTTACTTTAGGATTTCATGTTACACGCCTAAATGTTCGGAATTTCGACATCAAGAACACTTCAACCATTCATGTAGAGTATACACCTAAAGTTTTACATTAAATCATTAACTATTTCTATATCTACTCTTGGACCGAACTACTAGTATAATCGGCAGTTAAACTGTAGTGTGTCGGTAGTGAATGTAAAATCCCCTGTGGTGGGCCCCATGCATGCGCAGGTTGCAGCACAAACAAAGCTTTAAGGTGTCACGTAAAGGTGATCCACTTATATGCCCTACAGGGTAACGTTCACCTGCGTGTAAAAAGGGACAAAACCTATATCATTATCTATGACAAAACCTATGACAACGTTCTTCTATTTTCGATAAGTATATTGGATGGTGAATAAAGGTCCTACACAACGTGCTATACTAAGGACTGCAGTCTTTTTATTTCACTGACTGTGAGGCATGTGAGGGAGTCCCGGACAATAGCAACACGGCCGCGATTCGTACTATTGGCCTCGGGGCCCCAAACCAAACACGCATGCAAGCTGTGCGTGAGGAGCTCGAGAGGCCCCTGGACTTCTTCATTTTTTTTTGCACATTCCAAGTCACCTTACTTGGCAACAGCTAGAATTAAATGATATAGAAAAACAAACTATTACAGTGTTGCTCCATGTCATGGTTGCCTAAGTTTCTACGTATTTTGCAAAGCGTATAAAGGCCTCACCCTTGCGAATATTTTCGTTAGCTAATGATGATAAATGGGGATTCTGAAATGCCTTCTGAAAATCCCTATACTGTTAAGTGCAATTAGCATTCAACATTAATTTCAGAGTAAAGTGAAATATGAGATGGATAATTTTGAGCTGAAATACAACAACTTTACATTGTTTGTAGTTTCCACCGATTTACAAAAAAAGTGGATTACTTTATTGTGTCTCAATTCGGGTAAAAATTATGGCTGCATTTCAGCCAATTTACATTTACTATTAATAGTGCATTTTCAAAAATGTTTTTTTTTACTCTTGGATGCTGAAATCGTATCTTCAGAATTGTACTGAATAATCCTGCTAAGTATGTGAGGGCTCAGAACCCACGCAGAAGCATTTAGTTACTAGTAGCTCAAGGAGGTTAGACGGAGATCCTTGGTTAGCTTGCACCATACCAAATGAAAGGGAAATGTATGTTGCTGCATGTACTCCCTGAAATGTCAGGTAAATGTCATAGGCCAGCCACATATCATATATCCCCATCCAGGGATCAAAACATGGCAATGGGCAAGGAAACAGACCATGCTATTGGCAGGCCTTAAAATTTATTTATTTTTCTGAATACCTGCACTGGTAACATTGAAAATTACCTACACCAGACAAATTTTACCTGCACCACTCAAAATTTAGAAAGTAAGGTTCATACCAAAAACTGTTCAGAAACCATTGCCATTTCTTTTATACTTCATAGGTGGTAACAGTCAATGCAGCAAATAAAAATACACATACAATGACATGTACATGTATATATAAACCCAGTGCACAGCTCCAATTTTACCTGCACTAACCTGCCTATGCAGGTGTTTTTTCAAGCCCTGTCATTTGTTATTATGTTTTGAAATTGTTCTGCTACGTTGTTCACAAAGTCCTTACAATGCTTTAAGAGGAATTGACAGTACCCAAGATAGCTTGTTATTCATGCATCTTCAGCAACAAATATGTGGGCACTGCTTAATCTCCAACCAGATGTTTCGGTGGCTGCAAAATACAGTATCAGATTGGCCAGGCTGTATCCATTGGCCAAACATCTGCTTGGAGATTAGTCACTGCTATGAAGCTAGTGTGTACAAATCAATGCTAAATTCTCATGGCAACTCAGAATCTGAACATGTGAAGAACAATTAACAAAATAGCACTCCACAAATATCACTCCAGTGGCTGATAGCTACTTAGAGGCTGCTGATTCTTTGAGTTTACTATGTGTATGGCAGTGTCCAAAACTGACCCACCTTTCTAACACAAACACCAGTACCTCCAGGTCAATAGACTCTACAACAAGATACATAACTCACCTTTATTTCTCTCTATGTGGCACCAGCACATTCAGGATGACAGACCTCATACCACACTTATCCATGGATTCTCCAATAAGATAACAAACAGTTTTGAAATGTCAAAATTTCTTTAAAGTATTCCTTTATCATACTTGTAACCTTTGACCCAACAATTCCAACAGGTGTGGCTTCCACCTTTTCTTTGTTTGTAGCCACTGCCTTGAATAATATTTGATTATGTACACCAGCGCCACCTAGTGTTGGGTACATGAACCACAGCTTTACAACAAACATAGGGCACAATCAAGCAAAATTGCTCAAAGCTGTACAGAAATACATATTAAAGAGTTTTTAGACTCTAAACTTGATGTCTATTATGTCGTTTATATTTTCAAATAAAGTTATTAGTTATTTTCATTTTAAAAAAATTAAATGTGCTTCTTCGTTGAATCAAGGATCTCCTTGGTTGAATTGAGGACTGACTCAGAAAGGTTTCCAGGTAAAAACTGACAAACATTGTACACTGACTTGACCTGATATGGCACATTTCCTTAAACTTGTGACTGCTCGTTCTATAGCACCACCTGTCCTTGGCAGCTGGCAGATATTTTGGGGGGTTACTCCACTACTACAAACTCTTCCTCAAACTGAGTTACCACTGGCACAAAAATGATAATCATGATTCTAAACCAGTCAGCAACTAGGTAACACATATTCTGATTCACAGATGCAGTCACAGGCTGGCAGAGGACAAAAGTTGTTTTGTTCTCTTACTATTGCAGCTGTACAATCATTAGAACTATATTATAAAAATGTAAACACTCATGGATTATATGTTTCTTTCTGCAGATCAACCATGGCACTACTATACTGAGGGACACTTCCATGAACATTGGGCAACTGCAACAGAATATGGATTTTGACTCAGCTGTGACGTAATGACTATTTAATGTGAAATGATGCTTCAGTTACAACAACTGGAATACTGGACAAGAACTGGCTCCTCAAGGTTTTGCAAGGAATGGAGCACCTGGACATTTTTTCTGCCTTTGGACAGCTGATGCTTCAGCGTAATACTTATGGACTGTGTTGCAGTTGTGTAGAAAGTTGCTAAACCTCCAGGCAACCAAGAGTGAAAGGAAAAAAATGACCTATTCAACAATCTGCACTCTGTTTGCAAGTATGGAAGATCTGAAGAAATGCAAGGCACCATTCATGGATTTCCTTGGAAATTCTATCAATGACCAAAGTTGGAGCCTCTACACTGCATCAGGTAGGAACACTTGCTTGATCTTTGTACTGCAGCTAGTGCAGCTTTTCCTTCTGCTCCATAAAGTTACTTGAACACTTTGGTACCTTAGAGGTACAAAGTGTATGCAAAGTTTCAATCATTTGAAATTGGTAATTCTTGACCTAATAAGAGAAATTCAGCCAGGACACTTATTCTTTCACGTATGTTTCCAGTTTAGCCAAGGTAAGTGAAAAGATCTCATGAAGTCATGTACATTGTAGTAGTGACATCACGTAATATATTATGCATGTTTGTGATGTCATGAATATATCAAATCACTTACTGGGGTAACATGAAATTGCAACTGTGTACAAATTGCATTGGCTGTGCTGCTAAGAAGGTAGGGGAAAATGTTATGCCTGGCAGTTCAAATTGTAATGCTTTTGCAACCAAAAAAAACTATCAACCATTTAATTGTTGTGCATGTGTGGCGGATTGTGTTTTATTTGTTGTCTAAGGATATTGCTGGCAAAGAGCTTTTAGCAAACAAAACGCCATTGTTTTTTTTCTGTGAAGGGTAAATTTTGCTGTTTGCTCAAAGTCACAGTTTAGTGCAACCTTCCCGAGTAGATAATACATTTGAAATAATATACTAGCATTGCTACTATCAACTCAAGTATGATATGCTACCTAAAAGTGTGTCAGCTTTTTGTTGCCTGAGGCAGAGACAGAACACAGAAGTTTCAATCTATTCTCAAATCAAACAAGTGTCAAGGTTTAGCTAGTTGAAAGTGAAAGCTAGTTCAGATCCTGACATAAAGCAATCCCAAATTCTTCGGTAGCCGGTCTTATGTCGACATATCATATCACGTGTGTCCGCAGCACCGGACGTGTATCGGCAGCAAGGTACACTTCTCTATACCGGAAGTACATGTGTACTTGCCAAACGATGACGTCAAAGACCCATAATCCTTATACTGGCACTAAACCGAGGCTCGCAGTCGGTCTGCGTGAAAATACGAGAAGCATCTGAAGGTTAGAATGCAAAGTTTGTTTAAAACAGTGTTAAAATTAGCAAACGTGTTACTAGTGTTGACTCCTTAATTGTTTTGCACAAAGAGTAACTCACGTTCCGTTTGTTTTCTGAAAACAATACTGCCAGAGGGCTATACAGGGACAAAAACATTGACGAAGAGAGTTACATGCGAGGGGGGTGGGGGGTGGTAATCTAAGATCGGTTCCTGACTAGTGTAAACTTTTGCAAGCTGCCTATTGCTTTTAGATGCGTGTAAGTTAAGAGGCTTAGAGCATCACTAATATCTTGTGTATTTAACTTGTGAGGTTCAATTTCAACATGTACCATGATCTAGAAATCATGACACTCCCACTCATTCAGCTGCTTTATCAGCTGCTGAGTTATTTCCAAGACTTTGTATCCCATATTTCACAACGATTGTACTTTTTTTTGACTGCCTGCAGCTAGAATGTCAAATGAATGATTGTAGATTTTACTTTAACAGTACAAGTTTTGTTTCACTTAGTGTTTTGCAAAATCATTATTGAACTTGATTTGCATATAGAAGTAAGCTATCTTAAGTTTGTTGCACAGTATCAAATTGTACAATTTAAAGACAGTTTGTGAGACATTTCCTTTGCACTGTAATACTAGTGGATTATCTTTCACTGAATAGTAAAATGTTTGTTTTGCATATTTCAAATAATTTTTAGTTCAAAGATTGCAAACTGCTTTTAGAACCACGGTTCTCTCGGGATTAAGTCACAATTGTAGCAGGAAAAAATTCCATTACCGATCATTGCATGCAAACTAAACTAGGTACTAGTAGTATGCAATATATTTTGGCTGAATTTACAATTATTCATATCATTTGTGAGGGTTATGTACACTGAAAAATGTCATGGAAGATTACCATCGACGAATGAAGATTTTCTGCATCAAACCATAATTTCTAACCATAAAACATTAGCCATAAATGAGTGTACATTTTCAATAATTTTAATATGCATAAAGCAGAAAATATACATGTCTCAATGGATTGCATCTGCAGCATTACAAGACAAGCAGTTTGCCTTGAATGGATGGTTATGTTTCCACTTAGGCCTAGGAAAAAATGTGTTTCCGGTTTCCCGACCGACCCTAACAAAAACCCACCGACCCTTGCCTTTTGTTTTGTTCGACCACTTGCAAGGCCATAAAATTTTTGATCTGACATCTGAATTTCAAACCCTCTGAAATGTTACTTCATGGATTTTCAAAAGCAAATATTTATTGAGTAAATTGAGTATGTGAACTATTTGTCCCTTCACTGCAGGCAAACAGGGATACAGTACCAGGAGACTAGAGACTAGCCCTGATCCCATTTCAGTTTTACATTCAAATTGTTAAACTGTAAACTTCAGCCAAAATCTACAAAATATATGTATAGTGCTGTGTACCTAAACCCACGTTTAGGTTCAGGTCCGGATTCAAGTCCAGAGGTTTAGGTTCAGTTCCGGACTTGTAAGTCCGGACCTAAACCCACAGTTAGCCCACGGTATATACAAAACTGCATGTTGGTAACCTTGCAATGTTGTCTGGGCGAAACTGTGGCCACATAACATGGAGGCCGACACTTGACAATGCCCAATGGCAATGTTGTTTTCTTTATTTTGCAGCACAGATTTTACGATCTATGGACGGTTTTATGTGGTTCGGAACGAAAAGGGGTAACTGTTATGTGACATGGTTTTTTTTCAAGTCCGGAACAGGTTCCCGCAATTCAGTTTTTTTTTTGGACTTGAACCTAAACGTTTTTACAAGTCTGGAAGTGAGTCCAGCAACCTGGTTCACAGCACTATAGATGTATATAAATCAATAAAAAGATACAAATTTTAAAAAAGAGAATCCCTACCTACTGACCCTAATTTTTTGGGGACTCAAATTGAAAAACAACATTTCTTTTCTATAAGCCTTAGTCATTTTCTTCAACATTTCTCATGCATATGAGGGAGAACATTTTTAGAAGTTGCTGTAAGTTTCTATGTTTCTCGGGAGAAAATTACTTGCAGTTGATGTATGTTTCTGGTCTCCATTTTAATACTACATGTATTATATAATATTGTTTGTTAAAAGTTGTATCTCTAAAGTTTCTGTGTGTTATTTGTCAGACTACCTCAGGTGTCCAGCTTCAACATCATGGCAGAACAAGAACTTCAACAACCATCCCAAGAGGTTGGTGCTCTGCAACAGCAACAAGAAGGGACAACATTAAGGGCTCTGCAGTTCCAGATAACTGAGCAAATAAAGCGAGCATCTGAATTCCAAACAGAGCTAGGAAGGATGCAGCAAGAAGGACAGTTTGAGCCAAATCGACTGCTTCCCAGAGTCATTGAACTGCATCACTCTGCAGGGGAGATGGTGCTGGATGTTGGGGCATGTGTGGAGCAGCAAAATCCGTATCGTCGCCAACAACATGCACCAGACATCAGGAGAGGGGCACCAGTGCAGAGGAACTCATCAGCTGCTCACACCAACCAGACAGCAGCCACCGACAATGGTGGGGCACTTCCTTGGCAGGACCAAGTCTTGGGAGCACTTGGTGTCAATGGTGAATTCACCAACATCCACCAAGGCAATGAGGTAAGATTCTTTCTAGATGTTTCCTCAAAGCAACACCACTGATTTTACTTCCAGAATCCTATCATTTTGCATCTTTTATGAACAAAACAAGTTGTTTAATACATAACTTTTTCCTCAACAGAGACCTGGGCAGTCCATCAGTCTGGCCGGAGCAATGGCCAACTTGGCCCCCACGATGGGCCTGGCCCCCATTGCCGGTACATCAGCGAGGAGTCGCACCCCAGCACCTGAGGACAACCTGGTCCCAGCCAAGCCACCTGCAGTACAGCCCACTCCTCCACCAGAATCCAACACCCCTTCAAAACCATCACCACCACCGATGCCTGCAGTCCATTCACACCTTCGTCGTGACTACACACCAAGAGAGGGTCAAGAGGCAGAAGCTCAGGCCCATGACGAGCAACATGACACCCAGCCACAGAGCTGGCCACCCACCAACAGAGCCAGGACAGCTCCATCTGCCCGCCGGCTGCTCTTCACGCCACCTGGCACCATCATCCCTTCCAGTGGACCAAGGGCTATGATCCATCTAGAGGTACTGACATTTTTTCCTAAGTAATGACATGGACAAACCTATGGTTACTACTTTTGATATGGCCACTTTGTGACACATTACCAGTAGATTGCAATCTTCAAACTGCATACAATATCAAAGCCAAGCCAAAAGACATTCAACAAGACTGGCAATGAAAACAGACATTGCCATGGCGACGGTGGTTGCTGTTAGGGTTATTGTTTGCATGGCACTGCGGCCCTGCCATCATTTCATGATTTTGAGGAAGACTTGGTACCTATACAGATACAGTGCACTCTTCCCCTAAGTGTATAGTGAACGAGCCCCGGGGTCACAGAAAGTAGGGCATCCAGGGTAGAGAGGTCTTCCCAGGGTCCCAAAGGTTTCCAGGAATGTGGGCATAGATGTGGGTCACATGCCTGTGGACATTCCATTCCTGTGGACAAAATGCCTGTACGATTCCTAGAATTCTTGCGAATTGCACACAATACTGTACCATTAGGCTCCTCCCTGAGACGTCGCCAAAAACAGGCATAAACCTTATGATTGCTTGGAAATCACCATGTCAAACCACGAGGAACAAATTGCAAAAAAGGGATGTTATGTGTCCCTTGTTAAGGATCTAGAACAGCTTTGCTAGAAACATCAGGAATCATGAAATTTGTTTTTGCCCACCAGGGGGACCATTTCCCAAGACTGCAGGCTGAAGAACCAGACTGACCATGCAGAGGACCTTGGCCTGTTTGAGGTAAAACACATATTTACTGTTCATCAGTCTTGTAGTAACATGTATCTCAGAGGCCATGGAATCTTAGTCTTTGGCCATCCAAATACTTTTTGTTTCCTTGAATCATCTAAATTCTGCAACATCATAGAACTATTCACAAAAAAGGCAGCAAACAATTGACTCTCTTATTTTCAGTTCATTTCCATTTCATCCTACCTGAAGGCTCTGGGCATACCTGATGACACTTGCAAAAGACTTCTATGGTTAATTCCCTCTCTGTCTAAATGATGTAACTTGACCTGAAGAAAATTACTTTTATTGGGAACTGTAAAAATATCTGTAAGAACATTCAAGACACATTTTAAAGTCTTGAGACTATATATACAGCACAATTTGAAATGAAATTTGAGATGAATGACATTCAAATTGATTACAGGAGTATATTTTATCTTGACTCTCCTCAACAATCAACATACTATGGTCTGAATACTTGTGGTAATATAGCATTGGTTGTATTACAGGACAAGAACTGGACTTTGATGGGTTATTGGATTCCGCCATCATGCATCATGGAAGGGTCACACTGCACCAGTCAGCACTTGCACATTTTTTTTCACCAAAAAATAATGACCCAGACTTTTAATTTTCAAGAAATAGCAAACTTTTCTGTTGAGTCTTCCTTTTTTTCTTACTTACGTTAGCTAGGAAATTAGGTTATTTGCATGCCTCGCCAATTCATTCCTTGAAGCATTGTTCCATGAACAGTGCAAAGCAATGTGTATCATACCTACGTTATTCTTATGCATGTATATAATACTATCATTAAAAGTGTGGAAAAGCAATGAAACAAGTCAAGATCTGTTGCATAAAAAAAAAAGCAAAATTAGATATTGTGGTAACAAATTTTTATCTTTTTTTTTGGTCAAGGCTGACAATTGGCAATCTGTATCAACCATGTTGTGTTACATTTTGAAATTTCCCTGTTGATTTATGTAAACAATTTGATAATCAAGCTGTTATGTAGCTCACAGAAGAGAGAAGGTCAGCCATAGGCAAAGTTCAAATCATTATTACCGGTAGGAAGAGAAGGGAAAGTTTGTCACTATTATATGCAATACAGCCTGGAGCAAAGCTTATCAGCTATTTAAAATAACCAGGACTTCTACTTTGAACAAGCTTTGATATGCAATTCCTATGATTGTCATTCTTTTCTTTTGACAAATATTTTAACCATACACACAACAGAAACAGTTTTGTTGCTCTGGGGAGCTTTTGTAATGTTCTCTTGTAATGTGACTTGGTGTTGATTAGCTATGATAGCTATCTTTTAGCTATGATAGTTAGGAGCATTGTTAAATTCTTCTGTGACACTCACACTTTGCTCAGTGTATTATGAGGAAACAACATGTTGTTTTATTATGATGTAGATGTTTTTATCATTATACAATAAATTTTCAAATATGACTTGAATGAAAATCTTTGATGCATCTTCAATTTTTGCAATCTTCTTGCATTTTCTTTGTAATGGAAGCCCCATACTAGCATAGTATGTAAAGCAACAGCCTGACTAGTGAGGGTAGTTTTTTCCAGATATGCATAGCGTCTGAATGAATTAACCTTCAGCACACTGAAGTAGCTATTTGGCTACTGGTTCTCTATTGATTATGGGGTTAGGCAGCAGGGAGAAGGTTAACAGCAGGGAGAAGGTTAACACATAGTTGTCATTGAAATATGAATATTGTCATTGTGATATGAATATGAAAATTACCTGCAAATGATAGGCTATATGATAATAATGTTGATGAGTGAATAATGACCCTATTCCTTGGTGTATATGGTGTCATTTCCTATAACCACATCTTAAAACGCTTCATTTGCTTTGCTCTTTCGGTGAGTTTAATTGGTGGTCATTATGACACCATATACACCGTTGGGCAGGTCCTTAACCCTTAAATATACAACTCATGTGTTAATGAACTAACTTGTGCAACAAACCATTGGAACCACGAACAAGTCATTTTATTTGTTAGTAGTCATCAACATAGATACATAAAATAAAAAGGAATACCTATCTTTTCTTTGCTAGAGCCAGGCCTTTTCTTGTTCTTGGCAAAATCTATGCTCAGTCAATTTTAATTTTTCTCTTTTCTCTCTTGTAATATCTTCCATGTCCCATTATTTCAGAAAGTCCCAAACATCAAATATTTTAATATGGAAACTTTTGAAATATTCCTTATATTTCCCAACTCCCATCTTTTTCTGTTGTTTCAAGCTCTTTTTTTCCTTGTATTTTTTGCTTTACTCCTAGGCGATTTTCTTGACTTCTTCTTTGGTGAATCAGACATGCTACTTGTTCCTTCACCAAGACTTTCACTCATTTTTTGTCTCTTCCTTCCACCTTTTTTCTTCGCTTCAAGTTTACTACTATTCCCTCTTTCAACCTTGACTTGGACTTTTGGCAAACGTTTCTTTTTGCCCTTTTTTGGTGTTGGTTTCTTTTTTGCTGGCACTTCCTCACTGCTGGAGGCTGTTGGCTGACTTGCGGAGGCAATCAGTCGTCTGGTCTCCTCTGTGGGTGACACAAAGTATATGGTGGTAAGTTTTTTACAAGGAAATTGAAACAAGAAAGCTTTTTAAAAAAGCTGGCCATTGGCCGCCAAAATGGGAATAGCTGGTTCGGTGGCATGGGTGTGCACTATTAATGACTTGCTCACCTTGCTCGAATTGTAGCAATGCTAAAAAGAGTGAATTTAGATGCACTTTGCTTATAACATTAGCTTGGCATTGCGTAACGTGCGGTTAGACATTGCGCAACTTCTTGCAACCCATCCACCATCCACCATGGTGATTCCGGGCATTATAATGTTAATTTCAAGGCCTGGCTTGGTATTGCGTAACGTGCGGTTAGACATTGCGCAACTTCTTGCAACCCATCCACCATGGTGATTCCGGGCACAATACCATAGGCCGCATGGCACGGCCTATGGTAAAAAACTTAGGCTTAGGAGTAAGACAGTAGTGAAGACAATGGTAAGCCAAACTTTAGGTAGGCATCATATGTGTGCATCAATCTACTCAAGACGTAGTGATGGCATAGGCAACAGTCAAGAAATGAAAACTGAAGTGGTATGGCCACGTGTCACGGTCATCGGGACTAGCAAAGACCATCATGCAAGGAACAGTCTAGGGAGGAAGAAAGAGGGGTAGGCAACTTCTATTTGAGGTACAACCCTAACTCACCCCTGATTTTCTGGGTTGGAGATTTGCAGCGTGGGGGAGTTTTCTGTTGTCTTTTCTTCCTTCCCTTCCCCCTTTTCTTACTACTACTTGGCAGCCACTCTTCGTCTTCTGATGTTGTTGTTGTTGTTGTTGTGGGCTCCTGCTTCATGTGACGTATGTGACTGGGCAACTGTTTGTTAAAAAAGACTTCATTTCAACTCACAACACATGAAAGGCAAGATGATAATACATATATTACAAAAATAAGTCTAAGAAGACACAAAGACGTTTGTTTCTGTCCAACATAATAGTATGTTGAAAGCATCCACATCGCAACAACACAATTACGACAAGCATGGAAAAAATGTTCTTTTTACACGTTACATTGTAAGCAAAAAGTAATTCTTAAGACAAAGGAAGCATTTCAAGCAGCCTTAGCAGTTTATTTTTTTTCACAAAAAATTCTAATGTCAAGCTATATTAAACATGAGACCAGACATACACTATGATACAGTAATGATAAGTACTGGACTTGGATAATCTGAAACAGTGCACAGTAAAGTCCAACCCCCTTTGAGACAACTCACCTTTGCAAATGTGCCATAAGATCTCCCCTTGATTTGGGCAATCTGTGATGCTCTTTTCCTGGACTCAATCTACGAAAGGTGGAGACATAAACAAGGGTTTATCCATCTTAATTTTCTACATTGTTTTTACAATCTCCAAAACCTGCAAAAATCACCCCTCCTTCTGAAAAAGCTACAGCTACTAAGTATATATTTTCATAATCCTTTTGTGTGGCATCAAAAACCTGCAAATATGATCCTACAGATTCAATTACCTCTCCTTCTATGCAACTACATGTATTACTTTGTCATCAATCTCAACAATCTAGTGTTGGAAATACAGAGACCTTTACACAATAACATGTCAGTAACAATGATGAAGGATTTGTGAGATGAATTTCTTTTTCATAATCTCTGTACATACCAGTCCTTCGTCCATTGCTGACTCATCATCTGACACAGGCCTCTTCCTGCCACGAGTCTACAACACAACATTAATACAAATGGTTCACAAACACTTTTTTTTTAAAAGTCTACATAGATGTGTGTGTATGTCTTCTTATAATGTAATCAGTATGCCATATTTGATATATCAGTATCATTAACATGAAAATTAGTCATTATTATATGTTGTTTTATAGAAATTTAACATGTTTTTAAAACTCATCAATCAAGTAAAACAAAAAGTGTATTCAATAGGTTTCTATACATATAGACTTACCTTTCCTTTGCTTGATTTCCTCCACTCCTCATACTTGTGTATTTTTCTATGAAAATCATAAAATAGCATTTCAGACAGTTTGAAATTCAGATGTATTAAAGATATTTCAATATTCATGTCCCTTGCCAGTGGTCTACTCAAAAAAAGGCTAGGGCCAGTAGGGTTTAGCTAACATCAGTAAACAAGAAACAGGATCTACATGTAGCAAAGACTTGCAGCATTATACCACAACATACAGGAGAAACTTACTCAGCAATGGACTCAGCTATGCCAGTTTTGACCACCTCGAGGGAGGGGTCTGGTCTGCCCCCAACTCCCAACTCACACTTCATGTTGTGGTACTTCTCATGGATGTCTTGGAGTTGCTGTAAAAAATACAGTATAGAAACAGACAGCTTAGACTTTGTGGCACTAATACACTGCAAAATATGTTTACACATCTCGGACTGTTGCTCACATATTCCTTGTACAAGCAGCGCACAACCACACTGTAAGGTTTGACCCACTCATGGACCCCAACTTCTTTCGATAAACGCAGTGGGATCATTAACATGCTCGAGGTGAGGCTCTCTTCAAACCCAGGACGTCCTAATTAAAGTTAAGTACTCATTTTCACCTGAGTCAAGTGAGAAAATAGGTGTAAATTGCCTTTCCCAAGGGCACAACATTGGGGCCTGCTTGGGATTCGAACCCAGAATCTTCAGATTCTAAGTCAACAACCCTAACCACCTTAAATGATAACAGATATCAAAAATCATGTCCTTACCTCCAGTGAGTCCCCCAACACCTGTGGCAGGATGCTCTGTTGTTCCTTCAGCTGGTCATTTTCTCTGTCCTCATCATCAGGGAGCTTCTCTTTAGTCCCAAAAATCAGCTGAAACACAGTCCAAGTCAGTATGTAAAAAATGAGAAATCTATCAGTAACAGCTAAATGTTAGTTAGCTAGCAATGAGCATGTACTCAGTTTAGTTCATCCTCAGTGAGATGACACCAATTTGTGGCAGTTTTTGGGAGTTGGATTAAGAAGGTTACCTGGGTAGGTGTGGCTGTGAAGAGGAATGCCTTGTCCATCCTTAAGGTCCGGAAGATGAAGTCCACATCAAGGTGCTGCTGCTCAGTCACTTCTTGGTGGAACACAAGCAGCTCACACCACATCTTAAGAGTCATTCGGATCTGTGCAGCAAGGTAAATGCAGGTACAAGGATCTATACATTTCATAATACATTAACATAACTACTTATTTATGTTATTGACTATATTACAGCATTTGCTTGATCCAAAAGAAGTTATATACTTGGGATATTAGATCCTATTCATGAATCTTCAGATAAAAGTTTTATACCGGTCTGCATCTTGCTGCAAACTTTCAAACAAGTGCAGTAGCGCCACCTATTATTTTGATTCAGTACTGCAGGTACAGCTTGCCAGCCAATGACAACAGATAAGCCTGCTGTTGATTTGATTAATTTGAGTTTCATAGCAACACAGTACAAACATAAATACATATAAGTACACAAATAGAATAAACACAATGATTTATATAATTTTTTAACTATGCTTTGTCCATAATATTCTGATTTTCAAGATAATCTTGGGGAAAACACTAACCTTGACTTTAGGATTGTTGAGCTGTGTGTAGTACAGGCCATACAGGAGGTACAAGGCACCCACTCTGACCTGGAAACTGTAGGGAGGCAGTAGGAAGTTCTGCACTATCTGGAACGCTCCCTCAATAAACTGGGATAGATGGAAAAGTACAAGTTAAAATATGTAGAAACAAGGACCTCCTTGGTAGAAAGCATTTTCAAATGTAATCATACTGATTATCAAAAGCAACTCAAAGTTTTAATTTCAACTTACATGGGGTACAAAGTATCATAAGAGAAAAAATTAAGTCCACTACCATTCGTGGCAAACATACTTACCTCTCGCTGTTCCCTGGCTTCTTTTCTACCACTATATTTGGAAAGTGAAGAATAAATCAGCTCCTTATAAAGCAATGTACTGAATTATGAAAGCCTTGGTATGCACAAAAAGATTTTCAAGTAAAGAGTAAAACAATGCATTCTTGTCAATCAATACGGGTATTATCATTAATGTGTGTGATCACTACTTAATGTAGGAGTATGTAAATCTTGAAAGAGGGAATGAGAGACTCACTAGTGGATGAGTGAGAAGTTAGTTTGCCTCCAGAGTGCAGAGAACTGTTCATATCTGACACTGTTGGTTTCTGTGAAGAGTTGCAGTAACCTCTCACAGTCTGTCCTCAAACCCACCGCTCCTGACATGATAGCTGGTGCTCCTACGGCAGTATAGAAACAAGGAGCTTCTACACAGTAGAAGCTCCTTGATAGAAAGTACAAATTTTATGCAGTTTTTCTTTTGCATAATATTAATAAGTCATCCTTGAACCCTTACTTGAACCATGGAGGTAAAAAAACAAGAGGTTTTGAACCTCCTTGCTTGAACCAACTTAACTCCACACACACACACACACACACAGCAGTATAGAAAGTACAATGCAGTTTCTCTTTTACGTCATAAATCATTCTTGAACTCATATAAGTTCGATAATAGCTAGCTGACATTATTTACAACTTCACGCCCCCCCCCCCACACACACAGATTCACACGTATCGCAAACGTCACCCAACACTTTCACTTGGTCACGACTTTCCGTGTGCAAAAATATTACAGAATTGAGGATTGAGATGTAAAGCACATGGCATCACCTTTAACGTGAAATAGTTTCCTGTCAGAAGTTTATTTTTCAGACGACAAAAACTAAGTTGTACTTACCTGCTCGTGCACGATTCCCGCGGCACGAATAAGGCTGTTATTTGCGTTTAATAAATATTGCCTGATTCAAACTTTGCTTAAATCAACATATTTTAAAGCAATATGGCATAAGATAATAATTATAAGCACTTTGTAGTGAATAGATGTCTTTTGTGTATTCATATCGAAGTACATTCTCGATAATTAGTTGCATATGTTGTCTCGACTATCAAGGCACTATTTCTGTAATTTTGAACACCCTCTTTTCAAAATGGCCGCCGGAGACCAGATGAAAATAATAAGTGTGGATATATTTCGTATTTTGGCGTCTTATTTAACATCAGGGTGCATATAAATGACTTGGTAAGTAGAAGAATAGTACGTTTTAACAATAGAAGTGGATAGCCAGCTCCATTATTATATCATATTTCCAGTTGGTTGTATTTTTGATCGAAAATGATGCCCCCCTCCCACGTTCAAGCTATGTTCGGTGCTTCTCTAAATTATAATTTTTGGTACCATGACACCACATACGGTAGTTTTCGCTGACATGTGATACTACTAGTTATATGGTTAAGGAGTTTTTTTTAATTATTGAGAACAATAGTATCACCATAACATACGTCAAATATCTAATCTCTTCAGACATTGGAATTCATTACAAACCTTTACCAAAGAGTCAGAAAATGTTATCCATTATTTTTATCTCCTGCTCAGATGTCCATGCTTAGACGTTACTCCAACAGCAATACATGAACAGACTGCTAATCTTCTGACACTCTGACAAGCCCCACGATGGACGGCTTGGACGACCTCTCACACGAAGGGCTCTCAAACTCTGCCCAACAGAATGCAGAAGTTCCCTACGCCTATGCAGAAGACGTTCCTTCAAGCCATGATAGTGAAGAATATGAGGTCTCAAACCAAGTCAGGCAAGAAGACATTAACCTTGAAGACACCACATTGTCACATAGCGAGGTGATGGACATCGTACGCGCCGGGGTGGCGGAACTCGTGAAGGACCCCCTGCTATCTGACCTTCCCGTGGGGGTCACACTGGACGAGGTGAAGTCGCAGATTGCGTTGGAGTACGGTCAGGCCATGAAGGTTATCGTGCGGAAGGAGTGTGGTGGTATCATGCCAATTGTGGTTCCACAGGACGCTACAGTGGTGGACTTAAAACATGCCATCAGCAGGTAAACATGTACTTCTTGTTCTGTATCAAACCTCTATTACTTTACATTTATCCTAGCCTGGCTGCTGGCCTGTTTAGCTTTAGTAAGCTTTCTCACCCACAGAGAAGTACTAGAGCTAAAAAAGTCCTTCAGGCAACATTTCTCAACCAGGTCACATATATCTGCCACTATGTAAAAAAAATGGGTCTAAAAAAGATCTCCAATGCAAAACCTGCCAGTAAGATGCACTCCTGCATATCTAAACTGTGCATACCAGGGGGTGCTGCACTAGAGATCTCTCAAATACACTGTTTTTCAAAGTGGCAGATATGCTGTATGTAACCCAGCAAATAGATTGTAATAGAGGTTACTTAAATTTGATTTATAACTAAGTCATACATGTAGAAACACATGTACACTGTATTGTCAATTGTGTATCATACATATACATATGCAAATGAAGAAAAACTGAATGCAGCTGTAGGACGTTCCTACGACTACAGATGCAGAACACAGTAGATGATGATATGCAGTACTGTTACTTGTTCTCATACCTTCTTGTTTTTGGCACACTAACCAATCATCCATAATCTGTCTTGTTGTTCACCAGGTATGTCACACTGAAGCAAACCAGAGAAGGTGGCACCACCCAGATCAGCTGGCGCTACATCTGGAGGACCTACTGGCTCAGTTTCGACGGCGAGAAACTCTCGCAAAACAACAAGAAACTCAAAGACTATGGCATCAGGAACAGGGCAGAGCTACGCTTCATAAAAAGGCTCAGAAGCAAAGTGGAAGGAGTTTGAAGAAGACTGATGTATTGCTACATGAAAGACTGTACATTTTGTAAGACAAGTTATGCAATATGGAGTTACAAGTTATATCTTGGTTCTTCAATACTGGCCAATGTGATGTTGTAAAAAGGTAAATCAGTATGTAGAGAAAAGTAGGTAAGAGATCCCACAGCATGAGTTTCAGCATTTCTTGAATTTACAAGTATATCCATTGTGAACTGGCGCACACATTCAAAAGGGGGATAGATTTAGTTAAAGTTGAATACCTTTGTTTAAGTTTAACAATACAGCCAACTTGTTCTGTATGCACTATTGCAACATGGACATAAATTGACTGCCGCACATAGCTATTTTTGTAGTAAAGTATATCTGCAATTTGATTCAAATGATGAGCCATACCAGCCTCTGGATTACAGTAAGACTTTATTGATATAAGGTGTGGCATACAACTTCCGATTCCAGTTAAAAAGGAGTATACACAAAATAGAATTGTGTTAAATAAATAACAAATGTGTCATAGATGCTGCTAGATTGCCATCTTATTTGTAGGCATGGATTAAAGCAAAACTAGAGGCAGTGGGTCACTTTGTTTTTGATTTATGGACAGTACAGTTTGTTTGAAAATATGGCCCGTTAGATTTTTCTTCCTATTCACCCTTTAAGCATCAAGAATCCTGTCTATAGTGGTCACCTCTCTAGTGTGTACATTTTCTTTAAACCCGGGGATTCCGATACCTGGTATCGGCCCAGTAATGGGCCCCAGGCTTCTTATATTATATAGATTCCCCCGGGGTTTAAGGCCCATCCAATACATAAGTGATCAGGTTTAACTGTATTTGCACTCTACGACATAAACATGAGAGAAAAAATGGTTGGCAGCAAGTTACGAAGATAGCATTGCCTTCAAGAGTTAGGTGATTTTGGTCCTACAACAAAGAAAGAAGTGGACATGATATTGAACACAAAAACATAAACAACTTACAATTGTTTAACACATTAGCTTGTATTAACATTTTAATGGTCATTGAAAAGAATACAGTAATGCTGCCTCTGGGTACATACTGGACACAAAAGCTATCTTTATTACACAAAACAAGTGGTTGAAACACTTAAGAACTTAGTCAAAACTCATATACTGAAGATGTGTTATTGCTCAAATCTTAAGATATATTCTTTCCATTTTATTTACTGTGGATAATTACTGTTAAAGCAGCATCTATATCCATTTTGTTAGGGCTTACACTGTTTTTATGTGGTGCAATAATTACATACATACGTCATCACAGAAGTCATTTTATGGTCACAGATGACATTAAGTAAGGACATTGACAGACTGGTCTTCAAACAAGACTACATAAAAGAACAACTTGAACAATTGTGTTAAAACATCACCTTTCCACATTTAAACATTAAAAAAACTTTTTAAAAATAAGAATAAAAATAAGTAGAATGGCTAAGCAGCACATATTTTCTTATAGACTACAAGCTTACATGTTTAACCCTGTCCCTCCCAAGGCTCAATTTGTACACCAAGGTTTGTATTATTAGTTATAACAGCAATCAGGAAAGTAAGGGTTAAAATTACTTTGTCCTGCTGTAAGCAAAGCAGTGATAAGACTGGGACATAACAGATACAGGGAGCAGTGCTATTTTGGCTAAGGACAGTTGTGTTACATTCAAACACATAGTTACAAAGTGGCACCAGATAAACTACCCTTGATTTTCCTCTATTTCAAGTGACCCCCCCCCCCCCCCCGGAGCTTGTACCATCCTAATGCAGCCTACTTCTATATAAGATTTTTGTTTATCACTAATAAAAGCAGCCATGCAGTAAATCTGACTTTGTACAGGGCACCAAATTCTTCTGACCATCCCTGGATAGACTGTGTGTACAGCAAGCAATATTTTAAATCCTGAAAGCTTTAGAGTGCATAGAGTGTCCAATTTTCACAGAAGTGGAGCTACAAGTGCTAAGTGCAAAATCCTGCACAGCTGTGAGCATACCAAAAAAAAAAAATCAGATATTCTATGGCATCATCCAAATGCATGTACTGTGTCTGGAAACTGAGTTTTGACACCTTGCCCTTCTTCAGTGTTACATGTATCTACAGAATATAATACAACAGGAAGTATCTACAACACTGATATGTTTCAGAAGTCAAAAGTAACCCCTCCCCCACAAAATGGTATCTTCCTTACCCATGATGCATTTCATAAAAGTTGATACTAGTAACTTGTGGATTGTGTGTATTTTCAAAGATTCGTACAATCTTCCGAAGAGAAATTGCAGTGGATGAAAACATTCATGACCTCCAATTTTTTTTTTCATTTTACATTCTATAAAAATTTATAATAGTGAAATTTCTGGGAAAAAACATCAATTTAGCAGATTGCCACGAAAATTTCCAAACAGATTTTAAATTTCTTTGTTTGAAATGGCCCTTTGACATTTTTGTGCTTGAAAAAAAGTAGCACCCTTTTTTCTAAATTGGCTTTTGTTGCTAAACTCCTGTTTTCTAACTTTTCACTAGAAATGAAATAAATCTGAACATAAAAGCCAGTTTTGAGAAGTCATATGTAAGTAAAACCTTACTGATAATTTGCCAACACTACCCCCCCCCCAAAAAAAACTTTACTAATCTTGCAAAGTGCATATTTACATCACCTTGCAGAAAATTAGAAGCTATAAATATGTGCAGTCAGAGATGCATCAATTTCCAAGAGTATCTATCTGAAACACTGTTTCTTCTGTGTCCAAATCCAAAGATATAAAATTATGGCAGCTTTTCCACTTTCTTCATTAGAAATCATGGTAGAAAATTCATGGTACATTTTATGATTTCTTTATTAATTTTAAAGGCTGTTGAATGCCCAAACATATATCATGATCTTACCAAAGCTTCCTCAGTAAACGAGGAAGGGTTATGACAACAGGAGATGAGACAATTCCAAATTACAGCATGTTTTTAATTAAAAACAAATTTCTATCTCTATAAGCTGCCATTTTTTGTGTCTCTGGCTGTGGACACAGATGTGCAAGCACTTCAAATGTACTGTCATTATACCCTGGGTTGTTTTAAACCTACATCTTTAAAAGTAACAATGTGGACATCCCACCAAAGGAGTTTGGTGAGCTTCCCTGTCAAAAACAGGACAAAATAAGGGACCTCAGTGCCGACTGTAACTATGTCTACCTTTTATTATTAATCCTCTAAAACAACATGCCATTCCCTGAAAAGAACTGGTCGCAAATTTAGGTGAGTTCAATCTTAAGTGTTGGAAGTTAAAGTTCGAAAACCTGTTATGATAAGGCCTTTTTCTAACACAGATGAACTTTCAGACTAAGGAAAATCTAAGGTATGTGTGACCAAGGATGTTACATTGACGTATATAACATCCTTGTTGTTATCTTATCTTTGAAATGAGTTCAAGAAACAGTGGGTTGCTACTTCTTAAAAACATTACGGCAACGTTCATGAACTCTTTATACATGAAATGAGAATTTCATATTGCGACAATTTTGTCTGGTCAAAAACATTTTTCCTTCATGAAATGAAACACTAAATTTTCACTGGTTTTACATAGTTACAGTCTGCATTGTATTACAAATACAATGTACCATAAAAATGTTGTATAAGTTACAAAATATTATCATCTGTACAAGTTGGCTGCTACAACTACTCCCATCACCCCCCGCTGTTACTTCTTGAGCTGATGCGCTATCCATTCTAGACCCTGGTACAACCTGGGGAGGGAGAAAGAAAGACATAAGATCAACAATCAGAGTAAAAAAAAAAAAACTGCAACACTCCCATCATGCAACAGCTAGTTCATGGTACACCAAATATGGAGATGATGTGATCATGTAACCACATGGCCATCTTATACATTGTACTTCAAATTCTATGTTCTGCATTTTTTTCTGAAATATCAGATCTCTGTATATAAGAGAATTTATTGTCCTCAAGGGAGAACAGCAAATCATGTGAATGGGAATTTTGATAAGGATATCTGAAATGAAATACAATTTCAGAAATGGGCTGAATAACCCAAATCCGTTATCTTCATCTTTCACTACTGAAATGCGAGTCCCTTTTCCAAAACGCAGTCGTAAATATTCATGCTAAATGTCCTTTGGGAAGCAAAATCTAGCTCACATCTCCACAAGGAGTGACTGACCCAGAAACATGAAAGCTCTTTTCTTCTTACAGTTAATTCCCACAGAAGACAAGTGACATGGTATACAGGTAATCTTTTATTCCACAAAGAAATAAATTATTGATATGGAAAATTGACAAGGAACTAGTTGTGCGGCTGGGTCAAGACTTTCTAAAATAATTTCTGTGTAATATCTAAGTTATGACTAATGTACCAATGTCGCGTACATACAGTGTATGATACACAGTTTTTATACATCCGGTTTTTGCCCACATGTAAATCGGGTCTAAGAAAGCAGTACTCACCCTTCCCCCGTTAATGCACAGCAGGCCTGTATGTGCCACCCGTGACCTTTTATAGACGTGAGGTTGAGTTGTTGGGAGATCTCCGCTGGGGACATGGAACCCTTCAAGTCCTGCTTGTTGGCGAAAATCAAGATGGCCGCTTGTCTAAGATCCTATGAACAACAGAGAACAACAGTTGTTTATTTGTGTTTATCACAACATGAAAGGGAGGACAAAACAGGTGCATACGCACCACCATTACGAAGCATGCCCTCCCCCCACAAAAAAACAACAGTACAATACAATACGAAAGGTAAAAATATACAAAGCAGGTCATAAAATAGTGAAGCATAATCCACATTTTAATATTCAATGTAAGAATATATTGCATTGGAGCAAGAACTTAGTGCGGTCTCGAAGCAATACAGGAACGTGGAGGTCAAGACATTGCATCAGCCATTCCTGTAATACTTTGGCCAGGCAGGATTTTGTTTTAAATCCTGTGGCATTTAACAAAACATGCCTGTCATAGCTGTGATGGAGTCTGTGTTTTGGAGCTAAAATGCTAAAACCTGAGTAAATAACGGTAACTTTGACTTCCAAAAATCATAAGGATGCATGCATGCTTGTATGTATGAAGTCTACGAACAACTGTTTCAAATCAAATGCCTGTGTTTCATGTTCTTTCATTAAGCAATGGATCCCAAGCTAATAATATACCAACTGCAAGTATCAGGTTGTATTTAAACACAGAGTAATTCTGCCATACATAAATATATGATGATGAATGTACTTTTTTTTAAAAATACGCATAAGGTAGGCCAATATTCCAGTAATATCAGACCACTTCTTTTCGTCAATACCCTCCATTGCCAAGGTCAAGTTTACCACAAAGTTAACCTCCAGGTACTACATTGTCCCCCTTGCCATTTCAAGTACAAGTTTATTTATTCACATATGTTTAATGAGTATTGGGCAGAAAGCACAGTTGCTTATATGACGCCTTCTACTCAAAAGCACAAATATAAAAACAAGAGTAAGTACAAGTTGCTTGGATACCAGTACCCCAACACATTGGTATCCTTGTGTAGGCCTTTCTAAAGTGGGCTTGAATTTATAGGTACATGTTATACTTGAAATCTAGACTAAAATAGCGACAGGAGTATTTGGAGTGGGTTGTGAAAGCACACATGCCATACGTGGTTAAGGGCTCTCAAGGATGGAGCAAAGTCCGTGTGCGATCAATGGGGATTTGAATGGCTGCAAAAGATCAATTGTGGTGTGTTTGGTACAGCCTACAATGCAGACCAACTGGAGTTGTAATCTGTAGATTTTCAGCAACATTTAGCAGGGTCTGTAATGTTGACCTTCTAGATATCTGCAGAAATTCTATAAGTCTTATACAAGACAAAACTATGTGCAGAATCTTCAATAGTTTAGTGCAGGTAAAACTTGTCTGGTGCAGGTAATTTTCTATGTTACATCACTAGTGCAGGTATGCAGAATAAAGTATTTCAAGCCTTGTAGATTGTTGGATTCTTATGATGCAACCTAAAAGACTTTTACCTGATCAACATTTCAGTACTCTAACTTGTCATATGTCTTTATCAAGGTGTAATGCATTCTGCTATGTTTCACACTAGTCTATGCTAAGTATATGTATAATCTAACTTCAAACCCACTTACCTCGTGGGCTAACATCTTATGCAGTTCTTCTTTTGAGATGGGTAATCTTTCTCTGTCTGTGCTGTCGATGACTAGAATCAAAAACTGCTCGGGACAGAAAAGAAAATCACATATTAATGAATATCATCTATAAGTACAAGATAAATATCAAGAATGGTGATAAAATTCAGTGCAAAGGTTTTAAAACATTAAACAATGACCAAAAGAAATCAGACTTTATATCATCTCAACATACCTATGGGCAACAATGCTTCTAAATATATTTACATAAAACATAACCTTTGAACCTTCTCTTTGCATTTAAGTGAACCTTAACCACAAATTATCTTACATAAGTTCAATTTTTTAACGGTTGGTAGTACAAAGTACACCGTTTATGTTTATGTTTATTAGGAATCTCCATTAGTAATACAAAGTTTGTTTACTAGTCTTCCTGGAGTCCTTTTTTACATTTAAAAGATGAACTATAATCAATTACAAACTTAATAGCTACAATTATATACAACAACAAAAAGCTTAAATAGCAGTTTAACAATGACAATCTTAACAACAATCAACACATAGGACTACTTACTTATATGCACAACAATTAAAGCTACTTAATTAACATTATGAAATGCAGTGGAGAGGTAAGAGGTCCCTATTTATACCATGTATATTACCACCATGTGTCGAGACGCATGTGGTTGTACTTGTTACTCCAAAATTTTATACTTTCTTTAAATGTTGACCATTGCCCTTACCTGTGCATTAGTATAATATGTGTTCCATGATGCTCTGAGTGACTCCTGGCCCCCGATGTCCCACATGACAAAGTGGATGTTTTTCCAGATGATTTCTTCCACATTACTGCCGATGGTTGGCGATGTGTGCACCACTTCATTCATTAGACTGGGGGAGGAGAAACAAGAATACTTCATATTTTCTCTATTGCTATATATTAAACATATAAATAAATCTTGCAATTTACAATTTCCAGAATTGTATGATCAACAATTATGTAACCCCCCTCTCTACACATCTAGTGTAGCTACTATTATCAACTATGAAAAGAAATAATCAAAACTGGAGTATGGAATTTACAGATGTTTTGAAACTAATTGCATGTTTAATATCATGTTGATTTTACAGCATGCAGATGAGCTCTTTTAAACCAAGGAGATTCTATCTGTATAGAACCTCCACTTATTAAAGACAGAAAAATCAAGTAAAAGTAAAAAAACTGCAATACTTACAATTGATACAATATCGTTGTCTTGCCTGCATTGTCTAGTCCTGTTATTATTACTTTGTGTTCTGCAATGAAAGAAAAAGGACAGACATTCAAATTTTCATATCTGCAATACATCTAACTTGAACTATTGTGACATGACCATGAATACAATAGATTGTCTTGTTTTGGATACGTTGCTTTTAGTTTTGACAGGAGATCATAAATTTACCGGTAGTAGTTATACATGTCTTTCAAAGGGAAAGGGATGAGATCTGGAGCCAGATGCATAGCTATAAATTTTGTGGGGGCAACACCCTTGTCTGAGCCATATCATGGAAAACACATTTACAATCCTGTAATAAAAACATAGTGAAATTTGATTTACAGAGCATATCTTCTAAAAAATATGCATGCATATGTAGTTCGTAAAAGACAACATACACGAATTTTTTGGGGAAAATTTGCAATTGAAAATATATTAGCTTCCTGATGGAGTGAATCTGGAACATATATTTCTTAAGCGAAGGACCATGGACGTTTTACTCTATGGTTTGGAGTTGTTGTCACAAAAGCATGAGGTGAATGCGAATATTCTGATACCCTTTCACAGATACATTTTCATATCATTAAAATCACCTCGAAGCAAAATTATAGTATCCTTATAAGACTTTGCTCATTCCATTTTCAACAACTCCAATTATAACATCATCATTGTTATTAAATCTCTCTCATCCCAAAGAAAATACAATGTATCAATATCAGGTGAAGACTGCCAAGGACACATATAGTACATATGTACAACCCTTCCACACCGATTAGCCTGTCAAACAGCTACTGTCTCAGCCAATTCTTACACTTCAGTCGTATAGAGTTGATTGCCGTCCCAAGGGAGATCATTAAGTGCTAGTAGGAGGACATCTTACGAATATCTGATGTATAAGTGTACCGTAAATAGAGCATACAACACGGTGTATTCCGTATTGCCCGAGGTATCGGCCCGACCGCGTGTCGGATCGCCCGACGGCCGAAGGCCGGAGGGCGATCCGACGCGCGGGAGGGCCGAGACCGAGGGCGATGCGGAATACACCGTGTTGTATGCTATTTATATCATACCCACCTTAGAAAACACGTCTTTCAAGGCGAAATGAGCGAAAATTTGGTGTCCCTAAACAAACAAAACTGCTCAACATCCATTCCAACGTTCGAATCCTGTATTCGAATTTTCGAAAGCGGCACACACGGTTGGGCCGAAACGCGTTCGAATCGTTCTATGGATGCCCGTTTTATACATCCGGTCGTACGGGAGAATACAACACGGCCGGGAGCACTGTTACGCCGCCCGGGTATGATATAAAATAACTAATACATGTATATGCAAGAGAAACGCTTTTTGAGGTTGCAGTTTTCTCAGGAATGTCCATAGAATGTCCACAGTAATAGAAATCAAGGTAAAGATTCCAAAACATTTTAGTTACACAGCAAGGGCTTGTTGCCAAGCACATGTTAACACTTTCAAAATTACACAAAGTAATCCTACCTACTAACATGTACAAAGAAAAAAATCTTGAGCCCCAGGCCAAATTATCAGTCTTCTTGAACAATTACTGTTAACAGACAACACCAGCCTTAGGGAGGACAGTCAGGACACCATAGTTTAGTTCTTAACATGTAAGTTGTTGTAACATTTGTGTGATTTCATCTTTCAACATTTCCATAAGATCTCACCTTTTAAAAATCCTTGAATGTCAAGGTTATTCCTCAACCAGTAAAAATTCTTTGTGCCTATGTTTCAACCTAACTCGACTGTATCCGGTATTTAAGTATCAACCAGTGTTGATACAGGTCTATCACAGTAGCACTCTTTGTTTATTGAAGCCTGCAGATAAATAAAACTGCATGGCAGGACATTCCTACGTTATTTGCTACTATGTGAGAGGTTTGTTGTAAGCTAAAATTGAGGTGCCATTTTCAGACCGGTACTTGCGTCAGTTTACTTTAAACAGGTGATGCCATGACGTCAGAGATCCCCTATGACACACATGGCCGGTGGGTGGGAGGGGGGTTTCCGTTGGGTAGACCCTTTTCACGTTTTTATTTCCTTTATAAATCACAATTGCTACATATTTACAGTGAACATAGCCGTAAATTAAAAGGTATTCTTAAAAATTTGATTATAGAATAGCTTCCAAACCCGGATTTGCTGTGCTTGATACGTGGCAAACGTGGGAAGTAGGTTAATCCGATACGTGAGCTGCAAGGTGTTAAATAAAGGTACAAAAATACATTTTGTTGTTCAAGAAAAGATAAACAAACCTATAATTCATTGCATAACATTGGTAATAATCGGTAATCATACATAAAAAGACAATCATTGATATACCAATAAAAGGTGTGAATAGTTATTGGCAAGGGGGTGTCAAAACTAAATTGTCAAACGAAACAAGACCAAATATGGTACCGAAAACACGCCAGATGTGATGATATTGTTTATACAACAGATCTCCTTTGGTCTATCGTCGCAGGACAATACACTTTGTCATTATAATAAGGTGAGGGGGACATTCACTGGCTAATTCTTCAGATTCAGTAAAGTTGTCAAAACCGGCATTTAAAACAAATATCCAAATTGAAGAAAAAATTATGAAGAAAAAAAACCCCTGTTGATACATAACCTTACCCTTTTACATTAAAATTTGAACAGGGGAAACACATACATAAATGTGGAATAAAACGTGAAGCAAACAAAAATATGTGATGCTAGACTAAAACAGTACGTTTCCAAACACTAAGTTAGATAATTTTAGACCAAACATATGAAAATCTAGGTCACCACACACATCACAAACACCTTTCCTTACCTTCGTTATTGAAAAGACTCCATAATTTTGAAAAGAGAAACCCCATCGCCTGCTAGGTGTGTCGGCTGGCTGGGGAAATGTCCAGGTAAACAGCCACAAGGGAAAGGGGAAAAGTCCCCAAGGAAAAAAAAACTGTCACCGTTGAAAAATTTTCAACACAACGGTCCAGCTGGGCCTTCGTACTGTTTTACTCCTCGCTTCACACAGAAATGTGAGATTCTGGCGACTTCCACTCGTAGATCAGACAGGCTACACTGCTTCCGGAGTTATTTCCGAAGGGTTTTCCCGGTGAAAGTTCGTAGAAACGCCCAAAGGTACAGAAATGTGTAACCGGAACAAAAAAAGTGACACACACGGCTATTGCCACATTAAATTTGCCTGCGCATGCGTTCTGTGTGCTTCTCGGAAATTCTCGCGAGGTTGGGGTATACCAATACCAAGTCGATAAAGGGGAATAGGTAGAATAGGTTTGCTTAGGGTTTGCTTTTATTACAGGCTTTAAACTAATCTCCAAGCAGATGCCTCGTCGGCATAATCTTAAAAATAAAAGAATGGCAAGGCTAATTGGATACTGCCTTGCCGGTTTGTCACGATTTTACCACCGAAGGATCTGCTTTGAGATTAGTTTGAGGCAGAAATGTGATAAAAAGTTTATTATGTTTAACCTCCTTGTACGGAGGTACTATTGGTTTGGATGTTCTTTTGTCTGTTCGCCGGATGCTAGGAGGAAAATTCATAGAGACGTAGTCAGAACATGAACAAAACAAGAAATTCACAAAAAAACTATTTCATCAAAACTTCATTGATGTACTAAAATGATACAAATAATTGTATTCAACCTAGAACTACTCTTTTGAAAATGTGCCCAAGCTGGTCTGTCGAGCAAAGATTAAAATGAAAATTGCATCCTACAAACAGAGTACGTGTAGTTTTACCAAGGACATTATGATTATGGTTCTACTGTAATTGTAGTAATGAATTATAATTGGGGTCTTATTAAAAACCTTATCATTAATGCAGTTTAGTCATAGGCCTAGTGATAAACCCTACTGAGGGTCAGTGCCCTAGGAAAGATAACCGGGTGGTTGCCAAACCGAAAGCCCAAGAAAAGCTTTACCATTGGATTCAGTTTGAAAACTAAGTCTTATTTATTCCATATGATAGGTCTCTGGTGACATCCATTGTGCTATTGATGACTTGTTTGCTACATTAGTGAGTTGTAGAATAGTACAGTGAAGATAACGACACATGATATGGTCAGATTGCTGCCCCAGTGTCCGAAATATGTACTGTCACGGTAACATGGCAATGACAAATGAATCATTGATGTTTTTTTCTATTACGAGAATCTTGACTATGGTACATGTAACTTAACCCAGGTTACTTATTACACTTGATTTATCCTCAGAGAATATAAGGTTCAAGCATATTTTCAATACATATGTATTTCAATATATTTTTATGCCATTTGGCGAAACACTGAGTAGACTTGTGACAGTGCTGATCCAATGGTCTTTTCGACCACTTTAACAGTTTGAGTCATGCAACTCTACCTAATACTCGATCACTAGGATGACAGAAGTAAAAGTTCGTAATCTTTGAATTCTTGACGAATCCTCCCATCCAGTAGTCTTTGCCATTCTCTGTGAATTTACCTTCCCAGTGAGTAACTCCCTCAGTGGTTTTCGACCTTGCCATTTGCTGTGATTCGACATATGCCCTCAGACAGTATTCTGCAAGACGTATGTCTGGCCAGACTGCCGGATCGTAGACAGTTTTAACGATTGGCTCAAACTTGAAAAGAATTCCAAGTCTTTTACATTCAGCTCTCGAACTTTGGGCACCAGATGGCTGATTGATGCAGTCACAGAATGTACATCGGGCTCTTTCCCATACGGCTAGATCATTTGACATCATTTGTGGCTGTTCGTCTTTCCTTTGCTTCCTTCGTGGATCGTTGTTTGGTGGGTTAACGTCGGGGCGACATGTCAAAAGGACCTTGTACACCCCATCGGGCAGGTCGTCTGTCGGCAATTTCACAACTGCGGCGACGATTAACCCCTTGGACTGAGCCTCCAACAGGTAGCGGAGATCGTGACAGCCAGTCACATCTTTCTTCTTAGTTATGAATATGCGATTGTGGTCGAAAGCTCGAGGATAGTCAAATTTTTGTTGCATTTCGTCCATTGTTATTTTGCTGGCGGCCATGGCGTTCAGAAGACCTCCGTTGGTGTTGTCAACACTTCCTCCCTGGAAGATCCATTAATAAAACTCATCCTACCTGCTGTATTGTACAAGCAGTGGTGTGTGTTAGCTTGGCCTTGGCCTCTTGTATATACATTGAATAGTCCCTTGCACACCTGTTTGACGTAATTGATCACTGGGCAACATCGTGTGATAAACACCAATGGCGCGCAGTGAACTAGTCACGTGACGTGAACTACGTGTGAGCTGTACGTAACCTTTACCTGTTCTCTGTTCTCTAAACAAAGAATGCAAGTGCTAGCTGGCGGACATGTTTGTTGGGCGTAAGTAGCTTTCTGCTGGACGAAGGATATGACTGTGGATATGACATAATGGAATCCAATTCCTGGGAGGACGAATTAACATGTACATGGAGAGGCGAAGGGCAGCTGGACATTACAGGGTTTCCTGAAGATATGCCCATGTGTTTACAGTACTACTTAAGCTCCATCAAGTCAGAAAAATGGCCGCGAGCTTTGCACTTGATCCAGGAGGGTGAAGGGCACTGCTTCCTCAGTGGAACTGGGATCTCGTTTCCACGAGACTATGAGTCGTCCAGCAGTGACGAAGACGGCCCAAGCAGAGGACGGCTACCGGAAGACGAGGTTGAATTCTTTGCCGGACGTTTTCCCAAGAACAGACTAAAAAGACTCGTGTTCCTGCGCATCGTAAAGAAGTGTTTGTCAGAGCGTAGTGAAACATACGGTCCCATCGATGGTGAAAGGCAGTTTCTAGATTACCTTGAAGAAGAAGAAAGAAGATCAAAGCTAGCTACAGAATTGGTGGAACCCGGAAGTACAAGTATGTCTGTGATGTGTCTCCACCGCCGTTTTACCTTATATCTATTTCCAGAAATTGTTTTGGTGTAAGTTACCACTAAGCGCCAAGCTATTAAATGGAGCTGTAATTTCTTTAGCGTATTCAGCGTGTTGTTTAAAACTGAGATAACAAGACTTCTATCTGCATATCGTATCAAGCAACTTTACCTATAGTTATATGCACGTTAATCCATACTCAAAGCTTTTATTTACATTATTTAGATTTTAATAATTTCCCCTTGGTCACCCTGTGGATACAAACTCTACACATCATGTAAAGATTGACGTCTTATTGTTGTAGGCCCGAAGGAAAGTCTGCCATCAGAACGTTTCTTGAAAAGGAAAGTAGTTGAGGTGCCCATAGGCGAGCACGAAATAATGACAGAAAAACTTACGAGAACTGTGTCCATAAGAGGTAAATTCTTTCTACGGGTATGTTATTTCATTTACAATGAATATTGAAACGGCAAAATAGAATTACCGGTGAATATAGAATACATGCAAGAAATATTATATAGGGAGCATAAGGTACGCATTGGGGGTTAGAGATATCGGTGAAGTGTCAGGCAGAGATCACTGTAATTGACTATATTAGTACTACTGATCATGAGGTGTGAAATCTTAACGCCTCAGCGATTATGCTTCATATTTAATTTTTTGTTCTAGGCACCGATGTTGAAGTGCAGTCCAGTCAGTCTCAGATCGCCGACGAGAGTAATTTCGTCACTAAAACAGAGAAAGGTCAAGGTAAGGTACAGAACGCACACACTGACACACACACACACGCATACACACACACACACACACACACATACACTCACTCACACACACACACACACACACACACATACAAACGGACACACTGACGCACACATATACTCACACACACACGTATACACTGCATGGGTGTGTTCGGGTGTTTACCTCTGTCTGAAACTCAGTAATAGCAGAAGAAAACTTGGTATTTGGTTACAAACATGTGAGGAACACAAACGTATATTGCTCATATCTTAACTACTATAGATGCAATTATTTATTATTTATTTATTTATTCAGAAATTGTAACATGACAATACAAAGTGTGCACTAGGCAGCAAGTATGCTGATAGCGTGCACACCTAACACACGATACTCATTTACACCTGAGTCAAGTGAGAAAAGTCGTGTAAAGTGCCTTTCCCAATTATTTCTTACATTTCTATTGTGAACCTAGATTGAGGTGCGAGACATTTTTCCTATAAACAATTCGTAAAGAAAGCAAAATTCCAAAGTACATGTTGCTAAACGGTAGTTTCAAATGTTTTCTTTCCCTGTAGCCTTGGCATCAAACATCATTGACATCCAGGACCTCATCACCAACAACTACGATTTACTCATAGAGAACATAAACGTACAGAAAGTGATTCCCCATATGATTCACAAGCGGGTTTTGGAACGTGGAGACCAGGATGAAATCCTCGGCCGCGTTTCTATTACAGGTCCCTCATTTGAACGTATGGAGAGAGAAAGCTCACAGGGTGAGGCACTTCTGGATATGATTTCCAGAAGAAGGTCGTGTTCCGTTGCCTTATTTTTAGACATATTAAGGATTGAACATCCAGATGTCGTCGATAAGCTGTCAACAAAGGCCTTATCCCCAAAAGCCATCATCAGCCTGCAGAAAGGCGATACAGGTAAGCTTCAGCAGAAAAATCAATTAATTTATCGTTCTCCTGTGCTTTTTTGTTTTGTTTCATCGATTCCCATGTCTCACTGCTCTTTCTAGACAAAATATGTTTGTCAAGGAGTTGGCCACTGGTCAGTCTCTATGATGAAGATGCAGGTATTCCATATATAAGTTCGTATCATATCATTCCAGCATGGGTGAACCACTTTGGTTCATTTCTGACCAAGGAAATGTTATGATACCATGCACATTTGTGAGATGTTAGACCTCCCATACGTTGATGCTCGTTATACCTTATTTAAAACATTCACCTTGAAAACAATTGTTTAGGTCCGTTCTACCCGATGACCCACAAACCCCGTGGAACCGCACTGATCGTCATAGACGAGTCTTCCTATGCAAGTGAGGAAGACTCGGGTGAGTTTGTTTGTTATGTCACACGTATGTGAACGCCCCTAGCTGGAATAAAATTAAACATTTATGGACCAACTTCCAAGTTCACTTTTGAAGTGAAATGTTAATTTGAACAAGTGGACCCTGTCTTGAAATGATTTAGTACTGTCTAAATCATTTCAAGACAGGGTCCACTTGTTCAAATTAACATTTCATTTTGTACATTATGCGGCCGGTCTTTGACTTGATATTTTTTTGTTAATTGACGATAGAATAATAGGAGAACTATTCAAATCTAACTTTTCCCTGACCTTCCTCCAGTTATAATGGGAAGTTGAAAGTACACATACCGTAGTAATGATGCATATCTCTAAAGGTTATGTATTATTTACAACTCAGCTAGTTTCTCTTTTATAAGTGCTGAGATGGAGTAAAGTGTGATGAACTCTAAGATCATAACAACTTCCTCCTGTGGTGAAAATAGCAATAGATTAATTTCGGACCAGCTCTGCACTCATTCTGAATTATTGAACTTAGTGAACTGTTATGCGACGTTTACTCAAAATGGCAACCCCATGACTAGCTTCACTTTCAACTGGTCCTGTCATCACAGTTATTTCACATTATCTTTATCACATGTAAAAGATGACTCATTATTATACTGTAACATAGTACCCAATAGCTTTTTTCCATTCTGTAGCATTCAATTGATAGAGTCAGTCAACGGCCTCTTACAACTGAAATGCAGGAAACTCTAACTCGTATTTTATTTTTCAGACTTACTCGCAGATGCGTTCAAAAGTTTGAATTTTGCGCCAATAATTGTGAGAGACATCGGACTGATGAGTACATACCAACCAAGGGATACTGTTGATCAGGGCTTTAATATAGTTTGTTGCTTATCTGAGAGACCACACAGAGTTTCACATGTATTTGACCTTGGCAGATATACATGTCTCAATGATATGCCAATGCTGTTTTTCTTCAATCTGTACCGAAGACTGAGGCCATTCGAGCTTGAACTTGAGCTTGAAATGGAACATAGATTTATGCATCCTTATCGTTACAAAAGGGATTATTATCTCAGCATTTCCAGTAGTCCAAACTACACCAGAACACTGGCTAAGGTTCTCATGGAGTATGGAAAAACCGATGATTTTGTGTCTATGATGTCAAAGGTTTACAGTACATGTGACAACTTTCGCTGCTACAACGGACTGAGAAAGAGACTGTATTTCCCTCCTTAGTCGTATACTGTACAGTCAAATTTTTGTCTTCATAATAAGTAGGTTACTAGTACATTATTTGAGGGCATGAACATTGTCGTAATGAATGATTATTATTATCAATATCAACATGCTTATTTGAAGAAGAAATGAGAATTTTTACACAAACAATTTGGCACAACCAATTTTGATAAAACAGACTAACAAATTTCGGACTGTTTGGTTTAAGACAAACCATGACTGAAACAAGCACTTTGGATTAAGACAATTGGATTTAGTATAAAATGTATATAATCATCTTTTCGACTATGTAAAAATACTGGAAGTTAAGATGATTCAGGTAATTGAGTCAGGATTCATCAAACAATAATCAATGGTATTCGATATGTCATCAACAGAAGATAAGATTGCGTATATACACTGTACTATTCCGGACTTTCAGTCTCAGTCAAGAAATGTCTTGCACGATGTTATGTAAGCAGCTTACACTGCCAATTATATCATTGTATTACATTGTGAAATATCGATCTCAACTGTAAATAGTGTACAATACTCATAGCATGATAGCGTTTTTGCATTCCGCACCAATTTTTACATTGTACATTTTCTGAGTGGCTTTAGCCAGCTAGAGCCACGAGTATTGTCTAGTAACAATTTCAATATGATAAGTCGAGTTTATTATATGTGATGTTTCTATTGTAACGGTTTCTAACAGACAGTGTTTTAGAAACGTCACTGATTTTTATTTCATCTATGTAATGTCCAGGTTTTGTGTTGAAGTGTACCTGTTACATTAAGAACATATTGTGTGTAATTTAATGCAATCTTTGTGAATTAGAATTCATAATCTATATGTAATTGTTTGACCACTGATATCCCATTTACACGGTCAAGATTAAGAGGGTAGACTTTTTGTTAACATAAGTCATATTGTTCCTCAAATCAAGTTGATGATAGTTCCTTGCTGGTTTGTTACGCCGAAGGGCGGTTATACCTGCTATACAGATACAGATACAGAACCTTTTATTCTTTATACATGTAATGAAAACCATCTACTATAAACAAATAGAATCTGTCGGTCCGTTACCATAGTATTTTAGGTCATACACTAAAATAGATTTATGTTAAGAAATTTAAATCCAGAATGCTGGAATCCTTGATGGTGGGACCAAGATAACAGCTTCAATATATATACTTTTCAACTTGGAATTTAAGACAATCAAGTGTTGCAGACTCACAACGACTAGTAAACAAAGAATGTATTAAAGTATTAAAACAGATGCCGATAAGATCAGGGCGGTTTCAAGCAACAGATATGATATGAAGATCTGACAGATATTCAATTCAAATCTAGAATTGATATTTTTCGATCAAAAGTCTTTTTTCCCCTTTTCTACCCAACAGTCACATGTGTCATAACAGTGTGAATATCATTCCCGTGTGTCCCAGGAGGGTACGTCTGTACAGGGTTTGATTGACAGAGAGCTTTGAACGGTGTTGGATTACACACTGCGACAGAAATAGTAAACGGTGGACACGCGATATATACATGTACAGATCCTTAGAACAAAAAGACCATTTATATGTACACAGGACAATGACCATAGCCTGTGGCAATAACAATGGATACTTTTAAAGTGCCATGCAACAAAGCAAAATGTTTGATTATACTTTTCAGCTTGTTAGATACAGCTGTCCATGTCTATGACAGTTGAAGGACGTACCACATGGTAATGTATTTGTTTCTCCCAAAACGGTCATCGCTTTTTATTTGGTATGAATCGAAGGACATTTGGTTGACAGTCATAACATGGGGACAGAGCTCTATTGTTTAGGGTAGACCCCAAAAACTATTCGAAGAAGGTCTCTGCCGGTCTTCTAAAATGTAAATTCTCCCAGACTCGAAAAAAATAGTTGACTGCTCAGTTTTTTAAGTTGTAGGATAAAAAAAGAACTATGAGTTTTATCTATTGCCCCATCCTTAAAAGTTATGACGTATCATCCCTGTCCATAAAGTGTGTCATAAACGGACTTTCCAACATGGCGGCGTCAGACGACAGTGTGACAAAAGTCGTGCGACACGAGGCGCACAGCGCGGAGATTTTGGGCGGTTTTCACAAGATGCGACAGAGCAAAACTCTTTGTGATGTCACGCTGTGGGCTGAGGTTGGTGTTCAGCAATTTCCTTATTTTTTCATTAGTAGACTGTTATCTTTGCCCCATTGTTTTTAGTACCAATAATGATATCTTATATTGTTTTCGTCATTGAGCTAAGAAGGCTGTTTATAGCAGTAGCATGATTTGATGTTAATGGTCATCGTCGAGAACGACGGACGAACAACAACATGATTTATATCATCTTATGTTTCACTTTATGAAATAATAATGAAAATATTGCTGATATCTTTTGAGTTTTTACCTGAGATCTAATTTCAAAATATCACATTTTTCCCTTGTGTCCAAATAAAGCCAAGGAAGGGTCAGCTGCATTGACAAGTTCATTGTCAAATTTTTGCTGCTATTTTGTGATGAAGCAGGGATTAGATTTCTTCTAAAGGATTACGTTGCAAAAACGCGACATTTATGTCTACAAACACTACCAAACCAGCATCGAGACTACCAAACATCTGCTCTGTAGACGGCATACAGTCATTATACTGTTAGAATGACAGCAAAGTGAATTGGAATTGTAAGACTTGAGTATTGACTTGACCATTAAATCAGTGCCATATTTCTGTGTTTAGGAGAAACCGTTCGCCGTACACAAGACTGTGTTGGCCTCTACTAGCGAGTACTTCTCAGTCATGTTCACATGTGGGATGAGGGAGATAGGTACGTATGCTGTCCCTTCCTTCCTTCCTTCCTTCCTTCCTTCCTTCCTTCCTTCATTCCTTCCTTCATTCCTTCATTTATTCCATTGTCAGAACGGTAGAAGAATTTAGATATTCAGGCTGCTCTTTTTGCCATTCTACACTCAGACCAAGATGACATCTACCTTCACGGAATCACACTAGCCGGCTTGTCTACCGTCTTGGATTTCATCTACACGTCCGAACTCCCTGTCTCCATGGAAACCATCCAAGATGTCGTCTGCGCCGCATCTCATCTTCAAATCTCGTCAGCTCTCTCTCTCTGTGAGACTTTCCTGAGAGACGAGATCTCATTGGACAACTGTTTATACATAATGAACCTCTGTACCACCTTCGGACTGAAACAACTGGCAAAGGAGGCAACGGACTTTGTGGCAAAGATGTTTCCAGACTTGGTGCAGAAGAAAAGTGATCAAATCTTGGACCTTACATGGGAGGAATTTCTGCCGATCCTGCAAAACAACAAGTTGAACGCCAGTGAGCTACAGGTTAGGGTTGTATTCTATTCACCAGAAACGAAACGTGCTAAGAGTGTAAACCTATAATGTTTAAAAAAACTGCAGACAGTATACAGATATAATTATCACAAGACAGACGTATACTCTAATAGACAATATGACGTAAAATGACCACAAGTTACCATTTTAATTTGCTGTTGTGTGTTTAAAACACGTTCGGTTCAGTTCAGTTCATCCTCAGTAAGGTGACGCCACAAAGTGTCTCCACAAGTTTCTGTCTCGCAAAACACGTATTGCAGTTTGATCGGTCTAGTCGCTCTTGCCAAGACGTACCAAAATCCAATTTCGCTACATCTAACGTACTGTCGCCAATATTGCCATTGAATTTTCTCCCTAACCATCCTTCAAAATTTTCCAGACGGTAGTGAAGTTGGTTGAGTACGACAAGGATTTTTGCAAGTAAAACAAATCGGTCTAGTCGCTCCTGTGACGTACGAAAATGCAGTTTTACTACATCCAATGCATTTTCTCCTTCTTGAACCATCCGTGCAGATTTTCCAGACGGTAGTGAAGTGGGTTGAGTATGACCGGGAGGTCCGGGTGTACGAGGCGAAGTACCTTCTGGAGGCGGTACGGTTCCCGCTCATGACGTGGGAGGAGTTACATAACGAGGTTCTCCCCACGTCCTTCGTACTAAGGGACAAGACGGCACATAATAGAGTCGCTACAGGTATTTTATTTAATAGTGTAAACATTTACAGATCCCTTTTCAAAAAGCGCTACAATGTCCCCTTGAAACATTTCCCAGCCCCCCGGTGACCAGGCATCCTACGGGAATACGGATCGTAGCATTTGGCAAAAAGGAGAGTAAAATTGGCCAGACGAGTCAGTCCGCGGAAGGTTGATTCTTAACTGCGCGGCCAGTCAAACCCCAGGCGCCCTGGCAAATATTCTCCCTATAATATAATAGTATAAAGGCTATATACAGCCAGCGAAGTTAGTCTGGTACTAAGAGACTAAACATTTCCTCGGAGCGCAAGTTAACGTGCCTCCCTACTTTTTATAATTCTTACAGGTTTCAGTTACCACAGTACCCCCCTCATGCACCACCTGTGTCAGAGTCCGGACTCCCAGGTCCGTGCAGACACAGAGTCCCTGGTCATCATGGGCGGCTGGATGGACGAGGGCAGGACCGCAGAGGTGCTGTTCCTCAACGACACACTAGAGGTCGCTGATTGGGCTCGTCTCGCCAACATGCCAGGTATGAACTTTTTAACTTAGTTTCGGTTTCTTCATACTAGTTTCAGAGTGCTAAACACATCACTACACAAATTATGAAGTTAAAGTTGTCACTGACCAAAGTTTTAGTAACATACTTTTTACTAACTTTGAATTCAAAATGATTTTAAGAGGACTGTGCTAGCCTTTGACCTCTGTATCAAACGCTCTTCACATCTTAAAAATGTTTGCATAGTCGTAAACAATCATTTTATATCAGGTTGTTTACTCCTTGCTCCAGTTGCTAGGGCGTGGCACACGGTAGTGATGATGGACAACTTTGTGTACGTTCTGGGCGGGTTCGCTAAAGGCGTGCTGTGCGCCTCCGGACTCCGGTACGACCCCAGGTTCAACAGCTGGATGAACATCGCGGACATGTGGGAGAAAAGGTTCGTTGATCGTTAGTTTTTCAATGTGTTTTTCTTGTCTTGCAGAAAAAGTTTGACACTTCGTCTTCCACTGCTTCCAAAAAAGAAGCCAAACCCAAAAAGTTTAGATTGTTTTCTGTAGCAATTTATAAAATACTGTAGTTACTGGTTCCACTTGTCTGTATGTTGTATAAATTGTGTCCTTATTATCATTTATTGCATGTTATTTTTTGTCTGTATGTGCAATGATGTGACTGTATGTATACTAATTGTTTTGTTTATTTATAACGAAGGGCTCCACTACAAAGCAGTGTCAACCACTGAGCTTGGCAACCCTGGGTAAAAATGACAAAAAATGAAACAAATAAAAACATAAAAACCATTACGATTTGGCTTGTCAGAGGACGACCTGCTTTGACCGTGACCTTATATAACCCCTGTACAGGTACGAGTTTCCTGGGGTGACCTGGGAAGGTAAGATCCTGGCTCTGGGCGGGTGTGGACTGGGGAAGGACACGGCTGAGGTGGAGAGTTACACACCTGACGAGGACAGGTGGAACACCGTCACACCCCTCCCCAGGACAACTCACGGGCATGCCGCTGTCGTCTTCCACGATAAGATATACATCTCAGGTAAGAAGAGATTTCGCTAGCCTCTATCAGGCCTTTCGAGGGGGTTATGGATAGTAGAATTTGGCAAAAATAGGGTCAATAATTGTCTAGGAGAATGAGCCGCGGTATATAAGAGACACCTTTCCCCTTGGAACTCTATCAGTTTTTCTTGTGCGAGGGTAGCTTCGGAAAGCAGCTGGAAAGACTAGAAATTGGCCAACTGAACTAGACAGATGCCAGGGGAGTTGGTCCGCTGAATTAAAGAGTACAGCTTCGGGAGCGGCAAACTGTACTTTTTAGCAGACCAGTCGCTTCTGATGCGAGAGACGAGTTGAGGGTTATGAACTATGTTATTTGTAATCCACCCAAAAACAGGTGCACGCACGTGAGAATACCGAAGCGCCATATTGAGAGGAATGAACAATGCTGTACACGGTCGACGATCACGACAAATTTATTTCAGGAAAGCCTGTACAGCATACATGTATCAACGTGCCTATTATTGCCGTTTATATATTAGAGTCCATCTTTGATCCTGGGTATCACGTCTTCACTGCAGCATCCATGTACTAACGTTACATATATATAGCCGGGGTCTTGATATTCGATCTTTAATTTGTTTAACTGTTAACGTCTAATTGCTAAAAACACCAATCAACAATTCACTAAAAAACATTGCACTGACACACCACCAATCAACTATTCACTAAAACTGGCACTATCAATTGCAAATGTAAACCACCGAGCGATAAACCTGCTAAGGGTGCTTTATCTGCTTTTCAACGTCTTTCCTACATGAGATGGAGCGCTCCGTCCACAGGTATGGCCACGCCGGTGATGAAGGACGCCTTCTCCGAGCAGAGGAACGCCGCCACGCCGCCCACTTCCCTCGGGGTTCCCCAGCGCTTCATGCCGCAGAGCCTGTTCACCATCCCCTCCATCCCACCGTTCCCGATCCTTTCTTTCACCGGTGTCCAGGCTTCTGTGTCGATCATTCCCGGGATGACGGTGTTACAGGTGATCCGCCTGGGCGCCAGCTGCTTGGCGTAGTTCCTCACCATGTACTCCATGCTGGATTTAGCCATACCGGGGGTGAAGTAAGGGAGGCTCGGGCTGGTGGTACTGTTGCAGCCGACTCCTGACACCGCCACGATGTACCCACGGCCGTCTTCCATGCGTGTCACGGCCTTTTCCACCAGCCGGAGGAAGCACTTCGGGTAGATATTTTGGAAGTATTCGTACGCCTCCCAGCCTGAGAACCAGCTTCCGTTAGCGTCAGGCTTGGAGGGCAGCCCCCCGTACATGTTGCCGGCGTTGTGGACCAGCGCCGTCAGCTTTCCGCCAAAGTTCTCATCTACGCAGGCGAAGTAGGAGAACACGGTGGCCTCTTCCTCCGTCCCTCCTGCCACCAGGAACACACGCACCTTGTACGTCTCCTCGAGCTCGGCCTTAGCGTCGTCAGCACGCCCATGGTTCTCTTTGTACCCCAGAATGAGGCTGTATCCAGCGCTCGCCAGCTCATGGGCTGCCCCGTAGCCGATCCCGCGGGTGCCTCCGGTGACGAGAGCGACCTTGTCAGAACTCATGTTGGAGAAGGTTAGAAGCTGGGAAGACGCTGTTGTCAGTGACCACACCGTGCTTTTGTCTCTGAAACAAAGACTGATTAGTCTTGTGACCCCTGCGAATAATGGGCTGTACCACATTACTTTCGGGAAGGTTTTTTTTTTTAGCCTGTATTGTGTATTATGATAGTGATATCACCCATCATCTAAGCCATGTAGCGTTACTGGTAATATTGCTGTTAATGTGATGTCTGAAATTGTCAGCAGTTGTTGTGAACGTTATGCATTATATACTTCCCGGAGGTTTGGAGTCTCAGATTTCTTGTTCTATCTTTGTATGTTTTTAGCAAAACTTTTTCAAATCTTACTTAGTAATTGGCCATTGCTTATCTACAAATATCATTTTAAACACTTATCAGTAGTATTTCTCCTTATTCTGGCGATAAAATGAGTTTAAGACGTATAAATCACGTTCGTTCCGGCAAAATGTTCAAGTGAATGCATTCAGTACCAAGGAGAGGACCAGCACATGCAGTACTTGGTTCAGCCGCGTGGTGTCGTTAGTACTTAGTCGTACGTTGATTTCCTTATTACGTTACCTTCATCTAGCCTCTACCAAGCTCCGGGAAGCGGCTGGAAAGAGTAGAAATGGGCCAAATAGACAGATAACATGCCAGGGGAGTTGGTCCGCTAGAGAGTACAGTTTGCTGCACACAGAGCCTGGTAGAGGCTAACCTTCATCGACGATTATACGAGGTTTCAATGTCTTCTTCTACACTTTTTTGTTCCCTCTCCTAGGTGGCCAGAGCAGTGAAACCCCCAACTTGGCAGCACTGACAGACTTGTACACTTACGATCCTGACAACAACAACGTCACACACAAACGACATATGAAGCACCGCAGGAAGGGACATGCCATGTGTGCCATACAGGGGAGGCTCTACGTCCTGGGAGGGGGAGAAATAGCACCAGCGGAATGCTACGACCCCTATCAGGACTTGTGGTGGACTATTCCAGGCTTGGAGGGTCTGGGAAGAGTCAGTGCAGCCGTAGTGAAGGATTTTATATATTTCCTACCAGAAGAGTCAGTCCAAGTGGAGTATTTTGACATAGATACCGGGGAAAGGACGAGAACAAAGCCCATGCCTATCAAGCGATTCGGAGCGGTGTGCCCTGTGTTCTTGTCCGAACATTTCAAACTTAAAACACAACACTACTACGTGTTCTTATGATTTGTGTTGTGCTTTTAGCGGGCAAGCATAATTCTCCTGAAACTTTCACAAATATTGTATTTTCTTTTTCCTTTTCGACTGTAGTTTTTAGCACGTAAACATGATGTCTATCACGAGTTGATATCGTACAATTTCACACTGTTTTGGACGGTGTGTAAAATGCATAAAATTCGTTACTTTTAGTTTACTAGACTCATACTACATCATAGCAGCAGAAGAACGTTTGGAGTGAAGATTGTAATGTTTTTAGCGGCTCCTTCAGCGGCTCCGTTATTCTTATGACCTGCTCATGATAATAGAGGTACACAGCTACATTTCTTGAGTTTTAACTTAAAAGAAACACGACAGTCACTGGAATAAAGTAAAGGAAGAGAGGTACAAACACACAAAGAACGTTCCCCATGCAACTTTGTGCACTTGGTCTACTAGAAACTTAATACATGTATGTTCATATGTAAAGCGACAGATGGCTAAATAGTGATAACAATAGCTTTTGTTTCTTCGTAATTCCTGTGTTTCACGGTCTTAACGTGATATAAAACTCGCAACATGCGAAATGTTTGAAACAATGCACTTACCACAAATGTCATGCAGTCTCTTTTGAATTGGATTTGACCAAGAACGTTATGGGCCTTAACAATAGGTGCTTGATTTGACCTACTTTGTATTATTGTATGTTAAAGTTCGTTAGAAAATTGCATTTTGGTATTTGACGTGATGACCGCCTGGAGAGCTACATGTAAAGAGGTTCTAGGTGGGAAAAATTTTCAGAACCTCAACTGAGAAATACTAGTATTTGCTATTGTTTCATGTACTCCTAAAGCGCTTTTGTCATAGTTGTGCGATAGTGATACAGTAGATACCGCATTTTGTCCTAAGTGCACAAGAGAAACAAATCGGAAAGGTGTGAATCTTACTGTGTACTTTCCAATCAGTCGAACTTATGCATTCTTTTTTTGTATGTATATAGCCAATGATGAACCTCCACGGTGTAGCCATTGGTTGATTGTTCTATTGTTTTCTATACAATGCGGTGCATAACAATGTTAAACAATACAAAACGGGCCATTCAAAGTTAAGTCGGTGCTATTGTTCTTATTGTTCATAGCAACTTTTAATTACCCTTCATTATCAAGCACAATGTAGAGAACTCTTGGACCCCCCTATTGTTCTTAACCGCCGGAAACTGTTTAAAAGGGGGCTAAACACACTGAAGAACGCATTGCAGAAAGAGTCACCGTTGCAAGATGTTTTCGAGTGCGAACGCTGTCCTACTGCAAGCTGCGGTGTCGGGATATGACGAGGGAAAGACGGACAGGCATCGGCAGAAGAACCGAAGCAACGACAAGATCACAGCGCACCTAGCGGCGAAAGATTGCACGGCTTTTGGGGGAGTTTCTGAGAGGGAGAATTTGACTGGTGCTATGGAAGGCGGTGAAAACTCAGGGGGACCTCGAAATGTCTTCCTACACGCAGTGGAGAATGTACTAAAGGTATGGTATTAGAAAACGTGTTTTGTATGCAATGCGTATAAAATACAGAGATGCTAGCAAGATAGACACTAGTAACTTCTTCAATTATATAGCTATGTGTTGTATTTCTGGTTTGATGTTCTGTCATACTTCTATATTTAGAGTCTAAATAATTTTTCTACATGTATATGGGGACAAGCTCTGTGATGAGCTACATTAACACACATTGTTGTTGCTTCAGGTCTTCAAAAGAGTTGGCCATGGTGGTAGGCGAAGTCAGAGAGGTCATCACAGACATCCAACCTTTTGACGAATTGATCTGCTAAAATTTAAGTTAACACAAGATAACAGAGCATCCACTCCAGGACTGTTCAGTTATAAGAAGGGATAGTTAAGGAGCCCTAAAGTTGGGAGGAGGATGTTATTTTCAAATAGATAATACCGGTAACATTAATGTGTTAGGAAGTAAAGAAATGCATACTACTTCACAGCACTAGTATACCATGAAGCACTCACTAGTATCCACTACCAATCCTTTTAACGATTAAAGCTATCTGGTCAACAATGAATGCACGACTTACATGCTGCAAGATTCAAGCAACATCTTCATTTATTACGATGTTGTTTTCCACAGCTATGCAGATAGCTCTCAAGTACATAAAATGTAAACTCTCTTAAAGCATCAATTTGGTCCCAAGCAAACAATACAACCACTACCAGTATTTTCATGGATTTTGTAAATAATAGTCAATGGCTACTTCACATTCAATACCCTGTCTTGCAGTTACACTTTATGGTAACACTCTGTAACAATCAATGTGCAAGCTGGAAGATTCGAGCAAAGCTACATTGTCCTTAATTACAATGTTCTCACAGCTATGTAGAATCTCAAAGTACATAAAATGTATACTCTCTCAAGGCACAGCATCAATTTGGTCCCAATCACGATGCAGTACAATCACTACTTCCACAGTGCATAATATCAAAGTCTCAGACGTCATATTCTGTCTTGTAGTAGTTAGACTTATGGTCAGTGATATGTCATCATTGTGACAAATTAATCCATTAAACTTTACATACATTGCTTTGGCAGTGTGGATAGTTGGACTTTTCAATGTACCTTACATACAGACATGGATATGTTTATAGTCTTATAGCAAACCATGGAAAAGACAGTCAAAGGCATCCAATAAATACAAGATTGCTTTCTCACTAATGTTATCTCTGCATAGTTTTTATCAGACTATATATATGTAGTTTTGATCTGCAAAATATTTTCTGGGTGCCTGTTTCACTCTGTCATTAGGCTTTAAAAGATTTCATTAAAACCGACTGTCATCACACATAGTATAATGTATCACTCTTATCTCTAGGTTATCTTATTTAGCTTTTATGCTAGGTAAAAAGAATAAAAGACAAATCGTCATTGCAGGCCTGTCTTAAAAAGCATGTTGGCAGAACGTACTGTGCCTGCACAGAACCCAGATTTTTTGTGGTTATTTTTGGATGTTTGTTCAACGTTGCATCAGAATTTTGTCTGTTTGCAGACGATATCTTTTCCGACACAACATTTAAAAACCATAGACAGAATTTCATCCTTCAATACGACGGTGTTCTGTTGAAGTGACATGCACAATACATTCTGGGTTTTGTGCAGGCACAGTATCTTCTGCCAACATGCTGTCTAATAACATGATGACAAGCCCTTCAGATACATGTACACATGTATCAGATACATGTACACATGTATCAGATACATGTACGCATGTGTCTTAAAGCTAAGCTACATTATCAGCAAACTACATATCATCATGGGAAAGCTATACAAAGTACTAGTATATATTTCATACAGAATGTATTAAGAGTAAGAACTTAATGATTATATTTGACCTTAGACTCAAGAAAAAAAGTTTTGGGTTTCCAGATTGACCCTAGCAAAAACCTGACAACCCCAACCTTTGTTATCTCCATGAAAAATGGAGATATTGTTTTGGGTCTGTCTGTGTGTCTGTGTGTGTGTCTGTGTGTGTTTCCGCCAACTACTGGTGAGCATAGCTTAAGAACGCCTTTATGGATGGTGATGATATTTGGTATGTAGGTAGGTCTTAGGAAGACAAAGTTCAAGGTCAAATCTGGGCCTCCTGGTGGCTGACCTTGGTACTGCAGCAGAACTTCCGGGTTTTGTATCTTTTGTCCTGAATATGCTATGGTCTTGATTTTTTTGTGGCAGATAGCTTTTCCTGTCAGGAATAAGTGGTGTGGGTTTTGTCCCCCTAGCAGCTTGTGCTGGAACTGCAGGGTTTTTTTTTTAGAAATCTTTAAGAGCAGATAAGTCCAAAAAGGAGCAACGTATTATCATGATTTTTGGTATGTAGGTGTCTTACACAGAGATGTACATAATTAGATGCAAATTATGCAAATGAAGACTTAATTTGCATAATTAATGAGGAAATTCTGTAATTCCAGTGTTTTACATTATAGGACTTTCATACATGTAAGGTTCCGGGTCGGAGTTCAAATCTGACCAGGGTTCCAAATAGTGCGTCAGTAAATCGCCGGATCTGGGTGGTTGTCACGCTAAGTTTGGCTCCCCCTTGCTCGGTGATCGTTATAGATAATCAAATAGTTTTCGTATTTACCGAAAACCCCGTGGTTTGTAGTATTTTCGGGCGTGGTAAAGTCGGACGGCCAGCGAAGCGTTTTTGGTATCAGTCCGCCAGCAAGGGTGATGCGGTTTTGTCGCCTGATGACCCAAATAGCTGCGTTCTATATGCATTTTCAAGGGATTTGCGCCACCGGAGATTGCGGAAAACTTATCACAACAACCTATGTTTTTTTTTCGTTTTTCAGAAACAGGAAGTAGTGAGCTTTTTCGTCATATAAGCCGTTACCCAGGGAAAATTCGTTTTTTCTCAGCAGCTCCGCTGAAAAAAGTGTAAAAAAACGGTATTTTTCGGGTCCAAAATTTACATTTCACAACAGTTTCTACCCAAAATGAAAAGTCAGCAGACGATACCCAAATACCTATCGGAAGCCGGCTGAAAACCTCTGTTCACTGGTATAATGAGATTTTCCGGCCTATTTTTCTTGGCGGAATCGTAGCCCTTCGGCCTGGGGGTGTCCGCCGGACACAAAATCGTAAAAAAAACTCCGGTCCGAGACCTTAAAAGGACGGCGCATGCGCCAAAAATGACGTCATCGATGACGTCATTTCGATGGATTTTCCTTATTTCGGCAAAAGTTGTAAGATTGTCTTGAAAAAACGACATCGTTCTGCCTTTTTCGGTTAAAAAGTTAGTATATTCATGCCCAGGCCCTTGGCGCCCCCCTCCCCCTTTTTTCCACCCCCCCCCCCCCGACACTACGTATAGGCAACTTCGAGCGTTCCTGTGCGGAAAACTGTTCTTACATGAATTCACTTTCTGGGTCGTTTGATGTGAGTCGACTCGGAATTTGACTTAAGTATGATTTCGGCGATGTCTGTCCATTTATAATAACTTAAATGAAGATTTGACACCAAAATCTAAGTGTTTTAAGCCTAATTAAGGCAAAACCTGGTTTTCCGAATTTCGGTTCAGGGCTCCTTACTGTCGCGATCTTCTTTTCTTTGGGTGGTGTGTAGTGATAGCCTAATAAGTACTTCACACATTTCTGTAGCGCTTGTTATAATTGCTCGCTCCTAGCTTGGACAATATCACCTAGGTTGTGTTTTTACCCGCGTAAGAATCCAGTCTTTCACACACTTTAGTAGCGTTTTCGTACTTAATGGGCCATTCAAGGCGAAATAGTGAAGAGTTTGATGTCGGACGCGTTTGATTCGGAATGTGCGAACTCTGGTCTACCATTCAAGGTCAAAATCTGACGTATTTTTCATTTTAGTTTAAAGCGACGAAGCAAAACAGCAACCCCATGCCGTTTTCCCAGGGGAACTGATGACGTCACTGCGTCACGTCATCATTGCCAAGGTTTAAGGGCTGTTTCTGCAAGTTTGCAGCATCAAAATGACTAAAACATCACACATGTCCGTAGCCAAGGGCCCGGGCAGATTATCCTTTCCGTTTTAACTGTTTGGAGAGAAGTGATGACTGAAAAAACGATACTTTTTAATTGCTCCATGTTATAACGTTGCCTGGAGTCCGCGTCTTGGCAAGATAGCCTCAGAACACGGTACTTTTCACATGACTTTAAACCTCTGCCGCGGCAAAAGTAATCATCGCAGACTAACCAAAGTTGGATATATGGTAGATATAATGTTTTTGAAGAATAAAAATTATTTTTAGGAGAAAATATTCTAATTAAGGTTCCGGGTCGGAGTTCAAATCTGACCAGGGTTCCAAATAGTGCGTCAGTAAATCGCCGGATCTGGGTGGTTGTCACGCTAAGTTTGGCTCCCCCTTGCTCGGTGATCGTTATAGATAATCAAATAGTTTTCGTATTTACCGAAAACCCCGTGGTTTGTAGTATTTTCGGGCGTGGTAAAGTCGGACGGCCAGCGAAGCGTTTTTGGTATCAGTCCGCCAGCAAGGGTGATGCGGTTTTGTCGCCTGATGACCCAAATAGCTGCGTTCTATATGCATTTTCAAGGGATTTGCGCCACCGGAGATTGCGGAAAACTTATCACAACAACCTATGTTTTTTTTTCGTTTTTCAGAAACAGGAAGTAGTGAGCTTTTTCGTCATATAAGCCGTTACCCAGGGAAAATTCGTTTTTTCTCAGCAGCTCCGCTGAAAAAAGTGTAAAAAAACGGTATTTTTCGGGTCCAAAATTTACATTTCACAACAGTTTCTACCCAAAATGAAAAGTCAGCAGACGATACCCAAATACCTATCGGAAGCCGGCTGAAAACCTCTGTTCACTGGTATAATGAGATTTTCCGGCCTATTTTTCTTGGCGGAATCGTAGCCCTTCGGCCTGGGGGTGTCCGCCGGACACAAAATCGTAAAAAAAACTCCGGTCCGAGACCTTAATGTGTATAATCTATCGCAGGTAGAATATCAACAGATACCAATTATGCAAATATGGACCTCATTTGCATAATTAGTATGAAAGTTCTATGATTCCTTAGTGGTAAATGATGGGAATTTCATACTTGTGACATGTGTAAGTTAGTTCAAAATTTACAACACCATGCATATAGTATGTTAATGTAGAGGTCATTTGCATAATTTATGATAACATGTTGGAATGAAACATTGCCAAAGGATTGGACTTTCACATCAAATAACGTTACATAGAAATATGTTATTTGTATTGAGGAAACCATATTTCATGGAGATATGAGGTCTCCGAATTCTTGTTGAAAATGTGCCTCCATCCATTGAGACAAGAGACTTATCAAAAGTCTTCTTACAGACCCTGTATTTAAGATGTTGTCTGAGTGGATGAGCCCTGTGGTGTAGGAAACAATTCTTCACACAGGGCTGGACACTTGTTTCTCATATCGTCCCTGATAGCAGTCATCTTTACTCCCTGTTCTATATTCTGACCATGCGGGCGGTAGCCGCGAGCATGCATGACCACAAGGTTCCCATCCTTGTCAAACCCAGGTGCGCCGGAGGACCCAGCACCCATGACAGAACAGTAGGTAACCCTACGTGCATCGTTGAGCTGGGAGAAGTTTCCCTTAGGCTGAGGGTTGAGTTTTAGATACACGCCTACATCTGGGTGTGGGTAAGGGCAGCTGGGATCCATGACTTTGGGGTCTCCACCGGGATGCCCAACCAAAGTGATAGTACCTGAATGCTCCACATCACAAACCAGGGGACCAAGTGCTGGCAGCTGTTTCTGAACTTCAGCCCTTTGGCACTCAGGAATAGCAAATTCGAGCACGCAGCAGTCGAGATCACTAATATCGCTGTGCCAGGGCATGTCTTTTTTAATAGGGAACCTTACTTGCTCAAAGGGACTTTGAGGGCTTTTATAGAAATTGAACTCCACAAAGGCATTATTTCCCTGGATTTTCTGACAGATGTTTGATAGCTAAATCAAGAACATGCTTACAGGTCATCACATATTTTGTGCCCACTCGGAAACATGTTCCACACACAATGATTGAACCATCAGATTCTACTTCAACAAAAATAACCCCAACTGACCTTGCAGCGGGCAGAAGCTTGTGCAAGAGAAGAATTGTGATTGGACCAAACTTCTGGCAGCTAACAGGTGCAGCAGGTTCATAATTACCTTGAGCTGAACCTGTGTCACTACCCTCCTCATCTGCTATGACTGCAGCAATATCTCGATAGAGACGCTCCATTTCTTTGCTTACTGTGTAACATCTATCCAACAATGACTTAAGAAGATCCATGTTATGTCGATTGTATCCACGACGCTTAATCTCATTTGCAGCTTCAGTAGTACTAGATGATACATCCTTAAACAGCTTGCGGATTGCTACCATAGCTGGATCATTCAGCTGTAGACTCCAGGCTGCAACATCTGAGAGACTCTGTGGACATGGGAAAAAAGGAGAATGAAAATTTAGGTCTTTGTTCTACATACTGGTAGCAAAATACAAGGCTATGTAGTAAGGAGTGTTCATTTAAAATTTACTTGAAGTTCATAACTTGTAACTTGTAGCTATCCAGGGGTTTTTCTAGAAAAAATTTGCAGTAAAAAAGAGTAACACAGTTTGTAATGCTAGAATGAATTGTTATGATGTTTTGCTTTTATATTTTCACTGGAAAAAGATCATTTTGAGAAAGACTTAATGTTGTGTACTAGTATGCAGCCACTTAGGGTTCAATCTGAAAATTGACATGAGAGAGCTGGCTGGTTACATGAAGGAGCAGCACCCTTATTCCCTGGTTTAGAAAAACCCCTGCCATCTTCTGCAAAGTTGATTTCTGATAACGATACATGTATATGAATACCTCAGAGGATTCCTGGCTGTATGGAAGCTGGTCCTCAGATGATTCCTGACTGTACTTCTCCTCCTCTTGCCATTCCATCTCTCCAAGACTGTGGTCTACTGGGGGGACAGGATCTGGCTGTTGACTGGCCTCCATCTCTGCTGTTGTTGGGTTGATACTTTGGCGAGTTACTAGTATTTATTTGCATCTGAAAACAAGAAAACAGCATAGCATGAAAGTGCACACACACACACACACACACACACACACACACACACACACACACACACACACACACACACACTCTGATTCTGAAGAAACATTTGTTCTCATCCAATAGCAAATCTAATCTTCAGTTCAATTCTAGTTACAGCATTTGTGATGTTTGTATTCCCCTGTTCCAGAGGATTTCTCATCAATTCATGGATTTCATATAGAAAAGAGTACTTCATTAAAACTTTCACCACCCACCTGTTGAGGTTGATGGGCAGAATGTAGTAAACAGACAGAATGATCCCAAGTACAATGGAATGCTGACGTGGTTGCTTCACAGTGCTCTCACTCACTCAATCCTCTTGCATGGAATGCCCTGAGCCAATGGATATATGTTTTAATGGTATACAGAAAAGTTTGGAGTGCTACATGTAATGGTTAACAACTTATTTTCTAACTATATTACTAATATTCCATGCCCTACACGTCCAGATCTACCATCAAACAACACAACCTCGTTCCATAGCAAGAACTAGCGCTTCAAAGTCCTTTATCACCACGAAATTGAAGCCGAAAATCCTGGTAATATGTATTTTTCACCACATTCTCAAACGGGACAAGATGGCGCCGGGACAAGGGTGAAGCGTCCCGCACCACATAATCATTCTAGTCGAAAATTCATTTCTTCTCGACAAAGAATCATCTATTATTTGGAATTAAGATAGATAAATGGTTCAGAATATCTTACCGCCCTAGTTTGAAAGTGCCAGCTGATGTTTCGCCAGTTTTCTGGGTTGTTTTTGTCGCTGGCTCGGCTCAGGCGTACTTTCACTTTCGCGGGGAGATCGCAAATGGCTCTCGGCACAGCAGGACAAGCTCTTGATTGACCAATCAGTGTCGAGAACGTCATCATGATGCTCCTCCTCCTTCTTATTTTGATGTACTGAGAGTATCCGCTAGATGACGCTGTTGTATGGCTGCAGAAACATGGCGTACTGCTGATATAATCCATGGGTTGCAATTGCAAAGTATAGTCGGTTAACTCATCTGGCATATCATTCAGTGTTTTCTAGCAACCCACTGGAGTCTAGATCTGGTAGAGACTTGGGTTAGTCAACTTCAATGATAAGGAAAAGAAAGGAAAGGTTAATTTAATTTAATTAAATCACCTCACAGAATAGCATGTGATGAACCTAGGGAATTTACAGGCTACACTATAGTATAGAGCCTGAACTTTTTGTATCAAATTTGGCGAAAGTAAAAAAGGCAGAGCATGAGGATTGTTTTTTCCTCTATGTACAGGTACTTGTCAGTCATGCAAATTTGTAACCAAAATGCAGCCAATACAATGCTGCGTTCAATATTGCACTGGGTCTGTGTATCAGTTTTATAGGGAGACTGAAGATGTCTGCCATTCACCTCAAACGATCCTATAACAAGCAGCAATCACTTGTTCATTTGGTACTTCTTCGGTTCAATCAGGATCTTATCCGCGCATTGTTTCTAACGTAACACTAATACTAATAATAGAGCTAACGTTCATATACTAGTACTTCACATGTGGGAACATGTACAAGCGTTGTTCCGTTATAACGGAAGTAGCCTTACAAAACTTATGGATTGTCTGTGCCACGCCCGCGGTATCAGTATAAAGAAACATTCAAATTAAACGGACATCGCCAATTAATGTATCGTAACAATAGTTGTCGTGAGTTGTGAATTTCTCAAATTGTTTACTGGTGAGTCACTTTATAGTACCAAGGAGGTTCAACCTGATTGAACCTCCTTGATAATACTAAAAAAGAAAAAAAAGAAAGATTATTGGCTTTCTGAAATTTATTTGCTTCCGGAAGACGTTGTTAATACGAAAACGTCACCTCTAACTGTTTTAGCGGCTTGTTTAGACTTTGATTGCAACAACCAAATCACTTTTGACGGGACAGTTTGTTTATAAAAGGGGTTGGGTCACCCGATACCACCCTGTCCCACCCCATTACACATATTGTAACAGTCCATTTAGGGACTAAGCATTAACTATCTCATTTAATAAGGGGAGATAATAAGAACCAAACTTGCGGATTTAAAAGCATATTTTCTAACTAACATTATCTATCTGTAGATTAAGGTTAAGATTAAATTGCTCGTATGGGTAAGTTTGGGGGAATTTAGGAGCGTTTGATTCACCCTGCCTTTTAGCTCGGGAGCATCAAAGTATTGTCCCCAATTTTCAAGCTAAGTTACGTTGGGAGGGGAGCGTTCAGCTTGGTGGCAGCTGAGTACGAAGTTTCACCTCACCAAGAGCGATTCTTCAACTTTTATCCAGTTTCAAGTGTCCCCCATGTGTCCCTAACTGTGACCTAGGAAACCTAGAGGAATACCAGAACCATCTCGGAACTCGTGCTTCAGGAATTTTGCCTGGGGCGACGCAGGAAAGTGGACAAGAAAATCTGAAAATCTCTCGGAGTCCAACCCCGCTGTGCGCCGTCAACGCGTGAGCGAGTTTGGCCCTGACCCAGCCAGAGATAGGGATACAACTCCTCCGTGTGACAGCTCTAAGTGCTGCGTGGACCACTAGGAATTTACGAACGTCTACGGACAGGATTCGTCTGGGATCTACCTGCAGAAATATGCCGTGAATGTCGTAACGAGCGTGAGTCAGCAACGGAAAAGTTTTTGTGTTTTTAACGGGGTGCAAATTTATGAATGATCCCAGCTGAAATCCTCTGGATTACTCGACGTGCTGGCTTATCTCCCGCGTGCTTTAGGAAGTACTTCAGCGCCAAATCTGCCTTCCGATCTGATAGTCTACTTGTTGGGGAGGATTTTGAAGTCCTAAGGGAGTCCGGGAACGGGAGTTTGTGTTAGCTCGGAGTGGAATCGGGCTTTTTGTTTTGATACGCGCCCGTCTGGACAAACTGCGAGCCTTGGATGGAAAAACCATGGAGTGACACACGTCAGAAAGGTTTGCTCGTCTTTCAGCTCTCTTTTGTAAGACGTTGAAACGAGATCTAAAGTCTCAAGGAAGCCATATAGATGCCCTTGTGATCACCAGGAAGTTATTGAGTTGTGTGTTTGTTCCGAAATCACAGGAAGTCGCGAGCTTCTTTTCAGCGGTTGGCGTTTCTTTGTGAGTTTGAGGTGGGAGGGGGGCATTATGTTTCGACGAGTAGATTTCTGACCAACAAGCGCTTATCATTCAAGTAAACAGCACTATACAGTATAAAATATGTCGTCTACATTTCGCTAAGTAGTTCATTTAACGATGTACAATGTTGATGAGGTTGATCTTTGTGTTTTAAACGCCCGGCAGCTTAGCGATGAAGGTGACAGTATGCTTCGGGCACACTCGCGTCGTGGTTCCGTGCGGAAACGGCGAGCTCCCGGTCAGACAACTCATCGAGAAGGCCGCCGACAGATATCGCAAGGCCATCGGAAAGGTGCGTTTTCTCATTGCCTTTTTAACCCGCTTTACCTGTGGAATTTGGCGTGGAATATTCGGTTGAGAGGAAGATCACATTTCAAGCGTGACAGCTTGGGTACCTCAGTTTTTTGTTGACCTCTGTGCCCAAACAAAATTCAAGATGGCGGCATTTGAGTTCATTTCATCAACAAAAATACCAGAAAATCACAAAATTAAAAGATTTCGTCCAACTTTCGACAATCTGGGATCTTGTTCCCTATATTTTGCAATAGGAAAACTTCAGAACCCATAAAATATGCCATTTTAGAGAAAACTTACTTCCTTGAAAATGTCACACACATTGCAAAATAAATGTCACATATGTGACAACATCTAGGAATCGGGATGGGATCTGGGTAACGTCTTCTGAATTCTTGTTACACCAAGCATCACAGAAATTTTACCTGCCTTTCTGACTCTTGTTTATAGAGATTATGTCTACAGGTCACAATTTGAATAGAATTCCCGGTGCTCAACCAGGTTTTTAGTTGTGGCATTATGTATGTGGATTTACATACCTACATGGTAGAGTTTTCACTAAAAACATAAGTGCTAATGTTACATGTTTTAAAGCTGAAGATATGGCTGGATACAAAGGAGGGACATACGTTTGATAGTTTATGGTTACAAAGTGTTGGGAGATTACATGAAGTAAGTCTTATAACAACTGTATTTTGCTACAAGAAAGTGGGAATTGAATTCCAAGAAGTGGAAAAACTGGTTGGTGGTGAGGAGTGAGGACCCATAAGTAAGTCATTAGACCAAGTCCTTTCTAATTGCAAAGAAAACATCTGGTTTAGATAAGGTTATTAATGTGTTTTTCTTGTATGTTTGTGCAAAAAATCACATCAACATCCTGGATGACTCAAAGTAAACAGATTAAAATAAAACACATGTATATTCAGGAGGTGGGTTCTTGGAAATCCATTGTTTTATACAATTGCCCATTTCTGTCTGTCCAAGTAGCAGAAAAACACAAAAGAAGACCTAAAAGAGACAATATACAAAGCAAGAACAAAGTAGACAGGATGTGCTGTTCATATTTAAATCAAGAAAACAGTTCTTTTTGTTTTCAATTCGTTTCGGTATTATGTCAACTACTTATAGACTGTAGGGGCAATGGGTTGTTGATCCACTGTGTCTAGGGTTTTCGAAGATGGAGCCCATCCCTCTCCTTCCACTGCCTTTTACCTCCCAGTTGAAGTCAGGTACCCATTTTACACCTTGGTGGTGTGAGAAAAGTTGTGTAAGTACCTTTCCAAGGACACAATGTCTAGCCAGGAATGCAAGGAATCAAACCCGTGACCTCGCAATTTTGTGTCCACCAGCCTAGCTATGGTATGATCTTACGGACCTGCTAAAAAAAACCTTCATACCCAAGCTCATAATTATATAGGAACTCTTTTTATCCATCCAAGTTACAGAAAAGCTAGCAAATCTGGTTATGTTTTAACTCTTATTGGGGCAACCACACTAAAATGAGGTTAATCATAATTACATTACAGAACACTATTAATGACAGAGCATATCCGAAAGTGCTTTTCTTCTTAGGTATAAAATCTCAGGTATCCCCAAAGGGAAGGCTAATCATATATTGGATAACCACTAACATGATTTTATAGTAGTAGTACATTGACTGTTGATGGCCACTAATAATAACACTTCTGACATCACCCTTGCTTGTGTGTGTGTGTGTGTGTACACTTAATCTGATACGTATCAGGCCTGGTTTGCATGCTAAGGAAAAAATATATTTATTAGGAAAATTTAGTTCCTAATAAAGATTGATGCTAGAGCCTCCTTGGTTCCCTAGATATTTGGGTGATTGATTTAAAGGTAAGCCTATCCCTAAATGCAAATAAATACATATGAGTCAGGGATATCCTGGCTGAGTCATACATGTTATTAGTACAACTGTACTTTGATCTTGGCATGTCTACATATTTATGACTGAAATCTAAGGATAGCTGTGGGAAAAGGCCTTGTGGTTTCTACTATCACAACATTTCTGTGACATTAGTCAGACTCATGAGTCAAAGAATTTACAAAGTAGGTCAGATGTGACCCAGTGCTATGTTTGGATGATAGCAAATACATTTGCATGACAAAACATTGGAGATTTTGCAAATGAAGACTAAAGATTTAACTACTGTTTCAGAGTTTGATAATTTTCAAGTCAGCTTATGTTTGCAATAAAGAGACATAAGATTTAATAAAAATCAAGGGAATTGCATTTTGTGTATAAGTTCACCATGACAATATAAATACAATCAAACTTGTTTCAGTGACCATTTCTACATGAAGACCATCTGGCCAATGTGGCTAATTTTCCCCACTGACATAACCATTAAAAATCCTGTCTAGGTGACCACCTGTCCACATAGACAAGATACTAGACCCTTGTGTTGTCTTCTAGGTCAGTTTTGACTGTCTATTTAGACAAATACTAATAGGTGCTTCCAAAACTTGTCTAAAATTTTCTAAGAAAACTCTTTACAGAAAACATATTAGTTAAGTTTTACCTTATTCTTTAAAAATATGTGAGGGACATGTTTTTATTTGTTGTTTTTGAAGTGTATGTGTAAGATTTGGGGCATGAAGAGCCAAGAGACAGTTGCTGACCTGACTGTGCATACTTGGCATTCCTGACCGACCTTGTTGTTATTCTTGTATTGCTTCATTGTCATCTGTGTTTCTCTGATATGTGTTGAATAATAGAAAATAAAGAAGATCTCTAATGTAAAAACCAGTAATATGACACCATAAGTAGATCTAGTAGATGCTATTGTTTTTTGTTAAACTCAACCTGGCCTTTTACATGGATGATGGTAGAAGTACTAGAACCAGAGCACTTGTCAGCATATCTCATGTATGAATTTATTACACTGCACGTGCAGCATTGACGTCATAAGCCAATATCATATAGACTGTTCATTTGAGATTTATTGCTTGGTAAGAGTGGCTTACCCACTGATGCCATGAGCAGATAAGAACACATTACTGGTTATACCCGGTCCCCACGCCATACAGGCACTTTGGATATTAAATAAATGTTTGACGTATTCAATTTTTCTTGGATGATGGGGTTACGTAAGGTCACAGCCATTGTTACTGTTTACTGGGGGGGGGGGCAAAGATGTCAAAATTTAGGAGCTACATGTAGTCATTGTAGTGTAAATCCAAAAGATAGCGCAAGTTGCCAGCTATACTGATATTTGAACAGGTCTTGGTCAGTAGTACTTAGAACAGTTTTAAAGAAAACTAACTTCTACTTTTGAGCTTTGAAATTTATCTTTTTTTGGAGGATATATTTGAACACAGCCATACATTGTATACTATCATTGTTTTTTGTACTTTACAGGATAAGGCTCTAGATTCCTAGCTTTCCATCATGTACAGAACTGCCTGAACTTTTCCCCTGTGATACCATCAATGCCTCTGGGTTCCCACCCTTGTACTGACCTGTTTTACATCAGGTGAATCCCCTGTACAGGCCTGAAGGGTCCAGCTCCCAGTTGTAGTATTTGTTTCATGTCTAAACATAACTGGGCAGGATATAAAAACAACTGCACTTAAACTGTGGCTGACAGAAAACAGCCCTGTGCTAACTGACTGACAGACATCTTACAAAACTGACAGAAAGTAGCATCCTTTTACCCTGTTACCAGATGCACGGTTTGTTTGAGACAATCTGGTATCAAGGTAAGGTAGAATATAGCTTTTGTATACATGCTGTTTGATATACATGCACTTCAGAGATGTCAAAATATCATGTACAGGATATGTTGTTTTACTGTCTTTTATTCAAATGTTAATATTGAAGAAGACTGCCAAGCCACACAAGATGCTGCGACATTGCACCAAAGTGCTACCATCATCTCTCAAGATGGAATGATGCCTACTACTTGTAGATATAATATTGAATGGACTCTAGTATTGTTGTATTACATTTTGTACTACATGTGCAACTGTCTAAAGAAGGAACAGTGGAATTTTCCTCCACAGTTACCCCAGAGCCCAGGAGGTTGTGCCATAAGGAAGCCATCAGTAGTGCACTAATGACAAGTCCCTGTGGCTCAGTCTATAACACATGCCAGGTGGTGGTGGTCTGGCCCTGCTGATTAGGGAAGGGTCACTACTGCCTCTACTCTGGGGGTCAAAAAAGGGAAAGGGAGGGTTTTTTTTTGCCAAGGTCTATTCCATCTAAAAATGGGGGAGAGAATGACATAGAACTTTTTAAAGGAGATTTTTTAAGAGAATGCATTTTAAGTATAAAGGAGGAGAAAAATAAACTTCTTTTAAAATGGGTTAGATTTTTTTTAAAGAATGAGATGATTGGTTTTCTTGAAATAAGATGGGAAAGGGGAATAATAAAATTTTCCTTTCCCCCCTCCTTCTGCAAATCTGCATTGACATGGAATAGTCCAAAGTACTTCTTTATTTGGCAGTGTTGGGTTTTATGATGCTTTATGATCTGAATGTTTGCTCTATATCTTGTTTTTATAAGGTGATATATAACCTACTTCTCTGCACATGCAGATGCCATTAGAATTCTGTATGAGAATGAGCAATGATTTTTTTTCCATTGTCAGCTACAATTCCCGAAAAATCAATTGCAAAAAGTCAATTCCAATAAATTTCCCTTGGAATTCCTGTAAAATGAAGAGCACCATGCCCTGCATAGCTAACTCACAACCCAGATGGTTACATGGTGTTGTGCACAATATATTTCTTACAAATTGAATCGGAGACAGGGGATTGCTGGGTAACTATACCCATGGGGAAGCCTGGTAAATTTTAGCACCTTGGAAAGATATTGAAATTTTACCTTGTATCCAGATGGTCTCAGACCCAAAGTGTCTACCTCATTCAGTAATAGCCCTTGCCCTTATAAACTGACATTTCAGTCAAAATTAGTGAAATCGAGATATAGATCTATTAACCTTCTGAGGGGGGGGGGGAGAAGCCTGCTGACTATCCCCAATTCCCCATAACCAATACAAATTTGGTGCCAAATGGCTACCTTGGCATGCTAAAGGTTAATGTAATTGTAAACATAGCGGTGAAAGTATCTATAGATATATATCCTTTAAAATAGTTTAAAATCTTTTTACATCTTTACAAAGAACAATTAAGAATGGATGAACTTTCTATAAGTCTTGTTAGTTTTCCCTGTCTTCATTATACATTGTTATATTATGGCAAATGGCACATAATACTTCATACCTGTAGGCAGTGCAGTATTATCAATGTAAATATACAAAAGATGCCCTCCTACACCCTGTGGGCCTGTACAATTGATGGCAGGTGACATTCTTGAGAACTGAGCGCAGCCTACCCATCCATACACTTCACGGACCCTCCAGGTATTTTTTTGCCACTTCACCAGTAGTGCAAGGTAAAGGAGGCTTTGTAAGGGTTGTTGTTAGAGACCTGTGGTTCACTGCAAGAAAATGGCAACAATTTATGAAAATATTTCTTACCAGTAAACCATAGGATGTCCTGTTCATTAGGTCATTAGCTCTGCTCTACCTTTGCTTGTTCCCTCTTCAAAATTCTTGGATCGTGATTCTGTTTTGAGTGATGTGAAAGCTACACAAAGTTGACCTCCCCCATGACCTCTAACTTCCACCAGATGTTGTAGGTTGGAAGTTGTTGTGGCATGTTGGCAAGTCACCAAAACAATGCCCATAGGGAATATCGTGGAATTTAACTTTGTTTTTGAAGACATTGAAAGAGTTGGAGTAACTCTTGGACTGTGGAATACACTGGGACTTGAACCCTTGACCCCTGGTTCCTCATCTGATCAATGTTGTTCTGGGTGGTTTGCAGATTACAGGCAAGCTGTTAGTTTTTATTACAAATCAATGATTAATCACAAGTTAACAATCTGGAAAGGCTAGCGAGACATATGTTGGCAGAAGTGTCAACAGATCATACATGATGTACTAGATGATCAAGAATTTGTGAGTAATGTATGGACCTCATGTAGCTAGCATGTTTGGGACAAGATTTAATACTAGGAAGGTTTTGCTTAAAAGGGTATAAATGTACTAGGACCGGCATTTTTACTGTTTTACTGTTCTATATGCATAGCTAACTTTTACATTCTTATTCTTAGAATCTTATGGCCAACTGCTCCGAGCAGATTCTAAGCATAAGAATGTAAAAGTTAGCTATGCGCCGCCTCGTGAGTCTAAGGCAAAACAAATTGGTCTTAAAATTTGATAAGAAACTATGAAACAACAAATTCCATAGGGCCCCATGAATGTAAATCAAGTAGGTCCTTTTGGAATGCAGAAATCCTGTTCGACATCTTGGATGTAGTTCAAGACCAATTAACTGTAGACACTGCCAAGTTGAAGCCTCAAGTTCGCAGCCTTTGATGTACATGTTCTATAAGAACTCTGTCTCAGACATAGTACATCAAAGGCTGCGAACTCTGTACATAACACACACAAGACTGCTCTGCAGAAATCAATATAGTCTGACGACCCATTTCATGACCTGTACTTCTACGTGCCGAAACCAAAGTGTCTCTAATATATTCTACCAGTCAAATATGATGGAGAATGCTTGAAAGATTTTTCAGGCATGCAGCAAGCTTTACCAGTTGAAAATATCGTTCGAGAAGTGAATTGTCTCTATATGAGAGGAGTTGGAAATGGTATGCTGGAAGCAAAGAGCCTCATAGAGCAAAGTGTCTTCATATATTCTGCAATTCAAATAGTCGTTGAATATCCTGTTTCTAGACATGCAATAAGCTACTGTATTGTGTGTACATGTGTATGTGTGTGTGTGTGTGTGTGTGTGTGTGTGTGTGTGCGCATGCACATGTGTGTGTGTGTGTGTGTTTCCACCATATGTCAGATGGTGAAGTCTGCTATCTGAGTGTCTTGGAATAGCTTTCTTGTTCTAAAGATCTGATGTATATTTTGCCCTTCTGCTTTATTATGTGGGTAATGATGCGATGCATTGCCAGACATGATACTCGGCGAGGGAGCCATTTGTGTCCCTGCGTTCTATCGATCAGAACGAAACAAATCTCTCGCCGTGCGGTATTGGACATTGGGTGGGTTTATTCTAACGACTGCTCCAGGAAATGTACCTGTAATAAAATATATCGATCTACTTTGTAGATGAGTGACTTTGTTTGAATAGCAGTCTAAGCCTTCTAAGCCCTTTTCCTTGATGAAGCATTCCTAGAATGATACTGTTCATCAGTCATGTTACACATGTATTTTCCACATACATGTACATGTCATGCTGCTTTGTTTCCTAATGGTATCTGCTTTTCATGGTAACGAAAAATGAGAAAATCGGAAATGAGAAATGAAAAGATAAAATAACATGGAAGCAAGCAAAAAGTCTATTTGTTTTCTGCTATATTTTCTTAACTTAACGTTTCATGATTCTATACATGTAGATTAGATATTACTGAAATTGAAAAATTAAGCTAACTTGCTATGGTAAGAATTTGTTTGTGATAGAAACACAAGCTTTTTGATTTTTATTTTACGCATACAAGGGCACTACATTTAGTAGAACTCAAACCACATTTTTTTTGTAATGAATTCAATTTTAAAACAACAAACCAAACTAATAGGGGCCATGGACCCCTTTTTCCCACATTGCCCACTGGGATTTGCAGACAATGGTTTGTTAACTCAGGAATACTGCTGGGGTATATTGATTTTTCTGTCGACCACCTGTCAGTAAAGTACATGTAAATGTTAGCCTCCAGCCAGGCTATCTGTTAAGCATAGCAATTGATGATACAAGAAAAGCAAACCCCATTTATGTTGAAGAACAGCAATTTCCATAATGACAAGTTCAAAGCTGCACGCAGTAGTCATTTTAAGTCCTTGGGGAGGGGTCTGATCATACTCCAAAACTTCTCAATTTGTGATTTCTATAATGTTTGACATTTTGCAGAGTGGCCTTGATTAAAATTTAAAGATAGAATCTTCTAATGAATTGCATGAGATCATTTTGATATTGTTTCCTGTTTGTATCCCTCCCCAAAAACCTAAAAGATCCATGTGTTGAAAGTTGAAAAGCTGCATTTTATAACTATTAGACTTTTGTTATTACAAAATGATGTAGATTTAGCTTTACTGGAGTTCCATGGGGTTTTTCATTGATCAGTTGTAAGCTACATTATAATAGCAGTGTAGATAATGGCGTGTGTGAAAACATATCTATACAATACAAAGCTAGCTGTGATTCAGTTGTGATATGCGCTTGACAAGAATACCGATTTATACCCCAGACTGGTTAGTACAATAGAGATCAGTGCAGGTGCAGATTGTACAATATTGCACACACACAAAAGCTGAAGCTCTTTCTTTTATGCCAGGGCCGATCATGCAATGATTTCTGGTTAATGACTTCTTCTCTGGCAAATTGAAAGATAGGAATGCATCACATTTCCTTCGGTCTAGACTGTTCCGTTACATGTATCTTCAGTTATGATGACAAGCACTGGTTAGAACAATAGCTGACTGCCTTTCAGGTTTGAATTACAACTTTGCTAAAATTGTCTGACATTGCACAGCCGTATTATCTTGTTCATGAAATTTTGAATGGAAATCTCAGCATATTTGACATCTCTAGTTCTTTTAAGTTTTATTGTTCTTGACCGAATCCACCCAGGTCTTCTATACTTTCTTCCCCCCCCCAATTTAGTGCGAAATTACGATCCAATTTCACACAATTCCCCCTTAATTTGCAGTTACTGGACTGAAAACTTTGCACGCAAACTGTGTTATCATCCCGATGAATATGGATGAACTAATATCCTTTCTATTGTTGCATGCATGCTAGAATGACTGATACGATTTGTAGAATTAATCTACCTCAATTACCTGACCACCTGTCATTTCCACCCACCCCCCTCTAGGGACAAATGGAATATCACAGCATGTGCAGGATGATAAGGATGTCTATTGATTATATCAGATGTTTTTTCCATACAAGAAATTAATTATTGAACACTCTACTTGCGTGCTTGATGGACAGGACTTTTTGAAATTCGAGCTGAAAGAATGCTTGTTTGGAAGCGTGACGAAATTGTGGGGGCTGGCAATAAATTGCATAGAAATTGGAAATTGCAAGCATGACAAGAAAAATTCCACAAGTTATGAGCTAGGTAGATCAATCTCCATAGACAAATGTCATACCCAGTAAAGTACAAAGTGTGTGGATAGTTGAGAAGGGGGAGGGGGGCACTAGATGTACGCTATCTAATGTCCTTGAAGAACCCCACCTCTCCTTTGATGACTGATTGGCTCCATGTGCAAGTCCAAATTGAACACAGGTTGTTAACCCCAGACATGAGCTCACACATCCGGATCAGTGCAGGGCAAATGTCTCTGAGTTGTTTCTTCTGAGGTTTCCCAATCTAGGAAGTCTGCTGTGGCTTCCTTAGTCAGACTGAAACTATTTGTTTCTCATTAGCCATGTTACTCTTTGTCTGGACTATAAATTTTGCTGAGAGAATACATGTACTGTAAATCACTTAATATTTGCAGCAGCAAAATCTTGCAGGCTGAGAAAAATAGACATGTTCGCGGAACTATATATCTTCACGGTGGCAGCAGGTGCAGAAGAAAGAAAGTCAGCGAATTATTTGTTTGCGGTAATGATAAATTCGCAGTATAGAATTGACTGCGAATATATAAAGTGATCTACAGTACTGCCCTTAGCTCAAAACATTTTTTTAGGTGAGGAAGCACTGTTTGAGTGATCTGCATTTGTTTCATTTGAACAAAAGAAATGTTCTGACATATGTATTGGTACATTTTAGACAGTATTCTAGTATAATTGTGCTTTGATTGGCCTCAGACATGTATTGTTTGTCTCCCCACGGTGGGTCCGTTACCTGTAAGAAATACCGCTTCTCTTTGTTCCCTCACCTCACACAGTTCCTTGAAAGAATAACCTCTTCTTTCAGCCTCCTTCTTTTTTGTCCCACTCTCATTGTTTGACCACAACAAAAGCATACGGTGAAAACGGTCACGACTTGAAAACAGTCCTCACAATTTTTCAGTGTGGTGATGTGTTGCATTTTGTACTACTCTGGATTAGACAGCTAACAGATATTCATATGAGCTTTGTTCAGTTTGAAAAAGCTATCTGGAAACCCAGAAAAAATCCAAATGTGAACAGATGTTTTATTACAACAAAAAACAAACAACAAAGCACTTGCTGTCCTCTGTTAGTATGGAAAGCTTTCTAATTGGTCATTAGTGACAGTAACCACCGCAAGATAGCCATCTAGGTGGACTTCAAATGAATGCATTGTGGTCTCTGTATTCAGTGATCTGGGTATTGTTTGGTCCCAATTGTGAATGACTACATCAGAGATTTCTTCAGAACAAACCTGGCTCATGTTACACGGCACTTTGCTGGTGGCTTAGGGGGCCTTGCAAGTGGCTATTGTCAATCAGCACAGCTGCCCTGCAAGGGTTCTCCTAGGGGGTCTTCATTTGAAAGTTGATTGTTTGTTTTGTTCACCTTTGCTGAAAATGTTACTTTTGCAGTTGTTTTGTAGAATTGAAAGCCAGTATCCTATTTCAACAGAAATGCTAAGGTTTTGACAGTATGGAAGGGTCATTTCTGGTTTAGGATCTTTTAGATTGATGTATTTGTTGTTACTGTTAAGCCGTTATTAGAAACACCTGAGTTAAACTGGGTCAGCCTTGAGAAGCTGCATGTATCTTTAGCAGGGCCCTTTCTTCAGGGAACATCTCATAATCTGCATCCTTTGCCTTTCAGACATTGCATGCTCTAGCCCTAGCTCATTGTATTTGAACCTCCTTGCTCATCCTAACCCTAGCCTTGTGAAGCTTCATGTAGCAGGGCCCTTTCTTCAGGGAACATCTCATAATCTGCATCTTTTACCTTTTAGACATTGCATGCTCTAGCCCTAGCTCATTGTATTTGAACCTCCTTGCTCATCCTAACCCTAGCCTTGTAAAGCTTCATGTAGCAGGGCCCTTTCTTCAGGGAACATCTCATAATCAGCATCTTTTACCTTTCAGACATTGCATGCTCTAGCCCTAGCTCATTGGTTGACATCCAAGCTGAATCCAAAAGAAATTCTTTCAGTAATTTTGACCATAACCCCTGACCTAGATTAGACATAGTTAACTGTCTGTTCTATCAGTCTTGCTTTTTATTCATGTATCACTGAGATTATGAACTTGACTTACTGGCATTTCTCTTCCTCTAAAATCGTTAAAGGTTGGTGTTTGAGGATTTCCAGTCCTCTACAGCTTGTCTGCTGACATTCTTTCCAGCAATTTATCATTCTGTTATCTCAGAAAATATGGCAACCTTTGGCAGTGCTCTGTGTGACAAAGGACATGTCTTTTCTTTGAACTTCAGATATAAATGAAAATTTTGTTTAGCTGTTTGACCTCAGAGTCAGACTTTTTTAGTCTGTTAGAGAAGGTAAATCATGACTGATATCATATGGGATGAAAGCAAATACGTGTCGCGTGTGCTAGGTTCGGTTGTGTAGTGTTGCAGTGCTACATTTACTTCTAGTCTCGTCTATAGACTTAGCATTGCCAGACATCACTACTATGCAATGAATTCTACCTATGTGCTCCTTACAGTAACATAACCTCGATATAGGGACATACTAAAGATATTTACCATGAGAAGCCATGTTGGTCCACCAACATGTAATCATCCCTAATGACAGTTGTGGGGGGTGGGAGGCTTGCTAGTTACTAGGATGCCTCCTTCCCAAACTGCCTCCTTCCTGTACTTAGCGCTAATGATGTCCCAACGGTACACAAAAAACGGCTATAAACACGTCAATTACACAGGCTATCGTGTGCCATTAACACCTGCAGGTGGGATAGCCCAATCCTTGATGCTTACTCTTGTTTGGTGAGAATGATATCTCTAGAAGAAACAGCAAAATCTGTAAATATTTTACCTCAATCTATGATATGCAGCAAGAATTCAGAAAGATGGAATTCATTCAAAAGTATTTCTAGCCTTCTACTATTACATGTTGTTACAGAAGAATCATGGTACATTTGTATTTCTACCTCCCTTCTTTGCTTGGGGCTTTAGTTGTATAATCAGGAACCAGTGATACTTGTCACCGTTACCAGTGTTAATTGTTAGGTCCTGTACCTTTTTTATTTTCCATATACATCAGGCCTACAGGAAATTTCCCTATCATGAATGTTGTTAATTTACCTGTATGAAAAATTTGCCATTTAAAATCAGGGACCCTAAAGATAAAGCAGAAATCCATATCAACTTTATTCTAGCATAGTTAAGGGTGTACTGTCTTTGCATATGCAACTAAGATTATGCCAGACCTTCAAAACTTTGATGCAAGCATTCAGAGCACAATGTACAGTCCCTGTTTGATGCATCAAGCAAAAAGTATAACAAGACAAGTCTCTTCAAGTTCAACTAAGTTCAAGGTAAGCTAGATGAAGGATATCCTCAATTGGCTGGCCTAAAATTGTAGAATGACATATGTGATTGGGGATTTAGCTACTGGTTCCTGCCCTATAGCTAATGCTGGCCAGTGTTGTTGTATTCCATGGCAGGTGTATTTGTTTCTCATTGCCCTGTGTGCTCAGCAAACTACCCAACAGTTTCTTACATTAGGACCAGACAATACAGACTGCATTCCCCCTCCCACTGACACTCTACATTGTGTGTCCAACAAACAGCAGCGGTGCTTCAGTGTTTGCCTGGTGTTAGCTATGACGTCTATGGTCTTTCCTTGGACATTCAATGTACCACCGCAGGGATTTGTTAAGTCCTTGGGTGTGTTTGAGTTTGTATTTTCTGTTAAAAGCTTTATGAAGTTGAAAGGAGGGCTGTTATGTCGTGCTTTGTTCAGGATTTAGTGAACTTCAGTTTCTGCGAAATCTATACCGCTAAGTTTTTGAAAGTTCATGAGACTTAAGTTAACGTTTCTTAGAAAAACCTTGAGCAACAGCCGAAAATTGTCTTGCATAAGCATACTGAAGTAAATGGGCCTCTTTGAAGTTTCTGAATGTAAAGCAAAGCATGTACATGTATATTAGATACAGTATTTTGAACGCCCCTGTAATTGTCATGCTAAAGCACGAAGGAAGCCCGAGGCCCTTACACTGATAGCGTAGGAATCCCACAAGAGCTCCCCTTTTAATCTGTGCCTTTGGAATCTGGCACTGGCTAGATACCAGGAATTATTTCCAACATTGCCAAAGCATTCTAAGAGTGTAACATCTCCTGAGCCTTGAAGTATGTGTTATAACATACAATTTTGATCCAAGGCCAAGCTATGCAATGTATTTTATATATAATAATTCAGAGCCTTCTTCAGGTCAAAAGAACATAAAAGGTGTGGCTAGGCACTGTGTAACCATTGAATATTCATTTCAATGTATACATTGCTCCCACAAAAATAAATAACGTTAAGCTATAAGACTGAGCAAAAACATTTCTAAAGCTGAAAACGTAACTCAGTCTCGGTAAGCCTGTGGTACAGGCGGTAAAGGCTTCAACTGAATTTTTTTCAATAGCAGTTTGGAATCAACTTAGGATAATCTAATTGATTTGGCCGGAAGGAAAGTGGCCAGATTGCGCGAGGTCATGACATAAGTGAAACATCGCCACTTGTGTTTGTTTGAGTTTCCACGAGGTTGGGAAAGTTTGTTTTTAGACCAGACCTTTGCAGTTAGTCCGGAATCACGTTTGTTAAAAGAGAAGGAACAGATTTAGCCAAATTCTAGGTGAAAGAAACCACCTGGCTTTGTACTATGATGTTGTAAGTACACGTACATACTGTACTGACTCAAATATGAATTTGGTACATTCCTGTTTGAAGACTAATTATAAACAGCTCGATTTGATATCTGTCTAACTCTTTTATTTACAGATATGTCTAGTACCTTGTACTTTTAATGGGTTGTTCCATTTTGAAAATTAAGAATTTTTTATTATCTCTCATCCTTGCATTTTTAAGAAAAGAAAATATCGTAAACCCTCCCCATATCAACTTTGGAATGGAATGATCCTTATCTTTCCAAATGGCCTGTGTAGGCCAAAGGTTACATGCTTTTGTGGTATTCTAAGTGTCCTCATGATGTCCATTAATTGAGGTGTCATACTCAAGTATGTTCCTAGATATTTGTACATCTTTATAAGAATGAATCTGCATTCATTATCTAAAATGATGTACGTGGAATAAGTGTTAGCATGGTTTTATTTTTAATATCACCAACCAACATTTACAAGTCGAAAATTGATGGGAATGGATGACAACCCTTTTCCTTATTAGGTCTTGCTCCAAACATTGGTGCCCTGGTGCTCATTAGTACACAAGAGTAATGACCTGGCATGTCAGAGGTCATGAGGCCATGACCTTATGATGAACCCCTGATAACTGCTGTGTGTTTAGCTGGTCCTAGATCAGAGAGGGTACATAGCATGTGTAAACGCGGCTAACAATTTGGTTCCTGGGAAATTTAGAGAATTTTTACCGGTAATTTTACCGATCAACTTTGAATTGACCTTGGATGTTGAAGTTTGATTATACAAGCGTGCGGAATACTAGGTTGTCCAGTTGTGGTGTGAGCAAGGTTCCACATTTTGTTTTGGTGCAACTTGTGCTACCTAGATTTTGTGGTAAGGATGCCCCTTTCTTCCAAGTTGGGAATTGTTTATTGAGAAGTTTCCATAGAAGATCTCACTTCAATTAAGGGAAAACAGCTGTTAGAAATGAATATAATGCACATTGCATCCTAACAAAGTTAATCATAATCATAATGTAAAAGAGTTTAAATTGGGGGCAACCTGGCTCAAAGAAGTATTTCATACACTGTTTAAAGTTGCTATATATACAAAAGGAAAGAAAAATACAGTACACAAATTTCCACATGTTGATATGAAATATGCATTTTCGTTCAATTGTATAATGAAAGGCTGTGACCTAATAATATGATCTACTGACCCTAGCTGTGTAAGATAAGGGTACTTAATACTCTGCTATATGAACCGTAACATTAAAAGTATGAAAAAAGCACTCAACACACCATCAATGTACAAATATCCAAGAGTCTCTCCAAATTGCCCTTTGTATTCTCATATGTTTTAGACAGGCCAAATAAATGTTGCAGTGTTAACTGTGAGAGGGATTTTTCCCTAGCAGTTTTGTACATGAATAGCTCTTTAAAAAAAAAATTTCTTTAGTAATAGTAAGCCCCTTTTCTATTAAACCAGGAATATAGGACATGTCAGGAAAACCCAGTTAAATTAGGCTGTAATTTGGGACCCCAAAACAGGTGTTTCGGAAATGCTGGTTAATCTGTATTGTGACTTTACAACTTCATTGTCACTGTTAAATCCACTGGGCCATTCATGGATGTAAAACGGCCATTTATGATGTCTGCATGACTTAGATATTGAAATGTACTCTATCATCATAATGATATTTTAAAACTGTTTCTGTAGTCGGTATTGGCAACAGGTAGGAGACATAAACTCCATTAAATTGTTTTTTGACAAGTATAATGTTGAGAGTCAAATAGGGTGATAATAATGACTTGTAGTCACCTTGCTGTGCTTGTATGCCATGGGCAGGTGTGCTACGTCTTGTAAACACACCTGTGGTTACACCTGGCTTCTTATAACTCCTTATCTCGACTCCCAGCATTGGTACAATTTCTTTGTCAAGAACTTCAAGAAGGAATGAAAAGGCTCTTATGTCATGGGTGAAAACGCCAGTGTTTACATCTGCACACTTGGCATTTGTTTGGCACTCATAAATTCCTATATAATCAATGGAGAAAAGTCAGTAACAATTCCTTACTCTGGAAACAGAGGTTTAGGCTTCAGCTTATTTCTGACAAGTTTATTATCAGGCTTTCGTTTTTTGTACCGGAATCATTTTTTTCGGTGGCGTATTGGATACTGCTCTGCCAATTTGACACTGTCTTGCCAATTTGATACTAATCTAGTAGCCACCAAAAGATCTGCTTGGAGATAATCAATTCCTGACTTTTAGGAAGAACATAACTCATTTTTAAACTAGATCTTCATGTCTGCTAGAAAATGTTCATGCAATGCTTGAGACTGTCACCAGCGTCTCATGATTTTCGGCATCAGAATGTCACGGTTACAACAAGACGACAAAAAGAAAGAGAGAAATGAAGTAGAAAAGCGTGACCATATGACAGAGGCCATTAGCGTTTGTCACGGCCCGTGCCCCGCACAACATGGCTGCCAAAAGAAGGTCAAGGGTCATGTTCATGGGTCAGTTTCGGGAATGGAAAGAAATCCTGGGTATGTGGCTACCCAGCGTGAGAATTTCATGGTGCATATCAGTTCTGTATAGCCAAACAAGACCGGAATATTGCTCATACCAGTGACTGTAGATTTTGCATACATGTATAGTTCTTTGTTTGCCATTTGTCACTGAGTTTATTAAGTTTATTAGAAGGAGTCATTGTAATAAAAGGAAATCCTTGCTTAGCCTTTATGTGAAATTTTCCAATAGAAAAAGTGCATCTATATCTATAAATGTTATTTTAGATAAATAGTATTTTAGATGAGTACAATATATCAAATTTTTGGTCTCTATACATGATAGGTTAGGTGTCTTATTGTATGATTATTAAAAGAAATGTTTGCCCATATATCTTACTATATTGAAGCACTGTAGTGTATATATTTAAGGTTATGCGAAATTGAAATATCAAAAGGAGACGTTGTATTGGAAGTTGATATGAAGATGGATTGGTAAATGGTTTTATTATTTATCTTTGTATTTAAAGAAATGCTCGCTCATACATTGGCTGATGTGAAAAAGTACTTTGAACTTTCATAGTTGAGTACGTACATGTAATATTAGAGGAAAGGCCTTTATGTATACAGTGTATATATAGCTAGAACCACAAGATTGTTGAACAGTTTAGTTTATTTAAAGGCGTCAATGTATACATGTTCATATTTGGGAGGAAATCACAAAAATGACTGAAATGTGTATACTCTATCAGTACGAACATACATTTGTATATTCCAAGTCCATATGAACTTCAAACTGTTTGCTTTGCAAAGGAGGTAGATTTCAAAGTGATTAAGTATATTTGTGTGAGAACCGTGTGGTGCACAGGTCACATGCATACCCTGTTCAGCATACATTCTCAAGGTTCGGTCTGTACGGTACATTCCGCAGTACAAAAGCCAGGCATTCCTACACACAGGTTTTGTTCCTCAGAGAATCACTGAAAGGCAACGTATAATTTGGTTCAGTTCCTGCGTATGCACTTATTCAGAGTGTTTCAAAAGTTAAACGGAAGGTACAATGATGCTACCAGATGTTACTCCAAAAACGCTTGTTTTTAGGGCTCTAACTTCTAAAGTAGGTGAAAAAAAGCTGTAAGCATTTTATATATGACAAAATGCATACTACTGCTTTACAGAAATTTGAAAGTATGAAAATCTCTCATTACATCTTTCAGGTGTTGACAGGTAAAGGAGGTACTCTTCCTGAAGCCAAAAGGGCAACTTTTCTTCTGTTTTGTTTGCAAGAAAGTTTGACCTTTCCCTTATCTAATCCCTTGAGAACACTTGAGCCCTTGTTTCCACTCTCCAACCTTCCTCCTAGCAGTTAAGAACTGCCAGGTAACTATGCTATGCACCTGAAAGAACCCAGGCATTCTCCACATACCTTAGCAGCAGTGGTGGTAGAACCACCTACTAAAATTACACAAAAGAGCTCTTAGTACATTTTTGCAAACTTGCTGTGTAAATAATAACATCTATCTTTCAAAGGCTGAAGATAGAAGCAACTTCCTTGATAATTAAAAGACAGGTTTTACAAGATTATAGTTGTGTAGAATTTGAATTTTATTACCTGCATAATTAATGATGATAGAATTTTGAAGAGAAATATAAGTTGGACACTCAAACTAACCAATAACTTTTAATACCTTTTTTGTAACTGTTTGTTTGCCAAGTTGCTAACTAATATTGGTAGATCCGAAGCATATAAAACAGTCAATAGAATCACTCGTGCTTAGTAAATTTGCCTACTTAGAGAGGCGCTTTGCTTTTCTAAAACAGTATTAGCTCAGTTTCTACCTTGGTGCTTTAAAAAAAAAGCAGTAGAGCTCCCGTGACTACTGTATGGTATGATGTGTGTGACTTTCTGCTAGTGAGAAAGATTACTTCAACAGTATGTATACATGGGAACGTAGGCATTCTGCTTATTCTACACTCATGCACGAAATGTGGCATCTTTGCAAGTTTACACAATGTCATCCGCTTATATTATACCTCCTATGTTAATACTAGCATTATTAAACAAGTCATCTAATTCCAGTTTGCTGTTGTCAGCTTTTAAGGTAGTTACCAGAACTTGAGCCGAGATTAGGCTATAACAAGTTCATTCATTGGTTCCTTGATGTAATGGAATGACAGGTTAAAAGAATTGGCCAAAGTTTAAGTCAGAGAAGTACATGTACATGGTAGTGTAGCCTTGTATTAGGTGATGTCAACCTGTATTTCCAGCTAAATATTGAGAAAAATTTGAACAAGATGTACCCAACCATATTGTAACGTGAGTTTGTTGTTGATGTTGTTTACAGTCGTCAGACTACTGGATCCACGTGAAGAACCTTGAGAGCGATGAAGGTGGGATTCTAGACGCCGACGACCAACTGTGTGATGTGGCGGATGATAGAGAAAAGGTTGGTCAAATCATGGCGAAGAGGGAGAGAATCAAATACAGGAAATATGGTTCTTGTAACACAACCTATAAGTATGAGACAATTGCCTGGCTGATGTTTTGGTAACTCTTCAGCTACCTTCCTCAATACCTTAAAAAAGTAAGCAGGCTTCAATAGACTCTACTGCTCAGTAAGAACCATATTCTCTAATGAATGACCTACAAACCTGAAGTTTTTCATAGAATCAAACAGATAGTCATACGAACACACCATACACACACACACACACACAGACAGACTAGAAGAAGCTATTGGGGTGAAGAAAAAACAAACAAGCATTACATGTACAAATGTATATCATTGTCCTTGCCAAAGTACTTTCCAAAATCTTGTCACTTTTCTATATTCGTGTTCAACATCCTTCATTCGTGAATGTTCCTGGTTTGATGTTCACAAGGATGCAGTTAAACACAAACCATGGTACTGACATCCTCTGGCCCTCCGCAAGCATGAGCCCAGAGTCACACACTGCCAACATGTTTAGAGTGAAACATGTGGCCTGGATTCCTGACTCTGCTCAGGAACATCTTGTTTTTCACCCCCTGACAATGACAGGCCTGTTTTCCTTAGGCTACTGAAGGACCCTGCTATTTGGACAGTCAATACTTGGTGAAAGTCAAACCAAGGATAATCTTAAAACTGGGGTGTTGAACACACGACATCAAAGCTGACAAGACTTTTGTTTTGAAGAGGAAAAATGATGTAACCCTTGTTTATTACTAATCTCCAAGCAGATCTTTTGGTGGCTACAAGACAGTATCAAATCGGCAAGACAGAATCAAATTGGCAGGGCCGTATCCAATACGCCACTGGAAAAAAACAGAAACTGGTACAAAAAAGAAAGCCCAATAAAAACGCCTAAAAAGGCATAAAAAATAAGCCGAAGCCTAAACCTCTGCTTGGAGAGAAGTTTATTACTATCAATTCAATAGCTTAGTTGTTGAAGATGTTACTAGTTTCAAAGACTTTAATCTGTACCAGTCACTCAGAAGAAGGGTCAGAGTAGTCCTGACCTAAGAATACCACCCAGACACCAACTGGAACTGGCCTTGACATGCCTCCTACTTACCCCATCTGTTATCAGTATTATCTGTGTTTTGTCGGTTCTAATTTAGGAAGGTAAACTTGTTCCAAGGCCACTAATCTTTTGTTTGCGGTGCGTTGGACCAAACAAAAACAAAAGGGTTAGAATCGTTTTTGAGGGTCCGGTTTCTTGTGCTACATGTACCTGTTGTTTGTCCAACTTTCCAAATTTTAGAACAATCTTGAACTTCATTTTGATAAAAGTATTGTTCTTCTTGATTTGCAAAGTCTTTTCAATTTTTTAAAAATCAGCACACATAGGCCCCAAACCTTGAAAAGCTTAGCAGCTGTCCAAACTTGCCATTACTATGTGGAAGATGTTACTGTAAATGCAATGTTATACAGAAAGATGTGGTAAAAAAATGCCCCTAACTTTGCCAGCACAGGTGTAGAGTCCATTCCGCGTTACCGTGCGGTTTTTTAAATCATATTTCTAATATTTTGTAAGAATTTTCAAATAATTCGAAAGTATTATAAATATTCTGAAATTATTATAAAGAATGTAAGTACTTGAGTAGCATGTTTTCGAAAATGTTATCATAATTTCAAAAAAATTTGAAAGTGGAAATCAAATAAGATCTTATTTTCAAAATGTTTTGAAACACAATTTGGAGTTCGAAATATTTCGAAATATTTCGAAAAGAAGATTGCCCCTTATCAAAGGCGCTAATCCCGGCTCCACAGGCGGCTTCTGTTTATGTTTAGAGCTCGCGCGGCGGGACGTCCGCGGCCCCGGCCATCAGTGCGTAACGCTAGGGTTTGCACACAATGACAGCGCGTGCATCATATTTTCGTCGGTTTCAACAAGCTTCAGCTTATATATCGTGCTTTATTTCTTGCGATGTTTTGCGTTTACCGGCCAAACTTCAAATAAACTTGGTGAAGTTGGTGTGCAGATTTGCCAGCGGCGATCTGTTGCTTCCGCCTTCCTTTGTACTTCATGCCGACACCAGGTCGCCTGTATACAAATGAGTCCGATCGTGACGTCACGCACGCCGATGCTTGCCGAAGACCGCCCGAGCTACCGCGGATTTCCTTATTTGGAAGCAAACATGACTTGCGCAGACGGCGTTGTTGACGAGCGGGGAGAAGGCGGACATTTTGATATTTCTGTCGGCGCTATGCGACAAAGATTGCCGAGTTTACAGGCATTTTTGTGAATGCGTACCTATTTTTTTCATCTCAGAAATATAGCAGAAGGATTGTATAACGGAAAGTCCCCGCTCCGTGGCCGCGGCTCTTCCCTGTGGTCCGCCGAAGTTGGGTGGACCGTAAACATGTGCTTCTGGTACCCAAATGGTGCCGAGGTGTACCAAGGAGGTTAGAAATCTAGACTAACGCAGATTTTAGCGTTTTCCTCGTCAACAGCTTGCCAAAACAATGATAAAACTCCCGCTTAGATCTAAGAGAAACCTATTTTATTCAGTTGTTGAATCTGCAGTTGAATGATAGGGTAGAAAAGCTGTGGGAAATCACGCGGTTGTTTGATGGGGTGTTTGTTTACATTACCGCTGGTCAGCTCAGGATCGCCACGGGATGCGCCACGGGATGCCCCCGTCCATTCATCAGCCTTTCTATTTTGGGCTATTCTGGCCAGAGTGGATTACCGATTTCACAGATCATTTAGCCAATTACAAAAAATTCGAAATAATTCGAAAAAATGGTCTTACCGCGAAGTCTTTTATTAGAATTCTTTCGGAACAACTTACATGGCTTCTACAATGTTTCGAATGTTTTCTGATTTGGGAAAACTGTTTACAATATTAAAACCAAGTTCGAAAGGTTTGCAAACTATGAAATTATATTAGAAGTGGTTACAAATATTTCAAAACAATTTCAAACAATGGGAGAAAACACCCGCACGGTGACGCGGAATGGACTCTACTTTGTATAACACTTTATTGACAGTAAATGTGGGTGGTACAGCATGTGTGTGTGACAAAATCTTCCTACTGCTGTTTTGAATGCAAACAAAACTTGACTTCAAGCAACAAAGGACTTTTGCAAACATCAGGCCAAGATAAATATAGCAGAGAAGACAAGAAAGATTCTGGAAGAAAAGGAGATTCGAAGTTTCTAGAATTTAATGCCACGTGTCTACAACATTTAGCCCTCAGATCTGATTGTCAAACACTTGTATGTTTACCGTTATAGTGGCAGAGATCAGAGGTCAGTACCTGACATATTTGTACTGTGAGAATACAATACAGCAATCAGTCAGGTGTGAAGGTTTGAGACCAAATGGTAGTACTTGCATGTTAGCAGTGTATCGCAGTGTTTATATCAAAACTGCAGGTACACCATGTTTTTTTCAAAACTTCAAGAAGTGGTCCAGTGATATAATACTAATAATATCACACTGTCAGTATCAAAATCAAGGCATCATAGATTCATACTCATTCATTGTACGTCTAAGCGCAATCAGCCATACCTAGTAAGCCATACCCCGTCTAGCTTTCAAAAGAAAAGATATAGATTAGACTTATTTGTGGGAAAAATCATGACTTCTGACACCACAAAGACGAAAACATCACCAGACACAAACATTCCTACAAGCAAGCAGCTTCTACCTGTCATGCTCAGCTGTGCATGTAGGCAGGAGCCCACAGTTAGTATTCCAGAGTAGAACATACAGTCCTAAGTCTGTTCTTCAAGCTGGAACGCAGTAGGCTTAATCTGGATTTAGTTTAGCTTATCCTGAATTAGGTTGGGTATGACAGTCTGACCCACATTTGAACACCTAGCACCTCTAGTAAACAATGGTGCAGATTTTCTGAATTTTACTTTGATCTTTAACCATAAAAATAGTTTCTAATCCAAAACTAAAAGACTAATGTTTTTGACACAGCCTGATTTTGCCAGTAGATTCTAATAAACTTTTTTTACATAAAATCCTAGTTTCATTTTACATAAAAGATCAATTCCATATCTCTAAGTTTGTCTTAAAGCATACAATATTACATATTGATTGACTGTTAAATAAATGCTTCATGAGATCATGATATGACAGAATGTTAAATTTACTGTGGATAATTTTACAGGCCACTTTGACCAGTGTTTTGTTTTGTTTGGCTGGATGTTGTTTTTTAGCACAGAGAACACAGAAAGACACTACATACCTGTCCCTACATTAGCCTTGGGTTATTTAGTTTGTTGGTACAAGACGTGTTGTTTTTGTCCCCCATGGCGGCGATGTTAAGAACATGTGGTGGGGTCGTGCATTGTGTTGGGCCACGCTTGACCTAAACTCAGGCTAAAGCACGTCTTATGTCCAAACAGTGTGGTATCTACTCCCTGTTTGTAAAATGATCTGTCTTGCTTATGTTGAACGGCAATGGTAGAGTACGTGACAATGTTATATACTTGTAGATATCATTTGAATTCTGTATTAAGCTGCTTGTTAGCCACCTGCAAGTGAAAAAAAGATTGAAGAGACAACAAGTTACATATACATTTTGTACGTAGGCTAGTTGAGTTGTATCTTCTTAAAAGTTACATAACTGACATTAAAAATTCTATTTTAATTTAAGATTCGGGGATAACATGTAATATAGAGGTTGCCTTATGGTATTTAATGTCCTTTGAAACTTGAAACTGTATTTCGAAACAGCCATTAGCATCAGTCACTTTACATAAAAGAGATGTCTTACTGCAATATAGATGTTAGTTTAATACAGCACACATACTAAACATTTACAAGTTGCATAGAATACATGTATAGCATACATACAACGGATATATAAACATGTAGTAGTTGATTTTTCTAAAGCAACAACAACCTTTCAATTACATCCCAAGGGTTGACATATTTCCTGTCATTAGGTCTTAACAGGCTTAAAATGCATGACAAACGTCCTGATTGTTAAAACTAGGTGAGTTTTTTGTTACAGTCATTTCAACACATGACTAGCTTCCATCCATTGTAACAGAAGTTCCCATCTAAATGGTACATTAGGCCGTTAAGTGTTTTCTCATTCAACAAGCCTATGAGCAGTTACTACACGTGTATCAGACACCTTCTTACCTGTCGTCAAGTTACCTGGCCACCTGGTCAGGTATTGTGTTCTGATCAGGTGTGCAGGAGTGTCATTTATCAATTCAGACAGTGTAGATTTCTTGTTACTGGCGTTTTGAGATGCCTGAGTTGGCTAGTGGTTGTCTGTATTCCTTTCACGTATATTGAGAGACAGTTTGTAATAGATGTGTTATTTTCTTGGTAGGGTAATACCAGTGATTTGTGTCTACTATGTCATGGATAGAGGGTTTAGCAGCTTTAGCTGCATTCAAATTGAATTCAGTGCTGTTCTGTAAGGGTAAGAAGAAGACAGTTCCCAAGCAGTATTGTGATTGAAAATTGTTTGTGTAGAAATTTTGACTCAAAGAGAAGTGAAACACAGTAGTAGTATAGTGGATGATAAAGACATTACAGGTTTGTAAATGTTACTGTAAAATAGCACTGAAACATAATAAAGGTTTGTAGTAAGTGACATTAAACACATGTACTTCAATTTTGCACATTGTTAACAACCCCAGACCTTCCGAATACAAGGTGAAAGAACACTTTAAAACTTGTCTGGTGCTGGCAATTTTCAATGTTACCTGCACCAGTGTAGGTATGCAGAAAAAAGTATCCTAATCCCTACACTCAGTGTCTTTGCTAGTCCATTGCACCGGTAAGCTTAACAAATATGTCCCATTTTTCCTTTCCTCCAGTTGATAGCCAACTATGAGGAACAAGATGCCCCGCCCGTGCCACATAATGGCGGAGACGGTACCAGCGCCAGCTCTGTCGGAACAGAGAGCCCAGACATCTTCCAGGGCGACCACGACAGGGGGAGCTTCCAGCACTACGAGGATGAGGGGGTCGACGTGTCAAATGCCATGCTTAAGAAAAGTAAAGAAAATCCTAAACCTTAATTTCCAACCCAAAAGAATAAGAACTTACTACACGTAGTATTCAAAGTCTCAATTGTGTAACTCCAGTCTTTGTCAAGGAAGTGACAAATTTGTTGGGAGTGACAGTAGGATTTTTTCATAATGACTCGTACAAACACAGATGAACTTGCATGGTTAAATACGTCTCCCTTGCATTTTAAACATTTGTGAAATTGTCAGTCTCATGATTTTTGGCAACATCTCAAGAGTGGAGCCTTCTGTTACACATACATAGAAAGAAAACGGAGCCTCTGTGAAAGCCATTACTGTAACTAAGGTAAGATCAATAATGTATACCGGTACTCGCCAATGCTGGTTACAAGTCACGAAAACTAACAAACAAGTCTGTCTTGCTCAGATACCCCTCTCATCGTACGGCGAGGAAGCGAGCCATCCCTCCCCACCATCATCTCTCCGATCTCGCACTCGGATGGGAGTAAGTCGGAAGACAGCATCCTCCAGGAGCACAACTTGCAGAGCAACAAGCGCTGGTCCACGGCTGCCATCATGGATGACGTCGGGAACCAGAGCGGGGGAGATCCTGTGGCCAACAGCACTCTGATTGTACGTCTGTGTTCTTGTTGGTGCCTCGCAAGTGTCGTTACTTTTGTTCATTAACAGTATGGTGTACATGCATTATTGATCACAGTGACTGTTGTTGAAAACATTTGTGAATTGCTCTTCTCTTTTACATTTGACCTCTGAAAGTTGTCTAAATTTGACAAAGTGTTTTTTTTCGTTAACAGTTCGGTTTAAAAAAATTCTTTCTGTTCTTAAAGTTAGTTTGAGTAGCTTTGCGACTATTTTGACTGGAAGAACAAAAAGTACTTGCAAACCTGAACAGTATCACCATCAAAAAGAGAAAAAAAAAGCAACAAGAAAACACTCGTACTAAATTGCAATGGACGAAAAGAAAGTTGAACAAGCAAAAACTGTAGTGAAACATTTTTGTCAAGTATTTTATTACACAAAGCCTTGTGATTTCAATTGTGTTTTTCTGATATGTTGTTTTTTGTCTGTAACTTTGTTTCATCCAAAAACAACAATATGTCCAAAACAATCTTAAGCATCCTTAACACCTGCTTTCATTTATATTTGTGTCCTATAATGGCATAATAACTGTTTGCTACATGTTCCCACGTTCCCATTGTTAAAGTTACATTGTACAGAAAACTATTATTCTAACAAACTAACACAGTACTGAGGGAGCCAAACTGGGATCCAAGGTACCTCATAGCCTGCTGGAATGTGGAAAATGTCTCACAGTGTCAGTCAACTTCAACTTTCAAGAAAAAAATGGAAAAACGTAACATTCCTCTCAACTTCTTGGAGAAACATAGTAGTACAGTGGTACTAATGTGTGAAGGTGGTATTAAAAGGGACAGTAGGTTTTTGATAGTGCAGTGATGTAGTTTTTGACATTGCAGCACTAAAAGTGAGCTTTTGGTGACACTTTTCCGGATTCCAAAGATTATAAATGATCTTTCTCAACTGGATATTGAAGTTTTTCTCACCTGACAACTTTTTGGCTAAACCTTCCTCGGGGCTACTGAATTGTTGGCTGGGGAGAAAGAATTTAGATATCCTATAATTTAACTGATGAAACAATACGGTACCAAGATCTTTCTCTTCTAAGATTACATGATCTTGATATCAAATATTTGTTCATTTGTTAAAAAGTATCATAAAGATTAACGTTATACCATCTTTCTCTACTATGAATACCTAAAGCACCAAGACTCTTTCTCTACTATGATGCCTGAACCACAAAAGTCATGCATGCAGTTAAAGGTCCTTCCCATCTCTCTGTCCTTCGTTCAGGAGCTCAAAAGGCGAGAGGAAATCAAAGAAAAAGAGATCTTTTCTCTCCTGTGATACTCAAAAGCACGGCCACAGTTTGTCACAATATTCCTGATTGTAAAGATTACATGATCTTTCTCTGCTATGATGCCTAAAGCACCAAAAGCCGTGCATGCAGTCAAAGGTCCTTCCCGTCTCTTCGTTCAGGAGCCCAAAAGGCTACAGGAAATCAAAGAAAACGATCGTACGGGTGGGAACGGTGGGGAGACACTGAGTGCATTCTCCAGATTCGGGCGGGACTCCGCGCGACAGTCCATCCTAGGGAACCACCCATCCATGGACAGATGGGCCGAGGCCGCCGACCAGGCACATATGAAGGTAAGTCGGCACCAATTTGATTTCCTGGTTCTCAGATGTAAAACAAACAAACAAACAAACAAAAAGGAATACTGAATTGGATGATCAACTTGAAAACAGAGAATCTGAAGGGAAAGTCTGTACCTTGGTATACACAGAGTAAGTTGCATGGTGTATATACTGTATAGTCAGATACAAGTTTTCCTCCAAGTCATCAGTTTTCTTCTTGAGCTCTTCCGAAATGTCTGAGAACCAAGGAATTATGAATTGGTGTAAGCTTAAATGTGTGTTCTGTGTGTGTGTTTGTGTGTTCATATGCAATCAGCTACCCTCTAACCTGGAGAGCTTTAACCCTCTTCTACCTGATGACTTCTGCTGCAACCAGGACAAATTTGGCAAAGGGAAAAAAAGGTTAATCTTCAGCTAGTCCTTACCTTTATAAAGCCAGAGATGTCCATTCCCAAAGATCATGGACCTGTCAATTTTATTCTGACAACATTTAATAGTGTAGAATAGAGAGTTCCATGGACACGGACAAGTTGATTTGATGAATGGAAAACAACATGTCTTACTGGAGTCTGTTCCCTCTAGACTTTACAAATGGATAGACCCCTAGCAAAAATGCTGATTTTGGAAGGAGTAAATTTACCCAGCAGTCTAGGTAAATCTATAAATGTACAGAAGTCTATAAAAACATTCCATGTCTGTGATGAACGCTTTTATTTTGAAGTGGGATCTTGTCTGTGATTGGCTAGTCTGTGCCGTGTGTGTGGAAGAACTCTTCTGTCATTGGCTAACACTACTAATCCAGTCACAAAGAAGGCTCTTCTGTCATCTAACCAACAGTCAAATGTTGTACCATACAGGAGACTGGTTTGCTGCATTACTTTTAGGTTTCTATGGTGATGGATATGGAGACTAAAATGTAAACAAGTTTGTTTATTTCTTTTGTCAGGCGGAGACGAGAAAAGAGCCACTTGGTTTGTCCAGTGATGACTCTCAGGAAAGCAGGTAAAGTGTTACTTTTGATCATCAGTATCTCTGTAGTATTTACTCTTACTTTCTACATATACTATCAAGATAATGACTCCTGTTATGATATGATGTGCTGCAATATAATGTGGAAGGGGAAAGAAAAGTGAAAAAGAATTAATCTTTTTGAAAAAGAAAATGTTTCAGTTCAGTCGCCCCCTCCCCACATTTGTAGCCCTTTCACTGAAATCTTCCCATCTGAAATCTTTTTTTAATGCCCCCAAAAATTAGCTATAACGTGTATGTAATGTTTCAAAGGGTTCTCATTTGAAAGTATTTAGAGCTACTGTAATTTCATTCTTGAGTTATAATTTCAATCCAGTGTTTCCAAAGGCAATATTTTACCAATACCAGCAAGTTGGACTATGTATAAACCCTTTGAAGTGTGTTGTCAATTTTAGCACCCTGCCAAATGTTCATGTAATAATAAACATCACAGGGCTTTCCTTCTGATATTCCAAGACTGGAATGTGTTATGTATGTATGTTATCAGGACTCGAGTGCCCACTTTAGCCCACGTACCATTTCCAACATTTCTTAATCTGGAATCCATCCCTACGAGCTATTGGCACTTCTCATAGTCACTGTATGGGCGGCAGTAGAGAGGCACCAATAGCTTGTAGGGCTGGATTCCAGGCTAAACATTTCTGGCCAGGGGCAGTTTTGTTATGCATGGCACATGTCTTGTTTTTTTCATGAAGGGTGTTGAAAGAAGGGCAGAAAAAAATATGTGGTATGCAAGGAGATTTTGAAAATATTCTGAGAACTTTACATAAGGGGCCTCACCTGGTGCATGGGGGTAGATTGTTTGCATTGCTGAGGTAACCATAGCAACTACCAGATGACTGACATATCTTTCTCACCTGTACAAAGCAGTCAGATGTATCAAGATTGTCTTCCTAAACTGACATTACAACGTTTATTGTAAAACATTTGAGACTTTTTGAACTGGAAACCAGCTGAGTCAATTATGTGTATTTTATCAGAGATAATTAGAGAAATTATAGTAAATGTTGAAAACCAGGTATGATGCACAAAATGTCAATGAAAAGGATGTCTCATTTCTGTTTCATACATGTAAGTTTCCATTAGTTTCTCCCAAGAACTTCTTCCTCAGAAGTTTTATTCAAACATGGATGGCTGTTCATATAACTGTCTATACATGTACAATGGAAAATTTTATGTAATTGTATTACCGGTACTAGAAAAACCATATACATGTATTCTGTGTTCTCTCTCGTTGCAGTGATGGGTCCAAGATTGTAGACATTGACAATGACGGAGGACCCCTGGGGATCCATGTAGTACCTTATGTCGACAGCAGCGGAAGGTGAGGATATGTTACTAAACTTTTAGTTACAAACAAGACAACAAGGCAATCAGAGATGGCAGACTTCACTCCCTCAGGCAACAAGCACCCTCTACAGAAACTGCACTGCAGAGACACACTCAAACAGACATAGGCTGGGTGCCATCGTTTTTTAGTATATCAGGGCTCCCATACTCAGTTCTTCAAGTATGGGAGCCCTTTTAATTTAAATAGGATGACACCCAGGCTAAGACAGACAGATAGGCTGGCAGAAAACAAGTACTTGGAGTGAAGTAAACATGTTCAAACAAACAGCTGTATTCCCTCCCTTGTAAGTTCTTAGCATTTTTTGCTGTCGGATGTTTAGAAGTTGTCTCTACTACAAGCACGATGTATTGTTTGTAGCCACGGTTGACTGTCCTAGCACATACTTTGGACCTCTTTACAAAATGATGGACAGTTTCCTGGGCTCACAGTATCAGCATAGTTGGTTTGAATTTTTGTAGGCTGTTAAGAGTGAAGTTCAACTTCAAAATCTAGTCCTAAGTTTAGCATCTAAACTATTGTTGCCAACTGCAGAAACTTCGGTCTAAGCATCAAGAATGTGGAGGAGGGAAGCAAGGCTGCTCGAGAGGCAAAGTTGAACAACTTCGATGTCATAATCGAGATTAACGGAACTTCTCTGCTAGACGCCACCTTTGACAGGTGTGTGTACGTCATTGATAGTTTTAACCCAAGTTAAAGTTCATCGTTACTGAAGTAGACCCATAATTGTACTTGTTCGGCTTGAAAGGATTTAAAAGCAGGTCAATCTGATGCTATGTCATCACCTGAATGAGACAAGCTTTCATGCAAAAGATGATGTGTGAAAAAAGTCCTGATGACAACCTTTAAACAAGGAGGCCCAATAGGACTGCCTTCCTTGAAAGCACACTCGGAAAATCTTGTGACTCTATTGTACTGGCATTATTAGCATAGGAAGTCTATTTCTGTATGCTCTTTAAACACTTTGTTTGCCGAGTTCTCATTGAAATGAAAAAGGAAGTATATGTAGGGCAGATGCAGAAAGAAAGACACTTGGAAGCAGCTTTATAATGTAAAACCATTCTCTTTCTTGTGTATGGAAAGAATAAACAGAATTGTCAGTAGATTTTTGGTTGTCAAAGACACAGGATTCCCCTGAGAACTCTTGAGTTGAGTGCCGATTTTTATCCATTGTTTGTGTGGAAATCTCGTACTTATTTGTGTATCAATGTTTTTGCCGCAGAGCGCAGCAAATTTTCAAGGGGGCCATGAGCACTTCGGTGGTAAGTCTCCGTGTGTGCTCGGAGAAACCGGAGTCATCCAAGTTCTTCCCTGACCAACCGGTGGTGGAGGGCAAGCCCGCGAAACCTCCGATACCGAGAAAGCCTGACCTATCGCTGCACGACTCTGGCGAGAGATCGCCGGACGAACCAATGACTCCGACCAAGAAAGTCCCACCTTCTGTGCCGCCGCGTTCACCGACTACGACTTTATCCAAAACAAAACCTCTGCTGACGTCCCCTACAAACACAAGAAGAGTCGGCAAGAAAATTCACATACAGTTAACCAAAGGTTGGTCTGAAAAATTTGTCAACCAGCTGTTTCAATCTTTGTCCAATTTCTTTTGCTTGAAGTATTTTTGTGCTGTATTAAAATCTTTGTTGTCAAAATATCATCGAAGTCATGTTTTGCCAACACTATGAAAAAAAATGTATAGCTTATCCATAACACAGTATGCTCCTTTCCCCTTCCCTTTGTAAAATTGACAGGGTACTAAAACCGCTGTTCTAACATGTATTTGATAGTGACAGATTTGAATGTGATCTGTGTTTTGTAAATCCATAGATTTTCTATGCATTTTCTCTTGAAAGCTGCTGTGAGCATGTACAACAGCTTTCGCTATGTCTTGACTGCCAATTTTTCTCCCTGTCTCTTCTTACATGTTCCTACTTGCACTCCTTTTTACAGAGGGTAAGTCCTTTTACAAAGGCTACTATGGCTTGCATGCTAACATTTGAGCTAATATTGTCTCTACAAAAAAAAAAAGAACTCACAAACTGTAAATGCTTTCATAAGCTCCAAGCACATGTGTGTGTTAGTAGGAAAGGGCTTTGAAAAGTCATTTGATTGTTGATTGCTTTCCCATCATGGCTGGCAGTCACTTCATTCGCTGTTCACGAGTTTGGCACTTGCTTTTAACTTAATATGTCACTCTGTGTTTTAAATTGCAAAAAAGAGCAGTAAAACTAGATTTACAACAATTTTGTAGCCCAAACAATTGTTGTTTTGTCTCGAAAATCTTAAAACAAGAGATTTTTATGACTGTATATGTCACGAGTACATGTAATATGTTAAACATATGACCACAGAGTGACTATCACTGTATAGATGCTTGTCTGAGTCCCCCTCTTTCACAACACTGCTTCGTTCCTTTTCCTCACTTGCTCACTGGCTTCAAATTAGAATGTAAGTCTGTGTTTTTTTTCCTGTGGTCTGTGTAATAGACTCACCCTGCTTTTGCTATGTAGATGGCATTCTCATGTAAAGTGAAATGTGCTTCATACATGTTGTATGGAATGTTTATTTTATCTTATCAAGCCTAAATCCTATAAGTCAGAGAGAAACGGTATAGTGCAGTTTTGTCAACAACAAAGAGATGTATGTAAGGATCGCTTTTAGTGTCTTCTGAAGTAAGTTGTCTTACCGGTATTGATACAATGGTTTTCAACAAATTCACTGTCACACCATTAATACTACATGATTTGCTAAGCTGTTTTATTCAATGAAATATAGAGAGGGAAATTCCATGGTTTAGTACTTTTTGCATACTGAATACCAGACACTTGCAAGGCTCTCCCCTGAAATTTAGAGCAAAGTGTTGGTTTAGGTCTGGGCAGGTTGAAACTCGGCCAAAAGCAACAAGCAGATTTGAAAATCAACTAGGTGGATCGTGAGATTGTAACAAGGCTGTACAACACCATTATTCCATTGCTTAGCTGGAGAGCCCTGGCTTGGGTTGGTGTTCAATATACAGTAAAAAAAAAAAGGATTTTCCAGGAAAGAGTGGAATATGAAGAAGTGGTTTTCGTCTCCGTCGATAGGTATGGACGGCCTGGGGTTCAGCGTGACGACGCGGGATAACCCGACAGGACGGAACCCCATCTACGTCAAGAACGTGATGAACAAGGGCGCGGCTGTAGAGGACGGACGGTTAAAGGCGGGGGACAGAATAATGGAGGTAAGGATTGATGGAAGAATCTCTTAGTTTATCTTTTGCCCAACCCTGCCTGATACTTAACTCCCTAACTGCTGCCTAACTTCCTAACTAATGCGATTTTGGTGCAAAAAGGCTACTTAAGCAGGGAGAAGGTTAAAGAATAGACCTCAGCAATGACACATTTTAACCTTGACACTGCTGTATAAGAGGGTAACTAGTACAAGATTGGTGCTAAATGGTTACCCCTGCAGGGTGAAGGTTAAAAATGGAGTTCTCTTGTCATACGGTGTTTATGTTCACTTGACTCTATAGGCTCAAAACGTCCACCTATAACCTGTAGTAAAAGTTGATTGCAGATGAAATATGAACAACTTGCAACTGGCAAGCTGAAAGAATACACAAAAGTCATCCTTGGCAATATGAATCACTAACTGTAGTTAGTAGTAAACAGAAATAAAGTATTTCGAGCCCTGCTCCCAAAACTTGATACCTGGTATCATGCAATGTTGTTAAATACAAGGGGATATGTTAGCCATTTATGGGAGCAATTCTGGCATGTAAAACATGTTAGCATGCATTCTTGAGAAGCTGTATATCACGCCATAATCATGTCCCAGTTGTGGGAAGGCTATGGATCATATGATTGTATGTTCTCACCACTTGTAAAAACCTTGGCGGCCATCTTGTGGTGACCCCTATGACCCCACAGATGTTCCTGTAGGAACTGACCTGATTATTGATGTCATGTCACCATAGGTTAGACTGAACAGAACAGGTGGAATGTTAGAAGTTGATGGGAATGTTTTGTGTAACCTTGGGTTATTTCATACAGCTGTTCCATGGCTTCTGCCATGTTTATTTTGAAGACAAAAGTCTCTAAATTGATGTGGTGTTTGAGGGCCCACAAGTGTTTTTTTAGTCCCCAAGTAGGAAAAAAAGCAAAATACATGTTTTTGCAAGATTTCTTCAAATCATAAAATCAACAGTAAAGCAGTTCTGTGGCATCTGCAATGTTTATTTGGAAGCCAAACGTTTCTAAATTGTTGTGATGTTTGAAGGTGATGTTTTTTTGTCCCTTAACAAAAAAGAATACAATAAAACAAAATACAGTTTTTACAAGATTTCTTCAAATCATAAAATCAATAGCCAATATGACATACTCCCCTGTTAGATTCAGATGAATGTTTAATTTTGGCATATGAATTACACATTTAATATCCGTGTGTAATTTCACACCAGCTATAGATTATGTCATAAGCCATATAAATGGTCGTATTCCAACCCATACTATATTAGTAGTGACAACTGATATTCCCAGTGTGCCTGTAATGAAAGACCCAACTGAGAGGGAAGGGAGCTCCTGTTATGTCCTTTTATATCTGCCGGAATGAGGCAACTATACAGGAATGCTCTCTGCCAATTCTCGTCTGCAGCATTTGTCCACCCAACACGCTTCCACGTGTCTGGAATTGTCGTTCCAAATTTTACCGGGATGTCTTCTTCCCCGTTGGCTTGGAGTTCGTCTTATAATTTGGCAAGGAATGTTACAACGTGAGGAAATCTGAATTCCGATTTTGTAAGAATCCTGTAAGATTTGCGATTGTAGGAAAAGTTGCATCTGGATTTGGAATGAGTCAGTCCCTTTGAGATGTCAGCACAGATGGTAGAGCTATTATAGCTGTACCATACTGGCTGTAGTAATGTAACAACGCTAGGGGTGGACTGTGTAGGAAGAGGGAAAATGAAAAACAGCAGCGATTCAAAGAAGCGGCGTTCTCGCCCACGTTCGGTAACTTGGTGGGACGATGAGGAAGCAGACACCACGGTGCAAGAGGCAGGGGTGAGTTACACGGGTGTGACAACATTGAAATGAAGATTTCACTGCAACTGCATTGCTACAGCCAAGGAGATTCTACAGAGTATAACCTCCTTGCTACAGCCAACAGGGATTAGATTAGAGACAAGGGTCCCAGAAGAAAAGGTTGCCAACACATGTGACTTTTAACCTTGTTTTGTGCGAAATTGCTTCTTTCTGCCTACCCAGAAAATTTTAAGGACATCTCAATGCTTTTGTAGACTTTGAAAATGCTCAATTTTTTACTAACTTGAACTCTTTTATTTCAGGCACTTGGATCATAAGAATGATAAAAGAACGCATACATGTTCATATGTGTGTACACAGACAGAACTGTCACTTGTTTTGACTGTTTAACTTTCTTTATTTCAGTCACTTAGCTCACAAAAGAGCGGTAAAAGAATAACAGCTATTTGTACATGTTCATATATTATGTGTATATGCAGACAGACTGAACTATCACTGGTATTAACTGTCTTCCTTTTTGACACCTTCTAGGTGAACAGCTTTCAGAACATCCCAGTGCTTTTACACTTTGCAAATGTTTTGATTTTGACTTGATCCACTGTATGTCTTTATTTCAGGCACCTCACAGGCAGAATGGTAAAGTTAATACTAGTATATACAGACTGAACTGTCACTAGTTTTAACTGTTTTCCTTTTTGTTACCCTCTAGGTGAACGGTATCGAGCTAACGGGAAAGACGCAACAGGAAGCTGTGAACATGCTGCGGAGCATCCCGATCGGCGGGACGGTGAACCTGGTGGTTTCGCGGCAGGACGAACCAGTGTTACCTAGGGAGCTGGTAAGGACTGGACTGGGAGCACTATGGAACGGGCACAACATAGCGTGGAGCGATAGCCAATGGGGGCACGGGAGCAATGGCCAAACAGACCAATCACAATTCAGATCTGATATCGAACTAACCAATCACAATGCAGATCTGATTTCGAACTAATCAATCACAATACAGATCTGATTTGAAATAGACCAATCACTTTGCTGCTCTGATTTCCATAATCACAATATACAAGATTTGAGCTGATTCCTACAAATTCTAAGTTTCTGAGGTTGCCATTTTGATTGCAAACATGACTTCGTTTCGAAAATCAAGTCGCACTGATTTGGGGATTCCTAATCAAGCATGTGAATTTGATTCGAGTTTTGAAATCATGTGTGTTTGTCAGTATATTAGTGTTTATGTAGCTTTACATGAAAAGAAATCTGTCCATGTTTGTACCATGATTTCAGTTCTTAGTGAATTGTCCGAATATTGTTTTATCATCCCTTTTGTAGATGATATAGAGTGTAGGTTTGCCTTTGTTGTGTTGAGCTTTGAAAGTTGTTTCTGTTTGCAAACTGTCAGTCTGAGACTATAGTGCACTAAAAGTTCCGTAGCAAAATGATTTTTAGTATGAAGTTGAAACCAATTGAAAATCTCGTAGAAAAAGATCAATTATATCTTTGACATGTAGTGATTTGAATTCAAATTCTCGTTCTGATTGTTGTTGCTGTAGTGTGCTGCACCACGCTCCTCGTGCCCCCCTCCCCACTCTTGTTTGTTCCCTGTCCAGCCCTAAGCAACACTCTAGCTACAATGGTTACTTGCAGGGCCTCACATCACCCGTCTGTAGGAAACAAGTGCCCCCCCTCCCCCCTCGAGCTCTTCACCATACTTGATATTCATCTTACCAGCTTAATAATGAATCATGCCATTTTGACGATGCCTCTAAGGCAGAGCCCCTTTGCAGTTTCATACTTATCATGCCTTGTTCATCCCTGCTTGTTCTTGACATTGTCCTTTTTTTATTTATGATTCACACATTTTGACAGACAACGAAGAACATGATCACTTTTTTATTTTATGACGTCCTCATTTGAATCATTCTGTAACTGACCGATATGTCATATATTTATCTGCTGAAAACTTGAATGCATAATTCTCTTCATGCTTGTATTGAGTTGACCATGACTAAGCTTTGTTCATCTTTTCTTTATTCCATTGATTACTTTTCAATTTTGCCATCCACACGTTGCTTTTCAACTGTTGTCTCCTTCTGTATTTCTATATTTCTTTTCAGAATTTTTAACTTTTCTGCTGTTGTTTCCAATGCCAACTCTACTGTGACATCTTTTACCCTCTTATAAAAATCTTAGCAATTCCCTTCAATCTAATTTCACCTTTATATTCAGTCTTTGCTTTCCTGCGTTTTAAATAACCTTTCCTGCCCCCAACACAAAATTATATCATAACAGCATGTTTTCATTTTGAGTGCCCTATAATTGCCTGCCCCCTCCCCCTTTCCATTAATCCAGTTTCATTTTTATATTCTTTCCCTCTTGCTTCTTTAGATAACCCTTGCTGCCCCCCAAAACAATATCACGACATAATTTTTTTGAGTACCCAATAACATACTGCCCCCTACCCCCCCTCTCCCTACACTTGCACAGTAGACCTAGCGCATGTTTCTCGTAGGACGTAGTACCGTGTGTGACGTGTGCCTGTCATTTCTAGATCTCGTACCCACCACTCCCCTCCTACGTGTACCTGCATGAAGACAAGGTTAGTTATACGTCCTCCATTTCAAGTAACGCATTCAACATGCTAACTACATGGCCTAAATGTAGTTTACTGGGGTGGTGATCAATATGTTAGTAATGTTAGGTATTATGATAGATGTTTAGTTTTTGCTGGCAAAACTGTAGGAATTATAGTTTTTAGATTGAAGATGGTCTGCTGTGGTTTACAGAATATCTATAGTACATACATGTAGTAGATGTTACAGAATTGTTTGATGTCTAGTGTTGGAAACATGTCAGCATATACTATGTTTTTAGCTGATGTTTTAAACAAATTTAAATTCTATGTCCAACAGACAAGAAAGTTTGACGCAAATTTTTAGCTCTGCAGATCCAACCTTGGAGTTCTATTCGAACGACTTCTACCAGCACAGATGAACTTTTATGCAAGAGCAAAAGTTGAAATTTGTGAAAGACAGATACAATGTTGAGTTTAGACTAATTTGGACCCTGTTGAGGATTTTTTTACATGTTAAAATAAAGCTAGTGAGATAGAAGAATTGCAGTATTGTAGTAGAGAGCTGTAACTTCATTTCAACACTATAACTTAGTATAAGGAAATGCATCAAATTGTAGACTGCCTCCTTGAATTCTCAAGAAGATTGTAGCACCTACAGAGCAGCTGAACATTCAATGCGGACATTACTTATTGTGTTGGAGCAAAGTTTTAGTTCTGTAGTATGTTAGCTACCAACACAGAGGAAATTTCATGCAAGTATGAAGAATTGACATTTTATTCCTGTTGCGCCCAAAGCCTGAAGATTATGCTGTCAGCGACGCGGAAGACCCACGCCACGGTCTGACCCCACGGAAGACACGGGAATATGTCACGTTAGAGATCCCACTCAACGACACAGGGTCAGCAGGGTTAGGGGTCAGTGTCAAAGGTAACAAGTCAAAGGTCGACGGGGCTGACCTGGGAATCTTCATCAAGTCTATCATAAACGGCGGTGCAGCATCCAAGGTGAGATTTGATGACTATTTGCTTGATTGAGTGAATTAGCATGATGATTTAAAAATAGTAACTGTTAAAATCTGGTCTATGTGGACAGATAGTCACTATATACAGGATTCTTAATGCTGATGTCAATGGGAAACATTTGAAAATCTAAGGGAGCACCAAAAAGTGGTCACAGGTGTGACTGTATGTAAGAGTCTGTAGCCCATTTGTATATGCATATTAAACGAATCAACTTTTATTGTTTGTCCCATGTCCTACAGGATGGTCAACTTAAAGTAAACGACCAGCTCCTGTATGTTAACGGCGAATCTCTGGTCGCTCTCCCGAACAACGTTGCCATGGAGAAGCTGCGGAAATCCATGTCAACGGACGGAAACATGCGCGGGTCCATCCAGCTCGTGGTCGCACGGAAAATCAAACAGAACAACACATTACCGCAAACTGTTGAAGAGCCCCAAAACGAAGGTTCACTGTGGGATCAACCAGTCGATGTTGGGGCAAACCAGACCAATAGGAGTAGTACGCCAGGGTCGAGTCGGAGCGGGGAAGAGATCGGTAACGGCGTATCGACGTCGGAAACGAGCGAAAATTCTGACATCACCGTCGTACACCGCGAAATTCAGGACAGCAGTGATGAGGCAGAAGAAGACGACTTAGAATTTCACACAGCGCACCCTGTGTTGGACAGGTTAAAGGGGCAAGCATACGGAGTACGGAACGAATCGTACCAGAACGCACTGGGTAGGGACTCTCTCGGGGGCAGGGTCACGCCGAGACATTCCCGCGATCATAGCGCCTCGTCGCATTCAAACGAGCTTCCAATGCCGAGTCCGATTGCATCGAATACCAAAGTGTCCCCAACAACAAACATGACAGGAGAGACCATGTTAATAGAGAATGAAGGGGTACAGGAGGTAAGCAACTTTGATCCGTTTTGACTGTATTTTAGTGCATGAAATAAGCTACCTTTGATATGATATCAGCGTGAAGTTTAGGCTTTAAGTTCTTAAATCTACAAAGAAGATTATTTGTAACCTTTTGGAAGGACATCTTTGGCCTATATGTTGTTGTTAGTCTTGCCAGACTAGACTTGGAAAGTATCCTGGAAGAGGTAAACATTTTCTTATACAGCAGTTGCCAACTCCAGTCACTTCAGAAAAACTGCTGCTATGCATGAGCACCACCTAACTGTTGAGAGTAGTACTGCAGCACGACCAACTTTAGTTCTCAGAGAACTGGAGCTGAGATTTCTTCATAACACAAACCTCACTTATATTTAGTAGTAGTAAAACGGACAAGATTTTCTCCTTGTACATAAGTCTCACTTAAACCACCTATGAGACTCCTTACTGCTAACTTCCATCTATGAGACTCCTTACTGCTAACTTCCACTGAAAACCTGGAAGAACTCTTGGTAAAGTTTCTTCATCCTTTCTGGACCTCTCTGCCTCACTCCTTCTCTCCTGTTCTGCACATGCTCCCAGAGGAGATACTATACCACCCTGTTCTATTGCTACTTACAGGTTTGGGTCAGTCTTCATCTTCACACCACATTTCATGTTTCACCTCCTTTCTCTGGTATCAGCTTTCATAATCTATCCTGGTCGAATGAAATATCATGATGAACTCCTTGATTCGACAAATGAAAATGGAAGCAAGCATGATTACATGTGAGGGTTTAAAAAATACTATTTTTTAGACTGTAAGTGAAAAAAAGAAAAAGAAACATGGTGTAAACAAGCTACAGTTATTGAAGTCAATTATAAACATATGCTTAGTTTTACTTCATAAGTTCTTTTAGAGTACTACAGACCTGTGAGTTAGGGTAGTTTTACAAGACACCAACTTCTTCTATGTGGCTAGAGTTTTTATTATGTGTCTCTAAAAGAAGAGGAAAAAAAGGGCAAAATTTTTGGTGGTAGTGTCTCAGAAATATACTGAATATGACCATTCTATGCCAGGAACCCTATATCATTTAAAAAGAAAGTTAATACCATAGATTTTTGACATGCACCGGTATTTCGTTTCCAACAGAGAACAAGAAAAACGAGCAGTCAGCACAGCGGAAAAAACACGCCAACGCTGTCGTCGAGTTCCCGTAGCAACGAGGAGGAAGACCTAAAGGGCGGGGCACCGGAACCACCGGAGTGGCTGGTGGAATGGGACAAGAACCAGGATGAAAAGTAGGACATCTCTCATTATTTCAATCAACCATATTCAACAAAAGCTTGTTAATTGATGAAGGGCGGCTAATGCTAGAAGTCAATCTGTATGTATTGTATATCTATATATTTGTGTTTCAGTTCATAACATATATCACGTCAAAGTCATATGATGCATAGCCAATTGCTATCTTTTGATGATATTTTCTAGAGTGATACTATATATAATAGTTCATTCATAAATTGTCCCAGCAGATTCTGAACATTTTAGCAAACATGACTTTCATAGATGTATCTTGTGTTCTAGTTGTGTTCAACAGTTGTTTGAAAAGATAAAAAGCAAACATTAACTGACTGATTTTGAAGGTTTTAGTTACCTGGTGTGCTTGGCAGAAAAGGAAATCTGTAACAAAGCTGTATTGTACTACTACTTGCTACCTACTTAACTGGAAAAAAGCTTCACCACAATTGAGGATGACTGCTTTACCTGCTATCATTCCTTGCATTCACATGTGCCGTTAAAAACAAAACAGTTCAAATCTGCAACTTTCAGTACCATATTTTTCTTTAAAGCAGAAATATTACAAAATCTAAGCAAATTTTGCAAAGAACATAGAAAAGTAATGGGGCGATATCTTCTGATGTTTCAGAAGCCCGGGGCCTGACGATGTGGGTATTCCCTTCACCAGGGACGGCTTCGGCCGACAGAGCATGTCCGAGAGACACCGCGGCGTGAAGGATGCCAAACAGACCGACATCTACCAGAAGAGACAGCACAAAACCAAGAGCATGGATCTGGGTGAGTATATTACATTTATTATAGTCCCATTTATAGTTCCAAACTTTTGTGGACAGACAGACTTCCCCTATGGCTTACAGCTACGAGACTGAGTGAGTGAGAGTGTGAGTCCCAATTATTCCGCAGCAATTTATTCCTTTGCTTCTTAGACATTTTAGATCAAATTTACGAAAGGAAACATTATGAAAACAGGGCTGAGAGGAAGGGATACTAACAGACTTTCCCCACAGACTCTGTTTTCATGTTTGTCTTCCAGTTAAGCTTTATCAATTTTAACTAGACCCAACAAACAACAAGTTAAATTGGTGTGGCCCTACCATACACTTTCAATGAAAATAGAATCCTGTGTATTTGGTTTTGATCTTTCTGTTTTCATTTGTTTCAAATGTTTACAATGTCGGCACAAATAGACATTTTGACCAATACAATGAAAAAAGGGAAGGAAGTAGTATAATTGTACTATTATATGAATGGATATGGCAACATCAAATTAATTCAAATAACTAGAGAAACGTCTGCAATCATAGTAATTTTTTCTTTGAAAATTGAAAAGATATCATTTCCTCTGGGAGATAAAAATTAAATACCAATTCCATTTATATAATGAATATTTACTCAACTTACAATGTTATTGTTCCCATTGTGCTCAAACCATCGTTGATAATGCACAGCAGACATATTGTTCCCTTTGTGAGCCAGTCCCAGTGTACATGTATATACAATAGGATGCATAAATTCTATGCTGTACGTTCAACTCAATTGCATCGTTTTATTGCAACAGATGACACAGATCTGCCATCCAACCTAGCACAACAGCAGAAAGGTGAGAACCATTTTTTTTTTGCTGCTTGTAATTCGGAAATATCATTCTTAGTTTAGGACGATCAAGAATACAGTAATGCGTTTTTGTAATTTTAGTATCTTGTATGTTGACATCAGCACTTTGCATGTATGTAGGATGAAATTTTCAGAAATGTTCTGCATGGTGGTAGATTGTAGACTCTGTTCTTGGTCCCACTATGTTATGTTAAGTCCCTGTGTTGGCTCTTTAAGAGGTAATTTCTAAGTCAGGAATGCACTTCAGATGCAGATGATGTACTCAATAGTTGGGTTATCCAAGTCACTTGTGTCTGCACTGGGTGCTTCAATGGTGTATATGTGATGCAAAAATAGGTCTTTTAGGTGAAATTTTGAGCTCTTTTTTGAAGATTTGACTGAAGTGTTGCCACAAGGACTTGATGTTGAGTTGAAAATCAGACATATTGAAGCTGAACTTTGAAAAGGTATTAGATTAGATACCACGGTATGTTGATTAAGTGTTACACCTGCCATATGTAAACAGTGTGATTGGGCTCTTGTCATTTGTTTCCCATACTAGATCTGTTGGTTTTTAAGGCGGTTGGAATCTCCATGCTGGCATAGCTTTTAAATCATTTGCTATGTCTTTTTAAGGTAGAACAAGTGCTATAATACGTTGAACTTTTCTTGTATGCACTAGAGGACAAAGTGTGTACAAAAATTCCATGAGCTTCCAGCACAGGCCTTTACATTTACTACAAAATCCATGAACATAGAACCACTGCTGATATTTCACAATTTAGTTCTGTCTGTCTGTGTTCTGGCCTTCAGAGCTAATGCTGCATTCATTATCCAAAATACAGTATCCACTGCATATTGTCCTCATTGTACATATGACATATCATGAATTATAAATGATTTGAGAGCCAAAAGTTTCACCCAACATGTAATTGTAAGTAATGTAACATGACAGGTGGCAATTTGTGTATTATATGATAGCATGAATGGACTCTATCACAACTACGTATTTAAATGTTCAAACTCACAGTGAATTATAGTAAAAAAAACTACTAGTAAATTGCACTGTAATTTAGCTACAAGCCCAATTGACCTAAAAAAAGTACTAGTACACTTCAAAGAGGGTCAAAGGTTACACTAGGACCCACTCACACTGTGTACAGAGGACAGGTGCACTGCCTGTTTATCATATCAGCAATATAGCACTTCCTACTTTCTATGTCTAGCTGTGGCTTGATGTTCTTGTATTTTGGAGTAAATGTAAAGTCCCCTGTTGCATTAGCAGCACATGTCAACATATTTTTTCTCCCATACATCATCCAATGTTTACTCTCCCAGGCTGTTTGTTTATCTATAATCATAAACAACAACAACAGAATTCATGCCAAGGTTTCCTGGGAAAACAACTTTGTCAAAATTGATAAGACCACCCAGTTTTTCCAGCAATGAATAAATTAACAAGTGGAAAATTCTTTCCATGTGCCAAGTAGTCTAGATTAGACTCCTTTGCTTGCTTAAAAAAATAATAGACATGATAGATATGGCAAAATGATGTGAATGATATGCCAGAGGAGTTAGAAAACCATAGAGTTTCTCACACACAAAGTTGAAAACAAAGTCCTAGATTGCCTATGGGTGCATGTATCTCCTTGTCAAGCTAACAGCAAATTATTTAGCCAATTTTGCCACCTTCTACCATTTTTGCTAGCCTGGAAAAAGTAGAAATTGGCCAAATAGACAGATAACATCATAAAACATGCCAGGGGAATAGGTATGCCAGAGAGTACAGTTTGCTGCTCCCAGAAGCTTGTTAGAGGCTACATTTTTGTTGCAACCCAAGGTGTCTGATAGAGACTGGTGTCAAGTAGTATTTCAGTACCAGTGACATGATGACCTGAGCCCAGAAGGTGCCCTATTCTTAACCTTTTGACCTGATGGAACTGATGGTAAGATACCAGGCTTGACACTCTGCCCCCCTCTGAGAGCCTCAAGTTTCTCACATTTTTCACCATCCATCAAAACCTACTTCCTACCCTTCAATGTTTTATTAAAGTAGCCACCCCTTTTTTAGAAGTGGCACCTTCCGAAAGACCACAGTGTGACCTGGTTTTAGACTAAACCATTGTGAAAGATAGGGATGTTATTGAGCTGTCAACACTTGAACAGGTGCAGGACAGATTGTTGAGAGGGATGACATGCTGGGAGGGCGGAGCTATCCACAAGGGACTGTCTCACAAACCAGGGGCATGTTAGCCCCAAATTTAGTGCTATGCTCAGTCCTGATTTGTGTTGTATCAAAAAAGCAGTCAGCGCCTGAAGAATGCCAAAAGGGATTGTTATGTAGTGTACTAGTAATTGTCTGAAGGAGCAAAGGGGTGACTAAACTGGATCAGGATATTGTGTGTGCTTTTCTCGTGCATGAGGTAGGTTTTTATGGTTTAATAGTCACAGAAAGGATGTTTAAGAAATTAAGTCATAGATCATAGGATGAAAGGAGATACAACTCCAGATGCAGCTTTGCCATGAAGGGCATTACTGACAAATAGCTGAAATTGTCTTTCACAAATGAGGCATGGCTCATGTACATGTCATGTAAACATACTGGCTGTAGAATTATCATGATCAGCTAGAGACCTAAATAGAAGACAGTTACTTTTTGAAATAAGTTGTTTTAAAAGGCATTATATTCCCAAGAATGATCCTATACCTAAAAGATTTGTAATCTTTCTGCTTGTAGCCAGCCTTAGCTACATTGTAGTAAGATGTCTTTTAGAATACTTTCAGTTCTAACCAATAAAGTGCCCACAAGTCTCTAGACGCTGTATTTTTAACAAGGCCTGTTCATGATTAATATTAAGTACATTAAGCTGATTACATCTGCATTGAGATAAATGAACCTGGCAAAATGTGCATAATTTGTTTTCTTTCCCAATGCTTTTGAGTAGAAAGTCATTCTGTTTCACTCAATTACTTTCCAGAAATATTTTGAAGCATATATTTGAGAAATACTCTTAAATATGTCACTTTTTCCACCAGTTAAAAATGATTTGTCAGCCTGAGAAGTAGCAGCTTGGGAAGACAACCCAGAAAAAATTTGTTGTCTTTTTTTCTTATTTTTTGCCTATGCAAATGAGTTGCTGAGTGTTTTTCTTAGATTGACACTGGAATCTGTTGGTGAGATGATGACTGGCATGTGAAATTAATCACGTGTCACTCTGGTGACCCATCCATCTGGGCTGCCACACTAAAGAAGTGCAACAGACATGTATAAATGAATGAATAAAGTGTTTTATATTTTTGCCCTTCTGAGCTATGCACAGGTCACACGTTAACAAACATGCACAATTATACATATTTATAGACTGATCTGATATACACATGGTATATTTGGCTTCCTCTCGCTTCTTGGTAATTGTGTAAATTTAGGAGGATGTAAGACAAGTTAAAGTTGGTTGATCAAGAGATGTAAGGAATTTTAATTTCACCCCAAAAGCTGGCCATGATCTGCAATGTAGCTTCTCAATCAATCTTAAGATTGAGATCTAGATTCAGATCCATGTTCACACCTATTGTAGGTTGGCTGTTGGTATATAAGTGGAGACTGATGCAAGTTTTGTATTGTGTTTATTTGTATTGTGGGTGGGCCCATTGCTATCGTATTGTGACCAAGAGCTGAATGATATTGCAAGCAAGGAGCTTACAGTTTATGAGGCAGAAGCACATGGGTTTTTTAGCGGTTACAGTAGCCCAGGTGCAGCCATAAGATTGTAGTTTGATCTACACATGTACTTGCACGCCTACTCTTATCAATAAGTGTGGTAGGTTCTTTAACATGTTTCTGGCAATGTTCTAAATGTTTTCCCCCTTCTGCCTGCAGACTGAAAAATGGTACCCTAACCATGGCCCAAGGTGTGGCCATAGGACTATAGTTTGATCTACACATGTGCTCCCACCCCTACTTATATCAATAAGTGTGGTGGGTTCTTTAACATGTTTGAGACAATTTGTAATGTTTCCCCCTTGTATCCACAGCCTTTGGTACCCTGACCAGTCCAGTCGGAGATGACAGCCCAGGTCAGCTGGTTCGCACCAACTCTGCTGACTCGATTATGAGCAAAACCAACCTGTCTAATCTAGGTAAGAAACTACAACTCTTCAATGTGCTAAACACACCTGTAGTAACAGTGTATAGGACATAGGGTGTTAAAATGTGCAGTGCCTACCATGTTTGATAGCAGCATCAAAGTAGTTTTGTAGGTAAGTCAAGAGTGTTAATGTGTATGTGTGATGCGTGCATGCATTATACATGCTATGTGAAAAAGTTGTGAATCATAATATCTTCCTTTGACACAACATCATGACAACAACAACAACAGCATTCAACCTTCTTTCTGTTATTTCCATTCATAGGCAAAGTCAATGACTAGACATATTTGAGGCAAACTCTCAATTATCTTTCTTTCATAGATTAATTTGGCAGTAGACATTGATATTCAAATCTTATTTCTTATCGTTCCTTTACACTTCCAAACTATTATACTCACTGATGTGGCAATGATACTACTTGTGTGTAGCTATCCCATTCTTTATACTGAACAAAGTCACAACTTTGCTCACATTGAATGACAGTTTGCATAGTCATACTGTATAAAAGATGCAAAACACTTTCAATATATCGAGCCAAGTTGTGGACTGCTCAAACCTGAGTTATGTTCACCTGCTGTGATCCAAAACACCTTTTATCTCTTGTACTTTCCCCCTCACAGGTCTTCCCACTTCTCACACTGACCCTAGCCTTGCTGATACTCAGGACAACTCCTTAGGTTAGACATGTAACAGTGTGGAGCAGCATCCATGGATGGCATCTTAGAGACTCTCATGTATTCATCCACCCAGCAATCATACAATACCTTACCAAATAGTAGTAATGTTAACTTGGATGCCAGACTGTTGCCAGAGCCTACACAGGCCAACTCTTCGGCTCCAGGGCCAACATGCTCTGGTGTCCATGGTAAATGTCCTTGGGGGCATGTTAGCCCTGGAGCCAAGGAGCTGGCCTATGTAGGTCCTGGCAACAGTCTGGCATCCAGGCTAATACTGAGTCTGGTCAGATGAAAATATCCATGGATTTTGACCACCACAAGTTGCAACAATAGTCATATTCTGAAAGCTGTTCTGCAAATAATGTGCTTTTAACATCCCCGCATTTTTTTCTTTCCAGCCAACTTGACTTATTCCCGCTTATACATTATATGGCTGCACTGCTTTGCATGCAAAAAGATGCACAAATGCTTGGCAAGGCAAGGAATGGATAGAGCTCTCCATCATGTCAGCCTTGATAAAATATGAAGCAATGGCAGGAAACATTTGCCTGGTGGTGGATAATTCTGTCTTTTCTCAACTGCATGGAAAGTCATGCATGTAACATTCAGTTCTCATAATTCTGGTACCCTATGACTGCCACTTTAATTCCTAAGATATCCACACTTCAGATGTCCAGGTGTTCAAGACATTCTTGATAACAAACAGTCTGTTTCTTTAATGTATAGCAGTCTTAGGGTACCTAGTGGAATTATGAGAGTTGACCTTACAACTTACAGGCATACAGAAGTGTGAACAATTTCTAAACTTTGTTCTGCCTTCACAGACTCCCCTACACGAGATATTGGGCCCAGTCTGGGCATGAAAAAGTCCAGTTCGCTGGAGAGTTTACAGACTGCTATCCAGGAGCTCGCGTCCGAGGAAGACCACGACGCCATGGCCAGGCCGCGCGTGAAGGCGGTGAGAGGGCGGGCTTGCAACGAGAGCTTCCGCGCCGCCGTCGACAGGTCGTACGAAGCGCCCCTACCAGATGTGAAGGCAAGGCCTAGGATGGAAACTTGTAAGTTATCTATAACACTTAACTTTTGGGGCTCAAGATTTAGATGAATCATCATTTTGTTGAAGGATATGATGACACTAAATACTCCATTTCCATTCAGACTTTATTGTTTTAACTTGTACTTCATTATTGTTCATCTTGTTCAGTAATGAATGAGTCTAATGCTCATTTTATGTTATGCGTTGCCATCCTGCATTTGTTTGAATGATCCAATGTAACTTAGCATGGTATACAATGTTATACATGCACATGAATGCAATATCCAGTTTCATATAACAGTATAGTTATTTCTTTTTTGCACCATTTTATTGTCATTTGCCATTTCACAATTTCATCTTTTTGTTTGCATTATTATTGCATTGTTGCACGTTGTATGTTTTGCTTTTCCATATGGACTTACGAAAGAAATGTGCAAAGGGATGTACATGGTTTGTCCCTTTCTGCATTTCTCGTATTTTGCACATCTTCAAAACGTCTTTCTGCTTCTTTTGTGTTATTTTCAGCCGATCAAAACTTGCCACGAAGCTATTCCAGTAAGCATGGTTATTGTGGCTTTATGTGGGGTCAAAGGTGGCAAAAAGTCTTTTCAGAATAAGTGCATGCTGTAGATACTAGTGTAGGACTGTTGGGAAAAATGTTGTTTTTTACAACTTTGTATTCTCTTTGTCTTCTTACTGCCAAAGTATCTGATCTTTAACTTTTAAAAAGTCTTTGGAAATGTAGTTTCGAATTTGCTACTAGTATGAGATAAGTAAACAAAAAATATGGCAAATTTCAGAATTGAGTTTTGTTCCCTTCTTGGGTGATCTAGACATACAGAGGATACAAAGAAAATGTGTTCGTTTCTTCCAGTGTGTTTTACAACATCTTATGTTTTTACGGCAGAAACATTATTGAGGAAGATGAGGGCAGATGTGTTTATTTTTCATAAGTCACAGATAAAGCTAAAACATGCCCTCCCCCTCAAATTGTTTCTGTATCGAACTCACAAGCTTGGTGGTGGTGCATGTCGTCATGCTGTTGTGTTAGTACGTTGGGGAAGGTACATCTAACTCTGGTAGTCTGTGGTTGGAGTTGTACAGTAACTGCAGATTTGCTGTTGATGATCATGATATTCTGCATGCAACATGTTGCTGTTTTGCATGGTACAGCATATAGAGTAGTTGACATTGATAACCATTGATACAGTTATTGTGTTCCTGGGTTGCTGCATTGACTTGTGATGAATATAATATGTCTTACTCCTCCATATTGATGAATCAATAGGAAACTTAGAATCCAAAAAGAAAAGTTCAAAATGGACAGATACCAGATACGCTAAGTCAAAAGAATACGCCTTTTTCTAGACCATGAATTGTATTTTTTGTGTCTTCTCAAGTGCGTTTTTTCCTCAACAAATGCATCCTATCATTTGTGGGCAGTGTCTGTTTCTTTTGGTTGTATCCCATGTTTCTGTCAGAACCAAATCCTTCAAATTTCAATCTAAAATTCATTATCCCAAAACATAAAACATCCCTTACACAAGGCAAGCAGCCCCCTAGGAACTATCCTGTGTACTGCATGTTCAGCTGTGTTTGTGGAACAGTAGATGTAGAACGCTGTGGGTTTGTTCTCTGTAGTGAAAGAGAGCGCCAGCGAGAGCGAGAGCCACAGCGGGAAGGAACAGACGTCGTCTAACCGGTCCTCGCTGGTGGGAGACAACATCGTGCTGGCTGAGACCAGTTTCAGGAAAAGCGGGAAGAAGAAGAAGGAAGGATTGTTCAAGGGACTGGGGTCCATGTTCAGGTTAGAGGCAGTTTATGATGTTATTTTCTCTTTTTTTGGGCATTTTAGTCCAATGTGAAAAATAGTTTTAAAGTTTCAAGCAGAGGCTGCTTTTCATTGAGGTAATGAGGAAGAGGTCGCGGTCAGACAAAATATAACAAGATGCAGGTTACATGATTGTCATTTTGTTTTTTTGTATTTGCCAGGTTTGGGAGACACAGGAAGGCAGAAGAGAGGGCACTGGAGAACCAGAAGGAGGAGGAGGACAGGAGAAGAAAGGAACAAGAGAAGCAGGAGAGGGAGAGAGAAGCAGCATACAGGGCAGCACAGGATGAACAGGAGAGGTGAGAGTGACTGCCTTCCATCCTGTACTCAGCTGTACTGACTTGTATTTCCTACCAGTAGTGGTTTCTTTCAAGTTATCAAAGCCTGGGCTTTTTAGGCCTTAAAAATGTACAGTACAGTAAAACGTGTCTAGGGTGATCACTCAAGGAAGAAAATGATCAGAATAGACAGGCCAACACTATAGAAGGATTCTTAGTGCTTGGGTCAGTGTGGATGATAATCTAAGGTAAGTGACCAAAAAGTGGCCACCATGGGCAGGTGGTCTTTATGAAGAAGTGGTCACTAATACAGGTTTGACTGTATATCACTGACCAGGTAGTCCATATGCAGACTGAGGTAGTCACTAGTACAGGTTTGTATGTCAATGGCTAGGTCGGCCTTATGAAGAAGTGGTCACTAGTACATGTTTTATTGTATGTATAATAATTATATAATCCTACTTTGCCCATTGCTGAACTGCTGTGTGTTTCTCTGTTGCAGGATTCAGCAGAAGCACGCGGAGCTGCGTAGAAAACAGGCCATGGAGCGACAACAGAAACAGATGCAGGAGCAGCAGTCCATGTCGCAGATCCGACAGGACCGCATGCAGGAACGGATGAACAGGCTCAGACAGGTACTGTATTGGTATAGCTGTCCTGGGTCCAATTTTCAACCATCCCTCTGATATTTTTTTTTGTAGATCAACACAGATGAATTTTTATGCTAAAGAATCTACTTATTACCTTGCAGGAGTATCAAGCCAAGAGGAGAGGAGAAGAATCATCCCCAGGGACTGGTCCAGGCAGGCCCAAAACCCCCGACGCCTCACGCTATCCTCACCCAGAGCCGCGCAGGCCGAGAAGTCCGGAACTCCAGCGCTACGGACCAGCTGGTCGGGCGCAGAGCCCGCCAGCCAGGCTGCCTGGACCGGCGGTACGGCCGCAGAGTCCGCCCGACGTCGCTCGGCGGAGACCACGCAGTCCCGAGGTGAACAGATATGAAGACAACAGGAGACACAGCAGTATTGAAGTCAGGAAGGTCAGTGTAGCTGGTTCTTCGGTTGCAACTGTAGTTTAGTGTTTACTGCATTTGTTGTCATTTATGTTGTGCCTGTACTTGAATTACTATAGAGTTGTTATTTAAGTCCAATGTTAGTATTTTTAGCTTTTTTTTCTGTTCATATAAATCTGGAGCATCTAAGTGTTGTTTGATTCTTAAAGACTCGAAATACAATACAATAGGACCTGACCATTTTTTGTTTTTTTACACCTCAATCTGTATCTAACTGACTGTGTTGATTTAAGTCTCATTATGGTATAAAGCTACAGTTTGTATATGATTACATGTATATGTTCACAAGCAAGTTTTGCAAAAATACTGACAGCAGCAGACTGGATGACCAATATTACAATTTTGTACTCAGTTTCCTCCTTACCTAGTACTAATGTTCCAAAACATGTACCTTGTAGGCATTGAGCCAGGACCCCAACAGGAGAAATTCTGGAGACATCCTGGCGAAGTACCCCCACTACCAGCCTCCTGTCCCCCAGCCTAGGGACAGGAGACAGGACCCTCCCCCACCCCAGCACCCCAACTACGCACCCAACCCCAGGAACTTTAGCAGCCTCCCACGGGGATATGGGTAAGTCTTGCCTGTTGTCTTACAGCTGTTAGAGTAGCAGCCGATGTACAAGAATGGCTTTGGGTTGTTTCTGATAAATAATAACTTTATTGCACAACAATTGTACAGGGTACGAAGTCTGATATGGTCTGCAAATATCTTAATTGTTCTTGGCTATATAACCCCCAAGTTGCTTTTAATTTGCAGGCAACTTTGCATGTTGAAGGTTAATTTGCAACCAAAGTTGTTGTTTGAAATTCCTTCTACTGGGTTTCAAATTTGCTATTACATGTACAATGTAGTTAAACCATCCAACAAGTTTACATAAAGTTAAATGCCTTCTGTGCAATACACTGTGACAACTTTCATACTGAAATTTATTGACAAAAGATAGAAAATAATTTTATGTAGTCATAGAATGTAACAGAACTGTACGTGTAGCATATACATAAAGCTTTCCTCCTTTCTGATTTGAAATAAAGCATGTTCACAACATGATACACATGTTCTTGAATGTATGAATACACTTTGCCTGCATGGTGCATGTTGTTGACTTGTGCATTATGATTTATCATTCACAATCCATTTCATTTGGACTCTTTAGGTAGCAGAAGGGACACTATATCAAACACATCATACTGTGTGCATGCCTTTCTTGAATACAATGCTTGCATAGAACTCTTCAAATGCATCTTTTGATATGACAAATTTGAACCAAAAGTATGGGCCTTCACTTATACACACTTTTTGTAGAGGTTTCTTGCCTCCCTACCCCCAAAATAATGGCTATCACGTCGTTGTTATCTTTTATAGTCATATTGAAGGTGCATTTGTAGGGTAAACTATACTTAAGAACTGCATGTCTTAAGTTTGCATGCTAAGTTTTCTGAGTGCAGCTATGATTTTTTTTCTGCCTTGTCAACCATGTCTTTCTATCTTGAACCGGATCTGACCTGCTCTGTCCTGTTCTGCCTCCTGTAGCCGGCCAGCTATGTACCAAACTAGGTAAACACACAGCACTCTTCTGTTTCTGGGAAAGCAAAGGGACACCAGTTGTTAAAGACGGGTCGGAAAATCTGGGTGATAACAGTACATATCATTTCTACCACAGAAGATTGCGGAAGAAATCATGAACATTAAATTACATTCTATGCAACAGCTAAGATAATACTGAAAACAAATTGATGCAGACGTACATTGAATAGTGTGTATGAAATTTTGAATTTTCACCAAATATAACTTGATTTATGTTGACTCCAAAACAGTTAACAAAGTTTCATATTCATGATTTATAATATACTAAGAATTCTTCTGTGGTGTAGTGATATTGTATATATTATTCTAATACTTTCTTTATTTGGTGCCACACACATATCCATTTTCCATGCCATCTAGTATTTTACAAGTCGATGTCATTCATGTTTGTCACATGACCACATATTGACCAATCATAGTCAAGCATCTGTGTACTGTTACTTTGATTGACATTATGTCATAAGGGTGGAGGAAAATCAAGTTCACCAGCACATTTTTAACATCAATGTGTGACCCTTCATATTCTGTTGTACAGTCATCATAAGCATCTGTGATAGTGCACTAAAGAACACATTTTCAACAAAGTTTTTTTTGCTCAGCTTTCACCCTTTTCTTTTCATTTCTTCCACAATTCTTCTCGTTTTCTTTCTTTAATTTCAGCAAAAACAACACAAAACTTTGCCAAACTAGTAAAGAAGCCTTGAATGTTGCTTCCCATGTTCTGCATGTCTTTAATCTTGCGCATGCAATGAATGTAATGATTACAATGACTGTTGTAATTTTCTGAAATAATCTACTTTGCTTTTCTGCAGCTAATCTTAATGAATTATATGTCACAGAGCTATAAACTTATTAAAGAGTTGCATATTTGTAATATGTTTTGTCTTTGTGAACTTAGAAAACATTTAACCTAACTCTCTCCAGCCTGCTTGTTGTATTTGCCTCCTTAACTGTTGTACTTTACATTTGGATGCTGTGTTCTCCCTGTGTGTGTATATTTGCGGCGGCGTCTTTACGTCGTATCTCAGAGACTGTGCAACACAATATGACGGGTCATGTCTGTGTCTGTGTGTCTCCCTTCAGGAGGGGTACTGGAAACACGATCGCTGCCAAAACATATTCTTATTTCGAACTAGATTTCTAAGGTATTGGCATGTTTCATTGCTTGCCTTCCTTACACCTCAGAGAAATCATGGGTTGGTTGGATGGTTGGTTGTTAACTTCACCGTGATTGGCTAAGGGTGCTGCTAATGCCGTGGTGCAGCCAATGGTGAAAGCTGATAGAACTACCGGTGTTTTTGTTTGACACAGATTGCCCCCTTTTGAAGGAGGGCATACAGATATAAACAGTTGTCAGTATCACTGTTTGAAGTGTACACCATAGCAGTTGAAAATTGATACACGCAACATGTTCTGTATCAATTGGAAAGAATCTCACTTGAACACACACTGCATCTTTTTTTCATTTTTCCTTTTAAAATGCACTGCTGCTCTTTTTCTTTGCTTGCTAGATTTGAAGTACCTGGCACTATGCCTTTCAAAGAAACTGCCTGGAAAATAAGAATCACCATTTCTGTCAGAAATAATTGGTGGAAGAAAAATGTCCTTTTAGCCTGTGTTCGATTTTAGTCTAATTCAAAGTTCTGATTATTTGTAATGTTTCAAAAATCATCATGGTGTAAAAAAAACAAGAAGCAAAGGACTCAAAATTGGAAGATTGTAAGTTTAAACTAAATCAAAGAGTTTTTAACTGAATGGAAGTTGAACACTGCTTCAGTCTCTTTTGTACTTTCAGGATTTTCAAGTCCTATTTTTATACTTAAAACACAATTGTGAAGACACATAGTGCACTAAAATGGCTACACTGTCACTGGAACACACATGCAGTAGTTCTGTTAGCTTGTGCCAGCTGGCTTTGGTGATTTGCTCGTCTGATTTGGGACTGATTCCTACACCCAATAGAACAGCTTCATGATTTACCAATTGTTTGGGATTTGTGGAAAACCATTTTACATCATATAGGGACAGAAGTTTAGTATTTATTCTTGACAGTCATTGTGAACGATTTGAAAGTCATCCCAAAACTTATCGTTCTGTGACTCTCTGTCTCTGTATGATGTGAATAAGGTCTCCTGGTTGTCATGACAATAATTAGCATGCTGTACTTATTGCATGTTATACAGATTAACCTGTTGCTTGCTGTGCTTAATCTACCCTTTCTGATCTTATCTCCAAGCTGAAGTAAGGGTCCAGCTCAATCTGTTTTTTACATGTGTTTTTGCGACATTTGGTTCATCCTTCAGTGGTGAACCTTTTAATGGCTTCTTCTAAATGTTGCAAAAGCATGCGTAAACGACTGAGACTGAATATCATCCTTACATCTGCTTGGAGATTATTTTTGATTGACAACTGCATGATACAGCCATGATAACCTGTGTGTGGAATGTTTTTTCCTACAGCTTGTTACTTTGAGCATGTAAGGTGGCTTGACCCATTTATTGATGATCACAATTGTGCTTTTAGTGTTTATGATTGTCAATCATTTTTGTGTATTAATTATTAATTTCACCCATCAATGCTTTTTTTGCATTAATCATATACAGGTCAATCTGCACATGATTTTCATCTGTCAATGGAATAATTTCGATGATTCCTTTTCCCATCTCATCATGTAACATGTTTATGTACATGCATCATGATCTCTTTCATAATTGATACCCCAGTAACTTTAAAATTTGTTTTGCCATAACATCAGATATTAATTTTGGGCTATGAGGGTGCTAGCTGCTAGCCAGCAGAGATGAAATAGTTGTTGTTGTTTACTTATTTATTCATTTGTAAACTCCTCCTCCGTAGACCCAGTCGGAGCCAGGCGGGTACCCCCCACCCCGACCAGATGCGTGCCAACCCTCCGCACAACTACGACAACTACTCCAAACCCGCAGACCCCCGGCACCCCCCCCACCGGCCGCGTACCCCCGGAGCTGACGACCCTCGCAGACAGGCCCACCCCCCTCCCACAGCCCCCCACAGCTACTACCGCCCCCTACAGCAGCGGGAACCCCCCGCGGAAGGCCCCCCTCCCTACCATCCACAGGAAGCAGGTTACCCTTACAGCAGGCTACGACCAGTGCCTGCCATAAGGGAGGAGCCTGCCTATCACGGCAAGAGAGACTATTACGACAGACCGCCACCGCCAAACCAACAGTACGCCAACAGGTCACCCGAAGAGAGGAGGTACCAGAACAGACCACGGTCAGCGGGGGCGTCAAGAGTCGCAGAGGAAGAACGCTACCCCGTACGGCCGCGGTCGGCCGGGCCTGCACAGTGGGAGAGAGAACGACTTGAGAGGGAGAGGCAAGCGAATCAAGCGTACTACGCCAGCCACCAGAACAACAGGCATAGCTACTACGACGACAGGCCAATCAGCTACCAAGACAAGCATCCTGAGGGGTACCGATCACTGCCAAGACGAGCACACAGGTCAGGAGAGGACCCTCGAGATGAGGGCGTCGTCATTTCTCGGGCTGCGTGTGTCTGAGTCAAGACTACTTTTGTACTTGTAGATAAGAAAGGAATTCTGAGGGAAGAACAATCAGCAAAGTGTTGAACATATGTGCCAAACTGGGTGTAACTTGTGTTTGGTTGGATGATGTTATAGACTAAGAGATTCTCCCAAAGTGAAAGATCATTTGTGTTTCTTTGGCAGCAACTTGCTTAACCTTTCCCTTGCTGTGGGTACATCCTGGCACCAGATGTCTTCTGATGACAGCATAACTTAGCAGTAGGAAGGTTAAGTTCAGGAATGGCCAAGATGTTTAGAATTTGTACGGTGAAAAAATGAGGGATTTCAAAGAAGAACTGGACAATCTTTGCTGTTTCCTGTGAACCTGGAGCCAACAATGATCTTTTACTTTCCGTAGAAACTTTCTAGAAAATTGCCTAGTCTCATGGGGATCAAAATGGTCTGGACCAAACAAGGAGTTCAAAATACTCTGTACTTACATGTAGCAACTAATACTTGTCTAACACAGCTATTGTATATACATGTACCCAGAGTGGCAGTTATCAGCTAGTGTTAACTTGTAGGCAGGCCACACTTTGTTATACTGCATGTACGGTATCAGAAAAGTATATCTGTTGATATAAACCTGACCACCCCCTATGAAACGAGTAGTTCGTGCCTGGTACAGACTTCACAAAGTTGGGACACGCCATTCAGATAGACTACGGGGGGATCATTTATATGGAAGTACTTCTCTTTGTAACAGTAAGGGTGGTTAATGTTGTACAAAGCTAGCCGTGCCTTACACTGCTGTATCTAGGGTTCCCTCTGAATCAGGACGTCTCCAGTGCCTGAGAAAGAAGGGACGCTTTTTTAAATAAGACATCAGACATGTTACTAAACAAGAAGTGAGATACGCCAAATGTGTGACCAAGCATTAAGACAGTCTATTTTGTGAATGAATACTATGTAAGATATATATACACTGTACAGAAAGTGGGCAAGAAAGAGGAACTGTTAGTTATTTGGGTTTGATAGAGTGTATGGTATAGATAGAGTAGCCAAACTAACTCTGACAATTTAAAACATAGTGATTGTATTAACTGCAGAAACCATGTGACGCAAAACCCTCAAAGTATTTTGTAACTCAAGATGTGCCCAAGTGTGGTGTAAGGCTATGATGTTGTAGGATTGACGATTCACTGTCCAAAGCAATAACTGATACTAATACACTTGTTGTAGTGCAGTTTAGTCACTGTCGTTGGTATGGGCCACTTCCTGATTATGTTACATTCTGTTACATTCTACTGCCAATGGTCCCAATTTTGTAGTACCCAAGTCAAAGTGTAGAATTGGTGGCAAGTCAGGGTGGACTTTCAATCAATGTCAAACAAAAGATAAGAAGAACATTTCATACGGTGTTCAACCAATCACTGCATTAAGAAAAAAATTGTAGTATTTGAAGAGTATTATGGCAAAAGCGATTGTTTAATATTGCAAATGATGAGCAATATTGAAACCTACTAGTATAAGGAAACATTTTTTTCCTGACAACATCAGTGCCTTTTATCATACTTAGGCATGTTTAAAGTAATAACAGATGCTCACATATCAGCCCTTTGAATACATATGCAGTATGGAAACAACTACCAAGTCTAGTTCAGTGCTGCACTCTATGACATGTTATTACATGTACCTCTGCCAATGAGTTTATCTTGTACCAGTGTAGCTGGTTCTTCTGATATGTTGTCTCGATTCCTTGACCTAAGGACAAAGTGGTAAATTTTTGGGAGAGATCTGGAGCTTGATCCAGCATTTAATGTAGAGGTTTACCATTTCTGAATGCTTTCTACTTTAGAAGTAACATTTACATGACACTATATATTTAGAGTACAGTTAAACCTGTCTATAGTGAACACACAAGGGACTTGAAGAACATGGTCACTATAGACTGGATTGCTGATTCTTAAGTCATTGGGAAGATAATCTAAGGGCTACAATGGCCAGGTGGTCCTTATACAGAGGTGGTCACAAGTACAGCTTTGACTAGTTGTTTCTACATTGCCAAGCAGTTAAATATTCAATAAGCAAGTGTTGAAATAAACATATTCTCTCCATTCATGGGTTTTACCATGTTACCTGCAGATTAAGCCAAAAAGAATATCTATTAGTTCATATCAATAGAAATGATTTTAACAGTTACAAGAATTCCCAACCTTTTTCGTGTATCTTAACATTGTAATGTAGACGATGTGAAGCAAATGTATGTTTTACATCTTGTGTATAAAAAAAACTAACTTTCGATATTTATCAGATGTTCAACCGAATCTTCTCATTAGTTAAGTATTTGTTGTAGGGTTACACTGTCTCTTACTCTCTGTACAAAGTTATTTTTGGTATAAGAAAAATGGCAGATTTCTGTGAAGGGTTTGATTGAATTTTTAGACATAAATTTGAAATCTTGTACATTATCAGTTTTACCATCCAAGCAAAATTGTCATTGAGCACTTAGACCATATTTGTACCTTAACTAAGAAAATCTTACTTTTTTTCTTCAAGATAATACCAATGTCGATCTATTTGCTGTAATACAAGTATGATTTTCAGTGGTTTTCTACTCTTGTAATATGGACTCTCAGTTTGAAGCGTTTGCCATGTACTTAGCCAGATTTATACTCTAACTCATTTTGCAAAATGCAAAGCATTTTACCTCATTGATATGTACCTAATAAAAATTTGTATCTTACATTCGTACATTTTACTGTTTCTGTTTTGTCCATGGGTTTGTCTCGTTAAAAGTATGAAAACCGCCTCCATATAATGTCTAGCATACCGATATCGTACCGAAAAACAACCAATGTGTATGTGTACTTAAGACCAGTGTAAAAGAAAAGAAAACAAGAGCCAGAAAATAATTTTGATCTAGACACTGCCTGTATGTCCAGTGTATTCAAAGCAGTAGAATTATTTACTCAGAGTACAGTTCAACCTATCTAGAAGGAAGCACAAAACTCTCTTGCTCAATAACACTCGAAATGCAAGTGGGAAGAGTTTACTTTAGCAAACACCCTCCAGTTTTATTACACCACGTATGCATTCCCCAGGCCATATCCTACACGACATTTATTTCTAAAAACCGCGAACACCATATACTGTTACGTAACTTCCGGTAACGTTCAACAATCGCCATTCACTGCAATATTTGACATATCAAACGTGTATCGATTCTTATGAAATTGGTATAATACTGAGAGTAATCAGCATGGTCAAGGCTAGCAATGATAACCGGTTAACCGCCATGTGATTAGCAATGACTCAGAAACTTTTCGTCACAGTCTGGTAACGTATGATCTAGGTGTCTCGATAGTCTCTCCTGTCTTCAAGAATTCTGACAAAGATATCGCAGCCCGATCCTGTCTAGGTGAATCCTGATACAGATGTTGTAGCCGGCTTGATTTTGGACGTTCATCCAGCTCTTCAATATCTACAGGCCAGTAGTCCATTTCGTCCGGGGGAGGCGGCCAGAAGTCCACCGATACCGTATCCGTGTCGTCGGAGTCTGAGAATTTTATGGAGGGGATTGTAGACGGCGGTTCGATCGACTCTGGCGCCTGAGGATGAATCGTGCTGACCGACTGCGATGTCTTCTTACCCTGGAACAAACAATCACTTTTATAAACTTCGAATACAGGTGGTAATACGATACTAAGGCAACTGATCGTACAATTTGACTTAGATTGCTTTACTATGTATATTGACGTACTCTATTACATGCCCTTAGTGCTGAAATGCCTTCAAATAGCAATCCAGCCCATTGAAAGTTACGCACAGCCTTTGGCAAGCGTCCCGCCATTATACTTGTAAAAATTGTCTTCAGTTTAACGTTTCAAGGTATTTCTTGTCTTTACCATTTCGATTTATTATCTGCGCTCATTGCAAGGCCCGTCGGATTCTTTAATTTTGCGGTTTTATGTATACCACTATTTAGTCATCCACCCTACAGTCCTACACTACGCCATACCAGAAAGCTGTGAGAAAACACTTGTTGATTCAGGGTTGACATTCCAGGAAGATAGCGCTGTAGTCCGATACGATACGGCCCAGGAGACGACCTTTTTGATGCTCTTGACAGCGCCTCCAAGCGGGCGTCAAGAGACTGCAGGTGTGATACATGTAAAGTCTGCGGCTTCCAGTAAGGATGGGGACGCCTTAAAGAATGTCCCCGTTTGGAGTTAAGACGGTGTGTCTTAGGCAGTTTGTGAAGACGGTATATCTGTGGGAGTGGACGCTGTAGTCTGGGACCGAACAGACTTGGTGTGGGCTGTGGTACTCCATAGAACCTATAACAGTGAAACAGACAGTACAAACATGATTAGAATTGATCAGTGGCGTCGCAAAGAGATATCTAGGTTAGATTTAGGTCCTTCCCAATAGGATAGACTTTGGTATCACTGTGATGATTTAGAACAACAATGGAATGTTTTGTGTAAAGAATTTGTTTTATTTGTTTGTTTGTTCAGCTCGAGTTAAAATGTTTGATTTCGTGCCTTGTTAGCCAACATTTCTGAATAAGTAGAGTACTTATCTTTCGGGGAGTGATCTGAAAATTGTTGTCGAAAAGGTATTGCTAACCGGCTTAGTTTTGTTTATAAGCGTTATAAAACGGTTTAAACAGGAATGATTCCGATTATCAGTGCATCTCTTTTTTACACGTTTAGCATGGTTGATGCCCTTGGTGCTGAACTAGCCATCAAACTGTAACCCTACAGTGGATGACATGACATGTTTCCCTGGCTTCTACCAGGCTTCAAAAGCGGATGGTAGGAGTAGAATTGGCCAGATAGACAGATGACATGCCAGGGGAGTTGGTCCACTCTCGGAATTAAGCGTCAAGCTGTACTCCTTTAGCGGACCAACTCCCTTAGTGTGCTATCTGTCTATCTGGCCAATTTGTATTCTTTCCAATCGCTTGTGAAGCCTGGTAGAGGCTAATGTTTCCCTACCAGAATGTTCGGCCCATCAAGGCACGCTTCCCACAGAACTGTTTCGCCACTAACAGCAGGATGAGCAGCACGACAACACCGGAGGCGGTTAGAAAGATCCCCCGGATGTCAGCACCGGAGTCTGGAGGTAACGTACCTAGGCACACATGCAGTCGGAAAATATTTTGGTTAGATGTGGTGATACAAGCTTGGTGCGAATGTATTGTACACACATGACAACACGCAAGTCTTTGGGGGATAAACGTTGTTCTTGGCTTCATATTTCTTTATGTCTGGTTTATTTTCCATACTTGCTGAAAATAAACTTACTGGACGTCAGCGGAGAGGTGGTTGCACAAGACCCGTTCCGTTTGCCATCGCCACACCTGCAAAGAATAAAAATTTCTGTGCCTCTATCAACGATAACTTGAAATGATGAGAGTTAATTCACGATACTGTATAAACAAGGTAATAAGAGATGACAGACTTTCACCTCCCCTGCCCTGGCAAAGCATACAGAAACTATGTACAGTGCAGACACAAACACATTTGAGCAACATTTTACCACATAGAGATATAACAAATATATTGATGAGACTAATCTTACACAGGACTTGCGTTCACTCCAAGAACTGCGCCTGCAGTATCTGAAGCTGGTATCCCCCGATGCATGGCAGTCCACACAACCAGTCCACGCTCAACATGGGAAACCGATTGGTGTACAAATCCACCGTAGTATCACCCTCGCCTCTCTTCAAACTGTCGGCCTTGATATCCTTGACAGTGTTGCGGTTTCCTATCTCCGTACATTAGATCCATAGCTGCAATTTTCTTCAGATTTGACAGTAAGATGAAGTTCATGTTGACACCATCTTCTCTGTAAAGCTAGCAGGGAAGGCTTACGTTGATGCCCGTCAGTATGAATAGACAGCAGCTGAAGGTGGTATTTCAAAATGATTGACACATAAAAACATTCGTGTGGACATACGTGTATCTTGACAGCTGCCTTGGTACGTCCTTAATTGAACACGAACAATACTCTTTTGTAAAGATCTCCTTGAATACGCAAAATAAAATCAGGTCTGTGTGTGCAATATCTCGAGAAAGATCTGTTTTGTCAATATTCTTTGACAGAAACCCTTACAAATGTGACCTCCTCCTTGCTGTTTCTTTGGCCTATATACACACAACCTAGTGTGCTACTTACACGATTATTTGGAACGAAAAATCCAATGGCAATCATAAACAAGGATTCTAAATTCATAAAGGAACTATTTGCCCTAATTTTACAATCGATATTTCTAGGCAAGAGCTAGCCTGTAACGACGTTTGTCTATAAGATTTTAACGTAGATGATAAAAGGGATAGCTCACCTTTCGACTCTGTGCCACAGTAAGATTACAGAAATCCCAGGAGCTCAGTTCAACACAAAACAATCCAATCCAAGGACGACCAAGGTGACCCGAGCTAACCTAAACATGTCAATTACAATTTACCATTCTCCAGGAAAAGCCGGCAGTAGAACAATTGTCACTTATCCTAATGAACGTATTTTTGTACGCCTACAAAATCTGCCAGCTCCAAAAGGTTTTGCTGTGTTATACAATACACAATATACCCTAGTCTGCACGTAAGTTATATGTCCTATTGTACTAAAGATGTCTATTCTATAGCACAATCGAATATACACAAGGGGTGATCATAAATAAGAACGAAACACAATAGCGCACGGCTGTAGGGTCTCACTTTGTAGGTTCAATGTGCAGGAATTTCTATTCACCGTCTTTTGTGATCTACGAATTAATCTTAGTCAACATAGGTGCTCAAACGGTACCGCTAACCGTGCCACATACAAGTAATCAATCAACTCACAGACAATAGTACATCCTACAAGGGACAGAGAGTCCCACTCAGCTCAGATTGACCTGCAACTCATCAAAACATATCTCGTTCGTTAACGTTTTCCTCTAGAAATCCAGCGAGGATACTGTTAATGTTGTCTCACTAGTTCTCTACACTTTTGCGTGATGCTAGATGAAAAATAAGTTCAGGTACGGATTAAAATATAATGCCAATAATCATGAAGATGATATAGTTGAATAGCTAGGCTTTTGTCCATGATATGACACAGTTTATTATCTGATGACAATGGGCGTTTTCAGTAAATTCCGATAGATGGCGCGGATGTGTAGTGCAGTTCGGTTTGAACGCACGCACTTCGAATTTCGTACAGTACTTTGCTGAAAATTCATCTTTGAGAGTTACCATAGTTACCACAGAAAATATATGAGAACGGTCCGTCTAGATTTGTTCAGTGCAACCGCGTTGACTAGTGTGGGAGACTAGATATCAACATACTCACAGTGGAAAGACAGGATGTTTCAAGATGCAGTTAACTGGGTGAATGATACACGAGCAGTATATGACAATTATTAATATTGAGGTCAACACAATGAATAATTTAGCATTGCTTTGTTATCAATCAAACACAGTGTTTGAGCCGTCACTTTGTACAGGTAACGCTATCGACGATAGAATACCACTAAACGTTTGAACAGAAATGTTATGATCGTTTTCAGCTGTAGAGGTTACTTGGCCGATTTCTGTATTTATTTGCGCGCATGTTAAAAAAAGGGTAGCAAAAGAGGAGCCGAATCTTAGGATACAGCTCATTTTTTTGCTTTTTTTGTTGTTGTTTAGATGAAAACCTTTGAAACGTTTGATTTGCACATGGAAAGAGAGAACCAAGAAGACTAAACATGGGGAAAATTCATGCGTTATGCGACAAGCTAACATACAGCGACATTATGGGGATGAGAAAACATATTTTCGGTGACCTTTTGACCCAGCCACGCTTTCTGATGTCCAGCTGGGAAAGGAGGATGTCCAGCTCCAGCAGATCCCTTCTTCTTCTGAAAAACTTGCAGTTTCAGCAGTTCGTCGTCTTCGACCGTCTTCGTTTTCCCATATTCTGGTGTGCCAGATGCCTCATCAGTTCTAGACACAGCCCTAAAGCTTGGGTAAGCCTGTTAGCTGTACTTTTGTTGGAAACTTAGAGACGAGATAGGCATATCTGTGGCCCAGATGTGGCGATTCAAGTTTCACCACTTTGACACATGAAAACCAATGCCAGGAGTGTTATGTGTAACTCTATGCTATATGTTAAACGACAACTGCAATGATATTGTTACTAATGTTTGCTATGAAGGTCTAACCGGTGCCACAAACTTTTTCAAGTTATAGCAAATAGTTGTATCAGACCCATGGTCTACTTATGGTCAACTTATGGGATGTACAGAATTATGTACTTTATTTAGCTGAAAGCACAAGTTAGAGAAGAGTATGTACTGTTGTGTGTCATTTTACAAATCAAGAAAAGAATATAATTATGAAACCATGAAGGAGTCGCATAACTTTCTAGCTCCCATTACTGTATGTCCTGTTTGTGTTAAATCCTTTCTAACATCTTCCTTCTTTTGTCTTTATGGTGCATGCAGGATATGAAAACTTTCAATATGCTGCAGAAGTACGACATTACCAGGCACAGGAGAAAGATGTGGAGTCTTGAAGTTCAAGAACACAAAATGACTGTGCTGGTCAAGATCCATGGACGACTCGGGCTTCGAACCTGTCCAACACCTAGCAAGTGCTGCTGATGATGTTGGTTAACCTGGTCTTCCAAGTGGAACACTTTCCATGTACGGTAGGGGCATCCACACTAGATAGCTTTAACCTTTAAAACACTGTAAGTAGCCCTTTGCTTTGGCTACCAATTCTCTATTGGTTATGGGATAAGGCAGCAGGGAGAAGGTTAAACTGGAGTTTAGTTATATATTAAGTGTTACAAGTGGCTTGATGTAATACAACCAGCTGCTGTACCATGCTGTGAAGCTTTGCACGTGTTGATTGCTGAAAGACATTAACACTAGCTGAACAATACATACACAGATCAGGTTAACAGCTACAGTATTGTTGTCTGCAGGTGACACTGAGTACATAGTTCTTACATACTTGGGTAGTCTTCACAACATGATTGATGGTTTCTTTCACCTACTTCAAGACCTCTGACCTCTTTCTTTACTTTCATGGTTAATGATTCCCTAAGGCCCTGGGGTACTGTTTGTGTCAAAGTCCTGGACCTGTCATTGTGGTTAACTACACCCAGAGGGCTTCCCTCACTTATCAAGGTCTGAGCGATAAGGTATCAAGACATGTTTGTCACACATAGGAATTTAAGCAGGCTTTTTCGGGTTAATCTTAACTTAAAGACACTTTTAACAGTCAAAACAAATGTTACGTGAAGCTGTTTTGTCAACACTCTTTGTATGATCAAGTTTGCTGATATTTAATATGTGATGTATTAGCATTTATTTATTGTTAGAGTGAAAGATGTCCACACGCTGTCAGCAGCATGATTTAAATAACCCGCGCACGAGTGCCTGACCGGCATGCACGTGTACCTCCGGGTCACAACTTCCGGATCCGTTTTGTATGGGGCTGAACAAAGAGGTGGGTGCGCTGTATTTTTCCACTTATTTTTCTACGTTTTCCCATCTTCTGAGACATTTTACCACCAATCTGATAGTATGTAGTTGACACATGGTGTGTTGGTGACTTTTTTGTGGTTCAAGATGTAACTGACAGGTCCACTAACTTATTTTTTTCAATCATTTTCTTACAGTGACGTCAGACGTCAGCACGGTTTCTCGAAATCCACACCGGCCGACAGAAGACAGCCTTCAAGAGTTCCTGTAAAACTTGATACTGTGAGGTTGACAGGTAAGAATAATGACTCTAGTTGTATGCAGAGTGTTGTAAACAACCTCCTGAAGGAATGTAGGTCATGTCAAACTATTTCCACTCACCATGATAACCAGTCAAATGTTTGTTGTTAATATATTAGCACGTGGCAGGCTCTATATGACTCATGAGCTACAATATTATTGCTGGATTCTGGCTTCAGGCAAGTTACTGTTAGTACCTTGTAGACCCTTAGTAGTGCTTCTAATTGTGTGGATATGTCAAACACTGTTACTTGAGAAAGATTGTCCTTATGTGTTTTGGAACTAAACAGGTGCTGTTGTTGTTAATTAGATTTGGACAGTACTTTCCCAGGTCAAGAGCCATTCTGACTTTTAAAGAAGGGTTGGGAATTCTGGTATAGTCTGTAGTTTACAAAATAATCTTAGAAAATAACTGTCTTTGTGGAAACATGATGTTACAATGAAACATGATTTGTTAATAATTCATTCCCTCTTTTTCAATCCTGAGTTTAAGAAAAATTGTATAGCTGGCCAAGCGCCTGCTCCATAGATAAAAATTTCCACAACCTTTCATGCTATTGAGAAAAAGCAAACAAACCAATTAGCATGAGCAGATGGTAACAAGTGTTTTACCTGAAAAAAAGAAGGACCTGTTCCACACTGTTGTGATATTCAAGGCGGGCAAAATGTGTGAGATGTTAACTCAAACTCATTCCTTTATGTCAGTTGGTAGCAGTGATGGCAGAAAGGGCCCAGGATTTGCCTGTGGTCAGCCAGGAAGGCCCAAGTCCTGGCAAAGATCATCAGGCAGAAGGACCCAATGGCCAGCCGGACTCTGGCTGTTACTCAGACAGCCTAGATCATACAAGTTCTGACTGGGAGCAGACATCGAAGGAAGATACTGATAAGGGAGCTACAGGTGGAACAGAGCTGTGTGATAGTGGAAGGGCAAAGGAGAGAAAGGGCTGTTCTGGGAGCAGTGGAGAAAATGTGGTCACTGAGCAACCTAGAGAGGTTTGTGATTAAATTACGACTTCCTTCCTGAGGTCATGGGTAATGATTATGATGAGCTATTCTTTCAAGGCTAGATTCCTAGAACACAAATGCCTTAGCTAGACAACTTTGGAAGTTTCACGACATACACATACACATACACAAACATAATATTACGTAGTCGCCTGGGCATTGGTCTCATTGGACAAAGTAAGAATCTTGGACACAGAACCAGACTTTTTTGCACAAGGTATTAAAGAGGCCATCTACGTCAGGGCAGTGCAATCATCCCTCAACAAAGACGGGGGCGACACAAACTTTCTGTAACCTATGATCCACTGCTCACCAAGTCACGTGTGCCATCTGCATAATGTGATATGAGTAGTGGATTGCTCAATCCTTGACAAAGACTGGAGTTGCACAGTCAAAAATTTGGTTAAACGTAAGTCTAATTTCTTGTGTTGTGTTTCAAACTTGCCTCATAATTTAGTGTTACACATTTCTGACATTGCAGGATGAAGATAACAGTCGCTCATTTCCAGTGATTGGACCAAGAATATTAGACAATGAGGTAAGAAGTTCAAACACATTCAATTCGATGTCTCCTCCAAGTGCTTTACAGAATTTGGTTATGCATGCAAGGTAATGTACAGTGTATGTCAGAGGTCAGATGTACAGGTCTGACTATATGACATTATTGTTAATTGTAAAATGATTGTTGCACTTAGGTCAAAGAAACCATATATGAAGTTGAAGCTTACCAATATGAAGTAGGAATTATAGTATATAACGAGCTATTGGTAATAGTAGTCAATTTTCACACACATTCATGCATTATATATGACATAAATATACAATTGTGTGTACAATGCATATGTTAGTTTTAAAAGATTTATTCTCACACTTATCCACAGCATGTCACCTCCGATCCTGGTAAGACCACTACCGCTCAAAATGGTGAGCCTGCAGGAGAGGAAGACATCAAGAAACCCCAACAGGAGTCTCAGCCTCCTTTGTCTTGTTCAAGTACAAGTTGTGCCATTCCTGATTTAGACCTACCTGGTGTTGAAGCAGGTCTGATCTTGAATAGTAGGCGTATTGCCCTACTGTCCATCCTCCGCAGTCTAGAAAAGGTAGTATGTCAAGCAAGAAACGACTTGGTTCATCAACCGGCGGAGGTAAATCCAACAGCTTTACACGAGATGTTGTTGGACACCCGCCTAGAAATATCACAGGCTAGTGAAAGTCTTCTGATGGCTACAGCAGCTACCCACACCCCTGAAACACCAGCAACCAATACATCTAATGTGAGAAAGGGTGTCCCGCATTCAAAAAATCCTGCAGAAGCACATACTAATCTACCAGTGTCCTCAAGTTTGCACCAGAACCTACAGGTAGGGGGAGATGTGTCATTGGAAGATCCTGTTCAAAGCCAGCAGTGTTCTCCTAACATAGAGCAGGTTGAAACAACTGATGAGCTGCAACAAGGACAGCCAAACCCTCCAACAAGGGATAAAGATCTGTCAAACTGTTCTACACAAGCAGAAAGTCAGTTGGAAGATGAAGGAAGAAAGGAATTGCTGTCTAGCAACCAGGATAAGGAGGAACAGTCTGAAGACTCTACATGTATGTCAGTCAGGGCTACACCCAACAGCACAGAAGACTCCATGCAGGTGGGGACCACATCCAACATCACAGAAGATCTTGCAAAGAAGGAGCCTCCCAAGAAAACAAGCGAGAATGAAATTGTGCCCAACCAAGTCAACGATGGCCAGCAGAATGACCAAAACAAGACTGGAGTTGTATCTAACAGTGCAGGAAATAAGGAGCAGTCAAAAAAGGCAATTGAAAATGTCTCAAGCAAGACTGTGTTGACATCTGATACTCTGGCGAAGGCAGTTCACTTTGACAAGCCAGACGAGAATGGGACTCTAAGAAACCAATCAGGAAAAACAGGAAAGTCAACATCAAAGGACCCACCCAAGGATACGATGGCATCCAAAACCCAACTGAAGATACAAGAGCCAGCAAAAAGTGGCGTCCTGCATGACAACCCAGTGAAAGAGGGCAAAGACAAGGCTGGGGTACCGTCTAACAATCTGGAGAGAAAATCTTGCAGCAAGCCTACAAATAAAAACCACTGTTATGATGCAGGGCAGGAGAAGGGAAGGAAAAAGGAAAGTGGTTTCACCAAAAAGAGGGATCATGGCAAGAAAGTCACTGCTACTCCTAATAATAAACAGCTAGCACCACACCAGGCTGTCGATGAAGACCAAGATGACATCACAGATCTCAAGAAAGTTTGGAAGCAGAATATTTTGCCAGGAGTACAAGATGATGCTACAGCGGAAAAAGAGACTCTTATCAAGGCAAAATTTGATGAACAGAAAATGCATGAAGAGAAGGGAAGTCAGCCAGTGTGTCCCCAGAAACAGGAATTGATCAGAGTAAGCAAACAGAGAGATCAGAAGCAGAAAATGTCAACCAGCAGAAAGAAAGGCTTCATTGTCCAGATAAGAGGGGACGCCTCTCCTGGTCATGGACACCAAGAAAATCCATCAAACACAAAGACTCCCAAAAGTGAGTGCTTTCCAGCTAAGTCTTCAAAATCACATGTGGAAGATATTATCAATTTACATCTATGGAGCACATACCTTGTTTTAACATAAGCATGATTTTGCATGATGTTTTCAAAAGAGTTGCATGATGAAATTATCTTTTATTATAATAGTTCTAATTCACATCAGAATCAGAATTGATCATTATTTCCCTGAAACACAGGGGCCAGCATACAGACTTGGATGAGCCAGAAGATATCATTCCTCATAGCCTTGGTGGTGGGTTTATACAACTTTTTCACATCTTGGACACACAAGGAGCAACCTCCAGATGTCAAGTCCTGCATGGTACATGTATGTACAATAAGGTTTAACTTACTGTTAACTTAATGCAGTTTTTTGCTAATGAAAGGGTAGGATTTTAGGATCCTGTTTAAATAAGGATAGTTTGGCATTGTTTGATTCATTATGATGTAGCTCTTGGGAGCTTTCTCTTGTAGTTTTGGCTGTTACATGTACAAGATGTAAAGGGAAGGAAAGCTTCCAAGTTGTCATGTGCTTTACAAGTTATAAGCAAGGCAGAAATAAGACTCTGTTTTCTTGCTTCTGTGCCATTGAAGGGCAACATGTAATAGAGTGACATAAATCTGTTTTTGAGGCAATATATATGCTGATCTTTATTAATAGTGAAGTTACTGTACACGTGGGTTCATACATTCATATCCCTTAACTTAAGAAAGGTTTTCCAAACAAATGTCACTGTGGCATTTATAGACTGAAGTGTGTTTGTTCTACAGACTGACACAGCCGGGATAGCACTGGATCATGATGTGCAGGTACATGTATATCAGATGCAGGCTGAGGACCAGGATACACCCCCAGATAGTGCTGACCATGGTGATGACCAAGCAGATGACTACAACATACCAGAGTGGCTGGTAAGACCATCTATTGAATATGCACATCATTTTTAAATGACAGTAGATTAGGTATAGTCAGAATTGTTTTATCATTGGTACAAACAAGGGGCATTGGGGGAAATGTTTTGGAAAAGAAATAAGGATCAACTTATAATTTGTTTTACAACCCACCTATGACACCTGCTTGTCTGTCCTCTAGTTTTTGCATGTAATAATAATGTTACATGTAGAGCAGAGAAGAGCATGTGTACCTGTAGCAGGATTGTAATTATGAATTTCATACCTAACTTTTGTATAGTTGTCAAGCATCCTTTTTGCATTACCAGATTACTGTGATTTAATCCAGTCTGATCACAGAAGGTTACTGTACTTCATACAGTTTCTGAAGGGGGGCTCATTTCAACAGTCTTCCCAGCGTATCAGCTGGTCTTTCCTCGATCCAAAGCTGTTGGAACAGGGTAAAACTGTACAATACAGTACATGTATGTGATGGTGATATGTACGTATGTTGTGCTATGCCAATAAGAGACCAGATATTTGTGCACAGTGTAGGCTGTCCTTACATATAGGACAGTGTCTTCTTTTTTTGTGGTTATATGTGTCATCGATCAGGCATCTGTTGCACTCATACATTTGTAGCATTGTACATGTAAGTCCTGTAAGTCGTGGCTCTTGCTTGTGTTGCATCTATGGTGTTTTCAGTATGTGTGGCTGGTTAAAGGCTTCATGTAGTGTTCATGAGTGCGCATGCTGTCAAGTGAACCTTAATCAGAAAAGAGTTAACACAGTATAATTACATAATACTTGAATGTACTTGTTGTAATGTTATGCCATACCAAAGTGTGCTGGCTAGATGTAGCTGCACTTTCTGTGGTGAATCATGCAAGAGTGTAGTGTAACAAAGTTTTTTTCATACTATTTTGGATGGAGATTTTGTTTTATTTTGCCATAGTAGGACACTCTGTCAGATATTTCTGATAGAATGGCACTAGACACTGCATGAAGAAGTAATAAACAGAACCCGCATTCTTAAGACACATGCAGGCATGCACTAAATTTATGATGTAGTCTACATGTATGTGTATAGAAAATAACAACTTGTTGTCAGATGTACATGTAATACACAAATCATGATGTTAACTTGACATTGCATATTCATGTAGATTCAGGAAGATGTGGATGATGATGATCTGTACCTTGGCACAGACAACTCCACTGACCACGCTGCACCAAGTGTAACAGTTACTGCAGGTAAGGCTCTGGTATGGAACACTGGAAAGAGAAGTATGCAACATACAGTCACTACAAGGCTAACAAATCTTATCATGACACAATCAATGGACACAAATGAATCACCTATCAGTATGGTCACACTTGTAAGTAGTCTGGGCAGGGAAGTGACAATTTACAGAAAAATTTGGGATACACATTGTGAACAGTAACTGTCAGCAGATTTAATTAGTCACTATTTCTAACCAAAACAATTTGTCAAATTTCTCTGAGACGTTTAAGGTTTTCATGCCAGTATTTCTTTCCCATGTCCAGATCCCTGTACGGAGGGCCCAGAGGGAGGACAGATAGCTGTAGGTGCAGGTTGTCCATCAGGCCGATGTTTTGATCAAGACTTACCACCTGTGAGTGTTCGTGACTGACAATGTACAGTGACTGTCAGTCTTTTTTCTTCAGACATGCCCCACAGTTTTTGCATGTGATACACTGCAAGCTTTAAAAGCTTAAATTGACACTTTTTCCATTTTGGTGTACTGTTGTGGTTTTCCCATCCATTGTTTCATTCATGACCCAGTCACCCATTCATGTTGCATGTAATGCATCTACAGGCTGGTGGTCACTCCTCCCAACATCTCCATACAGCACCAAGACAAGGTAACATTTTCATTACACATTTCAATGCACATTCATCTTTAACAGTTGTACTGTAGCAATTACACTGTTATTTAACAGTAACAGTTGCAATTGTGAACAACTAAAAGAGTAAGGGGCCACTACCTGGCCTGCACATTCAGGTAGCAGAATTATGTATAAACATTTTTATTCTACTGGTGATAGAAGTTAGAACTAATTATAATGTCAGTTGACACATTCTGTGCAAACCAAATGCTGTTGTATTTCAGATGCACAGGAAGTATTTCCTTGTACCCTGGAGACAGAACTACAACATTACAGGGAGACAGAAAGAGGTGAGTTGAATTCCATTCCCCCCTCTGTTCTTGCATACACCATGGTCACAAAATACCTTTTTAATGTTTAACAGCAGCATAAGTTGTCTGTGTGGTTGGGCTTGCACTTGAGACATCCACAAAGAATTATTCAAGTTAATCGGATGTTTCCCACTTTTCAGGAATATCTGTCACAGTGCTGGACGTTGGTGGGCAGGTCTTGGATGAGACAAGAATCTTTGCTCCCACACTTCTCCGACAGCACCTGCTAGAGCACATAGCTGCCAGGGTAAGAACTCCCTGTTACTAATTGATACACTTTTGATAGAGACTTTGTTGAGCTAGTATCAAGACGGTGCTCTCATATATACACATGTAGCAATGGTCAAGCCACCTGTTTCTTGTTAACAGCTATTATGCTGGCTGGTGGAATGCTATACTTTTCCATCCATATTACTTCTCTTTGATTGTTTATATATTATTGCACAGTTAACCTTCAAACAATAAATCAAATGTACATGTACTTAATTTGATGACTTCTAAGTTGGAAGTACTCCATTTATTTGTAAGAAAAATTAATCAGTTTCAGCACTGTGATTATAGAATGACCAGATATGAAAGTTCTAACTCATTTATACCCAAAACCATTTCTCTGTATCCCAATAGGCGTTTGCAGCATATCCCATCTACGGCTTTACAGCCATGTGGCCAGGAGGAAGAACCATCCCCTTGGGGACATTGCTGGACCCTCATACAGCTCAGAACATCATACTGCAGCTGTACCATGCTGATGAGGGTGGCAGCTCATGGCAATGGAGGATTGTTGAGGTCAGCAGATTATGTACTTATAACCATTTGAATTGTGTGTTTGCCCAACTTATACATTTGATTCATGTAATCGGTATATTATGTATCATGTATTACTATAAAGCAAGACACAGTATTAAATTTATATGGGAAAAATCATGTTAACAGTACAAGCTAATAAGGAAAATGTAATAATTATTGTACACTTTTTAAAAATAGATTCAGTAGCATCACAAATTCAAATACATTGTATCGTCCTACTATGCCAAGAAGAGAAATAATGTAACCAAAGTTGTAATACGAACTGATGATTTTTTAATGCTGATAGGAGAATTACAACTTGATCTCTGGCCTTCTTAGATGGATATTTTGATTAATGTTGTCAGACAACCTTGAAGGTTTCACCTAACCTGCAGCTAAACTCTTTACTGTTCTCTTGCAATTGGACAGATCCAAGTAGGGGCAAGGAGTGCATATACTGTGGAGGTGAACATCCATCAGCATGTGAATGGAGGAGGGGAGCAGAGCTCGAGTGAACCGGACTGGGACACAAGTCCACATGGAAGCAGAGGGGAGCAGAGCTCGAGTGAACCGGACTGGGACACAAGTCCACATGGAAGCAGAGGGGAGCAGAGCTCGAGTGAACCGGACTGGGACACAAGTCCACATGGAAGCAGAGGGGAGCAGAGCTCGAGTGAACCGGACTGGGACACAAGTCCACATGGAAGCAGAGGGGATGAGAAGGAGAAGCCAAAGGAAGATGGGGACAAAGGTGAGTACTGCATCTGTCATTCAACAGTGTTTCAAGAGTCTTGTGTCTATCAAAATTTCATGAAAACTACATTGTACTAATACAGTGAACATGAAATGTGAATAAAGATATAATTCATAAATGCTGTTTGGACAGGATACTTGTCCATATACAATGTAAGGCAATTCAATTGAAAGATCTTTTTAAGAGTCTATACATTAAAAAGTGTGTAGAAAACATTCTTTTCACCAGGACCTTACCAACCCACTTAGTACAGTATTTGCTTTCTTATATTATTTCTGATGTGTTGCATTTTTTTTAAACCTACGTACAGGATATTTGTGTCCCATCTGCATGGATGCTGACAATGTGGATTCAGTTGTGGAAACCTCATGCAAACACTGCTTCCATCAGAGGTGCTTGCAGAGATGGCTAGAGAATGTAAGTATGCAGAACATTTCGCAAAATATGTTTCAATTATATGAAATGATTAAACAACTGACACATTTTTTACAGAAATGTCTACAGTATCTGGTATTCCTTATGCTTTACATGTATTACGGTCATTGTTTTCTGTTCTTTTTAAGTCCAAGTCTTTCAGAAAAGGTTTTGTAAGCCTTTTTAGCACAATAAGGACTGACTGTATGTACATGTACATTGTACCATATCTAAATGGCCTGTACTTCTACCACAGCCTGCTCTGTTTTGATGATTTATCAGATTTATTTATTTATTTTAATCCTCTCCAGCAAAACAAGTGTCCAATATGCAGAACAGAGAAACCTCGGATCCAGAAAAGGGAGCCATAAAGTATACATTGTACTTATAAATGTCTTTCCCATAAGTGTCAGCCTACTACAATTTAGCCCTCAGGCTATGCAGTTGTACTTCATTGTTTGTGAATACAAAATAAATAAAACACTTCTTCCACTATGTATGACTACTGTAACAGCACTGTTATGGTTTTCCAATTAACCAAGTTCTCATAGCAATGTGTTAAGAAGCCATTATCAATGAACCAATTGAAAGTAAAACCTAAATCTAAAAAAAAAGTTATTGCTGTATACAATTATTGCTTGTTGTGTTGTGTTGTTTCATGAGCCTAAAAGTAAAAATAAGCTGTGTATATGTAGACATGTGCTGTTACAAGTATCATTAATAAAAGTAAATATGAGATTGGAAGCTGTCTTGTTTGTTACTAATTGATTTGTTTAAGAAGTGGAGAAGAAAAAATGTCTAAAGTTGAAACCATTTCAGCTGCTGATCATGAAGTGCACTGTTATCATGAAGTCTTATATGACTATGAATCTGTACGTCCCGTCGAAGGCAGGCATTTTTTTTGGCAGTTGATATGTTGCTGCCATGCTCAGGCAGGTTATCAAAGGGACTTGACCTTCAAATAACGAACCTGTTGTACATGTGACTATTCAAAGATGACTTAATATATTAAATGAACACAGCAACTTCTGTACAATTTTTAGAGGAATAACTGATTTAAAAACTTTATGTTTAAAGTGATATTATCATCTTTTTAAAAACCATAATCAGGAGAAAATTATAATCAGGGGAGGGAGAGCTTAGATCTTAAAAGTGTTTCCCATCTTACCATGTCAGCTTCAAAGTTGAATTTTTTGAATATTGTACATTTACTGCTAACTTGAAGGAACATTGTTCTATATGCATGTACATGTGCATGAGCAACTTAGACAGTAGTCAGATACATGTCTTTAAAGTAAATAGTTTTCTTCAGAGTACAGACAGCTTATGATTATAAGGTTGGCAAAATACAAGATTAAAACGTTTCTCTTGCCATTTACATGATTGTAGATTCAACAATACCATTTTGAAGTATTAAAGCATACAATTACCATCATGATAACATTCCATTTATTCAGACTCATTATTTACAGCACACAATTTTTAAAACACATTATCGAATGCAGCCTGCAGTTTTTTTTATATCTCTGTTTTGCCAGTAATCTAAGGTAAAGTCTGGCTCTCATCACCAACTCCAACTCCCCTGTCATATTTGTGATAATATCAGTCTTAAACATTGACAAGCAACATATCTTTCCATGTATACAGAAAGCAATTTACTTTTGAACAGCAGTAGGATGAAACCAACTTATTCCATTGGTTCTCAGAGGATGTGACATTTTAATGGGCTTGAAGGAAGACTTGGATTTCACTATATTCACTGCCTGAAACTGAGCATACGAAGGCATGACAGTCACTTCAACCCTCAGAAATTGTTTACATGTTGATCTTCATCTATAGTTTAACATTACTTCTTTAAATCCAAGAGCTAAGAAATCAAGACAATATGTGGCTCAACCTTCTTCCTTGTACCTAGTACATGTAACCCTTTCAAGTTTGGAAACCGTGAGCAAAGAGATTAGGCTACAGGTGATAGTAACTTTACCCTTCCTGGGCCCTGTGGGCAATTGAACTATGGAATTTGGACTAGTACTCTGTCTTATTAAATGTGACCTGTGTACTTTTTAACTGATTGATATCCAATATATAAAACTCTTTCTCTTGAAATGCCTGGTATTAGCCAAGAAGCATGGTCGAAGTTGGCAATTTGCCCATTTTTTTAATTCTACAGGTGTTGGGGTCTCATTTCTAACTATTGATCTGTTCACATTGTCCCCCATCAGTGTTTTTAAAACTTTATGTACACATATCATCATGATGTTACAGTCAAGGCCATCCTAACTGTTCATTCATGTCTATTTACACTAGACTAATTGCTTCACTTGTGCTTACTGTGACATTGCACCAGGTAAGGGGTTGTATTTCACTGGCTTTCAATGGTTTTATAAACAATACGTGTCATGCGCAGTCAGTGGAAATGACGTTAGTGTAATACTGTACTAATTGTTGACATAGCAAGTGATCCAAGGTGGGTGAATGAATTTACCTTCTTGGAGAAAGCAAGGCAACTTTCAAGGTTTTAAGGCAAGTTTAAAACTTGAAAATTTTACCCTTTAAGGTCACTCTTGGAGGAAGGACTCTTGCCCAATGGCAGTGGTATCACCTTCCCCGATCAACATGTCAACAAAATTTTGAATGGTTTCACTTTCATTTTTATTGTGTCAGTACAAAAAGGCACACCAAATTAAGTCCCTAAAAATAATCACGAGCTGCATTAATTACATTTCGAAGCCTGAGCTGGTTCAAACTACCCGCGGATGGATTGGACTTATCGCGAGATTTTACGTGACACGTACAGTCACGTGAATAGAGTGACAAGGGTCAGTCCATTCTGCCAACATTATTGAAAGAGAACTACGCAGGTGAATTTAGTCTGCTTGTTCCACATATTTTTTTGCAAATTTTCCCATATTCTTGTTTTGCAAACATTAGAAATTGAGTTTGAAGGTGCATATAGCTTCCTTTATAAATTGTTATTTTTGTTTCCATTGCAGGATTTGTGAGAAAATTACATCAGATTACAGAGCTACAGGTCAGTATGTTCTTTGAGACTAAACATGGCACCCTCTTACGTTACCTCAGATATTACTCTATTATAATAGCATGTGAAATATTTTATTTTTGGCTCTTCATTTTGGTCAAGAATTGCAACTATCATGAAGTAAAGGATATGATTGAGATAAGATTTATGTATGACTTAAATTTATGGTCTAAACAACAACTTGAAGACGTTGATAGAAATGGTACAAAATGGCTGCCCTCTGCAAGGTCCCATGACACTATATTTACATAATGCTCGGATGCAGCCATTGTTTGGCTTTAGTTTCTGGAACCTGGAAAGTTTTTTCTTTAGAGATATTAGATCAGGTGTTATGTAGAGTGTCACCATGTAATGACCGTAAGTTTGTTGTTTCAATGTTTACCATTGAAGTCCATAAAGGGTTACTTTCATGCATGTCAGGCCAGCTTTTACCAATGCTGACAAATCAAAATCAATGTACTATGTACACAATATCATGTAGATCCATATTTGGGCTGCTACTGGCCATATGTTGCACTGAGTAAACTAAGTGTCACAGGCTGATTTTATCATGGACCAGGTCACCAGAAATACCTAGTACATGTACACAGCCCCAATTGTACCTGCATAATGCAGTTAGGTACTTTGAGCTTAGTGACATACATGTATAGTTAAGAGTTTTTTTTCTGGCATACATCAGCAGGCCTATGAAAGTCTCAGATGTGGTCATACATGTCTGTAAAATATTTCTAAACTTCTTCAAGTTTGTAAATATTTGTGTTTTAATTACAGAAATGGATATAGCACGCCGCGAAAAGCTACGGAAAAACCACCGCCGACTTAAGGACATCATTCGTACACACCACATCACCCACATCACCGACTGTCTTAAAGAAAAAGGCGTTTTGGCGGAGGATGATTGGGCCAAAATCAGCAAGGTCAGAGAAGAACGACGGACCGAACAGCTACTCTACATGCTTGCTTTGAAAAGTAAGAAGAATAGAACATCACATGTCATTGAAGCTTTCATTCAGTCCCTGAAGGAGGTCCAAGAACATGGTGCATGCCCGTATGAAGACATCGTACAACTTCTTGAGCAAGGTAGGAAAACTATTTAAACTTACTAAAAAAATAAATATGTTACATTCAAGTAACATATTACATTGTATGTTCATTGGTGTTCTGGAATTACTGCAGATTATTAGATTGTGAGGCATTTTTGCGATGATTGCATATAAAACATTTTAGCTCTCAGCAGCTTCTGTTAAATCTATATCCCACGATAGATCTTACATTAAAATTTATGCATATGGAGTTGAACAAAAGCTAAATAACTATAACAGAACTTTAGTATAGTCTTATATGCATAATCAAACACAACTAGAGGACTCAGCAAAGCCTTACGTCGGTGATAGTTGCTCCTGTTTTGTTGACTTCTTTGCTTATAGATAATAATAAATATTCAAATGATGGCTTAAACAACACATAGCAGGTGTAACACAGTGGCTTCTTGGAAGCCACCCACTGCCTTTCACTGTAGTGTAAACAATCAAATTTCTTTGTGTGGGTAGTCAGTTGACAAGAAAGAATTTTGGCATTGGGCCAAAAATAACATTGGGTACCTAATGGTGCCTGGTAAAGAGCATGTTTTCACCATGGGAAGGCAACAATATTTGCATATAACATTTCAAGTTGAATAATTATTAATATTAAAACATTAGAACATTGGAATTCAATGTAGAATTCAATTGGAGTTCAATTGTAGAACCATACGTTTTTGGAAAACGTGAAAACAAATATGAAACGGCTGTAACGTTACCATTTCTGTGGAGAAAGTTTGTTCCACAAATGGTATCAAGAATGGTATCAAGAATGATTACTACAGAAAGTCCACAAAGCCACACAATGTTCAAAATACAGTAATCATCTTCTAAGTGTCCAGATCACCTCAAAAATGTCTCATAACTTGTACAAAACTGTCTTTTTGTTGCAGCTAAATGTCACAAAATTGTCTTATGAAGCAGAAATGTGGCCATATTGTTAATTTATCTCTGTTGCATTCAGACATGTCCTTATTACTTACAATGTATGACATGATCACTGATGATACAATGAGTCATTCTGAAGACAGAGAGACAAGTCACTCTTCTCTCTGTCTTCAGACTCACTCATTGTAACATCATGATGATCATTTGCAAAAATAGGGATACAAAATATATTATATAAATATATGGATCACTTCAACATGTGCAATCTTAGGTATGTGACCAGAACTGAAAAGTCACAAGCATTTTTTTTGGCTTGGCTTTCTTGTCTTGTCTTGGTTTGTCTTGTTTTGTCTTGTCTTGTCTTGTCTTGTCTTGTCATGTCTTGTCTGTCTGTCTGTCTGTCTGTCTTTCTGTGTTTCTAGTGATGGTAGTTGAAATGATAACATTGATTTTTGAATACTTTTTTAACTCTAAATCCACAGAAACAGATGAAGATAATAAGTGGACTCTTGTTCAAGACGTCAAAGAGTACATAGCCAGACGCCTGGACACAAAGAAAGCCTGTGATGATCTAGTTAAGCTCCATATCCTGACAAAAGAACAATCAGATAGCATCCAAAAAGAGAAAACCTCATTTGAAAGGGCCAAAAGTCTGCTGTGTGTACTCCCCACTATTGAAGAAAAAGGTGCATTCCGTGCCCTCTGTGGGGTGTTGAATGACCAGGGTCTTGAGGACATTGTAACTTTCCTTAATCGAGCATCAGCGAGTGATACTTTGAAACCGGTGACAAATGTTCCAGAGCCAGTAGAACACTTCTTAGAAACAAACGATGCCACCAAAGTGGAGCAGGCACTTAAGAATAACCCATCCCCCACCGTAGTGTCTGGCATCCCCAAATCAGGAAAAACCCAGATTGCACGGCGGGTAGCAAGGCAGTTCCTTCAGCACCACCGCACAGCTGTGGTTTGGGTGCTGAATGGACAGAACAGGCAGACTCTCCTGGCAAGCAAGAGGGAGCTCCTAGAAGCACTGAATGCTGAGGTGCCAGATGAAGAAGACGTCAGCAGAATAGACGAGCGTCTAGACCAGGCCCTACAGAACCGGGGCACGCCTGTCCTGCTGATCGTGGATGACCTTGAAGATGGAACCCTCCTGACACCGACCTTACTGAGAGAAAGGATCCAGTCGAGGGTGATCATCCTCACACATCAAGAAGATCTCCAACTTCCGGCTAAGGCTGATGTTTTTCACATCTCAGTCAGTGGTTTCAGCACTGAAGAAGTGCAAAATTTGATTTCAATGTTCTTCAAAGAGAAGAAGCCAAAGGAAGAGAACAAGCCAGATGAAGAGAACAAGCCAAGAAAAGATCTAGAGTACCAACATGCGTTCCTGGAAGCCTTGAATGAGGCCTTCAATCATCTCCCACTGATTTGGGCTTCAGTTCTTCAGTTCATGAAAATCAGCCACACCAGCCTGGAAAACTATGTAGCACAGGCAAAAGAAGGAAACACCATCATGGATATACAGGAAGAAATGAAGAGGTTAGTGTTCAATTATGGGATGACTTTTTCTGTTTTTGTTAATGATGACATTGTCTTATTCGTTATTTCATCTTTTCCTTTTTCTTGAATCACAAGTTAGAGTACTCCTGGACCAGTCTTCGTGTGACTTAGTATGTTTTTCATTCCCACTTGAACTTCTGTTTTAGGTGGATGCTACCACACTATGGGAAGTTTGACCCTGCTGAAGAAAGCATGCAGCTGAAGTCAGCTATGTCCAAGCTGTCATCTACATCCTGGGAGAGCACGAGCAAGACAAGATCTGATGGTATGTGCCAATAATTAATGTACAAAAAGTATGGCTTAAAGTAACTTGACAACAGTTACAAAGTCAATGACTTCCAGTGGTTCAAGTTTAAATCCCATTATGATAATATACATGTAACAATTTTGGACATATCATTGTCAACAAACAAGACTTTGTTGGTAATTATAAGTATGATCGAGTCTGTATGATCATGATGATAACAGACACTGTATGCCCAGGATAGACAGAACAGTTGGTCTCGCATTTCAATGTTTTCCAGATATAAGACCTCAGCACACTTAACAATTTTGATTGCAGGTTCAGTAAACCTGCATTACCTGTTCAAAGATAAATAATTACGAATTTTATTTTGATTATAGATAGTTTTAGGATTCTGAAGATAAAGTTGCCATAGTTGCACAATAGGTGATTTCAAATTGGTAGTTTTAAAACATAACAAGTATGTGACTTATATTTAAGTTAAATCTGTATACCTGGAATTGGTGATTTTATTGTTGTTTGTTGTTTGGCACACTGTTCATCGAACTTATAATCTGATTCAGATGATCATCTGAGAGTTTGTGCAAAGATGTACCAAAACGTCAAATGTAAGTGATACATTAATTTTTGTCCGACTCTTGTTTTTCAGGATTCTACACGTATGGCTATGGACTGTCAGGATTGAAGAAGAAGACTTTGGAAAAGAAAGAGGAGGCTGAGGTGTCCGAACAATGCCCTTCTCCACACTCACAGCAGGGTAATCCAGAATCCGATGTGGACCCTTCGCACCAGCAAGCACCTGACCATCAGCCACACAAGAGAGAAGACAGCACCAGTCCCCAGCTTGAAAACAACAAGGACAGGCATGAAACATCCATCAGCTTTGACGCACCAGTGGTAGCAGCAGAACATGATGAGTGTGAAGATGACAAGGAGAAGACACCGGATGGCACAGCACAGAAAACCAACATAACACACAGCCTAGGCCAGACATCAGCCAAATGTCAAGAAGTGCCGCCATGTCGTCAGATGACATGGCGGCATCAAAGTCCAGATGAACCAACTTCTGCAACCAACATCCCCATTCCTGTCCTCCAGAGAACTCTGGTTCCGTCTGACATAGATGGGACACAGACAACCCATGTCGCTACCCTGAGGACAGAACACATACACGCAGAGACTACCCAAGAATGGGGCGGTGGCAGTCCTGGAAAACCGTCACAGGAAACTTCAGCTAAAAGTCAGCACAGCAAAATTGCAGAAGATGCAGCAGCTCTACCAGTAGAGGAACCCAGGTGTGACAGCAATGAAGAATCCATGGTCCAAGCTTCGGGAGCAAGTCAGTATACAGTGAATGCTCTTACTCCACAGTCACCATTAGCAACTGCATCCCAAGTGAACCGGTGCTCTGGTGAGCATGTACCCACCTCTGAAATAGACAGTACAAGTCCTGAAGGGTCCACACCACCATCTGAAAGAGATGATGTAAACATTACAGCACATGAACAGGACTTGGCTGCAGAGAACATTGATGACTCAACCCAACCCAAAGGTCAATTGCCTACAGCCTGCATCGAAGTAGGCATTGAAGTTGAAGGTGCAGTTGGTGGAAGATGCTCTCCATACCCAGCATCACAGGAGCAAACTACATCCAACTGTCACAGTGGTAGGTCAAATATCCCGTGTCCTGAGGTACAAAATGTGAGAAGGTCGTTGTCAGCCAGTTGGGATCTGGTTCATCAATGTCGAAGAGAAATTGAAAGACACCTAAATCCAGACCTTGCCTGCAGGTACTTGGTCAATGCAAATGTGCTGACAGAGGATGACTGCAGAATAATTGATGAAGAGGAAGACGTATGGCTATGGACGTATGGCTATGGACTGTCAGAGGAGGCTGAAGTGTCCGAACAATGCCCTTCTCCACACACACAGCAGAGTAATCCAGAATCCGATGTGGACCCTTTGCACCCGCAACCACCTGACCATCAGCCAAACAGGAGAGAAGACAGCACCAGTCCCCAGCTTGAAAACAACAAGGACAGGCATGAAGCAGCTCAACAGCCAGTTGAAGAGAAACGTGAAACTACATGTACTTTGGATGAGTATGAAGATGACAAGGACAAGACACCCGATGGCACAGCGCAAGAAATCAACATGACGCCTAGCACACCATTCAGCGAAGATTTGCCTGAGGTGTCCAAACAACACTCTTCTCCACACACACAGCAGAGTAATCCCGAAGTCAACGTGGACACTTTGCACCCGCAACCACCTGACCAAATAGACAGTACAAGTCCTGAAGGGTCCACACCACCATCTGAAAGAGATGATGTAAACATTACAGCACATGAACAGGACTTGGCTGCAGAGAACATTGATGACTCAACCCAACCCAAAGGTCAATTGCCTACAGCCTGCATTGAAGATGGCATTGAAGTTGAAGGTGCAGTTGGTGGAAGATGCTCTCCATACCCAGCACAGACTGCATCACAGGAGCAAACTACATCCAACTGTCACAGTGGTAGATCAAACATCCCGTGTCCTGAGGTACAAAATGTGAGAAGGTCGTTGTCAGCCAGTTGGGATCTGGTTCATCAATGTCGAAGAGAAATTGAAAGACGCCTAAATCCAGACCTTGCCTGCAGGTACTTGGTCAATGCAAATGTGCTCACGGAGGATGAGTGCAGAATAATTGATGAAGAGGAAGAGGAAGAAAAAGCCACAAGCCTACTCTGCATACTTTCAACTAAAGACCCAGAGCCATCGCTGGCATTCTGTGCAGCACTTGAAGATCAAGGCCTTGAGGACATTGCGGCTCAGATAACTGGGTCTCAAGTCAGTAACATTCTAAGCCCAATCACAAATGTACCCCACCCGGTGAGCAGTTTTTTCGAAACACGTGATGCTAACAATGTCCATGCAGCTGTAAAGGCTCAGCACATTACTGTTTTGTGTGGAATTGCTGGATCTGGAAAAACCCAGATCGCACAGTGGGTAGCAAGGCAGTTCCTTCAGCACCACCGCACAGCTGTAGTTTGGGTGCTGGACGGACAGAACAGGCAGACTCTCCTGGCAGGCATGAGGGAGCTCCTAGAAGCACTGAATGCTGAGGTGCCGGATGAAGAAGACGTCAGCAGAATAGACGAGTGTCTAGACCAGGCCCTACAGAACCGGGGGACGCCAGCCCTGCTGACCGTGGATGACCTTGAAGATGGAACCCTCCTGACGCCGACCTTACTGAGAGAAAGGATCCAGTCGAGGGTGATGATCCTCACACGTCAAGAGGATCTCCAACTTCCAGATGGAACCCCGTTTCCATGCACCCTACAAGGCTTTCAAACGTGGGAAGGAGTGAGGTTCTTTCAAGCTGGCAATCTGGCGGAACCAGATTACCAGATTGATCACTTGCAAGGCATAGCTGACATATTCGACGGTCACCCGTTTGGACTTGCAGCAGCTCGTGAATTCATGCAGAACACCCACACCAGCCCAGAACATTTCCTAGTACATGTACTTCTGCCGAAGGAAGAACACAATGCTAGGATCCCCCAGCAAGAAGCCCAAAGGTTAGTTTACATAATACAGAACAAAACAGTCTCTCCATACTCTAATTACCTACTTTGAGTTGAAAATATTATTATGTACAGAATGTTATGGGAATCACTTAACCCTAAAGATGGTTGTCCTGTTCTCCTTTCAACCTGATTCACCTGGGACAGCTATTAAATTTCTCCATTTCATTTTGATTCTCTTTGACCTCTCCCTCAAAATGCATCTTACATCTTACCTACATCTCCACCCTCCAAGCTCACGAGCTGACTATCACCTAAATTCCTTCTTCTCTAAAACTGTTAGAGAATGGAACCACCTACCAGATAGTGTGGTTAAAGCCAAGTCACTGCAGGCATTTAAAAATGCCATTCACACCTTGTAACCCCAAACAAGAGTCACGGGTACTCACCGCCACCCAGCTGGCGGACAGGGAGTGGCGCCCCTGCCCACTGAGGAGCTTGTAGTCTGTAGCCAACAGACTACAACAACATATATATACACATATACACAATACAAAATAAGAGCGACACCCCAAATCCAAACCAAAAACCCCTACCCCTCTCCGTGCCGGAGCCCTCAACTTATTGAGGTTGTGCACGTACGGGAAAGAAGAAGAAGAAGAATAAATGTAGCCTCGCTGCTGTCTGAAACTTTTCAACTTGTCCATCTTCCTGTTGTTTAATAAAAAGTCCTGTTTTTACTGTGTCTGCAGGTTTACATGTATGGCTCAGCACTACAACATGTTTGACCAAACAAGCCTCCATCCGGTGTTCCAAGCTGCTCAAGACAGACTCAGCGCTCAAAGAGATACACCCAAGACAGATGAAGACACCGAAAAAACTGCCCTTGAATCAACAAGTCAATACACTGATGCAACTTCCAGTGTCCAAGATGAGCAAGATGAGTGTAGTGGAGAAGTATCCTACCCAGAAGATTCCTCATCACTTCAGTCACTGGAGAGCCAGCAGATGGAAGATGAAGGTCAAGAAGAACAGAAGATGGCAGAGGAAGGTCAAGAAGAAAGGCCAACAGTTGGATCCCAAACCCAGCAGTCAGAGGAGGCTTCCTCTGCATTGCAGTTTCAAGAAGAGGCAGTAGCAAGCCACTCTGCAGAGGACCAGGACACAGAGTCCTCATCCAATGAGCTCCGTTCACTCGCTGCATCGGCAAGAAGTACAGAAGAGGGCTTGGAGCTTGAGGGGGCAGTTGGCGGCATCTCCTCTCCTCCCCGATCACATACAGCTTCACAGACTGGTTTGCAGGAACCCGACATTCAGGTATTACTATTATATGCACAATTGCATAAGATATAAAAAAGTCAAGTTGTAATGAATTGATATCAATCTTGAGTTCCATAGTGTATAAGTCAACCTTGGATTATTTTCATACAAGTACATGTAACATCATTGTGAAATGTAACAAAACCAGGTTGTTCAGCTTTTTATTGGAGATTGCTTTTCATGTATGATTATACAGCAAAGTAGCCTCATTTGAATGTCTCACTTTTTGATCTGTTAACTTTTACAGCTGCAGCATATTGAGGAAGATATGTCACCCTTTGGCCCACCAGCATTCACTGTGATAGAGGTACATGTACATTATATGTCCACGTAAACAATATTGTATACCTTTGGTTCTAAATGCCATGGAAGTCCAAACATTTCTATGCCAATTTCTTGCTTTAACAGTTGTGATCAAACTTTTAAAGTACTGTTGTTATAATGTTTCATTTTCAGAATCAAGAATTTCCACTGGAGCAAAATGATCGGTTTGTGCCAGAACAGTTGTCAGGTAAGCTTACAACTTGAATGAATGTTATCCCCTTTCCAGTATCTGCTAAGCATCATCAAAGTGTATTCATCAACCTGAAAACCAGCAGAAAATCTTACACATGTATGTTACAAATTGCAGGGCACTATACTGTGTTGTCGGAACGTTGTAATCATTAAAAAAAAGTAGTAAATATTAAGATTAAGATTTTGCCCTTGTCCAGTGGAGCCTGAACACAGGCCCTGGAGGAATTCACACTTGCAGCAGAGTTCTTCCCCAGCTCTTTTGTATGTATTGATGATTCTTTTTTTACTCTTCCATTCCATTCAGCTTCTTTGATTCTTTGTAAACAAGTTGAAGACCCAGTGCCTGTGTCAAATGTCTTGAAAGTGAAGTTTGCTGAGCATCCAACACAGATAAACTGTCATGATAAGTTTAATTTTTTAGACTTCAATATTGTGTATAAGAAAAAGGAAAAACAGAGAAGTACATGTATTTTCCTGTCACTGTTTCTTATGGCAATGGTCAATCTATTTCTCATAATGGTCATGATCAAGTTACATTGTCTAATACATGTACCTTCTTTGTTGTAGTAAGTTAATGTCCTTTAAATTGTTTTTCAATGTCCTTTAAATTGTTTTTCAGCTCTCTTGAAGTAGAGAGAGACCGTCTACGGACACATGTTGGACAAGTTTCAATTCCTGTGAGGGTCCAGCGAGGTAATGAAGCTCAGATTGTCCAGGAGATCGTCCACCTGTATCTGCAGACACCATCAGCAGCAGCCTGTAGACTAGATATTCAGTTTGTAGATGAGTTTGCAATGGATTGTGGGGGGCCTGGGAGGGAGCTCTTTATGTTGGTTTGGAGATGGTTGTCAGAGAGATACCTTGAGAATGGCATCCCTCGTCAGAGCCCTGACTTGGAGCCAGGTACCCACAAATTTTGGCTGGCAATAGGGAGGTTTATCCTCCACATGTTTGTGTTGTACAAATGCTTCCCAGCAGGTTACCTGGCAAGGTTTGTGGTGGAAGCAATGTTGAATGGTCCACAGCAGTTGAGCATTGTGGACTGGCTAGACGTCTTTCTGAAGCCTCTCCCAGACAACATAAGAACTCTGCTGTTTGAAAGCTGTTCTAATAAAACAGCTTTTGAAAGGAATAGGAATCAGCTCACCGAAGTTCTGATGACATGGGGGATGTCGTCTTTTCCACGGAGCCCTGCACACCTTTCACGGATGCTCCCAAGGTTAGGGCAGTCTGTGTGTCTGGATTCCCACTATGTGGCACTGATTGGTCTGATCAATGGCTTCCGTGAAGGGTGGCAGGCTTGTGTAATGCCGGGGGATGTAGATAGACTTATTCTCCAGCATGGCCGCCCTACTTCATATCTTGACATCATACCAGCTTTGGATATCGACGCAAGCAATGTCGATTCTGACACTGGCCGCAGAATGAGAGGGTACCTGAACCGATGGCTCCGAAATGCCAATCCGGCCATGCTACAGCAGTTCTTGATCACTGTAACTGGCTGTGATCAGTTGACTGGTAACCAAAACATCACCATTATTTTTGATCCAGACTATCCTGCCAATGCCATCTCTACATGTGCCCAGACATTGCCTGTGCCAGTGGTTGAGACCTATGACGACTTCTGTACCTACATGACAGGAGTTTTGTCTGGCAACACATTCAACACTGTCTAACTCCTAATTAATGATGGAGTATTAAAGCTGGTGTGTTATGCCAAAGGGCGGTTATACTGGCTATACAGATATTATAAATCATAACATAGACGTGTTACTTCAGGATCAGATATTGACACATGCCAGTCTGTACTAGTTAAAATAGTTGAAATGTCTGAAATTCAACCAGATACAATATATGTGGTAGATTAAGAAAACCAGAGTCATTTGAGGATCATTTAACCTCTCCAAAGTCGTTGATTGCCCAGTATGTCAAAGGTGCCCTCATCCAATCAACCTCTATGAAACTCAGACTTGAATCGGCCGTGATCCAACAATTTGCTTCCTAGTTCACCAACATCTGATGAAGCCGACCCACCAATTCCTGTGCGATGGTGTCACTGACAGACATTGTCTTCAGATTGAAAATTGTGGCAGTTAGTGGCATCACATTAGTGATGGTCTGTCGTGTGGATCAACTGCCGCAATTTTCAATCTGAAAACAACTATTAAAATAGGCTGACACCATTCCGTATAGAATAACAGTAACAGTTTATTTGCAGCACCAAATACGATGTGTGTAATTGTTCCCCCACCCACCCCCCACCCCCCACCCCCCTGCAAAACATAAGGTACATTATGATATGCATGAAATGAAATAAGTTTCAGTTTATTATGTTGGGAACATTTTATACTTTGTCTTATCACTCAGACTTAGCTTGGGACTTCTGCAAGTAGAAGAGAGAATACTTGTTATATTCTGTCGACTTCTTGGGAAAAATTTTGCCTTAAAGTGAACTGAGAATTAGATTTGATAGGATAGTTAATGCTTCTCAACAGGATCCCTGTTTTTAACTTTAACCTATACTGAGGTACATGTAGTTTTTGGCACCAAATTTGTATTTGGAGTTTTGTGTAGCAGTTTGAAGTTAAGTAACATGATGGTAATTATTTGAGTAATAATATCCAAGTCATAGGAACACCCCAAGGTGTGTCCTGCATTTCCTATCTGTGCCACATCATCATCATCATCATAATGGGCAAGTTCATGTATGTCTGGACTTCATTATAAAGTTCACTCTACAATGTACTTTCCAGAGTATGAGATGGTTGGCTAACTTCTTTGTTTCTGTAAGCAGACGGTAGAAATTGTAGACCTTTAAATGCTCTCTGAATGTTGCAGACTCTTACATTGGTGTATTAGTCAGGTGGCAAGGTGGTCTTGTGGTTTGGGATGTTGACTCAGAATCTAAAGGTTCTGGGTTCAAATCCCTGTTGTGTCCTTGGGAAAGGCACTTTGCACATATTTCCTCACTCGACTCAGGTGAAAATGAGTACCTAGCTTTTGTTAGGGACGTCCTCTCGGATGGGACGTAAAACCAGAGGCCTCAAGCACGTTAAAGATCCCACCACACTTATCAAAAAGAGTAGGAGTCCTTCCCGTTGTGAGTGGTTCAAACCTTACAGTCTGGTCATACGCAGCTTGTACTTACTGTACAAAACTGATGTGTTACCAGTTAATAATATGCAAAACACAGATTCTTGCATGTGTTACATTGACTCTTATGCAAAACACAGTGTATACTGATTTGCTACCTAACAGTAGCTTCAAAAAGCTTCAGAATCTGTTAAGTGTATTTTTGTGTATATTAAGTCAATATGTATCAGTCTGATCATCTCACTGTAAGGGAGAAATGATACTCAATCTGCTAAAGATGTAAAAAGTCATGTTTAAGTGCATTCTCAAGAGCAAAAGCAATTGTTCTGATTCCTGTATGTACTATTTTTGTGAATCCCAAAATTGAGTTTGGACTAGGCAGAAGTTATATTATACAGCAGTAATATTCTGGTAGCCCTCATGGATGATGAGACTGGTAGTAGCATTTCATTGTGCATTTGTAAGTTATCAAACAGGGCTCAAAATACTTTTTCTGCACCCCTGCACTGGTGCAGGTAACATTGAAAATTACCTGCACCAGACAAGTTTTACCTGCACCACCCGGAATTTAGTAAGTACAATGTATGCCATAATACTAAAAACTGTTCCGAAACCGTTGCCATTATTTCTTGTATACAAGTCATGTACTTCATAGGTGATGTCATTGCAGCAAATAGAAATCCATACATATACATTTAAACCCAGTACATGGACCAGTGCAGGTTAAGTTAGGTGTAGTTAGACATCAAAAACACCTGCACAACTCCAATTTTACCAGCACTAACCTGCATATGCAGGTGGTATTTCAAGCCTTGTCAATAACTGTTACTTGTCATTTGTGTTATACATGTACAGTGTAATTATTATTCTGCTGCTTGCATCTGAATTCACTTATTTAAAAACATAAAATCATCAGGCCATATCAATTTATTTCCTTGGTTTTTGGACACTTTAAAGTTGGTAAAAGTTTGGCAAGAGGACAAAATGAAAAGAAAGGGCTGGGAGAAATACATAATTAGTATTACTTGAATATCACTAATAGTATGAATATTAAACTCCCTGCAACTGTGTGTACCAAGGTATAGACTCCACCTTTTAACATTGTTCAACATTATTTTATTGAAATCCAAGAACCAACTAATCAAGTTGGTATGTCCTCTGGCAACACTAAATCACATTGTAAGGCCACACCAATTTAATTTGTTGGTTCTCGGATTTTTTCAGAAAAAATATGAAGCGACAGGGCGAAAAAAAATAAAAATAAAAACAGGCCTGGGCATCCTATTATAGCCCCAAATGCTAGAATTGGTGCCATGAAGTCAACACAAAAGACTGGGTTAAAATTTGAATAATGAATTTTGAACTTTTAATCAAACCAGTGCATTGGTAGATGTAATAACTGTAACAACTAGGAGTAACAGGTCTTTCTTGAACTGTTGGAGGCAAAATATGAGCATTTTTGAGTTGATTCAGAACCAGAATTTTTTTTTTTTTTCTGAAGAGGCAAATCCGAGAACCAACAAATTAAATTGGTGTGGCCTAAGGATAATATTTGGGAGTAACACAGTGAAGAAGACAATGACTTGCAGAGGGAAAGGAATATTTTCAATGCAGTCATTGAGAATGATGAAATTGTGCCTAAAATATCAAGTGCCATTGTAACAAGAAAATGTTGTCACATGAAATATTGTTTATTCTTTGAAAATTTTCAATAACTGAAGAAGTATATTTTCAATCAACATTAGTGTTGCCATACATGTACAATGTACATTATGTATCTCACCAAAATCTGCTCTGCAAGGCCAAAGCAATAAATAAAGTTGCATTGCTTAAAAAACTTTGAATGTCATGCACTTCATTCATTTTTAAGGACTGACAGTTTTTAGTTTGTCCAAGTCCAATTTGCAGAAACCTTTCACGATCTCAAAGTGTAGTCAATAGTTTTGCTTACAATCAGTACTGAAGACAAAATCTAAGCACATATTGTTTGCACTCACTAATATCATGGTATAATCTATGGAGTTTTGACTATTACATAGCATTTATTACTTCGGAATCCGTTCTTTAGACTACGATGGCTTTGTTTTGGAACTGTGCTACATATTTTCTTCTTTCTTTATTCAATCAACAAGCAATATTTTTGTAAGGAAGAAAAAAGATGTTGACTTTTAGACAGGTGTAAACATGACCCAGTTTTACCTGCCTTGCTGGCGGGTATAGGAAACACGAGAACAGGTGGACAGGTAATTGGGTTATAAAGTCTACACCAAATTTACATGTAAGGCTACACTGTACTTAACATAAGAGGAATGAACCATGACTAAGTGCTGGCCTTTACAAGTACTTCATACTTACATAAGATAAGCTTTCCAAACGTTTGTGGCAAGCCTGTTAGACCTCACCTGGATTGTGTGACGTTTGACCTTTTGTCGTCTGACCTTTGTGGCTGCACATGTGGTTTCAATGGTTAGTCAAATGGAAGTTATCCTAGACGTTTAAATATGTCGGTCACACCTCAAAGGTATAAACATTGCAAATAGGAAATCACAAATTGGTCAGACCATGCCTTAGAAGACCCATTGACACCCAATGCTGTAACAGTAACTTACAACATATAGATACGCCCTCTCCCTATAACTCCTTTGTTAACCCTTAAAGTGTGGTCATCCATATGTATTTGTCACATGCGCACTACACCCGACAGCCGCCATCTTACATTTTCACTTTGCAGTCGAAGCATTTCGTCTCTCAACAAAACGTGAGTTTTGACATATTTTATGTACTTTGTTAGGATGTTACTTTCTACAAGCTTGAACTCTGGATTGCTGTCTTCAAGAATTGATGTTGGAAATGGGCCTGTTTTGCACCAAAACCACCTGTTTGATCTCAAACACTGCATGCCAGGATTGTTCACGATTCTCTTCACTGATAGCAACGTACAGGCATACATTGTATCTGTTAGGTCTGTCTCGAGATCTGTCAATCTTCATCTTCATGTTTTCTAGCATTTATTGCAATTTGAATGGTTTTCTTTTGGGGGACTTGGTACCCTTTAAGTCAGGAGGGTCATTGTTGTATGTAGGTAGACAAACGTGTTTTTTTTTCAAAAAGGAATGGGGGTAATGGAAGGCGTGACACCGTTTCAGATAAGGAATAGGGGAGGTAACGTTATATGTTGTGGGAGGTTTGGAAATGTGTGTACAGTTCTGTGTGAAAATGTGGTCCTTACTAGTACTAGTTGGAATGTATCTGAATAAGTGCTGTCAACTTTTGATGAGAAGTGGAAAAATATTTAAGTTATTGTTTTTTTCTGTGTGTATTTGGTCAATTACAAAAAGGACAATGTTTCAAGCATGCCTGCATAATTAACTCATGTCAATTTGTCATGTTAAGACTAATTGGCTGGAAATACTGCCAATCAGGATTGTGCTGATAAGAGGTTGGAGATATACACTGACTTAATTTTATGGATGACATCGTCTGGAGACCCTAAAGCTAATATGAGAGGGGGAAAAAATCCAGCAAAACAAAACAGGTGAAAATCAATGCGCACCCGGATGTCATCCATAAAATTAAATCAGTGTGGCCTAAATGGAAAAGCTGTCACAACTAGCAATACAAGAACCCTCTTTAAATGTTGATGCCAGAACATGAACATTTCAGAATTGATGCATATCCAGAATGGTACATGGGAATTTTTTTCTCTTTTCCTTTCAAACAAGTTTTTTAATTTATAGGCTTTTGTAAGATACTTGGCATGCACTATACGTAAATTTTGTGATTGCAGTTACTGTATAAACCGTACACTTTTTATCCACAGGCATATATTATCATTGTTAGATTTTTTTGCCAAGTTTCATACCATTCCAATCTGCTAATTCGCACGGACAACTATCTTGTTTGTTCACAGAAAAGCCATGGAAAGTGCAACAGGTATGTCCACCAAGGCTGACGTCTCAGCTGTGGAATCTGAAAAGGCACAGTCACCAGACCCAACTTTGGACAGCAAAGATAGGACTGATGAGTCAGTTCACCTCACACAGCGTGGACAGATGGTTTATCCTGATGCCGAAGGGATAGGCACTGAATATGAGGACCAGGAAACAAAAGAGCCTTTACCCAACCCCACGGAGAAGGCAGAAGTTGTTGTCAGAAGAAAAGTAAAAGTCGGGGTCACATCAAATGTGGGGTCTGAAAGGGGCAGTCCAGTACCCACTGATCATGAGAGACAGCTTTCTTCTGGCACTGTGGTGACATCTAGATTTCAGTCTGACCAGCAACAAACTGGGCTAACCTCAGAGGGCTTTCTACAGAATGCCCCAATTGATGCAAGGTCATTAGACATGATTCAATTTGCCATTGTAGAGAAAAGTTCAAGGCCAACAAGGGATGGTCAAGCTGAGTATTCATCAATGCCAACATCCAAGACTCAGTTTGATTACATTTTAGTTCATGCAGATGAAATAAGGCAATATGTGGCTTTCCTTGGAACAATTCTGAAAGCACAGATCTTTTATTATGAGTCAAATAATGTCCCAGAGCTTGCAATTGCTAAGAAGAAACTGCACTTGACCAAGGTTTTAAAGCTCCATGAAGAGAGCAAAGTGTTTATTGCAAACATGGAAACAACCCTTGACAGCATTTGGAGGTCAACCACAGAGTCTGAAAGTAACCATGTAAGCTCCATCAACACAGCCAGCTGCAAAGATGACACCACGATTGTAAGCCCAAACCTAGAAGCCACAGAGAACCGTGGGATCCCTGATGGTCATCAGATTAACCCTAGGCCTTCCACCGCTGAAAACCTGGTCAGCACACAAGGTCAAGTTCAAAATGAAGTGAAGTCTGGGAACGACGCTGAAGATTCTGCTGCTGCTTCGACTCTCAAACAGGAAGTGAGTCATGCAAGCCCACCATTGCATCATTCCCTCCCGCGTCAATGCCAAGCCGGCAGAATGATCGAGAACAAGCAGCCGATGGTTAATCAGAACATTGTAGCTGAAGTTCACGAATCAGAACCCAAGTTGTGTCAGAACCAAGAATCTGAGCAGTCATCACTTTTGGAAGCAGCTGGATCAAGTGGAGGTGCAGACAGAGATGACACAAGTACAGTGGTGCCACTCAATGGAGAAATGTCAATCATTGGTGGATCAAGCAGTGACATAGAACAGGATGTCACAGTAGAAAATGCCAACGGAATGGAATCCAATCACATGTCAGCAGCTGACAGTATGCCATGTTCAAATGGACTTGGCCCGCATGTACAAGCTATCAACGACGCTATCAGAAACCACATGCACAAAACACCAGGAACAAGGGAACAGCTACTGCTCGATGCAGGTTTGCTGCCACAGCAAACAACAGTGCTACCTGAAGGTGATCATGATGGCCATGCTGACAGGAATCCATGCAGAGATACAGACCCATGGATCCGGAGGAAGGGGTCTTCCAAAAGCGCTTCAAAGAAAAGCTACAATGAGCTGCACTTTGGCCAGCCACCTGGTTCCAGGGAGAAGAAGGACAAAAAGGAAAATCAAGAAAACAAGGTAGACGATCCAACCGAAATCTACAAACATCCCAACGACACTCACAAGTCAGGGGAATTTGGCGCAGCTGCTAGTCAGGCTGATCCTTCTACAGAGGAAGAGCAGGAGCTTGAGGGAGCTGTTGGGGGGATGATCCATCCATCCCAGCATGCCAAGGAAAACATGATCATCGTAGCTGACACAAACAGACCAGGCACAAATGACAGACCTGTTGGCAAAGTGCAAGGTGTGCAGAGGTGCCACTTCACCGATCAGCTTGTCTCAGAGGTGAGACAAATTGTCTGTCATAATTCTATTTAGAAGTTAGTGTAATGTCATGAGCTGGTAAACTCAAACTAACTGTTTGCTTGGTGATAATTGATGGGCTTTTTGGAGTACGTTTAACAGTGAAATTTACTATCACACAATGTAATGTACTGCCTTTTGCTTCATTTCAGCCACAAGAAGAATACATGTACCAGGAGGACGTTTTGACTACTCCTGAGTCTGGACCACCAGCACTTATCCAACTCCAGGTAGTTTGCCATAAAGATAATGGAACTGTTTTCATTTAATGTTATATGTTAGTCTTTTGTGGAGTCAAGGATTATGGTGCATTGCACTCCCCCCCTGGACACGTTACCCCAACCGAGGGGTGTTGTCCAGTACCCCCATCAAGATCAAGATCAAGAAGATGTGATGTCAAACTCAACTATACTTAGTCTATTGAGATGATGTAATGGCCCTGAAATGTATTTTGTTTCAGGGGGAGGACTATCCCCGTCGCTCAACGTTTAATGACCCAGTTGATGCTCAATTGTATCTTCCTCAAGAAGAGGAGCTAAGAGGTATTTGTATACTTCTAATCGTTATCAATCAATTGACCTACATGTAGAGATGTCGATCACACATCAAACACGTGTAGTAAGATTGAAGGATGTAAATCTCACTCTTATTTGTCTCATCCATTGTTGAAATGGAGTGAGCTACCAACTAAGGAGTGTACAAGCCATTCTATAAGTACACATGTGTGGACAGCATTCAGCACCAAGGACAGGCATGTGTGTGGATGGCATTCAGCACCAAAGACAGGCATGTGTGTGGATGGCATTCAGCACCAAGGACAGGCATGTGTGTGGATGGCATTCGGCACCAAGGACAGGCATGTGTGTGGATGGTGTTCAGCACCAAGGACAGGCATGTGTGTGGATGGTGTTCAGTGATATGTTGTATATTTTGTTGAATTTTGACACCTGTGAATTTGTGCCCTACAGCACCAGCTGTGAGGGACAACTTTAGGGATGAGCAGCTACATGGACTACACAACAGGCACCAGTCATCTCCCCATGAAACTGCCGATGTGGTTTCAAGACGTAGGGATGCACCTGGAGCTGGACCATCTCGTCACAACAGGAGTCTCAAACAGGATGTAGGAAGGCCAGAAGGCAGTGTGGCTGAGAGGTCTGTTTCAGCTATGAGGCAGGCATTTGAGAGAGGTAAGAGGGGTCACTGTCCATCAAAACTCTTTCAACAAATCACATGCTTTGGTATGGTCCGAAGAATTGATTCATGTTGGGTAATACACCATACAATAATTACTTATGGTACGCTTTGCCAACAAGAATATAAGTTTTGCATGTACTGTATGAGATGTTCTGTCAATATTTTTTGGACCTGCCATGAGTCATATACTTGTTAGAATAGTGTGACAACTATGATAAAATTTTATACACTATTAATGTGTGATAATATTAGCAACATGTTTGATACTAGTGACTAACTCTAATTTACATACATTGTGTACCTCAAGCCTGTATACATGTATAACATTGACAAGATTGAAATGCATTATCTAGGTCGTACTATGAGCTTCAGAGGCAGAGCTGGAAAAAAGAACCAGGCCACAGACAGGACAAGCATCACCAGATGTTGTAGCTGTCCTCCTGTATGTTTCGTGCAGCCTTACAAGGTCAGTAGATGTAGGTGGATGTAGGTGGTAGCTAGGAGTTTTACATAGTTTTTGCAACTTACATGTACCTGCCATTTATGTATCTGATAATGGTATTTTCACTTGCAGTATAGTTGTTTTATTTGGGCAGTGCACAGATTGCCATTGTTAACTTTGAATTGCTTCTAGCTGTTATTGATAATATAATTGGATTGGATATGAGAGAATCTGTTAGTTATTAATTTGGGGTCTTTGTTTTAAGGATCAGGAGGACCCACCTTCATCCAGAAACTCTTCGAGCAGTGACCTCGACCTACAGGGAGGTAACAACCAAGTGGTAGAGACCCAGCAGCATAATAACCATCAAGGTACATGTATTTTTAATCAAACCTGGCTAACAGCAAACTCTGATATAGATTTTCAAGTTATTCTACCTGTATATACCAGTCAACTGGTGTAATGTGGCAATAAATTTTGTAAATTGTCACATACAAAGAAGTCACAAATGTTGTTTGATTTTAATGGTTTTTGTAGCACATTGTCGTGCTGTTTGTCCAGTTTACAATTTGGGTTGTCAGTGACTTTACACTGCCAAATCAAGGCTCATATGATAACAATTTGGCCTTGAACTTAACATTTTTGTAGCCTATTGCATACCTGTCTCATGACACTCCTGTACTGCTACAAGTTTCAATAATGCTGTACTTCTAAATCAGCAGAGCCAAGAATCACAGTCCTGGACACTGCCCAGCAGGTCCTGGGGGTTATAAGGACGTCTCCAACTCCTGTGGAGCAGATAGCATACAGCATCCAGGAGAGGGTAAGCAGTAATTAGACTGTAAATGGTACAACATGTACATTGTTGAATTGTAGAATCATATAAGTTTTGACATGCAGTCAGAGGGACCAGATACATGATGTCAAGCCATTATAAGACATGGAATTAGTAGTAGATGTAAGGTAGTTGTAATGCTATGGATACATATAGGATCAATACCTTTACTTGTCAGATATATCTACATTGTATTTTATTGGACATATTTCTCAGGATAAAAGTTACATGACCTTGAAACAGTGGCATATAGACTGTGAATTTTTTTTCATTATGAGAGAAATTTACAATGATTATGTATCTAACAGTATCTAAATAGCCCATGAAATACATGTACTGTGAATAACAAATTGAATGTGAATGTTAATACAGACTTAAACTTACAGTGACTGGTATATTTATATTCAATCATTTGTACCTGTATGGCTATTGCTATGGGCAACACACAACACACAAGGTGAACAGTGATTCCTAGTTAAAAACATAGCTACAATTCCCGTCTGTTTTGCTTGTTTTGTAGGTTTTCCAGGAGGTGGTTCTGACAGGTTTCACCCTGGGGTACCCTGGTGGGGACACCATCCCACAGGGAACCATGCTGGGGGAGGAGGATGCTACAGTTCTGGTCTTCCCCGCAGAGTCGGACCAGCCTGGGCAATGGAGGGTTGTCAATAACATGTAACTTGGGAAGGGGTGCATGTCCCTTTTCAGTAAGGTGTAAGCAAGCTATTTTAATTTCCAGTAATGCATTCCAGGGAAAGCTAAATAATTATAATCTTATTCCCATAATCCATAGAGAAAGCTATAATTTTATTTCCGTAATTCAAAGTGAAATGGATGATTTTTATGTAATAGCGTACTTAAGTAGCCCTCCTGAGTTTAGTGTAAAGCATTGTTGGGAACTTCCATGGTGACCCTAGCTGATAGAAGTGCCTAAAGCATGATTGTAGATAATGATAATGTTCACGTGACAAGTGAACTTCGGTTCGAGACCTGACTTCACTGGGCTGATGAAGAGACAGTGTTACGTCTCGAAAGCTCCCCAGAGCAATAAAATTCGTTGTGTGTATGGTTAAATATTTTGTGAAGATAATGTGTAGTTACTTAATATCTCCATTGTTGAGCTAGTATAACCAATCCTTCAGCACACTAGCTTCGCAGGCATGTCACTGCTGCTGGTTATATCACACTGATTAATATCAGTAAGTTTGAAATAGAAGAATTAACCTTTAGTCATTTAGAAATCCTCAAAAAGCAAGTTTTATTTACATGTCGTGAGCACACTTTTCTGCTGATATGTCAAAGGTTTGGACTTGCCTTCATTATACACTGTAAGTGCTTCCTGCAAGACGAATAAAGTTAAAATGCTTGCCTTCTTTTGTTTTGTTTTGTTTTGTTTTGTTTTGTTTTATGACCGTACCTACATGTATCTCCTTATCTGTACCTATCCCTAACGTTATATCACACATTATTTGTAATTAAGCTAAACAGTTGCAGTCTTATTGCCAATAATTTCCTTTAAATCTTCCTGACATGTACCACTGATGCGTGGTGAAGCCTGGAGCCTCTAAGCTAGAGGTTATAATGAGGAATTTCCTGTGATGTTTGTCTTTCAATGTCTGGATTAGGAAAGGGACCTAGATATCCTCTAATTTGGTTCTTTGTCCTCAGGCAACCCTAGCCTGTCCCTACTTTCTGTCTACAGTGATTTTATCACAACTGTTGAGACGAGTGGACAGGAAGTTACGATACACATCTCAACAGTTAGTTTCTTTGAAGTGTTATGTGATGCAGTGAGAATCCTTGTATTCTTTAAGGTACATGTATACCCTTGTAGATATTGCCTAGTAGAAGCAAGCTAAGAGTGAAAGACCTTTACTGTACATTTATACTTTAACAAGCTATTATATACATGTTTAAAAGTGCAGGTCATGCTCTATGTACAATAACAGACTGAGTGATCCAAGTCTGGTACATGTATCTTACTACGTCTACAGTATACTAAGTACTAGTATGTACTTAGGTCCAACTTCTTCTCACTTCTTAACACACTTTAAGTAGATGTTAACTCTTCACTGGCTCTGTGCAGTACTAAAAAGATGTGAGGCGAATACCTACATCTGCTTGGAGTTAAAGTCTGACTATGACATGCCCTAAATGTCACTGTGTAAAAAACTAATCTGTCTAAAACCTTCGCTTGCCTGGATAGGACACCTGTTGTGACATTTAAGCCTGCCATGCTGCCCACGTAGTTAATAGGCATCCAGGCATCCAAACGGTCTACAACAAGTTTAAGCTGAAGTGACAGTAAACTGTTACAAAGTCAACATAATGGTGTCAAAAGTCTACCTGTTCTGTCTCGATATGTCAGAACTTTTGATTTGGCACCTAGAATAGTCTCAACCAGACTAACAACGTGGGCTCAAAGACAGTAAAATTAGCGAATTAGGGAGAATAATTGGCCAGGGGAGTTTAGCGACTGTGGAGTTCATTCGCCCGCCCTTCCAATGGGAAATTAACCTTCCTGCAGACTGACTCTCCTGTCCAATTATTTCCTTTTTTTGACGGATTCTACGATCAGCACCCTCACAGGAAGGCCTGGTGGAGGCTAACCTAGAACGCCCCAATATGCTTGACTTGTCATAATTTGTCGCCACCCTAACGACATGATAATCCGAACCAGGAGTAATTAATTGTCTTGTTGAGCCTTTCCTTCCTGTTGGGCCATTCTTACCTGTAGGCAGCTGTTCTAATGACTCAAAATCCTCCCACCAGGGAGGGCTGGGACAAGAAGAACTTGTTCCTTATCCCACCTGAGGTAGTTCTGAGGTATGTTGATCCGGCTTCCTGGGTCCTAGAAGTGATCTCACACTGCTGGGCATGCGACACTGGCAGTACGTGGGCGGTGGGGTTCGTGTTGGGATGAAGTTTGGACATGCTATAAGTAGAAGTGCTCTTCTGGTGCTGTGTACAGAGTTACTGCAAGACTGTCGCAATGAAGGCAGCTAGGATGAACATGTGTGCTATGTTTGTGGTGCTTCTAACCGTAACAGGTACGTATTGATTTGTTCATGAGCTGTTGATTCACAGACTTAGCAGTGCCGTAGGATCTAGAAGATGTTGCCAAATGCACTTCGAAGATTCTAAACAATGGATAGCGATGCACTATATAGCTATATCAACATCCAAAAGTGATCGCTTCGTTTTCTCCTGTAAGTGTCAAGGAGTTTCTGCCGATTGAATGTCTTGACATAAAAGTTCTGATGGTGGTCGTGAGAAATTCTTTCGAAAGGCAATGAGTTTCTTTCCAAAGCAACCCCGAAATAGTGGAGTCAAATAAAAGGAAGATGATTTAGAACGTTGAATAGATTTGGATTGAATAGAAGATTCCGACAAAAGAACATGTCTCAAAAGAGGGAGTAGATTATGAAGTTTTAAAAGAACTACGGAAACAGTTTCTATTCTTAACCCTGTACCTTTGTCCTTGTAAGTGCCATATGATGAGCATCTTCCGGGGTTTCACGTTACCAAGCTTTGGAGTTACCGCGTTACCTGTTCTAATTTTGATGACAAGATGAAATCACTTTGTGTATATTCAAACAAAGGCAAGAAGAAGGTTTTAAACTGAACCACCGGTCTTTATAATGACAATATTTAGACATTCCGATTAGCCACCGTCTTTTTCTGAGCATATTTGTCTTTCCTCGCAATGTCTATTGTAATTAATTGCCATTTTGCTGTTGAGATTTAAGCGTAATGGTTTCTGTAATTGCTTCTTTTCTATAGCCCTCTGTTGCATGAAATTTAGATTTTCCCTAGGAGAGAATAGCACCTGTGACTATGCTTCCGTGTAGGTGGTATCAAACCCACGTTAACACATTCTTCAGGTAACCCAAACAGCTGAACAGCCTCAGGTCGTAACTACTTCCTCAGTTGTCTGTCCGAAGGGTTATTATCATAATTCTTTTGTTTAGATCAACATGAGACCCGTCTTTTCATTTGTGCTAGGTGTCAAAAGGTGGAGACTTACACGTGACGACGTGTGAAATTTGTCAAATGACGCCAGTAAAGTCCGTTCTTTTCTTTCAATTACTTGATTTGTATGAATAAGACAAATCGTAAATTAAATAGGATAACGCTTGAAGCCATACTGTTAAGCACTTCATTATTAGCAAATTACTGACTCCACAAAGCAAAATTGACACCAGTTATAGTTCTATCAGTCTGCAAGGTGTTTACAAGATAAGAAATTGACACTTGTCTCAGTCTACATTATCCATTCATGGCCAACTTTCTGTCATCATTGCTGTGAAGTACATGTAGGAGAATTTACCCAACTAATTTACCCTGTTTGTTAGAAACAGTTTGTTTCTTTTGTGCTCAGTCTAGATGATTGATGCAAAATACCGCATCAGTTGCCATGTAAAAGCAGGTTTCTGATGGCTCCCTAGAATTGTTTAATGTTAAATTGTTGTATAGCCAAGTTCCATGATTTTGATTTGAGTAGTTTTTGTACCGATCGCCTGGACTATTACCTGACCGATGATATTATATTTCATATCTATCATACTAGACTCATAACACATTGTTAGATTGTTACCTGTTGATATCTTCACTATATAACTCTGGTTTCTTCTTGATTTAGCTGGTGTACAGGGCCGAGACGAGTCTTCCCCGTCGGGCACCTGTGATCTCTCCGACCTGTACGGCATGGCTGCCGTCTGTGAAACCGACTTCATATGCCAAAGCCAGAAATTTGACTGCAGGTATGGTCAAATTACACAGACTTTTGAATATGATATGTATGTATGTATGTATGTATGTCTGTACATGTATGTATGTATGTATGTATGTAATGTATGTATGTATGTCTGTATGTATGTATGTCTGTATGTATGTATGTAACTATGTATGTATGTATGTATGTATGTCTGACTGACTATGTATGTATGTATGTATGTATGTAACGTTATGTATGTATGTATGTAAAAAACAAACTATGTATGTATGTAGGACTAATGGGCTATATCTCAGATTTCTTCTTTTTTTCTTCACCAAACTTCTCAGTACAAGACCCTGCTGTACTGTGCTACTGGGATCATTTGTGTAACATTGGGTGAGACTTCATGTATGTAACATTGTTTTTCCTTATTGTTTACTCGCCACAGTACGCGGTACGAGACCCTGTTGTTCTGTGTGACCGGGATCGTGTGGAACTGTTTCCGTGGAATGATGACAGACGAAGAGTTGGTCGTCAAGGCGGCGACAGTACAGATGATGTTCAAAATGTCACGCAGCCAGGAATTCTACTGCAGGTGGGTGTGTCTCTCAAAAGTGCCTTTGTCTTTCCACTGCTCATAAGTAGTGCAAGCGAATTACATTCATAAAGAAGTGTATTTGTTGTCTTTCAAAATCATGCTTTTACATCATGGATCATTTTCAATCCCTACAAACAAAGGGAAATAGCTCATGCAATTATCTATCCAAAATATCCATTTTGGATCTCTTTACACTACAGCTGTCCTTGCTAGACAGCCATTTTTTTAATGCCATCTTTTGACAGTTTGATACTTCATTTTGTAAATGAATCGGAATCTTGAGAATAGGTCCAAGAACTCACAGTTCTCCGGATAAGAAAACTTAAGGCTTTGGTTCGCTCTTAAAGGAAAGGAAATCGTTCTGTTTTCTCCAGTGGGAGGATATGGACACATTTAGACGTGGGCCGGTACCTGGCTGACAACGATGGGGCGTGCACTCCTGCCTTCTACGATGAAAAGGACGAATGTTTCTCTTCGGTCTCCCCGACCCTAAACAGCGGACATTTTCTAGACCCTCTCCTTTGCAGGTAAGTTTCATTTACCGATTCTCGAAGTACTAGTACTGCACTGGTGTAGATATCTAGGTTTTACCATAGACGAAACGACTATTTGTATCTCATTAAAGCCACACTGTATGCTTTGTAATGTGAATGCAGGAATACAAATACAGTACACAAGACAATTTTGTATGCTTTACTAGCTGCTGTCGCATCAATGATGACATGCAAATGCGTAAAAGAATGCTTTCTTTCCTAACACCTTTGATCTCGCACCTCGACTTACTGTATCTGTAGACCACACACAACTTTACCCACACTTCTACCTTTCACATTGTTGATTCATTAACTGAACATGTGCCAGACTGAGTATAACTGCTCTTTTCCCTCTAGTAACTACAGTGTCGCGCTCGAGTGCACCAGGGAAGCTATGAGGAAGAACTGCAGATTTTCTGGTGAGAAACGGAATGTGTCCGTCGGCCACAATCCGTTCTGTGACTGTAAGGACGTCTCCTCTACAACTCTGAACAGTTCCACAAACAAGCCGAACATTCTCCCCACAGATACCTCCAAAGATGTCACCACCACTGAAACGTTGGATAATAAGACTTTGATAATGCAGACATACGAACCTCCTATGGATGATCCAATAGAAAGGGTGGAGGATGTAGACAAAGATTCTATGAGCAATAAGGCACAAAACTTGTTGGCTTTGTCAATGGTCTGCATAGCCGTAGTGATATCTGTCACTCTGCTATTGATTCATATTAACTAGATTACACTGTATGATGTTACAACTGTTTTATTTTCAAACACATCAACTTTTTCAAGGGTTTGAAATGTGTCGAATTCAATGTGTAATCAGAACTTTGTCAAGCTTATGTTATACTTGGTAAACATGTTATACTGCATAACGAAATGTGTATACAATTCTACAAACATGAACATAACGTTCTTCAAAATATTCTTACACTCAAGATAATTATGTTATAAACAAACATGCACGATGCATGTGATTAAATAGTTTAAGTTAGTAACAGTTAATGTAAGCTCATCCTTGAGTTGTAAGTAACCCATATGACATTATGTAATGACATTTAGTCTAAGAATGAATTATGACAGCAAATGGCCTTTACATAGTCTCTGTGCCATGAGTACACAGTTGACTACCAGTGTATATCTATGTATGAAACACAAAAAAGCAGGTGCTACATACATGTACACTATTACAGCCTAACCTGCAGTACCGCTCCCGGACTTATCCATAAAAGCACAAAGGAGACCGTTAAATTTCCAAATTTCGGTCTTTTCGTGAATGGAGAAGTGTTAAGACTCGCAAATGAAGTGGCTTTTAATGTTGACTTAATGTTGCTTACTTTAGCCTTAAACTTAAATTGTGACCGTGTAATAAAAGAATACGATATATATATTGTAGATATTTTGCCAAAAATGATATTACATAATAAAAGAATACGATATATATATTGTAGATATTTTGCCAAAAATGATAATGTTACATTAGGTCATAAGTCATATGTTTTCCTTTGCGTTTTACCAAATAGAAGTTGTCAAGTATACGTTTATTTATCTATTTCCTGTAAATTGTCACTTTAGGTTACAACATCCAAATTTCAATACTTTTTTGTGAAGCAAAGAAATTCTATAAACCTGCTAACTTCTAAGGTAGGACTACTCAAACTTGTGACATGTGTAATTAAGAACAAGAGGGTAATAACTATGTAACTAATTTGCATAATACATGGACAGGTGGTCACTATAGACAGCAATTTTAATTAGTGTCGTTTTGCGCCCCTGTGTAAAAATCACGTTTGGTACAGTCCGTCCATCTGCGCTGAGCCTTGTATCGTGACACTGTGTCGTTCGTCTTGTTATTTGGGCAATTTTTGGGGTCAATTTTCCAACTTTTGCCTTGAAATTATTCTGCCAACATATAACATACTCGTCAGTATATTTCAACGGTGGATTTGTACCTTTCTTTGGATGTTTGGGGGAGAAAATTCTCATTTCCTGACCGGGTGAACTACTTGAAGTTGAAGACAACGTGGCGACTCTGAGACTTGGACAGACGGCGTGGTGTGGGGAAGACTTTTCAGGGTAAGATAACAAGCTGTTTATTTCCAATGAACTGATAGCCTTACGTTGTATGTTAGTTATATACGATATGGTTTGGTGTGGGTCTTAGAAGGCTACATGTTAGTCTTCAATTTAGCTTGTTTGTCTATAACCATTCTACGCTGTGTTGAAAATTATACATATGCCGCTTCGTGCCGTTTTGAACTTCTTGCCTGGTGGAGTCTTCGGAGAACACTATATCTTACTTTTCGTGTGTCTAGTGGTTCTGAGAAATAGTATGAGTTTATGTTGGGGGAAATTGTTATGAATCGGATATAAAAATGTTTTCTTCTAACGCCACGTGGTAAGCGCGGCTCAGCGACCACCTGTTGGAATGTGCCGCACATGGGCATGTTGATGTTCCCGCCAAATTGGCGCTCAAACAAGGCTTACGTAAAGTACCAAGACGGCGAAAGTATAGCTCCGGTTAGCATATGTTAGCATTTTGTTATTTCCGATTAATCAAAATATTGTAAAAAAAAATGTCAGGACATTTGATGAGGCGACTGCTGGTTTAGTTTTGAGTGAATGACTAGCCTAGTACCCACTGTGCACTTCTCAACATTTCTAGCATCAGGCTAAGTAATATGTTACATGCAAATGTTTATCATCTTTTCTCGTTGCATAGTACTTATTATCCTGTATCATGCTCATGCATATAGAATGACTTTGCTGTTTTCAATACTCTGAGTTTTGTTTCTTTGTCTTCAAGATGTGGATCCGGAGACTGGACAGTAGCAAGAGGAAGGACTGGGCTTATATCGGCAGAGCTGTGTAAAAGAAGATGGGGAGGTGTGAGTATAGTTTCTTTGTTATCACAAGACAACACTCCACATGCAAAGCACTTACACCCGCATTTCTCCCTTTCATGCCCACTTTACCCTACTCTGAGGGTCAACATGCCTGTTTTCCGTAAATCGTAGCTGGCCGTTTAATTCCGCGTTGTTATACAATTCGCCACTGAAAAATTCTTTGCATCGAGTCGTTGGACGCTACATTACCCAAAAATTGTCGCTTTGGACCTCTGTTTACACGTAAATTTTCCAAACATGTTGTTGATTGAAATTTGCATGCAAATGGGCACCCCCACCTGGAAAGATAATCGAGTTAAGATTTTCGCGCCCTTTTAGATAGTGCATGGATTTTTATGATCTTTGACCCCAACGCCTGGGCCCCCTACACACTTAACCACTTTTCCTACATTGAACACAACTCACACAGTACGTTAGTTACACTGTCCCAACGCTTTGGACGTAACTTTTCCGAACTGACTTATAGTCAGTCACCACACTCTGGAACATCAGACCAACCACACCAAACACTAAAATAGTTTCTGTCTCTCCTGGTCAGCAATGCGCACTAAGTCTACTCCATCGGGGATGTCTTTGCTTTATGCATGAGACATTGTTGCTTCGAAACAACAGTATATCAGTGCGCTTGACTGACCAGGAGAGACAGAAATTATTTTTTAGTGTTTGGTGCGGTTGGTCTGATGTTCCAGAGTGTGGTGACTATAAGTCAGTTCGGAAAAGTTACGTCCAAAGCGCTGGGACAGTGTAACTAACGTACTGTGTGAGTTGTGTTCAATATAGGAAAAGTGGTTAAGTGTGTAGGGGGCCCAGGCGTTGGGGTCAAAGGTCATAAAAATCCATGCACTATCTAAAAGGGCGCGAAAATCTTAACTCGATTATCTTTCCAGGTGGGGGTGCCCATTTGCATGCAAATTTCAATCAACAACATGTTTGGAAAATTTACGTGTAAACAGAGGTCCGAAGCGACAATTTTTGGGTGATCTTGGTTTAAACAAGATTAAAATTATTTTTCAGTGACTAACTCAGGATCACAACGTGGAATTAAAGCAACTAGCTACGATTTACAGAAAAAAAGCACGTTGACCCTCAGAGCAGAGTAAAGTTCCAATTTTGCAGGAAAAAATTTAAGTGTAAACAGAGGTCCAAAGCGACAATTTTTGGGTCATCTGGCGTTCAACGACTCGATGTAAAGAATTTTTGAGTGGCGAATTGAGAATAACAACGTGGAATTAAACGGCCAGCTACGATTTACGGAAAACACCCTCAGAGTTGGGTAAAGTGGGCATGAAATGCAGAAATGCGGGTGTAAGCGTGTGCATGTGGAGTGTTGTCTTGTGTTAACAAGGAAACCATACTCACTCAACACCTCCCCATCTTCTATCACACAGCTCTGCCGATAAAAGTCTGGTTCTTCCTCCTGCTACAGTCCGGTCTCCGATTCACCGCTCATCTTGTCGGAATATGGTCCCGTGTCTTCATGTCATTTGGTCTGCATTGGACCGAAGTCGCCTGTCATCACAGGTTTCTCCCAGTCAGGACTGGAACATCAGGACACTATATAAAAGGATCATTAGTATATGGTACAAATAACATATCCAGGCAACATTGAATGACTGTAACGATAAAACCAATAGAACGTCCATCTGCTAAAATGGCTCTAGAAACTTAAGTGTTTTTTAAACGTGTCACTGATAGTATATGTGCTATGCCTCCGAGTCGAGAAGAAAGTAATTTTGAAAGCATTGGCTCACCTGTACAAGCTCTTCACTTCATTGTCTTCAAGTCAACTGGTTTTCGGAGCCTTCATCTGGTCTGCATTGGACCGAAGTCGCCTGTCATCACAGGTTTCTCCCAGTCAGGACAGGAACATCAGGATGCATCATTCTATGCATGATACAGGATAATTAGTACAACGTAATAAGCAAGATTTGCATGTAACATATTACTTCCTAGAAATGTTGAGAAGTGCACAGTGGGTACTAGGCTAGTCATTCACTCAAATAAACCAAGTCTTCTCATCATGTGTCCTGACATTTTTCACAATATTCTGATTAATAAGAAAGAGCAAAATACTAAAATATGCTAACTAGAGCTGTACTTTTGCCGCCTTGATGCTTCGCAGGTACCTCGCGAGTTTGAGCGCCAATTTGGCGGGAACATCAGTAAGCCCGCGTGCGGCACATTCCAACAGGTGGTCGCTGAGCCGCGCTTACCACGTGGCGTTAGAATAAAGCATTTCTATATCTGAACAGTTTTCCCTCCAATGTAGACTCATGGTTTTTCTCAGAGCCAGAAGTCACACGAAAAATAAGATATATGTTCTCTGAAGACGCCACCAAGAAGTTCAAAACGGCACGAAGCGGCATAAATTTTCAACACAGCGCAAAATGGTTATAGACAAACAAGCTAAACTGAAGACTAACCTGTAGCCTTCTAAGACCCACACCAAATCATACCGAATATAGCTAATATTCAACGTAAGGTTATCGGTTTATTGGAAATAAATTTGACGAAAACAGCTTGTTATCTTACCTTGAAAAGTCTTCCCCACACCACGCCGTCTGTCCAACTCTCAGAGACGCCACGTTGTCTTCAACTTCAAGTAGTTCACCCGGTCAGGAAATGAGAATTTTCTCCCCCAAACATCCAAAAAACGGCATAAATCCACCGTTGAAATATCCTGACGAGTATGAAAAATGTTGGAAGAATAATTTCAAGGCAAACGTTTAAAAATTGACCCCAAAAATCGCCACAACAAGAAGAAGAACGACACTGTGTCAGCACAAGCCTCCACGCAGATAGACGGGCTGTACCAAGCTTGTTACACTGTGTTACTACAAGCCTCCGAGCGCACACGTGGACGGACTGTACCAATCGTGACTTTTACACAGGGGGGGGTGCAAAGCGATACTAATTAAAATTCATGTATATATAGATAGCAACCACTTGCCTATGTATTATTCAAATTAGTCACATGATTAATGGCCCTGTTCAGACGAAACCACTGCACTGCGATTCGGGTAAATAACATTCCTCATATCTGGTCGGCGTGCCGTACGTTCCTTCAGAATGGTGCCCAACTGCAAGTCACCCAAGCTAGATATCCTTGTTGATTGATCAAAAGACGTAAGGTAGAGCCCTGCCAAATTATGTCAGAGGTCAAGGACCCTGCCAAATACTGGCGTAGTCTCGTCAGACGCGCTGGAGCTCGTCCTAGAATGGACACGTTATTCGGTCATTACCGCTCTTGGTCATGTACCTTTTTATATTACATACAAATAAAGAAATCCTGTCAGAAATAAGTGGTGTGGGTTTGGTCCCCCTAGCAGCTTGTGCTGGAACTGCAGAAGGGTTTCTGGCGAAATATTTCAGAGCAGATGAGTCCAGAAAGGAAAAACGTATTTTTATGATTTTTGGTATGTAGGTAGCTTAGACTGAAATGTATATAATAAGATGCAAATTATGACTAAATTTGCATAACTAATGAGAAATTCTGTAATTCCAGTGTTTTACATCATAGGACTTACATGATAATGTAATGTTTATAATTTATGGCAGGCGGAATCAACAGATGCAATTAGGCAAATACGGGCCTAATTTGCATAATTAATCTGAAAATTCTATGACTCCTTAGTGGTAAATGATGGGAATGTCATACTTGTGACACGTGTACGTTAATTAAAAGTTAACGTTACCATGCATATATTATGTTAATGTAGAGGTCATTTGCATAATCGATGTACATTTACATATGAAGCCCATATTTCATGGAGGTATGAGGTCTCGGAACTCTTGTTTTGTTTTCCTCCAAGCAGATCATACGGTGGCAAGGCAGTATCTATTAATCTCCAAGCAGATCATACGGTGGCAAGGCAGTACTGGGAATTAATCAGAAATTGGCCGTTTTATTGATGGGCTTTTTAATACCCTCTATATATTAGACTTACTTGAATACTGGGGCTTGTGCGATAGGTTAAATTCGGCACTTAACATAGTCACACACACCACGCATACACACAATGCAATGGAAACAGAGAAATTTTCAGATAGTTTATTTCAAACAAGCATCCACTGATAACAAAACACATTACCTTGCCACCGTATGATCTGCTTGGAGGATAATGGATACTGCCTTGCCAAGCAGATCATACGGTGGCAAGGCAGTATCCATTTTCCTCCAAGCAGATCATACGGTGGCAAGGTAGTATCCATTGATCTCCAAGGAGATCATACCTTAGGTCTTTCCAGCTCTGACGTTCTTGACCTTGAGGCTCACCCCAACTACCAAAATATCACAAATTTATCGGGAAAGAACCACAATTTTAGTCTTGCATTTGTTCATTTTGAAACAAATACTAGAACGGCTGGTACGAGCAGCTGAGTAGGATACATTTTTGTCAATATTTCTGCCATTTCAGTGTTCACAAAACCACTTATCTCTTGAAAAAAAGTACCATATACACAAAATAAACTGTTATACCTTATACCTACACCAATTGAAATACTCTGAAATATTTTCAAACATTTTGCAGATTAACTTCCAGAATATTAGTTGCATGCGAATGCAACATGCTTCAAATCACTTAGTAGCGCATAACTGTCAACATTCATTTTGCCACTGAATAAAACACAAGAAACACAAGTCACCTAACACTGGCTACTAGTACTCGTTATTTGTGGGAAACACAATGCACAATTCAGCAAAATTACAGTTCTAAGGGGGTTAGATATTTCATGATTTGATCTGGGCAGCTAATACTGTTTAGAAACCTCGTCTAGTTCTCTAAGCACAGCCGCAAACTTTCGATGATAATCCAAATCAGGTCTATAACCTTGGACTGTTTTTGTGCGGTTGTTTTTTCGGGCCGTCGACAGGGTACGATTTGCTTTTCCTACGGCCCCTGAAGTGGTTTCTCTGATAAAGCCAACCACCTGTAAGTCATCAGTGTTCGGATCCTGGCTCTCCTCTGCGTACACATCCATGATGATAGTCATGAACATACTCAGTAACACGAACTGCATCAAGGCCTGGTAAACAAAGAACATCAGAGGACCGAGAATATAGTGGCCATCAACGAGAGCTTCGAAATCAAAACTACCTAACATCATGGTACACAGGCTGGTCAGGCTGGTCAGCATGTTCTTGTAGTCCTGGAGTTTGGTGCCGAACAGAAGATTGCCCATCTGGGTAAAGGCCATCAGGATGATGCCAGCAACAAAGAAGAACTGCAGAACCGGCTTGAAGGACTTTTTGATGGTCATGGACAGCGCGAAAACGTGCGAGTTGAATCGTAAGAGTCGGATTAACTTCAACGTAGCACAGCAGATGAGAAATGCTAACAGGTAAGTGTAAACTTGAAACCAGTTCACTGCGCTTTTGTAGAGATCGAAAACAGAGTTTGAAGTTGTTCTTTGCTCGGCGGCCTCATCAATGATGCCCTGAGCGTTGAAGTAGACTCCGAGGGACGCAAAACCGACCGCAATGACGAGAAGTTCCACCCAGCTCCAGAACTCACTCAGATATTCGATTGGACGGGCAAAGAGACTCTTGGCTGTAATGATATAACGTTACTGTATTAGATGAGCGCCTGTGCATGTAGGAGTGTAACACAAATTTAACGCATCAAGCGTCCCCTGGCACTCAAGGTTATATTGCACCGTTAAGTAATCCCATGGCATCAATTTGAAAGGAAAATTGGATCTATTGATAGACAGACAAAAATGTTTTATTCAATGTCTTCTTGTGAGAGACGCCATCGTCGTTATTTCTTCAATGAGGGATTAAGAAAATTTACCCACCTTCTTTAACGGCAAAGAAAAGAACGAAGACCGCCAGCACAGCTCGCAGTGCAAAGAGCAAAATGGCGTCCTGTTGGATCAGCCTCAAGGTCACGACCTCCGCGCCCCTGTAGGCGGCTCCCAGGTTCGTAAACTCCACCGCTAGAGTCACCACGGAGAACAGGTTCGCGTGCGGGTTGTACAGGATCAGCTCCACGAAGACGGCCCGGGTTCGCTCGTCCAGCCAGTTCTGGTCCTTCAAGAATGTGGCCAGGCGTAGGCTTGACATACGTGTGTTTCCGAGCGGAGTGGAGTACCCACCTGTCAGATATGTGCCGTGCTGTCCGAAATATGGGAAACCTGGGTACATAGAAGTAGTTCTGGTAAATACACAGTTATGAACATATTGTTTACGAGTTATTAGAAGTATTGGCATAATAAGACTGTCTTCACTGTTATTGACAGAAGTAGATTAGTTTCTTAGAATTTTTAGATATTAGCAATAGTTGAACTCCCACATATGTACAATGCGCCATATTTTGTACATGACACCAGCTATAATTGTTGTGCAATAAAGTTCTTCTTAAATTTTATGTAAATATGCTTGTAGCTTGTGATACTGTAGTATCAAGAGTTGGGTTTCGTGTGCACAATACCAACTCCTTTTTCACAGACATGTCTCACAAGCATTGGACACAGATCTACAGACTTTTACTTACTTCCAATTAGAGAAGCAAACTTGTACTTCCATGGCGTGTCCGCTTCCTCTGCTGTTAGAAAGACTGTACAACCTGCTCCTGTGCCCGGCGTACTGACTGTACTGGTGAGTGGGATTGCTGTCGGGGTACAGATGACTGTATCTGTGCTGTTGAAGGTGTCATTATGAGGAATCCATCCCTAGGAATTCAAAACAAGCTTTTTTTTTCTAAAACATGAAGTCAAAGCAAAAGTACAATGATATAACAAATCTATTGAAGCAGGTTTTTCGAACGATGATACTCTCAAGAAAAAAAAGATACAGAATCTTATCCTGTCTTAAATGGTGATATCACGAAAGTGAGAATAGATAAAGTAAAGTTAAAGGTCCCATAGCCTTTCTGAGGCCGTAGGAACAGTGTGTTGTTAATTCGCTGTGTCTGAGGGCACGGTATTGGAAGATGGAGCCCATCCCTCCCCTTCCATCGCCTTTTACCTCCCCAACCGAATTCAGGTACCCATTTTACACCTGGGTGGAGTGAGAAAAATCGTGTGTCGAGAAGCGATAATTTGACATATTTACCTGGGTATAATCGTCCGTGTCAGTCCACAGTGTAGAGTGTCTCACAGTACATCTCGGTGCGAACGTTCGCATTTCCTCGGGGGCCTCGCAATGTTGTCCTGATCAAACATAAAGATACAAAATAGAAAGACTTAGAGATTTAGAGTATGGACTTAAAAACTAACGAACAAATGAAAACTAACAAACAAATAACAATAAGAAACAACACGTTCACAAACGCATCTATTAATGTTTACACAGGAATACAGTCAAAATTTCACAAGAAGACCACTTTGGGGGGGGGGGGGATAAAAATCTAGTCCGCGTGGACAGGTGGTCACTGTTGACAGAATTCTTAATGTTTGTGTCAATTAGGAAAATTGTCTCAACACGCTAAATTTCTTTTTACACTGGGAACTTGAGCTGATCCTGAGACGTCTCAGCCTGAGACGTCTCAGGAAAACCTGAATTTTTGTGTGTAAAATGGTCACATTTGACTGGTGGTTCTTACGTAGAGGTGATTACTTGTACAGGGTTAACTATAACGTCTTCCTATACCTGGTTTCAGCCGCACTTGTCTCAGCTGGACAGTGTCTAACGTGTGAGTTAACATGTCCGGCAGCACGTTGTCAGCCGGATCGGTCTGCCCGTTGTACCATTCTGCTGAGCGTGTGGTCGGAATCAGATCGTCTTCAATCCAGCTCCAGAACGACGGAATGTCGTGGACCTAGACAGGAACGGGAGAGTCATGTTATAAAAACATGCAATCTGTTATTCCCCCTCTTTACTGGAAGGCGATTATTGCAGAGCGACCAAAATTTGTGTGACCCTGGATTTCATAATTGAAATATGATGCGCAATGTTTTTAAACACTTAAATGTTTTATGATTTGAAAGAGAACAAAACACGCAGAACGTGGAAAAAGATGTGTTTTTTATGGGACTTTTTATCTTCCACTGCTTCCAAAAAAAGAAGGCATGCCCCAAAAGGTTCGATGGTAATCAGTAGCAGTTCTTAGAATAGTAACTTGTTCCACTTGTCACCATTGTTAACTTGCACTGTCTGTATACTCTTTCTGTACATTGTTGCATGTTGCAATTAGCCTCCCGGTATGAATTTTCAAATAAACTATCTAACTTTGTTATATATTTAATATGTATGACATTCGTTGAGCGATCTGTCAAATTTTTGGTTACTCAACGGCCACAGACTAGTAGAAAGGGGCTGTTATAGAATTAATGGGATTTACGCTTAGCTTTTGTGTTACTTGCCTCAGAGAAGTCTCCTTCCACGATCTGTCCCTTGACGTTCTGAGTCATGTAGAAGGCCAGCGGGCTCCGTTCCTGGTACGCCGTGAGCATGATGGCCGTCACGAACAGGCCGAACACCAGCACCTCCAGTACAGCCGCGCGCCGCTTACGTTTCTCTGCGCTCCTGGCTCGAGCTTCGGCCAGGACGGATTCATCTGGTGGGAGCGTGGACCGCTCTTCATCTGGAGACTGATACAACGGTTTCCAATTATATCACATAACAAAATAATGATGTTAAGGCCCCACTTTCAATTGGATAGGGACCGTTCATAAGGACTGAAAATAACGCAATAATCACTGTAGGCCTACCTTGGAGTTGGTACTGTACGCTGCAGAACGGTCCGTCCCGATGTACCGCATCCAGCCTGTGGCACTTGTTGAGACCTTCTTCTGTGCCAGCGACTCTCCCTGTGGAACAGTTCTGTTAGTAATGATCTCACTGGTATAATTAATTGTACGATGTACATACTCCTTCCAAAGCATCATTATGGTCTTAAAATCATAAGTATCATTTGTTCTAGCAAGTGAATTTCAGAAGTGCCTAACATATAATAAAACTTTCAACGTCAGCTGTTACCTGAGTATCGTTATAAATGTATTCCTCATCATCTTCTGTGGGTGTGGGAGCTGGGTCTTCATCCTCCACAGGTTTCTACGGTTTAGAAGCAAAATATTAAGAACAGCTTTACACCCAGTTGCTCAATAGCATCTGGAAGAACTAGCATTTAGCAGTGTTCTTAGTAATGTACCTCAAATGGGTTATCCTTTTTACAACATTTGTGTATTTTAATAAAAAGCCAACTTTATTTCAGTGATATTCAAACTTTCACATGAAGGTCTGGCTTAAAGTAAACCCCACATGTAAAAAAAATGACATTTAAGTCACAGTGAGAAGTAATGTACCTTGATTATTAAAGCAAACAGCATCGCTACCAGCAGCAGCTTGAAGGGCTGCACCAGGAACAGGTCGGTGAAGAATGACGTCACGAAGGTGAAAACCCAGGCCTCTGCCTTCGCCTTGCCGAAACTTAACGTGTAGAGAACTGTGAAGAAGGCCGCCACGAAACTCGCGGACCACACAAGCAGCCAACCTGTGGTGTACATTGTCAGTCATTTAGTAAAAGCTCTCTCATGTATGTGTGTGTGTGTGTGTGTGTGTGTGTGTGTGTGTGTGTGTGTCTGTCTCTCTTGCTCTCTCACTCCCTGTATGTATGAGTGTGTGCGTGTGTGCGTGTTTGTCTGTGTCTCTTTATGACTGGCTGCTCTTCTCGTGAAAACATATTACACTCTAGACAACTCTTCTTCACACTGAGGACAGGATGTAATGAATGTTACATAGTACATAATTCCAAAGGAGGATAGCGAAACGTATACAGCTCACCTATAAACACAGCCCACCAGGGAAGAGAAGACTTCTGTCCAGCCTTGTCGCTGTCTTCTTCCTGTGTCTTAGGGCTTCCTTCCACATCATGATCAAGTGACTGGAGAACGCTGAGCTTGTCTGTTGAACTGTTAGGAACTGACCTGTCTTTTGCGTACCAGAACGATGGTGTGTCAGGGTTGTTGGAGGTAAACGCCTTCTTCCTTCTTGGTTCGCGCTGTAGCAGTTTTAAGAAGCGCCTGTCTTTCTCCGAGTCCAGCTTCTTGCTGCTGCTCTTTTTCGGCGCTCTTGTTCCCGAGTTTCGGAAGAGAAAGACGATGAGAAGGTTGACTGGAAGGATAATGACAGCGCTCTGGATGCCGATCATCAGCTGAGATAAAAGAATGTAAAGCATTGAATAATTGAGAATATTGCGAACTACTGGACTGTTTTGATACTTTGTAACCAACTTCGGTAGTGATTAAACAGGCATAGGCAACGCAGGTTGCACTAATATCACAAAAGAAGTAAATTATTTGGAAAGATTGCATTGAACAGCAGGTAACCATGACGTCCGTTTCTTTACCATTACCGTAAGTTTATAACAAAGTTCTTTATTCACAACCAAAGACATTTACAAGACTTTTCTGTTCTACTACGCACTGCAACTAGGTGTCGCTGCTGCAGTGTTAAGAAACGGTCCCAAACTTAGAATTATTGACATATATGTGCATAGATTGTCAAACAACAATATTAAGGGACTAACAGTCATCAGTTAATGTATAATTACCTGAGGGAGAGAAATCGGAGGATCGATCTCCAAACCAGCGATCCTGAGCGGTTCTGGGGGATCGAAGTCGTCTCCGCGGCCGAAGAACATGATGTTGGTGATCATGGTGCTGTAGAGCAGCGTCAGGCAGCAGGACAGGCGCTGGACTCGGGTGAACGGACTCCGGGCCGGGCGGCCAGCGATGGAGAACCACAGGTGACCGTCGTTCATGTCCCTGTTGGAATTATGTACAGGACAATTGGTGTTTTGATCATAAAAGTATTTCATAATAAATAAATTATTTCAAAATAACGTACTGTCAAAATTGGCCAAGACATCCACTTTGGGGGCTGCTAAAATCTGGTCTATGTAGACAGGTGGGCATGCGATAGACAGGATACTTAATGCTTATGTTAGTGGGGAAACCTATCTAAGGGAGTCAAAAGGACTATCAAAAAGTGGTCACATATAAGAGCGAGGTGATCACTTGTACATGTTTGACGGTAAATGTATAAGGCCACCAAAGCTTACCGCAGTCACAGTGATTGTGCTAGTCTTGTGAATCCGAAATTTTACTACAAGTGTCTGTAATTGGGTTGCTAATTACCTTGAACTTTTGGCAAAGAAGACGTTGCGGAATTGCGTCATCTCCTCCTCTCCTGCCGTGGGGACGATACGGTCTATCTTTCCGTCATCCTCATCAACAGCGAGCCACCTGTTCTCACAGACAAGAAATATGATGACATCACATATCCATTCATTCATTCATTTATTCATTCATTCTAGTGGTTATGTTTATCCTCATGACATTTTGGCACCCTGCCGTATATATCATAAGGTACTGTTGATAACATAGTTTCCCCTTACTCAAGTTTGTAGTAGAAACAGTCGAGTGCAGTGTACAGACGATACCGTCATCAAGAGCAAGAGCAACATGTTTACCTGTTACTTAGGAAGTAGGTCGTGTGATTTGTTCCCCTGTTGACCACAACAATCTGGCCTAGGAACCTGTACCAAACGACAAAAAATTAGGCAATACATGTAGTCACATCACAATACTAGCAATAAGGTGGAAAATCCATATCATTAAATAGTTTAAACAAAACGTCATTCAGAACATAACAAAACATTACCAAATATCACAATCCATCCATAGCTTTCAGAGTGTACATACACACACACCACACACATGCAAGCAAGTAGACCTGTCCTTGGTGCTGAACGCCATCCACACACAAACACACACATACACACACAAAAAACCCACATGCATCTCATTGTTAATCAATGATTTTGAACTCACCAGGATGGACTATATCCAGCATTGTTGTGCCACACCCTCATGTGAGTGAGGACCCCTAGCGGCTGTTCTGTGGACACCAGGAAGGAGTCCACACTTCCCTGTTGAAACAGAACTCGGTTGCCGTCCCTCAGCGTGAGGGGAGGGCTCTCGTAATGGATGCCATATAACACCAAGGTAATCTGTAATGAAACGTAGCGCAAATGTAATATTACAGTTTTTTTACTATAAAAGTAGAGCTGCAAAACTTAGAATTATTTGAATCGCAAACAAGTAAATCATTGAAAACAATTCGACAGTATTTTGGAGAATATGTGCAGTGAACAGTTGCAAAAAAAAGGACATCACCTCAGCGGTTGTTCCTGCGTTGCCCCTGAAACCGGTGTAAACAGTGATGACGTACTGACACTCCCTGTGAGGGTTCAGTTTGTGACCAGGTAGTATGGCCACCCCGGCCTGTGAGCAGGGATAGATGGGTGTCAATCAAACTACTGAATGAGTTCAATGTAAATAGCATACATGTATTGTCATATTTGTGGAACATTTCAACCGATTAAAGCATGACAGGTATTTTATTCTAATTGGCTGATTGGTGTTTTTTATTTTAGATATTAAACTCTCCGCAAAAAATCTAACAAGAATAAAATATAAAAAAACAATTCTTGTGCTCTGTCCTTTAGATGACATGGTTTGGTATCAGTATATGTGTAATGGTGTTGTCAATTTGCTAGAGATGTTTTTTACATTTTCTATTATTGATTAAGCATATATAAAAGAAGCATATATCCAATTGTAAATTATCAAGTATCAATTACAATTGTACACAACCTTCCTAGTATTCTTATCAAGGTCCTGAGAAAAACTAGACTGTATTCCATTATCTGCCTGACCTTAGCGATGTCTGTCCTGTCTGTCTTCCTTGCCCAAATGATGCCCATCAGGTACCCGCTGAACACCGTCACAACCAGGATGAGGCCTACGGGGTTCTCCAAGATGTTCGCTTTCAAAGCCTCCTGGATGTTCAGCGGATTCGGCGCCACGAACCCTGCGAACTTGGTCAGGTGGTTACACCGGCAGTGGATGTGGGTTATGTTAGACATCAAGCCGACCTGGTGGAAGAAAAATACTTGAGTTAGATTATTGTTGAGGTGGATACAAGAATACTAGTTGTTATACACAATGTATATTGTGCAGGGACAACGAATGGAAGACAAATAATACAAATGTTTCAACTGTAGTCGTGATGATCCGGGAGGCGATTCTAACGGCAGAGATCCCAGCTTGAGTCTCTAAATTTTAAGATATTCGCCTTGATTTATGTCACTTTAAATCAATGGCTTGACTTGAAATTTAGGATTTGTACATAAGAAACCACCCTAACACAGTAACAGCATCCTGATTGGAGTCTCTGTCGACAAAGACTCCGATCGGGATCTCTACCGGTAGAATCGCCGATATATATATATAGCAAGTCAAGATTAATCCAAACTAATGTTAAGACCAAAAAGTGTGTTCAACATACGCTGCAGCCGTCGCTTTGCCACAGGTGGGTGCCGTTCTCTTCAAAGTAGACACAAGCCGTCTCAAAGGCGTACAGAGTGAAGTTGACGATTTCACCGCTTCCGAGGTCCTGGTCAGTGCCAAACTGAACTCCTGTCATACAAAAAGAAGACTTACGTATTCTAGATGAAAAATTACGATTTGAAGTCTCTGAGGCGATCTTGAAATTATAATTGATCGCCTAACCGTTTTCAAAATCTAGCCAGTTGTTGGAGTAACTATTTTCCCAGTATCTTATTACCTAGATGTCTAATTATAACCTTCATTAACGTAGATTATTGAATGAAATATGACATACCGATGTAATATTCCGTTTTATTCTCCACGTCAAACCCGGTGATGTCCACTTCCTCCTCCGGCAGAAACCACTGGTACGCAGAGGACGTCAGGTACGTTCCATTGATCCACGGGATGGAATAAAGTTGGTCCTCCGGTACGGGCAGGGTGGCTGTCCAGTCGTACGTGTCCGGGGTTGGAGGCTCGTGCTTGCTCAGCCACAGGGTGACGGGTTGAGGGAACAGGGTGCTGTTGAAATCCACGCTGAAGCTCATCGATGAGAGGTTTCTCTTGGCGTAAAACTGGAAAACCTGAAATTATAGGAGTCACTTGTTTTTAGTTATAATTAGCTACGGTAGATAGCCGAGTGGCTAGTGGACACTGGATCGAGAGGTCACTGGTTCGATTCCTGGCATTCCTGGAAACGCGTCCTTAGAAAATACAGTTTACACAACCTTTCTCAGTCCGCCTAGGTGTAAATAGGTATCTAAATGCGGTTGGAGACTGACCCTGTGGCCTTCAAAAAGACTATGGGACCTTTATCTCTACTTTTGGATTGAGCGAACAAAATGGTTGTAAACCGCGTCCAGTGATCTTTTCATCATTTTGACATTAATGGGGGCTGTACTGTAAAGCCTTGTCAATATCTATGTGGGTTCAAAATTTTGAAGATCAAATCCTACCGATATGTTCCCCAGCGGTGCAGAAGTGGTGAAGATGTACATCAGATCCTCCAGACTTTTGTTCTCCCTCCGTGTCAGGATGTCTAGCGGCTCGTCCAGCTCGGACACAGGAACCGTCAGGTTGCCACATTTCACGGCCAGGCCGGTGACGTCAGATCCGATGATACGCGAATTGTTCGAATATTCGAACGGATTGAAATTAGATTCCAGAAACTGCAGATATAAACAAGATTGAATGAACAATAATAGACATATTGGTAAGTGACAATATTAGTCCTCTTTCTTAAAACTGACTAGTTATGTTTACCTTCGCAGAAGAAAAACATATTGTGTTTGCATTGTTTCTTCTTCCTACATGTATTCGTCTTCCCTTCCAAACTAATAAGGTCAATGGCCTGGACCAGACGGCTGTCACCATGGTAACTGGTGCTGTAGCAGACACGTCGTTGTGTTGGATTACATTATGTTGCAAGTGGCCAGACAGAGTTGAAGGGACTGTTCACCATATATATGGATGTGTTTGAGTTAGAATAAACAGAGCAGTAGTCGTTAGGCTAGGCCATGTGAAGGTAAACATTATGCACTTGCTTTGCTTTGCAGCCATCCTATTTGTGTACCGGGGCTCCTTTACTCGCTTCCTAAAATGTTTTTGTTCGGGCAAGCGAGTGAAGGATCCCCATAGGAAATCGGATGGCATCCATGTTATTCAGCTCTATCTTGACTCGATGAAAGAAGGCGTTTATACCTGCACCCCGACCTCTCCGTCGGGACAGCCGTCTGGGAGCAGACTTGCGAAGGAAGGCACGCGGACAAAGGAGTCACTCTGCCCGCCTACTGTGTACAGCTTCTCCGACCAGTCACCGGGATCCTCCCGTTTTATTCTCACGTGCATCTGTCAAAACAACGCATGTTTGTGTTAATCTCTCTTTAGAGTAAAACTTCACTATTGCCACTTTGTCTATGAGTCTCTTTATTCAATGATTTACCAACCTGATGAAACTATTCACAAACAAACCATACCTTAGACATGTAAACATCTGCAAAAAGGCCGTCCTCGTCGTAGCCTGGCATCATATTGGTCAGATAAATGTCGTCAAGCACATCCAGGGCTTCGAAGTTCCTTGTTGTGGCCTCCTTGTTCTGAAAAATAAAATAAAATAAATATATGAGTTTTTAATTAAATTATTCTTTATTACATGCACTGCTGCAGTGGAATGCATTTATTTCCTGATAGTCCTGATGCTACTATGTATAGACGCTTAAATTTAAAGTGTCAAAGAGATTGCCTCTAGTGTCTAGAAAACCAAGCAAACATTTGAATGTAGATATACAATTTGTTGTATTCCCCATACCGCTTCTAGCATGTTGGATGAGGTCGTCCCACCCTCTTGTTCTGATGCAGCCATGACTTCAGAAGCTTTGAACACATTGACGGCGCCTAAAGTACAAACCGTATTGAAAAGATAAATTTAACGCTGTGCAGTTGTTGTGTCAAAATACATCAATCATAATCTACAATGAACTGTACAATAAACTGTTAATTCACTTCATTCATGTGTATCTGCATAGAAATGTGTTTCAACTGCAACTCTGCCTACCTGTAAACATCAGAGCCGCCGCTCGGTTCACCTCACCCGCAGACATGCTGTTATTTTCTGACATCTCTCTTGTCCTCTCAAACGCATTCTTCAAGGACGTAGAACTGAGGACCTTTTTGAATAAATAAAAATAAGTCTGAGCCGCTGCTGAAAATAAGTCTGAGCCGCTGCTGAGTCCTGCAGTGTGCTCATGTCCTGCAGTACCATAGAAAGTCGCTAGGTTTTTTGTTTGCCAACATGTTAAATATCATCGAGATTCATCCACAGCTTCTCGAGCTATGCTGTCCACAAGCAGACCCACAAACTACAAACATGGCGAAGGTATTACATGTATTTTATTTTTATTACATGCACTTACTTGTGCATCACCAGACACAGAGTCAGGAAATGCGGTGACTAGTAAGGTAGTGGTCGACAACCCGACAACACCGTCAAAGTCTTGCAGGTCAACAGCTGCCATTTGCCCAGCCACTTTGTCTGTGATCTGTAGTGGAGAGATGAAGACTATCATTGCTAACGGTACTTTGCTTCTTTACACCAATTTAAGATATGATGTGTTTGGCCAAATGCTAATTAAAACAGGTGCAGGCCGGTTAGCTCAGTTGGTTAGAGCGTCGTGCTGATAACGCGAAGGTCGCGGGTTCGAATTCGACCCCCGTGCTGGCCAAACTGGCTTTTGTTGTTGCAGATACGTAACTAACCTTTTGTGTGGGAACAAAAACAAAACAATTAGAAATATACATGTTCAGATAAGATTTGTAAACCACTAAGAAAAATTTGAAATGATAATCTCTAATATCACCATTGTAAAACGTAGTAGTACCTTGATAATTGATACAATCAGAATCTTAGTTCTTTTACAACTTTTGCCCAAGAAAAAGTTCGGCCATAATCATGTAAACTGAAAACATGTAGTTAAACTTTGCACAACAATTGTACAAGGTACAACGCATGGCATCTACTTCTATGAAACAACAAACATACTATGAGACCAATCTACCTTACAAAATACTATATAGTCTGGAGGAATTTCTAGCGTTTACATACTAGTAGGCGTTTTTGGATGTACCTCTGTGATGTCTTCCCCTTTGTTGGCCAAGGCGGCAGCAACCCCAGAAGATATCACCGAGGGAGTGAACGCTTCCGCTGCAGACCGCATGGACAGGAGTTTGGAGAAGTGTCCCACTGAAGGGTCGAAGTACCCATCCATGTATTCACTCACCTGGGCTTTGTTCGGCGATGTGATCTGAAAGGTTTTGAAAGTTATCAAATCTTTATTTCTCAACATTGCAGAAAGGCTGAATGAACTGAATTAATTCAGGTTTCTACATGTAGTTGACATGAGTGGCAATGAGTGACATGAGTCGACATGAATGGCAATAGTTATCAAATTCACTAATTGTGACAGCGGAAACCCCCTGCCCTATGTATGGGCTTATGCTGAGGTCACATTTCCAAACCGGGGCTTGCCCGGGCTGTTTTGATTAACGAAAAATCAACAATTTATATAAAAATATACGCAAATAGTTCCCATTATCAATTTTTTCAATTCTTTGTGCTTTGCTGTCTTTTATATCATACTTTTCGTTCCATAAGAATGCCCGGTCGGGCCCCGGTTTGGAAATGTGCCCTCAGCATTAAGTAGCCACTTACGAGAATCGCGTCCATCAAAACAGTAGTATTACGTCCGTCAGGGCAGGACACCATCAGTTCTATAATGATAGAGCCAGGAGGGATGTCCACCATGGGAGTGTAGAGAACCTGATTGGAATGGCAAGGGAAGAAGGAATTGGGCAAGAAGAACTTAACTCCACTTTACCTTAGCACATTTTTCATTCCGTGCCTGCTACTAAGAACTACTTTGCAGCTTTCAAAATTAATCTAAGACAATACTATTAGGTACAATACATAGAAGACACAAGTCAGAACAGGAGTGTTCCTCCTATATATATACGATGAAATAGACAAAGGATATAATAGACTCACCCAGCCAGAAAAGACTTCCAGAATGATCTGCACGACCGTAGCAGGCCCACTCCCTGGAAACTTGACAGATGCCAGCTCGACACCGTCTGGTATGAACTCGTACCGAATATCTGCTCTGAGCGGGCCAAGCTCATCATAGAAGTCTGCATATATTATACATAATTTCGGAATCCGCAAAGCATTCACTAAATTAAGAATTAGTGCTCATAAATTAAACATAGAAATGGGTCGATACAAGAAAATACCCAAAGACCACAGGTTCTGTCCATTTTGTCCAAATATGATTGAAGATGAATGCCATTTTATAATGAATTGTACACTGTATAATGATAAGCGCCTATCACTGTTTACCTTTCTATCCACTTGTTCAACTATTTTCAGTACATTAGATCCTATAAATAAATTCAAGTACATTTTAAATGGGGACAATCCATATAGTGTGCAAGTAGGAAAATATATTAAGGACTGTTTAAATCTTAGAGACTGCATGTTAGAGAATAGTTAAACCTGTTATGTTGTCACTGATATATATTCTGTACGTAATTTCTCCCATACATATACTCTGTACGTAGAATGATTTTATTCATACATGTATCGTTTGTTTTGTTCGTAGTCATAGTTGACCATACAAAAGTCTCTGTACTTTTTTTTTTGTCGAGTCAATAAAGAATTGTATTGTATAAGGTAAAATGCAATACAGTACTCGTCATGGTTAAAGAGGGAAGCACCAGTGTATACTTCCAACTACAGTGAAACTTGTGTGCAGCAAGCACTCACGGGACTTAATAGCAAAAGTGGCCATAATAGACAGGTGGTTGCTATAGAGAAGAAGCTGGTCATACCACAGTCAATCTACTGGGGAGGGGACCACATAGAGGTAGTTACTAGTACAGATTTGATAGTGATATGTAAACATTGGAGACGGACCTTCGCAGACGATGCAGAACTGGTCCACCAGAGACACCCCCTCTGGAGGGAGGACAGAGCACACGTCAGGTGGGATGTCTGTAGAGTTTCCCTGGAGAAGTCTCCTCGGCATGGGGTTCGGCAGCACTTGGAATCTGTATTCCGCAAACCGTGTGTAGCCGGGGAATAGGTAGTTGCTAAGTCTTATTGTGTAGTTTCCGGGGACCTGCAAAACAAAACAACGGGGGGGGGGGGGGGGGGAAGGATACAGTCACTACCCACGTGGAGTCAACAGTTCAAACCATATTGCTTTAATCAACTGCATAGTCATAAAAGCTAAAACATTACATTTTGTGCTTATCTATCAAAATACAAATTTTGCAAAGCACTCAGCTGATCATTAATTATACCATAAATCTTAACTGGTAAATCTCTGATAATTTGTTGATTTTATTTTGCTTGAAGTATTGTTTTTGGCTTGTCTATCTGTCTGTCTGTTTGCCTGTCTATCTGTCGATTGGTTGCTGTATCTCTCTCTGTCTCCTTGCCCATCATGTATTTAACCTTGTGTTGTCTCCTGCTTGGACAGATTGCTAGCGCCAAGAGAGGGAAAGGGGGAATAACAAAGGAACACAAAAATAAAGCAATTTCTTTATCTTTATCATCAAAGTACTTACTGTAAACACGTTAGGACGAACATTGAGGGTTATGAAACTCATGTATGTGATGTTGTTCCTCCAGTCAATGCCGGGGAAGTCTAGCGGAGCCTCCTCTAGAGTCCAATAGTTTTCGCCGGCATATGATACCGTGAGGATCAGTCTCTGGTAAGCGATCAAGTCGCCAGGATTGCAGTTCTCCAGGCAGCTGTGGGAAGAAATGTATGCTTACTATATTAATATGCCAATATTACAATGTAGTCTGGCTGACATACATTTAATGAAAATAAAAGCCTGCATGACTTTGTGTAGATCTTCACCTCTTCAGGAAACAGTAAAAAAAAACAAATCTTTAAAATGCTGATATTGAACGGACTTTTTTTTCTTTTTACTCATTGGGCACCTGAAGGCCACTTCAAGGTGTGACCTGAAGGTCACTCCAAGGTTACATATTACATAAATAGAACAGCATCTCTTGTCATCCGTGAATAATTAATTTCATCAGGTTGGTGAATGATTGAATAGCAAAGTTCTTTATTCACAACTACTTGTTTAACAAGAGCCGATGTTTCAATGCCTGGTTCACTGTGAACTGAAGCTAGGTGTTACCGCTAACAATGCGATCCCCAACGTGCCATATATAGCTATTGTTACAACAAAAGTGAGATATGCGCTTCCAAACGTAAAGTATTGTTATATACAATTTAATTCTTGATGAAGATGACAGACGGTCACCGAAACGTCGGCTCTTGTTAAACAAGTGGCTGTGAATAAAGAACTTGCTATTCAGCATCTATTTTCCTTTATGTAAAAAACAGCATTCAAAACAACATGATACATACTCCAGTGTGACATGACCCTGGGAAGGTAGTAGTGTGTGGATGTTGATGTAAGTGTAGCCAGGTTCATGTCCCTCGGCTGTGATGACGACACTGACTTTGATGGTGCAACCCGCCGGGCGACCACCTGGTGCAAAATGCAGTAGACCTTCGTCTGGACTCGAGTCTAACATGAGGTTGCCGATGAGAGCCTCACAAGCCGACAATCCACCGGAAACAACTAAGGATTGAATAAAGATTGAATGAGATATAATTTTGTACTTGATGAAATAAAACTTCTTCTGGTCCCTTGTGAAGCCAAATCTCTGCCCCTGCCAAATAAATGCCCGGACACTACTTGGGGGTTTCCAATATACCTGAGACAAGGGGTGGGAGGGGGCTGCCTTAGATCCTTGTTCTGTCATAGCCTGCTTTTGAATTGAAAATCTTAAGGCATCAGAATCGTACAACGACCTACGATGACTGTGACCGCACCATTAGAGTAGATTGATCTCCAAGCAGATCTTTTGTTTGCTGCAAAGACAGTATCAAATTGGCCAGGCTGTATCCATTTGCCAGACAGTATCCAATACGTGGCTGTATATTGGATGCTGTCTGGCCAATGGATACAGCCTGGCCAATTTGATACTGTCTTTGCAGCCACCAAAAGATCTGCTTGGAGATTAAGAGTAGATGTAACAAACCTGGTGGGTCGGGGTAGACCACAGCCTCGCAGGTCCAGTTGTAGTGGAACTGATCGCTGGGTACCAGTTCGTCGGGGTCATAAGATCTATGGGCGTTAATATTGAAGTCAACATCGGCAATAGAGCGTGCGGCCCAGCCGGGAATTATCCTGGCAACCAACGGCAGGGGGACAACCTCCATCCACGTCTGAGCCACGCCGGTACTCACATGGCCGAGCTCGGTCACGTTCATGGTCACTGTGACCTTAGATAACAATGAAATAAATATGATGTAGATATTTGCCACTTAGTTGTAAATGTCAAATATCACACACACACACACACACACACACACACACACACACACACACACACACACACACACACACACACACACACACACACACACACACACACACACACACACAAACCAAAACCAATACCTCAATCACAGAAACAGAACTAGGCATACGAGCCTAGTGATTGATGACAATCTGACCTTGGGGGCAATGTGGCCTTGTTGAACTCCTCATGTGTAAAAACATAAGGTCTCAGCTGTAAACTGCCGAAACACGGACACACACGCACAAACACTCACACACACACACACACACGCACGCACGCACGCACGCACGCACGCACACACACACACACACACACACACACACACACACACACAGGTAAACATATCTGTCCTTGGTGCTGAATGCCATCCATGCATAAACAAACAAACAAACACAGAGAGAGAGAGAGAGAGAGAGAGAGAGAGAGAAACCAAAAACAATACCTCCATTTTTCATGGAGGTAATAATGAAATATATACACTTGCGCACCTGCACCATGAATAAGCCGAGCGGCATGGTCTTCCACGGTAGCACGAGCTTCAGCTTGTCGGGAAACACGTCGTCCCGTTCGGGTAGGTAGTCGTGGTAAGCCTCCGTGGGGTAGGTTAGTCTCGTCTCATTGCCTCGTACCGTCCACATTACTGACACCTAGACAAACAAAGACATGCAGAAAACAAAAATCACCACACCCATTTCACATCGTGCCTTTCAAACTGGCCACTGCATCCGATAAAGTCTAAGTGGAACTAGCTTTTGATCTCAGTGCTGGTGTCACACCGTCAACGACCTTGGGCCAAATTCGGCGAAATTCGAAGGTCACCGAAGTTGAAAAATCGCCAATCACATTTGACAGGGCTCGGTGACCTGTAAACATCTACCGATCTCTAAAAAGCGCGCGGTGATTGAAATGATATACTTTGTACGAGTACTTTGTACTTTTGCTGAGCTCACAGACTCTAGCTGGAGTCCAGCCTTGTTAGCTAACAAGGCTGGACTCCAGGCTACGCAGACTTGTCCTCGGCTTTAATCTTACAGATTTCTAATAGCACAAGAGATAAAAGTCGTAGACTCACGTTGTAGGCGATGTCACATTCGTAGGACACCAAAGGGTTGATGGTGACGTTCCCGCTCCGATGTACTCGGATAGGGTTGTCCACACTGCAAAAGTTTCAGTAGTACTTATACATGTATTGATGAACTGGTGTATATTAGTCTATTAAAGGTGCTATTTCTGTATCAATGGATAAATGAATTAATACCATTATTGTGGATTTTTGGCCCCCTGAGCCAAGTAAAGGTTACACTTACCCGTTGCAAACATTTATCCTGTGATACAGAAATAGCACATTTCTTTCATAATGTAATTGTCAAGCAAATCAACACACAAGCATACAAGAATTCCTTGGCTACAAATACACAATGTAATGGTGTTAACTTTTTCTAACTTAAAGGGTTACTATCACATAGTTCGTACAAAGGCTACATCTTAACAGTTTTAATGTATTTGTACCTCGTCATACTCATAATCCACGCAAAGAAGCCTATTGCACAATTAACTGGTTTGTCTGATTTTAACAAAATATGTAGATTGTATAACATGACTTGTATAATGTTTTGTACATCTATCATACCTGCGGATCCCCTCGTGGATGTCTACCATGACGTGACACGGTTGGGCGCCAGGTGGTTCGTACCCCGGGGCGATGGTACCGTCCGCCGCGGGGGTGGGCAGGGTGCAGCCAGCGTGTAGGGTCTCGCACGGTACGATCTTCTTCTTGATCTGAGGTTCTGAGTTGGCAATATTTTGTACAACATGTTTATTCAACTATCTTTGCACACACACACACACACACACACACACACACACTGTTGACTGGAACAATCTGACCTAAAAAGGCGCAAGTTAGGAAAGTAGTCCCATTACGATACTAGCAAGCAAGCAAACAGACCTGTCCTTGGTGCTGAACACCATCCACATATACACACACACCTTAGGCACAAGCACACACAGACACACAGACACACAGACACACACACACACACACACACACACACACACACACACACACACACCTTAGGCACACACACACACACACACACACACACACACACACACACACACACACACACACACAAACACACACACACACAAACACACACACACACGAATTCTCTACAAGAACGAAGAAGAGGAGCGTACTAACCTGTGTGACCAAAGAAACAGAAGTCCCTTATCCGTACAGGCCATCCTGTGATGGACGTCATGGTGATCCTCCAATACTGTAACGTCACGTTGAAGTCCCCAAAGTACTGAGGTCTGGTGGTGCCAGCCACGACAGCGTCGGAGCTCAACAAGACTTCCCACACGTACGGGTCTACGGACGACATCTCCAGGACAAAGTCCTTGATGTCGTGTTGGTTGTTTCCGATCTGGACGACCCTGATCTGGTACACCCTGTACGGTACCTGCATGTCCACGATAATCCAGTGCCTCTTGTTGGGAACCAAGGCGGTTATAGAAGGAGGTACCCACATGGTGCTAGCTGAGCAGTCCAGGGCATACCAAGGCGGGTAGGCGTACCCACTGGGGAAGTAGTCCACCACCCAGCTTTCCACTCCTGACAGCCAGCCGAGGTCAACTGGAAGGGGAATATGGTTCCTCGGCTATTATTTTTTTTAATCTCAATATAGATCAATGTAGATACATTTCAAGTAGTGGGTTTGTCAATGTATTTTGTTGCATATATTTCAAGTACTGGATCTTTCAATGTATTTTACTGTAAATGTATTTCTTCACAGATACAGATAATATATAACCTTACCACACGCGCGCGTACACACACACACACACACACACACACACACTCACACCCCGACGCACGCACGGACACACAAACACACAAACACACACACACACACACACACACAGAGACGCACGGAAGGACACACACACACACACACACACACACACACACACATATATATATATATATATATACACATATACACACAAACATACACACACGTGCGCACCCCCACACATACACATTCACAAACACACACACACACACACACACACACACACACACACACACACACACACACACACACACACACACACACATACACACACACACACACACACACACACACACACACACATACACACACTGACACACACACTCACACACACACACACACATACACACACACACTCACACTACACATTAATGCAGATGCATTGCTCGATGGTGCATCACAATGTTTACCAATCATAGATAGTGGACCATAAAATTATACCAGCTACCACACTACGAGGATGTACTGGAGTGCGGGATCAATTTTTCACACCGTAGTAACCTGTTCATATCAATAAAATCATGATGATTCTGGTACGGTATTTTCTTCCGCTTACTGGACAGGGCTGTGGGTACTGGATAGAGCTATGGGACCTGGATATGGCAACGCGTGCTAGATAGGACCATAAGAATCCAAAGAATCATAGGAACGGATACCGAAGTCACCCGAAAATTGCCGAGAGCCGAACAGCGACTTCCGGGATTCGAACGCTTTGGGTTTGGGTACGTTAGGAACAAGAATAATGTGCTTAGTGTCCGGAATGATCTTTCAGTGGACCGATCGCGAGTACATAATTTGTTTAGAAACAAAGCAACAGCGATTTCAACAAAAACTCGGTGGCCTATCGCCCATGATAGGACTATGGGTAGTCGATAGGGGAACGGGTACTGCATAGGGCTATGAGTACTAGAGTCTCAGGGTAACGGGTACTGGATAGGGCTACCACAGAGAGGAAATACAAATGTAGGGGTTGATACCAGGCCACTGCCCCCTCCAACAAAACACATTTCATCGTCAACGTATGAGTTATCAAGGGGCACAGTAGAGTAAAAACAGCATTGCTCACCATAGCAGTCCGAGGGTCCGTCCGCTGTACACAGGCACAGGCTGCAGGTCTGGTTCTCCCCGACTTGACCGTCCCGACATGAGCACAGGTCCGGAGGGTTGGTGATGTTGCGGCACAGAGAGGCCCCTACAGGCGGGACAGACACCGACGCCACCGACAGGATCGCTGCCAGGCCAACAAAAAAGATTGTTAAGACAGCTATGGAAACCTAGAGGCTTCCGTTCTTTGAAAAATATAATTTTTTTACTAAGCACATGGTCAAAATAGATACATAAGAAAGATGAGATCGATGAGAGTTTTTTGTGCGGAGAGAGCTTGTTAGACTTACATAGTGTAGGTCCTCCTCCATGTAACATATCGCAAGCCCGGCCCTATCAGCACGTCGGCAGAACGTAGTGCACCTGCGCGAAACCCTTAATGCATTGTGCATAGCACTTTGGCAGAATGTCTCATATAAGGTTGTATTAGAGCATATAAGGTTGACAGCCTGTCTGTAGTTTTCAGATGTTGTATAGGAAAAGATATCGTCTGCAACAGGCAAAATTTTGATGCAACGTTGTCCAAACATCCAACGAAAAACGTGAAAAAAACAGGGTTTTGCGCAGGCGTAGTACGTTCTGCCGACGTGCTAGCCCTATCCAGTAAGCGTAAGTGCGGTGAGTGCACACAGGCCCTGTCCTTGGTGCTGAACACCATCCACACACACACACACACACACACACACACACACACACACACACAGGTAAACATATTTTGTTTTGTCGAATGAAGCACATCAACATGCTTACCAATACATGTAGTACATGTACTATCAAACATTGCCCCATTTCTTTTGTGTATGGTCCGTAAAAGCACGCACATCAGCATAATTTGATATCTCACACAAGATATCAATAAAGATATAACAAACATGATTTTCTTTCTTATGGAACGGCATGTTCTTACCTGCTAGCACTAGCAGCTTGTCCATATTGGTGTTGCACAGTGTTCTTCTGAACGTTGAATGACGGAGCTAGGGCTCTGACCTTATTTATTATGTGCACGTGAATGGGCAAATCGTCTTTCTTTTTAAAATGTGTATTGGATGTAAACAAGAGGCAGAAAGTGAACATTATTACCTATATGGGCATGCTCGATGTCCTTTCAGGTGTGAACAATACTCTCTTAATGACAAAGTACTCTCGACATGTATCAATGATTATATGGTAAACAAGGACATCTTACGTCAGCCTAGAAACAAATGAACGTCAGTCAAACCAACGCGCGTCAGCCCTAGCAACCAACGTACGTCAACCAATGAGCGTCAGGCAAAACAACGTACTTCAGCCCTAGCAACCAACGGGAAGGTACGTCCGCGTACGCCCAACGTATGGCAACCAAGGACATTGGCATTATGGCTATCCAAACTGAGTCTACATGGGGAGCATTTGGAGTCTGAATGTGGTGTGTGTGACTTAATGGAAAGGAACCCAATAGCATGTTTCTTTTTTCATGATTAAACGTGTAAAGGAATTTGCAGTTTGAAAACTTCGTCATTTCTATTTGCTGATGAACAACAATGATGATAACATCCATTCTGGTACATATTAATAATTGATGAGTGTTTTTATTGTGATGTTTTCATTGAAATATCTTTATGGTCATTATTATTATGGTCATTTTTATTGTAATGTTTTCATGGTCGTTCTTTTGATATTACAAATATGCAATCTGGTAGAAAAAAACAACGTCGTTTACGATCTGCTCGCTGTGCATTGGTTGAACCAAGGACTTGGTTGAACGCATGATCTATGTTGTCCTTGAAGAAGTACAGAAGCTCGCTATTGCAGGTTACTCATGCAAGGAAGGACGAATGAATAAAATATTAATGACAGAAGCCACCATCTTTTAGATATGAGTGTCATGCGTCGATAGTTTTACATGGCTCCACCCATGTCAACAGGTCAGCCTTTATGTCACTACTGTCAAAAAGAATCATAAATTACACGTGTAAATACGAACAACACACAATGATGCAATAACGTCACAGCATAAAAACATTTTCAGTCATTTTTTCCGGGTTAGACATGTTTACAAGAACAATCGTGTACAATCTCAACACAAAACGAATAGGCCATATATACACATTGGGTTAATATTTAGTAATTTGATAAAACAGATGTATTTTAAACTATAAGATAAATTATGTTGGTTAGACATGCATAATACAATGTTATGAATATAATGTTATGAATATAATGTATGAATATAATGTTATGAATATAATGAATGTGTGAATATAGTTTTATGAATATAATGTATCAACATTTACTGATGGCTACTGAATGTAATCATGGAGTTCTCTATCTTTTAATTTTATCAAAATACATCATAGATTCATTGTAAAATCTGCGGGAAAATCACGAAGAAATCTACATACTAGCTCAATTATTCTCAACATGAAAATCTCTATAATAGTTGGAACACATTTTCACTTGGTCTAAAGTCTGTTCACATCATCAAGTTCTTCAAGGATGACTGCAAATTTGTTCAGATTTTTAGGATCGGGCGATTCTCTCTTGACAGTTTTCTTCGGCTTTCGCCTTTTGACTGCTGAAAGATTATGCTTTGCTTTGCCCACTGTCTCAGAGGTTGTGTCCTTTAGAAATGCGACCATCTGTAGATCATCTGTGTTCGGGTCCTGACTCTCCTCTGCGTACACATCCATGATGATAGTCATGAACATACTCAGTAACACGAACTGCATCAAGGCCTGGTAAACAAAGAACATCAGGGGACCGAGAATATAGTGGCCATCAACCAGAGCTTCAAAATCAAAACTACCTAACATCATGGTACACAGGCTGGTCAGGCTGGTCAGCATGTTCTTGTAGTCCTGGAGTTTGGTGCCGAACAGAAGATTGCCCATCTGGGTAAAGGCCATCAGGATGATACCAGCTACAAAGAAGAACTGTAGAACCGGCTTGAAGGACTTTTTGATTGTCATGCTTAGTGCGAAAACGTGCGAGTTGAATCGTAAGAGCCGAATGAGCTTCAACGTAGCACAGCAGATAAGAAACGCTAGCAGGTACGTGTAAACTTGAAACCAGTTCACTGCGCTTTTGTAGATCTCAAAAACTGTGTTTCCAGATCTACGTTGTTCTGCAGCCTCATCAATGATGCCCTGTGCGTTGAAGTAGACTCCAAGGCTGCCGAGGCCGATGAGAATGACCGCGAGTTCCACCCAATTCCAGAACTCACTCAGGTATTCAAGTGGTCGGGCGAAGAAGCCCTTGGCTGAAATAGCACAAAATACACAGATCAACTGATTTATGCTCATGATGAAGTGCATGTTGGAAATCGTTTTACCTTTGTCAAGAAGGCAATGTTTTTGGTACGTCTGTAACTTTGAAGTGTTGTGGCAACACAACTCAAGAAGTTATGGATGGATGGATTGTTATGATGTTTAGTATGTGGTTTGGTCTTGATCTACCAAAGAAATGATTACATTTGGGACCCCTGGTGGCTTTCCTTGGTACTGCAACGTTTTTGAAATGTTGTTATCTATCTTGTTATGAATAAAAACAATGTGTTACTCAATAAAAGGCAAAAGAGGGTTAACCGTATATTCCCTCTTACCTTCTTTGATGGTGAAAAAAAGCAGGAATGCCGCCAGCAAAGCCCGAAGCGCCAGTAAAAGGAGAGCATCCTGTTGTATCAGCCTCAGCGACACAACCTCCCCGCTGGTGAACGCAGGTCCAAGCGGGGTGAACTCTACCACTATCGATACCACGGAGAACAGGTTAGCGTGCGGGTTGTACAGAATCAGCTCCACGAAGACGGCCCGGGTTCGCTCGTCAAGCCAGTTGTACTGGTCGAGGTATGCTGACAATGTTGCGCTCGATGCCATTGTCGTTCCAAGTGATGTTGTATAACCGCCGCCGAGGTATGTGCCATGCTTTCCGAAGAACGGGAAGCCTGATAAAGCAATCGCAGTGTCAGACCATGATTGGCGTATGTTTATAGTGCATCTTAACATTTAGAGCTGCTAAATTATGTTTATTGTAAAGGCTATCATAAACGAGTCTATATCTGCACTTAACATATTCATGTCATTGATACTAAACACATACCGTGATGAAATGCACATTTTCTGCTGATAGGTTTAATGTTACAGCTCTGCGCCGAAAAAAATGTACCTAAGAACCCTTCAACATTTTACAGAAACTTTACCTTACCAAAAGAGACCTTACCAGCTCACATACACCAAGCTCAATACAAGTCAGGCGAACAATTAACAGTATTCTTAACATTTGCCAAGTCATGAGGTCAGTACCATAAGATCAATACGTATCTACCATTCTCAAAAGGATAAAAAAAGACATAAGAATAAACTCACTGTCACTCAGCGAGACAAATGTGAAGTTCCATGGCGTATCTTGGCTGATGAATGGAGGTGCAGTGGGGACCGTGTCAGTAGAGTTAAGGGTGTCGTTGTACGGAATCCAGCCCTGTTGTTAAAATATATCAATTGCTTCAGTGGTATTCTATGACTGGTAAAAAGAAAATAAGCCCCCAAAAAAGAAAACGTTGCCTATAATGGGTACGTAGCCATGAGTTTGAAAATGGCTAAAAAAAGTTTCAATAGATCCACAACTATATACTATTGTGTGCAACCGAGGTAGAGCGGCAAGGTGGAAACGTAAGGGTAAAAGATAGATAAGCTGATGACACCTTCCCCTTTGCAGATGTGTGTGGAATTGTAGACTTACCTGGGTATAGTCTTCAGTGTCTGCCTTTAGGTTGGAGAAAGCGACGGTACATCGTGGCGCAAAGTTCTGCATCCGTTCAGGTGTCTCGCAGAGTTGACCTGAAAGTGTAAAGTGATTGGAAATCTTCAAGTTGTAAGTTAACCCTGACAAGATTGTAGAAAGTACTCTGTTCTGTCAACTGGTATGGGTCTCTGTGGATACCAGTTGGATAACGTCTACTTATCTGTTTGCCAATTGGTTTCCCAGTCAGAAAACATTGTATTGTAGATGTAATTACAAAATTAAAGGCAAACTCTTTCCTACCTGGTATGAGCCGGACTTGTCTGAGCTGTGCCGTGCCAAGTTGATGGGTTACCATGTCCGGTAGTATCATGCCTTCGGGGCTGGCATCTCCGTTGTAGCATTCTCCTGAGTGTGTGGCAGGGATCAGACTTTCCGTTATCCATTCCCAGAAGGAAGGGATGTCTTTGATCTGGAAGGAGAAGATACATGCTGTTAGTGAGTGACATGCGTCATCTTCGAACTTTTTCATGTGGTTATCCGCAACTGTAACGCCACCACAAAAACAATTAATGTCGTCTACGATACTATCAGATCCTGACCACCTGAAGGAGAGAAAATAGGAAGGGGGGGGGGGGACTCCAAGAGCTAAGGAAGCTCGCGAGACACAAGACACAGTGGAAGAAGATGAAAAAACTGGATGCACCTGCAGGACGTTTCCACGACTGCAGATGCAGAACACAGTGAAGAAGGAGGAAGAGTTGGGAAACAAATGCTGTCATATTTCCTTTATTCTCTCTTCAAGATTGACACAAAAGTGACGTGATTCTGCCGCTAGACGTGCCTTCACAACGAACACGAGACTTTGTTTATCCAAATGAATATTTTTGGTCTTTAACTTACATCTGGGAGCTCGTCTGCGCTTCCAAACACGTGTTCCTTGACGTTCTGAGTCATGTAGAAGGCCAGCGGGCTCCGTTCCTGGTACGCCGTGAGCATGATGGCCGTCACGAACAGGCCGAACACCAGCACCTCCAGTACAGCCGCGCGCCGCTTACGTTTCTCTGCGCTCCTGGCTCGAGCTTCGGCCAGGACGGATTCATCTGGTGGGAGCGTGGACCGCTCTTCATCCGGAGACTGATAGATAAAATGGTAAGTATGTTGCGTGTGAACAAGACGAAACCAAACTGCGCAAGAAGAAACATACCACCAGTAGCAAGGTACATAACGACTCAATAAATGTTTAATAATTAGTTTTATAGAACCCATGGTTTAGATTAGTATTAGAAATCCTGTGTATGTATGTACGTTACTACTACTTTTGTATTTGTATGCCTATACTTATCCAGATAGGGCACGAATGTACAATAAAGGATATTTATCTATCTAATAATGGAAAGTGGGGGTGGGCTTACTTTAGAGTCCGGAGCATACTGAGGGGCTCGGATCATCCCCATGTAGCGCATCCAGCCAGTTGCACTGCCCCACGAACGGCCTGGCTTCACTTTATCAACCTGTTGGGAAGAATGTAAAGTTAATTTTTTTTATATAATGTGCTGTGGTGAGCAATATACCCACCAGATTGTGCACATGTAAGAAACAATCTAGTGGGCAATCAATGGCTCACAGCTGCCAAGTGTTCAGAGTTTCAATGCAGGAGGTGTCGGTGAACTCTCCCTTTGAAGGACTGCAGGCCGTTGTTGTTGATGGTACCCACAACGGTGTCTGGGAGTTGGTTCCAGATCTGAACTCCAGTGTGGATGAAGGTCCGGCCGGTGGAACTGGTTCTAGATACCGGTTGTGCAAGTGCATGGGATGGCATAGCAAAGCTAGAGCAAACAGCCAGCCAATTAAACCAGAGCAAACAGTGTCTCCCTCTCTCTCAGCTCAAAGAAAGAAGAGGTTACAGTTACTGGAACTATTCAAAAACAGCTGATCTATGCTGAATGCGTGATGGCTCGTGATATTACCTCAATGTCGTCATCGTTCTGTAAATATTCTTCGTCCTCTTCCACTGGCGCGGGTGCAGGAGTTTCGTCTTCCACAGGTTTCTACGTTCAACAAACATACAGAAAGACCTGTTCATCTTCAAAGTTGATTAATTCTTTCATTTGAAAAATCATGCCAAGGCTAATTGCGTCAAAGTAAAAGCAAAGAAATAGAGTGCATACAACTACTGTCTGATCAACTATAAGGTGCTGTGTTTACTATCGTGAGGTTTGATTGTTGCTGCTTTTATCGGCATCTTTTATGACTGATATCATGACGTCCTTGCTCTTGCCATGAATGTATCCCTCAGTTAAAACATTCTTTTATAGCAGATATGTACTTTTTTTAAATGTATGTTATACACTGTTCTTGAGTCACAGTCAAAGCTCCAGCCATAATGTCTTACCCTGATCAACAAAGCAAACAGCATCGCTACCAGCAGCAGCTTGAAGGGCTGCACCAGGAACAGGTCGGTGAAGAATGACGTCACGAAGGTGAAAACCCAGGCCTCTGCCTTCGCCTTGCCGAAACTTAGCGTGTAGAGAACTGTGAAGAAGGCCGCCACGAAACTCGCGGACCACACAAGCAGCCAACCTGCAACATATCCGATTGTAAATTCTAGGTCAAATTTAACGGTTGAGGCAGACAAAAATTATATAAGCTGAAAACAAAGACTTTAGAAATAGACAAGGATGATTTGTGAGAGGAATGGTTTTTCGTCTTTTCCCCCTCTAAACTCAGTTTCAACCACTTCAGTGTTTTTTTAATTTTCATGCGAACCAAAAGCTGTAAAACTACCAAACCCGCAAGTAAGGTCTAGTGTAATAAGTCTAGTACTGAGGAAAAGCTTTAGGTGAAATAGTTACAGATTTGCTACTCACCAAAATACACAGTCCACCAAGGAAGGGACGACTTCTCAGAAACAGCTTTTTCGTCAGGAACTTCCAGTGACGGTTGTACATCACCGACAGTGTCGTTGTCTCTCCTGATCTTCAAACAAACGGTTGGTCTGTTGGTTGGACAAAAATCGGAGGGTGTGCTTGGGACATTGTTCTTCTTCGAGGAGTCGAGGCCACCGTCAGTTGGTTTGGATTCCGCCTTCTTACTGCTGATGTTTGTTTTTGGTCTCTTTCCCGAGTTGCGAAAGAAGAAGACGATGAGGAGGTTGACTGGAAGGATGATAGCTGCACTCTGTATGCCAATCATCAGCTGGAAAGGCAAAAACAAGTATTATGTACATAATCATTTGCTAGCAGTCAAACCTTACAGTCTGGTCTTACGCAGCTTGTACTGAACTGGTAGCCTCCTTAGAAGGCTCTACGACATGGCTTTTTTGGGAATCTTTATAATGCGGTTTTTTTTTCCTTTCTGGCATGTCACTCTTATTTGTCGTGGGGTTCTTTCACCGGCCCACCTAGCATCTAGAGCCTGCCAAGGAGTCTGTTGAGTTACACCTATAGGCGGTTTACCGGTTTTGCAAAACATACAAACAAACAGAAAAGCAATTAGATCCTTAGAATAAGCATTTTATAGTTATGTCCAATGTTGGCATAACTGGCATACCTGAGGGAGAGAAATCGGAGGGTCAATCTCCAAACCAGCGATCCTGAGCGGTTCTGGGGGATCGAAGTCGTCTCCGCGGCCGAAGAACATGATGTTGGTGATCATGGTGCTGTAGAGCAGCGTCAGGCAGCAGGACAGGCGCTGGACTCGGGTGAACGGACTCCGGGCCGGGCGGCCAGCGATGGAGAACCACAGGTGACCGTCGTTCATGTCCCTGTTGGAATCGGTTGGTATCAATTAATATGAAATCTCAGAATAAAAGAACATAATGATAACAACACTTATAGTCATTTCTTCATTGTATGTTCCTTTTACATTACTGATTACATAGGAAGGGTATCAGAACAGAAAAAGTTATGATGACTACCTTGCGCTTTTGGCCAGGAAAACGTTGCGAAACTGTTTCATGTCCTCCAGTGATGCTGAGGGGACGATGCGGTCAATCTTACCGTCGTCTTCATCGATAGCAAACCATCTGTAATGTAAGCACATTTATCGGTAAGAGAACCTATGGTTGTGAATAAATATATGGTTCTGAATAAACAATATGCAAACAGGCAAAGACATGCAGAGCACATAATTGTTAACTGTTGTTCCTATCTGGTTTCTGGTTATTGTGCCTTTACCATGCATATCTGTTTATTCCAATGAATAAAAAACTAACAATAACAAGATTATGAAAAACAAACTATATTTCCCTTTAACCATTGTGACGTATTTGTTCAGGAAACTCAATACTGAGGAAGTCAGAAGTAACATAGATACCTGTTAGAGAGGAAATATGTTGTCTCGTTTGTTCCTCTGTTGACTACAATCACTTGGTTTAAGAACCTGTTATTGGAAATCAAGTCATTCTGTTATTGCTTCGTTTCTCTTCAAAAATGTCTGTTTTGTGATAAAGTATAAACAGACTAAAGCAGATAAATGAAAAAAATTAATGTTTTGAAATAGTATATTTCTCCAGTCTCACCATGCTGGGCTGTACCCTGCGTTGTTGTGCCACACTCTCACGTGAGTCAGGCCCCCTAGCGGTTGTTCTGTGGACACCAGGAAAGAATCCACACTGCCCTGTTCGAACAGAACCCTCTTGGGGTCCCTGAGTATCATGGGCGGGCTGCAGTTCTTAAACCCGTTCAGGACTATTGAAATCTGCAACATATGACGACAAATTGTGCATATTTATCTCTCTCTCTCTCTCTCTCTCTATATATATATATATAGAGAGAGAGAGAGAGAGAGAGAGATAGAGATAGAGAGAGATGGATAGATAGATATCTGTTTGTGCATATTTATGTATCTCTCTTTCTCTCTCTCTCTCTATATATATATATTTATCTATATCTATCTATCTATCTATCTATCTATATATATATAGAGAGAGAGAGAGATAGAGAGATAGGGATAGAGAGAGATGGATAGATGGATAGATAGATATCTGATGTAACAATAATTGTATTCTCAACTTAGCAACCTACAAATGCCATTTTGTATTTCTCCCAAGCTTTGATAATTTATTCTCAACTTAGCAACCTACTAATAGCTACTCGCAACTTGGGCAACCTTGGTTGTAAGTATCAGTCACACAGATAGATAAATAATGTAAATCTGCAATACATGTTACTGCATGTCGATATATCAGATAACTGATTCAGGTAAAGTACAAATGGACAATTTACAGATTATAGACCCTCATGACAAAATATTGCAGACTAAGAAGAGCCTACCTCGGCAGTTGTTCCAGCATTGCCTTTGAAGCCGGTGTACACTGTGATCACATACTGACAGTCTTTGCGGGGGTTCAGTCTATGACCAGGTAGAATCCCCACACCAACCTAGTTAGAAAAAAAGATTCGTTAGTAACCATAGCTATTCTAGCTATTTTATCTTATCTATTAATGTAGCTGTGAAATAACATACATCGAGGGCTACGCAGCTATATAAATATAGCCAGTGGCTACATCGTAATGTTCCTTGGTGTATTGTTTAACTTGGTGTATTCGTACAATACATACATGTATGAGCATTTGTAGTTAACAGGCAGAAAACATCTATCGCTTCTCACCTTGGTTAAATCCTTTCTATCTGCTTTCCTAGTAAACAGGAGGAGAAACAGGTACGAGCCGAACACTGTCAGCACCAGGATGAGTCCCGCAGGGTTTTCTAAGATGTTCGCAGAAAGGGCCTCCTGGATGTTAAGTGGATTCGGCGCCACGAAGCCAGAGAACTTGGTCAGATGGTCGCATCGGCAGTGCATGTGTGTCATATTGGACATCACTCCAGTCTGGAAGTTAAAGGCAGGTAAACCAAGCGTTGAAGCGAAGATATATATACTATTATTAGACGAATGGAATAGTTTGCAATGTATTCAATCTTGGTGTGTAAATGTTAAACGTCTAGAAAATAATCCTCGAAGATGGTGGGTACATTAGAGACTTACACTGCAGCCGTCGCTTTGCCACAGATGAACAGACTTCTCAGCAAAGTAAACGCAGGTAGTCTCGAACACGGACAGTGTAAAATTGACAACCACTCCACTCCCTACGTCCAGATCCGAGCCAAACTGAACTCCTGTTACAAAACACAAAGATGGTGAGCATTTGGCCATCATGGCCAAATTTGAACTGTTTGCGAGCAACATTTCTTTATAGACAGGAACAGGAACATTTCATTGCCGCATTGACGCTAAATGAACTGTAGTGTATTTTTTTATAAACATAAGGATGGGCACTGCCAGGAGGCCAAAAGTTGACGAAGACCTACCCACAGACCAAATATCATCACAACGCATCAACAATTTCTTGAGTTATACTAGAAAAAAAAGACAAAACTGACAAACATACAAAAAACAGGAACTCCTTTTACAGAGGAAATAGCATTACACAGTATAGAATAGAGTATGATTATACATAGTAACATACCGACGTAATATTTCGTCATGTTCACAACGTCGCTGTCATTGATGTTCGCCTCTTCCTCAGTCAGGTGCCACAGGTAGGGGTCGGCCGTTAGGAACGTGTTGTTTATCCACTTTATGGAGAACAGCTGATCATCTGGTACAGGTAGTGTAGCTGTCCAGTTGTACTGGTCTGTTGTAGGTGGCGTGTGTTTACTCAGGACCATTGTGACAGGTTGGGGGAAGAGCGTACTGTTGAACTCTACATGGATCCCAAAAGACGACCTGCTCTTCTTGGCGAAGAACAGGAAAGTCTGTGGTGAGAAACAAACGATTAGATTATTAACGCCCTACTAACAAAATCACAGATATTTACAACCATAAAAATGTATCAAAAGAGATCTCCAATGCAACATCCCCACTATAATGCAGTCCCTGCATATCTAAACTGTGAATACCTGGGGGTGCTGCACCAGAGATCTCTCAAACAGCACGTCGGCAGAACGTACTGCGCCTGCGCAAAACCTGGATTTTCGCTGGATTTTTGGTCAACGTTGCATCAGAATTTTGCCAGTTGCAGACCATATCTTTTTCTACACAACATTTGAAAACTACAGACGGGATGTCACCCTTATATACGCGAATTCGACCTTATATGAGACGTTCTGCCAAAGTGCTATGCATAATACATTACGGATTTCGCGCAGGCGTAGTACGTTCTGCCAACGTGCTCTCTCAAACACGCTGTTTTTCAGCACGGCGGATGAATGTGAATGGAGGTTACTACTACTGCTACTAGTAATACGGTTATAGCAAATACATGCCCGAAGGCTAATTGCAAGCACAATGCATATGTAACATGGAAATTGGGATGACAAATACAATGTTATTAAGAATTAGTTCCTACAGTATACTAAATACTACATTGTAAAATACACATTAAGCTAAATGTTTTGGGTTTAGCTAATAGCTAATAGCATGGCAATTATCCCGATCATTTTTAAAATTATTTCAAAGAGAAAATATTAAAAGCGGGATTAACGTACCGATAATTTTCCGAGTGGAGCGGCGCTTTTGAAGATGAACATGAAGTCCTCCAGGCTGTTGTTCTGTCTCCGTGTGAGGATGTCTATGGGCTCCCTCAGGTTGGACACCTTCAGTGTTCGGTTTTCGCACTTCACACTCAGGCCAGGGATGTCCGACTGGACTTCATTGGAATTGTTGGAGTACTCGAACGGGTTGAAACTGGACTCGTAGAACTGCATTCAAGGACATTCATAATCAATCAATCAATCAATAGATAAATCAATCAATCAACCAATCAAGGTATTCACGTTTGAAAGATCAGACGAATAATCACAAAGGCATCTAGGCAAGATTGAGCCCTAGAATGCTGTAGGAGTATAAATATGCAAAGGATATACCTACAATTTGCTGAAGACATTTCACAGTTTGTTTGTTTGTTTGTTTGTTTATTTATTTCCACAATAAAATATAAACAGCAGAATAAGTATAGAATTATACAAACGAAAAACAATGTGCAGGAGGGGGTAAGAAGCCTACAGGGACAGTAAAGGTAAAAAAAGTGTAACCCGGCTTCACGAAAGAAAATGAATTTGATTTTTATTGCATTTTTGCGAGTGCAGACTAAGCATGCTGACCTGTACTCCAACGGTCTCTCCTGGAGGACACTGATTCCCGATGAGTGGAAGTAAAGATGGCACACGTATGAGGCAGTCACTCACTCCCCCAACCTGGTACACCTTCTCTTCTAGGATGCTTCGATTCTGTCGTTGAATCCTTATCTGCACCTGGAAGTAAATAATGACAAATGTTATGGATTAGGACTAGGTACAGAATTTATTTTTTCTTCAATCTGCGAAATCATTGTTGAATGTATCAGCTCTTTTAAAATGACAAACTTAAAAGTATGCACAGATCTGTATGAGCTAACAGGTAACAAGAGTACCAGAGTGGACGACCATATACACATACGAACCAGAAAGGTAACATTTGCAAAGCAAATGCATAATGTTTACCTTTACATGGCCTAGCCTAACAAACTACTGCTCAAACACATTCATATATAATATATGGTGAGCAGCATTAAGAAAGAAGTCCCTCCAGCTCTGTCCTGCTACAAAATGTAACCCAACACCATAGGGTGTCTGCTACAGCACCAGTTACCACAGTGACAGACGTCTGGTTCAGGTCATAGACTTTGTTTGGTTAACATAATAACATGTAGGTTATGTTAGAGTACCATAAGATTGGCCGAGGTATAATGTTCAGGTACATTTGATTGCAACTGTATAACTTCCCACCTGTGAAGTGTAAAAATCTGCGAACATCTCGTCATCTTTTGACTCATTAAACCTCGGCATCAAGGCGTTCAACATGATGTCATCAAGCACGTCAAGGGCTTCGAACCCGATAGTCGTGGCGTTCTTGTTCTGTAAGATCAAGAGAAACTCGTTACTGACTGGATGGTCATTCAGAACTTACGGAACGTTTTGGAAGATTTGATAAACATGCCATTTATGGAACCAACATTACAACTAATACGTTTTTGCATTCGTCGATGAAGGTTAGACATCCAGGCGATTAGACACACAAGAAAACAGTTACTCGAGCAACTGAATAGATTTTGAAAACTGTCAGACGTTTCAAGTAGCATCCACTACTTTTCGACAGTGACATTTTTTTAATTACCAAAAAGAAAAGCTTATTACTTGACTGTGTGATATCATAACGAAGTCGAGATTTCGGTCCATATTTTCTGACTGCAATAGCACAGTTTGGAATATCAAGTTTATATCAATAGAAATACAAGACTGATTGAGTTAGAAGAACGTACCGCCTCTAAAGTGTCAGGGTTGCCGACCCCTGCCTCTCGCTCCGCTAATGCCATGGTCTGGGAACTGATGAACACATTGCCCACCGCTGTGAACAAAGTTCAGTTTTGCGTGAGAGTTAAGCATGTGATGCAGAATTGCGATTAACACCAACACGTGTACAATCAGGATGTTAAATCATAAGAACGTAAAAGTAGAAAGGAAACATTTGCAAAATGCATAATGTTTACCTTCACATGGTCTAGCCTAACAAACTACTGCTCTGTTTATTCTTACTCAAACACATTCAATATCTATGGTGACCTACCCCTCCAACTCTGGCATCCTGCCATGCACTTGCTACATTATGTAAACCAACACCACACCGTGTCTGCTACATCACCAGTTACCATGGTGACAGCCGTCTTGTCCAGGTCATTGGCCTTATTTGTTTGGAGAAGAAGAAGAAGAAGAAACAGAGCAAAAACAATACGTTTTCCTTCTGCGAAGTTCAACAGAAGGTCATACTTGGTAAAATAGGACAACTGCTAGAACGACTATGTCACCATGATTAATCCTTGTACCTATTCTTTCATTCCTTCCTTTCTTCCATTGTTCACTCGTTCATTCATTCAATGTACCTGAGACCATAGAGCCCGCAGCTACGTTGACTTCACCGACAGAAAGTTCGGTCCTGCTTTCAGACAGTTTCCTAAGACCTTCATATGCCGACTTGAGAGCAGACGCAGCAGAGACCTTAACATAAGGATTGATGAGTAGGATTATTGTCTTGAACGTGGCTCATAAAATAGTAGTAAGATATATGTATGCTCTATGATCATCAATTGTGGTATCAGCTATTCTTTGACACCTCATACGACTGGTTAATCTTCTGAAATTTGGGGAAATGTTGTAGTTCCCTAGTGTAGAAAGTTGTTAGAGTTACAACTGTCATCAGTGTTATTCAATTGTATCTTGATATGTACATGTATGTTCAAGGTTTTCACACACCACAAATATTATGGAGACGTTCAATGAAAAGTAATTCTTTGGGATATCCATGTAAAATGTTCTACAGTAAACAGAAAAAAGGCTTCATACTGCCCTAAAAAAATCTCACGCTGAGAAAAAAAGTGAAAGTGATCTCGAACCAGTTTAGCTCTTTAATGATCACTGAAGAGCTATTCTTCCACTGGTCGTGACAGAGAAGACAGACGCTATGTACAGTATTTACAGGTTCATTGTACCGGGAAATTCCCCTAGCTCTTTTCGACAAGCTTAACGTCCCGTCCTCAGGACTGCGACCCTCTCCAGTAGCGTGCATGTCGGGTGAGCGACAACAGTCGGGATTCGAACTGCCAACCTCTTAGTCCAGAGGCAGGGTCGCTAACCACTGGACTACGCACGCTACTGGCATGTGCGTCATCAATGGACCACGAAAAGAGTAAAAAACTTAAGCGAGAATGACCGTGGATTCGGCGGTGAGTTGTTCTGGGAATGCTGTAACGAGTAGCAGAACAGACGCGACACCTTTGACGCTCGCGAAGTCTTCTAGCGCCACTTGGCCCATGGACGCAATAGTCTCGGTTATAATCTGTAACGGCATTGATCATACATATGGTAATGCCTAGTAATAAAATCAAGACATTGATTTAGTTGAATTGGATATGCCAGAAATTCGTCAGCAATGAAGCAGAAAGTAATAATTGGGGAAGGATTGTGTCTGATCACACCATGTGAAAAGAGGCTATAACAAGGTTGTAACAGCATAACCATTTCCTCTTTAACTGTTTTAGAAATAGCACTAGTTTACGGTTTCCAATTCACTCAATGGTCATTTTATGTTTGCTATACCTTTCTTTATTTCCGACATACACTTGCAATGAAATTTCAGGCATGGATTTGCAAATTTAAAGTATTTTAGATAGTTGTCGATTCCACACCTCTTGGACGTCTTCTCCGTTGTCCGCTAAGACTCCGACTACCCCAGCAACAGTGACAGCCGACAGGAAAGCGTCCTCCGTCGCGCCCACCATGAGCGAGGTGAAGAACGTGCCCTCTCCGTTAGCATACAGACCCGCCATGTAAGCCGCCAACTGGTCCAGGGTAGGAGGAGAGATCTGAAATACAAACGTTCAGTTTTCTCAGAATCTTGAATGTTCTTTCTATATTACATTGTATGTTCTCAGTGTGCGTTCTGTTTTTATTCTTTATCTATTTATTTTTTTCTTCCGCCTCAAACATACATCGACAGGGAAATACACAAAAATGCTTTCCCTGTATTAGGTAAGTTTGTTACAAACATTTGTACATACTGTCACATACTGTACATACTGTCACATTTGTTTACATCCCAATGTTCTATCCCAATGTTCTAAGAAATAGATTGAAATCTATGTCATTACTAAGTTTGCAATAAGGTTCATCAACGATGTTACAGTAGTACTTGGATATGCGTGCAACAGTTACCTAATGAATTTCATCATATGAATTGAGACGGATACACCTACCCATTTCCAATTCACATATGCATCAACAACTATTACCACCATCCTTACAAGTACATCGTACAAAAATACACAACAGCAACACACAAGAATACGGTTACTCAAGCAACTGGATAGAATTTGAATTTTGCTTGAGTAACTGTTTTCTTGCGTATCTCATTACATGGATGTCTAACCTTCATCGACGCAACAACAACAACAACAACAACAGCAACTCATGGAAGTCCATCTGTGTTAGTAGTAATAATAGTACAATGTTAAACTCAGATGTTGTTCTACTCACCACGATGGGCGGTAGTTTAACCTCTGTGTACCGGCCGTCAATGCTGAACGCCCGCAGCACAATGATGACAGTCCCCGGTGCTATGTCCACCATGTACGTGTATCCGACCTAGCAAGATGGAAAAGTGACCAATGACTACGTTTGCACTCACGTGACTATGACGTCATTATTGCTCACCATGCTGGATGGTTAAACCCGAAACGTGTCAGGTAAACTTGAACCTGTAGCTGCTGCCATGCAACTATATATATATATATATATATATATATATATATATAGAGAGAGAGAGAGAGAGAGAGAGAGAGAGAGAGAGAGAGGGAGAGAGAGAGAGAGAGGGAGAGAGAGAGGGAGAGAGAGAGAGAGAGAGAGAGAGAGATCTAACTCTTCCATGTTCAATGGATGTCAGTGCAAACATCCTATAACCTATTACAATAATCTTTTATGTCATTGGTGATAAATCAAATTTGTGCTTTGACGTGTAAACTGACTACAAATCTTGAGCATTCGCTACCATTTATAGCTGCAACACGTACCTAACATATCTCTACTGACACAGACTTCTATTGCTCATCATCAGTACTTAACATAGACTTACCCAGCCGGTATATAAGCCCAGGATAAACTCTATAACTGTTGGAGGCTCGTCTCCAGGAAACGCGACTGTTGGTATGTCGACTCCTGATGGTATGAACTCGTACTTTACCTCCATTTGGACTGGTCCATACTCATCCACGTAGTCTAAAAAATTGTAAAATCAGAGGAACTGTGCATCGTCACAAATCTAGCTAACCTCTCTTTATTACAGAAATTTTCTGAAGAATGCAGTGCAGCACAGCAACATTTTTCATTTGCATCTCCCATTTCTGTTGCTTATTTTTCTGATCATGACATTAGGTAAAATGTAAAGGTGCCATAGACTTTTTGAGGTCTTGGGGGCAAAGAGTTGTTAATCCACTGTATCTTGGTATGTAGATGCAGAGCCCTAATCCATCTCCTTCCACCACGTGCCCCTTTCTCCCTCCCAAACCGAAGTCAGGAATCAAACCCGTAACCTCTCGATCCTGTGCCCGCTAGCTTAAACCATTCGGCTATTGACGCCACTACCCCCTGACACTACATGTTAGAAATATTTCCATTTTTTGAGAACGAAAATAATCAGTACCATCGCAGGTGACGCAGAACTTATCGATGAGTGATATCCCGACCGGAGGAATGAGTCTGCAGGGATCGGTAGAAGGGTCTCCGGAATTCCGCCAGGGGTTCACCGGCACTCGGAACCTCCACTCTGCGATGGAGTCACCGTCTGTGAGCCTCATCGTGTAGTTCCCAGCCGCCTAAGTGAAACAGAGCGTGTCAGCCTGTTAGGATATGGTCACTTTTGCCATGCGATTGTCGTACGATAGGAAACCTTAGGATAACCGCGTAGGTGTCGTCAAAATTCAGAATGTTTTAAACATTTTGAAACATTCGGCTGGCGCAGCCGAACAGTAGCCGACCTCGACGAACACCAGCCGACCTTGCTCCCGACCTTACTCCTAAACGCGATTGGGGCGAGTTCGGCAGTGTTCGGGAGGTCATAGGGGCTGAAAGTTTGAGAAAGTATTAAAGGAAGCAAACAAAAACAAGACGGACAAACAAGTCAACACAGGTGTGATTACTGGCCGATAAAAACGTACCCAGAAGACGTCCGGACGCACTATAATTTCCTCCCTAGTAACCCAAGACACGTCAAGATCCATATCAAGACCGGGGAATTCGGCTGGAGATTCGACAAGTGTCCAGGACCCTTCCCCACCATCTGCCTCCAGATGGAGCTTCTCGGAAATCACGTGGTTGTCAGGGTGACAATTCGTTATGCACCTGGAACAATAAATCAAAGATTAATTAGAGTTGTTGTACCTTTCTTGTTTTGTGCATTATTGTGCATTTCTAGCTGATTCTGTGCATATTCCACTGTCACACACATGCAGTCCTCGAGCGTTCCATTCCAAAACATGATTTGGAATACTACTAAATGGAATGCATCTGTATTCCAAAACTTGGTCCATTCCAAGACATGTTTTGAAATAACACGAAGTGGAATACATGTTGTTTAGTATTCCAAAATATTGTCCATTCCAAAACGTGTTTTGGATTGACAAGTTTTGGAATACAACAGGGACCCTTCTGGGTAGAACGAGAAGTTGCTGCTAAGCAAGAAAGCATGCTTCTCAATCACGAACATCAAAGTAACCATACTTGATGTCGAGAGAAGAATCCCCGACGTGAATGGTGACGGAGCTGTAGGCTGTAGGACGTCCCTCTGCCTCTATCACCACGCTGATTTTGATGATGGCGCCCACCTGGCGATCGTCTTTATTAACGATGTGCAGCCGTCCCCCGTCTGGATCGGCGTCATCAGGGTCCTGTCCGCCCAGGATGTTGCCACAGGCCAGCAGTCCGATCTTGTGTGCTACGTGGTGAAAGGAACATGTTGTCTTGGCATGAAGTACATGCATTGAGCTGTTTGCAAATAATGTACTGTGCGTGTGTGTGTGTGTGTGTGTGTTTGCCTGTGTGTGTGCCTGTGTGTGTGTGTGTGTCTGTGTGTGTGTGTGCCTGTATGTATCTGTAGCTATCTATATCTATCGATCTATCTATATCTATCTATATTTATTTATCGATCTATCTATCTATCTAGATCTACCACTATTTCTATCTAGTATCTATCTATCTATCTATCTATCCATCTATCTATATCTATCTCTGTGTGTGTGGATTGTGAGATCGGTCTCTGTGTTTATATGTGTTAGCCATATGTGATCTACTTAGCTTAATTAAGAATTAGCATACATTGGTAGGTATCCGTAACTTTGTGTATCTGTAATAGATAACCTAGGCATCTGTAAGTACAATGTATGTGGCCCAAGGGCTACAGATAAAGAGATGGGCGCCGCCATATGCACCATAGGTGCAGGAAGAACTTTAACTTTAACTAACCACAATGGGGCACCGGACAGTTTTCCCATCTCTTGAACAGGTCCATAGTGTAGCACCAGAGGCCATCGCCAGACGGGTCCCTGCACTTGTTTCCAACTCCAGATTCCTCACTTCGGAGGTCATAGGCCGCGTTCTGAATATGCGGGGTGGTACTACCCCAACTGCCAAAGAAGATGAAAGATTTCTTGTAACATAAGTGTGATTTTCAAACCGTTATCAAATTTCTTTAACCCTTCTAGCGAGGATAAAGTTTCTGAATTGACATTGGTTGCTATTATCTTTCCCAACAAAACGACCTCTTGTAGTTCTCTGAAATGCTCATTTTGAATACAAAATCAAATTAATACATACGGCGCGCAGTCCCGTCCTTCTATGGTATAATTCACTGCTCCTCTATAGTCTTCTGCATTCACTTGGCAGTCATCACCTTTAAACGATATGGAAGAAAAACGTCCATAAACGGCGTAGAGACGTGAATTCATAAGGTATATGCGAAACAATAGAATGTGTTGCATTTACTGCTTACTAACGTGTGTGTCTATTCATCTCATCACTTTCTAAAAGTATCTGAAACACTAGGAAAGATGTAGCACTTTTTAGCCATCTTATGAGAGACGTTTAGGCAGATAAAGGAAGATATGAGAAGAATTAATCTACAGAAAGATAACAGTTTCTTCAGCAGCAAGTGTTTACGACAAAAATTGTTCTGAAGTTTGGCTTACTGATGGGCAGCTCACAGATGAACCCATTCCACGTACTGCAGCTTATATCGTCAGACCAGCCATCGGATGTGACTTGTGCGCAGGCGTCAGCCGCGGGGGCTGATGGGTACCCAGGTGCCCAAGCAGACCACGTGACATCGGTGCCGTCCGAAAGAGACCACTGGCCATCGCCGTCGACATCCATGACTCCAATAGTTCGAGCTGCTCCACCTATTTAAAAAGTCAATGACGAAAGCGGTGAAATTTTGCAGCGAACATGGTATAGCGGAAAATATGATAGAATTGACAATCAGTAGTTTATAAAATTGTGCACAAAATCTAGCCTTGTTGTACTAGAAAAAGGCAAAGGCAAAGGTAAAAACGGCCTTTTTGTGGCCGTAGGGGCGTTGATTGTTATTCTATTGTATTGCCCAGCATTGGAAGGCGGAGCCCACTTCTTTACCTCCCAAAACGGAGGTCAGACACCCAAGCATTTACACCTGGGTGGAGTTAGGAAAGTGCCTATCTGCTAGCCTAACCATCAGCGTCATTGACCATATACTGATTTTTCTACAAGGCATTTTGTAAAACATGCACATAACGCCTCTTACCAGTGCAGTCGTTGAGATGCAAAATTGCCTCCCACTCGGCTTGATCATTGGGAGACGCTAGGTAGCCGGCTTCCGTCTTGCACTCGTCCAAAGCATCTGAAGCCGTTTTGGGGCCAGTGTAGGCCTTGTAACGGGATCCACCGTAGATTAGGATGCTGTCCAGGACGTCGATGCACTCCAGGGCTGTAAAACAGATGAAACAATTATGATATACCACGAAAAGGCGTTTGTTATTGATGTATAAACCCCATCACAGAACCGAGGAATTACACTATTTGTAGGGGTCCTTCCCGGTGTAAGTGGATTAAACCTTACAGTCTGGTCTCCGGGTTGAGATCTTGAAAAGGTGATAGTTAATCATACCCCAAACGTGGTAAATATCAATACTAAAAATATAAAGCTGTTTTGCCATATTTAAAAGATGTAAGATTTAGTGATGTTTTTTATCAGCAAATTTGAAGAATCCTCACGTGTTGGGTCCGGGATGTGCACAATCTCGCACAACCAGGTGTAGGTGAAGTCGCTACTGGGTATGATGCCGTCAGGGTCCCAGGACTGATCAGCGTTCACCCAGAAGTCAGTATTATCCACAGTCCTAGTGGCGCTGCCGAGCGTGGGCGCGATGGGGAGCGACCCGACCCCCACGTACGTCTGGGCGACCCCCACGCTGACGTGCGAGCTCTCGGTTGCCACCATGGTTACCTGAAGCTGTGATAAAAGAATAAGAAAATCCTTCTTGGAGCATGCTGTAATTGGCATTCCCAAACAGTATTCCGTCCTGGTACAGAGTTTAAATTTTGTCCCACCAGAAAAAAAATAGCGCATTGAATTTTCTTTTCGACTGTCCTAATGCAATCTTCCTCAAAATTCAAGTAGCCAATCACCAAGATCACGTAACCATACGGACACGTGACATCAAAAATTAGTCAGACGTGCCAAGAAATCTACATCGGCCCCCGTCTCGGCTGATTGAAAACTTAGTATTCCGTCCATTCTATACTTGATATTTTCAGATAAGCGGCTAAGAAAAAAAGGGAGCAAAAGAAGAGAAGGCTGGCATTGTACTTAAAATTCGAAAGAGACATGGCAGAAATCTAACGTTACTTACGGTGAGGAAGGTTAGACATCCATGTACAACATTACGTCATACAAAATAAATCAAGCAACTAGATACTAGTAAATCCTTTGAAGAGTCAAACGTTTTCAGTCACCGATGAAAGATAGTGGATGCTATCTGAAACGTTTAACTCTTCAGAGAATTTATCCAGGCGCTTGATTTAGTTTGTGTTCATATAATACTTCAGCTGTCATACCTGAAGCAGCAAGGCCCCCAGTGGCATGGTTTTCGCAGGTAGCTTGAGGTGCAAACGGTCAGGGTAGACGTCTGCCAGGTCCGGTAGCAAGTCAACCAGCACATCCGTAAACGAGTCGTATGCTGGCATGGTCCATAACACCGAAGCCTGTTTTCAAACGTATAGTTTAAGCTTCTGCACAACATTGCTTAATCCCCCTTTCCACTTGACGGCGATCACTGAGCGAAAATTGAGTGACCAAAATTGGACCCTTGAATTTATAGTTGAAATATGATGCATGATGCAAAAGTATGGTTTAAAACACAACAAAACACACAAAGCATTGGTTGAGCGATCTGTTATTAATATTTGGTCGCTCATCTGGAAAGGGGGTGCTCTTTTGAATAAAAGTTATGTAAATCGAAGTAGCTTCATTTTCAATGCTACCAATTCTACGGAATAAATTGAGAGTAAAATCAACATATCACAATCAATATTGAAAAAAATTGAATAATTCCACTCTTACCTCATAAGCACCTTCACAGGTGAATGACACCAGACCATGGAGAGTCAGCTCACCACTACGCGACACTTGAAGAGGGTTATCCATACTGAAGTAACAATTGCAACTATTAGAACAACTTACGACTAGCCCCCTACTGTAGTGACTGCACAACTGTGTGGCCCAAGGCAAGGGTTACAGAAACGGAGATGGGCGCCGCCGAATGCGACCATGCCAATGGTTGCGGGGAGGACTTTAACTTAACGTAACTTTAACTTAAGTAGAAATTAATATGTGCTGTGTTTTGTTATTGTTCGGGCATTACAGAAACTCACCTGCGGACGCCCTCGTGAATGTCCACGGACACGTGGCAGGGTTGTGCAGTCTCTTCCTCACTCGTCACAGTCTGTGGGTTCCCGTCCAACGCACAGTCCGCGTGCAACTGTGGGCAGGGCGTGGGCGAGACTGCACCATACAAATATTTGGGAAAAAATATTTGTTTGTTTGTTTGTTTGTTTGTTTAGTAGAATTCTTCACAAGTGTACAAGTAGAAGGGAGGGCAAAACAGGTGTACAGCAGGTGATTGACTTGCTACACCTTTACAAGTCTCTCCCCCCAGACGCTACAATAATACAATATATTTCTCAGGTGAATTGTTTCATGTTACCTTTTATAGTCAATATTTGCTTTATGTTTATTTAGATTCTGGAAGGGCACCTCAGTGCTTTTGCAACTGCAGTTAATTAATCATGTGCAAAGCTTACTTTATTCTTTATCATATTCAAGCAAATGGCATTATTCATCTAACGCATTCCTCTTGCTACATCTATATAGAGACCACTTTGTAGCACATATTTAACATTTTTAAATGCAATTAGTACTCATTTGATGCCATGAAGAAAGCACATAACCCCTACAAACCTTCGTGGCCGTAGAAGCAGACGTCGTGGAACCAGATGTTGAATCCGGTGGTTGACCAAAGAGTGATCCTCCAATACCGCCCCGTCCCCCTGAATTCGAACAACTGACTGACAGTCACGGCGATTAGAACGGAGTCCGTGTTCGTGACGTATGTCCAGACGTACGGGTCGACCATGGACGCCTCCAGGATGAAGCTACCGACATCGGCCACGTCCCAACCGTGGTTTCGGATTTCGAGTTTGTAGATGGTGTGGGTTGTCTGTAGATCGAGGATCATCCAGTGCCTGTTGTAGGGCTTGTGTAATGTGGCAGGAGACTGCCACCAGGTGGTATAGTCGCAGTCAAGGGCTCCTTCAGCGGAAGTCACGGAGTTCTCTTGTTCAAACCAATCCACTAAGTAGCTGGGCGGGATGTTCAGGTAGTGTTTTGGGTTTGATAGATCTGTATCGGGAAAACGTGATTGTAAGGATATCATCAATTTGTTTTCATTTCTGTATCTGAATCTGTATACTATTAGCCGGTATATATAACTGCCCTTCGACGTAACACACCAGCTTCGCAGGCCTATGAATGTTAGAGTTCAAGTACATGGTTGCATTTTCCTCATGATCAATGAGAAAGAACGTTGATCTGAATTTGAACTGTAACACGCCAGCTTTGCAGGCACACGGCGGTGGTTGGCTATAGTACACCGAACAACAACATTTTTCTAACTCTATCTGCCGTTTTAAGTCATCTAGTGGAAAGATCCCTATCGTACTTGATTAGAACGATTTTGATAAGAAAAGGGAGAACGTCTTACCCCAACACATGCTGGGATCGTCGCCGCCGTTCCGTGTGCAGAGCGTGCAGGTGTCACCGTTGGACCTGGTCCCTCCCTCGCACGTCAGCACGCTACCGGGGACACTGCGGCACGGGTTCGACTGGGTCAGTCTCAGGACTGCCGCACAAACCAACAGCACTGGGGAAGAAGAACTTTTAAATTTAATACATGGCAATTGTAGCTGGTACAATGTAAAGGAACTTGTACACGCATAGAAGCTGGACTATAGCTGATATCTGACAATTCTAAAAAATCAATCTCCTTTCATAAATAACAGAGAAGACACCCTAATTATGCTAAGACCCTAATAACTCATAAAAACAGTATGTTCGTAAGTTAGCCTCCATGTCCATTCATTTTTAAATACCTTACATTAGACCTTATGTATTGACAGAATAATCAATAAACAAAAATACGACAATAGATAGCTGTACAACAAGGCATCATGACCTGAGTGCACTCACACAGTGAAGCAATTTATTAGTATGTGTGCATTGAATTAGCGTTTAAAACTACTTGTAAGATCTGAGATAAATACAGAAGATACCAAAAACATATGCGTATGTAACCTACAATGTCCAATGCAGATACACATTTGCTTAGCAACAACAAAGAAGAATCGGTGCATTCTCACCTGTTATTCGGAATAACAGCTTGGTCATGTTGGTCAGAATAGACCAGATGACCAGTGAGAAAACGCCTTTGTCGTCAAATTGTAGCAGTATGTCGCCTTGTTCTTGTTGAATAAAATGAAAGAAAATAATTCTAAGGAAAATAATTCTAATGTACGCCATGTTACCGTGACCTCGTTGGTTTTGCGTCAATGTTAACTTAAAACTAAACTTAAAATAGAAAATATATGATAATAAGCTCTGTTTAGATTTTGTATTACTCACTATGCCAATCAATCCATATTTATAAACAACATAGTGCACGTAGGGTTCATTTAGTATTCAACTGTTTATTTACATGCTATAGCAAGCCCACCCTAATATAATGTACAAAATTATACACCCATATTTATATTAAAACAAATTTTTTCTATATACAAGAATTTCAACAGACTTCAGATGAGCATACGGATTGAACTGAACACGACTATCTATACACTAAGATAATAGCTATAAGTAAATCTAGAGCACAATGTGCTTCCATTACAGAACACAATTCAGCACAAAATCATGCAGACACTCACCGCAGTTCTTCCTCACAAATGGCTGTCCACAATAAAAGTCCAAGGCTGTTCACTGTTATGAATGCCTCGATGGAGACATTGTAGTCGCTCATGGAAACCTGAGCAATCATACAAATGGTAGCGAGACAAAGAGACTGGCAATTCACACCTTTGGATACCCTTTTAAGTGTAATTAAAAAGGCAGATGTTATTTCAACTGTAGAAAAAGGCAGAGAAACCTATGCATAATTCATAGCATCAGTATATTAGTGATGCAACTGGTGACATCTGAATGCAACTGGTGACAACAAGTATTGGTGAAATATAGCGAAATTTGAGGTCGAAATATTTATTGAATATAATTTATTGCACTTGCTCTAACGTTGTCCCAACAATATTCCTCCCTCAACATGACGAAAAGTTGACTATCGTTAGATAACGTTTGTCTAAAAATAAATACTTAATCGGGACATTCGGACTTTGGCTTGTTATTATTACTCCGTGAAGGAGGTCAGTAAAAATATAACCTCCGACAAGAATATTGTGGTTAGCCATGTCCGTACGTTAGTTAGCAGCTGTAACTCACGATCCCTTTGCTGCATTCGTATGTAGTTTGGCATGTCGTCTGCTAGTATGCAAGTCAGGGCCTCATTTACATGATTTATGTTATTAGAAAATGCTTCAAAAGCCTTCTTTGCTAAGATCAGACTTTCATACCTTGAACAATTTGTGTTTGTCTGTGTCTGTTCCTTCGCAAGATCCTTTTGATGGATTTGTCACACCGCAAACACGGAGGATTGTGTCCTACGGACTCTTGTTATTTATTTTGGCTATATATAGCAGGTGTCACGCGATCATCGGGCGGAGTACACAAATATACAGGTTGACAGACGATATGTCATGTTGCCAGGCCTACCCATGCAGGATATACACACACACTCCTCCCGAATAACGTGCAGAAGTATGGGTGTATTGTGGTTCAGCAGTAGTGTAACTAATTCGCAATCGTAAAACACGCACGGTACGCCACACCTAGTCAAACAATGGGACGTCTTTTAGCACAATTGAGAAAACCTAGCAGTCATCTGTAATGTACACTCTGACGCACACTGTTTATAAATGCACAATTCGTACTCTCTATGGGGTCACGATAGTATGGGGCGTAGCGGGAGTCCCACACAATGCGTGAAAAGAAATTGTCGTGCGACTGCTGTCGCACGTCAGGCATTTTCCTAGTGTAAATCAGGTCTAATTGGCAATCACACCCATCTTTGGTCAGCAGGTTGAAAGTATATGCATGATGATATTGACTAGATATTCAAATGGCAGTCGTGGTTATGGTGTACAGAATTTAACTGTTTTTTAAGGATAAGGTTGCCATACGAGGAATTCGACCGCGCTCTAACAAAAAGACAACGCATGTACCCTTCCTACCGTTGCCTTAAGTATATGGTAGAAACTAAATAAAATCATAATCCCTGACTTATCAGTCAACGTAAGTCAACGTTTTGAAGAGCTAGGACACAAGGAACCATAGATACGCATTGGGACCCCCATTTCAGCACCAAGGACATCGCCCAAGCAGGCAGGGGCGCCCTTCGGCCTGGAGTCAGCCGCTCGTTCTGACGTCCCCTACAGGGACCTGCCGAGCCGAACGCTCAGCAGTTACGTCACACGACCCCACACAAATCATAGGTCGCGGGAATGACTTTCACAGCGCTATGGCAGAAAAACTTCATACTCTTTCTTTTTATATGAGTCTACAAGTCAGATTTATGCCACGCAGTTACTCTTTATAAATGTATTGACCATGTTCAGCATTATGTTTCGTTGCCAGCAACATTAATTACAAGGTCTTAAAGAAGTAGGTCTGCCAAATTGCCCATTTTCGCTATTGTTGTACACATGTACATGCTGCTACGCACCACACGTGAAAGACACGGCCGCATTGGACCAGTCTCTTCGGACATAAGGATTAATAATTGAAGTAACTTCTCCCGAACACTTAACACGATTTTCGAGATGCCATTAGGAGGAACATTTGTTGCCATGATACCGGTTACCACACGAACAACAGAAGAATAGCGTTTCCCCTGGGTGTCATGACCATGATAGTCACTTACAGTCTCTTTGTCCATATCTTCATATGGTACTTACAGCTTAGGCGATGAGTACACGCCAAGTAGTGTGGAACTCTATCGTTTATTAGTGATTGGAGGAAGACTCTTTCAAAATGTATCGGTAGCTGTCTACAGCAGGAGTTGTGAGCAACTTCTTGTGCGGTACGTGGTTTTTCAGCTTTAATAACTTTGCTGAAATGTCCTACGGTTTATTTTCCATAGTTGGTCTATGTACAACGTAGTGCTATGTAGTCTAATGTGGTGTAATACGTGATATGATGAGATGTGATTTTTCAAGCCTTTGATTAGCCTAAACTCACTATCTGTCTCTCCTTGTCCATCACTTTTATGGTAGTTGCTGTACTAGGTAGGGTGGCCCTGCATATCGACTTTGTTGTAATCACATGTTTTCTTGTAGAAGATGCCTTACCATTTGAAGATTACTCATCGAGACCAAAGAAACATCGCCAGAGCCTGGTTATCCAACATGGAACTCAGATGCCTTGCTCTCCTCTGCATCGCTACTGTCGGTAAGTTTGCTGAGTTTTAAAGATTCTTCAGATGTAATGAAGCATGGTGTTTTTTTCGTCTAGCTGAGGTAGTAGTGCAATGCGGCTTCGCTACAGGTAGCTAGCTACGGCCAAGCACACCGGGTCACCCCCTACTCTTCTCGATAAGTAGGTTTGGTTCTGTTACAAGCAGGGGTCTGACGCCTGAGGCTTACACCTGAATCTCTCTCATACAAAGTTCACTGGATAATTTCCTATGTATATATACTTGACACAGTGATACTGACTTGCGTGATTTGTCAAAAAAATCTGGCTAAATTGCGTTCTGGCTGATGACAAATTGTTTATGGGAAGAAACAAAATGACTCTTAAAGAACTGACGACAATGGCCCAAGGTCGCAAGAAATTGCGCAGGATACTGAGAAGGAGACGACGGACCAGTGACACGGGCCATTGAGGAGACTTTAACAAGTACACGTAAATAAGATTTGTCCATTTCGGCAGGTGTTGCTCAACGGTGGCGAACGGATGATCTCCGGTGCGGCTCGGCTTTTGTTGCTCCAGACGGAAACATGGCGGAGTGCGATCCGGATTTCAATTACCCGTGCTGCTCGTGGGCCGGCTGGTGCGGCAGTACGGAACACCACTGCAGATGCTCCAAATGCGTGGACTATCGAGGTACGTTAGAATAACTAGAAATGTAACATCTGTAAAGCAAGTGCATAATGTTTACCTTCGCATGGTCTGGTTTCACAAACTGCTGTTCTGGTTATTCTTACTCAAACACCAGACCCTCCAAATCTATCCTGTAACTTGCTACATAATGTAACCCAACATCACAGGGTGTTCTGAGTCAACAACCCTAACCGCAAGACCACCTTGCTACGTAAAACAATGCGTCGCCGCCTACAAGTACATCTGCCTGGAAATGAAGATTCTTTATCTTAAAAGTTGCCACAGATTTCAAAAGACTTTGAGTGCCTTGAGCAAGCAGAGCATTAAGATTACGTGACGGTAAATTGGGTACTCTGAATCGGTCTTAAAGTAGTTACCTTTGCTTATAGCAACTAAACAAAGTCATTAATTGCATTATATGTTATAAATGTCTGGTACATTTTACGTAAGTGGTGAACATAAAGGCATTTCTCTGTCATATGAATAATACATGCAGTTCAAAGATTATTATTCTGACATTTTAGTGACAGAATGTTTCAGAAGATGGTATAACGTACTTACCACACCCCATTGGGGGTATAGTTGAATTATTGATGGGTTTTAATGGATCGGCTACTTTAGCGTTAATGTCACATTAAAGGTTTATGCTTTGAAGAACCACATTAGTCATAGGTGGTGCTAAGTACGAATCCTGATAACCTAAAAGTAATTTTGAAGCCCTGGTGCTACCCACAAGCAAATGTGAGGCAAATTTTAGTGCCATTATACTCGTACAAGTTGCGTAAGATTAGACCGAGAGTTTCGATACACTCAAACCGGAAACGGCTCCCACTCTTATCAATAGGTGTGGTGGGATCTTTAACGTGCTTGAAAAAATTTATGTCCCTTTTTAGCGGTTGATCCTAAGAAAGGCTAACGTCAGCGTTTATTTGCTAGAGTTGGGAAACTGGCCGGGAAACACAACATTTTTCCTAGGCCTATTAAAATACACGAAGCTTTACACTCATTTCCGCTAGCGTTGTCCACTCTCTGGTTTCAGTCCGGCCGCTAACTTGTGGAGATCTACAGGCCCAGGGGAAGACGACCCCCGCCTACTACCCCCTCTACCCGAACAGCTCGTGTCTGGAGCCCATCTGGGTCTACTGCGACATGACGAAAGATCCGGGCATGGAACTCCTGAATCTACCTCCTGAAAACGGCAACTTCGCTAAGAGCGGTTACAACGAGACCCTTCAGGATATCATAGGTTTCACCAATTTTTCTAAGGTGAAAAACTCGTTTATTTTGTTGTATATACAGCCTAAATCTATTCCAACTAGGTGTTGTCAAAAATACCGACAAAAGAAATTCCATTTATATGTGTGTGTGTGTTTATGTGTGTGCGCGTGTGTTTGTTTGTTTGTTTGTTTAAACGTGTATAACAATAACAAACGCATAGGAACGTCACATAAATGTAGATCATCATTATTGATTATAGGAAGCAAATTAAAACTAGTACAATCTAGTGATGCCATGAAAACAATTTCTGAAACCGTATCATGGTTTAATATGTATAGTATATGAAGGATCAAACTAGTACACATGACGAAACAGTTCAGCAGAGTAGCTTTCAGACGGCATCAACCATCTTTCATAGGCTCCTGACTTGACATGTAGTTTTTCCACACCTGGATGAATAGGTGAGGCTTGCCTTCTCCCCGTGTGGAGTGAAAGTCGAGACGTATAACACGGACTTCGCCACCACAACGGGACAGAGCAGTGTCGCGTACGGGCAAGCCTCCGACTGTTTCCCGAGGACAGAGTGGGAAGACGGCGTCTACCGGCCGGTCGACAACTTCGACGGAGAATTCAGGGTATACAAAGGGCGCGGTCGTGTCGTTCAAAATTCAGCTGTCTTGTTACCGAAAAGCCTGTCTTAGATCATTTTGGCGATTTCTGTAGCAGCCTGCTTGAAAATGCTACGACATATATTACCACCTACGATAGGACAACACACGAATATTTAAAAAAACATTGTGTTGCGGGGAACTATAACGCGCAGAAAGATAATGAACAGAATTTTTACATTTTACGCATCTCACACAACCATATGTTTATGATGTACGAATGACATTTTAATCTGTAGCTTATGTAGCCGCTGTAGTTGTAGTACCACCCCAAATGAGCGGCCGCTTGTAGAGGATGCTGGGTACTTTCCTTGGTGCTGAAATATATGTTAGGCACAGATCTCTCAGTACATATTTAGAAAGACGTCATTCCAAGATGAAGAAAAAAGAGTGTTTTTCTTCTTTACCAGGTTGATCTGACAGGAACAGAGACGCGCCTGCGTGATGACGTGTACTGGGGGATATGGGGAAAGCCAGACGGACTTTGGATGGTGAACTTCTCGGTGAGAAACCACACTTATAAAATAACTATGTATTGCTTGTTTTGCTTCTTATTTTTGTGCACAAGAACAAAACTATTACATTGGAATCGGCAAACCTAACTATATACACTTTAAGCCGAATACACATTAAATATATGTGAATAAAATAGAATACATAGCCGAATTTGGCCTCCTGAACATTCGATTCGATTCGTATACAAAGGTAGACGTGGCCTAAATCTGGTCAGACTGCTCCCAAACTTCAGCCGACCTTGGTTAGTTGGTGGTCGGGGGAAGGTTCTGGATGTGTGACAGGGGCTTTACTTCGGACCCCTTAAGAAAGTGACACCTCCATATGCCTAGAAACCCATTCCTGCCATCCCTGCCCTGTCCCGTTACAGATGTCGGCGAACAGAACAATCGTCACCGCAAAGTGCGGCGGGTACTGCGGAGGATGTGCGCCTGCCTCCATGTGGCTGGTGACGTCAAAATGCACCCCTCGAGTGGGTAAGTACCTAGCCTCTGGTAACCATTCCGCTTAGGGATGTTTTACCGGCCCAAGTCCCAGTAAGCACTGTCCTCTTTCTGACTGCCTATCTTTCCAGCCGGCTTTTCTAATTTTTGCCATCATTGGAAACAACGTAAAACGCCGTAAAAAAATACCCGGCGTGCGCTAATGAGCCTGGGTGGGAAGTTAACACTTCCAGCACCGTAGAGATACCGGGGAGATTATGATGGTACATGTATAATTACCTAGAAAGTACAGAGATTCACCAATAGCGACACTAACCCAAAGTTTAGTCCCTGAACTTCTTAGCACGTGAAGATTTACAAACTATGAGTCACCAACACAATGCAATAAACTTATGAGAACTTGTAAATGGTGACACCTGAGTTACACGTAGGCCTGGGACAACCAATGACAGCCAAGTGACGTCATGAGGGGAGCATGGAGGCAAAGGTCAGACCCTGACCTGTTATGGCGCCATTTTTAAATGGCTACCGTCGTCGTAAATTAGGACGGACAAGAATACGGAAAAGAACCTGACTTGGGGTACACTTAGTATAGTATAGTAGGCTTTTGAACCTATAGTTAGTTTTCTAACTAAGTAACAAGGATAATAAGCTCTCAGGTGACTCAGTTGCATATAATTTTGATGAATTGTTGACAGCCACTCCATTAAAAAATGATAAATTAAAGCCCCCTTGTTTTGACCAGTTTCTCACCAGATAGTGTTCCAGCCTCCCGACCAGCAGACAGCGCTCTGTCTCCAGCTGAACCTGACCTTGGCGCCGTGTAACCCGCTGGAGAACACACAGAAATGGCGGTGGGACGGAGGAAGGCTGCTGCAAAACCTCCAGGACAACAGCTGTTTAGAAGTGAACAACAACAACAACACTCTGCGAATGAACCCACAATGCAATGCAGCTTCCGCCACACAACGTTTTGAGAGGTCGAACGTCATAGTCAAGGTTGGTTGAAAATTTCAATGTTTGTTCAAACCATAATTCATATGACCCGTGTTAGTTTTCCTTTTTCTGAAGTAATAACCGATGTCGAAAAAAGTAAGAAATTGCCGATATGCTATATCCACCATGTGCCTGAAAAGTTGTGAAGACGGTCTGCTTGCCTGCCTGTCCGCCGCCGGGCGATGTCCTTGGTGCTGAAGTGGGGGTCCTCAAAGCAGACGTTCGGGGATATCGTACCCAGAACCGTGTCTATATCTAGTTCCATGCCTGTATGGGTTGGGGATAGGAGCAGGCACGGTCCTGTATAGTCTCCGCGTATCCAAGAACTTAGATTTGCCCCAGCTAAGGTTCTGGATATGCTTAGACTATCCAGAACAGGAAAGTTTTTCCACAAAATATCAGCTATGTAAGCTGAAGCATGAGCTGGAAACGGTTTGAAGCCTTTGTCCAAAGTGCTCTGATTTGTTCAAAATTATGAAGCTGAACAAACAAGGGAGAGGGAGAGAGAGAGAGAGAGAGAGGCAGAAGTTGCAATAGACTACCAAATATAGATATCAATGTGGCCAATTCTGAAGGAGAGTTTTATGTTGCATCTTTTCCATGTAGAATATCAACACAAGCCTGTGTCTGGACATAGACGACATTGACAATCCGTCAGCTCTGGTGGTAAGGGAATGTGCAAATTCCTCTTCGCTTCTGTGGCCATTTGAAGACATTGGCCAGGACTTCTATTCAAACCGCACAGGTAAAACAGATTTACCTTAAAGTTTACTTGATGAGATTTTACATTTCTTGTCAATGATTTAATAATTTGCAACTTTGATGTAACATTCAACATATACTCCAGAACATTAGTAATAATTTCTTGATGAATCATTATCAAAAACTTTTTTGTAGCTTTGCCAGCTCCTCAGGCCTTGGGTGTAAACTGGACCACTGAAGAAGCCGTGAAGCTGATTTGGACATCCCCAAAATACACGTGTGACTCCTTGTATGGGTACCTCATCCGCATCAACAAATCTGCAAATGGAACACTACATAATTATCATTCATCCACTCTCTGGAAAAGGATTGACGGTCTTGCAGTGGGCAAAGCTTACAAGGCAAGTTTGTATGCCGTATGGAGTGGAGGGATCAGCCAGCAGGCATCAACACTGATATTTGGAACAAGTATGTCAATCTATTCTCCTTGTTAATTGTTTAGGGCCTGGTCACATAGTCTTGCATCGTTGTAGGATTGCACACCGATGGCATTCTTGGGCTAATCGTGCATGTGTCTTGCAAAATACACCTGTCTTGGATCTTGTCTGCAGTTGCTTCTGTCACAGTCTTCTTAAAATGTCTACAGCATCAAAATCGTACGACAGCCCACGACAAATGTGACCGCACAGTAAGGAGGAATTCCTAGATTTTACATGAAAGGTTGTGTCTAAAAGAACATAAAACATTTAACAATATGTATACTTGTCTTGTCTTTCCTTTGTATGTATTTGAGCCATCAGATAAAGTTAAACTACTATCATTTTTATTTCTTCATTGCAATTCTACAATGTACCTTACAGGGCCGTCTCGTCCTGGTGATTTCAACATCTCTGACGTCACCAAACATGCGATCTCTCTGAACTGGACAGCGTCTAGAGGAGATGTGGTAGAGTACCGGGTAAACTGTGTCCCTTCAGACGGAGTGGGGAAGCGATGTAAGCACTTTGAATTCTTATCGTGTTTCCAGCTTTCCCATTAAATGTGGGCAATCAATGCCAACTAAAGATTTGTAAAAATCTATGACCCAAAGCAACCTTGAATTCAATTGTTATGAAACACCAACCTTTCCTGTTAATCTATAAGTATAGCATTGTATCTGTCAGACATAAAAATAGCTGTAGATGATGTTGTTATCTTCCAACTTCAAAACTGTTTTAAGCTTAACTGGGATTTTCTAACAATATGGATTCGATGTTAAGTCTTTGTTGAATAGTAATCAAAATAAAGAGATTGTCCTCTACATGTAATTTCGATGTCCATTCAGCAAGGAGTAACTTTATATGTTGTTCAGGCTATCTTGGGCTTTAAAATAAGACTGTTGAAGGTTTGTACTATGCAAAATGCAACGATAAACGTAATAACATCTAGCAAATCTTTTTTTTACTGCAGACTGGAAGCGTATTCCATCTGATTTGCTAAACCACACATGCACGGGTCTGGACTCTGGCGTCATGTACAATGTAACCGTGGCAGCGTCAACTGCTCTCCGGTGGGGCAGGCAAACAGGAGACACTGCGATCACACGTGAGTCACTACAGATATTCAGAGAGTAAGAAACTCAGTGACAGATATCTAAGGACCTTAACCAAATCCCTGTTCAAGAAACAAGATCATGCCCGCCTGTTTCGGTTTGCTTTGAATGTTCCCTGGCAGAACCACACCACAAAAACAAAAAAACAATGGACTGCCCTAGATTACTACTGTCATTCAGAACCGCAGACTGACTCTTGTTGGCCTTGTAATGCGGCATGAGGAGATGGCCGCCAGAGTCCTTCTCTAGCAACCTGATGTCAAACAGAGAAGGGGATGACCAAACCTGACACCAAAGGAAGTGTTAGAGAACGATGACATTATATATTATTAAGCAAAGTGCTGTTACAAGGGGGGAATATAGGAGCCCCAGTAAACTAAACTAGGATGGCACCCAGGCTAGCATACATGTAACCGTCATTGCAAATCATCTAATGCCTCTTTCATATCATTGTAGTTTTAGCTCCTCCGACCGACTTGAAGGTCATCAATGCAACAGCAACGACCTTGACCTTGAACTGGACCGCCGGAACGTCTGCACTCCGACTCCACTTCTACACCGTGCAGGTCTGCTTCTTGCCGCCCAGCAGCCAGCCGTGCCCGTACGTGGAGGAGAACGCAGAGAACAACGCCACCCAGCTGGAAATCAAGGAACTGCAGCCCACTAGTGGCTACTCCATCAGCCTCGTTGCCGTTGGTTACTATGAAGACAGCGATCCCATCACAACACAGGGAGCAACATGTAAGCATGCCTGTTATTACACCTTTTGTACATACTAAGTGATTCAAAATACTGTTATACATAATGCTATATAGGTCTATAGCTCACTGGTATGCTAATCATGTTGTATTGTGTTGTCTTTCTCATTTAAAAGTTCTCACTTGTGTTTCAGTACCAATATCGCCTGACAATGTCACCTCAGTTGCTACGACAGTCTCCTTCACGGTCACATGGGATTATGTCACGTTCAACGGCCTTCTGGGCTTCAACCTTAGAGCAACAGCATCTGGTCTCGCTGATTCTGCCCAGTCTACTGGGATGACTAGCAGAGTGGTAGGTGTCAGTGCACACAAACTTTGGATAGTGACTAGTTTGAAGGTATACTTTATTGGCCAAATTCAAACATTTGGGTTCATTTTGACAACTGTCTAACACCTTGCACGTTGGCAATTTCCTATCAGAAGTGAGTGCCATTTGATGGTAAATTTAGAATATTTCTTGTAGTGATTCTGCATGTATTTCAGTACATGTTGTGTACGTATTGAAAGTCTTCTTTTATGCCCATGTTGCTTATTTGCGTGACAGGCATCGTTCAGTGGGCTCCAGCCTGCGACCATTTACCGGTTTGAGGTCACAGCTGTGTCAACTCTCTCTGAGTCTGAGCCAACAGTCCTCAATGTTATTACAGGTAAACGAACTTAACTTTGGCTTGTACATTCAGATAAGAAAAACCCTTTATGTTGCTTTTGATATATCCATTCATATCTAGAGCCTATGAGCATGCCAAATGACTGTGGAAAGAATTGAAATTATCATAAGCTATGAGCCTCCTAGCAGCTTTCCACCAGGTACTGCAGCGGAACTTGGTAATCCAGCTCAGGTTCTGAGCTTGCTACATTTGTATGGTCATAATTTTCGAGTGGCAGGTAGCTTTTGGGCTTGGGCATAAAGGTTGTAGGTGTGCACCCTCTATCGACTTTCCTTGGAACTGCAGGCACGTTACTAATAACACCCCATTCTTTCCAGATACGGATCCTCCTATATTTTTAACAGCAGGAAGGATAACTGCCACATCTGTGGAAATCACCTGGACGGCACCCATCGCCACGTTACAGTCCTACCTGCTCCAGAGGACAAACACCTTGGGACAGACGACAAATGTGACTATATCGTCCAGCGCCACCCAGTACACTGTCACAGGGTTATCCCCAGTCACACAGTACAACCTAAGCCTGTATGCAGTCAGCCATGTTGGGCAGAGTCAGCCAATTACAATCACTGTTGTAACAGGTACAGGACATTCATGTTGTACATTTGGGCAGAGTCAGCCAATTACAATCACTGTTGTAACAGGTACATTTGTGTTGTACATTAAGTCTTGTATGTATTCTATCCTTACAATTACCATACTCATAAAACATAACCTTCATTGTGTGTACAAATGTGTTAACTGAGTATCCTTACAAAAGCACGGCTACATCACATGTATATAGTTAGTATACTAATAGTACTTCATACATGTATGATTTAAGAAGAAATGCCTAAAATGCACCGAGTGAAAATAATTCATATAATGTTTCCTTGTTTTTCTTAGAAACGGATCCCCCCGCATATGTGAGATGGCTGACACCCGCCCTAAACAGCATCAGCCTCCAATGGGCCCCACCACAGACCGACATCCTCGAATACAACATAGCCTACAGACCAGCTGACGGGGGTGTGTTTGTGTACTTGAACCCCCCGCCTGGACCAGGGGATACCGGCTGTGTGTTGGAAGGGTTATTCGCAGACACGCTGTATGTGATAAACATCAGTGCAGTGAGCACGTATGGTGAAAGCGAACAGGTTGTCATCAGTGCTAGCACCGGTAAGTGGTAGATATCATTAGTTGGATTAACTGTAATGTTACCGAGTGTGCCTTATCTGTATGTGGATGGTGGTCAGGACCATAGACAGGAATGGTTGTTGTTACGTATACATTTCAGCACCAAGGACAGGGACAGCATTAGGAACTTGGTTGTTGTTGCTGGATTTATGTTGTGCTCATTTAGGAGTAAAAGCTGAGATATAGAAGATCTTATGAACCATATTTGCTAATACGAGTATGTTATTGAGCTCATATCAAATTCTTGGACACAAGTCTTCCTGATTGATTACAGAAAATAATGTTGATTGAAAACTTTTCGGAAATTGATATTTTTTGGGCCATGCATACCTCTGGAAGAAGCAACCATCTCCGTGATAGAGACTTTTGTTTAACTTGAGTGATCAATGTAAAAATGGCACTGCTAATGACAGTCTTTTGACCTTGATACTTTTGGGCCATGCATAGCTGAGGAAGAAGTAACGTTGTACTGTCTCAATTTTCTTGAACTTCTGTCATCAATGTAAAAATAACAAGAAAGCTTTTTAAAAAGCTGTCCATAGGCCGCCAAAATGGGAATAGCTGGTTGGGTGGCATGGGTGTGAAACTATTAATGACTTGCTCACCTTGCTCGAATTGCAGCAATGCTAAAAAGAGTTGAGCATTGAAAGACCTGAAAAATAGACAGTGTTGCTTCCCTTTGCTTCCCACGGATGGATCGCGTTCCTAAATGACGTGGACGTCAGAATTGTCCGATTGCCCCGAAATTGCCGAAACATAATTTGAATTGTCCCGAGCTGAAATTTAGCGTCATTTTGACATCGGGACATTGTTAATTGCCAGGCCTGGCTTGGCATTGCGTAATTTGGCATTGCGCAACTTCTTGTGAGCCGTCTAACATTCACATGTTAATTTCGAGGCCGGCCTGGCTTCACATTGCGTAACGCGTGCGATTAGGCATTGCGCAACTTCCTGCATTCACATGTTAATTTCGAGGCCGGCCTGGCTTCGCATTGGATAACGTGCGGTTAGACATTGCGCAACCTCGGTCGACCCAACTCCCATCCACTAAACCAAAACAAACCATGGTCGCACCCGTCTCAATACCATAGGCCGCGTAGCGGCCTATGGTAAAAATAGTACAGCTAATGACAGTCTTCTCACTTTGTACAGGTGTCAATGTCGCCATGGGGAGGACAGCATACCAAACAAGCACCTTGTCATCCGGTGGAAATGCCAGTCGTGCTGTAGATGGGAACACTGACACTGACTTCAACAGTGCATCCTGTTCTCACACCCTGGAAGAACCAGACCCCAGCTGGTGGGTGGATCTTGGTCAACGGTATATGATTACCAGGTAGGTGTAGAGTATCCCTTTATGTATCTATCTATCTATGTATCCATCTGTCTCTAGAGGTACATGTATCTCTCTCTCTCTCTCTCTCTCTCTCTCTCTCTCTCTCTCTAAATCGATCAATCGATTGATAATGTCCATGTAATCTTATATATCGAAAGATAGATGATAAAACTTCAGAGTTTAGAAGTTTGTTATGGTGTTTAGGAACGTTCATCTGAGCATATATGAAACTCGAGTGCTGTTGCTTTGTCTTCCATACCTACAGAGTAGTCATCTTCAACCGCCAGGACTGTTGTTGGGAACGACTCAACGCCTTCAACATCCACATCGGGGATTCCGACCAGGTCACCGTGAACCCCAAGTGTGGAGGTGATCATCAAATCGACGTTAGTCAGTCGTCCGTTATCATCTCATGTCCGGGGATGCGGGGACGGTATGTGGGCATTCGACTTCCCGGACCCTTACGAACACTGACGCTGTGCGAAGTGCTTGTATTTGGAGGTAGGCCTTCGGTACATTTACTTCAGATGGTTTTATCATCATTTGTACATTTTATGGCCATTTCTTGATTTATGCCCACCCATTGAGAAAAAAGCCTGTCACCCGACTGACTGCCTGTTATTTCAAGATGGCTGACAAGGAACCTCACCCTAAAAGTCACTTCTGTTATTCATCTAATTAACTCGCTGACTTGCCCAGTATCTAACTTTATGATGAAACTTTAATAATAATCATATAAACATAATTTTCTAAAACATATTTCTTAGATCCCCTGCCAACAACAACAGCAAGTACCTCCACTCTGGGTGAGTACATCTGTTTCATATTTACTTCTATTTTATACTTTTCTTTTTCCTTTACTTAACCTTTAGCACACTGAAGTAACCGTTTGGGTACCAATTCTCTCTTGGTTACGGGTTAGCTGGGAGAAGGTTAATTCAAAAACTACTAGACAAGTACTTAAGTTGTACTGTTTCCATATATGTACAAAGATTGGTCCACATCCACCCTGACCACGTCCCCGTCACCATCCACCACTCCCACCCCACAGACACCGACACCTCTCCAGACAACCACCCCATTCTCCACTACCACCCCTGGTATGTCAACCTATGTTAGTTAGAACACTAACTGTTTTAGTGTACCTAAAGACGCTAAAGTTGAAAAAGAACCCAACACACTTATTGAGAAGAACAGGGGGGAACAGGTGTGCTTGTCTAAACATGCATACCGTAACAAAGCCACATTGCACTACTAGCTAATGAATGTGTCATGCTTCATCCTCAGTCTGAGATCTCCCAGTTTATCTTTAAGTTTACCTTTTAAAGATGCTGAAGTAGTACAAGGTAGCTAGGGACTGTACTGCCTGTCAAGCCATAAGTAAGGGGAGAAGATTCACAAAATGCTGTACACTATATTGATGCCGTGATTGCAATAAGTAGGTGGAGCATCCACAATGCTGAGAAACAATATTATAGTAACAAGGCAATCAGAGATGGCCAACTTCACCACCTTTCCCATACTGCTTTGTGACCTTTCCAGTCCCCCAGAATAAAATAGCTGCAGAGTGACAACAATGCTGAAGTTGCATGGCTACTCTGCAACTAGTATTTGGAATCGCTCAATTACAAAAAAACACAAATCCTCTTCCAAAGTAAAACCCATGGATATCATAGACAAGAACTCTGTATTTTGATGCCACCTGCTAAAGCTACTTTTTACAACTTTATTTTTGTAGCAGTGACAACGACATCTGGACCAACCGCAACCCCACCAACAACCCCTCCAACAACTACAGATATTTTCCATCAGCTACACCAGGACACAAAACCAGAACCACGAAGCCCAGTAAGTGTATTTACAGCTAAGAAATAACAGAACTGTGATCTCTTGCAGAAGGTTTTGTGAGTAGTACTTTAAATTGACAGTGAATGTGTATGAAGTGGGGAAACATACAATCGGTCTATAAAGTGCATCTCTTATGATATTTCATGATTGTACGATTGATTATTCATAGACCATTTTTCACTGTAACTCAAACTAGTGGTGCATCCGAGCGATCGAAGAAGTGAACAGGTTATCCACTCATCAAGGCAGTGCACAGGAGCTGATGAGGCTGGCAAACCTCACCAGACAACTGACGCACCACTGCAAGACAACAGAACTTAATCTGGAGGTGATGTGGAAAGAAAATTAAATAAACTTATGATAAACCGTTTTATAATGTGAACAAAGTCGTTTATGACATTTTCTCACACTTATTCAGCTTCATTTTGTACAGTTTGAGATAGCTTATTCTATAAATTTCAGATAAGATACATGTAGATAAAAAGAGTTTGTCTTATTCAGCTATTTGCTTCATCATTTTTCATGAAAGGTAGATCACTCAAGGTGTAAAATAAGATTGCACAAAGAAGTACAGTTCAGTTTTATCTTTTCTTCAGAAACTGCGATTGGGAGATTACACCACAACTCTGTCCATGAGTGCGGTATCGTCCATGGCTGACAGACTGCTGAACTTTAACGGCACTGTTACTTTTGATGAAATTTACCAGGTGTCTGAATGTAAGTGTGAAACTGCATTATTTAAAAAACATGTCTATTAACCTTAACAGCATTTCACTAAGATCTTGGTATCAAGTGAGGTAAGGCAAGGTAATTGATTGTAACAAACTAATGACAGCTATGAGAGGCCATCTATGAGCGAATCTACAACAGTTACTCCACTCTCAACAGAAAGGAGGACTGCATGTGGACTGAGTATGTGGGACACTGCACTGCCACTCTCAAGAGACCATCATTGTATGACCTAGTCTTGTCTTCACCAGTTGCAGCCAATGAATTGTATTCTTTGTTTTTCGATGCTCTAAATCAGTATTGTAACATGTTTGTACAAAATACTGTGTTAGGCTGCTTTGGGTTCCACTGGATATTCTGATACTTTTTGTCCAAAATGTCTCATTTAACCATGCCCCTATGGTCTTCATTAGTGTCCAACGCTCCAAGCCTTCTATACCCTACCATGGTCCATATGTTCTTTCAGATTTGATTCACAGCATTGACTCATTTTTCACCCTGAACGCCTTTGATCGTGACCACCTCACCGTGAATGAGACTGAAGCTATACACGATCAGCTGTACCTGACTCCCAGAGAACGCTATGAGAAGGAACAGCAGCAAGCACAGGAGCTGTCTGAGCTGAAGGAACGACAAATGGCAGCTGTAAGACTTCTGAAGTTGTTTTTAGAACTTACGTTAAATGCGTCATGTCATTTCGACCACGTTCACAATGTTAAAACAAAAATGGCATGTGATCTTCGAAATGTAGCTTAAAGAAGCTCTTCCTGCATTCCAAGATTATTGAAGAAGCTAGCTAATTAAGCCATTTGCCAGCATTCTTTCAAAACATTGCTAGGGATGTTTCAGCATTTTCTTCTGAAAATTATAAGCAATTTACTGTTATTATAGCTAAATTTGTCTCGCTTAATCAACTTTATAATTTTTTGCCTTGGTGTTAATGAAATCTGGTTCAGGATATTATTCCTTTTTACAATTAAAATACTTTTGCTTCAGAGAAAACAGCAAGGTAATAGGAGATTTTATTTTGAAGGTTTAGGGTTGGATTCTAAAGCTATGTATTCTTTCTCTTCACTTATTCCTCCTTCACAGAGACGAGAGGCTACAAGAAGTAGTGTTGAGGCCCTGGATAAGATAGCCTCAGCCTTACTGAGCAGAACCAACCTGAGCACAGTGGTGAGTATCGTGTCCTACAGCATCGGTCTACACGTGGGCAGGAGTACTCCAGCTGAACTCGGTAACGTCACACTCAACGTCACCTGGGGAAGTCTGACGTTTCCTCCAGCAAACAGTCTGTTTGGAAGTCTGGATTCAAATGAAGCGGTCGATTTTAAGGTACGTCTTGTATCTGTATCCTTTGTTATCCGGTATGACCCTTCGGTGTAACACACTAGATTTGTAGGCACTAAGCTGGTTATATTTTGTTGACAGAACTACTTGCCACATCATGCCTTCTACATCTAAATTCCATCCAGGCATTGTGTCCCTACTGTACTTGTTGACACTGTGTGTCACTCTACTAGAGTTCTCAGTCATTACTGCAAGTATAAAAAATGTACTACTTACTCTATTTTCTGTACATCAACAAGATACATATCTAATTATTTCTATATACATATTGTCAATTTTTATGTACATATGTGACAATTTGTTGCATGATTTTGGTGTTCCAACAGACATCAGAGTTCATAGAAAATCCGTTCGTATGGGACGACACTGCAGATTTCGTGACATCTTCCGTGTTGGACCTGGACATAAACAACGATAACGGAACAGCCATTCGAGCATCTGGGCTATCGGAAGACTTCATCTTCATGTTGCTCAATCCTCCACTTGATTCTTCCTCCAGGTAAGGTGTTTTTGAAGACGTGTGACAAATCCAGTATTTGGACCTGTCCTTGGTGCTGAATACTCTGCATTATGCATTCCATATGTTTTCAATTGCTGTAGTTCAGTTTCCATCCAAATGATAAAACAAGCATTTTCCTTGAATTGTGCAAAACCACTCTGGGAATTGTGTGGGTCAGGGATCTAGATACAGAATCTTAACATGACGCTATTTTACCCCAGGTCAATCTTTGAATACGTTCCAATCAACAACAGAACGATAAACAACCACCCAGTGAACGTCACCGATGCCAGAAGCGGTTTGTTGATCAACGTCCTCCCGTCCACACCAGGAGAGGTCTACCATATCTACGTCGGGCTGGACTTCAAACCCAACTCAACACACTACATAGTAAAACAGACGTTTCCAGCAGTAGGTTTTCCTGATGAGACGTACTCGATTCTCGTTGTGGACCTCCCCGACACTGGGGTTTACAACATAGGTGTGGAGAGAGGTGAATGAAACAAGATTTCCATATCCATAAAAGTTACGGATTGACTACATTTATCACAAATGTATGATTGTAAGAATGCAACAAAAATATTTCATACAGCTATGGTTTAAAGTAAATAAGGTCATAGACATAATGGTTGATCAAGTACTGCCATGTCCAGAGTCACCAGCAAGGCAGTTTAAAGGGTTTTTCTTTTGTTTTTGTTTTCAGATGACAAGACTGGAAATGACACCTACACCTTTGGAACTATGGTGCTAGGGTGCCGCTGGTGGGATGAGGATGAAGAGGGGTGGTCATCGGAGGGATGTCAGGTATGAGTATTACAAAGTTCATCTCGACATAAAATAATCATGAATCTGTATCTGTAACCATGTATTTGTTTATTTGCTGAAACCACTTGAAATAGGCTTTGTTTTCTTTATCATTTAGACTCTGTTTATGATTTACCGGTATGTGTATATGGAAAAAAAAGTCCCATAAGAATGCCAGGAATTGAACCCGTGACCTCTGAATCCCATGTCCGCTCACTCTGATTACTTGTCTATCAACGCCATCTACATCAAATCAGGTACAAATAAAACATCAACAAAACCTTTGTGTTTCCAGGTCGGCCCAAGCAGTAACATCAACGTGACGGAGTGCCTGTGTAACCACCTGACCGCCTTTGGTGCAGACTTCATCACCCCTCCCAACTCCATCGACTTCAGCACGGTGTTCGCCAAGTTTGCCGACCTCTCCAACAACCCCATCGTCTTCTCCACTGTCATTGTCATCATCTGTCTGTACTTCATTGCGCTGCCTTTTTTACGCAGACAGGACAAAAAGGATCTCATCAGAGTAAGAACTGAAGATATTCACTCTATGTCTCTTGGAACCTTAGCTTCAGAGTTATTTGAACTCTTTCATTCTTTGATGTAGAGGGAGAATTTTTGTGCATTCATGGTACAAAATAATGTATAATTATATAAATTAAGCTCGTTTCGAATGCTTATAGCATAAACAACGCTCTTCATTCGATGATGGTAAGTAGCACAGTGTGTGTATCATCATTATGGTCATCATCATCTGTCATCAAAAAGACTATCGGAGTTTAATCATACATCAACTACTCATGCCGTATGCAGTAAATGAAGTACGCTTCCTCGAAAAATTGTTGTATTTCCAATTCCATTTCCAGTGGCAGATGAGGATGTTGCCAGATAACGGCGTCCTGAACGACTATTTCTACCACATTGCTGTGTTTACGGGGAACCTGGGCGGAGCTGGTACAACCTCACGGGTGGCTTTTAATGTCATTGCGGAGACTAAAGACACAGGAGTGCGGATATTTGACTATAATCGCTACAAGGTACATGGTACTTCCTGTGTCATTTGAACACAATGTTGATATTCCCTCCGTTCAAAGCTCTCACATGCAATGTCTCTTTGGAGATTATTCTTGTCAAATAAATGACATATTACTACTTTGGTTTATTTATTTATTTCAAATGCAGACAAGACATTACACAGACTTACAGGCAGCAAAATGCTGATGTACATAAGTCTACACGGAGGACGACTGTAGCGATATATATATACACAGCTACACTATACGGGACAACAAGAACATTACATATATTAACAAGTGCAATAATACTAAAATCAACCCGGCATGAACAGTTTAAATCTATGTCAAACACTATTGTACAGCATATGTGTTGCATTGAGGTCAGAGGTTGAGGTAAAAATAAGAAACTAAGAATTATACATATTCATGTAGCTACTTTGGTTAGGGAGTTAAAGGTAGTGGAAGGCTAGAGATGGGCTCCACCTTTCAATACCATGCTGTAGACACAGTGGATTAACAACCAACTGCCCCTACAGCCTTAAAAAGGCTATGGGACCTTTATGTTTACTTTTTTGTTTACAACAATTGTTGTGTATGTACAGGGTAAAATCTTCCAAAGAGGTGCCGTTGACAACTTCATCATGGCAACAGAGAAGTGTCTCGGGCCGCTGCAGTTCCTCCGGCTGTGGCACGACAACAGCGGGAAGGGCGACGGCAAGTCCTGGTATATCGAGAAAGTCGTCATTCAAGATCTGCAGACGGACGAAAAGTAAGTCAATATACTTCTATGGAATGGAAACCTTATAGAAGGTTTGGTACTTTGAACTACATTCCAAAGAATACAGAGCAAAATGTTCATACGATACGCTCGGTGCATACCTTGTGATATGTGCATAGCGTATGTACAAAGTGCATACCTAGTGATATGTAGCTTCGGTCATCACAGTACCTGACTTTGATTGGGGAGGTGAAAAGGCGTACGTGATGGAAGGAGAGGGGAGGGCTCAATCTTCCAATTCATTGCCCAAAATACAGTGGATAGCCTGAAAATGGCCGGCTTGGGACTTTTACCTTTTTTCAATGTTTGCTAGTTTCTTAAGCATTCCACTAAGACCTTCTCCATGTTCCAGGTGGTTCTTTATCTTTAATAAATGGTTGGCTGTTGAGAAAGATGATGGGCTGGTGGATCGCATCGCCCCCACAGCGGGGAAGGAGGAACTGACGTCATTCCTGTACCTGTTCCTCACGTCCGCCCGGCAGAACCTGTCAGACGGACACCTGTGGCTGTCTGTGTTCTCCCGGCCGACTCGGAGCTACTTCACCCGAGTTCAGGTCAGCACTGTTATGATGTAGAATTTTGGTTACCGCAGATCAGTAGCTACATGATTGTGCTGAGGCAGAGGCTGTCATTGTTCTTCATTGCCTCTTGTCGGCTGCTACAAAATGTAATTATGCCCTTCTCCCATCCACACCCCATCCCTGCAAGGTCTCACTTCAATGTCCTCCTCCAAGTTTTAATTACCTTACAGTCTCTCTTTTTTCCTTAAGTTACTACAGAGTTCCAGTTTGGAGGCATGCTAGGTAGTCACATTCTCTTGACGTGACCCAGCCATTGCAGCCTAGCTCTTTGCACGAGTGTGGAAAGTCTTGGTTGTCGGTCTGTGTAAGCACTGTTAATTTATTCCCTTTAGTGAAAAACCGGCAGCAATTATTTCACCCATTCCTAGGTTTAAGTATTTGCAGCAATTCCTTATGTATAAAGATAATATCTTTGGAATTTCATGTCGTATTTCAAACAGCGCTGGTCATGCTGCGTGTCCATCCTCTTCACGACCATGATCGCTAACGCCATGTGGTACCGGACAGATGATAACGTGGGCACCACCACGTCCCTCCGCCTCGGCCCGCTGGAGTTCACCCTGCACCAGCTGTACGTCAGCGTCATGAGTACACTCACTGTCATTCCTGTCAACGTCGTGCTGGTGCAGATCTTCAGGTGGAAAAAGATATTGATCATTTAAGCCTTTATATTCCTTTCCTAAATCTTATATTTTTATTTATTGTTTAGCTCAGGCATAGGGCCCATATCAGAAGTATTGCAAGTACACAGATATACTAACACCACTGAACACTACAGACATAAATTTAGAGCTTTACTTTTGTCATAAATGATAATTATATTTTGTTAGGAACTCAAATTTCATTTGTAAACTGAGGTATTCATTGCAAATGAGAATTATCTTTAATGGTAACTTTGTGAAGACATTTAAATGCATAATGTACATCAGAAGTTCTGCTACAGTACTGTAGGAAGCACACATACAAACTGCACTGAAAACACCTTCTTGGTGAAGGTGATACAACACCTGTGGTACCATTCCTGTCTCTGTATCCAGATCGACTCGTCCCAAAGATAGAGAAGAGAGAGACAAACACCTGGAGCGAGCAGAACGACGAGCCAGGAAGCGCATGCTGCCACACTGGTTCATGTATGTGGGCTGGGTCCTGGTGTTTCTGGTGGTAGTAGCCTCCGCCTTCTTCACTATCCTGTACAGTATGGAGTGGGGCGCTGCCAAGGCCAACAAGTGGTTCTCTACCTTCATGTTGTCCTTCTTCCAGTCCACCTTCGTTGTGGAACCAATGAAGGTAAGGGCCCTGGCTTCATTACTAAAAGGGAGATCAAAATTCCTTTTTTTTCCTAGAACTATCGTAGAGTGCAACTTTGTAGAGTGAACTTGCTGCTACAATATACAATATACAATAGGGGTATCCTCACTAAATAGCTTTTAACAAGCTTACAGTTAGATGTGCAAAGATAAGGGGTAACAAGTCATTTTAGAGTAATATAACCAGCTGCTAAAGCTGAAGCTGGTGTGTTACACTGAAGGGAGGTTATACAGATACAGAATGATACAGCTATACAGATACAGAAAGACATACATGTAACGTTACATGTATCAGAGAAATAACTTAAAGGCAAATCCACATACCAAATTTTTCTACACCCAGACTAACTTGAATATTATGTGTTTGTTCTGTTGTGGCTTTTACTTATCATTAATAAATATAAATATAGTGAACAAGGTCTTTTTTCACAAATGACATAAGTTAAGCAAAACACTGAGCTTAAAATCCATTTCTGCTTGTCATGGAGATTGAATGTTTTCATGCTGTACATTTTCATACTTCCAGGTGATGTTGGTGTCCTTAGCAGTGTCATCTGTCTGCAAGCGCCCCCTGGATGAGAAGAGCGGTACTGAAGACGAGGATCGTGACTGGAAGATCTCTCAGGACCAGGAGTGGCATGTTCAGACTGTGGAGGAGGTCGAAGGTCAGAAGAAATTTTAGTTATCTCTGTTTTCCTTTTCTTGTTTGCCCAAATCATGCAATTCTTTAAGCTGATTTCTAAAAATTGTTTGGAATAGAAAAACTTGCAAATCTGCATTTTTGCAATGATAAGTACTAGTGTCAGAAGCAAAACTTGGAGCAAGTCTGAAAAGTAGAGAAAATCCTAGTACATCATGATTGGAATTCCAAAGCCTTTTTTTACGGTTTAATGTTAATAAATGATGGCAAAATGCTTTGGCTTGCTGGCTCTGTTACGAATTCTTAAGGTGATCAATTACTCAAGAAAAACTAAATATTACAAAAATAAAACTTTCTCTCTTCATATCTATATTCAGCAATTGAGCGACTGAAGAACATGAAGCCACCAAAACCCGCTGACCTGGAGGAAGCCCGGCGCCGGAGAGAGGTTAACCTACGCATGCACAGAACTCTGAAAGAACTCGCCTTCTTCACCGTGTTCATTGCTGTCCTGCTGTTCATCACTTCTAACAACACGGACCCTGAGGCACACCATCTACAGAAGTTCCTCAGAGAAGGGATAGTGGATTCAATGGCTAAGGTAAGGCAAAAGCCTTGTCCAATTAGCTATAATTGCGTTTTATGATTTTTTTTCTATTTCTTTATTCCTATACGTTAACCTGCTTATTATGTTGTCTGACCCTATGGGTGGAGGAGAACATATCCTTTGCCTGTCTGTCTGTCTGTCTGTCTAATGATCTATCTACATGTATCTATCTATGTGTACAGTCTCTCAGTCTCTCTCTTTTTCTCTGTCCCTCTCTCTCTTTGTCTGTCTGTCTCTCTCTATCTGTGTGTACATGTATGTCTCTCTGTCTCTCTCTTTGTCTCTCTCACTTTCTCTGTGTTTGTCTGTCTCTCTCTTTCTCCCTTTCTCTCTCAACCACCTTTATGTATTTCACATGTTGAATGTTTTGTTGTGTTTCACATACAGGTCAACTCTAGTGACACGTTCTGGTTTTGGCTAGAGAACACCTTTGTCCCTGCCATGTACCCCACTGCCTGGTACAATGGAAGACAGCTCTTCTGGCAGGAGACTCAGTACATGAACACCATGGAATCCTTCCGTATAGGACCACCACGCATTCGGATACTTCGCACTGGCCATGGTAGGTTTAACATTTGATTGCCACCTATATAGGGTGTTCTCACTCACATGAGCATTAAATAAGCATTGTTTGACATATTGGATGGTTAACCTAGACGTTGTCAGCTAAAAATGTACCTTTCAATTTTTATATGTAATATGTACTGAGAATGCACAGCAAGGCTGCATTATGCACTGTGTATATCATGAATCATGGAAACGCACACATGCACATACATACACACACTCTCTCTCTCACACACACACACTCACACACACAGAGGCACACACACACACACACACACACACACACACACACACACACAGAGGCACACACACAGACACACACACACACATACACAGAGAGAGAGAGAGAGAGAGAGAGAGTGACACACAAGTTGGAAACAACACCTCCTTGGACATGTCTGTCCTTGGTGCTGAATGCCATCCATGTACACAAAATTTGACAACAACACCTCCTTGGGGTAAGAATTTACTCATTCATTGATCTGATGATAATTTCAGGCCCATGTGAAACATCCCCCAAACTCCTGCCCCTGTTCACGCCATGTGAAGCCGCGTACTCCTGGAGTGACGAGGACACAGGTGTTTATGGTCACTACTGGGCACCACTGGTGGGAAACAAGAGTGACGAGCACTGGAGGTATCAAACCAGCAGCGAGCTGCAGGGACTGCCTATCAAGGGCACCATGGGAACGTACCGGGGCGGGGGGTATGCAGCCACGCTGGGGACTCTGCGACAGGAGGCGCTTAAAACCATCAGGTCACTGAAGAACGAGAATTGGATAGACAGACACACAAGGTTGGTGATGATGGTGTTCTCTATTTGCATGTTCTTGCCCACATGGGCTAGATGCAGTTACAGGTAACCACATTTGTCTCTGGTGCTGAACAGCATGTACATATTATCAAAGCCTGGCCTTGGTGCTGAACACTGTCCACACATAGTCAAACCTACATAGTCACGTCTGTCCTTGCTGATGAATACCATCTACAAACAAGTAAATATACCTGTCCCTGGTGCTGAACACCATCCATGCACAGTCAAACACACATATTCTTGAGGCCTGCAAGGGACTCAAACTCAGAACCTTTGCATTCTAACTCAGCAAACCTTACAATAATGTAACGTGTTTTGTTTTAATTTCAGGGCTGTGTTTGTTGAATTCACGGTTTACAACGCCAACATCAACCTTTTCAGTACTGTAACAATGCTTATGGAGCTCATACTGACTGGTGGTACCATCCACTCACACAGTATCAGTGTCTACAGGTATGGACTAAATTATGTACATCGTTGTGTTTTACAAATTTAAACATAGCAACAGATTGTGATCATGTTGAAACTAAGCACAGTCAGTTTATTTCATTAATGAAAAACTGAAATTATGGCTGCTTTTTCATTGGGGTCATGAGGGTAAGACAAGATATAACAAAGATACAGGTTACATGATTGAAGTCCTTAAACAATTCTATAAACTTTAACATAATCTTTCATCTTTGTATCCACAGGCTATTTGATTACGTTGGAAGCAGCGGTTATCTTGTTCTCGGTGCGCAGATCATCTTCATTTTATTCCTGCTGTACTTCATGGTCCACGAGTACAAGAAACTGAAGAAGGAGAGACTCAAATACTTCAAGTCCTTCTGGAACAGCATTGAGTTTGTCAGCATCCTCCTCTCCCTTGTGGCGATCGGTCTGTTTGTCAACAAGTTCCTCATGACCAACATGGCTATAAACACATTGCTGGAGTCGAAAGGTAATTGTAGCCTGCAGTCATTTTAGAGGTCTGTCAATTTATTTTATATAAATAGAAACATTTTTACTTGCAATAGGTAATAGGTATAATAGGTAAGAATGTTACAAATTGACAAGATCTTGTATCAAATATCTACAGACTTGGCTGGATAGTTGAGGGTAGCCTAAATATGAAATTCAATGTAATTCAGTCATTAATGATTTTTGCACAAAAATGAAAATTTTCAAGCTGTATTGCCTTGCAATCTCATACATGTACAATGTAGATATGATACTAAAATGTTTTCAGAGCTTTTAATGTATAACAAGCATTTCTATGGGATTCTACCAATTTTCACTGAGCTGTATTTCAAAACAAGATGTCTTTGTCTTCATTGATGTGATTTTCTGTTGTGCCCTAGGCCGATGGGGAATTGAAATATTTGTAAACTTCCAACGCATTTCCTTCTGGGATGCCGTCTACAGCCAGACGTCAGCCATCTTGGTGTTCACCAATATCATGAAGTTCATGCGCATTTTGGTCTTCAGCCGTCATGTTGCAATTCTCCAGGTAATAATGTAACAATCAGGTAACAATTCTTTGCACACAATGAATAACAATAGTGCCACCTACATATGCATGTAACAGAACCAGTCAGTACTGCCCTGCCCAAATGCAGATAATTGAACCTGACTATGTTGTGATTTACCAAATTAGTATTTCTAGGTTCTTATATTATATTCCTTGTGAGAATTAGACTTTTCTGTCATAGAATATGGAATAGACTAAGTACACTTTTACATGGAGTTCTATCTTGTTATTTTCCCTTCGCAGGCAACCATCAACGCAATGTCCAAGGACCTTCTTTCTTTCATTGCCATGTTCATGGTGGCTTTCCTCGCCTTCTGCCAGGCCGCCCACATCTTGTTCCACGTGGAACTGAAACGTAAGGTTCCTCACTGGAAACGCTTGAAACTAAACTAAATCAAGAAAGTGATCTCAAACCAGTTTAGCCGAAATGAACTCCAGGAACAGTTGAGCAAATCTTAATTGGTCACCACAGAGAAGACACTCAGATGTTATGTACAGTATTTACAGGTTCATTTTACAGGAAAATCCTCCTTTCTAGCTCTTTCCAATGTACAATGTACAATGAACAGTAGAATTCAATGCAAATTGTGTTTAAGAATGTCTTTTTCTTTACAACTGCCAATCTGTTATTCTAGATTACTGCAGCTTAGACAAGACACTGCAGACGACATTTGTTATGATGCTTGGCAAGGTGGACATCAACGAAGTGACTGACATATTCACCATCACCGGACCAATCTTCATGCTGTCCTTCATGTTCAGGTAGTATATCTATCACTTAATGGTGCAGTATAACCTTAGGCACCAGAGGGAGCTGTTCGATGGGCTGAGTTTATGTTACACCGCAGTCTTCTGTAACTTTTCGACCAAACTCCTGCTGAAAGAATTTGAACAATTATGCAGGGATTACTTGTTGATTACCGGTATACCATTTTCTGTGTGTTCAAGGAAAGGAAGCACCTTCGAAAAATTCCTTTGCTGTCTCCCTACTGTATGTGTTAGTTAAGGATGGGCAGGGCATGTTTATGTGGATTTGGTACAGCCCTGCCCACCCAAAGATTTTGTTGTCAGCCCGAGAGTAGACAGTGCTTACTTTTGAAAGGCTTCCCTATCGTTGGAGGATATTAGTCTTTTAAAAGGCATTATTGAGAGTAGATTCTCTTGGTATATTTCAGTATCTACCTCTTGTTGAAAAACTTCTCTATCATTGAATAATACTAGTCTTTTAAAAGGCATCATTGTAGATTCTCTTGGTATATTTCTAGTATCTACTTCTTGTTGATGAACTTCCTGATGTCGATCGTGTGTGACTCTATCGGTGACCACGGACAGGGCTATGATGTAGAACTAGTGAACCTGCTGTGGAACACCCTCAGCAGCGTGGTCGGTGTACGCAGCTGGAGGAAGGTTGAAGGTAATGAAAATATACTTTTACATGTATTTGCAAAATCATGCCCGAAGGCTGATTGCATGTACAGTGTCAAAGAAAGTAAAAGTTAAGTAATAGAGAACACACAACTACTATCTGATCACGTATAAGACGCTTTTAATAATAGCCAAATGTTTTCTTCTAACTATAGTATCTATGATTATTGTTCTCACTGTGTTACATGTGTAATAGGAATAGACAAGTTCACAATTTCTTAGGGTACAAAAATGCTTACATCACAGGGGCTTATGATGTCATTTCACTTTGAAAGAATACTTGGCTTTTTTTACTAGACTTCAGTTCAGTTATTAGTACAAAGTAAAAAATAAAATCTATTGTTTAAGCCCAGTATGACCTATTGTACAGTTACTGTACGTCCTTTTAATTCTTGATCAGGAAAACGAATGCCAGAGGTACAAAAAATAACAAAAGTTAGTAAGATTGCCCAGCAAGTAAGCTGTATAACAAGGCTACTGCTTCAGTATTCAAACCTCCCTTTTTATTCTATCAATCCCATTTTTGTTGACATGTAGATGAAGTTGAAGACACAGAGGACCTTCCCCCTATAGCAACTGACAAACTCGAAACAGTCATCGATAAGTTATTCCTGAAGGTGAGTTTCCACAACAGTAGAGCAAAATTTCCTCTTTCTTTAGTAAGTCTAATGAAATGTATTTTGAATGTAACAGTGATAAAAATCTAGGATGCATTCTACAAAACTTGAGACATTTTCATGCTGTGAATGTCAATTTTCTGAATTAATATATTTTAGACTTTTAAGTGTACCATTGTTGACAGTCATGACAAGAGACTGAAAAGAATATAATATAGTTCTTTGACTTGATTTCATGCTTAGGTAATTCGACTTTCTAAAGATGATGAAAAGCACTGGAAGTCCCAGTACAAAGTTTCGGAAGAGGCTTTGACCAACAACGCCGCACCAACTACAGCAGACAGGAAAGCCAAGGTGCAAATACGGAGCTCCGCTACCCTACAGAAGTAAGGTTGGATGGTAAAGGAGTCAAAAGTAAAGTCTAACAGTTCTTACAATGACTTAAAGCTGTACAAAATGTACTGGAGGATGAACTTCCGCCTCTATAAAGAGGATGAATGATGAACACGGTAGACAGCAAGGTAAACAAATTATATACTGGTTCTCAATATACGACTATTAGGATATCTATTGTAATTGTTGTGAAAACTAAATATACTGAATATAAATAATTATGATAATGAATCTTAAGCAATATCTTCCACCCCAAGACTTACTACATGTATTAGATTTTCTCCTTCGTAGCTAATATTATTCTGTAATGTAGACTACTATTAACAGTTGCAAAAAAAAAAAAACGCATTCCAGCTTTTCCCTGCAATATTGATTTATTCTCAATAATAAATTCCCTACTCCTTCACTACAAGTCTCCAGTAACACTAGTCATCAGAGTTTGGTCCTTCAACTTAAATGTTTCGTCTAAAGATATATGTAAACAGTAACTTTGGTCTGACAGTGTATAGCTAGCTCTCTACTGGTACATAATGCTAAGAGTTCTGGTATTCACAGGTCTGGAACAAAATTTGATATGCGGTCTCTGGAACTGTGCTTTTCTTGAAGAATTCGTTTACAATTAGTATATGAGCTCTCAATCTTTTCCACATTGTGATTTATTTTTTGCAAGGTCAGTTTTTCAAAGTTTTCTGACAGTGAATTCCAAAAGATAAAGATAAATGTCTTTAAGAGAATTCAAAGTTTAAGTTCTATGTACCTAAAAGTCTATGCCTGTAACTACATGTCTTACATTAAGCACACTGAAAGTTAAGATGACCAGCATAGCATCTATGGTCACCACAGTTTGCAGGAAAGGTTCTCGCTATTTCCTGTAACACTTTGCTGTGGAGTCTGAAAGCCCTCGTTGTAGTGTTATTTTTAATCCTACTTGGCATCCTTATGCTTGTATCATATGGGGGGATAGGCAGAACTAATTCTCCCTCTGTTTGGGGGTAAATTACAAGAAGAAACTGACTCGGAGGTGTAAGTCCTGGAGTGTCTGCTAACATAACAAAAACAGCTCAATGCATATTTCAACAAAAGCAAATCTATTTTGTTAACCCTCATACATGTAGCTTATACATACATGCATGTACGTTACTGAAAAAAACTGCTTATAATAATAATATCAACAAGCCTAACACAGTAATGGTACTCTATCTTGCTGCTGTCATAATACTTGTCATCTAATGTTTACATATCTGTGGTACACAATGTTTAATTAACATCTGTGTAATTAACATAATATATAACTCAACTGCTCTCAAGAGCTGAGCCTCTCAGAATTAATGGTACAACCACCAATTAAAGACAAACAAAACAATCAAGGGAAATTCCATATCAATCATTAGGTCTTTGTACATGTACATCTATGTCTTGTTACAAAATACATGCCTGTGTATCTTTCTGGGTTTAAACTCAACTACATGTAAGTCATGGTTTTGAACCCCTGTCTCAGTACTGACATGTATGCAGCAAACACTGTTTCTTCAGTACCTCAAATACCTTGAAATGCTCTTTCTTTTTTTAGTTGCTAAGCCTTGAGCCACCAGCAAGGCATACTGTTTTCAACATTCATACTTAAACACATTAATTTTACTTTCCAAAATAGGAAAGTTTTTAATCTGGAATGTCCACTTTTCCATTTTGTCTCTTGCCATTTCACTTTCGTGAAGCATTGTCTCTTGCTATTCGACAAGAGCTTGCAAAAGTAACGCTACAGCATCATATAAAGGGAGTTTTGCAAAGGGCTTCTTGAAGATATGGCAAGAGATAAAACAGGAAAAGTGTATAATTTTTCTACCATATCATTTTTGTTTAATTTTGAGATATCTATAGTCATGATTTTCCAAAGGTAAAGAAACATGTCAAACATTACAAACTCTTCACATGTTGACGTTTTCTGGGAGGACGTAGGAGATGTCGTCCCAAGGGTGTCGGTACAAGCCCTGCTTCATTCGCTTCTGGTCTAAGAAGTGACCTGTAGGTTTAAGAAAGTAATACATTTTGGTGACTTACACATGTAAATAAGATGTTACAGACACATAATTGTATTCATTCTTGTAAGAAATGGCCCTGAATTGCATAACTTTGTCTTACTTCATTGTACATCAATAAATGCAAGGATTATTTGAAAGACAGAACAAATTAATTTATACTAACTACTTTGCATCAGCTTGCATCAGCTTATACTCACCAATGAAGCCAAGACTCCGACCGAGAACAAATATCCCATTCAGAGCTCCAATGTCCACATACTCATTGGCTTCTTCCCTGTGGATAAAAGACGACAAAGAAAATATCAAACATCAAGGCTTGCAGGAAAAGATCAAAGTTAAAAATTATAGCTCTAAAATAGACTCTGAGAGGTTTTCATTTATGTCAAGTATCAATCAACCCTATAGGCAATTTCTTGAAAGTTCACCTTGTGAAGGCCCCACAGTTCCTGAACAGATCCACCATGGCCACACCGATGAACCCATCAACATTCAGGATCAAGTTTGGTTTCTGCAAATCAAAAAGCAAAACATTACTTCCTCACATGTCACTCTTAGTCTACAGAAATCAATTCTACACCAGAGGTAACATTTGATGTTTGTTGAATTTTACACCTGGGTTAAGGAAAGTCGTGTAAAGTATCTTTCCCAAGGACAGAATGTCTAGCCAGGAATGCAAGGAATCGAACCCATGACCTCTCGATCTCATGTCTGCTCACCTAGCCATTCGACACCACCTTCATTTGAAGTTTGTATACTGTTTCAAACCAAACTGCATACCTTTGATGTTGTTATTTTCTCCACCTCCAGTGCATAGTCCAGCAGTGGTGTAGCAGGGAAGTTCTCTTTGACATAGTCTTTCAGGATCACCACTCTCATGTCTGGGTTGTTTATCTGAAAATACACACTTAGGAGCTCAACAAGGGAGGCAACATACTCTTGACAAAATATACAGTCCACATTTACCATCATGCTGAACATGGGCTTAAGCTATAAAGCACAGTACTCTTTCAGAATAACCAGCATTAAGTTTTGGTTGTTAATCTGAACACACACAGTTGCAAGCATCTGTATACATTAGCCATTAACAAAGGAGGCTGCATACTCAATATATATGTAGTACACAGTCACTAATATGAGCTAGAGTTTATTAGTTACAGAAACAATTACTATAGTTCTTTATCTATCTTGCACCATCCTCATTTTGAAAATACAGAGGCATCCATAGTATTCCACACAGAAAGCAGCATACATGTACATATACCATACATTGCATTTGCAAGAACAATGCAAATTAACACAAAAATTCTGTCATTAAGGCCATGCAACAGTGTGAATGAGAGGGAATGAGTGAGTGAATGAATGAATGGATGGAAAACAAAGATGAGAAGGGAATGACAGCTTTATTCCACTTACAACCTAACGGAACAGAGAGGGGGAGGCATAGAGGGAGAAAAAACAAGATGTCAGAAGTGGGGAAAAAGAATGTCACAAAGGAAGTCAGAAAAGGGCAGAAAAATAAGGAAAGAAAGAGATTATACTGTCTAATGAATAAGTATACTATGTTGTCCACTAAATGTACTAAATAGTACATTTTAAAAACGTGACATTAAAGGCTATAAAAATTTGCCTCCTGGCCTCCCCCTCCAGAAAGCTTTCTGAAACCCCCCTTACCGACTTGACCCTGTGTCCAATGCCCATAATGAGTTTTCCCTTCTTCCTCATATGGTTGACAAAGTCCATGGGGATCATGCCGCTGTCAAACCCCTCACTGAACTGCTTGGCTGCAGCGTCCAGGGCACCACCAAACCTGGTGAACAAGGACTAGTAATGTTAATGTCTCTGTCTGAATCTGAACCACATACTGAGCAAATTGACATAAGGAATAGCACACTGCTTAGGGGTAGGTACCAGTTTAGCTTGATCATGTCCAAGTCCAGAACCCGGTCCAGAGGATCAGGGCCAGGTCTGAACCTGAACCTGATTGTACTTGGGAGCAAGAGGCATGAGACTCTACAGGTCTCTGTGAGTGCTACAAATTATGTTCAAATTGTACATGTATATTGGTCATCATAATATAGTAACTGTTACATTGTATTTTCAATGCACAAACATATGGATTTTGGCTAATCTAGTTTGATTCAGTTTTTTTTCCACCTTCTAAGGCCAGATTATCTATTATTGATAAGATGTCTAAATAGAAATGTCTAATAATATATTGTATTTTGTCATGAATCCAAAAGAAGAATTAGTTCACAACTTTCTGTTGTTTTTTTTGTCTTGGTTCTTGGATGTTATTCTGAGTCGGACCAGGTCCAGCTGAACTGGTACCCACCCATTGTAAACAGCAAGAACAACAACAAAATATAACTTTGTAACATTTGAGTACCCGTCCTGGATTACCTGTCTCCAATGGTGAGCAGTCCTGAGGATAATGATGAGATGAGGTCCTTGCCGGCCCGAGCACACACGATGGTGTTGTGTGCCCCCGACACAGCCGGGCCGTGGTCAGCTGTCACCATCAGGCACATCTCAATAAACTTACAGGCATATGCTGGCAGTCTGAGGGGTGAGATAGTTTACATCAGATTACATACACATGTAGCTTATGTACTGATTTAATGTATGAGACAATATCTAACAAATGCCTATTAGTAAACGCTAGAAATTCCACCAAGGATTGTAAAGGCACATTCTCATGCCATATTATGTACATTAGTCCTTTGTAAGGTAGATTAGTTTCATACTAGTATGTTTGTTGTTACACGTGTATATACAATGTACATGTAGCAGTAGATGCCATATGTTTTACCTTGTACAATTGTTGTGCAATTAAGTTTATTAATAATAATACTCATTTGATTTGATAGCTAAAAAGAAAATTCAAAGTCAAGTATCAGAGTTATCAATCGAGGATTGAAGAGTTCAAAATCTTTTTTCACCTAGAACTATCGTAGAAATTGTCTCCCTAAACCTTCTCCCTGCAGCCTAACCACATAACCAGCACAAATTCAGTGTCTAAAGGCTACCTTAGCAGGATGAAGGTTAAAGACAATGAATGTTCCTTACCTCCTCTGGAACCACAGAAGCGACAGCACCCCTCCAATGCCCATGTCCTCCTTAAAGACATCGGAGATGGGCATGCCTGCGTAGAGCAGTTCTTGTCCTCGCTCATCACAGATGGATGTCATGAAGGATGCAGGCTTACGGATCAGACCAAGCTCCTAATAGGGCAAGAAGAAATTACTAAAAGTGGTAAGTACATACCAATTTGTTGGTTCTTAAATCAAGAAATAACAAACTTTCTAAAATTTGTCAGGTCTTGGACTAAAAAAATAATGCTGTGAACTGGACTATTAAAAATAAAACAAAACATGGTGTAACACGTAAAGGGAGGGTACATGTACATTGTTGTACATGTACATTAGACATCAAGATTCCATGGATGTCACAGACATATACTATAAGCCCTTGTTTCTTGGTCACAAATTCACTAAAACAGCAAAACAGTAGGTTAACTACATTTTTTTTTTTATAAGCACATATGCACAATGTACATACCCTGGCCCAGGAATAGTCCATTGGCACGGTCGGAGGGGGGACTTCAGGCTGTTCTACAACGATGCCTTCATCCCGTAGGAATTCGTACACCTCCTGAACTTTCTCTCCGAGCTCGTCAAAGCTGGTTGGAACGTACGCACCCGCGCTGGCCAGGGCCTTGTTCTTTGCCAGTGCAGTCTCCATATCACTGTGGGCACTGGAGCCAGCATGGCCAAACTGGACCTGTTCAAAACATGAAAAACAACACATGTATGTTGTGTTCAATTCCAATTCCAATCTTTTTTTCTCTGGATGGTACAACTGCAAACTTAACACACATATGAATGCCATGAACATATACATTGCTCCAGGCCGCAATAAGTTAAGTGGAGGCTTGAGATTTGAACCAGTAACCTTGTGATCCAGAAGAAGTGAAACCTACCTCAGAGGTGAACATGCTGGCACATGTTCCAATGCACCAGGCCACGATGGGTTTAGTGATAGTGCCGTCCTTCAGGGCTTCACAGATCTTGTACTCCTCTGTGCCTCCAACCTGAAATACAATGTTTGTTTTTTGTTATTTGACAATAGTTATAAGAGTTACAGCTAAAGGTGTTAACAGTGCCTTAGTAAAGTAGGAGTTACACATACAGCAAGTTATGGCATTTGTAGTCTTCTGTACTCCTGCCTGGAAATGTGCTTACTGTACATGTCCTGTGTACTCTTGAATGCCACAAGTACCTACTCATAAAAAGTACTCATGAAAAATATTCATCAAGTTGTCAATGCCCATTGTCTAGATGGAAAAACCTTCTTACCTCTCCAAGTAACACCAGCATCTTGACGTCGGGTTCACTGTTGTAGCGGATGAGATGGTCCATGAAGGTGGTTCCAGGGTACCTAGAAATACAGGAAATTCCCTCTTGTTACATGTACATACGTGCATATCCAGAGCCATTCCTGGGGCAAATCTATATTCTTGGATATGTGGATTATCCAGAACCGTGCCTGATCTTAACCCATTCAGGCAGAGAACTAGAGAGGCAAAGTTCTTAAAACAATAGCTCTCCTGGGAGATTCTGACAAAAATTGTGAGCTACAAAATCTTTCAAAGCGACTAGTGACCTACATGTACAAGTAGGCCTTGTTTTTAGCTGCTACTGAAACAAATAAACAACTATCTCACCTGTCCCCACCGATGGCCACGCCCTCGTACACCCCGTTGGTCCTCCTTGAGATGATGTTGTTCAGCTCGTTGGACATCCCGCCTGAGCGCGAGACATATGCCACGCTGCCCGGCCGGTACAGTTTGGAGGAGAGGATGTTATCCAGCATGCCGCCTGTGTTCCCAATCTTGAAACAACCCGGCTTGATGCCTCCCACCTGTTATAACATGGTACAAAGGGGTTTAACCCTCCCAGTGTCATAGGCCGCTTTTAAAGCCTATTTCTAATATTCCCTGACACTTTAAGGGTTATATTCATGAGTTTGTATGTCTGACCAAACTGTCTGCAAATGCAAAAGCCAAGGTTCCTATCTTAATACAACACAAGCTTTAGTAAAATGTTAATTAGCTTCGTTGTAAGCTACCAATACACTGTACTCACTGTAGCTGGTCCGATCATGGTGACTCCCTTCTCCGAGGCCAGTTTGTTGAGCTGCCTGGTTTTTGCCTCTGGAATGCCCTCAGCAATGATGGCAATGGTGCGAATCTGAAACACACCAGCAACATGCCTATGAAACTATCTGAGTGTATACAAATTTACTACCTGCGTGTATACAAATATACCTGTATACGTGTGTACAAAGACTTCAGCCTCACTATCTATTATGTTGCATGTACTTAAAAAGAAATACTGCAAATAACAGACTGAGGTTAACTTTAAACAAAAACAGTTGGAGTTATCGAAAAATTTCTGTAATATTACCTTGAAAGATCATCTGTGTTGGTACATTCCATGATGAAGTTTGATACTTTCGTTCAACACAAGCAAAAGTAGCGACTAAAAATTCGAGGTGAGCTACTTTTGCTTGCATTGAATGAAAGTATCAAACTTCATCATGAAAAAGTACTTCATATTTTCTGTCAATGCCCCAAGATGAAAAGTTTTTAAAAAGCTGTCCCGAAACAGCAGAACTGCCCAAATCTTGTTATTTATGTTTATCCACCTGTGAGTACTGCAGGGCCTCCACGGTGGAGTCATACGCTGATCTCAGGGAGGCAAAACTGATGAGGACGTCAGCGTCCGCGTGCTTGGTCATGGCATCATCCATGTTCTTGTACACTACAGAAGAAAAGGAAGAAAAACTTTGTGAGCCTATCAGACAATAAATTGGTTCTGTCATGATGGAGGCCACTGAAAGCTTATCAGTAGTGCCTTTTTTAGATTAAGTGTTTGCTTACTACTAGAGAACATCATCATACATGTATTTATTTTATATAATTAAGTATGGTGATCTACAAAATAACGTGTACAACAAAAAAAAAACAGGTCATACTAACCAGGAATGAGGATCTCCTTGTGTCCCCAGTAGAACTTCTGCTTGTGGTCACCACTGAAAGATGCAACAATGTACAATGTCATGCAAGCTGAGTTTGTGATTCAGCTGAAAGAATACCGGTACTGGGACCTACATACAACTTTGAAATCTAAGTACATGTGCATATGGTTTATAAGGAGTACCTGAAAGGGTAAGTCATGGCCACGACTGATGGGGTCTTCCTGCTACAGCAGAAGTCGAAGTCCAGCATGCCCTGCACAGCACGGTTCTGCATGCCCCAGATTATAGCCTTGGAACTCTCTGGGAGAGACAAACAAATGTACATTGCAAGAGTATGTCTAAACATAATGTGTAGCAACTCACGTGACAAAATCAATTAAAACAGAGAGATACATGTATCAAACTGAAGAGTGTGCAGCCTACATGTATTGAAGTTTGGGATTTTGCACAAACTACTTCACAAAAAATCTTTTTGACGACTGTATGGTTATCATTTTTCCTATTTGAAAAGGTGAGGACAGGAAAGGATTGGAAACAATGCTGCCTTATTTATGGCATATCTAACATGCCTCAGTCACTCACCTGTAAAGAGTGGTTTGGCAGGTTTGGCTGCAGCGTTGCCGAAGCCGTCCTTACTGGGGTGTCTCATCTTCCTGGAGCCCGGCAGGGGACTGCTGCTGCCGTCGGACACTGACCCGGTACGGCTGATGGGCGGAGTCTGGTTGGGGAAAAATGTGTTTCATTCAGTCTGTATAACACAAATTCTCATTGTCCAGGGGCAGTGGGTTGTTGATCCACTGTGTTTAAGGCACGGTATTGGAAGGTGGAGCCCATCCCTCTCCTTCCACTGCCTTTTACCTCCCCAACCAAAGTCAGGTACCCATTTTACACCTAGGTGGAGTAAGGCAATTCGTGTAAAGTGCCTTTCCCAAAGTACATAACATCGTATACCAGGAATGCCAGGAATCAAACCTGTGACCTCTCGGTCATTCAATGCCACTACAATTCACTGGACAGGTGTAATCACTGGACAAAAATGGCAGACAATGTTCTGGCAGCAATTTCTGACCCCAGGTATCAAGATATGGAAAAATGCACTTAAAGAGATTTGACCCTTTAAGATCTCTGCCTCACCGCTGTTGACTTGCTGCTCCCAGACAGCAGGAAGCTGGCCGTGGTCTTGTGATCCTCAGGCTCGTCAGGGATTGGTCGTTTGCCCAGCGCCATGCCGACGATGGCCGTCATGTGAGTCTCTGTACCATACACGTACAGTGGGATGCCGATATGCTGGCCTGGAGGTGAGAGTGAAGTATGTTTTAGACAGTTTCAGAGAAATTTTTACCTCAGTTCATGGAGGTATTGTTTTTGGTGTGTCTGTTTGCTTTTCCGGCTCTCCGCATACTTACATTTCATTTGTAGGCCAGCATAATTTAAGAATTTATGATGATGGATTGTCCTGATAGTTGTTATATACATGTATATGTACATTTTGTAAGGTTAATTTTGGGCCTCATAGTGACTTTCTTTGGTACTGCAGCAGAATTTCCTCTCCACAAATGAAAAATGTAGTGCATGTAATACTATAATTCACTAACATCACAGCCACATACACATCATTGACATTCATTATGAAGACCCAAAATCTGATGAGTAATGAAAAATCAGCTTGCATTACAATAGATGTTTCAAAACATGTGAGCTTACAAAAAAAGTCATGTACATGTATTTCTTACTAGTTTTCAGTTCTCTTTTTAGTTAAGACCTTTTCCATCATTTTGAGGAAGGAATTTTCCAAATTTGAAAGTCCCACATTTCAAGTATGTGACAAAAAAGGTTCAGTGACTTTTCTACTAGGTCTTCTACATGTACAACCAAATTCTACAGAAACATCACAGAACAGTGTTGTAAGCCTGACCCAGTTCTCTCATGATGCGCAGCCCCTCCTGGTAGTTGGGTCCTCCTCTCCTCACAAACACCGTCACGTTGTACTCCTTCAGCCTGGCCTGGTAATCCTTCAGAGCTCGCACGATACCCTACAGTACACAAATCATGAGCATCAGATCAAAGTGCAGGAAAATTTTTCATTTTTAGTCTTAAGTCAGAGAATCTTTAGTATAAATTTCAAGGTAATTACACTAACCTTTTTTGGAATATGAAAGGCCAGTACCAGGAAGAACTATATGTAAAATCTATTTGTGACTATTTTTTTTTGCTATGCAACAACTAACCATACAGTCAAACAACTAACAAACACACAAACCAGACAAACACACAAATATTTGAAAAAACATGGCAATGCAATACAATGTAACAGACATCTTAAATGTACACTACCTTGAAAGTGGCTGCAACATTAGTGAAGTTGGCAATCCCACCGCCAATGATGAGCACCTTGCCTGAAAACAAAAACATCTCAAGCTTTAAAATGTCTTTCACGTTGAAAAAGTGGTCATCTACTTGGCCTTACCATAAAGAAAGAAAAGGAAGAGAGAGAAAAAGCGAGTTTGCCTACCAGTAGCAACAGGATATGTTCCCTCACGGACTGCTTGTGAGGGAGGGGAGAGGGTTTATGATTTGAAACAATGCACCTGTCAATGTTACCCTTGTGGTGGGAGGGTTGTGCAGAAAAACAATCCTGTTCCAACGTATGTAACAGGATATAGTTAAACTAACGTGGTAATATAAAGAACCTTTTTCTTTTTTTCATAATTGTGATAATATTGTTCTAGTTATAGAAGAATCCTTCTGCCATTCAATAGCAACAAAAATGGGATTTACATCACTCTGAAAATCTACTGGTAACTTAAATTTGACCATTTTGTTGTGTAATTACACATAATACATACTATTTAGCTACATGTACACCTTCCCCTGACACAGTTTTCAATGACAAGCACATTGTACAGGGAGAGAAAGCTTTAGAGTGGTGAAGAAAGATTTATGAAGAAAAGGGTAAGTAGACGTTCAGGAATTCTGTGGAAAAACGAGGAAAACTGTCCCACCTTCCGGATGTTGATCCCGTGTCATGAGGGACAGGATCGTCTTGGCGTACTCGTACGTTTGGCCTTCACTGGGCGCGCCCGAATATTCGCCGTAGTTCGCCAGCTCTGAGGCACCACCCAGGTCACAGATGGTGTCACTATGGCAACAGGGGATATTTTATTTGTCAACGAGTGAATAAATGAAATCAAAGTTGTTTATCCAAAATTGTACAACATGTACATGAAGGAAAGCGATGTCTGCTTGGCAATTGGGTGTCGAGTTATGCTGGATAACTTTTTTCATGATTATGTTGTATGATGAAATTTCATACCAAGCATGTTGAATGGTTGGCTGCATATAGATGCGCCTATCAAAAGAGGAATCCCCCATTACAATCATTTACTTGTTTCTGTCCAGTCATACACTAACCTGTAGATGACAGAAGCTCCACCCCCAGCTACCATGGTCCAGATACGGCCTTTAGGGTTGAGGATGGTCAGTTTTAGGGAGGCGCCACTTTTAGCATCAAGATCCGCAATGTAGGCCTCCTGTAGTTGTGAAAAATTTTAATGTCAGCCTTAAAGAGCAGTTATGACACCAAAATACAACATTTCAGGTTCAAATAGAAGTAGTTCAGCTGTATGGTCACAAGCTCTCAGGGAGACATGTGAACTGACCTCTGGGTAGGCTTCCCTACCGAACGGCGGAGGGAAGTCCAACTCCCCCCACTTGGCTTTACAGATGAACTCTGCCGTCTGGTCGACCTTGGCTGCCAGGTCCAGGATGTACACACCCTCATCAGTCACAACTGGGAGTACAAACAACAAGATATAACATGTGAATTTCAGAAAAGTACATGGTCGTTAACCTTCTCCCTACTGCGAATAGAGAATTGGTAGCAAAAAAACCACTTCAGTGTGCTATAGGTTAAAGTCCCAAAGCCACAAGATATGTCCTTTCTGTGCCCTGGTAGGTTTAACTTGTAATCTGCAATTTGAAGGAATGCTGCTAGTGATTGCTCATCCCTTCAATGATAGAAATCTTATCAAAATTTAAACATCAAAATTTCCCACAAAATTGAATACATGTACTGTGTAATTTCTACCTCAGGCCAACTTTTATCTAACTAAAGTGCAACCTACAGTAGTTACAATTTCTTAGTTATCTGTTAACAAACTAACCAACTATGCAATGTTTTCTCCTTGCATTGAGTACTGGTAATGATACACAGACTCACCCAGTGGGTTGATCTCCAGGTAGGTGAAGTACAGGTCTGTGTAGACTGTGTACAGGTTGGAGATGAACTGTGCAAGGACAGGCTGTTTTGGTGCAGGTGCGTTGTGAACAAGTTTCTTCTGCAGATCCTCCAGTGAAGGTGTCTCTCCAATTGGTACCTCTAACTTAACAGCCTGGTGAAGGTAACAACTTGTAACATTTAACTTAATAAAATAGCTCAATTAAGTTAAACAAGTCATACAATTATCCTGGATCTAAAAGAAATGCCTCCTTACTTATTCAAACTTCAAGTATTTTAACTACATTATGTATTTCATTGTTACAATATTGGAATGTCTAAGACTTAGTTTAAAACAATACCTTAGCTTTGGTTTCAGTAAATCATTCTACATTTTTACCAGAGGTACAACATTTCTTTAATACCATAGGTATGGCAAGGTGGTGCATTTCGACAACATCCACAAAAGTTGTACCCTTACCTTGGCGTCCACATCCCCAATGTCCACCCCTCCCTCGTGGTGAAACAGAATGGTTTCTCCATCCCTGTGAGCGTAGATACACACATAGAACTCCTCTTCCTGAAACAGGATAAGGGACATGTAACATTAGAGATTACAACATTCAGATCCAGAACAACAGATCCAACAGAACAGCATTTGAGCACAGCAAATGAAAATTCTAACACTGTGACAATGCAATGAAAAATACAGCAAGTATTTCTAAAAACTGACTTTTAACACTCAAGTTAGGTCTGGAATTAGTTTGTAAAAAATGTTACCTGCTGTATGTTTCCATTTCATGTAATTATGTGTGTTTCATTTACCATGTAGTTTGTTATATGTATATTTCTATTTTGTGTAATTTGTACTTGAACATGTATGTGAACCCAGTAAGATTAACCATGACGCTAAAGGGTATTGGAATAAAAAGGGAATGTCCTACCTGCTTGTGAGGTACAAATGGCTCAATCACAAAATTCTTCAGCAAACCAGTTGACTTCCCAATCTGAAATCAAAACACAGAAGGTCAAAATTACTACACTTCAGTAAGTTTCTGAGAACCAGTCTCTTCAACTACAAACAAATCCTGCTAAACTTTTCATTAATAATTTCAGCACACACAATGTCAATTCAACAAACTGAAAGCTGAGTTACCATTTATTTAATGACATGATAGGTTACGTCAGTATTACATTATATTTATTCACCTATATCCCCTTTTATGTAAGTAAAATCAACCAATTGATTGCAAATGATACATGACCAGTGACTGTAATTGAATTTACCAGTTACATAATTTCCTTTTTGATGAATGGACAATGTTATCCTTATAAACGTATATTAATTTTGCTTTTATAAGTTCATTGACATAAATTTTTACCTAACTGCACATCTGGTAATGTAAGTTCTTATAGATGAATGTTTGTCCACTGTAGCGTAATCGCTCCTGTTACGTCTCATTTGATAAAGGTCAAACCGTTCCATTTCGTTGCCGTTATTTCCTGCTTCATATTTCCCCGGGGAGCAGGGTTCCCTTTCCCAATCTGGCGGATTTGATTAGAGTCGATGTTTAATGTCCTTGTGAGGAGGGCACATGCGTCAGAATGTGAGCGCGCGGGTAGTTTCATTACATTTCCACCGCCCACCGCTCCAGTCTGAACGTAGACGTATCGCTGTCAAAACTAAAGATGGCGATGGCATTAGGTATCGGAATTAAGGGCTAGATCAATTTCATCCTGCAAGTCAAAGAACATTTGTAACGAAGTCTATAACAATCGTGTCAAGTACTGGAGGTTGAACAGGAAAAACACAGCTAGCCAAATTATGGGAGCCTCTACTTGAGATACATTAATGTGGAAACAGATACTTCTAGATCATAAGGAAACCTGGCTTTGGTGTCGGAAACAGCATGAGTGTGATTGCGGTTCAAGAATAGGTCTAGAGTTGAAAATGAATTGCTATTGATCATTTGTACTACTTGAGGTTCCATACCTGTAGATTAAATGACCATTATAGCTCTGTCATTTTGTAGATATATCTTTTAATCTCAATGGATACATAAAACTAAGCTTCCAGCTAGGGCAGCATCATCCCTCAGGAAAGTGGAATTGAAATATGGATCAGTGGATTTAAAATTCAATTTCCGCCATCATGACCTGAACAGTCCTCACAGTCAAATGACCTTGAAACTGACAGTTGACATTATTTTCTACCATCCTCCCCTTTCAGCCTCCCAGCCCGCTACAATGATTAGATCTGGGACAGGAGGACATGCAAAGGGCTCCTATATTTTACATGCCTGGAGTTATGTATGAAAAAGGTTTCCTAGTACAGAAAGGATGCAACATAAATCCATGGCTGAATATGGTACATGTACATTTTTCCCAAGCTACATACTAAAGTTCAGAGGGTATAGGATTATTATAAGCAGGATCTTTAAGATTAAGTCTTCAAATCTCTTTGAGTTTAAGGGAGCATTTGCGACATTCAGTTACAAACTATAAATAGGCACGTTAAAGATCCCACCACACTCGAAAAGATCTGAATAAGGGAACCTTCCCGGTGTGAGTGACTCAAACCTTACAGTTTGGTGTCAGGGTTGATATCTTGAAAAGGTGATAGTCACCTGTTTTGTCAATCCTTCCACAAATGTGGTAACTCTCAATAGATAAATAACTAAGCAATATGGCACAGGGGTTTCTGCTTTTTAGTTCAGATAGTCTAAACTTTCTTACCTTCATCTCCTTGTTCATCCTTTCATTGACCCACTGTTTGACCTCATCCAAGGTCGCGTTGACCTTGATGAGCCCGAGTTTTCCACGTCGTTTGATCAGCTGGTCTGGCTTGACAACCAGACGCTGTGGAGGAAAGTGAGAAGAAAATGAAAGTTTTCAATCATTATGAGATTATCGTGCTGTGTGTAATAATTTTTTTAGTAATTCTACTTATCCAATATCTAGTCTTTTGATAATTTAATTACTAAGAAGCTCCTTTCCAAAAACATGTGAATATTATGAATGAATGAATGAAATACCTTTATCGTACATTTATGCTCTTACAAGCCAAGTACAGGTCATGGATAAAGCAGAAGTAAAAATTACAGCAATATCTTACAAAAAGTATACTTAATGCTAACTACTAATAGTATGTATGTTACTAATGTACAATGCACCTTCGATCTAACATTTATTTCATTGTGTACTTGATTGTTCTTTCTTTCATCCATTCAATCCATCCATTTTACACATCTATCCTGAAATCTTGCAAGTGACATACCTCTGTGTTCATCCATGGGTTTGATGCGACCAGGAAATCCCAGTCGGTTTCGCTATTCACGGTAGCGATCTTGTTTTTCACCATCCCGGCCCCCGCCATGTTGGCGTTCAGAAGACCCTTACCCGCTGCCTCAAGGATCGCCTTTGCCGACATCTTGTCTTCTGGTTGTGTCTCACTTTATCTGGAGAAAACAGTGAAAGAAAAAAAGACCTTTATTGTATGTATATGCTATTACATGCTACATGTAAGTCAGGTCATGGTGATAAAGCAGTTCTACAGTGATATAAGAGTGTAATAATCCACTACACTTCGGCAGAACGTGCCGTCTATAGTTTTCAAATGTTGTGTCGGAAAAGATATTTTCTGTAACAGGCAAAGCTCTGATGCAATATTGACCAAACATCCAACGAAAACCGTGAAAAATCTGGGTTTCGTGCAAGCACAGTACGTTCTGCAAACGTGCTCATACTATCACTGTTCATGCACACACTCACTCCTGGGGTGGAATACTTATTGCTTCATTAACTTTACCGCTAATTAATTAGTGGGAAGTCATACATGTTTAACGTGACAGGGTAATGTGTCACGTAGTTAACGGACCAGAACGAAAGGTGACTGAAGCAGTGATCTACATGGGTTTCAGGTTGTAAATAGTTTAGTTTGGAGACATTTAATTAGGAACAGGAAGGTATAAAATTGAACATTCCGAAGTTGTATCTTTTAAATGTACTTTGTTATGTGATGTTATGTAACAGCAAAAGGCACTCCCCTCTCTGTCTATTTTTATTACATTAATTCTCATATTTGGGTGTTTATAAATGTAGACCTTGAGAGTCAAGGTTATAATGCCATACAAATTTGGGCGAGGATAATTTGTCAACCTTGAAGTCACGCCTTTCAACTCATGCATACTTAATAAAACACTCCTTTAAAATCTTTCTAATATTAATAGGGCACTAATCCCCAAAATGTATGCTTCTCCTTTATTCTAGATATGTAGCATTATATATATATATTTTGATACATACCTGCCACAATCCATTGTATAAAAAGTGACAATACACACTGCCCTCACCAGCTAATTATAAGCATTTATGCAGACCATAAGTGCACCAAGGTTATACCATTTAAAAGGTTGCCAGGCAGCATAACATAACCCCTGTTTAACCAAATGCAGTATGACCCGTCCTTTCTCGGCCTAAACCTACATGTACACACTTCTGCTAAGCTTGTGAATTTTGCTTACCGTTGCAGTGTGTACTTTACTATATCCTACAATACTGATTCCCAACACGTTCTATACCAACATTTTCAGGGGTGTTGGCAGTTTCCCCAATTCCTGTTGTAAAACTGTAGTGTTCTGTATATCTTTTCTGTCAAAGATTGAAGCTTGTCTAAACATGCAAGGAAACCTAATCTGCAGAGTCTGGCTAAAGTCTAGTCGCAAAAGGGTCACGGTTAAAATGAAGATTGAAAGAAGCTAAATCTAAACATAACTGTAATGATATTTTCACTGTTGTAATACTTGCAGGGGATGAAGGTACGACAAAAACTGTACTTTTCCTCTTCACATCTGCTTGGAATGAGACCCAACCAATCCAGAACCAATCAATCTAAAAATGTTGTTCTGCAAGGTCTAATTATATACTATGAAAGGGCAGGGATGCAAGTCAGCTCTTTTAAGGCATTCAAAATTTCTCTCAGATTGTTATCTCTTTGCAACATTGTCATACAGATAGAACGAGGCCGAATCTTCTGACTTCCTTCCATAACAATATTATGTAACATATGATTATAACCTCTACAATCATTATTAATGGTAGGTCTAGTAAAAAGACACTGTCATTACTAAATACATGTGGTTATATTTCTGTCTGTCTGTCTATTGATCTTTTACATTTTCAACAAGATGATTTACAGTCTAGCAAGCCTGGCCTAAAAATCAAGGCTTTCTAAAGTTTTTTGAGTTTATAGCATTTTTTCAATCTAGTAAAGACACATCATGGAAACCTGGGGGGGGGGGGGACGACTATTGTGTTTGATAGTACCTGTACATAGAAACCACAGGACCACAGGTAGCACTCGGTAACCATAACTTCTGTGTAGGTTGCTCTGTATGCAAGCAAGTATTTGAAAACCAGCTGCACACCTGTATCTCACCTGAGATCACGTACACAGGTGACCCTGCGACCTTTCTGGGGATGCCCTGCCCAAACACGGATATCCAAGAGCAAACTTGAGATGACGAAAAGTCAACAACGCTCCATGGGCAAATATGGTGCAATATGGGTTGATCTATCGCACCATAGTGTAAATACAATACACAAGTACATGTATGGTCTCCAAGCAGATGTTGTGACACATATCAAGCATGCAAGACTGTCACACTGCAAGTTTTGGTTTCCAAGTTATCCTTGCCATACCAGAGAGGCTATCACAGTTTATCAATATTTACTTTGCTGAGATTGACAAAATAACACAAAAGAGCCTTTTTGAAACTACTGCAACAATTGTAATCTCCAAGCACATGTTGAGGGGCATATTTCCTTGTTTGTTAGGGTTCTTTATCCCACTTTTCTATTCACAGATTTGGTTTCCAAACAACTGAAGCAACTGGGTGACAATGTAACAGCTGTTAGTAATCCCACAATGATGGGGCTATGTATGATCAAAGATGGAATGATATGCATATTGCTGAGATAATTTGATTACAAAAACACCATATACCTGGTGCATTCATAGATGTTTGAACATCTATTATTCTGTCCGATATTTAATACTAATACTGTAATATAGTTATTTATGTAATAAAGTTGTCAATATTAAAAATATGCAATATGCAATAAAGTTCATTGTCAATGTAAAAAAATGTACCTTTTAACCTTTTTTGGTGGTCCAAAAATGCTTTTGGATGCTACCTTCCATGTTTTTATGACGTGCAATTGGCAAGGAATTTTAAAGACCTTTTAATCTAAATAAGAATACAAGTCAAGCCCGAGGCGTAAAAAAGACACTGGGGATCACACGCACACGACGACATTCAAATCCTTCTCAAAGCCTTAGATTACAAGAGATAAATCAAAAGGTACAGGTATCAAATTTCAGATTTCCAGGAAAACCCACTTGTTTACCACAACCACGCCCCTGACAGCTATTTTCCTTGTCGCTTCCCGTCGTTACCCACCTCTACAGTACGCCCGGCGCTTCTGCAAGGCTCTGCCAACACGGCACACGCTAGTTCCCGATCGATCGTACGCCGGCGGCGGTGAATAAGCGTCAGAGAAGTGGTCCGACCAACCTGCAACACAGACCGAACCTTACTACATCAACATGTCATCATCACACCACCAGCTGGGTTCTCGGATGATAAACTTAGCTGGCTTAACGCATTAAAATTAGATGCCGTCACACAGATGGGATTTAAACATATAAATAGGAATTTTACCTTCTAAAAACTACAATACTAATTGATTGAAAAAAATCTGTTAATTTTGCTATATTAGTACATTTGAAATATTACGAGAAAGTCCAAATATTTTGCTGAATATACGCAAAAAAGCCAGGCATAATGCTTAGATACTAGAGACGTATATAGTAAAGTCCACTAATTATTGGGGGGAAACCACAATAATATCATGTTATAAATTCTTTACTTTTGTCATATTTGTGCCTAAACACAGCAGTCTTTGTACATTATCTTTATTCTATAAATATTATTATGTTCACTTTGAACATGATTAAACCCAATACTTATAAAATAAGTATCCGTCAAAACTTGATACCCCCTCTCTAAAGTCGGCCATTCGAACGGCCTGACAGTGAAAGTTTCGGCGTCATTCAGGCTGTCATTCAAAAATTCCCAGACATTCCCCACCATTTGGTGAGTTTATTTGCCCGAATTTTGCCGCGCAAAGTTCAAACTGATATTCTTTGCCATGTAGCATACAATGTGTATTTCGATTGATTCTGTTGTCGCCTTTGTGGCCAATCTGTTGTGTAAATATGCGACAATTCACGCGTCAGATTGTTGGCAGTTCTTCGATAATTTGGTAAACAAAGGCAGAGGAGGGGGCGTATAAACGGATGGGAGGGGCTGTGTGTTTGTTATCTGTCCATCCTTAATTATACCAATCAATTCTTCAAGCCCTGTCTTCAAGCTATACAAAGTAATTAATTCTGACGATCCAAAATCTTGCCAGATTTTTAGAATTGAACGTCCATGGCATGGACCATGTACAAAATATGAATATCATTCCTTTTTGCTCTGTCAGAAATACAGTCTAACCAAAGAGGCATGAATTAAATATCTCTAATCTATCATGTTGTACACATGGCACTTTGTTTATAACGTATGTGTTTTGTATACTACAGTAACAGTAGGAGAATACATAATTATGTACTCATGTTACATTTTTGTTTATACAGCAGCGGTTCCAATAACTTGTCACTTAGCAGTTGAAAATGGAAACCGCCACAGATATCATCTTCTCAACTCTAAAACTTGTTTCAGGTATGGACATAATTGCAGTTTCAGAATGTTTTTTTCCATGTAGTCTTAGTCTATTCTTTTGCATAAGTCACAACTCATTTAATGTTATTATGATTTTATAATGCGTATAAATTTATCATTGTGTAAGAAAAATGGAATTCCCAAATCTAAATGGAGCATGCTCTAGACATGTGCTTATTTATTTCCCTTTGTTAATCTTTACTCATCTCCGTAATTTATCCAGTAGTAGTTTGAATTAACAGTTTATCAGTTTCATTAAGAAAAATCATCCTCGCAGCATACAACACACTGAATTGTGCTGATTTTACATATGACATAGGAACATCAACATTTAAAATAAAGCAAAAACAACACTCAATCAACACTGTACAAAATACAAAATGGGCTCAGAGTAACGAGGGCATCCTCAAACCCTACTACTACTGAATAGATTTGTTGTACAGGCATATGGCCTGGTAGAGGAAAGAGTTTCTTAGTCTGTTCGTACGAGCTGCTGAGTGGCAGACTGAGAGTGATTACATGGATGCTTAACCTTCATCAACGTTTGTTAATGTTCGTTTGTTGCAGCCTTGCTGACAGGCCTCCTGGTGCCCCTGCTAGCCGGCCTGTTGTTCTGTATTTTCTCCCTGATGTTGCTGTTCTTCGATGCCAGCGAGCCTACCGACTTGTCACCACCAGCCTCGCTTCTAGCCAGGCTCAGGTACGGATGTCATCAACACTTGAACCCTCTCCCTGCTGCCTATCCCATAACCAAAGAGAATTGGTAGCCAAACGGCTACTTCAGTGTGTTAAAGGTTAATTTGATGATAGCAAACTGGTTTGGAAAGACATTTTGAATTTGTAAATCTTGACAAGTTTTTATTAACTCAAATGCATGTAACGTTATCTCTTTATATAGATTATTATGTTGTGTTGTGACATATACTGTTATATGAAAAGAGATACCAAAACAAAAAGGGAAGCATGTTCTTTCAATGTATAAAACTTTACTGTAATACATCCAAATATGAGTTGAAATGTCAGAGTGAGTGTAGACAGTTGCAGTGATAGGTTGATAAAAGTGTCTTATAGCAGGTATGGCCAATTAATGTGGTGTAGACTGGTGTTCAATACCAGTCAACCCGGTCTCTGCAACATATCAGACACAATTATCAACATTAATGCAGGCTTTCTAATTTAAAAGTAGTCATTTTAAAGCTAGTACACCTAAAGGCTTCCAACATGAGTTTTTCATTTCAAAGTGATCAGTCAGTGTTAGCACCATCCGATTTGTTACAGGCTCCTTACAGTGTTCTTTTTTTGGGGGCTAGGGAGTGTAAGAAGCCCATAGAAAATTGGATGGCACCAAGGCAATGTTAGTATAGCACACACACAACAATCTGTAAAGCTTAGCAAAACCTTCTATGATGGATTAAGATGCTATCTTGGGCGATCTATCTGTTTGCCATTGATAACAGGTACATAATTCTAAATACAGGCGAGGTTGGGGGCCCAACGGACTCCAGATTGGACACTACATGTGCATGGTGAGTGGAGTGATGCTGGCTGGGTTAGTGGCCTGGTGGAGACCTGTGCTACAGTACTGAGGGACAAGCTGTGCTACAGTACTGAGGGACAACCTGTGCTACAGTACTGAGGGACTACCTGTGCTACAGTACTGAGGGACTACCTGTGCTACAGTACTCTGGGACAACCTGTGCTACAGTACTGAGGGACAACCTGTGCTACAGTACTGAGGGACAACCTGTGCTACAGTACTCTGGGACAACCTGTGCTACAGTACTGAGGGACAACCTGTGCTACAGTACTGAGGGACAACCTGTGCTACAGTACTGAGGGACTACCTGTGCTACAGTACTGAGGGACTACCTGTGCTACAGTACTCTGGGACAACCTGTGCTACAGTACTGAGGGACAACCTGTGCTACAGTACTGAGGGACAACCTGTGCTACAGTACTCTGGGACAACCTGTACTACAGTACTGAGGAACAACCTGTGCTACAGTACTCTGGGACAACCTGTGCTACAGTACTCTGGGACAACCTGTGCTACAGTACTCTGGGACAACCTGTGCTACAGTACTGAGGGACAACCTGTGCTACAGTACTGAGGGACAACCTGTGCTACAGTACTGAGGGACAACCTGTGCTACAGTACTGAGGGACAACCTGTGCTACAGTACTGAGGGACAACCTGTGCTACTCTACCAAAAGACATTAGGACCAAGGTTCACCTTCCATGGCAGCTGTACATAACACTCAGTCACCTCAAACTGAAGAAGTGTAGTACAATCTTTCTTTTATTGCTTTGGATCAACTTTGACTTTGGAAACAACCATTATCAATGTCATACAGTCATATTTTTTCCTGGTGAAATAGAACAGAAGATGTGAAATTGGCATGTAGAGCACGTTTATTATACCAAGGAGGTTTAAAAAGGTTTTTTTTACCTCCATGATTAAACAAAATGAGGTGGCATCACTAAAATTATAAGAATTAGACAACGGCAGATCAGGGTAGGATAACAAAGGCAGCTTTAGATATGTGTTTGAGGTTTATTTATTTGCTACGTAAAAGCTTTTTGCTAAGGTTTTAGGTACTTAGGTACTTAATTGTTGTCAAAATATCTGTATATACATGTATAATCAGCACAACATTATCTACGTTTTGTACTATAGTCTACTAGTACACAACAGGATTTTAGTATGACAGAAGATGCTAATATGGACTAATATGCCAGCTATCACTGCTTAATTCATTGTGAATCTCTAGTTGTCAAGTTGTCAACAAGTGTAAACAGCCATTCAATGGAACACTACATCTTCACAGGCATATAGGGGCTGATACAGACATGTTGCATCTACACCCTGCCTGTCATAGAGAATCCTATGCCTTAACAGTAAGGGGGAGTATTGTAGTCTCAGCATAAACTAACTAGGATGGCATCCAGGCTATATATGTCAAACTCCAGTCACTGTTTAGATCTATTAACGTTAGGTCCTTACTGTATTTGACATAATAATTTCTGAGAGAGGGAATTTTTGATAACACTTAAATCTATAGCTTTTCATGTATAGCTTTTTCTATCTTTGACCAAAGTATATAACATTATTATGATTAGGTAATAAGTTTCTCTTGAATATATTCTATATTTGTATGTCAGCATGGAGGGTGATACTAGTATACATTGTAATCTGAAGTGCTTTTTCTGAGGGTTGAATAAAGGCCAGCTGGTTTGTAAGAAAAATGGAATAAAAAAACATGTTGAGTTGAACACTGTATGAGAGACTGTGTCACCTTTGCTTCTGCTGAATTTTTTTCATTACATTTATTTCATTTCCATTTATTTTTATGTGCATGTCCATGTGTGTGTGTGTATGTATGTGAGAGAGAGGGATAGAGAATCTAAAGCATATTTGCACTGATTCTGGAACTATGGAACATTTTAAACCGAGATGTCGGTGATAATTGAACAAAAAAGCTCTGGATGTAACTGCACGTACAAGCCCCTCTGGTGAAGCAGTCTTAAAATTAAAATCTCTATTAATAAATTACGTCGAAATGTGATTTTGCGATCAGCTGATCGCTTGCAGAAGTGGTCACGGTCTTTGCAGGAGCAAACTTTTTGCTGTCGATCAAGTTTGCCGGCAAACTGTAAACTGGATGGCTAACTCCCTCGGCGTGTTATCTCTCTCTATTTGGCCAATTTCTACTATTTCCAGCCGTGCCCTCAAGCCTGGTAGAGGCTATACTCTGGACACCAGGGCCGGGTAAGTGGACAGGAATTTTTCGCATCATGTTGTCACATAAATCAGCCCCTTTTCTCAGTAACGGCAGCTCGAACAACTCTGTTGCTTATCTGGTGGAACATAATTGTCTCAAACATTCCCGTTCGTCGGAAAATCCTCTATAACTTCAGTCATGTTAAACTTGTTTACATGAAAACGGCTTCGTTAACGTTGTTTCGACTTGGTTCCCCATATTTGGGCATAAGTCCATACGTCACACGGTTTCTAACCAATCAACAACGAGCAGAATGACGACATAAGACTTGAACCAATCAGCATCAACGGGCTTGAACCAATCAGCATCAACGGCTCAATCTCGTTTATACGTCATAATAAGGGAACCAATCAGCATCAAGGATACATAATATCAATCCAACTTTATGACCTTCAGCGCCATGAATCAAAAGCGTCGTCTAGCAGTCATTGAAAGTATTGCAGGGAAAATTGGCTCAAGCACCTGCAATAATAACATGTATTGCTAGAGGCCCTCACTGACACGTGTAATGAATTGACATGATGGTACCTCTGGTTGCACCCCAAATAATTGGAGTGTGAGGGAGTAAACTTAGCAATAAAAGGTGCCTGCCTCGCCAGTAACAAATAATAAATACACAAACAAACAGGCATTAAAAAAAAACATACAGTATATTGAAATAAATATTAAAGGAATGTCTTTTGAGGTTGTATGACAAGTGAAAGAACAATATTTGTAAGGCAAATTGTGATATAATGATGCTGGTGTTGGTCTACTACGATATGACTTAACTAAGAAAAATGCAAATTATGGTGATTCATTAACGTACAGGTGGTAAGATTACGCCGGTGTTTAATCTAATTTTTCACTTAATTAACAAAAATGCAAATCTTGGTGATCCATCAACAGGTGGTAGGACCACGCTGCAGCAAGATGGCGTGTGTGTATGGAAGGGAAAAGAACTCTGCAGTTAAAATTCGCCTTGGAAGACACGCTACGTCCGTTTCAGGTGGTGAGTTGTACTTAACATTGTCCTGTATATTCTCGTGACTATTTAGACCGCACTTATTACAATAAAATGAAGCAGAAACACAGAATGGCGTGAATGCCTTCAGGTGTGACACGAACACCAATGTTGTAAGACCCTTTTCCCACTAGGAAAAATTGTCCCGATCGAGCCGAATAGATTCGCTTCAATCCGGCTTCGATCTGCATCGAAGCCAAGATTGAATACATCAATGGTTATTACCATAGCAAAATGTGATGCGGGACTGTGTCTTGTGTACTCCTGTTAAAACCATTGTAAAATCATCGCCAATCAGACAGGTCGTTTGTTTGTTTGTGCCTTTATCTATGCTCCAAAATTGCTCACACCGGTGTTTAATCTAATTACTTAATTAACAAAAATGCAAATCTTGGTGAGCCATCAACAGGTGGTAGGACCACGCTGCAGCAAGATGGCCGGCGAGTGTTTCGAAGGGAAATAACTCGGCGGTTAAAATTCGCCTTGGAAGACACGCTGCGTCCGTTTTAGGTGGTGAGTTGTATTTAACATTGCCCCCTACATTCTCGTGACTACTTAGACCGCACTTATTACAATAAAATGAAGCAGAAACACAGAATAATGCACTTATATTATATTAATAGTAAAACGGCCGTTCGGGGCACGAATTTGTGTCCCTCCAGGTATGGCACGAACATATATGTTGCAATGTTAGAGTTGAATTTCAACAATAGCATTTCGTCCTTGTTTCTTCGGTGGAATTCTTGGTGTTTTCATGGAAAGAGATTTCCGGGCCGGCAATTGGGTGCGGGGACACAAGAGCGCTGGACACCATGTAGCTGATGTTAGCTTATGTTTTTGACTTCAGATAAATCATTATTAAATGCTAACACGTTATATACATTTTTGTTAAACATCTTCCAGAATCACAGTACTATTTTATGTTTGACTTTGACGTAAAATTCCTGTACGTTCGATATGCTCTTTGCCTCAAACAAGTGTTTGACAGAATTTGTCATGACTCATCTATGTAAAGTGGATGTGCCACTGCTGTCTTGAAGACTTGGATGAAGGGAAATGGTGACTTTTCACCAGTAAGTCTGTATGTAGTAGCATATTTTTGTTCTAATGAAAGGTCTAACGTTAAGACTAGTGAAGCTTTATTTGTGGATGAACCATTAAATGTTACTCTTGTGCTGCATATGGGATCTTGTTAGCCATTTTCTTCAGACATGTGTCAAACATTGCCATAAAAGTATTAGTTTTTTCTGAGGCGCAACACACACATTAAAAGACCTCAAGTTTCTAGATCCATTCAAAGTCAATGATGGATAGTTCTTTTATGGCCATTCATGATCAGTGTTGAATGGAGAAATGTTTTTGTATCACACTAATTATACTTTCATTGTTACATGTAGGTGTGTCCTGACATTCCTGTCCTGACTGGGAGAAACCTGACCTGACTTGGAGACTTCTGTCAAAATCAGACCAGATGTGGGCTCGGCAAACCAGTTGACTTGAAGACACAGCAAAGTGAAGAGTCTTCACAGGAGAGACATTGCTTTACAACATCTTACTTTTAGATATGTTAAACAACCACGTGCTGAGTCTATACCACTCTGAAACTTATTTAAAAAACAACACATTTCTACATTTATTCATAATCATTGATGAGCAAAGGGATAGTCCAATCATATGGTTTTATTATTATCTTTAATATCATTGTTGCCTGGATATTTTTTTCATCATACTGACTATTCATAATGTTACATGTAGGAACGTCCTGGGGGTTAGCTGTGTTGGTGTTCCTTTGATGACGGTAACTCCAGACCAGGGCTCAGCAGACCAGTAGACCTGAAGTGCTGAAGACATGGAGAGAAATGAAGACTTTTCACAAGTAAGACTGTACTAAGCAACATATTGCTTGTTCTAATGGAAGGTATTTAGAGGGCCTTCATGCCTTTTTCCTTGAGGCAATTTTAATTCCCCGTTAATCCTTGTCGGGAAATTCTTCGTGAAGTGTAATTGTCGCTTTAATCGCTGCTTTCAATACACTAACGTTTGTTTCTGTCTTCAGGATTTGAAGTTGGAGACCAGACCATGGTGGGAAGGACCTGAGACTTTTATCGGCATAGCTGTGTGAAAGAAGAAGGTGGATCCGAAGACCGGACTTTCATCGGCAGGGCTGCATGCGTGAAAGAAGATGGCGTAGGTGTGAGTATGGTCTCTTTGTTAACACAATACAACACACCACACACTTTCCTGAATTTCTCTCTTGGTTTAAATGCCCATGCCAGTTCACACTTAGACTACTGTACTCCATCACATTTCACAACCTTCTCTCAATCACACCTCTTTTACTGCTTTCATTAATTGCACAGTAATCACTCTTTTTAAAATTTTTGAGTCAATTTTCCCGCCAAAAAAAAAACTAATTGGACCCTCACCTGGAAAGATAATTAGATTAGCTCAGTTCCCGCGCTTTTAGATAGCCTAGAAATCACTGTCCCCTTCTGACCTTTGACCCCAACACCTAGCCACCCTACAATGAATCACTAACACAGTATGTTAGTAACACTTTGGATCTTAACTTCTCCGACCACACTCTGCTACATCAGACCAACCTTCCGAAACATTTCGTAATGGAGGGAAAGTTTTCCGTCAAAAGACTCTAGAATTTCTCACTCTCATGGTCAGTCAATTGCACTGGTATACTGATGTGTTGAAGCATCAACGTCTCCGCAAGCAAAGACAATCCCCAAGGGAGTATGCTGAGTGCATTGACCGACAAATTCTAGAGTCTTTTGACGGAAAACTTTCCCTCCATTACGAAATGTTTCGGAAGGTTGGTCTGATGTAGCAGAGTGTGGTCGGAGAAGTTAAGATCCAAAGTGTTACTAACATACTGTGTGAGTGATTCATTGTAGGGTGGCTAGGTGTTGGGGTCAAAGGTCAGAAGGGGACAGTGATTTCTAGGCTATCTAAAAGCGCGGGAACTGAGCTAATCTAATTATCTTTCCAGGTGAGGGTCCAATTAGTTTTTTGGCGGGAAAAATAGCTAAAAAAATTAAAAGGTGTGATTACTATGCAATTAATGAAAGCAGTAAAAGGTGTGATTGAGATAAGTTTGTGACACGCGATGGAGAAAGAGTACAGTAGTCTTAAGTGTGAACTGGGTATTTAAATCAAGAGAGAAAATGCAGGAAAGTGTGTCGTGTTGTCTTGTGTTAACAAAGAAACCATGCTCACACCTCCTCATCTTCTTTCACACATGCAGCCCTGCCGATGAAAGTCTGCTTCTTCCTCCCGCTACAGTCCGGTCTCCGGATCCACATCTTGAACACAGAGTCAGAGAAACAAACGTCAATGTATTGAAAGCAGCAATTGGCCTGGCTAAGAACAGTGTCCAGCTATGGCTTCACAAATTTGATATGGTGGTTCTTAGATTTTTCATGGTTTTTGCAGGAAATTTATTAAGCAGCAGGTTTAATATTTTAAAGCGTAACACTTGGCATATCATGTATTACTTTGCCTCTTCCTACAAATGTTGACATGTGCACAGTAGTTCCTAGGCTAGTCATTTATGCATATAAACCAACAGTCGCAAAATTAAATACATTTTTTGTGCATTTGTACCTGTGAAATGTGTATCTTAAGTTCCTTCTGATTGTGTGCTACCGATATTTCTATATAGTGTAGGTCCTAATAAAAAGAAACTTGCAAGGTGCTTGAGCCATGATATATTGTGTATCTTATTTTGTCTCAGAAAATAATTAGAAATTTGAGCAAGCCTTGTTTACGCGCCATTTTGGCGGGAACATCACCTGGCCATAACTATGCCCACGTGCGGCACATTTCAACAGGTGGTCGCTGGGCCAGGTTTGATACCGCATGGCGTTAGAACAAAACATTTCTATATTGAACAGTTTTTCCCGCCAACAGAAAGTCTTAGCTATTCTCCGAGCCAATAGACACACGAAACATAAGACATAGTGTTCTCCAAGACGCCACCAAGAAGTTTAAAACGGCACGAAGCGTCACATATTCAACAAAACAGCGTTGAAATATAGTCTAATACAAACCAGCCAAATTAAAGACTAGCACGTAGCATTCTAAGAACCACATCAATATTGATATAGAATATTATATAACTAACATACAATGTAAGGTTATCAGTTTGTTGGAAATACATTTGAAGAAAATAGCTTGTTATCTAACCTTGAAAAGTTTTCTCTACTCCACGCCGTCCATCAAAAGTCTGGGATGCCATTCTCGCCGTATTTGTCCCCGTGGTTCCGCCACTCGTGTGCCAGCCTGGCTGTATCACTGTCTCCTCCGATAGTCCAAACCGTTGTGACCCTTGATGCGAAGAACTGAGACTGAGGGCGAGCACGTGGAATAAGCGGGCTCTGATTGGTCAGTTTGCCGGGGGGGAGGTCAGGGACGCCGTTTGCAATCCAAATAAAGAATTTCCCGCGAATTTCGTAAACATCTGCTTGGAGCCCTCTTACGTAATCTCAAAGCAGACATAAGGGTCCGATCTCAGTATGAGGGTGAAAGTGAAAGTGATCTCGAGCCAGTTTAGCTCACCGCAGAGCTACTCTTCCACTGGTCGTGGGCCTGCATGTGGGAATCCAGGCAACGCTTTATGCTAAATCTAGGAAGGCCGGCAACTTAACGGTAAATTCAGGAAGGCTGGCAACGCTTAACGGTAAATTCAGAAAGGTAGGCTACGCTTAGCAGTAAATCAAGTTGTTCTTGTGTACGGATTGGGAAATACTTCATTGTATTGTTCATTCGCATTCATGGGGTGTCTGGCAAAACTAGACTGTGGACGCCGGACATTCCGTTGTGATTTTGGGGCAATCTGGCATTCGACTACGTCATACGAAGTGTTTTTCAATAATGCTTAATGATGAATTCAGGATAACGAATTACGTGCTACGTGGAATTAAAGCAACCAATTAGAATTCACGAAGAATTTCTCGACAACGTTTATCGTTGAATTAAAATGTTTCGCTACGCCTCACGGAGAAAGGCATGCAGAGCCTCCAGTATTTTTACCTTCGCCAAGAAAGTTATGTTTTAAGCAGCGTTTGTCCGTCTGTCTGTTCGTCTGTGAACAGCATAACTCAAGAAGCTTTATATGCATTGTCATGAAACTTGGTAGGTAGGTAGGTCTTGATGAGAGCTAGAAATGATTAGATTTTGTAAATAAAGACCTAATTTGCATAATTAATAGAATATTGCTATAGTTTCATAGTGGTAACTGCCGGTGTTTTCATACTTGCTGCATTTGGAGGTTAAAGTGAAGGTGAACGCAATAAGCATAATTTATTCAAATCATGACCTCATTTGCATAATTTATGAGAAAGTGCTAGAATAGCCTTTTTTTGTTAAGATAAGGCTGTCATTGGGTGGAGAATATAATCAACTGCTATAGAATCCATGATGAAAATGAAATGAGGATCTTATTTTCATAATCAATGACAAAAATGTATCATTTCGTCAGTCGGAATGGTTAACGTCCTGGAGTTAAGTAAGCCATTTGGCGAAGGTATGAGATCGTGGAACTCTTGTAATTTTAATAAAATGAAACTTTTGACATTTTTCGGCCTCCTTGTTTTCAGAGTATACTCCTAATGGTCTCTATTATACTTCCGCTTAATGCCTTTGTCCGAATTTGCTTCAATTTCGAGTTATGATTTTGCGATCAGCTGATCGCTTGCAGAAGTGGTCACCGGCTTTGCACTAGACAACTTTTGACTGTCAATCTCATTACCATATATATCAAAACCAAGCAGATGCCAGGCATATACTATGGCAATCCTTAACTTTACCTCACCATCCATTTGTTTGAAGAAACACAAAGCCACACAGGGTTGTACATACATCAAGACTTTATTGGATTACTGAAAAATCCATACAAAAACAGTGGGATGGTTGTTACATATGGATGACAAGTGTGAGGTATGTGTTACTATATACGTCGGAGGGTACGAACACAGAAAAAAATTGTGTAGCAGTTCTACATGTTCACAACACAGTCAGATTTCATAGTGACAAATACAAAGCAGACAGAAAGTAAGAAAATTTGTTCAGAGTTGATCCATTTTGAACTTGTTTGTTATAGAGGACGACATGTACAGTACATGTAAGTCAAGTTTGTGTGGCCTAAAATTCCTCCTCTGGCACAGACTGAAATGGTGATACAAAAGAGGAACCATCCCTATATCCACAACTTGTGCATCTATACATGCATATTAGACAAGGCATCTTTACACATGATGTAAACCATATGCATAACTTTCTGCATGTCTCAGTAATTATCAAAACAAGTTTCACACATACATGTAATACTGCTTGATCTGTTTTCAGATTAGTCATACATGAAGTACAAACAGATAACACTAACATATCACACGTGTATACAAATATAAAAGGAAGCTAGTTCTTGTCCATGTACATGCTTAAATATTAGTGCCTAACTCTGTCGAAAATTAATACAAGGAATAAATAATGTACATACTGATTGTAAGGGTAGCAACATAGTTTCTACAGTGTGTATATTTATCACTAAGAATTATTGGCATCTTCTAAATGTACACATTTGTTACAAATTTTAGCTTACAATCAAAAGCGAACATTGATAATATCGGCAGCTTCTTTCACGGCAAAAGTTCAACTGACCAATTCAACTCACCTTTGACCAACCAGCCAAGCATGGTCTACCTCAATTCAAGCCCCATTCAAACGAAAAATTTAAGCTAACATCCCCACTTTTGAATACGTAGAACGTAGTACATTGTACATTTAGCATGTTTGAACATATCCCATGTTGGCAGAAATAATGTTCGTACCCCAGTTTCTATGAGTCTGAATTTGTCTACTCAAGATGACCAAAGGTCAGAAAGGTGGTCCATTTCCCTTCAAACTATCACATCAAATTCTTCTTCACTTGCATTCTAGTAGCATATATATTAGACATTGGGAACTGATATCCATAAATGTTTGATTAAAGGAAGTTTGCTGATGATTTTATAACAGAAACAAGTCTCTGATCATTTGTTTATCAGGCAGTTCTAAAGCTCTTGCTTCATTCTAGGGCACACACTTGAATAAATATACTCAGTGGTTTGGGTACCATGCAATACAGCATGTGAAAATCTGGCTTATAAACATAGAGATGCTGAATGTTATAAGCAATCTATGGCTAAAACAAGAGAAGCCATACACAAAGTCTTACGTTTCAAGCTACTGCTATTTTATTTTTTTGCTGTACTGGTACTTGATATGATATGGGTTAAAACATAATTATTTTGTTACGATAACTTTTTGAAGAATCACCTGTAAAGAGACCACCTTCACACGAAGTATAGCTTGTGATAAGTTTTCTTTCTTTAGCTCCTCATCAATTGAGGCAAATTTTCTTCAAGACTTTATCAGGAAACTCTACAATGTCTTAGGGTCTACATAACTCTTTCTAAGGTACGTAACAGCACTATGTACAAAAATTCATACAAAAACCACAGACATTGCAAAACTCTTGCACATTATTGCATAGTGAAACTTGTAAAACCATGTACAAAACCTAGGCTACGCCCTAATGCATCAGCTTCACGTTTAAAACACAACCTAAAACTATACACCGTGAGGACTTCAAAATATCTTTTTTGGCGGGGATTTCGTATTCGAATCACACAATTGTAAATCTGGAAGCTTTAAGATTTTCAAGAAGACTTCCCAAACTAGCAACATGTTTTAATCTTTAGGAAAATTGCACAGAATTCAATGATGTTTTTCTACATCAGTTTGATGTCATCCGATGTTTGCAAAGTCCTCAAAGAGTTTTTGTTACAATACAGCATTGGCAGCAACTTTGGCACTAAAAATAATATTGAAGTAATTAAAATGAAAAAATCAAAGTACAGTAGCGATATTTCTCAAAAATAAAGGTGGCTTTGAGCAAATTCTGCATTGACGTTTTGATGAAAACTTGGCACAAAAAATTTCAATGAGAAGTTGACAGAAAAATATCCAAAGTGAAGACATTAGAATGCCAGCACTATGAAGTTTGGGGCAGTATAAAAAGAAATGCCACAATTTGGGCATATGACCACAAAGGTAATGTCTTGTGTACCTCAGTGAAAAACTAAGGAAAACTACATGTTTGTATCTTAATTGGCAAGAACCTTGTTTTCTGTCTCCCTAACAAACATGACTTATGAGTAGTATGCAACCTGTGCATTGGTCATAGTTGGACCAAACTTGTGAGAAGTTAAAATGAAAAATCTTCATTTTCAATTCCAGGCACCAGTGAGGTTTGTTACGACAGGAAGACGGTTAGATGTACAGTTTTCTGTGGCAGTTTCTGGGCAAACGATGTTCTTACTTCCCTCCGTATGTCGGGTTCTTGAATGTCGATGTTGCCTGTTTGTAGATAGGGTTCTCTCCCTACAACAAATCAATAAAAACATTTTAGTTGTCATCTTCAAAAAACAGAAGTGTAGATATGCCACCACAAAAAATGAATGACGAAAAGGCTACAAATATAGTCCTCCCTAAAAATCAACTACATGTAAATCCACATTGACAGCAAATTTGGAAAGCCAATTTACAACTCATGTTGGGACCTAATAGAACATTTATGTTTCAACTAGCAACTGTATTCATGGTTGCCTTTATCATCATGCTGCTTGAGATACATATACATGCTTCCTGTAATTACGGCTAGTATCTTTGCCCTAAAAACACAGGTACATGTAACTGATTTTTTTGTAGTGATTGGTTGATTGATTAACAAAATAAGCAATACTGACTGTATCCAACTTGGTCTTCATTTCCTTCATGTACTGCCAGCTGTATTTTTATTTATCTCATTGATTGATCAGTTGGTTGATTGATTGATTGATTGATTGATTGATTGACAAAAAGGGAATACCGACCGTGTCCCACTTGGCGTTCATCCTCTCCTTCTCGAACTTGGCGAACTCGCGGCGGTCGTGGATGGTCATGAGGAGCTTCCAGATGAGCAGGAGCGCCAGCCCGATCCCCAGGATCCCCCCGATCACACCCAGGATGATGGCCAGGATGTTCACCTCCTCTGGGCACACTGGGGAGACAGACAACCCACGTTAGTAACACAAACTTGGGGAAACAGAAAGGTTGCATACAACAAATGTTGACATTTTTGCTGTCTTTTTTATGTTTGCATTTTTCACAGTGATGTTCACCTCCTCTGGGCACACTGGGGGAGACAGACAACCCACGTTAGTAACACAAACTTGCACAGCAGTATCAGGGGGAAACAGAAAGGTTGCATACAGCAAATGTTGACATTTTCGTTGTCTTTTTTATGTTCACATTTTTTGCAGTGATATTCACCTCCTCTGGGCAGACTGGGGGAGACAGACAATCAACGTTAAGGCTGTCACACATAGCCGAATATGGCCTCCCAAACACTGCTGAACTCCACCCAACCATGGTTAGGAGTAGGTTGGCTGTGGTCGGCTGGTGTTCAGCTGCGTCAGTCGAATGTTTCAAAATTGATTTAAATTCAATTCAATTCGTATCAAAAGGTAGGCATGGCCTAAATCTGGTCAGACTGCTCCCGAACATCATGGGGATGGGCAAAATGAGAGCACAAAATTTGGAGACTACTTTGGCTTCCAATTCATAATTTCTTTAAAGAAAAAAATGGTTTGTGGCTCACCCTTTGTCCTCTGTACTTCGATCTCCATGTCTCCGTCCAGTCCGTTGCCGTAGGTGAAGATGAAGGAGCAGTCGTCCTCGTCCTTAAAGACACAGCGAGTCACCTCGTCTCCTGGAGAAACACAAGTAACGCTTATGGTGAAGAAAATGTCTTACTAGTACTACCTTTGCCAAGAAGACTATGTTTTTGTTAGCATTTATGTGTATGTATGTATGTACATGTATGCATGTACATATTGTATGTATGTATGTATGTATGAGATAGAGACTAAGCTTTAACTTCCAACACTAACTACAAAGAATTGGGACTTACCCCCAAATAATGACTTGTACCAACACAGATGAACTTTCATGCTATGTATGTATGTATTTGATTTAGCATGATAACTCAAGAAGCTATCAACTCAAGCTAAAGTAACAGTATAAGAGAACTCAGAGCTTGTTCACTTATGAATAATCTCTAAGAGGTCCAAAAAAATTACAACAAGCCACCTAAACACAGAGGAAGGTGGAAGAAGCTCTACTAACAAGAAGAAAGTTTTTCATCAGTATGAACAATTCCTCCACACCTTGTTTGAGTTCGTCCACGATGATGGCTTTGGGGTCGCACAGTTTACATTCCTCCTCGTCCAGCTCTCCTGTCCCGAAGGCCTCACACTGGACACACGGCCTCAGCAGCTCACACTGGCCTGGGCACGTCTGGACAGGACAAGCCAGGGGTTAGTGTGGTAGGAAGTTTTGATGAATGAATGAAGACCTTTATTGTACATGTATATCCACTGGGTTAAGTACAGTCAACTTGCAGGTGAGGTAGGACTCCCAATGGAAAACCTGGCAAGCGCTATGATGGACAGGGAGGAATTTTAGACCAGGCAAGCCTGACATGATGATGATCATCATTGCACGTGTAGGCAGGATTCAAAATACTGGGGGCATATGCACACTAGTGCAGATAAAATTGGGGCTGTGCAGGTATTTCTGATGTCTACCTGTACCTAACCTGCACTGGTCCATGTACTGGGTTTACATACACATGTAGGTGTATGTGGATTTCATTAGTTGTATAGACTGTCACCACCTATGAAGTATCTAAGAAATAATGGCATTGGTTTCTGAACAGTTTTCAGTATGATCCATTCTTCTGAGTGGAGCAGGTAAAATTTGTCTGATGCAGGTAATTTTCAATGTTACCTGCACCAGTGCAGGTATGCAGAAAAAGGTATTTCAAGCCCTGGTAGGTTAGGAGATTTCAATGAATGAATGAAGACCTTTATTGTACATGTATATCAACTGGGTTAAGTACAGGTCACAACAAAAGAATAGTTTACAGATGTATACATTGAGAGTGTCAGGCTAGCACCAGTAATAATAGTGAATTCAGCTTCTTTGTGATGGTGGCAATGTAAGAACAGGTATGTAAATTAAAAGTCTTACCGGGCACTCCTCACAAGTTGGTCCCCTGTACAGGCTGTCAGCAAAGCAGTTACAGACGCCACACTCACAGGACCCCTGGCCGTTACACAGGACCTGGGGGAGCACAACAAGCATGGGTTAGGTCGACGAAGGCTAGGCATTCACATAACAATTGAATGAATCCAAACAACTGGACTAAACAAAGACACTTCAAATATTCGGGCAGCATTCTGCTAGTTGTCTTCAGTGATGTTATCCTTTGGATCAATCATAGAAACTCCATAATGAACTTCAGTGGATTGGTAACATAAAAAGAAGAATTATGAAACATATAAAGGAATGCCATTCAAAACATTAGCCTTAGTTCTCTTAGCCCCAAAACTTGGAAAATGGCTTGGAGAAATTCTTACCCCACATCCCATCTTGCAACAGTCATGGCTTTGGTCTACAAATGTAATAAACATGAAAAAGTTTCTGTACTTACGCCATTGTTGGCAACACAGGAGCTGTTTCCTGCAGGGCACTGGCAGGCACTGCCTTCCCACTCTGCCGTACACTTACAGTCCCCACAGTCACACACACCACGGCCTGCACCTGGAGACAGGGACACAGCAGATACAACATCTTAATCTCTGATAACGACTTCCTTCATCATTTTATCAATGATATGTCAGAGATAGCAGACTTCACTCCTTCAGGCATAATATACAGAAACTGTACTGTGGAATCAGTAAAGGAAAGGAACAATGGACCACAACTTAACATCCCGTCCTAAGGACTGTGACCCTACCGTGACCCTATACAGTAGTGTGCATGTCAGGTGAGCAAGAACAGCCGGGATTCAAACTTCCAACCTCTTAGTTCAGAGGCAGGGTCGCTAGCCACTAGACTATGCACGCTACTGTAATAAATGTTACAATTATCGTTATGCTTTGTGTTTAATGTTTAAGGAAAAAATTTGTTGCTACAACATGATGTTCCAATGATTGACAAGTTTCCTTGTTTGACTCACCTCCACAGATCAGTCCCTCGTACCTGTCGCAGGAGAAGTTGTCACACTCGCAGAACGGCCCGTAGACCTTCTCCCTGGGGTTGTCCCTGGGGAAACACACGCACTCCCCACAGATGCACTCCCCTCGCCCCGAGCAGATCACCGAGGAGTTCGCCCGACGGCAGGTCGCATCGAAGTCTGAGGCCTCGTTGTCGTCTATCGTGCACTCACACAGAGGTCCGTACCTGAGAGATGGACAGTAAAATTTTCTCTATGGCTTTTTGCTTGGACAATTTATCAATTAGTCTGTGTGCTCTATTTGAGAGCAATCTTTCTTTTGGACTAGAAGATTGAGAGTTCAAATCTATACATACTGTTGATTAAAAAGACTATTTTTTGTTATACGCAACCAAGTGTTTTATTCAGCCAACACCTGTGCTGTGCAATGTGAACCAGTCAAAATTGCCCTGAGGAAGGGGACAGATGGCCACTGAAACATTGGGTGAATAAAACACTTGGTTGCGTAAAAAAGATTCTTTCTACAATGTATTCAGTGACTTACCAACCTGATGAAACTATACACATACTGTTGCTCACATATCCATACTGTACAAACAAGGACAGGACCATATGTACACTTGTATGTACATATGTACCTACATTTTTGTAGGACCTATCTTTTCCTGTGAGAGATTACCAGTACTTTTTTGATAATACTGAAAGCTGTACAACACCCTTCATAGCAGACTTAGTTTCATCCTATAAGCCCAGCAGCAATAGACAGACAATAGGGTGGTATCAATCTCAAACACAAAGAGAGGAGCACAGGACTGGTATGTTTTATTCAGTATTACCTTTCAGGTTTACAGTTGCAGGTTCCACATTCGAATATTCCATTTCCATCGGAGCACCTCGGACTGTTTGGAATCTAGAGAAAAGTTGGAAAAACATCCCCGTCATCAGGAGGAGATTTGTGTGTGTAAAGAGAATACATTGTACTACATTTGTATTTGAAATGTTTTCCCTTCCCACCATTTCTGTCCTTTATTCACCAAGTGATGTCTTTTTAAGTGTGTACCAATCTCTGCAATTCAAATTAAGACAGTACAAGTATGATTATGCTTCTGAAAGCATGTTGTATTGTATTGTATTGTATTATATTCTATTGTGGATTTCTCATTCTTTGACAAGCTCAGATTGAAGTTGACACTACACGGCCCTCCTTACCCCGTCTGCCTGACAGCCACAGTCACAGATGAAGTCCAGTTTGACCAGTAACTGCTCCCCGAAGCCTACAGGGTACACTGTGAATGTCTTTGGCCTTCTAGCAGGACAGCCTTCTGTCACCACAGTGATGTCAAAATACACCTGGGAAAAAGCACAGAACAATGCATCAAAACTGAGACGTGGTAGTAGAATGCAAAGGACAGCCACACCTTAAAGATCCCACCACACTTATTGACAAGAGCAGGGACCCTTCCCGGTGTTGAGTAGTTCAAACCTTACAGCCTCTTTGAAGAGGTGATAGTCACCTGTTATGTAAAGCCTTCCACTAATGTGGTAAATCTTCATAAATAAACACAAATGGTAGAAAACTTACAGTGTCTCCCACTTGCAGGTTGCTGCATTTTGCTCCATCAAACGTCTCGTTGTTTAGACAGACGGACTTGAATGTCAGGGTGACGTTGTTCGGTACATCCTCTGTCTTCAGTTCAACAGTAGACCTCAGCTCCTGTACAACAAAAACAAGAAATCAGAGATTGCAGACATCCGGAAGGTATGCAATTCTCAGCTTTCAGAATTCCCCCAATATTTCTACTGGCTCACAGCCAGATTCTGAGACCTTCATGTTCACCCCATTTCCTGTGTCTGACCTTTTGATGTACTGTCTGATTACTATTTAGTTCTGAGACATAGAGACTCATCATGAGGCTCTGGTAGGGGTTTCTGGTATCCTTACCTCATAGGCCTTCTTGATTAGGTCCACCACATTGGAGGAGTCACCAGCCAGTGTCCCCACAACAGACCCTTCAATCAGATCACTCAGGTTCTGCAATGAACAAAGATTGTACATTCATCACTATTTTTGATAAATATTATCAGTACTCATATTGCAACACTTGCTAGGATTTTCAAATCCCACTAAATTAGGACACATATCTAAAGACTTGTAGACTTTACATTGGTAAAGGCATTTGATTCTACCTATGATTATAATTGACATGGCCTGTGTCCCAGAAAACTAGTGCCACTTCTTGAGAAAATTGTTCCTGTCAATCATATAAAATACTGTAGCACAAATCAATAGTACAAACATGTACTATGCTTTCTCCAGGCAAATACAAATGTATAGATTGTCTTTTGCCTCAAGGCTAATATTACATTCCATATCTTCACACAGACAACAGTCATTTTAACTGTTAATAACTGATTAATTTCTCTGTGGGAGGGGAAAAAAGGCATTTGTTGTGTTTTAAGTTAATATTTCACAATTTTCAGTATATTGAAAACAAACGAAAAATGAAGACCTACCCCATAAACAGAGGCCTGGTCTGCGGTGACAGCAAAGATGGGCCGAATCCTGTGTTCTTTCAGTTTCCTCTGAAGGTGGCCAACTGAAGGATAGTCCTGTGGGCAGAAGATATCTGTAGTCATTACACTGTACAGCAAGTTAGCAGAACATACTGCGCCTGCGCAAAACCTGTAATGTACTGTGCATAGCACTACGGCAGAACGCCTGGTTTAAGGTTGTATTCATGTACTTCAGTATGACATCCCATCTATAGTTTTCAAATGTTGTGTCTGAAAAGATATCGTCTGCAACGGGCAAAATTCTGATGCAATGTTGACCCAACATCATAAAAAATATTGAAATAAATCTATTAATTATGAAGCACTGTTCAAATTTTGATGCTTGTAAAAGGCTTGGTTGGTTTTTTTGGCAGGAATCTAAAGCAAAAGGGTCAAACAGTAATTATCCTGAGCACATCAAACAAAATCCTATTTGATGTGGAAATCAATCAACTAACAGCTGTGCTCCCATTATTTCATTACAGTAAAGCTCCAATTATGCTCATCTGTCTACTCAATATTTTTCCCTTGACATATTTGAATGGGATCTGGCTTCAGAATGAACTTTTTCCCTACTGTCCCAGAAGTGTTCCGAAAAGAAATTCCAACTGTCCCAGAGTGAGCTTGAATTGTCCCAGCCTTTTTTTTTTGACAAATGCAAAAAAGGCCAGTATAGAGGCAGTGCCGAATTAGAAGTGAGTCAATTAGAAGTGAGTCGCGCTGACAGAGTGTTGTTTCATAATACTGGATCAAGTTCAGAATGTTTTGAATGTCGTGTTGAACTAGAACATTACATAATCAACTGTGTTCATGTTTTACGTATTGTATTCTTCTAAATGAATAAAGTCATTGAAAACAAAATCTTGCAGGTACGTAGCCCAACTCACCAGGTAGTTGCTGAAGGTGTACATCATGTCGTCGTCAAGGTGACACCGTCCATCGTTCGGCGTGACGATCCCGCCAAGTTTCCCGTCGCCAGCGTAGTGGAAGGACGAATCCGTGGAGAACACAAGAAGATGCGTGGAGGCGTTCCTCCAACCAATTTCTCCCTGCATTGATTTTAAAAAACAGTTCAAACATGAAATAAGAAATCAAAGATTTTACACTTCAACAGGGGGTATCCAAAGTTCTGTAAATGTTCTACTTGAATGTGCATGCCTTTTGCTGTTGTACATTTCACTGTGAACTCATCAAAAACAAACCTAGATTTTGTTTTTAGTATGATCTACACTTCCTCAATTCTGAGTGGTGCAGGTAAAACTTGTCTGTGCAGGTAATTTTCAATGTTACCTGCACCAGTGCAAGTAGGCAGAAAGAAGTTATATTTTGAGCCCTGAAGAAATGACTGTGGAAAGTTTCTCAGCAGACATACCGTGCAGACAGCTGCCTGCATCATGGCGTCGAAGCCTCCCTCCGGAGCGTCCAGATTCCCGGAGATTTCCTGCTGGTTCAGCTCCTGTGTGAACCGGTTGGTTCTCGTCGTCAGGGGCAACACGTTCTTGTAGCCGAACGGCGCTGCACATCCACTGCATGGCTCCAGGAGTCTATAAAATAAGAGAAGGGACATCGTTTCGCGGGTGTGTCACTTGTGTATGGCAACAAGCCACACCAAGCAGGTTCTGATTTCTGCTAAATGTTCTTGGTAGATTATCTATTAATGTTTCAACTATTTGTACTGCTTTAGTATTGTTGTATGTCACAGTATTGATATAAATGTACATTCACGTTAAATAACTTGTAAAAGTGATCGCTGTCACCTGTTTTCTCTCCAAAGCCATTTTGTAGCAAATGGAAAATTAAAGGACAAGTAAAGTAATTTCAGTTTTGGTGCCTTTCAACCCAAAATCCTGTTTGCAAAAGGTGATTCATTGATTTATACCCGTCCCATACACATTGGGGTGATATTTGACCCAAATCCATGTTCACGTTTGATGTTCACGTTTGATGCTGCCTGAACATGGATTTGGATCAATTGTCATCCCTATGTATGCAGGACTAGTAGAAAGCAATAAATCACCTTTTGCAAACAGGATTTTGGATTAAAAGGCAACAAAACTGAAATTAGTGTTTTTGTCCTTTAAACAGAGGGACAAAAAATTGTATGAGAGACATGTTAACTTCTACAACAATTATATGAATTCAAACTAGTCCATACGAGGAATGACTGTAGTATAAGATGAGGCTACAAGTACATTTCCTTACATATAAACACAAACTCAAAATTTATGGACCGCCCAACTCACTTCTTGGGCACAGTGCTGACGTATGGCATCACAGTCTTGTCAACAAACGAGCCAAAACCGATCCGGAAGTTCTTGGTGATCCTCTGCATCTCTTCAGCTGTGATGGTGGGAGAGTGAACAGAGAAATGAGGATGCGAAATGTTGACATTCTAACACATGTAGCCGGTCTGATCATGAGATAACAAGTCACAATTGTCTCCACATGACTAATATTACTGCTTTCAGTTAGTGAAGATTTTTTCATGGTTCTTTTATGTTCGCTGTTTTTGCGGTTACTCCTGTACCGTGACCTTATCATGCAACTGTTATCAGATGATTTTTTCACCCCCTCTTCTGACACTGTGGAAACCAATTGTACAACGTTTCATCACCCAAGTGTCAGATCATGGACCTACAAAAGGTTGATCAGCTCGAAAAATTTATGTCCCTTGCAGGGCTCCACACAAAAAAAGGCTAGGGTCGGCAGTTGTTTCTAGGGTCAGTTGGGAAACATGAAACACAACATTTTTTTCCTACGCTTAATTAAAGTAGTGTACCCACCTAGCGTATCTCCCAGAGCCCTTAGACTGTTCAAGTCGTCTTCCATGGACTTGGACATGTCCATGAGGTAGTACAGGTCCACAGGATAGTCCTCCGCCTGGCGGAACGCAGCGCGGAATGTGTAGGGTTCACCTGAGGTCAAAGGAAAGGCTGTCGTTAGTGACTCACAATATGGTTAACAAGTTGCTTGAAACTTAATCTGTGTTGGCAGAAGTCATTACTATAGTATGAAGCTTTTTTAAACTGGTATTAGACCGTTAATAGTTGGTATGTCCACCATTTTATTAGTCATCTCTAAAACAGGTCCCACCTGCTCTGATCTTGATTGTCACCTCCTGTGGTTTCAGCTGGTAGGCTGTGCTCAGGAACTCATCCTAACAGAACATACAGTAAATTTTAATCTTCGGTAGCTTCCACTGTAGATGTACAAAACTCTTTCCATTGTAGATGTACAAAAGATGTATGTCTCCGTCTATTCTCTATATTAGATTAACAGTCCAAAATGTAGCTACATATACATCATAGTTCATCTAAACAAAAAAAAATTACACAGAAAGAGCACGCAACACATAAGATACACAGATGATACAGTATGCAGTCAAATATAGTAAAGGAGGGTATTACTATTAGGCAGAAGAAAGAAGAGTTTTCTAACAAAAATGGGGAGGGGGGAGAAAGGAGGTTAGGCAACAAAACCTTTACATATAACTATATAGTTCAGACATCAGTTTTCCGATGTAGTTGCGTGTATGACTATAGAAGGGTTACTGCTAACAGGGAAATGACTCTTTCAGATTCTTTTCAACTTACCGGGGAGGGAGTCTAAACACAAAACACAGAAATACAATGGAAAATATAGAACAATCTCTTGATATTGTGTAAAGGTCATCCCAACCTACAGACAGATACAGACATACATCTGTAGACCAGGTTTACCTATGACATGACTTCAACAACATGTACATGTTTGGAAGAAAGCTACACAAATAATAAAAGATAAATGGGGACTACACATGTATGTACTAGCAAGACAAAGCACATTAAAGAAAGTACTATTGTAAGGGTACATGTATCAAGTTGTCAGCATGTATTGGACATTGTCTTTTTACTCTCCTTTCAATCTACTTTGTAGAGGAGTAACTGTGAAAACTGAAAACTACTGTATAAACATTTGTAGCTATAATTTTAGCATTTAACAGGTGTGTAAGATTGTGCTGCAATGTGGAAACATATACAGTACCTTGATAATGGTGAGCTTGCTGCGTGGATATTCGATCATATCCTTGGGACAGCCACCGTTCAGCAGACTCTGGTATTGGTCACATCTACGGGTATTGTCATAAGACTGGAGAAAAAAGACACAAGGAAATTTTAAAAAAAGTGGTTTCAAGGATGAAAATAAAGATTACGTAGTACTGCAATAATCCTAGCAAGCTAAATAGTTCATGATAACACAACACACACGATTCCTTTTGCAATCACAATCTAATTGTATGGATGCCATTTTACGTGAGGGTTTCATGCAACAACATACACAATTGTTTTCTCTGTACACATACTTTTGCAAAAGAGTTTAGAAACAGCAATGTGCACCAAAGTGTCCTGTCCTAATCATAGTCAAATGGTGCCATGTTTCTGTTTGGGTATATCAAGCCAAAAGCAACACATGCACTGATGCCTTCCACAACAGAAACTTGACATACACAAATACTTTGGCATCTTTAGTATACATGTAGAAGCCTACATGTACTGAAACCCAGAGGTCCCGGGTTCAAATCCTACCATGGCCCCCATCTTGTGCCCTTGGGAAAGGCACTTTACATGACTTTCTTCACTTCACTCAGGTGGAAATGAGTTAGGATGTTAAATGGAGGTCCCGTGTTTGGGGAGAGCATGCACGTTAAAGAACCCACCGCACTTATCGAAAAGAGTGTGAGTGGTTCAAACCTTACAGTCCAGTCTTACGCAGATTGTACTTACTGTATAAAACTGGTGTGTTACGCCTAAACACAATTTACTGGTTATGCGAAACAAACAAACAAACAAAGCCTGCTTACCTCCAGTTTACACCAGCCACACTCAGGTCCGATGATGATACACTCCCCACAGTGTCGAGGCTTCTTGGCTATACAGCGGTTCACTGCAGTAGTGTAGGGGAAAATGTTGTGTGAGACAAAATATACCCTGAGAACCAGTAATTTCTCTTTTTCCCCCAACATATGCTCATGTTGAGACATACTATTACTGACATCATTCACTAGTAAATAAACTAATATGAACAGACATTAAGTAATAGCATCTGTACTTAGATGTCAACTTCTTACTAGCCTGATCACATCATGCTTCTAGCAGGAATTCCACTGGTCAGGCCCCCTAGAATCAGGATGGCCAATAGGCTCTAGGTCAGGAGAATTGGGAACAACTTAATTGTGTTGATTTATGTAGATTTTCATAGTGAGGAAGAACCCTGAGCTCCTATTGGTGGTTCTGGGAATGGAAATGGTTTTCCAGAGTTAGAGGTGCATGGCCACAAGATCTCGGAGAAGAGACCCAATCAGCCTCTGACAGCGAGAGATTGTGTAATACTGGCTAAACTCCTTACCATCCTGGGCCATCCCTGCTGCCACCACACCCAGCACCAGTAGTAGATGTAAACACCCCATCTTTACACCTGGAGGGAAAAAAACATTCCTTCAGGCACAAGTGTAACATTTTCATGTCTGTTAGAATACCAGCATCTGAGACCAAAAAAATTTGCACATACTGTTAAAGCCAAAGTAGCTTGACTACTGGTAAATCATGCTTCTAGCAGCCCTTCCACTGGTCAGGGAGGAGGTGGCCTAATCAGCCCCTGACAAAGTGACAGTGAGAGATTGTGTAACACAGGCTAAAAGCCAATGGTGCTCTATACTAAATGACTAGAGGAATGCCATCAGGATACTAATGGCAAGCTATCAGTTCAACTAACTATTATAGAGATGCATTTCACGAATCGGTAATACCAAGGAGGTTAGAGGGAAAATAAATTTAAATTTATGCCCTCCCTCTAACCTCCTTGGTAATACATAAACATAAAGTTTGTAGGGTATACATTGTACTTTCTTCTGGGTCACCCTCTGTGTAGATAGCACATAAGCTCAAATATCTGTCTGTCTATACACAAACCGGGTGGTTATTTTTTCTGATCATGAGAGCAGAACACTCCCTGTACATTCCTGCCCTAAGCAGGATTTCCTACGCATGACTGTACCACTGGTATAACTGGCAGCTTCTGGACATGTTTACACAGGGTAGAGTCACTGTGTGTACAATCATTAAAATGTCTAAATACGTTACATCAGGGCTCGAAATACCACCTGCATATGCAGGTTAGTGCAGGTAAAATTGGGGCTGTGCAGGTACAAATGTATTTCTGATGTCTATCTGCACTTAATATCCTGCACTGGTCCATGTACAGCACGTCGGCAGAACGTACTGTGCCTGCGCGAAACCTGTAATGTATTATGCATAGCACTTTGGCAGAACGTCTCATATAAGGTCGAATTCGCGTATATAAGGGTGACATCCCGTCTGTAGTTTTCAAATGTTGTGTAGAAAAAGATATGGTCTGCAACAGGCAAAATTCTGATGCAACGTTGACCAAAAATCCAGCGAAAATCCAGGTTTTGTGCAGGTGCAGTACGTTCTGCCGACGTGCTTCCATGTACTGGGTTTATCATACATTATTACATAGGTGTATGTGGTTTTTCATTAGCTGTATTGACTGTCACCACATGAGTAGAAAAACTCAAACCTTACAAAGGCTTTAAACTTGGCACAACTGACTCCAAACTGGTATCAAGTATCAGCATAAAGGCTTTGATTACACTAACCCATTCTGTGAGTGAATGGCCACTGGTATTTTCTAACAACTCCATTGTGCCAAAACGAGTTGCAAGTAGGATGCCTTACAGTGAGACCAAAAGGCCAGCTACATGTTCATTCAGAGTTCTCAAAACATATTCATTAATCAACTTAAGTGTCTATATAGAAAACGTTGAAGGGCACAATTCATACTGCGCAGTTTAGGTGGTGCAGTGGAAACAAGACAGCGCAACTTGTCTTAGAACTGGCAAAAATGGACAGTTGGGGACGGTTGGAACAACCATAAACTCTTCAAAGACGTAAGTCCCTTTTTTCTCCACTTTCCTACTCAGTAGTTTGTCAAAGAATTCTACTGTAAGAAAATAGCAAATAACAAAATAGCAAACAATTTTGCCTAGCAGAAAATATGCAAGTGAAATATAAAATTTCAGCACATAACTAGGTCACACACCTGTCCATTATAAATTTTCTGTAGTTTGAATTGACTCACTGGACTGCACTGTCTGTAAGTTTACTTATTTCCTTTTCCTGTGACTGTTACAGAGGAACTTCCCGTGTGGAGACCTAACATCCTGGCACACCTGTAATTAGCCCTTTCCCTCAGGCCAGTTTGTCTGGGTTTTAGGTCTTTAAATTTATGCCCCAAAACATGTTTTACTATTCAACCTGTGTTTACTTGGCTTGCTAGAGATGGTCACTAAATCTTAAAACTGTTGGGCCATGTTGAATTTTGAAGGATCAGTTCACTGTTTAAACTTAAACCTGTACCTGCAAAGCTAGCGCAATTTATAATTTATAGTCAGAGCTCGAAATACACAGGTGCAATGTGCAAAATGCACATGATTTTCAAGATTTGCACGTAAAAATATTTTGAATGTGCAATTTTGCACCTAGAAAATACCGATATATCATGCTTGCACTGCGTATCTCCGAAGTGTCATGATGTGTCGGCATTATGTATCCATGAGTTATTTTTATTTTAGATATCGTGCACGATAATCAAGGAAACAGATATGCAAAATAAAAAATTATTATTGCGCTCAGACTGCTGGTAAATTTTCTTTATGTGCCGTATAAAATGTTTTTAATTTCGGGAGGTGCGAACTTGAGCGTTTGTGACATGTGGCAAATGTAAAACAGACACAATCCTAAAGATGCAAGACTAAATTACGGACGAAATATAATTTTGCACGTACATTTTTCAAATTGCACCTAAAATTTTTGCCAATGTGCAATTTTGCACGTACCTGAAAAAAAGTATTTTGAGCACTGATAGTGATAGGTATTTGATTAATGAGGACATAAGAAGTTTAGCAAATGATTTCTGGTATCATTATCACACATGATTTTGCTGTTCACTTTCATATAACAATACTGTATTACAATGTCTGTAGAAATACACAAGGCTCAAATATATATATGGAGCAAAAAAAACAGACTTGCAGTTTTGTAACTGACTGATAAATTACCAGTATGATAATCACTGATACACCACCCTTTGGTTTTCATAATTAGAAATACAGTTGTGAGAAGAGAGTACATTGTAGTTCACAATCATATATCAGTCTTTGCTTGTACACAAAAAATGCCTCTAACAGTAAACAGAAGTAATTCCTCCCAGAAAGGAAGCTTGAGGGACAAAACAGCTGGGACAGGGGAAGGGGAGGGACAGTTATTGCACTTGACAATGTAGACAGGAAGTCTCCCTACCCAGTTCAAATTCACTATGAGTAACAAGCTCCAGTATTACCTAACAGCTTTGCTATTTCCTGTGGGTTAAAAAACCTGCTGACACTGCAGTCTGCTACTGTTGTAGTCACGCTTGTGGTAAGAAAAAGGGATGTCACAAATATGTAGAAACTGTTTTGCACATGATTATACAAGGATAGAATGGATAGAATATAACAAGGAGTTAGTTTGAAAAAATAAATTGATTTTCTTCAATTCAAAGAGGTCAATTCGATTTGCCTGGTACAAGATATTGCATTTTTAGTTAGATTAATACAATCTAGATACTTTGGCAATCATGTTGACGAAAACAAAATACTTAGATCACTCAAAGGGCGGTTATATTAGCCCACACATAATAGATATTCACATTATTTTGTGTTTCTTTCGAGATTTCGATGATCACAACTTCATAAGTACCCTTTTGGGAAAACCTGTGGCAAATACACAACTGGGAGCCAAGCGAAGGGTGATCTATGACTATTCTGTGACACAAATGGCCAGTACTTATTATATATGTCCTGACTTTTTTTATCCAATCTGCAAACACACTTAATTGTCCAGGCGCCTATAAGTCCCAAAGGAGTTTATGGACTAGCGGACATGTAATTAGTGGACAGGTAGAGGAAAAATCTATCTCTGCATTCTGTGTTTAAAGCTCATAATATTTTGGACATAAGATTCGTACTAATTTGTCATAATAAATACCTGTTACTAATTTGTTTATCCAAGGAGGTTAAAAAAGAAACCTCCTTGGTTTATCTGACATTGACAGTTCAAAAATGTAACTTGCAAACATGGTTTTCTATCTCCTTTGTTCTTGTTTTCGAACCATCTACCATTTGTACAAGTAAGATACATAATTGGTGATGATATTTTCTGTAAAATTCCTTGTTTTCATACTTTTTTCTGCATCCCTTTTGCCTGTGGTGACCCTGTGGCTGATACTGTACAAAAAATCTGCGCCCCCCCCCCCCCAATCTATTACACAAACAAAACATACCAAAATTCCAACGTCAAATCACATTTTCTCACGGCATTGCCATGAACCACAAAAGTCTCATTCTAGGGAAATTAAAAAATCGTGAAGTTAGGAAAGCAATGAGGGTGATCGCAGCCATTCTAGACCGTTTGACCGAACAAAAATAGCGGAGTATTTATTCACAGACACTGGAGCTCCATATTTGCCTCCGGGATAGTACACAAAAGGGTTAGAAGGTTACGGCTCAAATACCAAGACTTTATGCCATTATAACGGCGATTCCCACACACCAAACGGTCCTACCTTGTGTATATGAGTCCTAGATTCCCCACTAGACCTCCACCCGCAGTAGAGAAGGCTAAAATAAAGGCTGAGAAGTGGAAATATCTCCCAGTCCCAGCACCAGACCGCTTCCCTTGCCCCGATATGGGATATAAGGGAAGTGACGTCAGCCCGGGGGCACGCCTGACTCACGGCTGGCAGCGCCGCCTGGCGGAAAGTATGAGAGGTGCAGCAGAAGTAGTTATGCTCGAGCAGTTAGTCGGTTAGACATTCGGGCGGAGTATTTGTTTGTGGTTTCGATATATATGAGATAGCCACTGCATTATTGGGACAAACTTGAGTTGTACTGATATCTAATAACCTCACAAGTGTGTAGTTTCGGCTTGTTTCGGTGCATCTTTTTGTCGATTTTCCGTCTAAACACCTTGAGATATTAAACGTCACAGTAGTACAGCTAGCATTTTCTAACACAGGAACACACTAAACGCATGACCGTATCAAATTTGTTCTTTCAGTTAAAAATCCCCCACTTAATTATTGATTTGAAGAAGCGTTAGTTGTGGACCGACGGAGTTCGGCTTACTTGTAAAACAGTCAGAAGCACCGTTAAGTTACACACACTGGTTTCGGAGAAACATGTCCCTAGATCAAAGGGGACGGTCTTCTTTGAAACAGTCCGCGGTGGTGGACGAGGTTATTCAGATATCATATGTCAATTGATCACAACGACCCTACCTGATCCCTAACCTTATCCGTGAATAGCTTCTTCAGAGTCGTAAGTCATAGGATCCTAGTAAAATTAAATAGGGCTCTTTTCAATACAACTGGAAAAATGTTCACCTTGCCGACCTTTTAGTAACTCCTCGCTCGGCTACCTTCCTCGGAGCCCGAGTGAGTGGACTGTACTGCTCTTTATCGCATAGTGGTGTTGGCCCCACTTGTCTATCTTTGAGTCCTAGTAGATTCCCCACTAGACTTCCAACTCCAGTTAATAACCATATTGGGTAGTTGAAGCCCTCGCACCAAGCGTTTTTGTCCAGTCGGTCCTAACTACATTTTGCCTTCAAACAGACTAAGTTTTCTCCTAATCAGATTTCGTAACAGGAGAACCTTGTAACGTTCGAGACCTCGCCCAGGCTAACTAAATTGCGTTTCCTACGTTACTGGATCTCAGCCAAAACTTTCTATACGAGCCTTTAACTTTGTTAGCACAGCTGAGTTTTGTTTCTCTCTCGAGTTGCATTCATCCGTAAATTGTGAAGAGTAGATATTTTTAGAGCCAACTTGAACAGGAAAGTTTACTTTTACCAATAAGTGTCTTAGAATTGGTCAGCGGTAGTCTCCAAGCAGACGTGGGGATGGACAACTGTAGAGGACTGTTAGAAAAGCAGCTACTAGGCTGGTCGGTCAGAAAAAGTCTCACCCAACATCTGCTTGGAATTGGTCAGTGGGACATCGCTTAGCCTATGAGAGGAACAGTTGGCTACTGAATTGTTCTATTGTGACACTGACACTGATAAAGTACAAATAAATGCTACTGAAAATGGAAATGACATAACACTTAACTGATACGGGAAGTATTTTCCATATCTTAGGACATCATCACAATTTAGCAACTTTCCTTCTATGAAATGATGTATTTGTTTCTGTAATAACCTTCAGAGTCACAGAGATTTTTGAGGGGTTTGATAGATTACCAGACAGTGTAACCGGGGGTGCATGATCTATATGGGAGACACGTTTCCTTGCGGAATTGGACCGAACTGCAGCAAGGTCTGTGAGGCATGTGATCCATGCATGTCTGACCGTCCACCAGACATACTTAAAGCTTAAACGGGTTAAAGTTCCTAACATTGACCACAAAGTCCGCCAAAACAGTTTGGATGTTCCGCATGGGTAAAGTTCAGATGTCTGTACTATTATGCGAGCCTACTACCAATGCTTATCTGAAAATCAGGAAAAATGATATCAAGTTTTGCTTGAGGCAATACTGCAGTACCGTAGAATACTTACTTATGTACTTATGTCGAGTGCCGATGGCCTACACACTCCAATTTAGGCAACAATGATACATATGAAAGTCCAAGTCAGTGTAGAGTATTTTATTTTGCTGCATTTCAGTACACATCATGTCCTTGTCACCAAGCAATACATCATCCATTTGTTGCAAAATAAATCCAAACACATTATCACTCATACAAAGCACGTCGTACAATGTCATTTGTCATCATGAAACAAACGTCCCAGTACTTCCTTTGTAACCACACCGACATCCTGATTTCCCACTAACTTTCAGTACATCCTTCTATTCTATCGTGTTTACTATACATGTAACTGTTGTAACATCTCAACATCTCAACGCAAATGTACATGTATGTATAATGTATTACAGAAATTAGAGAAACCATCATTTTAAAACTAGCAAAAGTCATCCTATTTATTCTATAAAAGACGCCAAGAGATGCGAAAGGGAAAGCAAACTACACATAAACGTGCTCAGATTTACAATAATGTCGGGGTTTGTGTATAAAGCAGGGACCCTTACTGTTTATATGTCAAAAGGTCGTGTTGTAGTCGTCACAGACTGGCTGTCAGGAAACAATAACAGATCATCCCTCAGCCCTGTCTACTGACCCGCAGTCATTGTACTCTACTGTTTTAGAGATAACAACAAACAAAGGACTGACAACACTCTCCCGTACTGTGTACATGTTGTACGTATATACCATCTGGTGTGTGATACTTTCCCTGAATCCCCTAGAGGGAATGGTATCTCCCTGCACAACTCAATAATCATCGCGGATAGCCTCAAAATCAGACTTCTCTGGGTAAGTTTTAAACATGACTATCAGCGTCTCTCTCTCATTGCCTCCGCCAAGGCTAATTCAGTAATTGTGTTTGAGGTTTTGAATTTAGTTCAACAGCATAACTCAAAAGCTCCTTGACTTTCATCATATATGGTATTACTAACAGCTGTATATGATATATGGTATGTAACTAGTTCTGTACATTCAGAATAAGTCATTGATTCGGGTCCCCTAGCGACTTTCTTTGGTCCTGCAGTGGGTGTCCTGCTCCAACATTTACCAGACATAAAACACGGTTAGCATTCAGAACATAGCACGTTGTTTAAAAACGCTCAGTGAACGCTTCCCTAGTGGGTACAACCTTAAACTTTTCATATCTAAGGTAAACAAACATCTGTCCTCACAGTCCAGTACCGTAACCCAAAACATGTGAGTGATTCTTATGAGCCTTGTTTTCTGGTGAAAATTGAAGTAAATGATAACAAAAATTAAAGCGCCCACTGCAGGGCCTGCAGCAGAGACTAAAGCAGTTCAACCATCCCGGTCTCCCAACACAAAAGGGGAGGGGAGCTCATTAATATTCCGGTGCACAGGGGTCGACTTCCTGAGGCGAGGCGTCACTACAGTACAGTCACACGGCGTCAGAGAGGCGAGCCGGGGGACGTCCTCTCTGTGGCCGACACACCTGGAGTTAGTTCTCACCTGGACGTGCCAACCGACGCCACACCACGCACGGGACGTTTCTCACGACGCCCCCCAAGGACTGAAGTATCACAAGGTCCCTAACTAGGTAGGTACGCAAGTTTTCTTAACTGTGGTTGCGTCTACTCTTTCTTAAGTGAGCCCGTACAGCTTAAAACAACTTTACTTGGCTTTCTCCCAGCAATGTCACAATAGGCGTATTACAAACTTACACAACATGCTCTTTAATCTAAGTCTAAGTTGCGCCATGCCTGTCGCTACAAGTTGTCGTTACATGTCAGTGTTCTCTACAGACTTTAGCGTGTATTTGCAAAAGGTCATTCACAGCTAATATTCACTGCAAGCGTCGGTGCATGAATCCTGCTTTCAGACGAACTTTGTACCGCCCGTAAAGGTAATGACAAGTCACGGTCAGGGTCTGTGCAAATTTATACTGTAGACCCCGTCAAAACATGCATGTTGATGCGATCTTGACGGTTGTTTTGTCAGAGATTAAATGAGAAAGAACGTCGCTTTTGTGACATGGTGGCTGGCTGAGTGACGGCCGGGGCACAGCCAGTTAATGTGGTATGTAGGCCGCGGCCGGGACGGGCTAGCCGACCGGTCCGACAAGTCCTGCACAGGCGACCACTTGTTAGATCCGTGCTCGCCCCCTGTCCCATCTGGCGTCTTCTACCTTCAAAAATAACCACAAAATCGTCTTAAGAACTCTCCCGACTGCCACCACGCATCGGTCCTCTCCTTGACGACGTGATTCCATCATCTCTAAGAGCTTGGCGGGGTCGCAGCCCATAGGGAGCCACTATGATTGATCAACAATGCTCAAACCGCAGTTGAAAACAACCCAGGGCGATTTTTTACGCGTTAAGATGGGGGTCTCATTATTTATTTAACAAATGATCAAGGCAGCACGTCAACACCTTTATGTATCGAACGAAGAAACAAGTCATATATTGCGTTCGACTCGATTTCTGTGCGCAACAGATTGTTTTGGTGTGATACGCTACAACAGGCACAGTCACCGTGTAGAACAGACCATCTGTATCACCATATTTCATACACTTGAAAGCCGTCCTGAAATTCGCCGTTTATTCAAACCGTGCCAATCACATTGGCCAACTATCGAAACGAGAAGTTAAATGTATCTGTAGTGCTACATAATTACCCGTTTTGAGGGTGTTAGAGTCTGCAATATGGTTAGTTTTAATGAAAAGTTCCAAATAGACTACCCAGACCGCCCCTCGTTACCCGCCTTTTGTGCAGCCTGCCTGAGGGGAGGGTTTCATACAATAGATAACGCCTTATGAACGCTCGGCTTAAACATGGCGGACTCAATCACACTTAAAACCTCTCCAAACGCTACACTGGTCAGCTAGAAACTAAACAATCACAGTTCACGTTTCTTCAACCAAAGCAATCTGGGTAGTGACATCAGATGGATTCGCAGCGAAGCATCTGTGAGTAAAAGAGTGACAGATTCAGCAAATGGGGCACCTGGCAAAGAAATAGCCTAAAGGAACAAAAAGACAAAAAATTCGTAAACATAGCGCAGGGGCAGGTATTTTGAAAATTTTTCTACTTAATAATCGTGAGAGAGTTTGTGGACGGGTGATGATCTGCCCAGACAGCGCACCCGTTCCGACTGGTGCCGACTGACTCATCGCTTCCTTCCTGTCGACCTTCTCACAAGTTGGTAGAAAAAACGGGGGAGAAGTTACACAAAGAGAGGGCCTCTCCTCTCCCGTAGCAGAATAATTGAATGTAGGCCGGACAATGATCGGCTGTGAAAAGAATTTCTTGCCCGGGGCGCCAACGACGTGAGACGAATAACGAGAAGCCCTCTCATGCTCGATGAGGCGAAAGGACGAAGACCAAAACACCAGATTCCGTCGTTTTCACAACTTTACGACTTTTGTATCAAATATTAGCCAACAAACACAGCTTTTAGGTTTCTAAAATCGCCAAAATGTATGCAGATTTGTCACCAGTGGGTTACGGCCAATCAGCTGGCTGATCCAGCTTTTCAGAGCTATTAAGTTCCACTAAAGAGGGGAAGGGTTCAAGCCAAAGGCGACGTTTTCTTTCTTCTGCATGATTAGCCTTTTGGACACCTGCCTCTTCCACCAGACAGCGATCGCTGAGCGACCAACATCGGATTTATGTGGCCCTTGCTTTCATAATTGAAATATGATGCACGATGTTTAGGTATGATTTGAAAGACAAAAAAAAAAAAACAGAAAACTTGAGAAAACTCCGTTCTTTATCTCTGGAATCCGTTGGGTGATCTATCAAATCTCTGGTCGCTCAGCGGTCGCAGCCTCTGGTGAAAAGGGGGTGTTACCAGCATCCAGGCTACCCAGGCGGCCGGCCAGCTGGGTTTTCTTTTCTTTTCTTTCCTTCCTCCCAACATCCAGCTCCCCTTACCCGTACTTGTTGGGGGATAAGCTGGGAGTTGTCGGCGGGCTGGATCGTAAAGAGGCCGGGCGGTTTTGAGAGGGGGCCGGCCTGCGTTGTCTGACTCCCAGGATACATTCAGTCAGGCCGGCGGCTAACCCAAGACTGTCTGTTTGTGTCCACCTGGTGACGGGAATGGTCTGTAAGCCCAACTTCTTTCGAGGCTGTAATATTCAAGTAGAAATCGTCAAAAATCTTCAACAACTACCTCTTATCCGGTTTCCGGCCAAATCAAACAAAGCATGTTTCCGTCATAACAGTCAGAATCCCTGTAACTGGCCAAAATTGAAATTTGTACAGATTATACATTATCGAAAGTTTTCCGTTCTGAGTTCTAGGCTCCTTTTATTTCGAGTTGAAGACATTGTAAAAATCGGCAAGAACATGGTAACAACTAGCTGGACCTTCTCTGAACGGGTTGAAAGTATTCAACGTAGATCTATTTTAGCCAGTGTCTACTACATTGCTTCGACCCAAAGACGGTGGAGACTGAGTCGTGCAAATATTCAAAACAGCTAGCAATTTAATGCAAACTGCTATACACGAATCATTTCTGCAGGGTTAAAGCGTAGAATAAATAAACATAGTGATCTATTGGGTTAAAACCATTCCGCCATGGTTCATTACATCAAGTTAATACTCTTAATGCTGAAATATCAATGGTTAATGATTTGTGTGTAAGTCCCTAATACAATGTGGAGGTAGAAGATAATAATCTTTCCCTTCCAGTCACTTCGTTAAATTGAGGTGCGCGTGCCACAGTCTCTTTACCGAAAAACCCCTTCTCGAGCCCAGGGTTCCCAGACAACCTTGAAGTTGGGTTTGAGATTGTATTAGCCTTTGTTATGCCACGCAAACTTCAATGGTTTTATGAATGGGACCCGAATACAAAATGATTTCAGGCCTGTTTCAACGATGCAGTACAATGCTTGCATCTCGATATCAGGAAAAGCTGGCTAGAAAGGAGATGGCAGCTAATTTGCAAACTGTAAAATCTCTGGCTGTGTTGAAGGTACTAAAATGCAAGACTTATCGTTTGATATCCGAGTTTTGTCTGTCAATTTTTATGGAGTATTTGTCGTTTCTGTTTGCTTCGAAAGTTGGGCGTCCTCTTAGTCTTACAGGGAAATCTTTCTCTCCTGCATAATAAGCCTGTGGTCTAGACAGAATGCCATTTACAGAATGGAGTTTCGTGCGACCTTTTCGGTATGGTTATTTGGTTTCTTTGTGAGGACAGATCTTCATGTTTCAGCCATGTCACGTCTCGTCATGTCGCTGCTGCTTCTTTATTTTGTTTGCTCTAGTCTGAGTACAGAAGAACCGGGGACACCCACAGAATAACAACAATCCTGGGCAGATCCTATCTATCATACGCTTCAAGGGTTCGACTGATCCTACGGGACGTTACCGAACAAAACAGTCTTTATGTGTGAAACGATTGTACGGAAAGTTTCCAAGGAACTAGGTGTGCACGCTATCAGCATACTTGCTGCCTTATGCACACTTTGTATTGTCATGTTACAATTTCTGAACAAAACAAAACAAAACAACTAACTGATGACCTGATACATTGACATTTTAAATTCTACTGTTTTCAAGTATTTTAATTTGGAACTGGATACTCTACGTTTTGTCAATGTCATCACCCCAATCCAGCCTATGGGCTGCCAGAAGTGTTATGACATGCACGTGTAACCTGTAATGAATGAATAAATAAACCATTACTACTAACTTCCAGAGAACAAACTGTATTGACAGTATAAAAGATCCTGTCTTGGACCTAACTATGGGCGGATTTGCTTCCCTGTAATTGAGGAAATAAGGTTAAAGCGGGTGATGTTGACATCCGATGACTGTTTGCCTACGAACGTCAAAAATATTTCTACATTTAACCTCATTCGTCTGTCTTTCTCCATTTGAGAGAAAGATATGTATTTATAATATTTTTTTCAACCTGCACACCAAATATTAAAGAAAACCTCAAGAAGATCTCTAAAAAAAGCCCGATCCGGATTTTAGTCAAAGTTCAATGTCGTTTCATTCATGTGTCAACACTCATCCACACACAAAAAACAAAGAACTTTAAATCTCATTTTCATATTAGCCACACGGTGATTTACATCATCACCCCTATACTACTCGAAAAAGCATCATGCTTTACTTCTGTTGATGATGATGACTGATTGACTAAAAGTTCATAGGTTAAGCAGTATCTCCATCAAGCTCTCCCATTCAATAACATTGAAAACCTGCATGTAAAGGTTATCTGTTCTTACTTCCCTATAGGCCCCAAGCAACATAAAAACTAATTTTAAAGAAGTCCTGAAGTAAACTGAGAGACAAGATACAATGTGCTCCTTCTTGATTTGCAAGAAATTAGTGTAGTTGTACCCAGTGAACTTATTTTGCACTGAAACAGGTACATGTATCAAGTTGTTGTAGTGTAAGACAAATCTCATTACATTGCATACCACAGCAGGTGAGTCCCACGATGTGTGTTTGAACGTTTGATAACAGTAGGACTTGTTTTCGCCAAAAGCACTGCTGGTGTTCAAATAGTTTTACATAGCAACCATGGCGCACAATACAATAGTTCAAAAGACTAATGATAAGTCTATTGGTCTTTTCAAATAACCGCCTTAAATGTCGTGTGACATGGCAAAGTCAAGGTGGACTTCGGCATGAATCGTAGTTACCGTGCTGGCAATCATATTACTGTAAATTTATTTTTGCTGGGATTTCATTTTGCGATGGAAGGGGAAGGGAGGCTTTCAGTTCCATGCACTATGTTTTAATCATAATAATCATGATAAACAACAAAATTAAATGAACTATAACTATCAGGCTTTGGTTGCTAATGTTCCTGGTTACCCGAAGGTTCCGGGTCAGAGTTTAAATCTGAACGGGGTTCGAGTAAGTGCGCAGTAACACCGAAACGAAGAAAACAACACATAAGGTATGTCCCTAGCTAAGGGTCAAAGCAGATTTTCCTTTCCGTATTAACTGTTTTGAGAAAAGCGATGTCTGAAAAAACAATACTTTTTAATTGCTACATTGTGACGTTGCATGGAGTCCGCGTCTTGGCATGATAGCTTCAGAACATTGTATTTTTCATCAAAGCTCAATGTCGTTTCTTTCATGCGTCAACACCTCGAGCCGCAAAAAAAACAAAGGACGTCAAATCTCATCTTCCTGAGAGATAACTTCACCATGACAGAATGCTGACATCCTGTTATTGTTGCTGTTGTACCGTGGGTGTTAAGTACAGGTGTGTCCTGGGGAACAATTATAGTTCACGTTCCATTATGACGTC